>OU744258.1:13874321-15165761 GCA_916610215.1 Omphaloscelis lunosa
AATACTCAACCTTCTCGGATTCTCCGTTCGTAACTAGAATAAAAGAACAATATGATTATGAAATTGTGAAGAATCCTCCAGAGTGGGCTTATGTGCAGAGAATTTTACCATTTGACACAATTCCTGCAGTAACTCCCAAGGAGAGCTATCCTTCTGGTTGGGTTCCGCCTAAAGAAGAAGCTAAAAGTCTCCCGTATTTCTTACTAAGAACAAGAAATCATGAACTGCCAATTTATTTAAATATTACATACAGAGGCATCCGCAAGATAACAAAAATAAAAAGGGTTGACGGTGATATTTGGCTCATGAACAATGTAATTAAAAGTTACTTGAAAGAGAAGAATAATAGATATGTAGAAACTCGTGTTCAAGAAGTTGGTAGGTTTATAGAAGTAAAGGGTGATTACGTTAATCAACTATTAGAATGGGCTCATTCCAAAGGCTTTTAAATAAATATAAACACTGAAATAGATTAAATAAATTGATTTAGTAAATAATAATCGTTTTATTTACCCTATTATAAATTACAATAAACGTAGTCATATAAAAACAAAACACAGACACGAGAAAAGTAAACACCATACACATAACATCTCACATAAAAAACCTACATTAATCTTATTGATACATAAACTTATTAGTATTTGAATGACCTAATAATAATTAATAAAATTACAACTTTGGATTCTGTAGTTCTTGAGAATAATTTGTAAGTACAATAGTGTTGAAGCAAGTCATTAGTGACTAGTCATTAGTGCACGCATAAACATGATTTTTGGTTTGATGGGAAATCCCGCTAAGACAAACAGGCATTATCGTTTTTTATAAAACAACTATGTCAGAAAACTTTGAATCAACAAGCTTCTGGGTGTTTCTACATTTACCACATTAAATTTGAGATGTAATTATTATGATTTTACATCCCATTCATTCATTCCAATTTTTACTTTAACTAAACCTAAAACACTCAGTTCTAGCAAAAAACCTTTGAATATTAACCACCCCATAATTTCCTAACAAAATAAATAAGTATAAAAACAATCTGGCGAAACGTCATCAAAACTTGTTGGGAGGGTTGTATACGGCATCACAGCTAGTAAATACTACCTATGTATGAAGTTTGATGATGTTCGCTGCCGCTAGGGGCGCTGCGCACGTTTTTTTATTTAGGTAAGGCATCTCGTAGTTGACCTCTGAGATGATGACTACTAACCAGGCTTTCCTATGGGTGCCTTAAGCTACTACACTTAAAACCTCCAGTCAGGGGTTATGCAACTATACTAATTAAAACTAGGTGAACGCTCGCTAACGGCACCACAAACCTCTTCTTATAGCGTCAACCAGAGGGAGGACATCAAGGATGGGACGGACTGGATCCAAGTTTTGATCATGATTATTAGTCGGGAAATTTAAAGCTACGTGCTCAGCTGCAACAACTGCTGGCACTTCGTTATCGAGCAAGGGTCGGGGAGGAGTATCATTTACTCGGGGGCGCGGTCGCGATATCAAAGGACCTCGGCGGCGAGGTCGGAATGACGGGAGACGTTTGTTTTTGTACACTGTGCTGGTCTCCCTATTGCTCTCCTGGAGGAGGGTAATGGGGTCGTCTGGGTCGGTAAGGATTCGCTTAGGGCGGCGAGTTAGATTGATACTAGAGGTGTAACTGGCGACCTTAACAACCAGAAGGTTGCGATGTTTGGCGGCAGTATCGAAGTAACGCTTGAAAGAGCGTTTGAGAAATTGGTTGATGGTGGGGATTTTTCGATCGAGCTGGAGGATCTCATTCCTAACAAACCAGGGGCCCCCGAAGCCTTCCGAAGGCAACGGTTCTGTGAGGTCTGCATCTTATGGATGTGACTGAGTCTTACTTGTGCAAAAACAGCACCCGCATAGATCATAATTGTGAGAATGCACGTTGTGTAAATACGCAATTTGCACCGCAGTGATAATTTGCTACGTGCATTTAGGATTGAGTGAAACCTTCCAAAAGTCCAAGCAGCTCGGCGCGGGCTTTCCTTATGTGCTCTTTGAAGGAGAGATGGTGGTCAAGGACAACACTTAAGTACTTGGCTCGCTTCTCCCGAGGGATAGGCTTGCCTAGCATGGTAATAGGTCGGGGGAGACGGGGTTGGATCTTTTTATACGGTTTCGAAAAGAGAACCGCTTGGCTTTTGGCGGGATTGACTTTCCACCACCATTTCCTAAACTAGGCGCCGAGTTTATCGACTGCGGTTTGGAGAATGGCGGCTATCGAATCGGGGCCGAAGCCTCTGTACGAAATGGCCGTATCATCTGCGAACAGAGACAGCTGCGCCTTTTTACTTATGGGGCGCTGGTGAATAGCGTAAAAATGAGAGGGGACACTACGGATCCCTGAGGAACTCCGGTGCGAATGGGACGGGGGCGCTGCGCACGACGGAAGGTTCTATCCACGTAGCTCTAGCTATATAAAATCCGCCCGATACCAATGGGCCTCTCCACGATACATATTTTCGATACGATGGGTTTGTTCTCTTCTTTGTTAAAAACAACTTTTCTGTATATTATATGCGTTACATAACTGGCGAAATGTGGGTGTGCCTGCTACAGGGACACCTCTGCCCAACCCTTCGGGGAAACAAGGCGTGATGTTATGTTATGTTATATGCGTTTATAAACGCTACAGTTCGCTTTTCGCGAGTCAATTATGCTACAGAACACTTAAAAGCTTTTCGGTTAAAAAGTAACCTAAAAGTTATAGTGTTTTGTAATTACCTAACATTGTTGTTGAACGTTAATTCGTCTCTAAATTCACCTAATTGGGTCTGTTATCGTTAAAAACTTTATTTAATTCGGCATTTCAAAACATACGAGCTAATCGGGGATCGATATTGAACATTTACGGTTTTTATTACGTAAGAAGATAGATAGATACAAAGTAGTTTAAATGATTTCCAAAGCCAGGCGCTTTCAGAATGACATCACACGTGTCATTCTGAAAGTCGCGCAGTAACACACTCATTGTGCAGCGTCGTCAGCTGTTGCGACCACCAGTAACCTAGCGCGAGGCACGTCCGGGCTGGACCCAGGTGATTTCATACCCTGGTTATCGTTTGTATTGCCTTTGGGCCTGCCTGGATTCTGGTGGAGTTTAGTAAGGTTCTTGAAATAAGAAGTCTTGATAATAATTAATCTTATATTGGGACTAGAAGTGAGGCGTATTTATCGTAACAGATAGAAATAACAGATTTTTAAAAATAACAAATAACAATTGTTCTTGACAATATAAAATATCTGTTACTAAAAAATAACAGACCCTCAAAAACTGTTACCGCCGTTGTTACTGTTAATTCATTATAACAATCTCACACAGACTGTTACTACGGCTGTTACATATACACACTCACACAAAGGAAGAAATATTGCAAGGTTAACAGTTTCTCTTTTTTCCCTTGACCCTTGCTAAAAAGAGGAACACCTATTATTTACTTCGAAATATGTTTATTTCTCCCTCTTACTCTTTAGTAAACTCTTTAAACTACGCTAAAAAGAGAAGCACTTAGTATTTATTATCCCTAAAAATACAGTTGGTGGTCTTACAAGAACAAACATTTACGAAAAAGTGACTCCTAAATTAGGTCGAGTTACCTGTTACCTGTTACTGACCAGTTACCATTGTAAAACAAACTTAAAACGAATTTAAATAAAGAAGATATTCAATTGATATTACAAATTGTCACTAAAGTGCAAATTGCGAATTTTCACATCGTGCATTCGACCTATAATGACCTATGCGGGTGCAGTATTTGCCCACGCCAAACCCCATTCCATCCATAGGTTGCAGACCTTGCAGAACCGTTTCCTTCGTAAAGCCACGGGGGCCTCCTTCTATGTCAGAAACGAGATCCTCCATCTCGACTATAAAATCCCCACGATTCACCAGTTCCTTAAACGCGTGTCCAAGCGTTACTTTGACTCCGCTCCCAGGCATCGCAACCCTCTAGTTGTCGAAGCAGCTAACTATGTCCCGTCTAGAATAAGTCAGATCCGCCGTCCGAGGCATGTTCTTTCCGACCCAGATGACCCCATTACACTACTCCAGGAGAAGAATAGGGCCACCAGTACAGTACACAAACACAGACGCCTCCCGTCATTCCGACCTCGCCGCCGAGGTCCTTTGCGATCGCGACCGTATCCCCGAGTAAATGATACTCCTCCCCGACCCTTGCTCGTAAACGAGGTGCCCACAGTTGTTGCAGCTGAGTACGTATCTTTAAATACCCCGCCTAATAATCATGATATTAACCAAATTTTGATACAGCCTGTCCCTTCTTGCTGTCCTCCCTCCAGCGACGCCCTAAGCCGAGGTTCGTACCCCACAGGGGATGCCCTTAGCGAGCGTTCGCCTAGCTTTAATTTGGAATAGTTTATTTGCTTCTGGCTGGAGGCTCTAAGTGTAGCAGCTTAAGGCACCCACAGGAAAGTCCGGTTAAGCAGCCAAGACCTTAGTGGTCAAAACTGCGAATTGCCATGTTTAAAAAAAAATGATATTAAAATACGTATTTATCGTTCGTACAAAATAACAGGCTGTTATTTAATAACAGATATTTGGATCTGTTATTTTTGTGTAACAGTAACAGTGATAACAAATATCGTGTTTAACCGGTTACAACTCATCTCTAATTGGGACTAGCATCCATTTACATCGGTTAGACAACCGGAAGAGACGTAGACAAAATTTTTAGATTACAGATAATAAATTCATAGACCAATACCTATGCTACATGCCCTTTTTTCTTTAAAGTGACATTGACATATCTGACATTTAAGATACGACTTTGACACAAAGACTGTTTATTAATTGACATTGAACAATTTGACATAATAATATAACCTTTAAACTTTGTTAGGTAAGGCTAGGTTGACAATATTAGTTAATGCATAGACATATAATAATAATTAAATTAATACCTGCCTGCCTGGTGCCTCATTGCATATAAAATTGTCTAAGAGACCTCTGCGAGTAGGCTTCGGCCCTTCGTACGCCCTCCAAAAGACCGGGATCCAAAGGTCCCGAGATATTTAAACATATTAAATTAATATTACATTAACAATTTTATAAAACGAATTTCTGTTTCTTTTTAAAAGCTCTTGAACAGCTTGTGGCATTTCTTTTTCAGGTTGATGAGCATCGCAACTCTTAGACATTACAGAGGTATGAGGTAAATTATCATCCTTAGGACTAGTGATTAAGTTTTCGAAGTTATTAGGACTTTGTAAATTACATGCTTCATTCGTTTCTCACAAAGCCTGACTTTCATATTCATTAAAATCGTGTATACTTTGCTTGTAGACTTTGACATAGGACTTGACTCATATGACCATGAGTGAAGATAAATATACAATTATTTTCCTCCTCTTCTTTTTGAGAAAATTATTTGGATTGCAACTTTGTTTTACTTGGACTTGGAATTTTATGAATTTGACTTTCTTGTTATTTGTCTGTAACTTATAGTTTACATTATTATTATTTGACTTAAGCAAATATGTTGGCAATTTCTTGTGTAAGTTGTACTATGACTATCTTTGACAATTAATGATCTAGGAAACTAAAAAAAAGAAAAATCTTTCTTGAAGTATATTTGTTGATTAATATAAAATGTTGGATATTCTTTACAATTTTTTTTTGTAATAAGATATTGTTTTATTTAAATGATTGTGTTTCTTTACATTGTGCTCTGAAAACTTTACAATATTAGGACTTAAATCACTTACTTTATTAGGTAATTTAGTTCTTAAATTTCTTGACTTGCAGGTGAACCGATATTTCCTCTAGGACTATTTCTATAATGAAGTAATCCTATGTAAGGATCGGACCCTGATTCGTTACATTTTCTTTAAAAGTTTTTTTTATGATTTTTACAGAAACTGCTGTGAGACCATTTGATCGTGACAAGTATGGACATACTTGTCACAATCAATTGGTCTCACAGAACTCCAGATCACGCACTTGAGAGGCGTGACGTCTCATTGATTCAATCGTAGCTCTGTAAAAGTAGGAGACTCTAGATCACGCACTTGAGAGGCGTGGATTCTCATTAATTCGAGTCGGGATTCTTTCGTCGAATGAGACTCCAGATCACGCAGTTGAAAGGCGTGACTTCTCGTTAATTCGAGTCGGGATTCTGTCATCGAAGGAGACTCCAGATCAAGCACTTGAGAGGCGTGACTCCTCATAGACTTGAGTCGTGATTCTTTCGTCGAAGGACACTCCAGATCACGCACTTGAGAGGCGTGACTTCTCATTGATTCGAGTCGTAGCTCTGTAAAAGTAGGACTTTCAAAGCTACGCATTTGTAAAGCGTGTGTCTTTAACCCTAGAAGCCTAATCTATTTCAGAAGTACACAAAGCCTTAACATACGTCTCAGAGGCGTACACATATAATTCAGTTTTTTTATGTAAAATAGCCTTATTTTGTTTTTTTTTTTGTAGTGGAAATTTAAATTTGGTTTATGTGCTAAAATTAAAACAACACTGTTATGAATAATTACTATAATCACAGTTATTTATTACAAAAATAAAACTAAGTGAATAAATTCTAACAAAAAAATCAACTTCTTCAAAATCAACAGAAACATATTATTTTTTCATAGAAAATTTTCTTTTTTTAACGCTAATTAGTTATTCTTAGACCAAATATTGAAACTAATCAGACTTCAAAAGACTAGGTAAACTTTAAGAGCAGTCTACACAAATATCAACCTTGTGCTCGCCACACACAGATTTTTTACATTTGTAACAAACTTATTTGGACATTCTCCTTTTTTTATAGGAACAAAAAGCGCAGTATTTACGTTTTTTTGTAAAGACGAAACATACTCAGTCACATAACTATTTTCATCTTCGCTTTGAACGTCGTCGATAACCTGGTCATCCTCAACTTCGGAATCCGAATCTTCCAAAGAAGGATCATCTTCCTCGTTTAGGATTGCTAAAATATCGTCTCCGTCTAATCTTCGAGACCGTGACATATTTTATATTATCTGAAACAACGCCGAAAATATAAAATATACGAAAAACGAACAAAAGTAAAATCACATAAACCTAGTTAAAAGTTACGCAAAGCCTAAACATACGTCTCGCACGCGTGCAATACTTCTATAAATCAAAAATGGCGGGACTTACCTTAACGATACGGGCACCATAAGCTAGCTCCCGGCGGCCACTGAGTTGGCGAAAGAGCACGACGCGCTAGCTTCAATCGTTAGAAAGAGACAAACGACATTCGGTTTCGTGTACGCCTCGCAGACGTAGATTAGGCTTCTAGGGTTAATGAATTTAGCCGTTGTGATCGACAACTTGGCGATTCCTGCGTTCGAATCTGAGAAATGTAGTTCTTCGCATTTTGTAAACGTTCAAGTTTCTTTTGAGAATTTTCCTTTTTACGAAGTGCCTCAGTACGTTTTTTTGCAATCACACAATTTTCCGATTTCGGAATTTTGCAATCACACAATTTTGTGAATTCCTGCGATTTGTTTGGTAATGTTTGTCTTTTAGTATTCTACGTTTTGTAATTTCCAATGATTCATTTTTCCGCGCCTCTGAAGCGCGTGCCGCTCTTTTTGTTTTTCGTGATAAAGGCATTTTTTTTTATATTATATGATCAAAATATTAGTTATAGTATTACCTTTAACGTATTTACAATATTATATTTATTTATACCTACACTATATATACCTTCATAGACCAATATGCTACAGTTTGTTGCTATGCGATGTTACGGCACAGTTAACTGAGCAGTAATTTGTTTTTTTTTATAATTAGGTTCTTTAAATTAGTAGGTAGATCACCAACCATCGCAAATACGGTTTCTATTCTTCCCATTTTGATCATCAAATTGTAGCCGGATTGTAGTAGGGCGGACCTAGTTTATTCATGGTAAGTGAATGGTTCCACCTAATAGTTTTAGATAGTCAACTAACGGCCGAACCCAGTAAACTTTTTTTTTTTTTTTTTTTTTGGGTGGGAAATCATCAAATAACTTCTCCCGCTCTGGGCGGAGCGGGAGGGCGTGTCAGACTCTTACTGACTAAAACCCACCCGTGTTCCTTCGGTTGCCCTGTTGCCGGGGGCCACGATCTCCCTTTCGGTTTTCTTCGCAACCCCGGCAGGCATCGGCCCTAGCGGACCCCGTCAATTCTGCTGACATCTCTTTGAGGCGCGCGTGGAACACAACGCGCCGTCGACCCGGGCCTGGTCCTTATCGGACGGTGAGCTACCCATTGCTCACAGTCCGCAAGCCCGCGCCTACGGTGGCCGGAAATCGGCTTGCGACTCCCTACGCCCTGGGCGTCTCCTCCTGCGGCGGTTAGAGGCGTGAGGGCGCGAAATTTGCCTCTCCCTCACGCGTTCCGCTTCCTCCTTCGCGAGCATTACCGCTTCGCAGAAGGAGGTGACGGCCTCCCATTTCCTCTCGCTCCGTACCATGGCCTGAACCAGGGCCGGACGCGAGAGATCACCGCCGCCGATCGCCTCCACGAGGACACGGCGATGCTCCGCCCAAGCTGGGCAGACCTCCACCGTATGCTCTACCGTGTCCTCCGGGCGATCCACACAATGATGACACCCGGGCGTTTCCTCCCGCCTTATCCTGTGCAGGAACCTCCCGAAACAGCCGTGTCCGGTGAGGACCTGCGTCAGGCGGAAGGTGAGGACGCCGTAGCGCCTCTCTAGCCACTCCTCAAAGAGGGGTCTTATCGCCGCAATTGTGGCGTGCCCAGCACTGGGTTGCGACAATCGCATTCTCCATAACGCCATGAGATCCCGCCGGAGCTCTGTCCACTGTGCCGTGATTTCTCGCGGCAGCGGAGTTAAGCCCCGGCGTTTCGCTTCCTCGCGCAACTCCCACAGGTGCGCGAGGACCTTTGCCTCCAGATCCCATGGCGGTAATCCGGCAAGGAGGCACGCTGCCTCGCAGGAGACCGTGCGGTATCCTCGGGCCAGCCGGATGGCCATGACCCTCTGGGACGCGTTCAACCGGCGTGCCGGCCGCAGCCTTAGTGAACGCGCCCACACCGGCGCTCCGTAAAGGGCCATGGACCGCACGACCCCCGCGTAAAGCCTCCGGCAGGAGGCGTTTGGCTCCCCTAGATTGGGCAGGAACCCAGTAACCTATTTTCAGTAAAAGCCAAATCGCTATTGATGGTAGACAGTATAATACTATCTATCATTCAATGTCGTCCCACAATTCCGTAAGATTCCTTATTCTCTGACAGATTATAGGTATTTCTATCTCCAGTATGTCAAAACTAGTGATAGGTAGGTTATTGGGTTCGGCCGTAAGTCACTCATACATAATAAATAAATAAATAATAAATAAATAAAATTGTTTATTTCAATTACAAAAGGCATTTAGACACACTAATGTTGGAGATCACCTTTTAAGCAAGGAATTGCTTGTGTTAGGAGACTCCGCACTTCCACTTATACTTATCTTATGCAATTGAATGTAGACAATGTAAACATGCAGAAAAATTTAATAAATGGGTAACATAAAATTATACAAAAATGAATGATTTGCAAATGAACTTTATGCATAGAAAAAGGGCCAAGTCGCGTGTATACGTGTGATTATGTGTGAGTATGGGTGAGAGTGTAAAGAGTGAGTGTGTGTAGTGTGTGAGTTATAATTAGCATATTTAGTTATATATGTGGTATCCTTTAATATTACATAATTGGGAATCAAACGAGCTTACCTGTTAAGCGAAGTCTTGATTCTAATTTTACGAACGGCGATCTGAAATATAATTCGTTAAACAAAGTAGTAATTCTTATGCACAGCGTAGACATCGCGTTCGTTTAGATATAAAATATTATAAATTAATAGAATTATCGTCCTTGGTGGCAACACACGCAGGAATGTCACTAATTTTAGAGATCCTTATGATGGAGAACAAGCTCTGTTTTCTGTACAGAGTAGTTCCGCATACTTACATTCACTAGGTTTTCCTGGAAAAATAAGTGAATTAAGTAGACTAATAATTATTGCAGCTTTGGGGATATTAGCTAGTGGCGGGTGGGTAATTATATTTCAGATCGCCGTTCGTAAAATTAGAATCAAGACTTCGCTTAACTACCTGTTAAGCTCGTTTGATTCCCAATTTTACTTCACGGCGATCTGAAATATAATTCGTTAAACAAAGTAGATGTTCAGAGTTGTCCGCAATAATTTAGTTAGTTAAAGTTACGGCATATTCTGATTTATTAGGTACTTTTATCATTCTTTCTGAATACAATATTTTAATTTTATGTAATTTAAGAAGGTTGCTTTGTTTTATGTGAATGTCATGTACATCTGTAATTGGTATGTATATAGGTCCATAACTGTTAACATTTAATATTTAATGTACAATATATATGCTTTTGGCGTATCCATTTTAAATAAATTCTTAATAACGTTGCTTAATTAATAGTGTTTAACTATTTTTCATCAGTAATGAGGTATAATCATCAACACAATGTTGGTTGGCACTGTGTCTATTTCAATTGATGCCAGCACTAAGTTGAGCTACTGTATGTTTTGTGCTGTGGGAGGTGAATTATTAGTATCACTCTCACTTCCTACCACATTTAACCCAGCTTGTGTTTATACAAATTTTATAAAGTTGTTCTGAATTAATATACCAGGAGGATATTATGATATGAATACTTTAAAAGTGTAAAACTGGGTGAACCTGCTACAGGGACACCTTGCCCAACCATTCGGGGAAACAAGGCGTAATGTTATGATGTTACTTTAAAAGTTTCCATGATTGAGAATAGCATTCTCAGATCTGTCTGTAAATAGTTAATTATTTGGGATACTGTTGTGCTTAATGAGTGGGTATTGAGTTGCACATTACATCTTGCTGTCAAGGTAAGTGTCGAGCTCAGTGAGTCTAGAAGATGAATTGTAAAGATTATCATTAGGGTATTTTAAAGAATGTCAGTTATCTAGTGATCTGAATAAGAGGCACCATGGCTGTGAAGTCCTTAGTAGTTTAACTTTCATAGGGTGTAACAAGATCTTTTAGCCCCTGAATGTTGTAAGCAGGGAGGTATTTTTGGTAAGCATTTGTGGAATTGTATTGTACCTAAATTGTACTGACAGGAACTTAGTTTTTTTTTGAAAAATGTAGTAGGATTTTTTGATCAAATTCTTGCGATCAGTTGATGTTATTTCCGTTTAGGTAAGTATATACTTTATGATATGGTTTCATTTCATTTTTGGATGGACTAGTTTTCCATAACTTTAGTTATTAAAGGTATTTTGGAAACTGAATTTCAAATACGGAATAGGCTTTTAACTTGTAAGCACCAATTAATAAGGGCAGTATATTATGCCCTGGATAGGAGAGAGGTTTGAACAAATTTGAGGTGAAAGGGTCTATTTCAGATGCTTAGGGTTTTTCCTCAACGATACTAATTTCCATATGAGTTTCACATATTCTGCTAGCAGTAATTACTTGACGAGTTTAGAGCTAATCGAAACTAGATTCATTTTAGAAGTATAAAGATATGAACTCTTTTCCTTGACCTCATAATATGTCCAAAATTGGGATTGTGTAATGAGTTGCATTTTTAAGTGAGGGAGTTGTATCATTGAACTTGTTATGATGTGCACTTGGTGAGCAGATGGAGAGTTTTAGAGTAAAGCAATTTATAGATAATTCATTCATAGTACCTACATTTATTGTATTATACCTTATCTTGTTCATGTTCTACTCACAATCCATCAATACCTACGTTGTCCTCACAATGTTCTCCCCCCCTCCTTTTTTTTTTTTTTGTTTCCTTGATAATTTCACTTTAGTGCTGCAATTATCATTTAAATCTACTGTTAAATATGTAGACTAGTAGTTGGCAATCAAATGATTAATTAGGTATTTTGATTTTATAAGCTTTGAATAAGATCACCCATTTCTGCCCAGCCCTTCGGGAAGTCCGGGCGTAATGTTAAATAATGCGACTAAGTTTACTAGCTCTTTTTTTTTTTTTTTTTTTTTGTTCTTGTGTTTCAAGGTTTGTTTAAAGTGAAAAAAAATAAAACTTAATAATCAAGCCTAAAAAATAGCATTATTAGTTTTCAAGCCCAAACATTTAAACACACTTATAGTGGTATTTATTGGTATGTCTTATCGCAGTCTCGATATTTTACCAAATAAACAGTCAAGTTAGATTGTAAGAAAACCTTGTTTTCTGTAAGTGGCACTCACTACTGGTAATTTAGTAGGTAAAACAGAGATAAGAGACTATTCAAGTATGAAAAGTATTAGTAAATGTGTATGTAATTAACCCTTTATTGGTTATTTGGTAGGTAATGTTATCTTCCAGATAGTCCTAAGTGATACCCCTGTACCTATAGGATGAAATCATAATATGATTTCATAAAGGTAATATGGTATATTATACCTATCTATTTTGATATGCTAAGCTATAATTGATTAGTGTACAAGTTGTCAGTTTGTAACATACTTGTAGTTATTACTGGGATTTTTATTTTTATTTTCCTTCAGTATGATATTAGACAGTCTTGATGATTTTTTTTTTTTTTCATCATGAAACTGAATTTTCTATTTTGTTTGGGACTGACTGAAATGTATTTTTCTGATAAATTCTTTGTAGATCTATCTATTGTATTGTTTGTAAATGCATCTCAATATTTGATAAGTTCTTTGATGGTATTGAGAGGATCATCATCTACCCGGCCTTCTCCCAACTATGTTGGGGTCAGCTTCCAGAGAATGGCTTTGAGAGGTTAAGATATTGAATTTGGTAGGTATCAAATATTTTCTTATCTATGTCCATAGCCAATAGCAGAATCAGAGGAATATAGCTGCTTTGCCAGCATTTATTCCAGTATTGGTCTTCTTGAATTGTTATTTTGGAATATAAGCCGGGTTGTTGTTGAGGTCCACCATATATATTGATTTTTATTTTCAGTGACAAAAATAGTTCATTTATTTTTCAGACATAGTCAATTCCAACCAATTAGATTAAACCAAAACATCATAAGATATTGTGGTCTAGTTAGTTCTGATGTAGGTAATTTATCAGCTTTCCTGTTAATATCGTTGATGGACGCCTTGTCCGTCTCAGGTTTTCACTAACGATGCACTTATTGCACTTTCTATCACTTAACATAATTAACATTTGTTATTCTAGTAAAAAGTTCCGTAAACTTATTTTAAATGAATAATTTTAAGAGAGCAAATTTTTTCGTGCGATGAAAAAACGCGCGCGAAAGAAAAAGTGACATTCCTGCGTGTGTTGCCACCAAGGACGATAATTCTATTAATTTATAATATTTTATATCTAAACGAACGCGATGTCTACGCTGTGCATAAGAATTACTACTTTGTTTAACGAATTATATTTCAGATCGCCGTGAAGTAAAATCATCACAATATTCATCATCAACAACTTCGACTCCCAGTCGCCCGTCATTTCGCGCATTTTCTGCACATTTCTGTCTGCGTCTGTGTAGTTTATTTATTTTTGACTTTATTTCAATGTGCGCAATGTTGATATTTTTGGCAGTAAATACTGTAATGGTTCTGCATATCCAGGTGTTTACTTAGGCTTTTCCTACAAAACGTTCATGTCACCCAAACTTAACTGCATGTCTCTGTCCGCTTCGAGGTGCTCGCAGCGTAATTTATTTTAATGTGTTCTATGTTCATATTTGCAGTGAAAACTGCAATGCGCGGTAGGTCCCATTTGTTCTATGGAACATGACGTAATAGAACAAATTGAGAAAATATCGTCCCTATTTGTACTATAGAACAGTTTGTACTTTTTGTCTCAAATTGTTCCATAGAACAAACTAAGTACATAAACTTCTGGAAGTTGATAATTGTTTTTAGTTTGTAGTTACAGAAACACGTATTGTTAAACTGCTGTTTTGCTTTTATTTTTCAAAATAGAAATATTATGTAGCGAGTAGTTTCAATTTTTTGATAGTGAACTGTACCTGGTATTAAGATTCCTACAAACAGGCGCGACACGCGACGCAACACAAAGGTACGTCGCGTCGCGCGACTAGCGGTGTCTTTGTGTCGCGCCTGTTTGTAGTAGCCTTCAACGTCAGTGATTCATGTCATTCACGTCTTATACACACATCAAAAGTGTCTAGGGATCAAGCATTTTTATGCGGATTTCTTGAGATTGAGATGTGGCTTTGTAATAAATTTATGATTATATAAATTTATATGGATCCTTTTTGGTGCATTTCATAATTTGAAACAGTTCCTGTTAATCAAATTCGAGTAAAAGATGAAAATCAGCTGTCAATATTTTCCCTATAAAAACATACAACGCATTGAAGACATTATTAGTGCTACTGTTTCCCTACTACTGATTAAAACCAACGTTATTATGGAGCGGCGACGTCATTTAAGCAGGGAAGAAATGCTCAGAGCCGTGGGAATGATAGAAGCTGGTTCCCGGCAACGTACTGTGGCTTTAGCTCTGAATACAAGTCAGAGTGTTATCAGTCGACTTTGGACACGTTACCGAAGCACTGGTACCGTGGCTGAGCGCCATGGAGGACGGTATCGCTGCACCACACGGAGACAAGACCGATACATTCAAATCTTAACTCGAAGAGCTCCAACAATAACCGCCATGATGTTAGCCGTGAGGCTTCATCACTCTTCAGGGAACTTAATTAGCGACCAAACAGTCAGAAACCGCTTGCATGAAGTGAACCTTCATTCCCGAAGACCGCTACGGGTACCACCTATAGCAATGCACAATCGTAGGATTCGATATCAATGGGCTCTTGAACACAGAAATTGGGCAGAAGAACAATGGCGTTTCGTGTGCTTTTCTGATGAGTCTCGTTTTGGTATGAGACCGGATACAAGACGTATACGACACTGGAGAACCCCTGGACGCCAACAGCGATTAAAATCCTGCCAGGAAGTCCATCCTTATAGTGGTGGAACCATCATGGTATGGGCGGGTATTTGGATCGGCGGAAGAACTGAGTTGATTTGGATCAGAGGCAACTTCAACGCTCAAATTTATGCTGAGACGATTGTATCTGACGTCATCGTTCCTCTACAAGTGCAAATCGGTCCCTTATTTCAGTTAATGCATGATAATGCACGACCGCACACCGCAAGAGTTGTAAGACAGACTCTCGCCGCAGCTAACATCAATGTCCTGCTCTGGCCTGCTCAGTCGCCAGACTTGAACCCGATTGAGCATGCATGGGATATGCTACAGAGAAGAGCTCTGCCGAATATGGAGGGTATCCAGTCGCAAGAAGACCTTTTTTTGTTGTTGCAACGAACATGGGCGGCCATTCCACAGCGTGATTTGGATGAACTCATTTTGAGTATGCCAAACCGATGTTCTTGTGTTGTTAGTGTTCGCGGTAGAAACACGGATTATTAATTGTTTAAGTTACCCAATAAAATTTTAAAGAAAACTGTTATTTCAGTCTTTTTTTCGAACTTTAATGTTAGTGGTTCAAATGTCAAAAATCCCTTTATTAGGAAAATGGCAAATTTCTTTATTAATGCAAAGGTGACTTGGTTTATCGTTACTGTGATAAACGAAAACACTTTATTTGATGAATCCTTAAAGAAAATTTTAATTAATATCAATCAGGAGAAAAGTTATTGCAAAAATATATGTTGATCCCTAGACACTTTTGATGTGTGTATATCTCATCATGGAAGAATTTGGGAAAAGCGATTCCCATTTAGTTCTGTGCATTCACAGACAAATATAAACAGGAGCAAAAGCTAGTATGTAGTTCTATAGTACAAATAGGGACAATATTTTCTCAATTTGTTCTATTACGTCATGTTCCATAGAACAAATGGGACCTACCGGCAATGCGATGCGCTTCGGCAGGTGACCCTTAACGCTTTTCCTAAAAAACGTTCTAGACTGCTTTCTATTCTGGAATCTGAAATCTCGAGATTCCTACTTAGGATGATAGGTTTTCTTTTGTACTATTAAAACAACAAATTATAGACTATACTTTTATTTAATTTAATATTTAAGTTGTAGTTACAGAAGTTACAGATCAAAATGTACAAGATACGAGTATGCTCTGATTGAACCGATGAACAAAGTGCAAGTTGCTAAAGATTTGCAGGGCGAGAGGAGTCATATCGTTTTAGTACCAGGCAGGCCATCCAGGGGCGAGGAAGCCGGGGGCAGCTGCGTTTACCACAGTCGGACCTGCAACCACGGTCTGTGGACAAAGTAAAACGGTTGTAATCAAGCAGTAAATCAAAAAGATCTCGAAGCTACTACGGCAGAGTTTGTCCAATTAAGTCAAGCAATACCTGACGAGACTACATAATATGATTTAGAATATGTACTACTAAAAACGACAGCACATTGTCCTTTTCCACCAACAGGCTTTGGGAAAGGTACTGTTCCTAATAAAACAGAAAAAGTATGAACAATCGCTAGTGCTGTTTTCAGGAGAGTTCATCTTAATTCGCCCTACAACGACGTTTCGACCCTTGATGTCATGCATTTTATTCACCAACTAATCTTTTTTACTGTTTGAGTTAATCTAATACATACCCTAGAGGCAGGAAGGACCCCGGCATATCCCGGCCAGGCGGCAATGAACTGGGGAGAAGCGGCGGCCAGAGCCACGCAGACGACGAGGAAAACGAACTGGAAATAAAAGTTCACGTTAAGGTCAAAACATAACAGTGTCCTAGGAACGATGCTATGCGACTACGACTAGCCAATTATTAGGAGGCTATGCGACTAGCCAATTTATTTTGTAAAAATCTTACCGTAAACTGAGCTTGGAAGTGACCAGTCAATAGTATCAATCCCAAACAACAAGTGGAGGGACAGCAAACTTCAAGCTCACTTTTCATTAGTTTTTTACAAAATAGACCGGCTGCTCATGCAGTTGAAGAGCCAAATAGATACGCCTGGAACATGTCAAAGGTCCTGTGCTGTCTTCAGTTGTTTGAGCTGTTTCATTGAAAGGAAGCTGATCACACGGTTTTGTCAAATAAGCGTAAGGTAGGTAAAACTTTCTCTCGTTAGTTTGAACGTATATTTCGTTCGAATATTTTTCTTCTATGTGAAATAGGAATATCCTTTCTTTGTCTGACTAAGGCGATAATATTCACATCTTAGGGGTGCTACAGACGTGTTCGGGTCGGCATGAACCGGCACGGACTGAGTAGCAAAATCTAAGGTATATTTTGACGCCCGGCTGTGCCGAACCCAAAAGAGTGTGTAGGACACCTGAATCTTCAGTAGGTTCTTTTTAGGTAAGTTACTCCGCCATTTCTATTACCTGATAAAAATAATTCAAATGTTACTTACGAAGTATTTCATTTTGTTGGATTGGGTAGAACTGCCGCTGAGCCTTCTCAATGCGAACTGTATTGTCCTACGGAAGGCAGACGCGTTATATAGAGCCCTTGAAGGTCACCAAGCAAAGCAGCATTGTCGCCAAGCTTTGTAACTAGATAAAAGTGGCTTCTGCATATTTATCAAAGAATGGAATTTGTTAACTTGATATACCTAGTTGATATTGATGACAAAGTTTGCGGTTGCTACGTGCATAATTCTGGTAAACTGCGGCATTTGGTCAGGTTGCCAGATTTTAATGAAAAAGCGTAGGCTGCAGCAACAGTGTCAGGTCATGAATTTGTCGGGTTGGATACTAGATATAGGCTTCCTAGAAAGAGAAAACGGGGGGCTACAGGTTCATTCAAACCTTTTCTTCACTCTACCCTCTTATTCGGACTCAAAAACCTAATTAATTCAAATTTATCTGAATTACTGTACCCTAATTATGTTTATAACTCCTAATATATACTTCAGTCAATTAATTATTTCCTCGTCAACATAAATGCCGTTATACCCTGTAAATTTTAATCAAGCAGTCAAGCAGCAGTATTGTCATGACATAACTTCTTAAGTGTAGAAATTATCATAAACATTACTTTAACTTCATTGTTTTCCAGTATGCAAAGTACCCTTATAATAGTGCAAATTAAAGGTATAATGTCGGTGTAAATACTGGTATATAAGGTTGCGTATATAATTATACATAACTGGATCAAAATGTAGGCGTTTCTAATAATTTAGTCATTCGCTGAGCTCACATTAAATGCTTGTTATGAAGGCATGGACGAGTTTCAAGTAAGACTTGTTTGTTGATTTATGTTATTGCAACAATATAACGTCGTTGTAGTGCGAGAAGTCACAAAGTGTCATTTTTAGCCAAAATGAGTTAATGATGTCAAAGTATTTTAAACCCACTATCTACCTTATGAAAAGGTAAAAGAGCAGATTTTTATTTGAATTTTAGATAATACGAGAATGTCAGAAGTACATCTACTTGTTAAGGCAAAAAATAAGTATATGAAAATTAACTAACGGTATCTACTTGACTAATTTATGACAATGTTTTTACTAACGTTTTCTCAATTACTGGGGCTACAACACTGCTTATGATTACTTTTCGCATACAATATATAAATTTCATTTCATGTATAGCTTTCGTCTGCAAGAAACAACTAAGAGTCATTTATCAGTGGTTCTCATCGAATATATTGTATGCGAAAAGTAACTAAGCGTTGTTAGTGATTTCTATCGAACATTAATTTTTATATATTTTTTTTTTTTTTGTATTTTGTTGGGTGATCCTAGCGATGAAAACGATCTGAGATTTCAAGGAATTCTTTTTCCATGGTCAGCCTACCTAACCTGAAATTGTTACCGCTATCACTGCTAAAAATAGGCTATGGTTCTCACAACTTTGCTCTAAAAATTATTTCATCAAGTGTCATCCGTCATAGGCTGGCGGTACCAGTGGTACAACACGTCAAGTTATGTAGCTACTTACTGGTTACTTTGTGAAACTTTCAAGAATAATTAGCTTTCTGAATGTAGAGCAACTTTTAAAAGACTGCCAACTGGGTACGGGCGTGTGTTGTTAACGTCCACAGGTACTGTATAGGATTTAGCCTGAATAGCTTTCCTATGCAACCTCCATCCTATACATTTAAAGGATCAATATGTGTGTATATCTTTATTATCCTGCCGCCACGTCTGTGTCTGTCTCTCTGAACGCGATAAACTCAAAAACTACCGAACGGATTTTCAAACGGTTTTCACCAATGGATGGGGAAATTCATGCGGAAGGTTTTAGTGTATTATTGTTGAAGATGTCGAAAAAAGTCATGCCGACTGGGAACTTTATTGGCGTACGCCGCGGAAATCGTAAAAATTACATAAAATTGATGTTCTACAGTATTGTTCATCTTAAAAAGTTCAACAAAAAAGTCCGCGATGGATGTCTGTGTAAGGATGACCCACAATAACCATTTTTATCTTTCAGAATTTGATACAAATTTAATTGTTATTTCCGAAGCTATTTTGACCGGTATTATATTAATCCTTATCCAATAATCTATGTTACTTAAATTGAACATTTAATTTAGATTAAAATATGCCATTTCATTTTAATGAATGGTTTAAAAGATATCACAGATTCAAAAGACGGCAACACGGACGCCACGGTAGGAGTCAGTGACTTTTTCCTCGGCTATTAGGTTCCCGTGGGATTTTTTCCGATATCCACGCGAAATTAGCTCTAACAATTTCGATAAAAGTTGCAATTTATGTAGGGGTTTACAGGGGCGAAAAATCGATCTAGCTGGGTCTCAAATTAGGGAAAATTTGTTTTCTCTGTATTTTCACCCGAGAAGAGCTCGGTCGCCCAAAGTTTAGAACAAGATAATGAATAATGACATGAGAATAATGATATGGCAGCATGGAAGTAGTAAGTACCTACTATCATAGCAGCATGGAATAAGTAGGAAGTAATACATGGATTAGTATTAACTTTCCTATACTATTATATGAGCATTGTCTATTTTCACCAGAGCACAGCTCGGTCGCCCTGGTACTGAGTATTTAAGTTGATGACGTAATGTATTATAGTTTGACCAAGACCGCTGTTCCGCGCCTTAGATATGTGCGCGGTGAGACGGCCGCTCATTCGTCAATGCTCGCAGTGCGCGGCATCCTGCCCGCCGCTCATTCGTCAACGCTGCCCCTTGCCGCGCATTCCTAAGGCGTGGAAAAGGTTTCCCGGTCAAACTATAACAGAAGAAAGGGTCGGGTGTGACAGCCGTGTATTAGAATAGAAAAGATTGAATCCTAAATAATTATGGACAAGCCTACATACGTTTCATTCGAGTCTTACGATCATTATTGTGCCTACCTATTTCATTTTTTCAGGCTAGAGTGGTGATTTACTGTCTGAGATTGACTGAGCATTACTGAACCTTAGAGTATCGTAGGGACGACACAATAAGACATCTATTGAAATGTAAAATGATTGCATCACCTCATTCTACAACGATTTATGCCTTACTGTAGTGTCATAAAATTCCATTATATCATGATATTTATACTTTAGAATGTTGTTAGTATGTCCATAAAATGAATTTAAATGACCGCTAAATAGATCTAGAGATCGCCAGTACTCATAAACAAGCTCACTGCTTCTGTTTTAATTAAATTTTATCAATTTATCAGTTCCGATATTTTTTTGAGATGAAGATTATTTGACTATGTGTGTCATTGTTTTTTTTTTTTTCTTAATTCGTTTTAATCATGGTCTGGCAGTGAGTAGTTTTTGCTGCTGACTCAAATGTCCGGTCATTCTGTGTAGTTCTTTCCTTAATAGACCATTTCAGACACCAATCTACATGGTCTTAATATGATGAAACCAAGATTACTATGTTTGGACTTTTAATGAGACTGTGACCTCAGTTTGTTTCGGCCTTTCTTCTCAGAGTAAGTAGTCAGGAAACATCGACCTCATCTAGTTTTTAAAGTATAATTGACATGTAAAAGTGTTTGTGCAAACCTATTTACAGAAAATAAAATCATTTCATCAATAGAGGAGTATGGAAGAAAAAGACTTATTGCGTTGACTCCATATAAATTGGGGTAAGGGCAGAATGATGATGATGATGAGTATTTTTATTGATCAAAATGACCAAACAGTCAACTCACCCGCTTGCTGCAATTTGAATCTTATTTCATCAGCAAATGAGTGGTTTTTCGGCGTCAAGCCGTATATGGTCATCAAGTCCTTTGGACATTCCAATGGGCTCACTGGAATCAGCTCGGTAGACCGCGTTCTCGATCCAGACCGCGATGCGGTCGGAAATAGCAACCATGAACCGAGGGAGACGTCCGGGGTTCGTCCGGGTCGGTTTTGGTTCACCTGGCATTTAGAACAGAACATAATTCATTAGAAAAAAAATTAGAATGTCAATGTTCTAGACCGCTGAGGGTCTGGTTAACAAAAATCAACATTTTGACTTGTGGATACTGGATAACCGGTAGGTACAGAAAGATGTCGTAAATGTAAGGGGCACTGGATATCCAGTCAGCAGTGCCGGTTTTAGCAATACCGGCGCCTCGGGCGAGGTTTCTGTGGCGCCCCTCACTACTCTTGGAAAGTAGAGAGGCGAAAATTGTAGCTTTTGTTTTAGTTTGAAGAATAGGAAAATGCAGGATGCTAAAGCGAGCGGAAAACTTAGGATTTCTTTTATGCAGAAAAAGTTTGAGAATTCAGACTTCAGAAAACGTAGGGTGCAAGAGCGAGCTCAAAAAATTTTAGCACACCTCTGCGTCTTTTCTTTGGCCCATTACAGTAGGTACAGAAAAGTTAGAGAAAAACATAACCCTGTCTTTGCTGTTGTGCAATCGGGTAAAAAAGAGTTAAATACAGACAAGATAGAGAAATAAAAGGCCGGTCGCGGTGGTTCGCGTTGGGCGCCCCTTCATGTCTGGCGCCTTGGGCGGTCCTTGTAGACTCTACGGGGGCTGCGATTGACTACGACGTAGAGCCGTGTGAATACTAACCCAGGATTTCAGCAACTCTCTCCAGGACAACATCGGCGATACTTCTCAGGCGGTTGGAGACCAACATTTCCTTCTGCCCTTTAGCTATGTAATCACATAAATGATACGCCACCTGAAAAGAACCATATCTTTTTAATATATCAAATAGGTATAACTACGAATCATTCCACGTAGGTTGTAACGTTCTATAATTCTTTGGCAAAAAACAAAGTTCATCTCGGGACTCTCGTCGTGGAAGTCGAGACTACCTCGTTGGTCTAATGGTCATTTTTTTCATTTTTCACTCTTTAGTTACTTGCACCACGCCAGTGACAGGAAGTTTTATAACATTATCAAAATAAATACACCAAGAGGATTAAATACGTATTGAAGCTAACAAATCGGTGTAAATACATGAAAAAAAAAAACCAGACGAATGCATAGCCTCCATCTTTTTTTGAAGTCGGTTGCAAAAATTCATGTTCTGGCGGAATGCGTTCACACGTCTTTTCCATTATCCACTCGGGGCAAGTGCCCAGGGCCCCGCGATCCACGGGCCCCCTAGTTCCTGCGAGTTTCGTCGTAGTTACTTACTTAACTTATCCCAGACGGGGTGTTAAACGTTTCGAGCTCGCTTCGCTCACATCCTAATTTTTTTTTATTTTAAAACTTCTGCGAAAACGACAAAGTACAGTCTATTTCTAACATTTAACTGACCCCATTAGACTCATTTCTTCATGGATGATAGAGACAGCGGCGGGCTAAAATTTTCGAGCTCGCTTTGCTCACTCTTGCATGCTACATTCTTGTAAGTCCCTAGCTGTACTGCATAAGTCGAGAAAGTTAGGTACTTCTGTTTCTATATAACGATCAGAAGAAAACCATACCTACGAGGCGGGGTGCTAAAATTTTCGAGTTCGCTGCGCTGGCTCTTACATCCTACATTCTCGATTGGGACCCATCATCCTCAAGAACCCAGGGCCACCAATAGGATTAAGACGGCCCTGCCTTCGGGGAATACTGGCGTGATGTTGTACTATTTCGAATTCATCTGATCAAACCTGAGCACTAAAGTTGACGAGCCACGTCTGCCTCAGCCGCAACTCCTTGCTCTTGTCAGCATGTTCCTTGCGGCTGACCATACCACCCGGACCAGACCATTGGCCCGGAGATTCGTTTAAGGCTAAGAAGTACTGCTCAGTTTGCCTGTGTAATATAACACGGAAGAATTAATCTCTTTACTATCAAGGTTTTCTTTGTACAGTTCTAAAAGAGCGTGGGCAGGCAACGCCATAGGTGGAACAACGTGACGTCCGGTCAACGTAGCGGGAAAGAATTGGATCCAGAAGGCCCAAGATCGAAAAGAATGGAGAACAATGGACTCGCCATTGGTTCAACATCTTGTGTATTGCCTAAGACAGCTCCAGAATATAGAATCTAGGCTGAAAACCTAGAATTTAGGCGACTATTCTAGACTTACCAAAAATCATCATTTTTTTTTCTTTTGATTAAATACGAAATGATTGCTGTTTGAAAACTTGTCAATGCACATATTTCATCACAAGCTTCGCATGAATGGACATTCACAACAAGCATTGTCTATATTATGCCGTAATCGTCGTTATACTATTAACGCATTTTGGACAATTTCAAAAAGTTTACGCAAAATAACTTTGTATTTATTTCGATTGTATTAAATAGGTATATACCTATTGAATTGTGATATCACCGATGTGAGCGCTTTTTGAAATCATATGAGTAGGTATAAATCATTAAATCATACTCAGGACTAAGAAAGTAATCCTCCTCCAAAGCGCTCTTGATCTTGTCTCTTCGTTCACGCGGTAAAATGGCGCACTTCTCGTCCCAAAGCGAGCGGAGTCGGCGAGAGTTGGGCCGTGCTAACATCTCCACTCGCTCCATGTTCCGGCGGAGACGGGCCGACATCTTGCTAGCACGAGGCTCTAAAAGGTTGCATCAAATTGGGTAAATTAGGTTTGGGTAGACAGTATTATTGAGCGCAACGTGGGTATAGTATATAGCCCCTCACAAGGAGAACCGATGACCTGGCAAAGGTCGCAGCAGGGTTCCGTTGGATGCGAGAAGCATGAAGCCTGTATTGAGCTCGGAAACGAATACCATAATTATTTTATTATAAGTCTCACAAAAAAAACGGACATGTGATTTTAGGATTCCGGCCCTAAGGATTCCTCACTTCACTCACAGCTGTGCCCGGCTACCCGCGGCTCCGCGAACTTCGGTCTATGCATTTCCAATTCCTGATTTATGGACAAACCGTCGTTAAAGTTTAAAATAAACTTTTGATAGAGTGGGAGTGTGGAGCGATTTGAATGAAATTGACCATAAGATCTCTTGATTGGAGCAGTGGTGACCCAGTGAAAACGGCCGGAGCAGTGGGGGCCCAATGGAAACGGCCGTGACTTACGAGTTGTAGGTCGTAGGTTCGAAACCACAAGCAGGCACTTTAATTGTGTAAATTGTTTTATCACCACTGCTCTCAAAACCGACTTAAATTCGAAGACACGTGATATCCACCAACCCGCACTGGGCCCGCGTGGTGGATTATGGCCCACTCCCTCTCACAGAGAGGAGGCCTGTGTTCAAGCAGTGGGAACATTATAAACTGATTATTTGTGATTGCGTTGACTTATAAGCTTGAATTTTTCACCCGTCTAAGTAACCGCAGACTTTATTTATTAAAACTTTATGCACAAGTAAAAATACCGTACAAAAGCGGACTTAATGCCTGAGGCATTTTCTACCAGTCAACCTTAGGGTGATGCAAAGACAAAACATGGCAGGAGCAACATAAGAGACAACAGAATAAACTTTGTCAGGAGAAATAACGATCAGTAGAGAACAAAAACGAATCCAGCAAATCAGCGCTGTGATGTTTCTGCCAACTTCTTACGTATATGCTCACGAACAACATAGACAGAGGCCTCACCTCTCTGCGCTGACGAATGGGTAACCAGTAACCACTTTAAAAGCAATCGGTGCGCGGTCATACTAGTTAACGAAGATTAAAAACGAATCGAATGCAATTATTGAGAAGAAGGTCAAGTTAGTTGAGGAGATCTGCATTCAGGTCATAGTAATACACATCACCATAGTCAATTATGGTTAAGATTAGGGACTGTACAAGCATTGCCTTTATGTGTGATGGGAGAAGATTTTTCAGTCGACTTTAGTATTTGATATTAATTTTCACTCGATACACCCTGAGAAAAAGGGTCTTGACAGACGAACAACAAAGTGATCCTAAGTATTTTTTTTTTGGTTCCGTACCTCAAAAGGAAAAAACGGAACCCTTATAGAATCACTCGTGTGGCTGTCTGTCTGTCCATCTGTCACAGCCAATTTGCTCCGAATCTAATGGACCGATTAAGTTTAAATTTGGTACACATATGTATGTCTGTGACCCAAACACGAACTTGTAACGTAAATAAATAAATTTTAAATATAGGGGTCACTTTTGGGCAAACAAGTTTTTTTTTTTTTTTAAGTTTTGCCAACAGTACCGTGTGACATATCAAATGTCTTGTGGCTTGTTGCGAGGATCTTAAACATATTTTTTTATAATTTTAAAATAAATACTTTTAAAGATATTTAAGAAATTCGATGAATATTGACCATTCCCTCCTAATCTCCGAAACTAATGGACCTAAAATTTTGAAAAAAATGCGTAGTATGGCTCTTTACTCATAAATTACAGGAAAACCTATAAGAAAGAATGAAAGAAAGAATAACATTTATTTGAACACAGTTCGTGAAACACAAAACACAAATAACAAAGATAAATAAATAATAATGTTTAAAAACAACAGTGTGTGCCTCACGGCTGCGCCAAAAAGGTTAAGAAGGGTAAGAATTCTATGGTCTTAAAATAACGTGATAAATCTTTCAATATTGTGCGTATTTCAACTACAATGTTAAGTTTATATTTGGGATAAATTCATCCCAACTACGGAACCCTTTATTGTGCGTAGTCCGACACGCACTTGGCAGGTTATTTTTTGTACGGAATCCT
The DNA here is from genome assembly GCA_916610215.1 of Omphaloscelis lunosa. Classification (NCBI taxonomy): domain Eukaryota; kingdom Metazoa; phylum Arthropoda; class Insecta; order Lepidoptera; family Noctuidae; genus Omphaloscelis; species Omphaloscelis lunosa. The sequence goes on from OU744258.1 coordinate 13,900,265, forward strand.
GGAACTAGAGAACGGACGGCAGTCGAGTAGAGCTCATTACTGATAAAAAGGAATAATAATTTATTTTTGCTTTACTGCACTACTTACTTCGAAACTGTTACGTAAACAGCCGTTCTTTGAGCTACCCGTTGAGTTACAAGACAGTGGTTATCTTCTAACCAAGCCTGCAAACCACTTCTGGAAATAGACCTTTACTATACAGATGGATTTCTACGTTTAAAAATGGCTCTCTTTACAGTGGGAACAACCAAAGATTTCAATCGATCTTTGGGTACAACTATTAAAAATGCGGGCAGCAACCTGTATCCTTTCTGTTGATCTTGACATTCTGGTCAGACATGGATGGGTCAACCTTCTTTAGTGGCATGATGGTTTAAGAAAATATAGCACTAATAATTTAATAAAAATGTTCTCAAATAATAATCACATTACATGTTTCGTATCAAGACAGGAACTAAAAAAAAAATTGACGTTAACTTTAGAAAAAAGACCTTCCAGCCATGACTTATTATAGAAAGCTAGAGAATACCTTTTTGGTTCTATCTTATTTTTAGTTGTTAACTGGCTGCTGCCCGCGGATTCGCCCGCGTGGAACCTAATTCTTTTTTTCTAAAATAATTAACATTTTAATAACATTTTATTTATTTGTGTAGATGTGTAGATAATCGCACACAGAACTACAGACAAGAACGTCATTCGATCGCCAAAAGATCCTTGTGGTGCCACAAGGATCTTTTGGCGATCGAATGACGTTGACATGGGGGCGCAGCTGGTAAACATTTGCGGAATGAGGTTAAAAACTGAAAGCTCATAATAGGTGGCAGCACAATAGTAAGTCTTCAAACCGCCATTGTTGTGTTTATGTTTACTTTTGCGTCGATCACAAATTATACGAAAACTAGATAAATATGTATGACACTTGCAGTGTAGCACTATAAAAGACGAGCTAAGGACAGGAGGAAACGTCTACCACTGGTAAAAAAGCAGCTTTACTGGAAAAGTCAATAAATTATGAACGTTTTATATTTTATAGGTTATTTTGTGTTTGTTGACTTTAAGTTCGTTTTTTTGATAGAGACTGGAAGCGTAGGTATGATAGAAATAACCTGATCAGAGTTGAAAACCAACTCGAGCATGATCTTCCTGACTAAAAAACTTCAGCACTTCTAGCTCTGATATAATATGATGATATGTATAAAGACACGTAGTTTATTATAATTTACATAATATCACATCACAAGTGCCTGTATGTAATGTACATTACTTTCTCCCATAGTCTTCAGGTTTAAAAAAGTTAGCACATAGTCTCGACGAAATATCGGGTTCAAATTTTTTTCGGAGACTTTTGTCCCATACTTGTCTTCTTATAACATCTTTTTCAAATACATGGGTCCCCATATTTTTGCAATAAACAGCTGCGCAACTGGGCTCAATACTTAATTATGCGTAAAAGAAGTCGCTTTAGCTGTCAAATTGTTAGACGCTAGATATCAGCGCCATCTGAAGTGAGCAAGTGACAGTTTTTATCCTCATTATGTAAAAATGTATTGAAAAAACAAGATGGAATGGATTGAAGTTCCGATTTTGGTCACGTGCCAAAAGATCCTTGTACCATACGCTTTAGTTTTGATTTTGAAAGAGGTTTTGATTTGGAAAGTCAACTTGACGCTTTGCTTATTTGCTTTTGAGGAAAAAAAAAATTGTTTTTATTTATTTATCATTTATGCCTTAAACACATCCAGCTGAAAAGATCTGGTGTTCCATCATTTATTTGTGATGTTGATGCCAAAGTTTCTCTCTCGAACGGAATATGCCATGTGTTATTCTTCTTCTGAGCACAGGGGGTGAACTTTAAGGGTGGCTGAAAACATAAAAACCATTTTTTGTGTTGCTTAAGAAAATATGTCTAAAACGCAATCTTTGATTTTAACTATATTATAAATTGTACTATTGTGTTTAAAAGAATGCAAAATTTATTTGATGGCAACCCTATCTGGATTCTTTTCTTAGGCAACAAAAAGTTCACATTGACTGACAATCTGATGCCGGTTCCACACTATCGTCTAACAGTCCAACTGTTTGTCCAACCTTCCACGTGCAGAGATATAGTTCGTGCATGTTTGATCGTGGTGGCGCGCGATCGCTCGAATGGTGGTCAATCGTACCCAAATCAAAGGACAATAGCCAACTCACGCGAACAAACCCTCCACACATCAGTGTGGTAATAATTATATGCACTCAAAAGGTATAGCGCAGGAGCACCTATCCTATCACTTCAACGTCCTCCATAGTGAATGAGGTTGGAATGTGCACATTGATATGTGTGGACAGTCTGTTTTGATCGATCGTGAGTTGGGACAGACCGGAGTCATGTTGGAGTGTTAGACGATAGTGTAGTGCCGGCATGCCATTGAGGACATGATATAATATAATAGATTTTTAATACACTATGAAAGACGACTTTGAATATGTTTCTATTTTTTTACCAGACAAAGCATTATTCTATTATACCTGTACAGGTCCTCTTTGATTATTTGGGAAGACCATCCACTGATGCTCCCACTGCCACCTTTTGAACACAAGCCTTAACCTTTCATCCTTCAAGAGGAACTTGTGACCTCTCAACAAGTCTTTGGACACTATGTCAGTTTGTGGACCACTTAGTATTGCTGCTGTTATGAAGTATGGATCATCTTGAGATCTGTGATTCAAATATAGAGAGATTCAAATATACAGAGCAAAATAAATTTAGAGCTATACAAGGTCAAATATACAATGTCGCCCATGGGCATGTGACCGCCCGTATTTTACTGTATATTCATGAAAAATTATAGAAAATTAACTTTAAAAGGGGAAAAAATCTTTTTTTTTTTCAAAATCTTTTTTGGATTCTGGATTTTTTTAGAAAAAAAAAATATCTTAACCTCCGTTTTTTTTCATATTTAACAAAGTTTAAGAAAAAATGTTAGTTAACCAATAAAATAACTCATAAGCTTTTAGAAATAATAAACAGAATCCAAATAAGATATAAATAATATAAAAAAAAATATTAATAAGTTCCCTTCAAAATGGTTGAGCTAAGTGGTGCTGAACCATGCGTCGATTCGTGAGCATGGGCGGCACTGTAGAGCTATACAGGGTCAAATTAAACTAGCTAGGTAGCGAAAGTCCACAGACGTGATGGGAATGAATATCTAAACATGAAAAAGAGTAACGGTGGAGTTTCTTGCCCATTCTTCTCTATATGAAAACTACCTTTTGGAAGGGGCGACTATAATCAATTATATTTTTTGTAAATTTTGATTTTCAAAAGTGCCTTTTATGTAAAATTCAACAGAAGTGGATATATTTAGTAACCTGTTCTGCTTAGCTATTTCTAGAGAGTCTTAAAAAAACCATAAAAGAAATCGACACGAGTTTCACCTCTCAACGAGGCATCCTATCCGAGCGCTGAGCGCAGACTCCGAGTCTGCGCTCAGCGCTTGGTATGGCAACACGCCGTGTTCGAGTTCGAGACAAGACAATCGTCATCCTGAGGATGCCTCGTTGAGAGGTGAAACGCGTGTCGATTTCTTTCACGGTTTTTTTAAGACTCTAGAAATAGCTAAGCGGAACAGGTTACTCAATATATCCACTTCTATTGTATTTTATAATGGGTTTCCGCAAGGTCACGCCTGAATCAATTAACTGCCTTTTATGTGCCTAACTGAAATAAATTATTTGACTTTTACATGATAAAACGCAAAAAAATTGATTTAATGGTAATTTATTTTGAGTTCAACGACCGAATGTACAATAGTGTATTGCTTGAAATATCAGTTCAAAAGTTTTTGTTTCTGTAAACTTCACAGACGTGATGTAGGTATATATATCGATATCTAAACACAAAAAAAAAATGATTTTCGCAACTCACAACTCAAGTAACAACACTACAAGCGGTCGTTGACCCCAAAATAAATTGTTAACTGTTTTTTTGGTTAAAAAAAAAAAAAAAAAATAGTTAACAATTTTAGTTTAGTTTCGATATCGATTCCCATCACGTTTGCAGTTTCTCTAGGTAATTTAATTTGACCCTGTATTTACATATACCAATAACGCCACTTGGCTTAGCAAAGTGTGAAGCTCTGGCTACTCTTAAGATGGTTTTATACCGACGAGGCGAGGCGTGGATGGGATGAGCGTGAATTAAAATAACGCTTACCATTTTACAACGAAAGTAGTCCAGCGCTATACCGCACCGTCTCGCGATGGCCAGCGCTGCCACGCGCGCCGGCTCGCGATGTCTCGCGCCGGCCATTGCTACCTAGCGCCGGCTTGCGCTATCACGCGCCGCCCGGTCAGCCGTGTCTGGCATGCCGGCCAGCCGAAAGTATACGTATGCACCGATGTCTCGCGATGGTCGGAGCGAGCCGGTGCGTGCCAGCACATGCCAGCGCTAGACATCGCGAGTCAACACTTAACAGAGAGACACCGTGCGGGTCCTCGATGGCAGATGCGAGATCTGTATATCCGTTGTACAATGTAAATAAATACTCTATTCTTACAGCAATAAAGTTCAATATTGTACTAACAAATATTTCAATTCTCGCCTCGCACAACCTCGCGCATTTAGACCTTTTACCCCAAAGATGGTCAGGGCGTGGATAGAAATTTTGCCATTTCAATTCTCGGCCATCCCATCCACGCCTCGCCTCACCGATGTAAAACCACCTTTAGACAAGACCCGGGACGCGGGACGCCACTGCGCGCGTCGAATGTTTTTTGATTAGGATGTCACGTGTCTATTCGCGCCAGTTTGAACACCTCCTTCTTACAAGTTAGTTGGGCATCCCACGCGGGATTCGCTTCAGTTTGGCCAGAGCTTAAGGGATTGTTTCATAGTATCCAGAAAATGCACTATCTCTGTTCGATACATTGAAACTTGGAAGAAAATCTGTATGAAATTATCTGCTTTAAGGCTACTACACAGTGCCGGCGGCACGGGCCGCCGGCTTTTGCCGAGCGGCACTCCTTTGTGCGGCAAGCCGGGCGCACCGCGGGCGGTTTGCCACGGCGCCAAGGCATTGCATGCATTAAGGAGCTAGAAGACTGTATAGGATGAACTTATAATTTTGCCAGTATACAACTAGTTTTCGAAATAAATTAATCGTTTTTGGACATAGACAAGAAACTAACTTGAAGTACCAGAAATATAACAGCAGCAGAAAAATTAAAAGATGTAGGTACAAAAAAAGTCTACTTACAAATTATCAGTAAAGAAAAAACTTGTATTATTCATGATTTGCTGCATGGTTCTCTTATTCCACCTGAGCATGTGTTGCCTGCCTAAAAGCAAGATCTTTTTCCTTTGTTTCACAAAATGATCAACAACACTACTCAACAATTTCACCTTTTCCATATTATTGCCAAGACCAACAGTGTAAGCTATGTTAAGCCCATCTAAAACAATGTCATAAGGTGCAGTTTGTTCTACAAAATCTGAGAACCTCTTTAGTTCTTCAGGAGATGTTTTTAAAAACAAATCTGAACCTACAATTAGTTTGTCCTTTACATTTTGCTGTAGTGAGGTGAATTCTTCATCTGTTAATGATAAACAGTCTAATGTGTCTTTACAGCATGAGCACTGGCCACTAAAAAAGAAAAACCATTAATAGATTTCATTGACCATTAATAGACATAAAAAATATTTTCTTGAGCTTTATAAATTAATGCGAAAGCGTCAGGGATTCCACGAAATTAAATTTTCTTACGTTTTTTGCAATTTGCAAGTCAGTATCAGGTTGTATGTTGATCAAAATATGATTTGCGGCCGTATCAAACATTTATTTATAGAATTATAATCATAAAATTCATCTATACAACTCTCTAAGTTATCATTACCCTATTGAATGACGATTTCATGAAATCATGACATTTGAGGTCAATTCTAACTTAAGAGTTTTATTGCTGTTTCTAATGATTATAATCTTATTGTTACAGTGACAAATCATATTATAATCAACATACAACCTGACCTGCAAATTGCAAAAAGCATAAGAAAATTTGAAGTTTGCGGGCTACCTTAGCGCATCCACCTTAATATATAAGATGCCACTTGCCACTTACTCAACTTTCCTTATTCTACCAAACTGTGCACTCCAATCCATAGAGCTATACAACTCTTTTAATTTATTGGCTGTATTCAAAGGAATAATAGCACAATTTTTTGCTAAAAATGAAAAAACTTCATCCAAATGTTTTCTTATAACTTTTTTGTCTTTATATTTTCTTAGAATATAATTCAACCATGCTTCATAAGCATTTTCCAGGAGAGGTCTCTTATACTTGAGGCTTTCTTCAATAAGTTCTAAAGCCTTTTTCCTTTTGTTTAGTCTGAAGAATGTAGCTATTAGGGTACTGTAGGCTGAATGTGAAGGAACAGTGCTTAAATGTATCTCATCTAAAACTTTCAATGCTTTTTCCCATTCATTTATAACACACAGTGCATGTAATAGCCGTTCACAAGTACTGTACTCCAGAAATTTGTATTTATCATGTAAACTCTTATGAGCATCTACAATAAACTTTGTTTGCTCTTTTGATAATTCATCTGTCTTTCCGATTTCATAATAAAGATTTAGCAAGGCGTTGATAGTGCCTAAAGATAGTTCTTCACTAGAACTTTTTACATGCTCTGCAAATGATAACGCAGCATTATAGTTCTTAAAGCCTATCATAAATTTTAACATGATAGCATCTATGTTTTTTTGGTTCACATTGCCTTGTTTGGATAGAACATCATTCTTGACAACAGTCCAGTCTTCTTCATTGTTTTCGATTATTGACTTTAGGTAGTCTATTTGCTCGTCAGGATGTTTTTCTCTGGTCAATGAAGCATTATAACCAAACACTCGTGTAGCAACTCTTGCAACTGTAAGTTGAGAATGTCGAGTTTTATAATTGCTACCTTCCCATTAAATTACTGTTATAAAATATATGCATGCCTCTTTTGGTTGACACACTACAGGCTGAGACTACAGGAAACTTACTTGAACTACGTGGAGAAATAATACGAGTTAGTGAATAAAACATTTTGCAAAGTATGGATATTTATGAACCCAATAAAAAAATTTATTGCTAAAGTTATTCCACATAAGATAAACGAAGTTTTTTCGAACAAAATTAAGGTTATATTTATTTTGGACATGGACAAGTTTTGCATTCTAGTGAAAATTGACACTGTCAACTGTCAGGGTGACATGACATCTCATGATTAGACCATGGAAGTTAAAAAGTTCTACCTTGGATTACTATCAGTAGTACTTACTACTTTCTCTCTGTTATTACTGCACTATCTCGGAATAAGACTAAACCGGACATTACATTATCCAATTTGCAGAATGCTAAACTGGTGCTCTAACTAGGGCACTTGATGAGCAAGCGTGGCAAAGCCCTAGATTGGATCACTAACTGTTATCTGCCTTAACACCATCCAATTTTAGCACGCTAGCTAAATATGTGAGGCAGGAAGTCCAAGATCTACATTGGAGCCTTTACGGTTACACACAACAATGCAGAATACTAGCAACTGTTTAGTGTAGGTACACTGTATGAACAGCAACTTGTCCTAATAAGATCTGGAATAGTAAATACATACTAATTCCATGGATCTGTTCAATAATTCTTCTCTTTGTAGTTATTGGTTTGTCAGTTTAGTTGTCTATGCTATATTGACACACGATTCCATTGAGATCATTGAGATAGTAAAAACATTGAGATAGAAAAACAATGTCTATGCACGATTCGTATTCGTTATAATAAAAGTACTCTGTGGTATTCGTATTGTTTCGTCTCGTATTTATAAAAATATAGCTGAATTTGGTTAAATCATCACAGAAAGTCAATTTTCGTAACTTAGAAGAATCATGGACGGTAAAACTACAAAAATGCCCAAAGTGGCAAAGGTAAACAAAACATTTCAAGTTCCAAGCCACGAACTGTTACAATGAACAACTAAGTTTAACCCCATTTATTTACAAAATATTAACTTTCAGGTTAAAAATAAAGCACCAGCAGAGATACAAATTACTGCTGAGCAGCTTCTCAGAGAAGCCAAAGAGAGAGATTTGGAGATTTTACCGCCACCACCGAAACAGAAGATCTCTGATCCAGAAGAGCTAAGGGACTATCAGCATCGTAAAAGAAAGGCATTTGAAGACAATATCCGTAAGAACAGACTTGTAAGTAACTGTTACTTTAAATTATATATAAAAAAAATATTTTGGAATACATAACCTAGAAACAGGTAATATTTCGTGGTTCTACTAATCATCCAAATCTACAATATAATTTAACAAGATTTTAAAATTGCAAAGTACTGATGCATCCAAATACTAAGAGTTTTGAACTAAATTGTTAGTTTACATCGATAATTATAAAAATAATCTGAAGATAGTCTATCTGAAGGGAAGTGCCTGGGTTCACAACAGGTGATATAATGAGAACCAATACTAAAGAAAACTTCTGTTTTCAGGTTATTGGAAACTGGCTCAAATATGCTCAATGGGAAGAGTCACAGAAGCAAGTCTCAAGGGCAAGATCTATTTATGAGCGAGCTCTGGATGTGGATCACAGGAATGTTACCCTATGGTAAGTTCTTGACTCGATGCTTTATCACTTGGGATCTAAACTCCTAACAACACCTAAGTATCTGTTATAAAACATTTTAACCCAGTAATTATAAGGCTCAATATTTCTTCTATTTTTTAGGTTGAAGTATACTGAAATGGAGATGAGGAACAGACAAGTAAATCATTCCCGAAACTTGTGGGATAGAGCTGTTACCATACTGCCAAGGGTGTCACAGTTTTGGTACAAGTACACCTACATGGAGGAGATGTTGGAGAATGTTGCTGGTGCCAGACAAGTATGTAGACTACCATGTTAATCATGAAAGAGTGTATAGTGTAGAAGTGTAAATAATGATTTATTTTCTTTTCTAGGTCTTTGAACGCTGGATGGAATGGCAACCAGATGAACAAGCATGGCAAACATACATTAACTTCGAGTTAAGATATAAAGAACTGGATAGGGCTCGTCAGATTTATGAAAGATTTGTCATGGTTCACCCTGATGTAAAGAACTGGATAAAATATGCAAAGTTTGAAGAAAATCATGGATTTATAAATGGTTCAAGAAAAGTGTTTGAAAGAGCTGTTGAGTTCTTTGGTGATGAAGAACTTGATGAAAGATTGTTTATTGCTTTTGCCAAGTTTGAAGAAAACCAAAAAGAACATGACAGAGCAAGAGTTATTTACAAATATGCTTTAGATCACATTTCAAAAGATAGGAACAAGGAATTATATAAAGCATATACAATACATGAGAAGAAGTATGGTGACAGATCTGGTATTGAAGATGTTATTGTTAACAAGAGAAAATACATGTATGAGCAGGAAGTTATTGAGAATCCTACCAACTATGATGCATGGTTTGATTACATCAGACTTGTTGAAAATGAAGGGAATGTTGATGACGTCAGGGACACATATGAAAGAGCTATAGCAAATGTTCCTCCTTCTAAAGACAAACAGTTCTGGCGACGCTATATCTATCTGTGGATTAATTATGCACTATATGAAGAGTTAGAAGCTGAAGATGCTGAGAGAACAAGGCAAGTTTACAGAACATGTTTAGAACTAATACCACACAAAATATTTACATTCTCCAAAATATGGTTGATGTATGCTCAATTTGAAGTCAGATGTAAAGATCTAAAGCAAGCAAGAAAGACATTAGGTATGGCTCTTGGCATATGCCCTAGAGACAAACTGTACAGAGGTTACATTGATTTAGAGATTCAATTGAGAGAATTTGATAGATGTAGAATACTATACCAAAAGTTTTTGGAATATGGCCCAGAAAACTGCATAACCTGGATAAAGTTTGCTGAACTAGAGACATTATTAGGTGACATTGACAGGGCCAGAGCTATTTATGAAATAGCAGTGGGACAGCCAAGACTAGATATGCCAGAACTGTTATGGAAAAGTTACATAGACTTTGAAGTTCAACAGGGAGAAACTGAAAAAGCCAGACAACTTTATGAAAGGTTGTTAGAGAGAACAGTCCATGTAAAAGTATGGTTGTCTTATGCAAAGTTTGAACTGAATGCTGAAAATGCTGATAATATAAATGTAGAATTAGCTAGGCGTGTGTATGAGCGTGCTAATGATAGCCTTCGAAGTGCTGGAGAAAAGGAGGCAAGAGTACTTCTATTAGAAGCATGGAAAGATTTTGAAACCGAAATTGGTGAAGAAGAAAAGCTTGATAAGGTTATGGCCAAAATGCCAAGACGAGTCAAAAAGAGGCAAAAGATCATCAGTGAAAGTGGAGTTGAAGAAGGTTGGGAGGAAGTATTTGATTACATATTCCCAGAAGATGAAATGGTTAGACCTAATCTTAAATTGCTTGCTGCTGCAAAAAATTGGCGCAAACAAAAAGAAGTCACGCAAACTTCAGAAACTGAAACCAATGAAGAAGATCAAGAGGAAGAAGGTACACCTCCACAGAGAACTAATGAAACTGAAGATGATGATTAGTATAAGTTTTCAAAATAAAATGAAAGACTTTTTTATCTGTGATTTATTTATAAATATTAATCTACATCTTCGGGTCGCACAGGATGTGTCAATGGTATAACTGATTTTTTATTTACATCTCTTGAACAAGCCTTTCTCATATCTGAAAAGAAAAAAATATAATGAGTAATTATTTACTCAGTTTTATTTCATCCAAACCAATTATTATAAAAAGTAACATACCATAAGCATCTTCATCCGGGTCTCCAGAATAATATTCTAACACAGTCCTATACACTATGTAACCCAAATTCTTGTACATATTAATTGCAACCTTGTTACTAACTCTTACAAAAAGATCTACAAAATAAGCCTTCTTCCTAAAAAAAAGAAAATAATTATTATGCTGTCAAAAAACCAAATTAACAGATCTGTCATGCATTGTGAAACTTACTTCTCGGACACATCTTCCAAAATATTCATAAGTGTTGCAGCAAGACCTAGTCTTCTGTATTCAGGTCCAACAGTCAAGGCTGTTACATGACCATGCCAGTTATCACCATGACCCTCAGCTTTTCCCATTACTGAAAGTACATTATAATGAATACCTACTATTTTGTTACAGGTATTAAATTTACAGTAAAAACATAAATAAAACTAGGTCTTATTTAGCTAATTAGTTAAGGCTTTGTATGTATAATGTCACTTACTGTATCCCATTATTTCTCCGCTCGGTGCCTCCACAACTTGGAAATATTCAGGCCAATGTGCTAAATACTGAGTATAAAATGATAACCCGTAAGTCTCGGTCAAGGGATCCAAGTTCCTATAGAGTTAAAACTAATTAGTTACTGACGTAGTGTGTTCAATTCTAAGTAATATGTGTAATGATAATGGTCATTTTATTGCAAAATAAACGGTATAATCGCAATTTGAAATTATTCTTCTAAACACTTACACATTGTTAAATTTTAACATGTCTTCACATACAAATGGTCTAATTGTAGTCATTTTGGATAAGACTTAAATCGTTTAAAAAATTATAAACTTGGGTTATCTTAATATTTTAAATAAATTCCTAGCCCTTGGACAGTCAATCAAATCATCAAAATTATGCACATTTTCTCAGACAGATAAACCGAATGTCAATATTCGTAAACTAAAGTCAAACATGACAAGCTGGCAACTCCAACTATCACAGCCAAATATAAAAATAAAGCTAGAAGCAGTCTTGTTCCCTGCATACCACAATGGTGCATGACCGCAATTTGCTTCCAAGTCAGTGGCGGTGGCAGTACAAGCACGATTTGCGATTGCTTGCTTTGCTTGATTTGTTTGATTGATGCAAATCGCACCAGTGTTGCGTATTAGGATCAGTAGCGCACTGATCCTATCGGGGATCCGAAGTGGCAAAACTAAATGGGGCCCGCCTAGGCATGAACGTCGAAATATTTAGCACTGCCTCGAAAAGGTTAGGTTTTATTTTGAGTATTGATACAGAAATAGGAGATACTTTGTCAACAACAGAAAAGCCAGAGCAACAGATTAATAGACTCAATTACTCTGTTCCTCTCTAAAGTATGGTGAAGCGAGCGAAGCGAGGAAAAAAGCGAAGCGCAAATTTTTTGCGTCTCACATAGTTAAATTTTCTTTGTGACATTTATACAGAAGTAGGAATTACTTTATCAACATAAACAAAAAAGTTTGAAAATGTAGGATGCAAGAGGAAGCGAAGCAAGCTCGACTATTTAGCACCCCACCCCGGTTATGTAAGGTTTTCTTTTGACTATCACTACATTCACTACATATAATAAATTTTATAAATATGTGAGCACCATGTATTTATCACATAATTAATTTATCTGTCGTTGCTTCATTTCAATACTTTTTACCTATTGTGGTACAGTAATTTTATGTTAGGCGCATCATCTTGTAAGAGTCTGACACGCCCTCCCACTCTGCCCAGAGCGGGAGAAGTTATTTGATAATTTCCCACCCAAAAAAAAAGAAGGTATATCATCTTCACATATAATTATATACTAATGTAGGTACGTATACAAAGAATTGTAAGTGGAGTTTCTTGCCCGTTCTTCTCCATACGGAAACTATTTTTTGGATGGGGCGACTAGAATCAATTCTATTTTTTTTCTTATGTTGTACATTTTGACGTTCAAAAGCGCCCTAACATCCTATTTCCCTATTTGAAATATGTGATTTGACTTTGAATTTATAAAAGAACAAAGTCTCTCTCCGCGTTTGTCTGTCTGTCTGAACGCGATAAACTCAAACAATTTGGCTCGAATTTTAATACGGTTATCTCCAAACCAACTGACGTGAGTGATTCATGAGGAAGGTTTCCAGTTCGTACTTTTATATGACTAACTTTGTCTACTTACGTAGAGAATCAGAGAAAAAAAAAAATGTAGGTTGCAAAAGCGAGCGAAACGAGCTCGACAATTTTAGCACCCCACGCTTATTTTAACACGCGTAAGGGGCGCCCTAGAACAACAAACTGCCATTTACTAACTGGACATATTTTGGTCTTGTTTGGGCTTTGATTATAAAGTATTTCTCGAGTTTTAGAGGCCCTCCAGAACCAGGGGCCGGGGGCGGTGCACCCGGACCGATTAATTATGCTGATGGCGTCATCTTTGGACCTCGTTTCGCGTATAGCTATACTGTCTCATTCTCAAACTGTGCGTTTGCACTGGCGAAACATTCACAACAAAACATCTTGAAATCTCTAGTTCCTGTCAAACATTTTATGGAAAATTGACGGTAAGTAAAGATTATTATTCAACATGTTTTGTAAATGTTTCGCCAGTGCAAACGCACAGTAAGCAAAACCATAGAAATACGTGTCATTCATACGGTGTTATTGCTTTTAAAATATCACCTAAAGCCTAAAGACACCGCTCGTCGCGCGACGAGCGGTGTCTTTGCGTCACGCCTGTTTGAAAGAGCCTTAAACTGGAAAACTCGATGGGTCTTTGACCCAAAAATACTTTATTTTGAACTGCTTTATTTGATTGTAAAAAGTAGTAACATTTTGTTTGAGTTTTTGTCACACTTTCAGCATGTGAGCTCAAACTATAGTACTAACTATTTCCATGGCAGAAACACCGATCTTTAATGATACATATTTTGTAAATACTTATAATCGACTAAAAAAGGAGGCATTTTACGAATTTTAAAATAATTTCTGCTTGAAGTTGAATAAAATACATAGATGTTTTGTACCAGCGTTGTTATGAAATGTATATTATCTTATAATTAATACACGCACGTAAAATTCGAAACAACAATAAATTATCTCATCACAACATGACGCGCTCGCATTGCTCAACTTTCAATGGAAAATAGAAAGATGTATGGCATTGTTGCCATCATAAATTATTCTCCTGGAACTAAAGAAAATTATTGTCTGACTCGTTTTAACACATGTCGAAAGACATATTTATTACTCTTTTACAAGCTAAAAGCTCAAGTGGAGCGATCTATGGGCTTCTTGCAGTTTACCAACACGACAATGGCCGAATTGTCCGTATAGGATATTTTTTATTGGCCCGTACGTCCCAACCTGCCATGTCTTTGGTTTTAAAAATGGCGTATACAAGCTTTTTGTTTGCCGGTTTACGCTGTTGAATACTTTCCAAGACCTCGCGCGTACTCGGATAACATCTAAACGTCGTGAATATGAAATTAAAGTACATGTGTAGGTATATAATCAACGCTGTGGACCCCGTGAACGAAATTTTGTAGCGTTATGGTGAATTAGAATGGTGCCTGTGGCTTGTCAATCTCGCACGTCGCCAGGTTATCCGTTCGTAACGTAAATATCACCCAGCGAGCGTTTTATATTTCAGATATGACAGCGTCGCAAAACAGTAGATAATGGAGAGTTCAGAAGATGATGCGGGCACAGCGACGAACGCTTCCCGCCGTATATCGGCGCGGGAAAAGGACGTCGGACTGGCCGAGGAAGTCAATGCAACTAGTAGTTTCCAGCAGGAACCATCCGAAGCGCGGTCGTCGTGCGAAACTCCCGCGATGTCGGAGGATAACTTCGACGGCGATAGCGTTCCGTCGCCGTCGGCGCAGGACGTCAACACAAGCACCGAGGCGATTTTGGATATGATAGATGAAATCGTCGACGGTCCGGGCGCACCGAAGCGGGTACCGCTAGCATCAGAATCTGTTGACACGCTATTTGACGAGCTCGAAATCACCAGTGAATACTCGAATATCATACAGGAATCAACTAAGAGTCGCGACAACAAATCTCCCGTGCTCGTTGTAGCATCGCCCGCCGACAGTGCTAAAAGTGAACTATTGCTTCAAGCTGGCATTGATACACAAGCCGTAGTATCATCTCTTAGTGATAAATCATATGGCATTTTAAATCCAGATAGTGTAGATTCATTACCAGAAAGTTCATCTGTGCCTGAGATTGTTGAACCCGCAGTGTCTACACAAACAGAAAACAGTACCGTGTCAAATGTGGTTCCTGAGGCATCCGTTAGCTGTGTCAATGCATTACCAGAAAGTTCATCTTTGCCTCAGGTTGAAGAGCCTGCAGTGTCTACACAAGTGGAAGATTGTGCTGTTTCAATTAAGGCACCTGAGGCATCCACAACTTGTGAAACATTAATACCAGAAAGTTCCTCTTTGCCTGAGAGTCAAGTACCTGCAGTGTCCGCAATACCTGAAAACAGTGATGTATCAAATGTGGCACCTGCTAGCTGTGTATCATCATTTCCAGAAAGTTCATCTTTGCCTGAAACTGATGAGCCTGCAGTGTCAACACAACCTGAAAACAGTGTTGGGTCAAATGTGGCACCTGCTAGTGGTGTATCATCATTACCAGAAAGTTCATCTTTGCCTAAGAGTGAAGAACCTGCAGTGTCCACAATACCTGAAAATAGTGATGTGTCAAATGTGACACCTGTTAGTTGTGTATCATTGTTACCAGAAAGTTCATCTTTGCCTGAGAGTGATGAGCCTGCAGTGTCTACACAACCAGAAGTTAGTGCTGTGTCAAATGTGGTATCTGAGGCAACACCAGTACCAGAAAGTTCATCTATGCTTGAACCTGATGAGCCTGCAGAGTCTTCACAACTGAAAGATAGTGCTGTGTCAAATGTGGTATCTGAAGCAACATCATTACCTGAAAGTTCATCTATGCCTGAACCTGATGAGCCTGCTGTGTCTACTCAACTGGAAGATAGTGTGCCAAATGTGGTATCAGAGATACCTAATGCACCAGTTAGTTGTGTTGATTCATTACCAGAAACTTCATATTTGCCTCATGAACCTGCAGTGTCTTCTCAACCAGAAGAAAGTGCTGTGTCAAATGTAGTACCTGAGGCACCTGCTAGTTGCCCTCCACCTAATATTCCTTCCAGCAGCGAAGAAAAGACTGTAACTGTGCAAAACATTTCAGACGTTAGTGAGTGCGAAACACAGGAACGAACAGTAAAGTGTGTGTCATCCAGTGATAGCAGGGACAATGTGACTGTAGAAAGTGCAGAATCAACGTCTAGTGATAGTAGTGTTAGTGAAGGTAGAGCTGTGCTCCTAGAACCACAGGTGCGGTCACCTCTCCGACGGCGGCTCGTAAGGCCAGCACCAAGTGACCGACGATCTGACTCTACAGTGTCCTCGACTGTTGATTCTCAAATTGTTAATTCACCTGCCACTGAACAAAAAAGTTGTGAAAATATCACCAAGGATGTGACAAGTTCATCTGATGCTGTGCCCACAATACATGGTAATGTAAAACCAGAAGAGATTAGAAATGTAAGTGAAATTAATTTCTGCAAAGCAGAAACATCAGTGAGTCCTCCTAAAAAAATTAAGCTTATTAGACAAAAAGTAAATACTGGTACTAGTAATAGAGAGTCTTCTATTCATCAGTCAGCTATTCAATTGGATAAGGATCAATGTCAGTCAACTTCATCTGATAAACATTCATTACCCTTGCCTGAACCTCATAAAGAATCTTCAAATACTGCTAGTATCTTACAAACTCAAAACCAGAATGAAACATCAATATCTGTCAGTAACTGTGTTGCCGAGAAGCCAGTTAAATCTACAGAACAAGCAGTATGCTCTGAACAACATTCCCAACCCAGTTTAGAACATTGTCATCCACCAAAACCTGAAGAGGTAGAAAAGCCTGATGATAGTGATCATGTTCTACCTGTACAGCCCAGTTTGAGTCTACCAAATTCCTCGGAACCAGAGGCTGATGCCAATTCTAGTATAATACAGGAAATTTGTAGTATGCCTAAAGCAAGTTCAGTCGGGCCTGAAGCTGTCATCAAAGTAAATGATTTAGAACAGGGTATTGTCAGTAATGATGACAAAGATGAACACAAAGACACTAAAGATCCTGAATGTATTCAAATTGAAGTCTTACCTTTACAAGAAAGCATACCTGCAAGTGCATCAATTGTATCAACTTCTGAGAATTCTGAACCAGAAGAAAGGAGTAAAGATGTTCAAGAAGATCAAAAGAAGGTTCCACCTTTTAAACTTAACTTATCCATGTCAAATTTGTCTGAATCTAAATTAGAGACAGAACACAGCAGTATTAGTAAAAACAGTGCTATTCATGAAGAATCTGAGGTTACCAAACAAGTCCCAAAATTAACTATCAAACTAAAACAACCAGATGAAGTTAAGTCATCTGTACCAAAAGTAACAATAAAACCTATCAGACCACCTGCTGAACAAGATTCAGATGATAAAATCGACAAAAATCAACACATACCTAGTGTGACTAAAATAAACATTAAACCCATTCTTAAACTACCAGAAAATATAAAAGCAAAATCAATGAGGTCACAACATGCAGTAGATGAGAATGCTAGATCAAATATTAATGAACAGATACCTTGTATCACAAAATTAAATATCAAACCAATCCCTAAACCACCAGAGAAAATAAATGACATTCACAGAAAATCCAGCAGTAGTGAAATTTCAGAATCTGAATATTCTGAAAATGATGAAACTAGTACTTCAGACCAAGCATCTGCTTCTGATCATGGGCCTTCTGATGTTGTTCCAAAAGTTACTATAAAACTAGGAAAGCCGGGCACTGAAAGTGAAGGTAAATTTTATACTGAAAAAAATGTTCCAAAAGTTACAATAAAAGGTTTTCAACAGGATGAAAAAGAAGAACAAGAACATAAATTGAAGATGGTAATCAGCCAATCTGAATTATCTGCAGACACACCAACTGAGAAAATTCCAAAACTTACAATTAAAACAGTGTCAAAATCAGAAAGCCAGCCCCTGAGTCCAAAGCTGACTATTAAACCATTGAAACCCCCAGAAACACCCAATAAAGAAAGTGAAATCCCTAAGATTAAGATATCCACTGAATCATTTTCTTCATCAGCTGATGTCAAGGAAAGTCAGCATGTGCCTAAAATTACAATTAAACCTGTAACAAGGTCTTCAGGAATGTGTGACAGCTCTGAACATATCCCTGTGGTAACAAAATTGAACATCAAGCCTATTTTGAAACCTACAGACAGTGGAGAGTCCACTGAGGACTTTGATAATAAAGTTCCTGTAGTTTCAAAATTAAATATAAAACCTGTAATAAAGCCTAAAGATAATGATGTAGATTCTAGTGTAGAAGATGTACCTAAAATAACTAAATTAAATATTAAACCAATAAAGAATCCTGAGGAGAATTCTTCGGAGGAAAAAGACTGTGATGAATTGAATGCTGACATTGATGAAAATAGTATACCTGTTGTTACTAAAATTAATATTAAGCCTATAATTAAGCCTCGAGATGAAGAAACATTAAAAGATTCAGAAAACCAATCATCAGAGACTGGAAACTCAAGTGATGATAATGGAGATCACATACCTGTGGTTACAAAACTGAATATTAAACCAATCATAAAACCTGATAGTTTAGACGAATCATCTAAGGCAGTTTCATCAAGTGAACAAAGCATTCCTGTTATAACTAAACTAAATATTAAACCCTTAGTAAAACCAGGAGAAAGTATCTCACCCTCATCCCCTAAAAAGGAACATTCAAAAATTGATGGACACAGTTCTGTAATACCAGTTGTGACTAAATTAAACATTAAACCTGTTCTGAGGCCTGAAGAAGCTGACCCTTCCAAACCTAAGGATGACTCTGGGGAAAAAACAATAACAAAGAATCCTCCATTGGTTATGAAAATCAATATGAAAACCATGACAGAGAATTATAATAATGAACATGCTTGTAACAATATAAGTGATGAAAAATTATCTTTGTCGCCAAAAAAGAAGGTAGCTAATGCATTAGAAACGAAATCAGAAATATGCTTGGACAGCAAGCATCTTAAAAAAAGTTTTGGGCCAGTCCATGATGTACCATCTTCAGTAAAGGACCATTCTCCTGAAGAGAAGCCCAAACAAAATTGTGTACCTGACTCAATTGAAAAGAGTAAAGAAGGCGTTGACAAAACATTCGTAATTAAGACGCCGACATTGTCTAAAACAGAAAAAGAAAAGCATACACAATCAGATATAGCCCCTGAAAGTGATTCTTCCATTACAGGATCTTTATTTCCTGAGACAAGTAGAAAAAAAGAGTCTAATGATGTAAAAGTAAGTCCCACTAGCCAAGAACACAAAAATATTAACTATGGAACTACTGATACCATTACAGAATCAAGTATGATGCAAACAATTGGTAGACAGAAGTTTTCATCAGTACAAAATTGTACCTTATTGAAAAAACTTTTAGAAAATACTAAATGTAGTTTAGATAAGAGTCTTGAAGTATCTCCAATAGTAAATTATGCTTTACCAGCTGAGAAAAATGATAAAAGTATTGTAAATAGTGATAATATTGTTGAGTCAGGAAGTACAAGTACAGATAAAACAAATACTGGTAAACTAGAAAAAAATGAGAAAAGAAGTTCTACTCCTGTTATGATCAATGATTCAAATAAATCATTGGATTTGACTTTACGTTCAATACAAGACCATAGTGGTAAAGCAAATGAGAGCATAACTAAACCATTAGAAATCACCATATCTGATAAAATTACAAATCAAAGCTCTGGTCAAGATTCTCCAAGAATAATATTAAAAATAAATAAGACTGACCATGGCTCATCAGCTAAAATAATTACTGAAGATGTAAAGAGGCCTGATCCACAACAAAACTTTACTGAAAATACTCAAGATATTATTAATGATAAGCAAAGTCCGAAAAAACATGTATATAGCAGAAGAAAGCAGGCAGCCGATACGTCATTAAATTTATCAACAGGGAAACGATTACGAAGCTCAAGGATAGTAGAAAATACAGAGAAGACCCCTACTGGTCGGCGAAATATGGGTAAGAGACCCTCAACCATGGAAGCTAGCCCTTCTCAAAATAAAGAATCTGACCTTTCTGTATTACAAACTAAGAGGTTAAAATTAGGGCAACTTCTGTCCAATAAATCCTTAACAATTACTCCTGTTTCAAAACCCTCTCCACCGTCACCTACAAAAACTGGTATTGACATGAAACAAGGAGTTAGAACTGTTAATCATTCTCTATTAAATAACGAAAATTGTTCAAAGAATGGCAACTCCAAATTACACAATATTTTGTCTAATTTGCAAGCAAAACAAATGCAAACATTGCATAATAATGCAATTTGTTCAGAAAAAGCTCAAACTGTGGCTACAGATATAGAATTAAAAGCCTCAGTGAGCAAGTCAGATGCAGTTGTAACTGCTCATGTAGAAAACTCACATCCTGAGCTACAGCTACAGGAGATGATAATCAACGAAAACTCCGATTACCGTGATTTTGGCACTGCTCCTGAAGAGGCTTCTCAGGATCCTCTAGAAGTGAAGCCATCTGAGGAACCTCCAGAAAACATCGAAATTCCTATCGAAGTTCCAAAACCGCAGGAGTTAACACCGCAACCCAAGAAACGTGGACGACCACGGAAATTGCCAGTGTCGGAAGGTGCGAAACCCGCCGTCATATTGCCTGTTCCTGCCCTTGAGGAGCGGCCGCAGCGGTCGCTTCGACTAATGAGGTGAATATGATTTTACAAACCATTACTCCTTCTTTGTTTATGTTCAGATAAAATGATTGCCACTGATACAACGTTTTTACATTATATTTCCAGGGATAGGCCGGCGATATTGCAGAAGCCGCGAGGACGAGGCAGGGGGCGCGGGGGGCGGCGCGCTGAAGCCACGCCTCCCACAGAACTCGAGACCATTGTGGTGATCGAACCTGCTGACGAGCCCGAAGACCGGCCAGCCACCGCCGAGATCGACCCCACCAGCTCGAGAATCAAGCTTCCACGGATGACGGAGGCCCTCGACAAAATGCCCTCCGTCTGCGTAACGCCATTAACAAGTAGACGACGGAATTCGTCTGGGAATTTTTCGACAGGTGAAATTCCAGAAGTGAAGCTTGAAATTTCGAAATTGGAGGAGTTGGGGAAAACTCCGGAAGCCAGCGGGTCGGTGAGGGGGCGCGGGGGACGGGGCGGGCGCGGAGGACGAGGGCGCACGCCGCGCGGCCGCGGCCGGGGGCGGGGCGGGGGGCGCGGCGCTATGTATATGAAGGTAGGTTATAATTATGGAAGAATGAATAAAAAAGTAGTTATTGGAACTCGCACTGAAACAAAATAATCTAGAGAAAAAAAAAACGGGAGGAAATAAAAACTACAGTATACACGGTCAAATTTAATTAGCTTGCGAAACTGCAGACGTGATGGGTATCGATAACTAAATACGATAAAATAAAAACAAAAAAGATGTTTTTTTTTTTTGGGGGGTAAATACTGCAATAGTGATGACATTTTTTTTATTTTCCGTCAGTCTTTCTTATTAAAAAAATATTAAACACATTTTTTTTCATTTTTACGTTTTCAAAAGATTACGCTGATACACTGTGTTAAAATGTGCCATGACGTCACGAGATGTAGACTTTATACTTGTGACGTAGCGAACCCCACTCGCCAACTTTAATGCGTTTTATCTACTAAATAATTTTTATTATTATAATAAAGCAAAAAATACGTGTTGTACGTGTACTAATTTTTTATTTTTTATTATCTAACTGACGTATTAAATAGAATTTCTTTTTTTGACCCGCATCATCCCTATTAGACTTGAAGTATGAGTTGAGTAAAATTGTTTTATCGTATTAGATCTCGATATCCATCACGTCTGCAGAGTTTTGCTAGATAATTTAATCTGACCCTGTATAAAAAAGCTTCTCGTCGTTTCAAGCATTTTGGTCGCCTATTCGTATTTTATGTGGACGTTAAAAAGATTAACTCACAATACCAATGCCATCTAAGACAAGAATTATAGGATCAGTGAAAGTGCCTTGTATCTATAGCAATATTTCGTGTTTCAGGAAACGATGGGCATATACGGGCGCGTATGCGGGCCCGCTACCACGACTGTGCAGCTCTTTGAAGAAGAAACGTGCATGATGGACGATAATGCCACGCCCGCCAAGTGAGTACAATTATGTCGCTCTGATAAAAAAAAAAACCTCACGTAATGCACAACCTGCTCTTGTTTTAAGCGAAACTTCTTAGGCGACGAGTCGATAAAATTGGACGAGAATTGAGAGTGCGATTTCAAAGAGGCGTCACGTTTAGGCACATTTCGTTACATGAGAGAGAAGAAAGATATAACTCTCTGTCCCTCACACAAAATCTCTCATAATCTTTATTTTTTAAGAAGTTTCAATTCTGTCTTGTGTACGGTGCTACACGCGCAATTCAATTTTGAAGTCTTCAAAATAATGAGTTCAAGAAAAAAACGAGCATTTTGTTGTTCTGAAACCTGAAAAAGCCTGATAACTAATCCAATTATCAGGCTTTTTCAGGCTTCCAATTGATCCATGAGTGATGAGCTAGAACAGAAGTCAACACTGGCTATATTGTGAAATTATACGTACCTAATAAAAACTTTTCGTATTTCTAGACCTTCACACTTACTCGACGAGGATTCTCAAAGTTCAGTGAAGAGTTCGACGAATGAGAGCAATAAACTCAAGAAATCGAAATTCGCCGATTTGTTTGACAGGTATTTAGCGAAAACATTATACCTATTTTATTTTATTAAGTACACAAGGTGTAATAAGAAACTATACTAAGGCGAGAAATAAAAAGTAATTACAAAAAAAAAAACACTACAAAGTGAAAAATAACTTAAATTTCGGAAGTCGGTGGAAAATAACTAAAATACAAAACCAAAGACACCAACTTCGGAAATTTAAGTTATTTTTCACTGTGTAGTGTTTTTTTGGAAGTTGGTTTTTTTTTTTTTTTTTTTGTAATTACTTTTTATTTCTCGTCTTTTAGTGGGTAGTTTGTAATTTATCTAAGTTACAATAGCCTTATCTCAACTGTTCATCACCTTTTACAAAATATTGCTTTTCCCGATGCAGGGACGTTAATCGTTGAGGAGTTCTCCTGGTACTTCCATCAGCTCCACTTCACCATATGCATTCCGACGAGCATAAATTGCATTGCAACCATATTAAAGTAATTGAATCACAAACCATGGAATACTTATTATTGAGTAATTCCGGTGGCCATTTGTAGTCTTCATCATCAGTTCCACTTCACCAAATGGTGCTTTCCAAGAGCAACTGCACGAGTTAGTATAAAAAATACCCAAATCGCTATAGGTTCCCTAATATTTTAAGAGTTCCCTTGATCCCATCATCAGATCCTGGCCTCCTTATCATGGTACCACTCTTGGGATATCTCCTTTCCAACAAAAAAGAATCATCAAAATCGGTTCACAAACTACGAAGTTATCCGCTAACATACATAAAAAAAAATATGGTCGAATTGAGAAACCTCCTTTTTTTGAAGTCGGTTAAAAATAACTAAAAACCGGAAAAGGGTCATTGTACTTATCATTATGAATAACTTATACAACTGAATCAAATGAAAAGAAATCGACTACTCCATATTTTTATATTTGCATAACTCGACAAAGTGTACGGAAAAGCAGATTAATTACACCTTTCAATTACACCTTGTAAATAAATGATAATAATGACAATTTAATGTCTCTAATTTTTTTATTTACAGTAATAAGGTGTGGACAGCAGCGGATGTAAAGGAATACACGTGGCCACCTCCTGATAAGGCTGATGTTGAACAAAAGGTATCTAAATATTCATAAATCCTTGAGGTACTCCAGAAAATTATGTCAAAGCCCCAGAATAGTACGTAATTTCACGCTGGAAAATCTAAAGCAGACAATAAAATAAATGCACTTTACTATTTATGAAATGAAATGAAATTATCTATTCTGTCAATAGGATATCGGGATCAGTTTTACACGACATATTAAAAATAAGCTAGATGAGTTCGGCGTTTCCTATCTGACTGCTCTGAGAAGAAATGCCAAAACAAACTCTGAGGCCGCAGTCTCTTTTAAAGTCAAGACATAACCTTGGTTAGGCTATATGAGGACCATGTAGATTAGTGTCTGAAATGGTTTTTTGAGGCAAAAACCACACAGATTTGAGTGGACCTGTCCAGTCAGTGCCAGCATTTGTCATTAATCGTGCAGCTTAACTCAGAACTTAAGGAGCTCAACTCGATGAACAATACCAAAGAAAGGACATTTGGGTAGGCCGCATGAACTACTCACACTGCCAGACCATCATTGAAACTAGCAGAGAAATAATATCCACATAGTCCTCACATCCAATATAATTAAAATAATATAATATTCTACCAAGTAATCATGTCATTTTGAATATAATTTTCAACAATGTCAATGTGTATATAAAACTGGTATATTTTGATGATTTTACTTAATAATTAAAATGTCAAGTTTTATGGTTTGATCACAAGGCTTAGCAGAGCGAGCAGGTCATCCTAAGCTTTTTATCTTCTACATAATCTGAAATTTTGATATTAGCGACCCGTCCATGCTTCGCAAGGGTGCAATCTCATGAAGTGGCGACAAGACAAAACATCCACATTTCTGTACCACATCTAAGTCTAATAAGTATTATAGATAACTAGCAACCCGCTCCTGCTTCGCACGGTTTTTACGACTTTACAAAATATCGAGATTTCTTAGGTAAACGTAACTTTAATACTAAAGTATACACGTCATAATCCTTCCGGAATAAATTCTCTAAACCATGGTGAAAGGGTGTAAACCTCATCAAAATCTGTTGCGTGGTTTAGAAGATCAACATGGTCATACAGACAAACGCGAAAAGCGACTTTGTTTTATAATATGTACAGATATAACCTCCTTTCAGAATAAATTCTCTAAATGATGGTGAAATCAAACTCCGTTTTGTAGTTTAGACGAACAAAGCACTCACACAGACGGACACAAAAAGCGACTTTGTCTTATATACTATTTATTTAGCTATAGCGAGGCCTGTATTTTCCCACTCCAGGAGCTGGAGACTCGACGTAGATAGCGATCGCTTTATGACCGAATTCGGTCGCAAAGTTCTAATGGCGTACCTAAACGGTCAAAATTGCTTGACAAGCACGAAGAAATCATGTGTTTGTCAAGCACGTCGCGCGTGTCTAGGGACGCCATTAGGACTTTGCGACCGAATACGGGCGTAAAGCGATCGCTATCAATGTCGAGACTGCAGCTCCAGGGCAAATGCTTCCTTTCTCTTCTTCCAGTTCTCCCTATCTAGGGGGTACCAAGGGTCAGTATTTATCGAAGGGCCACAGCTCATTTAAAGCCAGGTGCAGTCATATCTACATATATTCTATTAATGTTACAGGTGATGATGATACAAGAACAAGTGGCGATGTTCTTAGGAGTGAAAAGCTTCAAGCGACGCTACGCGGAGTTGAAGAGGCGAACAATCTCCGGTGAGGAACGGGACTACGTTCTCAGTAAAGGTCTCGTGACTGAAGCATTGTGCGACCTTGGTAAGTTATCATATTTACTCGAGGCAGTGTTCTATTTAATACTAGCTTTAGCCAGCAGCTTTGCCCGGATGATATCTTTATAAATTATAGCCTATGTTATTCAATGATAATATAGCATTATACTGATGAAAGAAATGTTAAAATCGGTCCAGTAGTTTTTGAGTTTATACATTACAAAAATACAAATCTTTTCTCTTTATAATACCACTACTAGCTACGCCCCACGGTTTATCCCGCATAAGTCTAAATCCCGTGGGAATATCGAGATAAAAAAATATATTTTATTATTTCATCCAAATCCGTTCAGCCGTTTTAGCGTAAAAGCGTAACAAACAAACAAAAAAAAAATCAAATGTTTTCTCTTTATAATATTATTATTAGTTTGGCCTCGCTATGTCTGCATTTGTAAAAAAACGGTGGAATTTGAAAATCTATACACGGCAACACAATCTGTCCTACGAAAAGAGAATTTGATACTTTGTTTGTCTTTTTGTTTTTGATAGGTTATTTTGTTTATATTCTGATTTATTCTTGGTAAAGAATAGATACTTTAGCACGATGGACTGTTGATTTGATACAGTTTTGTCATTGTATGGAGGTAGAGCATAGGTACAACATAGTCTATTATGCAAAAATCAAAAGGCAAAATATCAAAATTGTTAGATCTACTTACAACCCCGAAACTGACAAAACTGACTGATGTAAAAGTATATGTATATAAAAATCTTTGAGGTTGCCCATTTATTCCATTGCAGTTTAGTTTAGATAGACTAGTGAAGACTAAGGCCGCATGGAAAACCCCACAGGAATCGTAGAAGAATCCTATCTCGCTGTGTATTTCTATCAGTGAAATAATTTTTCGGAACAGTATTCCCAGAGGTTAAGCTCGGCAATAATAAGCCACGGACCACACCGTTAGCCTAGCGACAAGCAGTTCACATGCTATTTCATAAGTTTTGTATGGATTCGTCGCACACGTGTCACCCGCTACCGTAGTACTCAACACCGTAGCAAGGGGGACAGCCAGCGGTGGTTGTGGCCGGTGGCTCGTTTGTACGGAGCCTTACCTTTAACAGACATAATGACAAACTTTACCTCTTTGTATATTATGTATAGAGGAACGATAAGTTCTATTTCATTCTGTCACAGCTCTCGGCTAGATATAGGCCTCTTACCCAAATAATGCAACAACCCTCGATGACCAGGCTAGGCCTTTAGATATCAGGCCAACATGTTGTCAACTCGACACCAAAGTTATATCTTTTTTGCGGTCGGTAACGATGACTGCTTACCGTGTATTCTACCTCTAGGCTCATCATCTACTCTATTTTTTCATAAAATTTCTTCCAACAGGTATCACCGCGGTAGACGCTAGTGAAGTACTAGACATCATGTTATCAGACTATCCTCACAAATACGAAGAGTTTCGGTCGCACCAGCGGCAGAGACAACTCACCGTATCAGCCGAGGACGCGTCGGAAGATAACAAAACTGAAGAGAGGGTGGTGAAGGTTGAGATGAAGACGGAGAAACCGGTGGAACATAAGCCTGAACTGCCGAAGATCGACCCCGAGAAGACTAGACAGGTAGGTTTGAGTTGGAGAGCTGTTTACGAAGATAAAGAATATTTATGGTATGATATTTATGGAGTGGAATGTTACAGCGGCACGATTTCTTTCCGGGGTGTTTGTGTAGCTTGAAACATGTGTATTGCAGGTATAATTTCTTACTCAATTTGAAAACTATTTCATAACTTAATCTCGAACTGCTCTAATAATGCCGTGTACGAAATCGACTCTTTTTGGAAATTTTTGTTTATTGATTGTGAGAAAAGCTAAAGATAATGAAAACAAAGCTGTTTGTCTTTTTAAAAGTAGAGTTCTTATTCTACTTAGATAATTTATACAATGATGGAAAATTACTAATATTCACAACCAATTTTCCGAAAAATCTAGTTCGAATGATATTTGACCATCGTTTTACAAGAAACTTCTATTGATTCTGAACAATGAAGACAATTTGGTGTCAATAAAGACAATTGTTCTATCAATCTAAGACACAAATTATTACCACAGGACATGGCAGCGGCAGCAATAGCGTCTGCGAGCGAATGGAACGCGCGCATGAACGCGTTGCGTCGCGGCGCGTGCGCCGACCTGCAGTCGCTGACCGTGCTGCGCGCGCGCGCGCCCGGCGCCGCGCCCGCGCGCGCGCACGTGCGCCCGCCCGCCGGCTTCTACCCGCACGCGCTGCTGCCGGGCCAGTACCAGCACGCCTACCGCCTCTACACTCCCGACCAGCTGAGGTGAGGACGCCTACCAGCACTCTTATCGGACGATGCGAGTCGCTGCGTGCGTACTTAGCATAAGGTCCCTTATGAGCTCGACCTGTGACTGGTGTAAACAATGTTGACGGTCATTTTGATTTATTTGTCTCGGGATTTGCTCAGCTCACTTTGGACACAAAACAGAATCCCATAATAAAAGCTAGACCTACGATCTTTTTGACAAAACCGTGCGACGCAACATTTGACCGAGTTTATAGTTTTATTTGAGGCATAATATTTAGCAAATCAACAGTTGACCTTCCGCCAAAGATCGTAGCTCGTGTAAAATTGTATTTCGGCCTTCCTTGCTGTCCAAAAATACCCGTTCTTTTTTACAAAATTCATTAAAAAATACAAGCAAAGTACTCGAACTATAAAATCTTATGTAAGCACGACAAAAAACATAACCAGTAACTGGGTTGTGGAAGTCAGATAGACAGTCAATTCATTTATGAAAATATTATATACGTAAGGAAAAATCCACATCTTTTTAATAAAATAAGTGATAGACATAAATTTAATACTAGAAATAAAGATAAACTAGCATTTTTCAGATTATCTAAAGTACATACATCTTTTATGGGGTACTGTGTTAAATGTTACAACAAAATACCTTGTGACATATTGTAATTAAATGAAAGAAAATTTAAAACACATATTAAAAGTACACTTTGTAAACAATCATATTACAAATTAGAGGATTATATCCAAGATAAGAGTGCTTAGAAACATGCTGGTCCTGCTCCATAGGACAATTTAGAATAAAAAAAAATCAAACAGGTTGCTAATTTAATTGTAAAATTTATAATTTTGTGTTATATGACATTGATTTTGTAAATATGTGAGCACCATGTATCTATCACATAATTAAATTATCTGTTGTTGCTTCATTTTTAATTCTTTTTACCTATTGTGGTATAGTAATTTTATTCTAGGTGCATCGTCTTCACATACAATTATTGAACTAATGTACGTACTTATACAAACTATTGTAAAATATTTTAACAGAGTAACGGTGGAGTTTCTTGCCCATTCTTCTCTATACAAAACTACCTTTTGGAAGAGGCGACTAGAATCAATTATATTATTTTGTAAATTTTGACGTTCAAAAGTGCCATACATGGGCCTATTTGAAATAAATGATTTGACTTTGACTTTCGTTCCATGTAATATACTGGTATTCAGCTGCTTCTCGTTAGACTGGAAGCCGATCCCAACATACATCTCATTCACAGTACAAGGTAGACATTATAAAAATAAGTTTGCAAGAAATAAGTAAGTAACTAAACTTGTATTTCTTAGGTTCTTCCCGCTGAACACAGTACTAGCGGCTCCGCCCGCGCCCGCGTCAGAGGAGGAGAGCTCGGAGTCGGAGCCCGACTGGGGCTCGCGGCTATCTTCATCAGAAGACTCTGACGTGCCAACTCATCACGCTGCTAAGGTATGCATACTAACCCTATTCACGATAATAATCATTTTATTTCAGGCTATAATGGCCCATAGACAGAATACCTTACAAGCTAACATTTATAAAGTATAAACAAACTTGTGTTAATAAAGGTTTAAAACTATGTCCTATTTTGCAGTTCTACTAAAGGTTTTGGTTTTTATTATAAAACTAGCTATGCCTCGCGGTTTCACCCGCATAAGTCTCTAACCCGTGGGAATATCGGGATAAAAAGTGCTATGTCCTTCTCCAGGTCATGGTCTACCCATGTGCCAAATTTCATCCAAATCCGTTCAGCCTACACTATTTGCGCTGTAGCATGGTGCGGGTGACAGTTGCCCGTATGACGTTGACATTTGTCAGTACCACGTAGGGATGTGAGGTTATGCAATTCATTTTTATCGCTAACGATACTCGCAGCGTGAATCTAGTTCTCTTTAATATTGTTATGAAAATTAGTGTATTATTCAGTTGTGCAGTGTAACTACGTGTGTGCTACGTGTATAAACTTGTCAATATAAATGTTTTATGGCTACATAATTATCTTTGTACTTATATAAAATAATCAAAATCGGGTTTATGTTTTTTTTTTCGTGACAACATTTTTGCTCTATGGTGCATCGGCGCGGCGGCCATGTTGTTTACCCGTGCGATGCTGTGAGTGCGAGTACGAGTGCAAGCGCGTTATATTGTGACTTAATGTGACACGTATTACGATTTCATTGTTTGTTTTCATTTTTGTTAAATTGTTATTTGTTATAAGTTTGTTGAGTTTGTTGTTATTACCATGCCTAAGCATACAAAAAAAACTGTTTTGGGTAGTCAGGCCAGGGAGCTTGTTGTTCGCCTCCGAGACTACTTTGAAAGAGAACAACAAAATAATGGACCGTTGTTACCATTGAATCATATTGTAGAACGAGTAGCCGAAGCTCTTGATATTGGCCGCAATACTGTTTCGCGTATAACACGTGAGAAAATTGGCCAAGATGGGATGTTTGAAAATAAATTATCGACACCCAACAAAAAGCGGACCAAGGTGAAGCCAATCACAGATTTGGATGATTTTGCTAAGGTTGCTATTAGAAATCATATTTATGATTATTATAGAAGAATGGAGCTACCCACATTGCTCAAGCTTCTAAAATCATTAAAAGAAGCTGACTTGTTCAAAGGAGGTATTACTTCGCTACGGCAAGTTATAAAAGATATTGGCTTTGTTTACAAAAAAGTTAACAAAAGAAAGATTATTATGGATAGGACTGACATTGCCCTAGCAAGATGTAGATTTTTAAGGAAGGCCAAAAACATAAGTGATTGGAGCAAAGTTGTCTTTTTGGATGAAACGTGGCTAAACGCCAACCACACAGTGGGTAAAAGTTGGACCGACGATACGGCACAATCGTGTACCAAAGTGCCGGAAGGCAAAGGCGAACGCCTTATTATTTGTCACGCAGGTACAGCAAGTGGATTCGTCCCTGATTGTTTGCTGGCTTTTAAGTCAAAAAAAACTACGGAGTATCATGAGGAGATGAATTACGAAAAATTTAAAGATTGGTTCATAGGTCTATTAAACAATTTAAAAGAGCCTATGACCATAATAATGGACAACGCACCCTACCATTCGGTGCAAGTTAATAAACCCCCAAACCAATCCAACCGCAAAAGCGAGTTGGTGAAGTGGCTGAGTGAAAACGGAGTTACAGCAGATATAAAAATGTTAAAGACGGAGCTTATTGCCTTAGTCCGACGCCATAAGCCACCAACTCCTACCTATGCTCTGGACGAGATGGCAAAAGAAAAAGGCCACCAGGTCCTTCGACTACCACCCTACCATTGCCAGTATAACGCTATTGAGCTGATTTGGGCCCAAATAAAAGGTATGCTTTTAATTTCAATTCCCATTTTGAAGCTTTATAAAAAAATCAGCTTTCCGATCGTAGCATGTACCTAGTTTAAAAACATTACCAGATACTAGATTAGGCTGATTGATGATTATTTGAATACTTTTTTTTATAAGTTCGTTTATTTTTAGGTTACGCCGCAAGAAATAATACTTCGCCGCCATTTACGGCAAATAAGATGTTGGCCCTATTACAAGAGGCCATCAACAATGTTCAACCTGAAGACTGGTCGAAGGTCGTGAATAAAACAAAAAGGGACATTATGTCTGATTGGGATCGTGACATACATATTGACAACATAATTGAGTCATCGTTAATAATATCCGTCACAGATTCAGATGATGAATTGAGTGACAATTCAGATGTTCCTGACTCTGATATGAGTTTAGACGAATAACATGTATTTTTTTTTAGCAACCTTTTAAGCAACCTTACCCTATAAATGTTCTGTTGTATAATTAGACCTTTTAAAAATAAAAATTGACCTACGCACAATATACGTTTTTTATTATAAAAAATATCGACTATCCATCGTAGCAGTACATCCCATCACTAAATACGTCTATGGCGTTACGTTATACGCATAACACTTTGCTTAATTTTTCATTCAATTTGATTTTATTTCTTGATTAGAACATTCTGGTTGGGTTTAATTTAATTTACTACAGTTATTAATTATTTAATATATTACGAATGTGGTACAACTGAAATATTAAGTCATAAATTGTAAATCGCGGCAACTTTCAAGAGTGAAACGAAATGTTACTGAAACTGTCACCCGCACCATGCTACAGCGCAAATAGTGTAGTGTAACAAACTCACTTTCGCATTTATAATATTAGTTAGGATATCCACTGCACGGAAATTGTCTCTTTTCATATAGACAGAAGGAGTAATACTTAGTTAACTTTCTCATTTCGTGTTGTCGATTTTAGACTCTCGGTTTCTGTACAACGTATTCTGCCAATGTCTGCGACAGCTAAACCTGCATTTTAACGCTACTGTAAACTGAACCATACTTCAAGAATTTGGCCCTTCGATCTGGCTTCTGACGTGAACGTCTTGAGTTATTGTTTGATCAAGATGACATTGCATCACCGTTCTTTTTCATTTATCTTTTATTTTAATAATAGTGATTTTGAAACCATCTAAATTATAGCGCAAAAAGCTAACAAAAACGAAGCGCAGCAGTCACACGGAGGTAGCTAGCAGTAGCAAGGAAGAGCCGCGAGTGAGTGAGGAAGTGGATCTGTGTCGCGTGTGTAAGATGCGCCTCGAAGCCAACCGGAGGTACACGCATGAGCGGTTCCTTGTGTGCGCGCACTGCAATGCTAAGCGTAAGTATATCTAGTTTTATCGTAAATATAATATCTAGTAGTATGACGTGAGTGTATCTAGTAATGTAACGCGAGTATATGTAGTAATGTGCCCGTACCCAAAATACGTGTCTTTTGACAGTCTTACCAATACCAATCTAGTAATTTGACTGAGTATATTTACGTAATGTGACAGTGAAGAAGTGGATCCGTCTCGCGTGTTCAAGATGCGCCTCGAAGCCAACCGAAAGTACACGCACGAGCGGTTCAGGATAATGCTATCGCAAGCAAAACAACTAAGTCAAATAAACACAGATAAACAACGGACATAAAGCGTGTCTATGTGTGAATGTATGTGGACACCATCTCCATTGTCCGCACTTAGACTCTCATTCGGTCCGCTGTGCGTGGTGAAATATAAAAAAAATATTTATATGCAGAAAATACAGGTACAGATACAATCCATATTTTGCCTGCTTGGCCGTGATGTAGAGTTTTTGAGCAACTTTGCGTCCTTGGGCTTGCCAAATAAAAATAATGTTTGAGTCATTTATTTGTATTCCCAGTACACCCATCCTGCCTGGAACTAAGCGCGGACACGATACGCAAGTGCCGCGAGTACGCGTGGCAGTGCGCAGAGTGCAAGACTTGCTGCTCCTGTCGCCAGCCAGCCGACGACGACAAGATGTTGTTCTGTGACCTGTGCGACCGAGGCTTCCACATCTACTGCGTCGGACTGGACACTGTGCCCAGTGGTATGTTCTGTCTATTACATGGTTAGCTACAAGATGCTGTTCTGTGACCTGTGCGACCGAGGCTTCCACATCTACTGACACTGCCCAGCAGTATGTGCTACAAATAATATATTTCAGAAATAAAGACAATAAGTAAACTCGGTCCATATTTCTATGTACAGTATTTCTATTTTCTTAATGTCCCTCGGGTATCATCGGATTTCCGAATACAAACGAATGCTAATTCCCATGTCCATCAATTATTAGATTTATCGTGTATAATCATTTTAATTCAGAACTGAGTACTTTATTGTTGTTTTGTTTTGATTTCCGTGTGAACTATATAGAGCTAAAAAATATAAAAGACGTGGATATATTTAGTAACCTGTTCTATGTTATAGGGTTTGGTTTCCGCACTTAGTCCGTAAGGTGGACCATTGTGCGTGGGCCATGGCGGCCGTAGTAACCTGTTCCGCTTAGTTATTTCTAAAGAGCTATAATAAACTCTGACCCGAATGATTTTGCTATATAGTTACAATAAGATACGCAAATGCACCGGCAACGAACAATGAATGAAATACTTATCATTATTTTCGGAGGTATGATAAGAGTTATCTAGGTGATTGTATCACGTGTTTGGGTAGCGTAATTTGTTTGTTTACTAACAACGTGGACGTTTAGTGGAAAAGGTCTGAATAAAACGCAACATTGCTAAACAGTTTTGAGCTTTGATGACATGTTTCAATGATTTATTTGTTGATATTGTATCAAGACTTATCATTTGCCTAGCCTTTTCCTAACTATGTTGGGGTCGGCTTCCAGTTTAATCGAATACCAGTATTTTACATGAAGAGAATGCCTATCTGAACTCTACGTCCGAGTAACTGGGTAATACTCGTACGATATTTCTTGGTAACCGGTCGCCAGACTTTCGGACTTCTGACTAACCCATAACGACTGCTAAAGATCATCAAATGACAGCCGGGACCGACGGCTTTTTTTTTTTTTTTTAGTGTGGGAAATCATCAAATAACTTCTCCCGCTCTGGGCGGAGCGGGAGGGCGTGTCAGACTCTTACTGACTAAAACCCACCCGTGTTCCTTCGGTTGCCCTGTCGCCGGGGGCCACGATCTCCCTTTCGGTTTTCTTCGCAACCCCGGCAGGCATCGGCCCTAGTGGACCCCTTCAATTCTGCTGACATCTCTTTGAGGCGCGCGTGGAACACAACGCGCCGTCGACCCGGGCCTGGTCCTTATCGGACGGTGAACCACCCATTGCTCACCGTCCGCAAGCTCGCGCCTACGGTGGCCAGAAATCGCCTTGCGATTCCCGACGCCCTGGGCGTCTCCTCCTGCGGCGGTTAGGGGCGTGAGGGCGCGAAATTTGCCTCTCCCTCACGCGTTCCGCCTCCTCCTTCGCGAGCATTACAGCTTCGCAGAAGGAGGTGACGGCCTCCCATTTCCTCTCGTTCCGTACCATGGCCTGAACCAGGGCCGGACGCGAGAGATCACCGCCGCCGATCGCCTCCACGAGGACACGGCGATGCTCCGCCCAAGCTGGGCAGACCTCCACCGTATGCTCCACCGTGTCCTCCGGGCGATCCACACAATGGTGACACCCGGGCGTTTCCTCCCGCCTTATCCTGTGCAGGAACCTCCCGAAACAGCCGTGTCCGGTGAGGACCTGCGTCAGGCGGAAGGTGAGGACGCCGTGGCGCCTCTCTAGCCACTCCTCAAAGAGGGGTCTTATCGCCGCAATTGTGGCGTGCCCAGCGCTGGGCTGCGACAATCGCACTCTCCATGACGCCATGAGATCCCGCCGGAGCTCCGTCCGCTGTGCCGCGATTTCTCGCGGCAGCAGAGTTAAGCCCCGGCGTTTCGCCTCCTCGCGCCACTCCAAAATGTGCGCGAGGACCTTTGCCTCCAGATCCCATGGCGGTAATCCGGCAAGGAGGCTCGCCGCCTCGCAGGAGACCGTGCGGTATCCTCGGGCCAGCCGGATGGCCATGACCCTCTGGGAGGGACCGACGGCTTAACGTGGTCTCCGAGGCACGGAGGGATATTGATTTGTATGTTGTATCAAGACCTTGTTTTTAATATTTTATTTTGCACTTTCCAGGTCGGTGGCACTGCGTGGAGTGCGCGGTGTGCAAGTCGTGCGGCGCGCGCTCGCCGGGCGGCGCGGGCGGGCCGGGCGGGGCGGCCGGGCCGGGCGGGGCGGCCGGGCCGGGCGGGGCCGGCGGGCCGGGCGCGCCGGGCGGGGCGGGCGCGGGCGGCTCGCTGGCGAGCGACTGGCACCACCAGACGCGGCGCGGGCCCGGCGGGCACAAGGTGTACTCGCACTCGCTGTGCACGCCCTGCGCCAGGTCAGTACCCACCACCAGATACTATGCCTCTATTGTTAATTAAATAAAAAACACACACGCAACACTTGCGAACCCACCCGATTACTAAAAAAATATCGGAGAAGGATACTACTTGATATGCTCCTTTGACGGGCCCTTTCCGAGACTACGGCCGTACTGATACTTGATTGGTTTTCCACATAGACGAATACGTAAATAGACGTAGGTGTCGTGAAAGGGGACGAAACACTTGCAGCATTTCAAAAACAAAAACTAATCTGAAATTACATAAAAACTGTAAGACAATTTTTTATAAACTAAAATGTAATAATTTTATCAACATTGTCAATATAAACTCCACAAAATATAATCAAATAAATAAAAAAGAAGATATATTTAACGGAAACTGCCGCTTAAACCCACTTGCCAGTACGGTCAAAGTCTCCGTTTTACTCCAAATATTAATATTGTTCTAATTACCGTCCTCAAAATGTAGCAAGCAACCAACTATTATTTTACTGTACCCGCTTTTGAATTTGGTAAAGCCAGAAAAAGTGATAAAAATGTGATAGAGATTGAAGTTATAGGAGATATATCTATATTTATATGCAATAATTTATTATTATAGAATTTTTAATGTGTACATAAAATTCCTATCCTATGAATTTTATATAATGCTTTATCAATACCATAAACACTGACCTATCATAGAGGTTTGACAAGTCTTCAAACTTTTTCAACCCTGGTAATTAGTTGACAACATAATTATTTATTTATTTATCACCCGAAATACCTATTCTACAGTAGAATCATAAAGTAGCTTCTTCATAAAATACCATAAAATCAATGCGACATTAGTTTTTAGTTGTGTTGTTGGGTTGCCAATACATGAAGTCTAATAAATGTATGACCACAGTTGATTACGAGTTGATTTAGATTACGTAAATGTTTGAGGATTATCGATTGCCTTCTGACCTTACGTACTTCGACTATGGATAACTTTAGTTATGTTTTGTGTAAGAAGCAAACAAAATAATAAAATAATTTCATATTATTTTTCAAGTAATGCCAAGAGGGGCCCCAACAAAACGTGAACTTTCTCAAAGGAAGAGTATATATCGAGGGATGCAGATAAAAAGTACAAAGTTTCATACAAACTTCATTAAATGAGTTTATGTGTATATGTTTACGTATTAATTGGTCTTGGTAGTTGATGTGTTCTCACGTCATTTCATGCGTGTTTGATGTGGACTAACACGTGCTGGTCATAGTGTCGTCTCGTCGTTCGCCTTCACTCTGTCGACATCCGCTTTGTCTCTGGTATCGTAGCATTTTGGCCCCCGCAGAATGTTTACTTTTGCCCCAACGCAGCGTTCTTACTCAGCACATCCCAGTATCATATAAGTTGCATGCCATTCCCATAGAAATAAGTTTATTATTTATGCATATTTGAAGAATGTTTGTTGATTGTTATAATCCATTAATAATTTCTTTAACTTTGTATATTCATTGTATTAAAGTCTAATCATTTGCGAGCAAACAGTCTTCACAGAAAGAACAGCAAAGTGGACTATTTATGCGAAGCACCGCCAATTGGTATGAGGGAATCACTTTCTCTAGCACTGTCTTTATACAAAGTTGCTTTATTTGCAAACACTAGACTGACAGTTGAACAAAATTCTGGGTTTACCTTATTGAGAAACTGCCAACTTTACTGTTCCTCTTATTTTTTGATTATTTTAATACTCTCATTGTGCCATAATTGATGCAATACACATTAGGTAGCAAATAACTTTTTTGTATTTCTGTATATTGTTGTTTTGATGGTTGTACTGCGTCAATTAGCCTCGTATCATCAATGACAATGGGTGTCGACATCTCATCAGTCATCCTGCAGACGGCTGCGACTAACTCACATCCATACTGTTAACTAACAAGGGCGTAGTACCATCAGTCTCCCCGGCGTACACTAACTCGACTTTATGTTTGTTGCTCGTCTTCGGACTCGATACACATTCGACACTTTTAATTGTAGCTAGTCATTTCAAAGGCTGTACTTTTTTTTTCCTTTTATAGTCAGTAAATTAGTTTTTTTGGCTAATATTTGCGCATTTACTCTCAATGTGTTTTTATGGTTTTGCTGCGTAAACCTTCTATTCAAATTAGTATTAATAACATAACAAGTTCTGAGACATCGCGATGCCATTCAATTTTTCAAAAATAGTAAAAACATATAGTTTAAACCGTGCACCGTAAGCGTAAATTCCTGCAAATCAAACCAAGTCATACGAGGACAAGCAACAACCGTACGAATGAAGCGAGACCGTCCATTCGGCGCGGGGTTTCGGTGTTTAATACTAATGGCGTGTTTCTGTGTTCCGGTGCTTGTGCGCGTACGGTCCGTATGTGTGTGTGCGTGCGTAGGGCGTATCGCATCGGTCGCTACTGCCCGCTCTGCGAGCGCTCCTTCATCGGCCCGAAGGGGACCATGCAGCTCGTCATATGTAAACTCTGCGATAGGCAACTGCATCAAGGTACGTCATAACCACCGAACGTGTAGACGCATACGCTTGCCCGCCCCGCTACATCGGTCAGACATGAACTTATACATTGCATGATACTTGGGGCCAGTTTCTCGAACGAAAATTATCGCAAATTATATGTGACTAATTATCAAGCGCCCGTAAACTGCTGCGATTGGCTGTTGATCGCCTTCACATATAATTATTATTTAATTAATGTATACAAAATATTGTAAAACACTTTATAAGAGTAACCGTGGAGTTTCTTGCCCATTCTTCTCCATACGAAAACTACATTTTAGAAGGGGCGACTAGAATCAATTCTATTTTTTTGTAAATTTTGACATTCAAAAGTGCCTCTTATGTGGCTAATTGAAATAAATGATTTGACTTTGATAAATCATTCAACCAATCATCCCAATCACGCGCGTTTGACAATTTGTGACATTAATTTTGAGACCATTTTCTTTCGAGAAACGTGCTCTTATTCTGCTACAAGGATCTGATGGCGCTTGAATGACATTTACAGGAGGCGTTGTTGGTAAGGATTTGTGATTTTTTTTAAAAATATAAGATGTAATTAGTTCAGATTTTGGTCACACGCCAAAATAACCTTGTAGCGCTATAAGCCTATTCTCGTTCGTTGAGTCCGTTGACCCGTCCAACCGAAGTTAAGCAGTAGATTTCCAAAACGGTTTACCATCAAGACCAGTGTGGCCGAAGTAATCAATGGACATGTTTTCACTGGAGCTACAGTTTAGCTTCGCTAGCTGGCCGAGGTCAGGCTCTTAGAACGAAAATAACCTTACGGGCAAGTATTAATATTGTGATTTTTATTATAATTGGGCAAATTATGCTTGATATTTACCCAAAATAATACGGTCATGTCTAACCCGAAGCGGTTTTCTGAAAGTGAAGATATTTCTTTTATGTTCATTGTCCGAAAACCGATTTTAAACTAGCGCATGTTACTACTGTTTGTGAATGCGCTGTGCATGGTCTGTAGTAGTTACGTGAACGATGTTATTCTCACAAAGCTTCACTCAGTCCTTCATTATTGTCATGATACATAGTTTCGTTTCCATAGACATTATGTAGCCTTATAGTATATATATCTATTGCTTATTTTTCCATCTATATCGCTATATCCTATAAAAGTCCAATATTTGTGCTACCTGTTATGATTGCCTACAGAACAACTTGTACAATATATCCTGATATATACGTAACACCACGGTTCGCCGTCCAATCATAAACTTACGAAATATATACCGATAGGGGAGCTTTTGTTTTTGTTAGATGTGTTTAGATGACAACGTATAGGTGAAAGCATGATGTATAATACACAGTAAGCAATGATCTGCCTAAATTAGAACATAGCTGAAAATATAATGGGTCGCAAAA
This sequence comes from Omphaloscelis lunosa, assembly GCA_916610215.1. Classification (NCBI taxonomy): domain Eukaryota; kingdom Metazoa; phylum Arthropoda; class Insecta; order Lepidoptera; family Noctuidae; genus Omphaloscelis; species Omphaloscelis lunosa. Next base: position 13,939,754 of record OU744258.1, read on the forward strand.
CGCGAAAGGTTACCAAAACTTGCCGGATTGTGTGTGCCATGCATTGTCGTGTACTAGGTGTAGGTAAACGGTTCGACTACGAGCCACCGGCATGGGGATGAAAGGGAGAAATAATTATCGCTTAGGTATGTATTAAAAGTACTAAAGTACACGTTAACAAATATATTTATTACCGCCCTGTTATGCTGAGCGCCCACGATTTTATTGTGTTCTCATTGAGTAAGTATGTGAAAGGTTGATTCCACCACAGCCCTCGAAAATATTTTTTCAGTTAAACATGTAAATTACAGTTCCTGTTTGTTACTTTTGTGAGAAGCTGTAGCCTTTTTTGTGCGTGGTGTGACTAACAAACGATAAAATGTGGGCGGTCAGGCAGTCCCGGAGTTACCGTGTTGTCATAACCCGACGTGCTTACCAAGTCTCGATGTCGTTCGAAATTTACCAGTCTTTTATTTTGTCTCGAAACAAATTGTAAATTGAGATACAGCGGCAATAAGTTCTTTGTTGTTATTTGCCAATGCCAAAGTAAATTCTGAACTTTCGTACGATACAGTACGTGACGGCACGGGAGCTCCGGTATAACGGCGAAGCCGCGACTTAATTCTGACATCTGCCCTAAATCCCACACAGACTGCGTTAGACAAACGGTGTCTTATCTGAACGTGCTGGACTACACGTGCGCGGAGTGTCGGCGCGGCGGCATCACGTCGCGCGCGGCCGCCGTGCGCCTGGCGCCGCGCACCATCGCCACGCTGTTCATGGCCAAGCGGCGCTTCAACAAGTACGCGCACCGCCAGTACCTGGCCAGCCGCAAGCGCGAGGCGGAGGCGCGCGACGAGCCCGACGAGCCCGGCCGGCCCGGCAAGCCCGACGAGCCCGCGCCGCTGCGCGTGCACGTGCCGCACGACGACGCCAGCGACGCGTCCGACGCCGGCGCCGACTGCGGCGACACTAGCGACCCGCTCGACACCGCGCCCGACGCCTGAACTCTTGGAGTGAGCGGTGGCGCGAGTGAAGCGGTGAGTGAGTGAACTATAAAAACGGACCCTGTAATATATATGTAGCTGTTCTTAGTTCATATGTAACTCTTATTCGCTTCGGTACTACGGTTGTAAGGTAAACTGTTACATAAATCTGATTAATATAACGATTAACCGATAGGTGTAAGTTGTCGGATAGTGAGGAGATACTAGGTGTATTGTCTCTTTGTGTTATCGCTGCGTTTTGTTTTCTGTACGCTGAATGTTTGCGATTACGAACCCCGGAGGAGCCGGCGCTGTCGAAATATTATGTATATTATTATATCCCTAGTGGGAGTTAGACGGTTTGATTTAACAGAAGATAAAGATCATAAAAGTGGTTAGATAGCTGTAGATCGCAGGACTCTTAACATGTAAACTGTACAGTAATTTAATACTAACTTCACTATATGGGTAGCTGGGCAATCATACTATTTTTAATATCATAGATTGACTAAAAGTATCCTGCAAGACAAATCATGTATTGTATTGTGTATTCGTCCACAAGTGGTTATGTTGAAAGTGATTAGATTATGTGAGATTGTGTAGTTGTTATACTTTACGAGAGGATGATGATTTAATTGTGTCAATCATGTTCGTTACTGTGTGTGACTATATTAGAACTGTAAGCGGACATGATATCTTTTGTCATTTACGAATTAATTAGTTCTCAGGAATACAAAATAATAATAAATGCATACAATAGAAATCTGCCTTTTAATGCATTTTTTATTTTTGTTTCTAAATTGTTATTTTTTTTGTCACTGCTCGATCCACATGCTATTGAAGACAGTGCGCATTTTGTTTATTTTTGATATAGTATAATTTTTAGAATATCGTTAATTTTGCTTAATAAGGTATTTATTTTAGTTGTACTTTTATATGGATACAGCTGTATACAATCTTATGTCCCAGATAATATTCGTGGAGGATTGTTACATGAACGTAGGGAGTAATTGAATTAATCAGGATCGGATGGTTATGATAGATTCTGTTGCCTGATATGAATTTTATTTATGAATCGATTGGGTATGATTTAAGAAATGTTTCCCCCTAATACGCACTTTATGAAAGTTGTTGATTAATTACACTATTTAGATTATTTTATAAGATTTTTATCGTTTCTGTAGTTTAATTATGTACGAATGAAATTCAGCAGCTCTTCTTTCAAGTGACAACTGATTGTTTTCCTTACTTAATTTCAAAGTACAAAACACATAGCTACCTTTCTGTACTATTTACTTGCACTCGTTCTGGAACGCAATATGAACCCAATGAACATAGTTTTATAGAAAGATCAAATAAATTATTTAACTCAGAGTATAGTATGTTTATTTTTCATTATGAGAAAATTATTTATTTATTACTATGGTGTTACAAAGATAGTATTAAATATAGCTGAATTGGGTGGTATTCATTTCCAGGGCGAATCCGGAAATGTTTCGTTGGACATTGGTCTGTTCGCAGCCACAGGTATTCGTTTTCGGTATACGTAACATTCGATTCAACAAGTGTATGCATTTGCTGTACTTACGATATAATCTCTGCGCGCTATCGTCTTTTAACCACTGCTGTGTGCAATTATCCCCATAATGTTGTGTATTATATCTTGTATTAGAATTATATTGTGTAAGTGCAGGTGATCACCTTAGTAACTTCATTGAATACTGACACTAGCGTATCAATGTTTTAGTTTATAATTAATGCTTTGGTTAATATTAATCATAATTTACTTATTAGTGATGACTTTTAAGGTAAAATTTATGTCCTCGAAATCATGATATAAACCTTTTATACAATATACACAACTGATCCCGGTGTGATTCACACCGTAATTCGCATTGCTTTATCGACACAGGTGAATTTGTAAGACTTACTTGTAAGAGAATAATGATAACTTTATGTCTACTTAATGCAAGTGTAAACGTTCTAGAAATCTCGCACTGTTCGGTCAATTTTGTAAAAAAAGATAAAATAAATTTTAATTTGAACTTTTGTTTTTTTTATTGCAATGCACGAAGAAAAAATGGAAAATAAAAGACAAATGTGCAATAAAAAATAATGTATATATAATTTGACTTACAGTATGGTAAACTCGGTAGCATAATTAACAAAATTTTATAAACACTGAAAATATTCAGCAAATATATTTTATAAACTGGCAATAAAGCATCTGTATCCTTATATTTCGATGAAACCTGTGGACAAGCAGAAACGAAAAACGTTAATTTTAAGATAATTAAAACACAATCATGCTAACTTTAAGTAGGATTTAATATAGAACAGCACCTTAATTGCGTAACACACTTTTAATCACAATCAGAGCATTATGGAGGATATTGCTAATCCATTTGCTTCATAGGTTTGAAAAATTCGTGTGCTTAACAACGTAAATAACGCAATGAACGTGGGTGAACTGTCAAAATGAAACCCATTGCGATTAATTGTCATTTTATGTGTGTTACGCAACTACCCCGCAGGGTGTTATGCCATTAGTTCATTTGTATCGCGAGCCTAGTGTATGCTTATGAAGCCTCTTATGAAACTTATTATTTGTCTAGCTGTACGTAGCATGACCACCATAGGGTTTTATCGACGGAAGAATAGACAAAATGACAGATTGTGAATTTGTCATTTTGTCTATTCTTCCGTCGACATGCTGCGTGTTGTAGAAATGTTGCAACCAATAGCAAAATTGCATACAGAATGTGTGTGAACCATGTTTCCAGCAATTCTAAACGACGTTGCGCAACTTTTGCTTACCAAGAATGGATTTGTATACATAATAGTATACACAAGTAATTCGTATTTTTTTAAATATACACTAGAAAAGAATCGAAAAAGAAACAGCTATTTTTGTACGTTTTTTAATGCATTACTTATTTTATAATTCATTATTTTATGTTATTATTTTTTTTTTTGTGAAACTGAACGCTTACTCAAAACGTATCGACTTGGACGATGCTAGAAGTGATGTAATAGTCATATGGATTAACATCTTAGTAAACTGCTTGAAATCTCACCAGGTTAGAAGTGCGATTTCTGCTTGAATAAAGCACAAAAATAATTAATATGATTTGGGGCTAAAAAGTGATGTATTGTGCATGGCGGACGGTTGAACTGTAGTAGAAAATAAGCGAGTTAGATAAAAAAAAAAGAACAACAAGCAGTATTTAAATTTGACTTTTAATACTTATCATGGGTTTATATTACTGTCTATTATAGAATAAGTGAAAAAAAAAAATATCTCATGCATATAGCCCTACCGGAGAAACATCATGAGCACACAAAATCTTGAATTACAGCATCTAAAATTTTGTGATAGCAACATTGACCTGTGCATATACACGTCACTCGTCGAGCCTCAGACCGCTGATTGAAAGGAAGGTGAATGCGTTGTGGAGCGCTAGTACGGGCACCGCGGTCACGGCCGCACTCACGCCGGTACGTTTTCGCACTGCAGATACCGCCTCCGTTATTATTGACATCGATGGGGCACTCCATACCTGGAAGATTATTTAACACTGTGTTTAGTATGTAAAGTGTACAGATTTATGACTGATTTACATTTATCCAGTACAATTCGTATGATGGGATTTCCCATCGGAAAAAATTACGGATTTTGATACAAACTTTTATCCTCTATCTAACCCTTTATAGGGCGAATTTTCAAAAAGCCTTTAGTGCTATATTTCGCTAAAGGAACTCGTGTGTCTAGAATCAGCGGTATGGGCTGTACGTTCTGTCAGTGAAGGAATTTCAAGATTAATTTTAATTTTCAATTCAGCTCTGGAATCCATTGACACTGGAACGATACTGGATCAATTGATTCATTCTATTTTAACATAAAACGGTTAAAACCGCTAATTATAATCAACGTAAACAATTTTCAATCTAATATGCTGAAGCGAAATAGAGCAGTAGCTAATTTCTATCCAGTGATACTAATAGACAGCTAGCGCTTTCTACACCCTTGTGTAGAAAAAGATATGAAAGGAAGTGAAACTGGGCGTATAATACGCCTGAAACTAGGGTAATAACCATATATTAACCTGAATTAGGGTTACCATTTCAAAATTTGAAAAAGCCAGTCATATGCAAAAAAAGTCCAGACATTTCACTTTCAATCTTTATTTTTTTAGTTTTCATATAAGTTTATTATCTTGAAAAAAAGTGCCCTTATGTCGAAAAGTACAAAATGACACAGCTGCGCAGTCTGGATGGGGTTCCTAGTTACATCCGTCATATGTCCAGCTTTATGGTCTAAATAATGTCTATATACCTGATAGAGTATCCGCATTTTGACGGCATGCCTTGCATCCATGTCCCGTTCCTGCGTGAGCTTGCGCAGCGCGTATTCCAGCACTTCCTCGATCTGGCGCTGCGTCATGGCGCGCGCGCGCACGCGGTGCGTCGTGCACACCTCCTCGCTGGGGAACGACAGCTGGCAAGTTGAAGGCGATGAGCCTGGCGAGACAAAATGGATAGTTTTTTTTTTTAAACCTTGCCCCACATTAGGAATTTCTCCTGTATTGTGGGTGCGTTTACAAACATTTAAACTCACATACACAAACAGCCAGACCCGGAAAAACTACTTGTAGGTCATACAAATATTTGTTTCGTGCGGGAATCGAACCCGCGACACGCAGCGCAGCAGTCAATCGCTTAACCACTGCACCAACCGTGCCGTCCGTTACCGCGTCAATCATTGCAATTTACACCTTATGAGTCATCAAGTCAAATGACGCATCCTCGTGAACCTTTAAATTGACTGTAAGCTACAAGTTTCAATGGAACAAAAAATCCGTACTAATATTATAAATACGAAAGTAACTGTCTGTCTGTTAGCTTTTCACGCCATCACGATCCGATGGGTATGAAATTTGACAGATAGCTAGCCTAGGACCTCGACATAGGCTACTGTTCATCTTGTATCGCAGACGTAGTCATGGGCAACAACTAGTAAGAAAAGAAAGAAAGAAAGAAAATTAATTAATTTAACCTAGGTTAAGGTAAATAGTTTAATAAAACAGAGAAAGCTTAAAACAGTATTGTGTGCTTCACGGCTGCGACAAATGGGCCCAGTTTAGCATAAATGCCATACAACTAGTGCCTGACGCTGGTTTTCAACTGAACCTTATGAGTACATCTTACGGATGTAAATCAGTTTTACAGTGTGTATAAATATTTAAATAAAAATTAATAGATATGTGTAGCAGTTAATAATAAAATCGATATGATAAAATAAAGTTTAAAAATAATGAAAGATTTATACAGTGGTGTTTAACAAAATAATTAAAATGGTATAGTTGCAAGATAAACATTAAACAAAGGATAATACAATTTATATCAATGAAACATTAAGGTTGATCATGTCTAGCTTCCGTTGCGAATCCATGAGATACAAATATACAGGGTGACTTGTAATTTGACGTATTCCTTCCAGGACGTGATAGTGTGAGCCATTTGCAACAATAAAGCCTAGGCGAAAATTGATGGGATTCGAGAAAACCCAATTTTAATGTTATTTTGAAAAAAAAAAAACAGAATTCGTTGCTAAATATCACTTTTCTCTAAACTCTCAAATTGAATGGCCTTCATTGCTTTTCCCTGTTTGAAGTTTTGGAAAATTTGGTTACATCGAAAGGTTTATTAAAGTATTAGGTATGCCATGAAACAGCAATGAAGCAATGAAGGTGCTTATTTGTTTCAAATGGGTCACACTATCACGTCCTGGAAGGAATACGTCAAATTACCAGTCACCCTGTATAGCAATCTCTGTCAGGTTAGTCTTTGTCCAGCTGTTAACTGGTTGCATAATATAAAAAATAAATAGATGCGAAATAAGAAAGAACGTTCTGCGTCAAACCCCTATATTTCATACTAAATTATTCGTCGGCAAACCTGGATTTATGGACAAAGTATGCTTAAAATAAATAAATTAAATAGTAAATGAGAAGTACCTGTAGCAACATAGCAAACAAAGGCGGCAACAGTATTTTCGTAGTTCCACCTCCTCGTGATAGCCACTTTGTAGTCGCCCACGTTGCATCCTGTCTCCTCGTCTGGAAAACATAATGAATGACAACGGTTATATATTTAAGTTAAAATATTTTAATTTAGAATCCATTTCTTAACGAGGCCCGCCGCTGGGCGGCTTTACCGGACGCGTGGAAAACTGACAATACCACGCCCTCTTTACCCTACTAGAATTTTAGAGAGGAATTTGATGTTGGTTAAGTTGTTATGGAAGTGTATATAAAAAAACCGGTCATGTGCGTGTCGGACCATGCAGAATGAAGGGTTCTATTCATAACAGGGGAATACTCTCTTTGAGATTACCTAAGGGCCGATTTTTCAATAATTAGATAACTTTTAACTGAAAAATAAATATGACGTTTTGACAGATAGTCCAAACTAAAACTGTCAAAATGACAAACTTATTCGTTTCAAACTAAGTAGTTTGAACCTGCAAAAACTGACATTATAACAGAAATCTGTTTGATTTAAAAAACCCTTCCAATATTTTTAAATAAGCGGCCATTTCGATACCCTGGTGTAAACTAATGGCGATACCTGTTCGTTTAATTTGATCGGGTTTCATTTTCAAGGGTACAGCGATTAAAATTTATCTTCCACTGTACCATCAAGGGAACAGTTAAGGGTACACAGGAAAAAAAAGGAACGTTTGCGTTAATTTTCTTTATAGAGCAATGTGTTCAATATGGAAATTTCTAAGTTTGCCGCCCTTGTACGGTAGACGCCCTACACGCCCGCACCCAGCGGGCCTAGTCTTAACAGTAGACCACTAGTACCGATGGACTAAATGACTCAAGTTCAGTTTGGATTATGCGTGAAGTTACAAATTCGCCAGATTCTCCATATCGATATCAATAACAGCCGCTATTATATACGAATTCACAATTACAAGCGCCTCATTTCATCAGCTGAAAAACGTCCACTGCTGGACATACGCCTCCCCCAAGCACCGCCACTTCGACCGGCTGTACTTCTCGCATCCAGCGGACAAGCGAAAGTAGTATAATATTTACTAGCGAATTGAAGTATAATAGATACTTCAATTCAAACGGAAAAGATGGGAGGACAAACTCAATCTCACAGTAGCACGCTTAGCATGACCGCAATATAAACGGGTTTTGCCGACGGCACAAAAAAATAAAACGACGGAAAAATAAACAATCACAATCTGTCATTTTGTCTATTCTTCCGTCGACAAAACCCGTTGAAAATCCGTTTCTATGGATGAAATTGTCTTCTAACAATTTCATCCATAGAAACGGTCTCTGTGAAGAGGCATATTGAACTCCGAGATATATTATAACTCGAAAAAGAAAATAACAGCAATTAAACTAGCACAAGAAAGGAGATTCAGGATAAAAGGGCTATTGTATTGTAAATACTTTAATTCATATAACTATCTACTTTAGCGCTATGGATTGTAAATTGATTTTTGTGTGTGGATTAGTAATAAAAATTTCGTATATGACAGTGAATTTGTGTTCTCATAATTTGATAATAATTATTAACTATGAAGTTTTGAGAACACAAATTCGAAAATCTCTCAGATGTTAAAAAAAAAACACAGCTTTTCCTTAAATTTTGTGGAGTTATGCGAACATGTATGAATGTAGTAGCTGATGTTTTTCGTGTGTATAGTCAGTCTTCTTCTTTTCGTGTCGATGGTACTTTACTTTTATAATATTTGAGCCCAGTAGGTGGCGGCGTTGATTGCGGCATTGATTAATTGCATTCTTGAGGTCATCTCAGGTGCAGGTGAACGGATACGTAGGACACTTCAGCCGATCTAAGTGTTCTGTAAAAACTTTACTGTGAAAACGTAGGTGGAGTGAACTGTCACTAGTGTCAATTCCTAGCATCAGGTAGAAGACCGCTTACTTCATCCGAGTTTTTACAGAATAGACCCGCAGCAAGTGGAACATAGTCTGACCAGAAGCACCGCACTTACACTGGGTGTTAGACTGTAGCCAAAGCCACTGTAGCTTTTCTACACAATGTGACAGACACAGGTTATCAATTTGCTAGTCATCAGAGAGCTCACGAAAGAAAAGAAGATGAGTGTGGGTCGCCGTCGCCGGATGCGGTGAAGAGATCTATATAACGGTGTAGCCACAACACTCACACTCGAAGCGGTTGTTGTCGGTGTGCGCCCAGGCGTGCCACTCGACCTGCGCGTCGCGCGGCAGCGCCTGCACCACGGCGTACTGCACGATGGCGCCCGCCGTGCGACGCTCCAGCTGCCGCCGCGCCTCGCTCACTGCGCTGCCGTGCGTTACGTAGCAGACACTCTGAGGGACAAGGGTTTGAAGCAGATGTAGACTTTGAAAAATAGGACAATGTAAAATATACGTTAATAAATAAATAGACCGATTGAAACAGCCTGACGAAAAGAACGTGCGCGTTGCTTCTCCAAAAACTTGACGCGTCCACACCAACCAAGCTTTTGCACTGCGAGGCGTCTAAGCCGGTCTGGACACACCCAGTAAATAGCATCCGATTTAATTCACTACCAATCTCCCATTACTAACTTTCATATAGAAAGACATACCTGCACAACGCTGCGTATATGCGCCCGCGGGTGTAATGCCCGCAGCACTCGCGTGAGATGCCTGAGCGACAGAGCGCTCTGTGTTCGCGGCCCGCCGCCCGCCAGGCGGAGCGTGCCCGGCACTAGCGCGATCTGACCACATGTGCCCATTACCTCGCCCACCTGCGTGCAAACACAAAAATTATTCTTCTACATTTCATAATTCTTTATAACTTTTACTTATTTATTATATACAAAGTCGTTTTTCTTGTCTGTTTGTGTGACCGCGTTGTCCTTCTAAATTACGTGACGGATTTTGATGCGGTTGTCACCATCATCTAGAGAATTTATTCTATTTATGTTTATAAAACATGAATATTTAACTTACATATATATAGCATAGAAAAAATAAATTATCAATTTATCGATTGCTGTATCGCGAAACCCATGGCAAGTCGTCGTTAAGCCTATAAACATCAGAATAGAGACTGACATAGTGCAGTTTCTGTTGTGGAAATAATGACATCATCAGTGAGGTTTACAGGCGGATTGGTTGAATGCTGATCGCTGTATGCCATCATTAGCTTTTCGAAGGGGTTGCTGTACACACTGGTTTTAATGCAGAATCCATTCACCAGATCACAATTTGATACAAAAATACTTCTTCTAAACAAATAGAATGCTTAACAAGATAAAGAGATAGAATGTATAACATACCTTCACAGCCTGACTATAGGGTCCAATATTAGCTGGCGCCCAGTGCGATATGCCTTGTACGTGCATAGTGACCCGCTCCTTCATAATAACACCCTCGCAGTCGTGAGTGTTGTTAAATGTAGACTTGTGGGCCACCTGGGGAGAGACAGATATTAACATTGTAGTCTGTAATAGTTACAAGTTCTAATAGCTCGTTCGTTTTTGACGGAGGTCTGAACGAGCGAAATTGGAGTTTACTTAAATAAGACAGTTTTCATTTCGAAAATGAACCTTATTTTTATGAAAGTAATATGCATATTCCTTTAAGCGACTGCGATCAATCGTTTCATACGAATATGAACATTTACTTCAAGGTTCATGAAACGATACCTACTGTCTTTAGCTTGAGTAAAGTCTAAGTCCACTCTATAGATCTCAGCCTCAGTGCAACTAACTAAAACAAGTACTTATGTCACTAAATTAAAGACTAAACTACTTTATGGGACGAGATGTTACCATGAAAATCCATATGCGTTATCTAGTACGTTATTATGACTTCTAAAATAACTAAACTAAATCGTTTTAATACATATTTCTAAACAGGGTGAGTTTTAGAGAGACTTTTAGTGGTATGAAGAACAGGGTGTAAGTTCACTCATCCATCATAGAAAAGGGAGGATCCTCCGACCAGACGGGTGTTGTGACGGGCGGGCAACTGCCCGACGGTTTTTTTTTTTTTAACAAGGCAACTCTCAGATTTGACCACTAAGGTCTTGGCTGCTTAACCGGACTTTCCTGTGGGTGCCTTAAGCTGCTACACTTAAAGCCTCCAGCCAGGGGCAAAAAACTAAACTAAATTAAAACTAGCCGAACGCTCGCTAAGGGCACCCCCTGTGGGGTACGGACCTCGGCTTAGGGCGTCGCTGAGGGGAGGAGAGCAAGAAGGGACAGGCTGGATCAAAATTGGTTTAGATCATGATTATTATTCGGGGTAGTTTAAAGCTACGTGCTCAGTGGCAACAACTTGCTGGCACCTCGTTTTCGAGCAAGGGTCGGGAGCCCGACGGTTGAAGTCGGAATCTTATATATATGTCGATCGCTCGGTAAACTATAATTGCGCGATGCAGAATTAGTGTGACGTCATGTCTTTGATGCGTAGTTCCTATGTGGTGGTGTAACCGCTACAGACTTATATGACTTTAAGGGCGAAATTCGAAACCACGCATAGAACAAAATGGTCAAAGGGGCCATGACTATATTTCAAGCATATAAAAGACAAATATTCCATTTTATTTAACAAAAAGAAAGGCTGGCGAATGCAAATTTACTTGAATCCCAACAAACTTTTCATATCAGTTAAATACCAAATCACAATCTTTGTTATCTTGTTAATTCCATGTCATTTCATTATATCAGTATTCATCTATTGCATAATGTGGCATTTTTATCAAAGTTCAAGATTATTTTTACAAGGTATTTGAATAATGTGTGCAATTTAATCTGATTGTGTTGTGGTAGACACAATGAGCATTAAATTTGACTGTATTATCTCCCTCCGGAGCGTAAGCCGCAATATATTTCCCTTAGGAACTACAAAGGCAGGCTATTTGGAGGCATTGCTGTGTGATGCTGGTAGCTTCGACTGGACGGACGTCTTGGAGAGCACATTTCAGATTATCAACAGCACAACACTCAGCTTATACGATCGTCATGCCCCTATCTCTCGAGTCAAGTATGTTCTGGTTCCCTGGCTTACTCCTGCCATCAAGGATGCGATGGCAAGTAGGGACAGAGCCCTAAAAGGAGGTTAAAATGCGTTTAAGGTGCTGCGTTATCGCTGCAGTCTTATGTGTAGAGATGCAAAGAGACCCTACTTCCATAATTCGCTCGACAACAGAAACTCTTCAGAAGTCTGGAAGTTTCAAAAAACTGTTGGCAGTTGTTTCCAGTAATGATACTGGCGTGTGTGCTCTCAACAAACATTTCTCACATCCCCCTGTTACGTTAGATCCACACGTCGAATAAGTTACTTTAAATAAACTTTCCTGTTTGCCAGTGCCGCATTGTCCTTCTTTCCAATTAAGTCCTATGGGTGAAAGCGCGAGGATAAAAAAACTATTTGTACCTCCTCTGCAGTTGGTAATGATAATCTTTGCTCAAGAATGATTTCTCGTATCCTCTCCACATTACTTCCCATCCTGACCTACATTTTAAATTTCTCCTTTTTTCTTGTACTGTCCCTGTGGCCTGGAAACAGGCCCATATCATCCCCTTACCCCTCACTAAAATTCTAACCCGGTTTCACTAACTGATTTCCGTCCTATTTCTATTCTCCCTCATATCTCTTTAAAGTTCTTGAGCAAATTGTTTATCAGCAACTAACTTTCTGCCTTTTTATCTTCGAATGACCTCAATCTTTAATCTGGTTTTCGACCTGGTCATAGCACAGTAACGGCTCTTTTGAAGGTTACTGAAGACATTTGCTGGGCTGTGGACCACAAATCACTCACCTTTCTTGTACTTCTGGACTTTAACAGTGCCTTTAACTCTGTCGATTTCGACATCTTTCTAGGGATCCTTAAATCATTCAATTTCTCTTTCGTCGACTATTTTTCGGTTCTACTCCTATCAATTTTGAACATTTTGGAAAATAGGGCCAATGTTTGAAGTGCTAGCTGTATCTCGGGTTCTTTTACACTTTTTAGAAGTTATAAGTAAAAAACTGAAAGAAGTCCGAATTAATCCGAGCGTTTGCGAGCATCAAGCAGTTAGCACAGGTCTTTCGAAACTGCAAACTTGAAACTATTGGTAGCAATTTTCTGCTACCTAACTCGATTTTTGTGTCTACGGTGACTGGTCTATACATACGCATAAAGTAATTTATTACGATATGAATGAAAAGGTATCTGATTTTATCCTATTTTCTTATCATAGTTAAATATCGGAATTAATCATTTTGTTTCGTTTTCATGAAATCATGTGTCTTTTGTACTAATTAAATGAAACACTTGTTATCGTCAAGAAAAACTGCAATATAGTTAAAAAAAAAAAACAATTCACGCATACCGCACGTCATCGACTATTTATCATTTAATAACGAACTACTCAAGAACGGCGTGAATCGTGTTGTTATGCATTGCATTATATCCGCTATTTAATACACCATAAAGTTGTATTTTTGCTAAATCTTAGTCCAATATCATCAGGCAGCGGTCATTGCACGCAATCATGCGTCGGTTATTCGGCATTGAATTGTACCTTTTATGCAGCACCCAATTAGGTCAAACTTCACTTACAGCGTCATTGAAAAGTAATATTTTATCAGTAATATTTCATCATTGAATGCACACGAGGGTCTGATTTCGCCATTTAAAAATACTCACTATGTTGTATACGCATAAGGTTGAATTTCACTTATAGCAACAAAATAACGGAAGTGATGGTGCAGGTACACACGGCTAAATTTCAAGCCATATATTTCCAGTATAAGCTGACCTCTCATTTGTACGGAAATCCTATACAATGCGAGATCAGCTTATACTGTAAATGTATAGCTTGATATGTAGCCGTGTGTACCAACACCGACGGTGATGATTTCTATGCCGTAATCGTTTGAGCATCTGGGCATGAGTTGCCTTCGGTAACCTGGAAGTTTTTGACAGACTCCGGACCCAGGTTGGCCGAAGCAAGGAAAACCTGTTCAGGTGGAGATTCATAGACGAATTCGCCTTGGAGTGTTAATGCGGTGCTGTTCCACTAACGATGTGACACTTAATGTCCTGCGTGTCTTGTCAGTTGCACGTTACAGGAACTGATAGACGCTAGTGATGGTGCCAAACACATAGCTCAATTCTGGGCCGAGTCCATTGAGTTTGCCATGGACACGCTAAGAAGAACACGGCAACAAAATCATTACTCAGCTGGCATCATCTGTAGTTCAGCCTATAATTTTACACGTTATATTTTACACCATAAGGTTTATTTTTACTTACAGCATCAAATATAAGTCCAACATCACCAGGCAGCGGGCATTGCACGCACACACGCGTTGGCGGATTAGGAAAGCTAAACGTATTGGCATAAACTTCGTTTAAAGCGGCGTATTCTTGCATGTCCCTCATATAGATGTTGACTGAGCATACGTCACTCAGACGTACTGACTCGGAATCCAGTAAACCTGAAATGTGGGAAGGGCATAAATTATAAGGATTCTTTTTATGTAATCAGTAAGAACTATAGAATTTAATGTGATAATATGAAGTAAATCAACGAAATTCCTTCTTTTTCCCGATATTAGATTTAAATAATTTTATAGTCCGGTCAGCCATACTGTTAGAAAATAAAACTCAACGGAAATAGACAATTCTGTTTTGAAGCATGCAAAGTTTATGGTTTGTTGTGTTGGTAAGTTCATATGTTTGAGTATCAGAAAATTCTACAACAAAAATCCAAACTACATAAAATAAAGCTCGTGCACAAGTTTACCTACTAATGAGTTTTTTCATAGCGTTCTCCGTTGCTAGCCTCGTATCAACGCCCTCGCCGACGATGCCACCGATGAAATACCATCCATGTTTGTTCCCATATATAGTCCTGTGGTCCAAGATCGGCTGGCTCTCATGCTTACTGTGAGCCTGTTCGTAAGTATAGCCAGCCGGTACTTCTATACTATCTTCATCGTTTTGATATTCGACCTCTACACTAGTTACCTTATCACCAGAATACGTGAGCAATGGATTCAGTTCATTCTGTTTTTTCTTCTCCTCCTTTTCTAACTTCTCTATAGACTCTAGCTCCGTCTCGCTCAGTTCAATATCGCTTATATCGCTAAACACCGAATCGCTTAAATCGCTTACAAAATCTAACGGGTTTTTTACACTTGGAGGTAGTTTGATTACTTCGTCGAACTTATCCTTTGGCTCTAGATGTAGTTTTAAGTTCAGATAGCCGACGGGAGCGACGGGGTCATCTGAATGTAACACCAGTTCTTTATCATCTCTGTAGATTAAAAAAATATATTTGTTTGTATAGCTGGTTCAATAATTGATTAATAAATATATGTTGTTTGTTAACAAATGATATGTAAAGTCGCAGTTAAACAAACACATTGGTCATTGGTACAATGTTAAGGAAAAAATAAGTTTATGCTTCCAATCGTAACCATCTATTAATATTTAAAAAATAAGTTTGTAATTTGGAAAATTAGGGAAGGTTTTTACTCAGAATTGGGACAATACATTAGTAGATTTAAATTGACTGCAAATATATTTTATTCTTATAAATCAACCTTGAAAACATAAAAACAAACAAACTTATTAGGGTAACAGCGCACTAGCGGCAAGGTCGATTTCATTGTCGATCGCGCCCGGCCGCATGCGGCAGAATGCGCGTGCTCCATGGCGATTCCATACTAATGTATCTATTTCGTTGGCCGCTGTAACCTGGCCGCTAGTGCGCTATTGCTCTTAATCCTCATTTTGACAAATTATTGTTATCTAAAGTCAATGACCACGATAATAGCCTCCTAGTGACAATTACCTAATTTGTATAAGATAGAACATTCGTCACACGCATGTGACATGATCGATAAAAGCCTGCAGTCTATTTATTGATTATACCCGGCCTAAGCTAATCAAATATGGCACAGATAGCGTTTATTATGACAAATCTGTATTTTGTGAGAGAGATAAAGAGTTTTATGACGATAAGACACTTATTTGTTTTCGCTGTGTAAATTACTTGCTAACTATGTATTTTAGTTTGACATAAACTGCTTTGCTTACGTTCATATAGTTTCGGACAGGATTGGAGTTTTTTAGATTCTCACAAGGCGATATTTAGACCGCGACATGAGAAAAGTCGTATTTGCCCCAAAAATAATTATACAGGGTGGATTTTTGAGATGGGGCATTAAGGATTTATTATACCTTTACCGCTATATCGACAGGAAAACGGTCTTAGGGGACTGTTGTTAAATAATGAAGTCGCTGGCAGGTTCAAGAAAAAGTTTGTAGGTACGACATTCAACACACTTGGTGTTGGATGAAATATGGTCATTGCAATTTAATCACTCTTAGAAGCGTACCTTTTATCATGTACATCGGATGGAATAGAAGTTTCTGTGGTCGGGAAGCCATAGCACACTATTATTGTACTTGCATTATAGGCAAGCGAACAGTCGCGGCGGTTGCTGCTTTCATAAAATATTTTGTGTGGTATTTGAGTTATCCAAGACATGAAATTCATATAAGACCACCCACAATTGGGTTAATATTGTAAGGACTACAGAAATGTAATAAAAAATGTGTTAAGAAATAATAAAAACATTTCCCTCAACGTTATTTTTTTAAACCTATTATATCATACTTTAGTACACACGGCTACACATCAAGCTATACATTTCCAGATTATGCTGATCTTGCATTGTATAGGATTTCCGTACAATGCGAGGTCAGCTTACACTGGAGATGTATAGCTTGATGTGTAGCCGTGTGTACCTATACGTAACGCTCATGTCCGTTTCTACTACAGGGTAACTACTGAAATCTAGCAAATGGATAACTGTTTGCGTCTTTAAATGAATATCCAAAATAAACTTGTATTTATGCCAACAATGGCATAAATATAAGTTTTGGTACTTACAAACTGAAATAGTAGCCAGAAGGTTAATTGTAGACATATGTTGTAATAGTTTAAACATGCTTAGGAATGTGTTACATTCAATAAAAAAATAATGTTATTGAATGACAAAATGTCGCAAAAAGTTAAGGTCGGTCTCCTACGACCGTTTGCAAGTAGCTACAACCAACGGCCCATGAGACGGTAGAACATGTAGGACTTTCTTAATAAAACATCAAGATAATAATTACCCATGTTTGCAAAGTAATAAATGATTTGATTTGATTTAAGATACTGCCCTTACTGCCCCATCTCAACAATCTACCCTGTATAGCAAGTTTTAAAAAAAAGTAGGTAATTAGTATAGTAAGTCAGTCACTCATACGGATACCTAACTTTTATACGAGATTATGAAGTGACATGGTCACTTAGAAAATTTACCGTTTAAAAACTGTGTTTCAGGTTGGATCAAATAGTGGAAATTATTCCCATAAGCATTTAAACTTCTGTGGCGTTTCCGATTCCATGGTCTATTGATTATAATGTCCAGTGCTCAATTCCCATCAATACAATATACAAAGTACAAACCCCAAAACGTATTTAAATTTCCTCTAGTCATTTATTTGCAATTCAATTCTCTCAAAAGTATAACACAGAGTTGGAAGGGAAAAGAACTACATAATTCAATATAGTACTTACATAACTAATTTCTTTTTAAACAAAGGGCAGTCAAGCGTGAACGTCTCGTACTCGCCGCCCTCGCCGCAGATGTTGAGCCCGTACTTGTCCTGCATGACTAGAAGGTGCGGCTGGATGTCGCGGAGGGACAGGCCTAGGTGCACCCGCGGGTCCAGACCTAGTGCTGCCACCTGTCGTAAAATGATATCATTAAAACATTACGCCAGTATTTTCCAAAGGAGTTGGTAGAGTATACAACATGTCCCGGAATTAGAAACACACCACCAAACACCCCAATTAAAATATTATGTTATAATCATAATACATACACTGAATTTTTACTATTACGTCATTTTTACTATTATTGTAGAAAATTGTTAATTATTAAATTAGTTATACTAATATTGGGAGAAAATTGTGGTTACATTACAAATCTACGCACGCACACAGTCGCACACGTTTCAGAGTCTAGCATAGCAGGTACTTCGTCCATTATGGTTTGTTTTGACGGTACAGAGTAAGCCGAGCGACGGCGACGTTCGCACGGACGTAATAAAATCGCGGATTTTATTGCGGACTGGATTTTTAACTCTCAGTGTTAAGCCGAGCGTTAAGAATTCAACAGAGTGCATCCCAGCGCGTCGAAAAAACACACTGTCGGATTTTCAACTCTCGGTGCTTAGCAGAGCGTTGAAAATCCAATGTACGAAAAGATCCCGCCGCGATTTTATGACTGTAATTA
This sequence comes from Omphaloscelis lunosa, assembly GCA_916610215.1. Taxonomy (NCBI): domain Eukaryota; kingdom Metazoa; phylum Arthropoda; class Insecta; order Lepidoptera; family Noctuidae; genus Omphaloscelis; species Omphaloscelis lunosa. The sequence continues at coordinate 13,958,073 of OU744258.1, forward strand.
TTTATGTAGTTTTAATTAATGCTGGGGAAAAAAACCTATTAAAAAAATACTGAAATCGTTTCAGTCAACGATTCTGAACAAACTACTTTCATAATATGCATTAATTCAGTTAAACGTTGTATAATGTATAGTTCAGGCACATTTTGCTAGATATGCTAAGTCCAATAATATAGTCAACGCATACCAGCACGAGTAGCATGACAACCATAGAAACGATTTCTACGGGTTTTGTCGAAAGAAGAATAGACAAAATGACATTTTGTCTATTCTTTCGTTGACAAAACCCGTTTCTATTCTGGTCATGCTAAAGGGCTTGCTACACGGCAATCAACCGCATCCCCAACAGAGGTGACCTTGGTTGGCGACAGGCAGAGCTGTTTGAAATTTGGTCGTAAGCCACCAACTCCACGGTTGTAAACCACCAAGGTCATCTCTGTTGGGACGCCGTTGACTGCTGTGTAGCAAGCCTTTAAGCGTACAGTACAGCCAAGAAATCGTGTCACTAAAGGATAGAATTGCCTGTACTGTACAGGCAATACTATCCTTTAGTGACACGATTTTTTGTGAATAACTAGATGAATAGACTCTTTTTTGTCGGCGCGATAAGTGAATGTCAGAATGCAGTTGAGATATTATTTTTGTCACTCGTGAAGGCTCAAAGTAGGTATGCCAACGATATCCATGAAACTGGAGCTATAAATGGTCTATAATAGTAACAATCAAATCATAATAAACAACAAGTTGATCTTAGAAACTCAACCAAGAACTTATTTGGCATTTAGATTCAAATTAGATAAATAAGTGGATGCCTGATGTGTCCGACTTGTATCCTCAACGTGTTTAAATATATGGACAGTCTTATTGATCAACGTCAAATAAATTGAATAAAACTATCATTGACGAATGACGTACGGCCTCATGTGTAAGGAAGTTATTTATGTCCAATCATTATTGTAAACACCACTGCGGATACTAATATTAGTATTCGTAAGACTAAATAAAGAACAGTGTTTATGTCGCTCAATGACGATACAAATAATTCAAATATCAGTACGCTTCGTAGACTACGATACTACACAAGTAGATAACCGATCGTAATTACGTTCTGTATTACTAGCAGATAGGCTAGCAAGAAGGCTATTTGGATGCATCCCTTGTGCATTCAAATATCTGGGATGAAAAGTATCCTACGTCCATCTGCAGATCCCGGCTACCTCTCTCATAAGTGACAAATTTTATAACGATCGGTTCAGTGGTCTAGGACAGACAGACAGAGTTACTTTCGCTTTTAGTAGTATAGATTATGGATAATACAGGAGGGAGCCAATTCTAATCGAACCCTTTCAAGTAGTGGTTTGGTTGACCCTGTTTTCAGTGCATGTACAAACAGTTATTACTATTTTTTTTATCTGGGACATGATTGCGATGCTTGCAAATCACATTTTTTTGATACTGATATCAGAAAGGGTATTGACACTGTAAGTATGTCGTTTGCATGAATGACTTTGAATTGTAAGGCTGTAAAGATTAGTTTGATAGTCTGCCTTGTTTGGTACTTGATTTTATTATAAGGGTAAAATCACTTTTAGTGCGGATTTCACCAATGAAACTGAACGCGATCAGCACGTCAAAACTGCGTTCAAGAGCTGTCAGTGTCAATATTCCACAACAATTTTGACACTGACAGCTCTTGAACGCGGTTTAGATGTGCCGAACGTGTTCAGTTTAATTGATAAAATTCACCCTTAGAGTGCTACAAGGATCTTTTGGCGCCTGACATTGAAAGGGGGGGTAACAACGGAAAATTTGTGAAATTGTTTGTGTATTGAAAAAAATAAACGCACGGATCAGTATTTTTTCTGTATATCTATATCTTTCTGCCACTTGAGAGGAGTCGAATGGTAACCTACGCATGTGACGCAGATCTCCGACAGAAGCATCATATAAAAAATGCATTTCATTTTTCACGCAGCAACTCTCGACTCAGTCTCATAGTACAGTAACTTTTAGTGGTAGTTTCCGTTATGTGGCTTCTAAAGTGTGCGAGCAATAGAAGCGATCGACACTTTTAGAAGACGCCTACGGCAATATCTCCTAGATGCGCAACGGAAGCTAGATATGATCAACCTTAATAATGTTTCATTGATATAAATTGTATTATGATAAAGTTATCTATTATTTATTGACGGACATTCCTTTGTTTATTGTGCAACCATACCATTTTAATTGTTTTGTTACACACCACTGTATAAATCTTTACTTATTTTTAAACTTACTTAAATGTATCATATCGATTTTATTATTAATTGCTAATACATATCTATTATTTTTTTAAGTGAAAACTTCTTTAGGCACGTTGGGCATTTTTGAGATGTGAATAAACCATTGATTTCGCGACACCATGACAACACCTCATTTTTGTAAACACGATTGCGCTCTTTATTTATATTACGTTACGGATCAATGTTCTATGCAAGTATTTTTACTTTAAAGGGTTTATAATCGCGATTGTGCTCTTTATTTAGATAAGGTTACGGACCAATGTTCTATACAAGTATTTTTCTTCCACCAAGGCAAGGTATGGTTCTTCAAGTTTTCACTTCTGTCGGCACTCCCGTAGTGCCACAGTTTTTTTTTTTTAAATATTCACACACACTATAAAACTGATTTACTGATGATACTCGTAACATAAGGTTCAGTTAAAAAACCAGCGTGTTAACGCCATCTATTGTCGCGGAGTCAACGCGTGGCGCCCTCTAGCGTCGAGTCGCGGGGTCGCGAATGGGAGCGGCGTACGGGAGCGCTGATTGGACGCCGCGGAAGCACTCTCCGTCTCCGAAACATTCCATTCATTCGAGACAATCAAGAAAAAAGATGGATGGTAGTCGGTTCACCATCCAAAATATTTAATTTAACTACTTTAGTTACTCTACTCTATGTAACGTATGTTAAAGAAAAATAAAAGCATTATCCAAAAACAAATATTATAAATCATCGTCAAATATCCCAAAACATATTGGACCTTCGAACTGGATCGAGGCGGCTTCAAGAAGTACCTACAGGTGTGGAAGTCTGCAACGAACAGAAAAAGAAACGGTCAGGCCATTCAGTGTTCCTGTCCAAACCCATCCTCAAGGCTCATTTGTGCTAATATCGTGTAATCTTTTACAAAATTCCAGTTACCTAGTTGTGCCGCGAGCCCGCGTTTGAATTAGCCAAGTACCTACAAATATGGCGGCTTATTGAGCGTCGTGATTTCAAGTTCGATCGAGCAAGTTAAAACTGTAAGTAGGTACTTTCTTTTGTCTCTTATAATCTCCCAAAATGCCACTTGACGCATGCAAAGATTTGATTAAGAAAAGGGGTGTAGTTAAAGGAAAGTTTACTGTATTCTGTAAATATGTGCAATCTTTAGACGCAGAAAATGTATCAGAATCTCAAAAAATAGCCTTAGAAGATCGGTGTAATAACATTATCTCACTATTAGAGCAGTTCTCTAGCATTCAGGATGAAATAGAATTTCACCTACAGGATTCAGAACTAGACTTAGAAAAACAATTAATTGAAAGAGAAACCTTTGAAAATCTATTTTATGAGATCACATCTAAGGCGAAATGCACGCTAAAGAGTAAGGAAATTATTGTTAACGATGTTGAAGTCTGCAATAAGACCTCTAACATTAAATTACCCACAATTTCATTGCCTTCCTTTGACGGTTCATTTGAACAGTGGTTAGAGTTTAGAGACACCTACATATCCCTAATTCATAATTCTAAAACTATTGATGATATTCAAAAATTCCATTACTTGCGTTCCGCACTCACTGGCACTGCTAGTCAAATAATAAAATCGTTACAGTTTACTGCTGAAAATTACACAATAGCCTGGAGTTTATTGGAGAACAGATTTAATAATAATAGATTACTCGTTCAACACCACGTTAAAGCTCTGTTCTCAATACAATCTTTACACAAAGAATCTGCATCTCATATTCGTAAGATGATAGATAACATACTAAAAAATATTCGTGCTCTTAAAGGTCTAGATGAGCCCACAGATCAATGGGACACTTTAATTATATTCCTTATTGTGACTAAGATGGACTCAACTACCGAGAAGGAGTGGGAAAACCATAAAAGTGCACTTTCTAAATTACCAAGTCACACTAATAAAAAATTAACACTTAATGATATGATTACATTTCTTACCGATAGGGCGGACATGTTAGAATCTATTAAGGGTACACATGATTCTGGTAAGCAAACGTCCGATAGTTCCGTAAAGAAATCGTCGTCATCCAACCAATCAAAGCATGCAAGCTCGCATAGCTACGTCGCAACACGTAATAATAATAATAGTTCGTCTAAATCTTCACAAAAACCTAATTCGAACAATGATTCAAAACGTTACCAAAGGTGTATTATGTGCAAAGAGAATCATTCGCTATATTCGTGCAGTAAGTTCAATGACCTTCCTATGAAGGACAAATTATTATTCGTAGAAGAGAACAAACTTTGTAAAAATTGCTTGCGCGCTGGACATGCAGTGTCTCATTGCTGGTTCGGCGCCTGCAAGTTATGTAATCGTAAACACCATTCGCTTCTTCATGGTGAGTGCTGTGATAACGGCAGCACGTCAAAGTCTGTAGGGCCGCACGACGCGCAAGCGCCGGCGTCCACATCGAGTCGCGAGTCCGAAGCGACGGCGACGGGCGGCGCACACAGTACAGCGCTCCACAGTACGTTAACTTCAACGCGTCAACGAGTTGACAATGAGTATTCATTTCTAGAACCCGTTATTCTTTCGACTGCATTATTAGAAATATCAGACAGTGATAATAACTATCATACTATTCGTGCTATTCTAGATAATGGCAGTCAACATTCGTTTATAACAAAATCATTATGTGATAAATTAAAAATTCGTTTGATACAGTCCACAGTACATGTCGCAGGGGTAGGTAATTCGGTAACCCAATCTACACAATCATGCAAAGTGCAGTTGCGATCTAAAAATAGTGAATTTAATACGCATTTAAATTGTCTCGTCCTACCTTGCATTACCGCAACGTTACCTTCCGTTACTCATAAAATCGCCAAGTTTATGATTCCGAGTAATGTATCACTCGCTGATCCTAAATTCTTTATGTCAAATAAAATCGATTTGTTAATCGGCGCAGATAAATTTTGGGAACTTTTGAGTGAAGGATTGATTCGTCTTACAAACGGCCCATACCTACAAAATACGAAATTAGGTTGGGTTGTATCTGGTGTCATACATGATACAAAAGATTCATCCGTTAATCGAGTCCAATGTAATTTTACGCACACATACGACAACTTAGATAACCAATTAACTAAATTTTGGGAATTAGAGGAGATAAGTTCAAAAACAGATAATATGTCTAAAGAAGAACATGATTGTGAAAATTTATTTATAAAAACAACTACGCGTGACAATCATGGTCGTTTCTCTGTGCGTATTCCACTACGCGAATCAGCTGATCAACTAGGCGATTCGTACCTACAAGCCGAGAGTCGGTTCCTCGCGCTCGAACGCAAGTTAGGTCGGTGCACACCGAGTTATAAAAAATTATATTTCGATTTTATGCGTGAATATTTGGAACTCGGTCACATGACAAAAATAGATACTTATACGTCTCCACATTACTTCTTACCGCATCACGGTATATTTAGGGAACATAGCACAACTACTAAATTACGAGTAGTATTTGACGCTAGCGCTAAAACTACTTCCGGTCAATCGCTAAATGACATCCAACTGATTGGTCCGTCCTTACAAAATGACATTGTGGCCATTCTGTTAAGATTTCGTCAGTATAAATACATTGCCTGTGCAGATGTCGAAAAAATGTACAGACAAATATTAATTCAACCCGATCAACAATATTTACAATTAATTTTATGGAGAGAAAGCCCGTGCGATGCGCTCGGTGTGTACCGGCTTAACACAGTTACTTACGGCACGGCGTCCGCGCCTTATCTAAGTATGCGATGTTTGCAACAGCTGGCGTCGGAATGCACTGATAACGACATCGCTAATATTATTTACAAAGATTTTTATGTAGACGATTTGATAACGGGTTGTGATGATAAAAAGGAATTATTAGAAACTTGTAATAAGGTTTCTACTGTATTACAATCGGGTTGTTTCTGTTTACGAAAATGGTTGTTCAATTTCGATTTATCAACTTTAAATGCGTCTAAGAATTTATCTCTAGGCGAATCCTGTCAAAGTAAAACATTAGGTTTAGGTTGGTTCGCAAATACAGATGAATTACATTATACGACTAAACTAAAATTAACCGGGAGTCACGTGACTAAGCGCATTATGTTATCAGCAATCTCACAAGTTTACGATCCGTTAGGTCTATTAGCGCCTATTATAATACTGGCAAAAATATTATTACAAAAATTATGGACGTATAAAATCGGATGGGACGATCCGGTCCCTCATGATATTTTAATTAATTGGCAAAAATTCGTTGACACTCTTGACTATTTGGGTAAAATACGTATACCACGTCAGGTAATAAATAGCAAAATGCAATACATAGAATTGCATATATTTACTGACGCCTCTCAAAATGCTTACGGCGCTTGCGCTTACGTGCGTATGTACTCAGATAATAATACCAAAGTGTCCGTAGCCTTATTATGCGCTAAGTCGAAGGTTGCGCCTGTCAAACCGATAACTATACCACGTTTAGAATTATGTGGGGCATTATTAGGTGCAAAGTTGTACACAAAAATTATAAATTCACTTCGTTCGAATTTTACGAATGTTTACTTCTGGTCTGATTCCACAATTGTCCTGGGATGGCTACGAATGTCACCTAACGCTCTTAAAACATTCGTGCAAAACAGGGTAGCTCAAATTAATGAACTCACTGGTAGTTTACAATGGTTACACGTAGGAAGTAAATCCAACCCAGCTGACTTAGTGTCACGCGGGGTCACGCTGGACGCGCTGCGCACAGCTGATATTTGGTGGCAAGGCCCGGCATTTTTGCACGAGCGGCTTTGTAATTTTAGTTATGATCATAGTTGTCATAATGTTAATTTTAACGAGTTGCCAGATATTAAGTTAACTACCACACTGTTAGCACATAAAGTTAATGACAATACGTTCCCATTTGAGAGATTCTCTTCATTTACTCGTATGAAGCGTGTATTTGCTTACATGTTACGTTTCATTGATAACGTTCGTAATAAAATAAAGGTAAGTCGTAAATACGGCCCGCTTCAAGTAGATGAGTTAAATAAATCTATTATTAAACTGACTCAAATGTCACAAAACCAATCTTTTCCTGATCTTGATATCTCAGCAGAGGGGAATGTGACCTTAAAGGCCACTCGTAATATTTCTGGTCTTAATATATTTGTTGATAAAAATAACATTATTAGAGTTGGGGGTAGATTAGATAATTCTTTGAGTTTTTCTTACAATAAAAAGCACCCCATTCTGTTGTGTAGTAAACATATCTTTACACGTTTGTTGTTTCAATATGAGCATAAGCGCCAGCTTCATGCAGGTCCCCAATCACTGTTAGCTAGCATACGAGAAAATTGGTGGCCCCTCAGAGGCCGCAATCTGGCTAGAAATATTGTACATACATGTGTGACATGTACACGTATTAAAGGTAAAACTGTTTCAGTTCAAATGGGTAACTTACCTGTAGAAAGGCTAGAACCAGGTTATCCGTTTATAAGGTGCGGTGTAGACTATGCAGGACCTATGTTTATTTTGAACCGTAAAGGGAGGGGCGCTAAACTGGAAAAGTGCTATATTTGTTTGTTTGTCTGTTTCTCAACGCGTGCAGTTCACTTAGAACTAGTTACGGATTTAACAACAGATGCTTATATATTAGCTCTAAAAAGGTTTGTCTCGCGAAGGGGTAAACCTGCTGAAATATTTTCAGACAATGGTAAGAATTTTGTTGGGGCAATGAAGGAACTTACACAATTTTTAAAGAACAATTATAATAATATTATGGAGATTTTAGCTAATGATAATATAAAATTTAATTTCATACCACCTTATACACCGCATTTTGGGGGATTGTGGGAGGCAGGAGTAAAGTCCTGCAAACATCATATCCGTCGTGTTATTGGCAACGCAAATTTAACATACGAAGAATTTAGCACGATATTAACTCAAATCGAGGCCGTCCTAAACTCTCGGCCCATGTACCCACTGTCCACGGACCCTACTGACCTTCTTCCCCTCAGCCCTTCTCTATTTCTGATTGGCCGACCGCTCACCGCGCACGCCAGCCCAGACCTGACGACTACAGCTTCACATCGCCTGTCCCGTTATGACCGCGTGGAGCAGATGCGCCAGCAGTTCTGGCAGAGATGGTCAAAGGAGTACATAGCGGAGCTTCAAACCAGAACGAAGTGGAAGACAAGTAAGGAAGAATTGGTACCTAATACTCTTGTACTCATCAAGGAGGATAATCTTCCTCCTCTGAAGTGGCGCTTGGGAAGAATACTTCACACTTTTCCTGGGAAAGATGGCCTGTCACGAGTCGCTGACATCAAAACGGCGACCGGGACGGTGCGAAGGGCATTCTCAAAAATATGTCCTTTGTTACGACAAGAAGAGAATGAGAAGACAGATCCACATGCCATCGGTACTTCGTTGGAAGCAGAGAGTTCCAAGGCCGGGGGCATATGTTAACGCCATCTATTGTCGCGGAGTCAACGCGTGGCGCCCTCTAGCGTCGAGTCGCGGGGTCGCGAATGGGAGCGGCGTACGGGAGCGCTGATTGGACGCCGCGGAAGCACTCTCCGTCTCCGAAACATTCCATTCATTCGAGACAATCAAGAAAAAAGATGGATGGTAGTCGGTTCACCATCCAAAATATTTAATTTAACTACTTTAGTTACTCTACTCTATGTAACGTATGTTAAAGAAAAATAAAAGCATTATCCAAAAACAAATATTATAAATCATCGTCAAATATCCCAAAACACAGCGTCAGGCACTAGATGTCTGGCATTTATGCTGAACTGAGCCTATTTGTCGCAGCTGTGAGGCACACAGTACTGTATTAAGCTTTCTGTTTTTTTTTTGTTTCTGAAAACTGTGTGCCTTAACCTGGGTCAAATAAATTTATTTTCTTTCTTTCTCATTTGCGGCGCATGCCTCGCACTGTCTGGACTCACCCTAAGGTTGAAAGAGTTTTTAAAGAATAACAAGTTTAATTTAAGAAGTATTAAAAGAGTAACCGTGGAGTTTCTTGCCAGCTCTTCTTCATAGGAAACGACCAATTGGAACCGTGCACCTAGCTTCTGACGTTTCATAAGTGCCCATGTAGGTTTATGTGATATAAAAATATTTTAAATTGGAATTTGTTATTAATTATTGACTGACCTTAATAATAATAGCTTCGACCCCGCTTGCTATCATCTCCTGCAACAGTTCCTTTTGGTTCCGCCTCCATAAGTACGCAAGGGAGACGAGACCTAACCGGTGACATCTATAAAAAGAAAAACAATTTTAGCAATAAATTTACTGCTTTTATGATCTATCAGTAAAAATGTATGTTGATAAAGCCCGTTTGGACACCATAATGAATGCCTAAATAAAAGTGCGCTGTTGGATTTTCAACACTCTGCTTAGCACCTAAATATAAAAATTCGCCGATCGACTGAACAATTTCAAAGGCCCAAAATCTTTTTAATTATGGCGCCTTAGAAATATTTAGATCGGTCAACTGAGGATTACTCGGTGAAGCGGAAAGGTATCGCCTTAGTCTGTGCCTGTACAGTTGGCAAGAATGTAAAAATAGTGTGTCCTAAAATCGTACTCTAAATAGTATTTTTTGATGTGTAACATCTTTCCTCTCGCTTTCCTGCAGTCAAAATCTAAATCTAAAAAATCTATATAATCAAATCTGTGGGAGTGTTTCGTGAAAAGGGACGGAAGTGTGTCAAAGGAAGCCGGGGAAGCGCGCGCTATTTTATTTGATCAATGAGCGCACGCGATGTTAGAGTGGGCCGTCAGAAACGACCTTGACAAGACCCCGCCCCTTTAATGTTGCTTATTACAAAGGTGTGATGTCAGAAGAACATGTTACACATCACATGCGACTACTACTAGCTCGTTTTTTTAATATACATCATTCATATTTACACACTTATATTCGAACATAATTTTAGCAGTAAATATAGCCACAGAACTTGTGCTTATGCTCAGTATGCTTGGCACTTGCTCAGTATGAGCGTACGTCTTAAATTTAAAACATTCAAGAGTAGTCTTCAAACACAAGTGCAATCTCTCAATAAATTATCGAGGGTAAAACACTTAAAAACCTATTAAAAATAAATTATGCGCACACGCAGTTCCAGCTAAACGCTCATTTGTTTTAGTGCTGACATAATAAAACTATTTAAAGCTAGGTCGAAAGACAAACTAATTCATTGCAACATCAAGTGGCTTTAATGGCTATTTACAAGTATTGTGCACAAAACAAACATTTATGATTACCTACTTGAAAACGCAAAACTATCTTACGCTTGTTACATGTTGTTTAGCAAATCCAGCAACATAAACAAATGTCAATAAGATTAGTATCAAACGGAAGTTGATGAACCATTTCGAGCACAGAACCTTTTGATCATACAAAATATGAATATTTATTTATTTGGCGAATATAATTACTCTTTTGATTAAGATTCCACATAATAATTAATACTGAAGACATTATTATAATTAATTAATTATTATGACGGCTGTTCCGTATCACAGTCTAAGCAATTAAACAATGCTGTAGACATCTGATTCCAAAGTCCAAATAATATTTAGTATTCACATAAAACAGATAGTTGATGAATTTCATAGATTCTCTATTCATGTGTGCTGTTGCATTTTTCCACAATCAAATGAAATGTCATTTTAACATATAGATTTTCCTTCCTCTTAGAAAATAATACATTTATTTTAATAACTTATTTATTCATGATATATTATGAATAAAAAATACATAAATATGGTGCTAAAACAAAAAATACTTACACATTTTCAACCCTAATTCTTTGGTAATCTGATAATATGGCACCAACGGCGACCGCGTCTACCTCTAAATCATTCTGAAACAATCATTATCATTAAATTAAATACTTTCATGAAACAGACAAGGATAACTACGTAGCACTACAGATTTTATTTACATTCAGATTATTCTGTGAACATTATTCTCTGCAATACATAAATGTTATTAAATATTTACAATGTCAATGGAACCTCGTTCAAAGTCACGTATTTTCTAGACAATTATAATGATGAATCACTTTTGAGTCAGGTTTTTGTTTATGCTGATAAGGCCGGATACCCCCAGCAAGTGCATCATCACAAAACTCTCTGAAAACAGGATGCATGATATACAATTTCCAAGAAAGAATTACGATGATTTATGATTTCCCCGTGTGGTTTTCGGGTACCTAGTAAAAAAGTCCCCGCGTGGTTTCCTAGTAGTAGAATAGAACCAACCCATCTCATCCCGTGGGTGTCGTTAAAGGCGACTAAAGGAACAGCTGGAGGATTCTATTGTTTTCTTCTGTGTGGTACGAATAACACACCCAAGCTAAAGTTGCCGTTCCGAGACCTGTATGGCTAGCGGGAGCCTAGTCGCGTTCCTGTTGTGTGGGATCGGGCGCACCCCAGGCTCTAACAAGCCTTACCTCTACTTACGGGGCTCTGTAGAATGTCGACAGATGTTTTCCTCTGCTTTTCGTGAGAACTAAATGACTAATTCAAATATTAATAATCAACTCGGAGATGGCGGCGGCGGTGACGCTGACCACACACCACGTCAGTTGTATCCACGGGGCCAAAAGCGACCGGTGGAATGTCGCTTACGTGAATGTGCAGATTGTGCAGGGAGGTATACAAGATAAGATGGATAGTGTGAGATGGCGAAGAATAAAAGTGTGAGTCCCTTCGTTGACTCACAACTAAACTGAGCGGATGCTGGTCAATGAATGAAATAGAATAATATGTTGTTCCAACAGAGTGCTTCCTTTATTTGCTACTAGCTTTTGCCCGCGGCTTCGCCCGCGTGATGTCGGAAAATATCCCACGGGACCGTACTACCGATACCGGGATAACATACCTAATAGCCGAGGAAAAGGTCATTGACTCCTACCGCTGCGCCCGCGTTGTCGTCAACCATAATTATTTAACGCGTAATTTTGAATCTGTGATATTTTTTAAACCATTCATTTTTAAATGTTCCATTTAAGTAATATATTTAGTTAATTGGATAAGGATTAATATAATACCGATCAAAATAGCTTCGGAAATAACAATTACATTTTTATCAAATTCTGAAAGATAAAAATGTTTATTGTGGGTCATCCTTAAAGATATACCTTCGCGGAATTTTTTGTTGAACTTCTTATGATGAACAATACTGTAGAACATAAATTGTATGTAACTTTTACGATTTCTTGTTAGTTGAGTATTGATTGACGATGAATGAGTTTCCTGTCAAATGCCTTCTTAACGATATGATTAAGTTCTCCTTGTATTGTCAGCAGAACAGTTGCAATTGCAAGACATGTGGAAAGGAGAGTAAATGCGAGAAATAAGTCGAATTGTGCTATACCTACATTCGATTGTGACCAGTTGATGTCCAAAAGGGCTCGACTGGCAGTTCACAACGGTGTGCTGGTGCCTACGCTTATGTATGGAAGTGAATGTTGGGTGTTGCAGAAGAAGTATGAAAGTAGAACAAATGCTGTGGAAATACGTTCCTTGCGAAGCATGTGTGTGAATGATGAGATAAAGCAACGGTGCGGTTTAAAAGAAGGCGTAGTGACGAAAAATTTAAAGATTATGTTTAGATGGTTTGGTTCTGTTGGGAGGATGAATGAAAGGCGCCTAACAAGTAGATTTGAGTGGAAATGCCGGGAGGGAACGCCTAGGAGGCATATTGATGATGTTCTTCAGAAAGGTCAGGTGCGTAGTACTCGCAACCGGCGGTGTGCGTGTATGACCAGATGTATGAACGTAAAAGAAGCAAAAGGAGTATGTAAGGAACATAGCAGGTGGCGTTCTGTACATTTCTGCCTACCCCCATGGGAACAAGGCGTGAGTTTATGTACATATGTAATTATGATGACACAAAGAATTAAGAACACTTTGCATTACTTTGAAGAGATATTTAATATACTTGGTAGAAATACAAATGATTACAAATCAATTAGGTATGATCATATATAATTTACTAGCTTCGCTCTGCGGTTTGACTCGTATAAGTCTTGATCCCGTGGGAATATCGAGATAAAATGTATCCTATGTCCTAACCCAGGTCAGGGTCTACCCATATGCCAAATCTCATCCAAATCTGTTCAGCCGTGAAAGCGTAACAAACAAATTCACTTTCGCATTTATAATATTAGTTAGGATTAGTAGGACGGAGCCGATGACACTTCATGGCTGACATTGCTTTATATTAAGTCCAAAATATTGTAATACCATTTTTTTTTTCCAAATTATTGTCAGTGATAGTGGCTTTCACTAATAGACTCAGTGATTGATAAGCAGTATCATAATACATTATGAAAGTAGCATTATCTTTTCATTACATAACCTATATGAACTGTTGTTGATAAATATGTAAATTTATGTTCTAGGAACACAGATAACTGTAGCTTCTTTAATTTATTCCATGATCACAATTATTAATGACAAAACAATGTGTAAAATAATCAGTGTTAGGTAAAACCTGTGGTCAACCAAACAGGAAGTTTAAGTTATTTAGGTCATATCTTGCCCTCCAAAACAATTTTGTTTTTGATTTGCACAAGTACTAAATAGAAATTATGAGCATGCTAAGATACACACAGGTCAAACTAGAAACCTCCTTTTGTAGTCAGTTGAAGCATAATACTGTACCATAAAGTTATTATAACAAAATGTCTACGTCTAAAACATTATTCACAATTGGCTATTACAATCATTGAATGGACTGGTTCAGTATTCATTTAAAGTGGTAATTTAAAACCTGTTGCATGACTGTTATTTATGTAAGTATGTATGTGGATATATTTTGTACATGTTTACATCATGTACTTAAGAGTCAGCTAAGTATGTACATTTCAACTTGAATCAGATATGTTTTATTATTTGGAGTTGTAATATTATTTTCTTGACCTCTTTGCAGATGGGAAGTCTTCAGCAATTATCTGATTTATTTATTTTGCTTTTATTATTAAGTAAAATGATCTCAAACACAACTGACCTTAATTTTAGAAAGGAGTCTGAACAAGTCCTCAACCTCATCATTTTCTGTGGGGTGATAATTCTTGCCCTGGTTGACTGCATTCCCAGTAATTGCTTCCCTGTATAGTGGCAAACCCATTGCCTCAGCATACAGGTCTATACCTTGGTGCCCCACCGTTTGGTACATGTAGCTGTCCATCTCATCTGAAATATAATTTCTAATTTAATTAAATTATTTTATAATGTGAAAAATCATGTTACTCATGAGTGAGTCAAAAAATTCAGCACTTGTAAAAATCGTGTGTCATTTTCAAACTTCAAAGCATTTAATATTTAAAACTGCACTACATCAATTTGGTAGCCCTGCACAGGTAAACTGATAACAAAATAATTGATGCCAAATCACAGGTAGGCTTAAAATAACTTCAGATGTTTTTATTTTAAGACATATGTTAACAAATTTGGAACTTTTCATTCATACAATGTATATTTTTATTTCATGGCTATTTTCAGAGTACCTAGTAGAAATACAACAACAATCATTAACCTCTCGGCATAGTAAATATACGCATCTAAATCGGTTATCGGGAGGAAAGTAACCTTTATGTAGAGGTTGGAGGTTGGCCAGCGCGACGATCGTGTGCCCGGCGCCGACACACTGCATCATGTTGTAGCAGCTGTCCTTACCCCCGCTGATCAACGCCACCGTCCTCATCTTCCCCACAATATAATAAGCACTCACGATAACACTACAATACACATTACATAACGTTCACAATAATTGTGCGCCCTTTTTGGCAAAATAAAGAACAAAACGCGGTCCTGATCACGACAGTGGCATTTCTCTCGACGCCTCGTTAGAGTGTACTTCTTCCTACTATCTCTGACGCGACTTTACCACCTGTTCGTGAAGGAATTACAACGCAACATAATCGTTATCTATTTTGATAACATTCTTGAAACGTAAAGCAAAATTAAAATGTTCCCAAAAACCTCGAAAACAGCATCTGTCAAACTGCGTTTCGTTCTGAAATCTGTCATTCATTATCATAATGTTTGACATGACATTTCAATATTGTCTCCTTTTCTTACACTAAACTTGTCTCTTTTGTTGTTCCACTTTTGTTGAATAATAAAATTCCTGTTTGTAAACTGCTAAATGGCGTGGTTAAAATAATTAGACTGTTATTCTGATTTTCTATTCTGAATTTTGTTTCAGAAATGTGCAAAACTATGATAAAAAAGTTGAATCATAAAACTGCAGGGAATTTGAATGAAGAATAACACAAATTCACATGATTTTTATACCTCAGCTGAAAGTTGTTGAATTTTATTTATTTAGGAGTTATCCAGGAAAAATAATAAAAAAGTCTGTAAACGTCCATATTTAGAAATATTTAATTACTTACTTTTTTTTTTAATCGATTAAACCTTTATTGTTAATTATATGAATTCAAGATAATTTTACAGTTTTTAACACAACTAACTATTTACACTAGATACAAAATTAAAAGACTAACTAACTATCTGTATAAATATAAATAAAAACAAAACAACACTAAGGCGTCGAAGTATTCGTCCGCATTGCTGTCATCCGGAAACGTGCCCAGAAGACTGGCAGCATTGTCACGTTGAATGGCAATGCTAATTCTTTGGCCAAAGAAATAAGTAAAAAATTAAGAAAATCGACTATGATGAACAGAAATAAATTAAAAATGACTAATTTTAGACATCTTTTTGAAGGTTTCTCAAACGGTTTCTATTAAAATAGACCAACGAGTAGTCTCCTAACATATTTTCATGCCAATATCCTTGATTGTCCTTGATGGTGATCTTCAAGAGCCTTTAAATCTTGGTAAAAACGCTCCCCTTGCTCGTCATTCATACTTCCTAAGTTTTCCGGGAAAAAATCCAAGTGTGAATGATCACATAAAACACGTCGTTGAAGATACATTTCTTGCATTCTCAGTGGAAAATGCAAGAAATGGATCTTCAACGACATGTTTACTCTAATTTGTTGATATTTTTTCAATAAATCAGCAACTATGGCATTATAGTTTTCACCTTTATTATTTCCTAAAAAGTAACCACCATTTTGAATGAATTCCAAGCAACTCTTTCATTTACAGATAAAAGGGTATCAAACATAGAATCAGTTAGGTCAATGGGAGGAGAGTTGCAGGCACGACAGATAGGAAAATAGTTTTACAGCTCTTTTTAGTTGGCACGGAAATCAAAACAAAACAACAATAAAGTACTTAGTTCTGAATTCAAATTATTATACAATGTTCTGTGATTATACACGATAAATCTAATACTTGATGGACATAGAGATTAGCATTCGATTGTGTTCGGAAATACGATGATACCCGAGGGATTAAGAAAATAGTAATACTGAAATGACATAAATTTCGTGAGGGGTATAAAAAAAATAAAAATAAACTACTGTAAGTAGTAGATAAGTAACTTGTAAGTAATAAAAAATCACGCTCTAAAAAGTATGAAACAAAAACATATTTCAGACAGAAATCAAGACATGGATAAGGGTTCCGTTTTTTCTTTTTGAAGTACGGAACCCTAAAAAAAGAACGTTGAACTATCAACACAACAGTGCCTAGGGGAAACTACAACAACTTTATTTGTATAACTAAATCTATAGGTCGGCATTAAAGAGTCTGGCGTGGTGACAAATGAATCTAAATATTTTACTTAACGCAGACCTATGATGATGGCATTACTTTGCCAACAAGTGTTAGTACGTTTTGATTACCCAAAACACACATACACATCAATCGAAGTGATATGATCAATCTAAGTGCGATAGTGGCGCCCTCATTTTGGACAAACTGTTTTTTGCCTAGCTGTACTTACTAATAAACTTATTGGGGTTTCCCGAGGGCTGCGCTGCAATTACAGAATACAATAGTAGGTATATTTATGCTGCAATGCTTCGTTCGTTCTATGAACGGCACTGTTAATGATTTTGATTTCTTTACGATCATGCGCAGAGAGAAACTGCCTTGCGTCGGTCGTATTGTCGCATAGGTCGCTGGAAATTCCAATTACTTGTTGAATACCGTACTCTCCATTAATTTATTTTCAGAGGTGCATACTTGCAGACAGAATTGTGGAAAAAATGAGAGGGAGGCCTTTGCCCTGTAATGGGAGAATAGGGCAATACAGGCTAGATAGGTTAGATATAGATTAGATATTGTACCTACTTACTTATAAATATTATCAAAGACAATTGAAAATCAAATCTTCTATTTTTACCCGAGTACGGCGAAGTAAAAAGGAGGGTTATGATTTTGACCGGTATGTATGTAGGCATGTATGTATGTATGTTCATCTGTTACCTCATAACTTCTAAACCCGATCATAATTTGACAAATGAGGTATCATTGGAATCGTCTTGATCGTCTGCTGATTATAGGCTATGTCACGTCACGTTAAATGCAATATGGCGCCCTCTAGAGGATTAAAGTCATGAACTAGACTGGTCCCTAATTAGTAGCGTCAGGTCTGATCATACAGGTCAACTATCCTTTGTATCAGATAAACAGTTACGTATAGATAAAACTATTCAGTTAAGACCTCTTAATAAAAACAAATTGAAGATATTTAATAATAATGTTCTTAGCAATCTTTCAACAGCTAGTTTTGATTCACAAGAACATAAACTACGGTACATTATTTTCTACAGTATGCCAAGAATTCAATAAAGCATGTCCTGTAAAAACAATAACAATCAATACCAAACCAAAATTTAATGAATGGGCTACTCCTGGCATTAGAAAAAGCATTTATATAACGAAAAATCATTTACTTCTGATCAAGCAATTCATAATTATGTAAGAAACCATTCTAAGATATTTAAAAGAGTCTGCGCCCAAGCTAAATCTTAATTAATAAATAACAAAATTAATATTTCTAACAATAAAATAAAAGCTGTGTGGCAGGTAACTAACAAAGAAACTAGAAACACAAAACAGCGATCAGAATGAATTGTCTTTAAAAAATGATAATGAAACCATTTCAGATAAGTTAAAAGTTGCTGAGACACTTGAAAATGTATTTACCAACATCCCAATAGATGTTACGAAATCTCACCCCTCATCAGAACACTTCATTACGAACATTCCAAGTTTTGAATTCAAGCCCATTTCTATTTTAACAATTAAAAAGTATTCAAAAGTTTTAACATAAAAAACACCGAAGACTTATGGGGGATTTCCGTTAAGGTTCTTGATGATATCATTGACACAATTGTGCTTGTCCTAACTGGCATATTTAATCAATGTTTAGATAGCGGTACGTTTCCTGATTTAATAAAACATAGTAAAGTAGTACCAATTTTCAAATCGGGTAGTAACAGTGATCTCTCTAATTATAGACCAATATCTGTGCTACCAGCATTGAGTAAAATATATGAAAAGACCAGATGTTGTCACATTTTAATTAAAATGGGATTTTACATAGTCACCAGTTTGGTTTCCCGAAAGGTAGGTCGACGACTGACGCAGGAGTAAAACTCATCAGTCACATTTTAAAAGCGTTTGACTGCGTTGACCACAATACACTGATCTGTAAATTACACCACTACGGAATTCGTGGACAAGCTGCTGATCTTGTTCTTTCCTATCTATCAAACAGGGAGCAAAAAGTAAACTTTAATAGGGTTCAATTCTCGGCCCTTTCTTATATCTAGTTTATATAAATGATCTTCCTTACATGATGGCTAACTTATCGGATATAATTATATTTGCTGACGATACTTCTCTTATTTTTAAAATAGACAGGAAAGATACAGATGTCTTACATGTCAATGATAGTCTGAATGTTTTTTCAAAGCTAATTCGCAGCTAATAACCTTTTACTTAATGCGAACAAAACTAAATGTATTAGATTCTCATTACCAAATTTACCTCAAGTAGGTCTAAATCTAAAACTTGATGGCAAAAAACTAGATGCAATAACGGAAACTATGTTCTTACGAATTACTTTAGATTCAAAATTGCAATGGGGCTATTGGAGCTAATGGGCATTAGAACTATTTCGGTTAGATTAAGTTCAGCTGCATATATAGTTAGAAAAATAAGGCAGTTGACTGATATAGCCACAGCTAGGGTAGTATAATTTACTTATTTCCACGTTCTGCTGTGGGGATCGGCAGCTGACTTAGAATCAATTTTCATTTTACACAAGAGGACAATCCGCGCGATCTATAAAATGGATCTTCGCGAGTCCCTTAGAGACAAATTTAAAGAAATTGATATGCTGTCTCTGCCTTCTCTTTATATCTTAGAAAGTATTTTGTATAATCGCAAAAACTTAGGACTTTTCAAAATAAGAAGCGATTTCCATAATATAAATACACGTAGTAGACATGAAATTGTGATACCCAAATAACTAAAACAAGCAAGTCATTTCTTATAAACAGTACCCGCTTTTACAATAAGTTGCCAAAGTCTGTTACAGAACTTAGCGATGGGAAGTTCAAAACCCACATCAAACGTGTCCTTATCAAGAAAGCATATTATAAAATTAAAGACTACGTTGTAGACAAGGAAGTTTGGCAATAATTCCTTCTGCACGTGTGGCTTCCCTGTTATCTCATTAATGGCATAATTATGTAAGAGTCTATTAACTGCTCCCAAATTACCATGTTTATGTTATTTTTTTTTACATTCGTCCTTGACATATTCATCCTATTATTTGACATTATATACCCACGAGTTAATTTCAACACTTTATTAGTGGCTTTTGTGCACATGATAATTATTCAGATTTATTACAGTTGTAATAGCAATCATGTAATTGCGTTTAATTAAAATAGGTTTTTATTTTTATTAATTTATATATATTTTGTATAGATTCTTTTCTATTTTGTGAATGTGAGAACCCTGTAGGCTTAGTGGACTGTAGATTTGTTGACCATTTTCTATTTTCTCTAGAAGGATGAAAGGGCTTGACGAGCACATTACAAATATGTATTCAATATAATATTGTCTAAGTAAATAAATATGTTTAAATTGTTGAAAACAACCAAAAGTCGGACGTTACGTACGGCGCGGCTGTAAAATTAATAATACCTATTTTACAATAAAACCCAAACAAAAAATACTTTATCACGAAATTATAACCCCAAAATAATTTAAATAAAAAGTTAGGTCAAAAATTAAAACCTACTGAAAAATCATGCTGTAAAAAGTATGAAACAAAAAAATATTTCAGACAGAAATCAAGACATAGCTACAAAAATGGTCAAGGTATAGATGATCACTCGTGTGTTTGTCTGTCTGTCACAGCTAATTTGCTCCCAATATAATGGACCGATTAAGTTGTAATTTGGTACACCTATGGGGTCACTTTTGGGGGTAAAAAAAGGAAAAAAAAATTTTTTCAAACTTTTTCACGTGACATATCAAATAAAAGGGCTTGCGAAGATCTTAAATATTTTTTTTATGGTTTTAAAATAAATACATTTAAAGATATTAAAGAAAATATTTGAAAATTGACCATTCCCCCCTTATCTCCGAAACTACTGAGCCTAAAATTTTGAAAAAAATACAGAGAATAGTTCTTCACTCATAGATTACAGGAAAACCTATATGAAGTCTATGGTCTTAACACGTTCAATGCCGGATCGCATTTCGGACGCCGGAAACCCCCTGGGAGAGATTTATTATGTAGTTTTTAGGGATCCGTACGTCTGAATGAAAAAATCGGGACCGATAAAAGATCACTCCTGTGTGTCTGTCTGTCCGTCTGTCACAGCCGATTTGCTCCTAATCTACTGGACCGATTAAGATGAAATTTGGTAACGATATAAATATCTGTGACCCAAACATTAAAGTATAATTGGGGGTCACTTTTGGGGGGCAAAAGAGAAAAATAAAATTAATATTTCAAATTAATGCTTGTAACGAGGATCACAAATATATATTTTTTTAATTAAAATAAAAAGTTTTATAGTTATTATAGAAAAAAGATGAAAATTGGTTATTCCCCCCTTTAGACAAAATTTTAGGACAGTGTCGGAGATAAGGGTCTTATCTCCGGAACTGTCTTAAAAATTAAAAAAATGTACTGAAAATATTTCTGTACAAGCTACTTACAGATTACAGGAAAACCTATATGAAGTGTATGGTCTTAAAATAACATGGTAAATCTCTCAATATTGTGCGTACAAACTTACATTTGCAGTTGGAATGTATCGGAGAACATGTTTTTCAACTACCGGTAAACTGCCCTAACTTCGCCTGGTGTCCTAGTTTGCCTATGATGAAAAAGCTGTAATATCTTTTTCATTTTACTTGTATGGCAATTGAAACTTTGAGTTTTTAAAAAAAAAAATAGTTAAAATGAAAAAGATATTACAGCTTTTTCATCATAGGCAAACTTAGGGCGCCAGGCGAAGTTAGGGTAGTTGACGTACAATGTTAAATTTGTACTTATTTGAAATAAATTCATCCCAACTACGGAACCCTTCATTGTGCGTGGTCCGACACGCACTGGGCCGGTTTTATTTATTATTTTTTAAGTACCCTGAGATACCAAAAAAAAATAAAAAAATCTTAATCTAAATTTGAATTTAACGTAGGTACCTATCTAATTTGTGTGTTGGTGTTGTATTTGTATTGTGTTTATTCGTTTGTTTTTATTTATGTGTGAGTTTGTATTTATTATTGAATAATTTAATTTAAAGATGTTTTCTTATATGGGTTAAGTAGTACCTAAAATAAATGAATTATATTTTTTTAAATATAGAGACAAAATCCCCTGCTGAAAACAACTTTACTACGTTTTACAGTGCTTTAGTAAGACTAATTTCATAATATTACACGGTTTCAAACCTAATGCCAAGAATCCTCCTCGAGTGTCCACTGACAAACGTAATGGTCACCAGCGGTGGCCCTCCCGGAGGGTCCACTAGCGTATGCAGGCGGGTTGGCATATGAGCTTTGTGAAAAGTGGGTGGACTCGAATGTGTTAACGGTCTTATAAGTTCCCTAGCTATTTTCAGTTTATTCTTGTTGTAAAACCAAAGAAAATTCTTCAAGACGCAGATATATGACAATGACCTTGAGTGGTTAGCTTGCGTGTTCTGTACTGAACTCACGCAACGCGTCGTACAGGTCGTGCCATTAAAGATGAGACTTGACGCACCACGTGGTTTGACTTGCGCAGTAGACGATTTATGGGTCTCTTTAGCGGTATGAGGTCCCCGCTGGGGCGTCATCGGGGCGGGGGAAAGAGCGACGGGAGGCGCGGTCAAGTCTCATCTTTAATGGCACGACCTGTACGTCCAGCCAGTAATCGCCCATCAAGGAGCGCTGTCCCAAATTAGACGCATTATTAATTTATTATAACAGAAAACAAAAGGTATTTTAATAAAACGCGTATACCAAAAGATCAGTAATTAAATTATCTTTAAAATAGTGAAGGTTTTAGAAAAAATCTCTAAATAGATTTTGCCTGATTCTCAGTTTTTAATCCGCGTTAGACATAACTTTACAAATTAATTTCACTATGTAATAAAAACATAATCCAAAATATGCCTATAAGTAAATATTTAAAAAAATTCACTTGTTTAAAATATATTTTTTCTAAATCATTAACACGACTCGTTTAGACGTCATCTTCAATATAAAATCATTAAAAGTCTGATCGTCGCCATAAATGTTATGTACGGTGAAAACTCAGGCTTTCGCAAGCAAGCCTATGAAAAAACTTTAATTTAAGTATAGAAAAACTACCTACTTTAAAAACTTACAACCTACAATTAGACATCCTGATTGTATGATTGGCTGTAAGTAATCTACAGGCACTGGAACACAGATTACGTACATAGAGATACTATGCAATAAGGTAGCTGACGAGTTGTACAGTTTTACCGCTGTAAACTTGTAAAGGCACCAAAAATCCTGTTTGTTTACTTTTGAATATGGAACTTTCACCGCTCTCAAGTAAGCTCTCAAGTTTCGGCCCTCGACCGCAGCTCGACTAAGGATCAAGGATAATGAACAGCGCCATCTCTTATTTTAAAAATATAAACAGTACATATTTAACTAGAACTTGGTTAGAGGCGTTTTACTTGAAGAGTAATAATTTTGATGATAAAAGTTGGCGGTTCAGATGTAATAGTATTTGATCATTTAAAAATGAAACTATATCAAATAAACAGACGAGGATAATTGCTCATAAAACTAATTAATTTACGAAAGGTGATTTGTTTCATTCGCAATAGTCTGTATAAAAAAGTTACTAGAGCAAAAAAAATAAAACCTGCTTTACGCAAATACAATTCGGCTTTTTTCTTAGAATTGGTTATTTTTCTAACAATATAAAAAAAGGTAATAAATAGGAAAAGTTTGCAAAATTAAAATGGCACGCTTAACTATTTCATCTGATTAAAATAAAGTGAATGCTCAGCAAAGTACAGACGCCATTAAATGAACCATTACGTTCCGTGGCTGGTTTGTCAAATTATTGATGCGGTGGTTTGAATCACGTTTGAATTTATGTGCGAAGCTCTTTAATTCTTTTATTTTCTTTCATTCAGCCACAATATCCCTTATATGATTTTTTAGATTGTGTGTTAATTAAGTGAAATCTGTGATCAAGTGTGTAATCATGGTTTTGGCCGAAAGAAGTAATGATGTTCGAAACGGGAAGCGGTCAAGGGGGCCAAGCCCCAATGGCCATGGAAGTCCAGATTCCAGTTCTGAAGACGAGAATGGTACGAGATATTTCAAATTACGTATCGCTTATTATCGCTTTGGATTAATGTTTTTACGGGAAATCGGGGAGCTTTTAGCATGTTGATTGGTAACTTACGTTTTCTACAATACGTACCTATATTAGGTACTTACTCGATTATAATCTTGATATGAATATGAATCCATAATTTGTAATCACTGGTGCAATAAGTACGTTCATGCGGTGGAGACAAACATTTATCATCATCATCTGACATTCGTGCTTTATTTTTTATGCTTACCATCATCGCCTTCCTGCTGCGTTCATCTCATCCACAATAATTGTAACACGAAACCAAGCAGTAATACCGTTTGCAGCTGAAAAAATAAGAGTGGGCAGAGATTATCAGGCTGTGTGCCCTGAACTGGAACCAGTAGACCAACGAAAACCTGAACTTATTTCTGACAGAGCTTTGTTGGTTTGGTCACCCACTTGTGACATATCTGATATCAAATGTAAGTGAAAACCGGTTTTTTTATTCTTCATGTTATTTATTTGCAATATTTCAACATCTTTATATATTTTTAGTGGATGAATATATTACCACGGCAAAGGAGAAATATGGGTATAATGGGGAACAAGCACTGGGGATGTTATTCTGGCATAAACATGACCTCAACAGGGCTTCAATGGACCTTGCCAACTTCACTCCTTTCCCTGATGAGTGGACTGTTGAAGATAAGGTGCTCTTTGAACAGGCTTTTCAGTTTCATGGCAAAAGTTTTCACAGAATAAGACAAATGGTAGGTCCTTCAAACATAAATGATTCAATTCTGTAGTTTAACTTGTAAATATTTCTATAATGATAAATTTTTGTTTTCTTTAGTTGCCAGACAAATCAATTGCATCATTAGTTAAGTATTATTATTCATGGAAGAAAACAAGAGCTCGTACTTCACTGATGGATGTTGTCAGTGAAGGTCGCAATGCTACCAGCTCAGGAACTGGCAAGCGAGAATCAGGTGCTGGCTCTGAACCTGGAGGCTCTGACAAAGACTCTGATAATGATGAAAAGGTATGTACTGCTTGTGTGTTAGGTTTCATGGCTTGTAAAGTTGAATCAAATATAATTTGCTCCTTTTTTATTGTGTGCAATGTCATTGTATTACCAATGTACCTAATTACAGAAAAAATGTCAACTGTATCATATTCTTCACAATTTTAAACTACCATAATGTTATAGTATATCTGGATTGTCCAAATTATTAATTGTGTACAACTTCTAAGTTGCAAATTTTTTAGTAAATAAAATCGCAGAGTGGCAGAAATTAACTTTCACAGAACTATAAATAAACATAGGTTTATTTTGAAACTGTGACAAATTACTTTCTTGATCCCATGATATTTGCAGAGTGGATAATTTGTGTCATTGTAAATTATTTGCTCTGCATGTGGACATTTCATAATGGGTGTAATGATGTACAAAAGAAGTTGGTTCACCATTATTATAAGTAAAACATAGTATAGCAACATGTTGGGTGCTTGACGCGTGAATATTATTCTGAGTTATGGACTTGTGTTCAATGTGACAGAAGTGGACTTTCCACCGTGGTATTGTCCGAGGAGGGAAGTCCCTCGCGGCAGGCGGGGCTCCACAACGCGCCGCCGGCCAGCAGGGCGCCCAGGTGGGTGCTTTGCTTCCCCACAATGAGTATAACTTTGCTGTCACCATGGAAACTTGATGTTCAGTGTCTTCTTCCATCCTCTCACATTATGTCTATTCAATCGGTGTTTGTCATCCATTACTTGATGTTATACTTCTACTTAAGAAATGCTGGTTCCCTGTTTCAAAATCCAATTCCATAAAATGTCTGTTTTAGTCATGCCATGTCATAGCATTGCACTTCATTGTGTTATTTTGTTATCATGCAAGTTTTGATAGTGGCAACATGAGCTTGTGTATTAGTCTATGTATTATACAGCAGTTATTTGAAAAGTTGCAAGTCAATCAATGAGTATGTTTATAAATGGTTGCTTCAATTAACTGTTAAATATTAAATATTGTATTCAACTCTCATTATTTAATTATTATAAATTTAAATTATGTCAAAATGCTTTATGTATTCTGTTAATGCTTGTACATTTTAATTTTGACCGCTCTGCATTTTTATTTACAAACTATGACTGCTACCACTTTCATATGCAACATTCATTTATTTATTTATAATATTCTCTATAATACATAGAAATACTACATAGTATACACACAAGTATTTAACAGACAATATTATTATGTTATTACACATTCTTTATCAACTTATTTCTTAACTATTGAGCTGTAGCACTTATCTATCTTTTATGTACATGTATGCAAATGCATTAAGTTTATTTTTCTTTCTTTTCTTGCAATATATTTTTGGTACGGAATACGATAATATGCATTACTGAAAAAAGGAGAAAGTATGTTAAAATAATTGTGTGTTGTTGAATGACGCATAAAATATAATTATTGTGTTGTGAATCTTGAAGGACCTTAAAGACTATAATCCATTAATATTAGTGCTATAACTGTGTACCCACTGTGTTTCCGCCTTGTACTAATTTCTAACATGTAGTCTGCCTCCTCCCTTCCTTCCTGTTTCCTATGATATTCCCGCATGCTTCCTTTAATAGCCCCGATCAATGAAGGACTACTTGTTTAATATTTATCTAATGTGTGCAGAATATCATTTAATATTCTAATGGGTTTTAAAAGAAGTGTGTGAGAAGTCATTGTGTACGTCTTTGTCTGTCCTTACACGAGAGTTCATAAATTTCGTGTAGCTGGTGGTAGTCGTAATGTGACAGGAATGTAAAATGTTAATTGGGGTTTAGGGCGAGGGCGGCGGCGAGAGCGCGGGCAAGTGGTGCACTGTGTGCGGCATTCTGTGCAACCAGATCACGGCGCTCAATTCGCAGAAGTTGTGTCAGGCATGCCTCGTGCACGCCAGGTCGGTAACGATACTATTCATACTACAGTTTTATTAGATTATCCGCTCGTTACAATCACTTGCATGTTACACAATGCAGCTCAATAATTTTCCGAGTGTGGTTTAATTAAATGTATATAGGGATGGTTGTTTGAATATTGGCGGTGATGTAACAGACGCACGGGGACGATGAGACCGCTGTGCGGACCGTCCGGGAGACGCGGGCCGGGTTCCAAACAGCAGCGGTACAAGCATCGGTTGCCGCGTGGCATTTACATCAATCACGACGATCTCGTCGCCATGGCTACCGGGCCTCAGCCAGGCGACCCCCCGCAGCCCGGACTTATCAATCATGGCGAAGTCATGCTCAAAGCTATGGACAGAGAAGTTATATCTCTAAAGAGACAAGTAAGATGCAACCCGCTACGATGTCGCTATGTAGTGTCGTTGCGAGACACATTCTCACCCTTACGTCGACACTACTCCTCTAAATACGTTGGTATTAGTCATAAGTCCTGATAAGAGCATGGATGTGACTAAGCGTTTGTGTGATGTAATGTGAGAATGTGATAATTCAACTAATTTTATTAATTCAATAGTCAATAATTTTGTAGTATTTCATGCTAATTATACTACAATACTGTATTAGGTAGTATTGTGGGAAAATGTATTCTGCACACATAGATTAGTTGATCAACATTTTGTTCAAGTTTTATTGATTTAAAACCATTAAACCCCCAAAGTTACTGCGCTTCAAATGTTGCTGGCGCCCGAATCCTAAGTCCTACTATGTAGTTTCTTGGATAATCCAGATATGCACTTTATGTCCTGTTCTGAATTTCTTAGTTCTAAATTTGTGTTTGTCTGAAGTGTGAATAAATATGGTTTGAGTATAGTGAGCATAATTATTGAAACAGGTGCAACAGAACAAACAGCAGTTGAGTGCGATGAAGCGCAAGGTGGGTGACTCTGGCGTGGAGGAGCTGAGGCCTGGCGAGCCGCCCGCAAAGATAAACTCGCGCTGGACCAACGACGAACTACTCATGGCGGTGACGGCCGTTAGGAAATATGGTAAGGGATTCCCGCTAACTTAAATACGTCACAATGTTTAAGGAAAATAAAAAAAATTACGTATATTATTATTATTATCATTCTAACGGATGCGCGTTTATGATTTTAATAAATTTTTCCTTAACATCAAAAGAAATTGTAGCTGAAGTAGGAAAACAAGTTTTGTTTGAAAACGTATGAGTTTATCTAGTGCCAGATGGAATTTCTCATCGGCAAAAATGACGAACTTCCATGCAAACTTTCATCCCCTATTCAACCCCTTTAGGGGTGAATTTTCAAAAATTCTCGTTTTCGCTAAAAATAAGGAAGCTTAGCTTCTTGCGCAAAATTTCACGCTTCTAGACCCAACGACTTAGGCTGTGCATTGTTTGTCAGCGAATGTATGAATTTAATAATTTTATTAAGGATATATTTGTTCCTTGATATACAGGCAGGGACTTCCAAGCGATCGCCGAGACGCTGGGCACGAAAACGGAGGCGCACGTACGTTCGTTCTTCATTTCTTACCGGCGGCGATACAATTTGGATGCTATGGTACGCGAACATGAGGCTGAACGCGGAAACGCCCATCACATACAATCTGGTGCGTATGCTTTTACAGCTTCTGATATTATATATTAAAAATAACAGCAGAAACAGCCTGCAATATTATGAGTAAACCTGAAATTGCTAAGAAGTAATGAACAGTTCAAATTACAGGTACCACAAGTACAGAATCAGCTGAAACAGGTGACAATGTTAACAATGGAACAGACTCTCCACAGTCCATAAACAAAGATGAAAAAGTGAGTACAAACTACTACTACAATTATTTAATATTTATCGCTTCTTCCTTCGCTTCGCTTTTAACAGAGTGGCCGTGGTCACGGATGAATTGTGTCTAATCGCAGGTGTAGTCGTTGCTCGCACACGATCTTTGTCGATGGCAGGCTGGTGTGTGCATTAACAGGACCTCCAACTGCGGATTTCATTTGATCGGTCTACCACATCGGTGACCTTCCGCGTGGCCTATTACCTTCTACTCTGTCCTGCACCACTACACGCTCTAAACAAGGTGTTCCTTTTGATATCCTATAACTCTAGGGTATTAAAAGACCATGTCAAAGAATCAACTGGCATATTAATTACATTAATTTCATTTTTCATTCAAAATAATTCGACAGTCACGATTATTTATGTAAACATACACCTTACGTGAAATATAAAAAATAAAAAGTATGCCAGTTGATTCTTTGACATGGTCTTATTAATACTCTAGAGTTATGGGATATCAAAAGGAACACCTTGTATAGTTGCACTATTTTATACAGGACAAAACTTACGAAGCATTTTCTTTAGACGATTCTAAAACGCTGCTTACAGTCACGATTAAGATGGAATGTGTTCATAATTAAGTTTAGTTTCCAATACTAACGTTTGCGGTTTTTTTGTCGAAGACGGAGGTAGACAGCGAAGGAGTAGCTATCGGCGCGTCGGCGGAGGCGGGCGGGCCGCCCACGACGCCGCCCAAGCACAAGCCCGCCAAGTGATGCGCGAGGCAGCGCGTCTAGCGACACAGTGCTACCTATGACCCCACCAGACATTCGGGTATCACACCCCATTCCATATGATATTATCCAGCGTGTCCGGACTTACTACCGCTTATTATCCCATATTATTATGTTAAGGCAGCAGCAGAAGAACTTGTTTATCTCAAGTAGCGAAAATAAAATGGTATTTTTCACAAGCTGTACATTAAAATGCTGTTTTCAGTATTTAGTCGTGTATCGCCGATCGGTTTAATGACGCAACTCTGGACTCACTATGTAATCTATTTTTAATGATGCGGATTCTTATTATCAATTAGACGTACTTATCACAATGTCTGGTTGATTGTAAATCCTTGAAATTTGATGGAATAGGGACAGAAATGTTTGTATACGCTTTAGGGAAACATCGGACTTATGTAAATAATTTTATAATGTATGCTAATAGGTTAGTTTCCAGTTTAGGAAGCTCGTGTAAAAAATATAATCATAAGTGTGTTCCTGTCTCTGGTTTCTGAATGACTGACGCCCAAGAGCTGTGCTCTGTTCATGAGTTGTCGTGCTTTGTCCAATGTTTCTTCAGATTTCTCGAGTGTGATAGGTTTATTATAGAAATAACATATTAATCACTTGCCTTATGTAATAAGTTTGTCTCATGTACTCTCATGTTTATAATATGACTCGCCACAGGAGATAGATTCGGATCTAACAACAGACTACCGTGGTATTGTAATAGTTTTCATGTAAATGATTCTAAGAGATAATAGTTGCTAGATATTTTTTATGTAAGACTTATTATTTTATCGATAAGGATAAGGATACTATCAATCTTGAATTATGATGTCCAGCTGTAGGTTTATAGGTAAAAAACGAAGAACCTTTATCAGGTTACACAGATTTCTACTATGGATACTCATATAATAGGTAAAATAAGGTGGCATTTATAGTTGCGAAAGTATAAAGTTCCATTATAACGCCATAGAATACTGCTTGGTTCAATAAAAGCAATATTATATCGAATAATACAAGATTTCTTATGCACACGTAGAATAGCTATATTATAAAATTTTACTAAAACTTTTTCCATACATTTAAATAGAGCGATAGAGGATATTGACGATATTTTTGTACTAGTAAAAGGCCTGCCTCCCAATGATTAGAACATTTTCGTGTGATTAATTGATGTTTTTTAATGATGGTATTAACTTTAATTTTGTACTTTATTTTGTAGGTATTATTTAATGTTATGGACTACTGCGTCGTTTATAGCATAATTTACTATATTTTAAATTTACTAGTTTTAAAATAATATGTACATCACAAAATGAGATGAGCTGTTCGCGCCGGTTGCTACGTAGCCGAAGATGAATCGTTACCGAAATATCAGTTTTCTTATTCAGTGCGACTAAACTTTGCTGTACATAGTTATGTAGTATTACTTATAAACTTCAGACGCTGCACACGGTAGTAAAATTATGTTCCATACAACTGCGATGAGATTTGGTACCACATTTTTTTTTTTTGTTTTATCCATCCATCATCCGCCTAACATTGACGTAAGCAATATTTTTTTGAAAATTTAATTATTTCTAGTTGCTGGTATAGCATATTTAATAACCAGGAGACCTACAGATAAGTCTGTAATAATTAATATTTTTGGGAAATGGGTTTTTAATAACGCCTGTAAATATAAGTTCCTCGATATAAATATAATTTGTAACTAATTTGTGGTCAGACAAAAACTGGTTTTTACTGTAGATTTAGTTTCAAATCCTTAGCATATTTACGAACGGCGTAAAACCTTAATCACTCCAAAGAGATCCACAAAATGAAGTCATCTTATTTATTGATGCTAATTAGGGCTAGTAGGAAGATTGTTACTGAATTTAAATTATTTTTATTAGAATTATTGTTTTCTGTATATTAAGAACTTAAATCAATTGACATTGTGTTTTTATTAATTAAGTAATGCTCAAACTTTATTGTTTTGTCCCATCACTTGACAGTGGTCTCCACAAATTATTTAGTAGCTATTACCGAAGTTAAGGGAGTTTTCATTTTAAGAATAATAAATAACTATAAGTATGTATGAATTTGTGTGTTTTATTTTCAGTAATCCAAAGCGTCTTTCAAGTTAAAACATTCCCGCCCGCGCTATTAGGTACTTCGTTTTCACTTGGCGTTCTTTCGTGACTTTTTTAAATATTGCTTGCCTCTTACACTATTTGCGCTGTAGCATGGTGCGGGTGACAGTTGCCCGTATGACGTTGACATTTGTCAGTACCACGTAGGGATGTGAGGTTATGCAATTCATTTTTATCGCTAACGATACTCGCAGCGTGAATCTAGTTCTCTTTAATATTGTTATGAAAATTAGTGTATTATTCAGTTGTGCAGTGTAACTACGTGTGTGCTACGTGTATAAACTTGTCAATATAAATGTTTTATGGCTACATAATTATCTTTGTACTTATATAAAATAATCAAAATCGGGTTTATGTTTTTTTTTTCGTGACAACATTTTTGCTCTATGGTGCATCGGCGCGGCGGCCATGTTGTTTACCCGTGCGATGCTGTGAGTGCGAGTACGAGTGCAAGCGCGTTATATTGTGACTTAATGTGACACGTATTACGATTTCATTGTTTGTTTTCATTTTTGTTAAATTGTTATTTGTTATAAGTTTGTTGAGTTTGTTGTTATTACCATGCCTAAGCATACAAAAAAAACTGTTTTGGGTAGTCAGGCCAGGGAGCTTGTTGTTCGCCTCCGAGACTACTTTGAAAGAGAACAACAAAATAATGGACCGTTGTTACCATTGAATCATATTGTAGAACGAGTAGCCGAAGCTCTTGATATTGGCCGCAATACTGTTTCGCGTATAACACGTGAGAAAATTGGCCAAGATGGGATGTTTGAAAATAAATTATCGACACCCAACAAAAAGCGGACCAAGGTGAAGCCAATCACAGATTTGGATGATTTTGCTAAGGTTGCTATTAGAAATCATATTTATGATTATTATAGAAGAATGGAGCTACCCACATTGCTCAAGCTTCTAAAATCATTAAAAGAAGCTGACTTGTTCAAAGGAGGTATTACTTCGCTACGGCAAGTTATAAAAGATATTGGCTTTGTTTACAAAAAAGTTAACAAAAGAAAGATTATTATGGATAGGACTGACATTGCCCTAGCAAGATGTAGATTTTTAAGGAAGGCCAAAAACATAAGTGATTGGAGCAAAGTTGTCTTTTTGGATGAAACGTGGCTAAACGCCAACCACACAGTGGGTAAAAGTTGGACCGACGATACGGCACAATCGTGTACCAAAGTGCCGGAAGGCAAAGGCGAACGCCTTATTATTTGTCACGCAGGTACAGCAAGTGGATTCGTCCCTGATTGTTTGCTGGCTTTTAAGTAAAAAAAAACTACGGAGTATCATGAGGAGATGAATTACGAAAAATTTAAAGATTGGTTCATAGGTCTATTAAACAATTTAAAAGAGCCTATGACCATAATAATGGACAACGCACCCTACCATTCGGTGCAAGTTAATAAACCCCCAAACCAATCCAACCGCAAAAGCGAGTTGGTGAAGTGGCTGAGTGAAAACGGAGTTACAGCAGATATAAAAATGTTAAAGACGGAGCTTATTGCCTTAGTCCGACGCCATAAGCCACCAACTCCTACCTATGCTCTGGACGAGATGGCAAAAGAAAAAGGCCACCAGGTCCTTCGACTACCACCCTACCATTGCCAGTATAACGCTATTGAGCTGATTTGGGCCCAAATAAAAGGTATGCTTTTAATTTCAATTCCCATTTTGAAGCTTTATAAAAAAATCAGCTTTCCGATCGTAGCATGTACCTAGTTTAAAAACATTACCAGATACTAGATTAGGCTGATTGATGATTATTTGAATACTTTTTTTTATAAGTTCGTTTATTTTTAGGTTACGCCGCAAGAAATAATACTTCGCCGCCATTTACGGCAAATAAGATGTTGGCCCTATTACAAGAGGCCATCAACAATGTTCAACCTGAAGACTGGTCGAAGGTCGTGAATAAAACAAAAAGGGACATTATGTCTGATTGGGATCGTGACATACATATTGACAACATAATTGAGTCATCGTTAATAATATCCGTCACAGATTCAGATGATGAATTGAGTGACAATTCAGATGTTCCTGACTCTGATATGAGTTTAGACGAATAACATGTATTTTTTTTTAGCAACCTTTTAAGCAACCTTACCCTATAAATGTTCTGTTGTATAATTAGACCTTTTAAAAATAAAAATTGACCTACGCACAATATACGTTTTTTATTATAAAAAATATCGACTATCCATCGTAGCAGTACATCCCATCACTAAATACGTCTATGGCGTTACGTTATACGCATAACACTTTGCTTAATTTTTCATTCAATTTGATTTTATTTCTTGATTAGAACATTCTGGTTGGGTTTAATTTAATTTACTACAGTTATTAATTATTTAATATATTACGAATGTGGTACAACTGAAATATTAAGTCATAAATTGTAAATCGCGGCAACTTTCAAGAGTGAAACGAAATGTTACTGAAACTGTCACCCGCACCATGCTACAGCGCAAATAGTGTAAGGGTCGTAGCTAGGGTTCCCACCTCTCCCGGAATACCGGGAATCTCCCGAAATTCAGCAATGACAATTTAAATCTCCCGGCTCCCGGATGGAATTACAAATAAACAAATTTCACATACATTTTATTTGTTAATGACAAATATGATATATTGATACATGGTACTGTCATTACAGTCAATTCACAGTGATGATAGTAACATGTGTCAATTTTGACAATTTTACTATTTCAATATGTCAATATGACAGAAATTGACACATGGTACTGTCATCACTGTCAATTGACTGTAATGACAGTACCATGTATCAATTTATGAGAATTTATATAATTTTTTTTGTATCAATTTTGACAAGTTTATTTTTTGGGGTGTGTTCACTATATTATCCTAGATAATTAGAAAAGTTCGTTCGTTTTAGGAGTAAGTTCTCCCTATAATAAAAAAACGACATATCAAAAAATTGGAGGGCTTTAAAAATGTATGATATAGTTAGAACCACTAGTTTTTGGGATGTTTATCCAAATATATTTAACTTATACTGGTTATAATTATTGAATAATAAATAAACCATTTTTGAACATGTCCTTTAACAAAGGACATGTCCAAAAATGGTTTATTGTTTAATAATTTTATAAGTTAAAGAGTAAAAAAAAAATCGCTGTTTTTTTCTTCCGGATTTAGACTAACAAGAGGTGGCAACCTTAGTTGTAGCGTTAAATAACCTTAATGTTAAATAGCCTACAACCTTCCTCAAGAATTGGGCTATGAAATGCAAAAATAATCTTTCAAACAAACAGGCTTTATTATATTAGTATAGTTTATTTTTTCACCTTGGTACATACTTGTAAACAGCAGGTCCCTTAAAATCCAGGCCATTAGGTTCAACGTAGCAACAGCTGCAAAATGCAAATGCAATGATAAATTGATAATGAACTCACATTTGGATAGAGTCCAAAATAGCATGCAAGCTTCGTGCTTAAAATACCTCCTTGCAGGGCGTGTTCGCTCGCGCATATTTTCACTCGAACGAAACATGGCTACAAATTTATCGTGCTCCTCGAGCATTGGTCATAGATAATACACTATAAATGCATTGGTAGAGCATTTTGCCCCTCAATGGGCGCTGACCGTTAAGACCTACTTTCGACTCATATTCTCTAGACTATAGATAGATCATTGATTCGCAATAGGTCAGATTCTCACTTCGCCGGATTATCAATATTTCTCATGTCCAGTGATTTTCTTCAGTTACTGTAGTATATAATAGGTTAAATGGTTCTAAGTAGTCATCACAGCGAAGGTTGTCTTTTTCCAGTTGAACTGCTGCCTATGAGGTCAATAGCCTAAACTTCAATTCGTTATCTTGAAAAATGGTGTGACTGACACTGGCATCGTCACCATTAGGGATTTAAATTTTGATAACACAAAAAAATTGTCGCTAATTAGTGAAATTTGTCGCTAAATATCAGAATTTGTCGATCAGTGGTTCAAAAGTCATAAGGGTTTATAGGTGGCCTATCAGGGGAGCATCTCCCCAGCTTGGCCCAATTGAATCTCAAAAGCTAGGGCACCTAGTGAAAATCTGTTTTCTCCCAAATTTAGTCACTAATTAGTCGCAATTTTTCGCCACGTCATATATTTAGTCGGATCTTAGTTTAGAAGATATAATGAGTTCCATTAAGTATAGTCCAAGAGCTAGATCAAAGAGTTTACGAAAAATGTTCGATCTAGCTCTTGGACTATACTTAAAAACAGGGACAACAATATTGTAGGTACCTACTATATAGTATAGACATATATAGCTATAGACATAGAGGGTAATAAAAAACAAAACTGACTTCTTGAACTGTCAACTGTCAGAAGTTTTTCAAGTTCGTGAGGGTTTTGGGTTTTGATCATCATCTGTATAGTTTTAATAGGTTTTAGTTACATAACACTTGTGAAGTGTAAGAAAAATGACAAACCCAACGGGAGTGCCAATGAGGATGCGTTTGGGCCCTGTGCGATTGGCAAATGTTGGAGACGCACCTCAAATACTGGATTTGCTGAACGAATCAATATCTCAGCAGTTCAGGGTCACCTGTACCTACGATATCACTATGCTCATGTAAGACGATTTTAACTTTTTTAGTTCTGTAGCTTGGTAACTATTGGTCGCTGTGACGGTTCTTGAAGCCTGTGTATATCAGAGGAAGCCTTTTTCATTAGATTCGATCCTGTTGGAATATCGGGATAAAAGGTATCCTATGTCCTTCTCCAGGTAATGTTCTACCCATTTGCCAAATTTCATTCCAATCCGTTTAGCCGTTTTAGCGTAAAAGCATAACAAACAAACAAACTCATTGTCGCATTTATAATAATTAGGATAGTGATGATTCATCGTGACTTATTAAGTAAAACAAGCTATGCCTGTTATTGGACAGTTTCAATTTATAGGTACGTCAGCCCAGAGAATTTGGAATTGAGCCGTTTATCGTCCCTGGCGTAGTTCACAACACCAGGGGGCCTACCACCAGCTCATAAACCAGCATTATTTTAATAATACTTCAGTGGGAGAAAGAGATGGAGCTATACGTCCTGTAGAGCTTCATCTGTTTCTTGCTTTATGAGCTGGTGTTAGGCCCCCAGGGGCTGTTGATGGCTGCGGCTACCTGTGCCTACCTACAGGGTACATTTATATAAGCTAGCGATAAAAAAACTACATGGGCTCAAACGACCGCAGGTATTGTAATAGGTTCAGTGAAAACCGTTTAGAACGACTTCGCTTAAAACGTCGTACCGGTTATTACTTCGAAATTTTGAGGTCCTAATAATTCTCCGAACTTGAAATAAAAATTAAAAAAAAAAAAAACAGTGGCACTCCGGCAGAAGTGAAAACTTGAAAAAAAAAATCAGCACCGCGGTATCAACGCGTTGATGTCTTTTACTCCACACACCGCGGTAATCAACGCGTTAATGTCTTTTTAATCGTCAAAAGCTGAAGCTGGTGTCATCACAGTGTCGCGAAACCAATGGTTTAGTCTCATCTCAGAAATGCCTAACGCGCTAAAAGAAGTCTTCACTTCAAAAAATGTTTTTTTTTTGTTTAAACTTCACAGTCGTGATATCGATTTCTAAACATAGTAAAACCGGCCAAGATTTTCTTTATTTACTAAAGAAAATCTTGAATTGTAAATAAAATGTACAATTCTAGATTTTGTTAATTTTAAGTGTTGTTGGCAAAAATTTTCGTTATGGGCAATGATGGCCGGTTTTACTGTATGCTGTACCTATATGAAGAACAGATTTTCGGCCAGTGGGTCGACTTTGTAGGTACTTTATGTACCGTATAACAGGGTGAATAGAACTCGCGGGGGGAATAGAGAAAAATCATCGCTAAAAACGTCAAAACTGAATGTCAAACTTGACAACAAAAAAAGTCGTTAAGTTTGCGTGAGTTTGAACCTCTGTATTTCGGTGAATTTTGGTCATAATAGTTTAAAATTATCTTCAAATTACGTCAGTGTAATTATAAATATATTGTACTGTAATTGTTGAGGTAAGAATATGCATTTTTATATAAAATTGTTCTTATTTCGTAAGCCTTGTTTTCTTTAATTTTTCGAGGTGATAAGGCACATAAAAGGGGTGAACAGACACGCTTGAGGGGTGAATAGATACGGCAAAGGGGGGATTAGTTACGAAAGAGGGGTGATTAGAAATGATAATGACAGGCTATCACAAAGTTTAAGCCCAACGGGGCCCCTCAAGCGTGTTTTTTGTCCCCTGATGGGGAGTAAATAGAAATCACGTAGTTTTTGAGGTGTTTCTCATTAAAAACACATCCAAATAGAAATAAATATATTTCAATACCCAAAGTTCGAAGACCTATCTATTCACCCCGTTTTACGGTAACTACAATACATGAAGTCGTTAAGTTGACCCCAAAAAATCACCAAACTTTGTTTTTCTTGTTTTATCAAGTTTAAATATCCATCACGTTTGCTGCGTTTCGCTAGGTAATTTAATATTCATCTGTGCTTTTACGTACACTAAGAGACAATGCTTCTAGGCATACCAATTACTTGTAATTTGTTTTTTCAGTGAGAATAATACATTGAGTATATGCCAGCTGGACGAAGAGAAAGATGTTATTGGGTTCTTGTCGGCTAGGGATGAACCGTTGCTACCATCAGTGCATCCATCTGCATGGGAAGAGTATATGTGGGCCAGATACAAGTGTGTATTATACGTTAACCTTGTAGTAACTAACCTAAGGCCCGTTGTACACAACATATTGGATTGTTGTCGGGTCGGGATGCTCCGTTTCTGCCATGAATTAAAAATGGCTGATTCTGGACTTCAACAAGTCCCTGACGTCTTGATAAAACAAATTAATAGTGTATGGAGTGTTGCAAGCGGCATTACTATTGGATATAATGTCGCCAGCTTGGTATATCTACTAGTACATCATTTTAAAAAGCTGCACGCCGTATTATAGTAGGTACTAAAAGCAAAGCAAAAAGGCTCGTGCAAACTGGCGCGATATGCGCCATAGAGCTGGTCTGCACGAGCCTTAAAACGCCCATAGTGGGTATCATAAACTATTGGTGCCCAGACAAAAATCGCCAATTTCTTTCGGGATTTGTGGGATAGTGGGAGTATTAAGGTTGGGGAAGATCACGTAGCGGGTCTAAATTTGTTTCCAAGCAATAATACACCGTAGTCGACGGAACCCCGCTCAGCGGCGCTCCTAATATCGAATGGTTAAAAAAAATAACCACGAAAGGGTTGGCAGGATCTTTCTTCGCCCGCTTCGCTCGCTCACTCGACCCCGCCATCCCTTTCGAACCTAACCTGTCCGAGTCGGGATGCCCCGAGCTCGCTTCGCTCATTCTTGCATCCTAAGTTCTCTTAGTAATAGTAGTAGTAATATTGCTTTTGGACATACAATAGGGCGACCTCATCTAATTACGTGGTAAAACACATTAAGAAATAAAATATACAGTTAACATAATAGATTTTTTTTATATTTTCTTTAGGAACATAAATCAAACTTTCGTACATAGTTTTATCTATCGACGTGATAAATAACACAAATACACATAAAATTATATGTGTTTTATAAGATACTGTTCTCTTTGGTAATTAAGTGACAGTCACCTAAGTCCGTAATACATACTTACTTACCTAACCTCACGAAATTACGTCAGACGTAATAATTTTTATATCACGGAATAAGAAAATAGAGCATAATAATAATAAACTAAGGGCCGAATTTTAATCATCAGTAATACAATCAAACATAATTTATTCAAAGTAGTCAAATACTCAAAAATCATCATCACTTTCTGTTTCTTGATTCACACTGCAAATATCACACAAAAATTGCTTGACAATGCAAACATCTTGGCTATGACAGTGAATGTGATATGGGAATGTGCAAAAACAAACAGGCTATCCACTCGGCACCATTTCTTGATAAAACGTCATTAGAATAAGTATAATCCACCAAATGTGTTACAAATCCAGTCGTCATCAGCCTTATCTGATTTTTTATTCTTATGGTCAATTTATTTTGTCTTGTATTTAGAACAGTCTCGTTTTTTGTCTTTATTTTCCTATTAGAGGATTGTTTTTGTACTGTCAAGCCAATATCGTTGTTTTCTTTTGAAGTATCTGCAACATCTAGCGGAACTGTCAAGTCAAAATTGTTGTATTCTATTGAAGTATCGCAGCAACTAACAGAGCAACTGCATCTTTTGAAACAGTCCTCTTTGGAAGTAAAACATAGCTCACTTAATTCCGTGATAAAATAATTGAAAAGTGGTCTGTAACTGAACTCAAACCGCTCATTTGGTTTAAAAAACATTAATCTCTATTACCTATTTTGCTATTAATAATTAAAAACACTTAATATTAACATAATATCACACGTTATTTAAAATTAGGTACCTTGGTTAATTCCGTGGCCGTCTTCAATTCAAAACTTGTAAAATCGTTAACTTTTCGAGTGAATAAAATAAGTAACTATTTCTAATTTGTTCAGTTTTTCTATTAAAATTCGATTAAATAAGATGCATCAAAACTTCAATGGCCGCGCGGTGAACAAAACTGCGAGTTTAGTGAAAAAAATGCGGATTGTTGCTATCTCACTTGCTCAAGTGAATCAGATTTTTACACACGAATAGAAGACTTATTGCGTAGTCATAAGGTTTATTTCAAAAGTATGAAATCGTCTCATATAATTTAGTATTAGATTCGAAACATGTTGTCACGGAATTAGTTGTAGGTATCACTTAATTACCCAAGTTTACCCTAAATGTTGTTTTTCATATTCAATATATCAATATATGAAACTTATACTCATAACGACGTAAATTCAATCATTGTAGTGACTTTTGATACGTAGGTAAGTATATCACATACCTACAATAGTAAAATAATTCAACCAAAATAACAAGTGAAAATGCAATGCTTAAGGCACTTTAAAGCGAGCTGCCCACCGCCAGGTAAACTAAGTTAGTTTAACTAAGTTAGTTGTGTAAGTTCGTAAATCTCGCCAGTTTTTCATACAGTGAGGACGCACACATGTATGAAAAACTGGCGAGCTAAACTAAACTAACTTAGTTTAGCTGGCGGTGGACGGCTCGCTTAAATAAACGCGTTATTTTGCCGTGCATACTCTTTACGGCAGTCTGGATAGCACCACTATTATGCGGCAAGCTGGTGGCGCCAGCAGCACTATAACTGAAAGTGATACAATGCTTGCGCTTGGGGCACTCTATACACTTCCAAACAAATATTCGTATCATCGTGACCATGTATACCACCATATGCATATATCGAAATATATACAATTTTTGATATCGTCTCTCGGCTTGAGAGACGATTTCAAAAATATTATACTAAAAAGTTGGAAAAAAAAATACCGACAGCAAGTAAAAAGTTCAAAACAAAATGATTTTCTAAACAGTCTAATGCAGTTGGTGGCATCAAATGTGTGATTGGCAACTGCCACGAACTGTATCAGACAGCTTGAAAAGTCAGCTTGTTTTGAACTTTTTATTTGTCGACCCCAGCATAGATGGGAAAAGTATAATTGTATCTATAGGTATGCGATCCAATCATAACATCTGCTCAAGTCGTTAGCGTTCAAAGCACGTCGTTTGACGTCATTAGACGTGGCGTTCAAAAGGTGTTTGTGTGACTTTTAACAATTTTTTCAGGGTTACAGAGATGAACTCCCGTAACACCCTGTTTATACACTTGTTGTGCTGGAACCCGAACTACGGCCGTGAGCTTGTCGATAACGTGCTTAAGACTATGTTTATGCACGATGCCTACATTTCACACATTGCTATGATTAAATCTTTGGTCACTTACCCACGTAAGTATGCATTTAGATATATAATTTCCTACTACCTATGTTACAACTAAGGCGATTATTACAATGTACAGCGCTGCGTCGCGTAGCGCGGGGCGGCAGATTTAGAAAATTTACCGTGAAATATGCCAACATTGCCCCCAAGGGGTACTTTGCCCGGAAATTCTTGTACCGGTTTTTAAGTCATATAGGCCATATTGCGTCAAAAAATTATGTGGGCAACGTTGGCTGAAAATTTAACGATACTAACACATGCACATGATCTTATACTTGTAGCTGATGAAGGAAAATACTTACGTTTACCAACAAAACCCACAGATTAAGTATATTAATTACACATATAGTTGAATAACTGATCTTTCCATATATCCATATGTCCACATTATATTTATTAAAACTGAAAACTGGCCTAGGTACAACAGGTTCCCCAACCTATTTATTTATTTAAGCTTCTCGGACACATTAAGGTACAAAGGCGGACTTAATGCCTTAGGCATTCTCTACCAGTCAACCAAGGGTGGTGAAGAGATGCACTGATTAACTTACCGTACCGTATTTACCTACCGTAGTTTGCAGGCGTGATGTTATGTTTGCTCGTAGGCATGGGCGTACCAAGGTAATCAAAAAATTTCCAAAGGTCTTCCCCATAGCTTTCTACTCTTTTCTTTATGTTGCTTTCTCCGCCTAATCTCCCATAAACATAGGCAGGCTACATAATTTTCTAGCAAAATTTATGAGGGGGGGTAGCTGCCGGTTTACTAATTATAAGCATAATATATATTTACATAATTTAAATGGCGTAACGAAATTCAGCATAATGATCATTATGCACAATACTATTAGGCATAAATTTTTAGTCATAATTTTTATTTCCATAAATACTGTTGGTATAATAATAATGAAGCATAATGTTATAAATGCATAATGATATTTAAACATCTTTGGAATAAAAATTATCAACCCTAATAAATAACTCCACAACGTGAATTATAAATGTAACTCTCGCGTAATTACAAAACTAGGTGACGAGCAAAATCACGAATTGATATCAAAACAAATACCAAATCACAACCAAGAACCTTATACTTCTCGAGAACAGACCAGTTTTTCATTTTTACTGTTTGCGTTGATATAACTCAAATAAAAGGGATCCCTTCTTTTCGCATAATGTTCTTTGTCCTAATATACTTCGGCATAACGATTTCGGCACAATTTGTTTTGGCATAATAATACTTCGGCATAATTTTTTTAGGCATACATTTTATGTTGGCATAATCATCTTAAAGACTAATTTGTTTTGGCATAAATTTGATTCGCATAACGTTAGTAGGCCTAATATTGTTGGTTAAAAATTTAATATGCTGTGAAACAAAAGTTAGTGACAGAACCGAATTGCTGCAAAACCGACTCCACGTAGTCTTGTTTGTCCTACCCCTAGAGTGTAATTTGAAATCGCGTAGGCGCGTAGGGTCGAGGC
The DNA here is from genome assembly GCA_916610215.1 of Omphaloscelis lunosa. Taxonomy (NCBI): domain Eukaryota; kingdom Metazoa; phylum Arthropoda; class Insecta; order Lepidoptera; family Noctuidae; genus Omphaloscelis; species Omphaloscelis lunosa. The sequence goes on from OU744258.1 coordinate 14,001,059, forward strand.
GGCCCGCGGGCTGAGGAGCAGGCGGCTGCGACGATTAGCACGCGCGGGGCCGCCGGAGGCCCGCAGCGCCGGAGCCGCGACAGAAACCCTGCCTGCTGCATGTTGCATGCTCGCTTGAATGCTGCATGCTGCATGCTTGCTTGCATGCTGCATGCTGCATGCTTGCTTGCATGCTGCATGCTTACTTGTTTGCTGCATGCTTGCTTGCATGCTTGCGTGCATGCTGTATGCTTGCTTGTGCTTTAGGATATTATGCTTAAAAAAGTTATGCTTTAGAACTTTATGCTTAATAAATTTATGCTTTAGAATATTATGCTTAATCATTATTTTGGTTAGAGAAATTATGCTTAAAAAAATTATGCTTAAGCTGTTATGCGTAATTATATTATGCGAATGAAATGCGAATATAATTATGCCAAACAAAATAATGCTAAGTTATATTAGGTCTTAAAATTTTATGCAAATGGATAGGTAAAGGAAAGGAAATAAAAACAAACATTCTCTCGCCTCAGGGGTGGCCCATGGCTGCCGGGGTTGCGAAGAAGTTCGAAAGGGATATCGTGGCCCCGGCAACATGGCAATTGAAGGAACACGGGTGGGTTTTAGTCAGTAAGAATCTGACACGCACTCCCACTCCGCCCAGAGCGGGAGGCGTTATTTGATAATTTCCCACCCAAAAAAAAGGGTAAGCCCAGTAAATCCCAAATGATAATAAAAAATTAATAGATGAATTAATATTATGCCTTAAAAATGAATGCAACTTCAAATTATGCCAAAACAAATAAGACCAAATGACTGTTATCCTAACCATTGTATTTTATGCCATAGCATTACTATGGTTATAAAAGTTATGCGAAAACGTTAAGCCAAACAATATTATGCCAAAAAATTATATGCCTAGAGGGGGATTCCCGTAGCTGCCTTCCCCTGCCTATCCTTCGTTGCGTTACGCCCATCCTCGTAGGTAAAGCTCGAGAATATCTTTGTAGACTTGGTCCCGGGCCAGTCTCGGTCGGAAGCGTCATTCAGACGTGTGACGACGATGGAGCGTAATATGAGTGGAGACAAGCTCCCGGTTCTGTTTATCGCCGACCGCTCGGAAATCTGCCCACGACTCAAGATAAGAAGAGCTGTGTAAGTGTAGCGTCTCATCTATATAGTAGGTTATTCATAAACCACCAACATGGACATAGGTAATACCTACCTACACAGTTTGTATGAAAGCAGACCTTCCGCTCTGAACTCGTTCAAAATAGCATGATAAATTATAATCTAGGTACAGGCCTGGAAAAGGATACTTAGAAGGATTTGGGGGAGGCCTTTGCCCAGCAGTGGGATGGTGTAGGCTAAAAAAAAACTAAGTGCAAGCCAAACAGCTTGTATCTTATTATAGTTTAGTACCTGGGCGACCCAGCTATGCTTTGGTGTAAATAAAGAATGCTCATTTAATAGTATAGGAAAGTTCATACTAATCCATGTATAATATCTACTTATTCCATGCTGCCATGTCATTTATTATTTATCTTGTTCTAAACATTGGGCGACCGAGTTCTGCTCGGGTGAAAATACAGATTAAACGAATTTTCCCAGATATGAGACCTAACTAAATCGATTTTTCGCCCCCGTAAACCCCTATGTTGCAACTTTCATCGAAATCGTTAGAGCCGATTTCGAGAACGTGAGTACAAATATATACAAATATTGCTCGTTTTATAGTATAGGATTATGCCCGATGGCAAATCCCGTCGGCAAAAATTACGAGCTTCCATAGGTATACAGTTTCATCCCCTATTAACCTCCATAGGGGGATTAACTTTCAAAAATCCTTCCTTAGTGCTCCCCTTCCTTATTTAAGGAACTCTTGTACAGAAGTTCATGCTTATAGACCCAGTAATTTAGGCTGTGCATTGTCTGTCAGTGAATTTAAGATTTTTATTAAATCGATTCTTCGCTATCACGTCACGCAGCGAAGAAGACAACGACGATTTAGTGCCAATCTTGGAGCATCACGCCGAGAAATTGCGAGAGCTTTACGGTGACTTCTACATCAGTGAGCTGATAGCAAGGCACCCGGAATCAGAGAACGTGCTACTCGTTTGTGAGGTAATTTGATACACGATCCTCTTTTTTGTTTCCGTGCCCAAAGTATGCCAAGGGAATTAAGCCTACGCCGTGTATCTCTCCATCTGTCTTACACAATAGACTGCATCTTTACTACCAAATCTATTTAACTTGTTCACAGAATAATAACTTTACGGTATTTTGCAAAGTAAGCGGATTTTGGTTCTTTAAGTACCTTCTATCTACCTACTTCGAACCATTTAATATTTACCAACTACGTCCCGCGGTTTCACCTGCATAAGTCTCGATCCCGTGGGAATATCGGGATGAAAAGTATCCTACGTCCTAACCCAGATCATGGTCTACTCATGTGCCAATTTTCATACAAATCCGTTTCGCCGTTTTAGCGTGAAAGCGTAAAAAACAAACAAAGAAACTCACTTACGTATTTATAATACGAAATCGTTCAGTGGTTTCGTGAAAACGTAACATACAGACCAGGGTTGGCATAAAACAAACAAGTTGTTTTAAAACACGTATTTTAAACAGTGTCTAAAACAGTTTGAAATAAAACAATGATTTTTATTAAGTGAAAATCACAGTATAAAACAAGTTTAATATAATGATTTAAACATTAAGAAAAAAAAAAAACATTGTTTTAAGAACGAAAATCGAAATTCGCAATTCTGAACGTAGGTACAGAGTGAACCAGGGAAAAAAATAAAATTATTTTTCACAGATTATACGTATAATTAACTTTATCTAGTAAGTATTACGTTGTTGTGATTATTATGTACCTAACTCTGATCGTTTTTTGTAAATGTTTCCTCAGATCTATCTAGAAATGAATTATATTAGGCCTGATCGATTTGTGTTGATAATAAATTTGATAAATCGCTCAACGAAAAACAAACAACAAAAATAAACTCTGTTTAAAACATTTTAAACTGCTTGTTTTATTTAAAAAAAAAACTGTTTTTTTTTCAAATCCCGATTATCTATATATAAAAATGAATCCCTATTTCCCTTGGTCACGACATCACGCTAAAACGGCTGAACGGATTTGGATGAAATTTGGGATATGGATAGAACTTGACCCGGAGAAGGACATAGGATACTTTTTATCCCGATATTTTTACGGGATCGAGACTTATGCGGGTGAAACCGCGGGGCGCAGCTAGTAACTAATATTTTTGTAACAGTATAACTAATTTAAAAGAGTGTCCATGGAGTTTCTTGCTCGTTCTTCTCCATAGGTACGCTTACGTACGGGACCTATTACGCTTTGGAATGGCCAACTGCCTTCAAATTTCTGACTGACCAACTCTTTGACAGTTCAAAAGTGCCTCTAAATTGTTTCATTGAAATAAATGCTCTGAGTTTGAGTTTTGAGTTAGGCGATATCAACTTAATGGCTGGCAGCAACCAATGATTTTTAGCCTAAGAATCATTAGCTGTTTCCAGACATTAAGCTAACAACAGTAATAAATACGAGACACTTCAGACACTAGTCTGAAGGTGCAAAATCTTAGCGTAGTAAGAAAAAGAAGAATACTGTTATTTATGTATGTATGGTCTATATGCAATTGTGCAAACCAAAGTGAAGTGCAACAAAAATCAATCCCTTCATCACAATTATTTAGAAGTCTGGAAAGTCTGGGACTGGGGAGATAATCGCTCGATATCGCGGGCGCTACAAGGGTCGCGCTGCCTGTAGCGCCCGCGATATCGCGCCAGTTTGCACGAGCCTTTAGACCCTGAAGCAGTTTTGCGGAATGGGGGACGTAACATTTTGATAGGGTGACGCGGATATTTACATGGTAGGCTAAGAGTAAACCACGCGCGCCTCAAAGAGATGTCAGCATAATTGAAGGGGTCCACTAGGACCGATGCCTGCCGGGGTTGCGAAGAAAACCGAAAGGGAGATCGTGGCCCCCGGCGACAGGGCAACCGAAGGAACACGGGTGGGTTTTAGATTTCCCAACCTCAAAAAAAAAAAAGAATAAATTTACTTAACAACTGGGGTAGTCTAATTTTAACCAACTTAAAAAAAAGGAAAAAAAAATCGACGAACTGAGAACCTCCTGTTCTCAGTTCGTCGATTTTTTTTTTTTAATTTATCTTCCCCGATTACTCGAAGACGGCTGAACCGATTTGAAAAAATCTTTTTTGTTTGAAAAATGACATTTGGTCACGATCTGATGATGGGATCTTGGAGAAATCGAGGGAACTCTTCAAATATAGGCGCACCTATAGCGATTTGGGAATTTTTTATAGTAACTCATGCATTTGCTTTCGAAAAGCACCATTTGGTAAAGTGGAACTGATGAATTACAAACCAACCCACAAAAAAGTGTTTTTTTTTTTTTAACCAAAATACAACCGACTTCCAAACTACAAAGTGAAAAATAACTTTAATTTCGGGAGTCGGTGGCAAAAACTTAAATACTGATCCAAAGATACGAAACGGCTGAACGGATTTGGATTAAATTTAGCACATGGGTAAACCATGACCTGGGTTAGGATATAGGATACTTTTTATCCTGATATTCCCACTGGATCGAAACTAATGCGGGTGAAACAAGTTTTCCATACAGAAGAAAGGGGAGGCCTATACCCAGCAGTGGGTGCTTCGGGGCTGAAGATGATGATGATTAATCTTTTCCAGCATAAAGAATTAGCAGTTGGAGTGATGTGTCTTGGCACAACGATCAATTACGAAGCTTTGGAGGATGCCTTTGTGCTATTACCGTTTGGGGGTCTCAAGCATGTGGATAAAGCCCCAAAAGACTTGCCTGAAAGGATTGATTCAAGTACCAGGTAAATGGCTTAGCCAAATCTTTTAGGTACAGTAGGAAGCATTTCAACCATTTTGACCCTCCTAATATTTATTTGAAGATGTTTTTGTTTAAGTTCCTCCACAATCATTTTAGTCATTAAGCCTTCTTTTAAGTTGACCTACTGAACTAAAATAGCCTAATAATAAATTCGTATACGTATTACGTATAATATTTACGTACGTATTATCTTGTTTTATTTTAGGTACCTGTTTTACATACTTTCTTGACATAATCTTTTCATTATTTGAAAATATATACTTACATTTTTCTATATATTTTTTTTTATCGAATTATATTTGTTACAGCTGTAGGGGCAATCATGTCATTTGGTTTAAATAGGTCCTTATTTTTATTATTTTGTTAATCTTTTATATACATTCTTTTCTTTTAGATTTTGTGAATGTGAGAACGTTGTGGGCTTGTAGACTGACTTATGGACCATTTTCTATTTTACTTAGTACATGGTACTTGTTGGCAGGCCTGTCCTCTCATACCTATTAACAATGTAATTTGAAAACATTGTAGAAACCATTTATTTTTAAAAGAGTAACCGTGAGTTTCTTGCCGGCTCTTCTCCATACGAAGCGACCAATTGGAACCGTGCACTTAGCTTCTGACGTTTCATAAGTGCCCTTATAGGTTTATGTGAAATAAAATATTTTGAATTTACCTAATTACTTTTTAGTATCTTTCATAATGGGGAGCCTCCTCTGAAGCCGAAGCAGGATAGTAGGGAGCCTATGGCATTGAAGGAGCAAGGGTCCAAATCAAGGGTAAGCATCAAACTGTGTGCCACGTTTATTATAAGAACAGATAGGTATACAAGGTGTAAATGACATAACTGAAAACCTCTTAAGGGGATGACTCCTTAAGGTTGGTTCGACAGCTGTTCTGGAGACCCGTGCGGGTACCGCTCGCAGTGCTTTGAAACGAGGGTGTTAGTACGATACGGTTGCTAGCGTTATATGGGCTCTACCTGGAGCGGGTCGCGTCGGGCCCAATCCACATCGCTGTGAAGCAATGTTCTAGCGTCTCCGTTCCACAAGCCCGTACGGGCGGCCTGCACGGGTCTCCCAGACAGCTATGAAACCAGCCTAAGAGTTTGTGCTTGTGCTCATCACAAGAAATCGCGTTGTTTTTTATCATCGAGTTTTGCGATTATTTTGCGATTTCAGGATTAGTCGTATGTCGCCGCCGGAGACGCAACAATACATATACATACTTATAAATAGATACTTGTTTTTTTTTTATTAGCCGGTTCTATCGTACCATGGGCAAAGGAATGGCCAGAACACAGCCACAATATGCTACAAAAAGAATGTCCTTTGTGTAATGTTAACTTTTAACTATTGAACAACAGGTTACATGGGTATTCGAAGATGAAGATATTATCACTTTCAAAAGCGTTGGAGTGCAGTCTACAATAGAAGGGGTGAGTTTCAATTCGTATTAATTTTTACTATAAAACGATAACTTGCGAAATTTGCGAGACAAATCAGCAGAAAAGTTTGCTAACATGTGTGACTAGCTCACTGAACAACGGCCTAAGTGCCCGACCACATCGTATGACTTCAATCTTAAGTAATTTCATTCCGGTTCAGTTTCTTTTGAAAAGCTGGGTGGGTGGGTAGCTTTACCTAGATGTTAAGCCGTTGGTCCCGGCTGTCATTTGTAGATGTTTGACAGTTGTTACGTGAAATCTGACAACCAGTCCAAACAAGGGGTATAGTCTTACCCAGTAACTGGGTTGTGGAGGTCAGATATGCAGTCGCTCCATGTAAAATACTGGTATTCAGCTGCATCCAGTTAGACTGGAAGACGACATAGTTGGGGAAAAGATAATGCAGATTGATTGGTGGGTACCTGCATGTGAGAAGGGTCATAATCATTCAAGGTTTTAAGTATGTTTTTTTTTTTTAATTCTTGATCGAGTCTGCTCCTAACCTCAATCTCACCCGATGGAAAGCGATGGAGGTCTACGATGGACCACGCATGCCCAGACGTTTTCAAATGTACCACTTTCTAATGACACGGCAACGATATTAAGGTCGTTGTGCTGTTGTTGAGAAGACTCACCAATCGACGGCCTCACGACCACAGCAGCACAGAAAGATCGCAGGACGCGCGGTCTTCTGTTGTCGTTGTCTTTGGTATGTCGTACGTGTGAGTTGCGTTCAATTCGCGACTGCGCCCGGAGGGAGTATCCCCTGGAAAAGTGATACGGAAGTACTCTTGGTGTAAACGGGATTGACAAATCGAGGTAGCTTCATTATTTTCCATCTCTATTTGCTTCAGTAAGCTAACAGAAGCGGATTTAACCTTTGTAAGCGTCAGCTTAAAAGGCAAAAACACTACTCTCTTACTACTCCTTAAATTTCTCTCTGAGAGAGTGTATAATAGTTAACTATTGTGATCGGCACTCACTAAGCAAAACATAGAAGTACCTACTTTTCTTTCTTTCTAAGGTAGCCCGCGAAATTCAAACATTCTTACGTTTTTTGCAATTTGCAGGTCAGTGTCAGGTTTTTAAGTTGATCTAAATATGATTCGCGGCTGTATCAAATATCTATTTATACAATTATAATCATAAAAATAATTAATACAACTCTCTAAGTTCATATAATCCTATTGAATGACTATTTCATGAAATCATGACATTTGAGGATTATTCTAACTTAAGGAGTTGTATAAACTTGGAGGTTCTAAAGATTATAATTCGGTAAAGCCAAATTTATTACGGTCGCAAATCTTATTTTAATCAACGTACAACTTGCCACTGACATGCAAATTGCAAAAACCGGCCAAGTGTGTGTCGGACCACGCTCAATGAAGGGTTCCGTAGTTGGGATGAATTTATCCCACAAACAAACTTAACAGTGTAGTTGAAAAACATGCATAAATTCCAACTGCAAATGTAAGTTCGTACGTATAATATTGAGTGATTTGCCATGTTATTTTAAGACCATAGACTTCTTATAGGTTGTCCTGTAATCTTTATGCATAGAACTATTCTCTGATTTTTTTCCAAATTTTTGGCTCAGTCATTTCGGAGATAATTAAGGGGGTATGGTAAATTTTCATCTTTTTACTTAAATATCTTTAAAAGTATTTATTTAACATAACATAACATAACATAACATCACGCCTTGTTTCCCCGAAGGGTTGGGCAGAGGTGTCCCTGTAACAGGTTCACCCATATTTCGCCAGTTATGTTTTAAGTCCCATGTAATAGGGGACGAGCCTATTGCCATCAACCGGGCACAAATTCAGACTCCGGACTGCTACTGAGAAATTTCAGACAGAAAAACCCAATAACACTTTGCCCGACCCGGGAATCGAACCCAGGACCTCATGCTCAGCAGTAGCGCTTGCAACCACTAGACCAACGAGGCAGTCAGTTTATTTTAAAATTATAAAATGAAAAATTATGAATGTGTATTTGAAATCCTCATAATAAGCCCTTTCATTTGATATGTCACACGGTACAGTTCCTAAAACTTTTTTTATTTTATCTTCTTTCTTCTGCCAAAAAAGAATTCCCCGTATTCAAAATTCGTTTATTTACGTTTCTATTTCGTGTTTGGGTCACAGAAATACATAATATATGTGTATAAAATTTCAACTTAATCAGTCCATCATTAGATTCGGAGCAAACTGGCAGTGACAGACGGACAGACAGACAGACACACGAGTGATCCTCTAGGGGTTCCGTTTTTTCCTTTTGAGGTACGCAACCCTAAAAACGTAGGAAAATTTGATTTTCACAGGCTACCTTAGCGCATCCCCCTTAAGTAGGTAAACGAAACAACGTAAGCTATGCCTGCAACCCTTTTATACTATTAAACACTATATTGAGCCCAAAAAGGCTTGGGATTGAGCTGCTTCCATATTTTGCTCACTTTTTTTCCGCGACTTCCCCAGAAAGGTGGCAGCGACGCAAATATTTTTATCATGAATTTAGTACATGATTCTGAACCCCCTTGCGTTGAAATTTTTCGTCGGTTATTTAAAAAAAAGTCTGCTGTTCCATACATTTTGATCATGTAGGTATAGGAATTTTCTATAAAACAGCAGATTTTTTTAAAAATAACCTACGAAAAATTTCAACCGCGGAGGGGTTCAGAATCATGTACTGAACCCATGGTAAAAGTTTCCGCGTCGATGTCCCTGACACACCGTATACACCATGACATGAATATTTACTTTGTAAAGTATTATATTATTTTAATTATTGTGAATGTGAGGAGTAGTGAAGACTATGTGGGTTTTTTTTCTCAGGTATGTTTGACGAAATGTCCATAATGTCCTTTCTTTGGTACCTATTCATTGAGTCGTTGAGCTACACGATACCTACTGACAAATGAAATTGCAATTAATGCAATTCCTAGTGTGCAACGTTTAACAGTGGCACTCCGGGGGTGCCTACAGAAGTGAAAACTTGAATAATATCGCCTTGGTGGAAGAAAAATACTTGTATAGAACATTGGTCCGTAACCTTTTTAAATAAAGGGCACAATCGCGTTTACAAAAATAAAAAACTTCCAAAATGTTTAAAGTAAAAATATTTGCATAGAACATTGATCCGTATAATATAAATAAAGAGCACAATCGCGTTACAAAACCTTTAAAGTAAAAATACTTGCGTAGAACATTGATCCGTAACGTAATATATTATTAACTATTAATTACTTATTAATAATTATATATCTAGCTGGGTCCCTGTTCCTAGTGGAGTCCCACAGGGTTCATTGCTTGGTCCATTGCTATTTATAATCTATATTAATGACATCGACTCTTGCTTGACTTCATCTAAGCTTTTGTGTTTTGCTGAAGATATGAAAATCTATGCCACAATATCATCACAGATGGACGTGACGGCACTTCAAAATGATCTGCATCGCCTATCATCCTAATCCTGCTAAATGTTTGGTTATTACGTATTCTCGGAAGCGCTCAATCATTGCTACATCGTATACCCCAGGTAAGCAAGATCAAACTCCATCCGTGATCTGGGGGTTCACCACGATTCCAAGCTCAGTTTCGAAATACACGTTCATGCAATTGTCGCTAAGGCCTCAAAATCACTGGGTTTCATAATGCGATTATCCAAGTGCTTCACTCAAGCCAAAACTCAAAAAATTCTATACTGCACTTTTGTCAGAAGCCCCTTGGAATACGTGTCTGACATATGGAATCCACGTTACCACAAATATATTAACCGCATTGAGAGCATCCAAAAAAGGTTCATAAGGTATCTATGTCATCATCAAAAAATACCGTACCATTCGGAAAACTACCATAAGCTCTGTAAAAAATTTCATATATTACCTTTACTCAACCGCCGCGAAATTACTGTGTGTATTTGTTGAAAATTTTTAACAATACTATAAACTGTTCCGATATTTTGTCAAAATTTTATTTCAGCATTCCCATGCTTCTACCAATTATAGGCAAAATTCGTACATTGTGCGTGCAAGCAGAAATTTAAACATGTTTTGTAAACAGTACGATATAGATCCGTTCATAACTAGTGTGTCGTCAGCCAGGAAGTGCTTAAGCCGTAACTTTTTCATATAGTTTATTTAGTTATGATGATTGTTATGCAGTGCGAGTAACATTGTAATTATGCTGTAGTATAATAGTAACTTGGTGTAAATGTCCTTAGAATTCCTTTTTTTCTGTATTTTATAAGTGGAGACCTGTAATTGGCTTTCAGACTAATGTACTGTCCTTGATCTGTTTGTTTCAGCTGTAAGTCTCCCATGTTATTTAAATAAATAAATAATATAAATAAAGAGCACAATCGCGTTTACAAAAATGAGGTGTCGTCATGGTGTCGCGAAATCAATGGTTTAGTCCCATTTCAAAAATGCCCAACGCGCCTAAAGAAGTTTTCATTTCAAAAAGAAAAATGCGTACACTGACTAGACAGGTCCACTGTGTGGTTCTTTCGTCAAAAGACCATCTCAGACATTTATCTGCATGGTCCTCATATGGCCTGACCATGATTATGTCTAGAGTTCAAAAGAGACTGTGCCCTCTGAGTTGGTTTCGGTATTTGACGTGTAAAAGTGATTTTTTGAACCAATTTACAGATATTTGGTGTTAAGAGAATGGATATAATAAGAAATGAGAAGTGACGGAAAAGTTGTGTGGAAATCGGTGAATCAGGAAAAAGTTGTGAGGAAAGTTTTGAGTATGAATGTGGACGGCTTTAAGAATATCATAGTCCATCCATTGTTGATGGATGGACTATGTGAAAGATGATATGGCTACTGAGATGACGACTGATAGAAAACTAAGGAAGAAAAAGACACGACAAGACATTATGGGCACAAAAATGATGAAATATCATTTATCATCATCTATTATCATTTATATTTTAGGCCGTAAAAGCCGCAGAGAAAGAAAAACAGAATTATAACTTCTCATGGGTAAGTGATTTATGGTTTTATAATGTCTTTTGCATACCATTAATATGCTTAAATATTCTCGAACTATCGCCGTCTCACATTGTGTGAGATGGTGATAGTTCGAAAATATTGTGTATAATATGTTCCCAGCGTATACAGAGTGGCGATTAGGTTATCAAATTAAATAGTAAAGCGGTTATTACAAGTTGTTATCAGTCTGTTAAAATAATAAAATAATCAATTTTACTAAAAAAGATAACTAAATTTTTAAACTAAATAAATAGCGTAAATATAAGGTAAAGGAGCCAACAACAGAATCATCACTGGTAAGGGTTACGGCTAAAGAAATAGCTGCAGTGTTGAAAAACATTAAGCGCGGTAAATCACCTGAGCACGATTCTCTCAGCATAGAGCATTTACAAAATGCAGGTGTTCAAATGCCCAGAGTGCTGGCAATGTTTTTCAAGTTCTGCTTCTCACACACGTATTTGCCTGAACATCTAATAAAAACCTTAGTTGTGCCGATTGTAAAAAATCGAACGGGAGAAGCGTCGGATTTAAATTAACTATAGGTCCATATCGTTGGCTACGATTATTGCCAAAGTGTTGGACAGTGTGTTCACGATGCCCAATTTGGCTTCAGAGCTGGTCTTTTAACAGAGCACACTATTTTTTGTCTCAAGCACAGTCGGCTATACTACACGAACAGGAAATCCCCCGTGTATGTATGTTTTCTTGATCTTTCGAGAGCCTTCGATCTGGTGTCCTATGGTGTTTTATGTAAGAAGCTGTATGATGATACAACCCTTCCGGGTGAGATGATTGAGTTGCTTAGATATTGGTACGGCCATCAGACTAATATGGTGAAATGGGTGGGCTCGCCATACGATCCGTACGGGCTGGAGTGCGAGTTTAGACACGGAGGTCTGACTTCGCCGAAACTGTTCTGTTTGTACGTAGATCGGGTGATTCGTGAGCTCTGCAGCACTACGATAGGCTGTTCGGTTGACAGAACACTAGTCAATAACAGAAGTTACGCTGATGACATGGTGCTGCTGGCCCCATCGATCAGCGTGTTCAGGAAACTTATGTCTGTTTGTGACCGATCGGAGGCCCAGGACTTCAGATATAATGTAAAAAAGAGCGATTGTTTGTTGTTCAAGGCAGGTACTAAAGACTATCGTGAAGCGCGGCCTGTCACACTCGGTGGGTAAAAACTTTTAAATATTTGGAAATTGGGTCACTGCATCGCAGACGGATAATGTTGATATGGAGCGGGAGCGTAGGGCGTAGTCAGTCAGGAGCAATATGATGATCCCTAGGTTTGTAAAGTGCTCGAGGGGTGTAAGAAGTACCTTGTTTAGGGAAGACAGTCAATCTTTTTACACCTGCAGTCTATGGGTTGACTACATGCAAAGGGCTTACAGCGCCTTACATGTCCAGTACAACAACGCATACAGGGCGCTGTTGGGGTTGCCACGACCCTGTAGCGCTCAGGGATGTTCGCAGAGGCACATATAGATGACTTTTACGCAATCATGGGAAAACGTGTCGCTTACTTGATGCAGCTGGTGCGGGGCAACGCCAATAGCCTCTTGGTCATTGTGGCCTATATATAGCCTATATATTGGATAGGACGGAAGGTCTAATAGTTAGGCACTGGACCAGGACACAAGCATTGCCTTCAAATCGTGCCTTGAAATAATGTTTCTTGTACATTATTACCATATTTGATTTTTATTGATTACTAGCTGCGCCCCGCGGTTTCACCCGCATAAGTCTCGATCCCGTAAAAATATCGGGATAAAAAGTATCCTATGTCCTTCTCCGGGTCAAGGTCTATCCATATCCCAAATTTCATCCAAATCCGTTCAGCCGTTTTAGCGTGATGTCGTGACCAAGGGAAATAGGGATTCATTTTTATATATATAGATTGTATTATTAATGAAGTTGACATTATAACATATATATTTTGACATTATTGTAATAATTTTGACATTATTATTGATTGTTTGATATTATTAGTAATTAATGCCATAAGTTGCCAAAAGCGCGGAGGGATGATATCAACAATGCAACAAAACTTTATGGTGTTGTTACTAAATAATCACAAATTAAGTTTAATATTGGTAAATACTAAAGCGAATAAAAAGGTCCCACGGTAAGAATGTTAATTGTGTTAAAAAAAATAATTGTTAATGTTTAAAATACGAAATATAGAATACGTGATTTCAATAATGTGTTAACCTAATCACCACATTGTATAGGTGTTGCATGCCTTTAACGATTCTGTCTGTGGGTAATATCTACCACTCATTGATAAGAGACGAGCTTGACGCTAATATGGGATTGGTCCATGTTGACGGAGGATTTAGTTGTAAAGGAGAGGAGGCCTTTGCTCTGGAGTGGGACGACACAGGCTTATATATTTGTCATTGCTATTATCGTAGCAATCGACGGCAATGAGTCATATGTGTGAGTGCTTTGACACAATTCCATACTAATCTGCTATTCTCCACAGACAACGACTTTTCTGTAGTATTTATGACGTTGGAAAGTGGTGGGCAAGTGTGACTTAGATGTGAGAGAATTTATTAGGCTATGTACTTTCGATTATCGTACTAAAAGGTTCATTTTATCAGTTTTTATATCTCATGAAGTCATGAAAAATATTTTTGAATGATTTCAAATGTTTATTTTTTTAATGCTGAGAATGTTATCGAACTAGAACTGTAGAAAGTGAAATGATGTCTGTTAAATATTGTACATAAGGTACCTATATGTTTTTATTTTTAAATAACGATTATGTTTCACTTCAGCTGTCACTAGATGATCAAGTACTTCAGGATCAAAGTGATATCCTGGACCTTTTCGAAGATGAAGAAGAGGAATTCGAGTTTGATATAATTAATATTGATAATAACCTTATGAGGGTTCCCGAGATGGTGATATACGACACTATTGGTGCCGGGTAAGATGTTACTTCACCTGCTAGATAACAGTATAAATATTTTATAGCTTAGCTACAGAGTAACATCGCAGAAAGCCATAACTAACCACCTTAAGGACTATTCTTGCTTGTTGCGCTCGGCCGCTCTAGAGCGGGGCGGTAACAGATGTGGTCATCGTGTGCACGGGATTTTGTTTTTAAGGTGGTTAGTTATAAGCCTCCGCAATGGTAAATAATCCGCATACAAAAATAGCTAGGCTCCGTTTCCATCTGTTTTTACATAGCATACAAAATTTAAGCGAAATCAACTAAACTTATTTAAAAGATTCCGTAATCTAATAACCAAATTTCGTTGCAAGAATGCATTTTTAAAATTTTCACAGTCCTGCCGACAATGTCCTGAAAATCATAGACGGACGTAAACCAGGAGAAACATCAGCTGCAGCTCCCGAAAAAAAACCGGAAAAACCGAAAAAATGCCGTATGTCTACTTTGCTCTTTGTGGAAGAAGGAAATAATCGTCACTGGTTTGCGTTCCGAATCCCTAAAAAAATCGACCGTAGCGCGTAGCACGGTGAGCTACGCCGTAGCTCTGCGCATAGCTGGTCACGGATTTGAATTGGTGACGGACCAAACTGTATTTCTAACTAAAACTTTGCAAACGTAACGTTGATTCGAACGATTTTCGAATTGGAAATATTCGTTTCGCACATAGGTTATATTTATTTAGTTTGAAGAGTTTATTCATATACAGGGTGTTTGGTACAAGGACCGACAATTTTTTTTCAGGGATTAGTGTGTTATTCGTTAGCACAACATTATTTTATTTTACGTTTTTAAAATTAATTTAATTGTTGAAGTTTTTCGTACCTTAACACAATTTTAAAACGTAAGAGCTCAAAGGTAATTTTCTATAACCAATCATACATAAATGTCATTGTCGATAACATCAATTTGTGTGTTCTATTACAAACGAGAAAGTTGTGACGACATTACGGATACGTAAAAAAAAAAAATTGTAATTACTTACCGTGACACCTAAGACACAGATTTTAAGGATGAAAACTAGGATATGACGATACGCATCCCTAAGAAAATTGTATCGGTCCTTCTACCAAACATCCTGTATATGGGCGATACGGGCAATGGGATAGTTGTAGGCATATTTTTGACTCGGAAATCGAGTCGAATTGAATACGTTTGCATTAGTGTTCGTGCTAGGCCTGCCGGTCTGTTGAACCGAATACTTTGGGCCCTTTGTCAAATGTGCGTTACTCCAGCCAGAATATGTCGAATATCGTAATTTGAGTGCACTTGAAAATTAGGACATCATCATGTAATTGTTGCGTAAATTTTTCACATATTAGTGTTTTTTTTTTTTGGCAGTTGGTTGTTTATTTTTTTTGTTTCAACTTTTTTTTGAAGTGGGTTAATAACTAAAAAAATATTAGCACAACAAAAAATATCTACGCTCAAATGATGATATTCGACATTTTCTTGCTGGAGTAACGCACACCTCTGTCAACTATAGTAAGGCAGTGATTGACCACGTTTCTTCATGGCAACTTCGCCGCCATGACAAGCCCAGCTAACATAAAAATACATATTCAAATTGCAGCCAACGTTAATACAGTATTCGAAATGCCGGAGCCTGAACGATATTCCGGAACGCCGAATGCCTTTATTCTTAAGTTGTTCGCTATTCATCCCAATTATGATGAGAGGTAAGAGCTAATCTGTCTACTGATAAATTCTAAAGTTTTCAAAATAAAACTTTTGAATTGAAAAATTCTTTAGGCGTGTTGGGCATTTTTAGATGGGACTAAACCATTGATTTCGCGACACTGTGACGACACCAGTTTTTGACCATTAAAAAGACATCAACGCGTTGATTACCGCGGTGCCGATTTTTTTTTCAAGTTTTCACTTCCGTCGGCACTCCCAGAGTGCCATTGTTTTTTTTTTTTCAATCTTAAGTATAAAATAAACGAAGCAAAAGGAGTTTATAACGACGTAGCAACTAGCATTGTGTAGTTTTGCCCACCCCCGAACGAAAAAGACGAGAACTTGTGTGTGTACTCAAATAAGCCTCCATGAATGGCAGTAATTTATGGGACGAGCAGCCTTGCTATCTGCTGACTGGCAAATATTTGTATCATGGCTTATGGAGCTATCTATCTATACATATAATAAACTGTTTTTTTTTAATCGCTGTACGCGCCAAAATAAGTTTTCACTTCAAAAATTACTACGAGGTGTTCACGAGTTTGATGCCAAACGTATAGTTTTTAGAATTTTTTACAGTTTTTTGTTTGTCTGTATGTTTGTTCTGGATCGGTGCAAAAACGGCTGAACGGAGTTGAATGAAATTTGTTAGACAGAGTTTATAACCTGGATTAACACAGGGTAATTTTAATCCCGTTAGCACGTCCCCGTGGGATATTTTCTGACATCCATGCGGGCGAAGCCGCGGGCACATGCTAGTTCTTAAACATTTTAAATTGTGATGATTTTTCAGGTATGGGTTTGATATGCTAGAAGTGGCTTATGAGATGTTTCCCGACAGAGACTATTGTGTCGTGTGTCTTCCTACCAACCAGCCTGCTTTTCCGTTGTTAGAGCACTTTACGGTCGGTATCAAATGGTGTAGCTACACTGTAGTGTATTTGTAGTACGTATTGCCCTCTCACTTCATTAAAATATAAGGCTCGGGCAGATATCGCGGGTGCTACAAGGGTAGCGCTGCCTGTAGCTCCGCTATATCGCGCTGGTCTGCATGAGCCTTAAATGACAAGGACAGGTAGATTTGGTAACAGTTTTCTATCTTGTGTTGAAGGATTATTTTAATTTTCCTAGTCAACCTCGTAATTACTTCACCACTTTTGAAAAAAAGTGCCAGTTAATTTAAACTGCACTAAGGGCAGGCACGCACTAGGCTGCCTCGCTGCGGCAGCCAGGCTACGGCAGCCAATTTGGATTGGCTGCTGTAGTCTAGCATAGCATTGCCTAGCATTATAATTGGAGCAACTTGGAGCCCGCGCACTAAGCAGCCAAGAATTATCTTAATATTTCGGCTGCCACAGGCTGGCTATTGCTACATGGCTATCTATAGTGCGCGGCAGCACTAAAATTGCAACTAAAGGCCACATTGGTCTTAAAGCTAAAAAACCTACTATTATGAGGATGATCGTTTACCCAGAAATATGTATGTAGGTATTATAATTTGGAGCTTGCTTTCTAGGTAGCTTTAAACTGATTCACAACTAACATAGGTACTTGCTGATATTCCTACTACGTAGTTAAAGCAATGGCACGTAAAATTATATCGGAGAGGCAACCGGATGGCGAGTGGTAGTCTGGATCTTGAAGTGATACCAAACCCCCCGTACCACTCGGCATCCGGTTGCCTCTCCGATTAAATTTTAAGTTCCATTACCGAATATACTTAATGTTGAAAAAAAAATTGATAAGAAAAAAACAAATTGAATGTTTCAGTTGGTGACTCCACATGGTTGCAAAAAGAGGTTTATTAACGAGTCATTATATGTGGCGCACGTGAATTCAATTCGAGGGTAAACATTACAACATAATTATGTACTTTAATCAAGTTTGAATATTTTCTTCCAGTTTTAACATATTTGGGCGGGCAAATCCTCCCAAAAAATAACTTTTGTACACCGGGCTTTTCACGGTTCCGTGGTCTGTCCGTCCGTCCGTCCGTTACTAAACAACGTTGTTATGAAATCACGAAATAAACATTACGAAAATAAACAGAAGGTAGAGGCTCCATACATGTAATTCATGTAACCGAAAAAAAACTATGCATATTTATAAAGATTATGAAGAATTAAAAAAAAATAGAATGTTTCTAACGTAATTTTTATATTTAAGTTAATAGTGTTTGAGATGTGAGATATTTCCGGTTACAACCGTAGTAATAACTTTGATCTTCATAGTATTTCGAGAAATACTTTAAAATGCGGTTTTATTGTTGTCAATAACATCAATACCTGCTGTGTATGCCTAATGTATACGTAATTATTCATGCCAACTACGAAAGCGTTCACTGTGCGTGGTCCGACAAGTACTTGGCCAGTTTTGTTGCATTCCTCTCAAGAACTTGTCTACTCAACGGGGACTTTATTTACAGCCGACTGTCAGTTCGTCCTGGTGAAGCATGTGACTTGACACCTCTGAAGGAAGTGTTGGAGCATGCACCGCGCATAGACAAGCTACTGAAGCTGTTTCAGACCACACTCAATACAAAATCACTGCAGTCCTTCACATTGCTCAGTGAGAACCAACCTGTTGGCGTCGTCGTTCTAGGGTAAGTGTTGCCACGATATTCCACCATCTTGGAAACCTATTTTTAATGTTTTTATGCGGTTATCCGGTAACTGGTTTGTTGAGGTCAGATAGGCAATCGCTCTATGTAAAATACTGGTATTCAGCTGCATCCCGTTAGACTGGAAGCCGTCCCCAAAAATACTTGGAAAAAGGCTAGGTAGATAATGAGGTCGCAAACAAGCTGGCCAACGACCTAAAAAGGTGGCTGGGACAGACCTGATGCGGAAGTCGGAGGACAGGGTGCTGTGGCGTAGCCTGGGAGACTAGACTGCGATAGGCTGAGTTGATTAATTGATTGAAACAAGCTTGTGGCCATTGGCGGGCCAATGTCAAGAGGTTACTCCCATAAAACTACTATTAAACACGACATATATGCAGGGAGTATGACGATAGAACGAGCGTTGAACAGGTGTTTATGTTTTTGTGGTGTAAGAGAATTCTCACACGGGGTGACGGCAACTCAACCTTAACTGGTTTGCAAATGCGAAAGTTCTTGATACTTTCACATGGCGCAACTCAAGTTGTATCAATTTTGATGTAATTTTTTTGCTCTGACGACATGACATGCGCCAATTTTATGAAAAATTGCGTTGGCGATGACCGAGCGACCTGCACTGCCAGTCGCGCGTGATTGGTTGCGCCGCTGTTGAAAACTAGTTTTCGACAAGTTGCGTCGTGTGAGAATCGCCATAGAAATGTATATGCTAATTCGATTGGTTGCGTCGGTGTTGAAAAATGGTTTTATTTTGATGGAGAATACCCTAAGACCCACAATATAACTTTACATTTGTATTCCCCGAAGGCAGGTAGATCTGTACGGTTCACCTTCATTTCGCCAATAATTTACAAGCCCCATGTTATCCCAGGTACTACGCATTTTAATGAATATTTTATATTAATTCCATGCAGTCCGTTAGACAACGGGGCATCTATACGAACACATTACGACTTGGAACCGGAGCCACGTCAGCCAGGCACCGATGCAGCCGTAAGGATTCTATGATACTTAAAATATCTAATGTGCTCTATATTCTACCTACATGATTGCCTGATTTACCGCTATGCTGTTCTACAGTTTTAGATCGATGTGCCATATTAACGCCCAGGTGCTGCATTTAGGCTACGTTCAGATGACAGCATTAAGCGCCCGTTGGGCGCACGGTAAGTCTGAAAAATTATGTTCCGCAAACATTTAACTTCCAGTGAGGACGCTGGACGCACTAACGATAACGCGTTAGTGCGTCCAGCGTCCTAAATGGAAGTTAACGAAGTTCGCCCGACACATCTTCCGTCAGATGTGCAACCACTCTATGCGAGCTTTTGTAAGGGTGCGTCCAGATTATGTTATTAAACTTTTATAATATAACACGTGTACATTATTCAGAGTAACCAGGTTTTCTTTAAGCAATTTTGTGTCTTAAACAGCTTTTTACTATCTTCTCAACGTATACTATTTCACATACACACTCTCGCTCACACACCCACATACACACTCCCTCAAACACACCGAATTACTTACTCCCGTCCATACTCTATAACTCATTTAAGTGTAATTAATGTCTCTATTTTAATAACAAAAAATACAGTATATTAATAAATATTCTGTAAGATTTAACAAAATTGTAAATATTGGCTAAAAACTGTCCAGTCTATTATCAGAGAGGTATGGCGCTGTATGCGGCAATACAGGTTTTTCGACTAGTTCAACAAATTTCTTTTTATTACACCTGCTCTGTAAATACATACTATTTATACCAATTAGAGGGAAGAAACGCCTTTATCCCGCCCTTCAAATCCTTTCATCCCAAGGTATGGAAGTTTGTATGAAAATCCTTCCGACCCAAGGGTGGGAAGTATGTATGAAATTCCATTACATACCCGGTTTTTCTTTTTTTTTTAATTTGTTAGCAGTCATACTGCCAAGAGACTTTGTCTACTTATTAAATTTCAAGTAAATTGTTACTGGCCACATACAGTTTTTTTTTTTACCAGCTACCAACCTCCTTGGTGCATACAGAAAATTAAAAACGAAATTATTTTTGTATATAAAACGCGCGGAATCACGGAAAAAGTGGCTTCTTCAAGCCTTCGACTAACTCAAGATGTAAACATGTCTCAAAATATCAAGATACCCGGACAAAATGTAACATCTTATAATAGCTGCACTTTTAATAATTGTAATTTTAACTAAATATAAACATTTCTATGCATTTATGTCCATAATTTTCCTCGTAGGTGTAATAAAAAGCACTATACATCCCTCAGGATAAAGTACAGTTCCATACCTCAAATGGTTTGCGCCCCTCGCAAGCTCGTGGCGCAAATGCCATAATCTCGGTATGGAACTATCACTTTCTTCCCTCTGAAGTAATGTACTATTTTACGTTATATGGTTGTTATAGTGATGATATTTTTGGTGTCCATATAAAAATAAATAACTAATCTCTATAAAGAAACATGCTACATAAAATTGTTATATATAATGTGGACGCACCTTTACGCAGCCAATATTCATATCTGTCAGCTGAACGTAGCCTTACTATTTTGTCTTGCTTTAGATTATATTATGTATTTAGATTACTGTATATTGCCAACATTTTTGTTGGTGACCCCTCATTTATAGCACTAGGTTCTTTGTTCAGAGATTTCATTGATTCCTAAATCATTTTTTTTTCTATTGATAGATATTAGCCGGTGTACTTTCGCCTGCATTTGAACCTCACGCCCGATGGTATTTGAGGGAGCTATTACGACTTTCACAATATTCCACTCTCTTCTGGATTTGTAAGCTGTTCGCTAAAGGAGACGCTGTACGTCCAATGTGCTTATTTTAATTTAAGTTTATGCAGTGAACCAGAATGTAGCGAAATGTAGGTACGAAATAGGGAGGTATATGAGGCAATATTGCCTTAAGTGCGTTTATCCAAAAAGTTGGCAACGTGGCAAATAGCCGCCAAATATTTACCTGTTTTCATTAATTGGGCAATATTACTGTATGAAAATAAGAAATATGGCTTACTAGTCAACTAGAATAGTAATAATGAATTGCAATTATAACACTTAAATTGATGTTGCAACCGTTTTATGTGTAAAAAAGGCATTTGGAAAGTTTCCAAATACTTTTTCACATCTAAAACTAAATATTCGGAGTTAAGATATTAATTATTGCATTTCATAATCAATATGGAAATAGGAAGCTATATTTCTTATTTCCATTGCCAAATTAATCAAAACAACGAAATATTTGACAGCTATTTGCAACGTTGCCCACTTTCTGTATAAACGCTCATAAAGGATTCAATTCTGTGTCATTCCGTATGTTCTTTAAAACTTTTCGATGTAATGTGAGCAGTTTAATTGGTTACTACAACCTGCAAATTCAATTCATAGCTTTGCTGCAAGCATCGATAGACAGATCCCAAAGAACACAATTTTTTAAAAAAAATTCTTTATGAAACTCTTATAGAGTCCATCTCGTAATTTGATGTCGCTGGCTAGTCACATGAATCCAGTTCACCCGCGGGTCTCATTACCCAATATAAGTGGAAACAAAGAGCTGGAAAGAATAAATCAAAATTTGTAAGTTTTTTTTTTTTGTTTTCTCTTTTTATTTAAGACATTTTGATGCACAGAAGATGAACAGGAACACTTTTTCCTTCTTATTTGGGAATGGTGGGCGATAAATGGACCTTCGCTTTAGAAAGGGAGGTATTAGTGACAGAATAGGTATGATGACTAATACTAGATATGTTCGAAGGTAGGTAGGAATTGGAAAAAACAGTATAAGAAGACCCCTGGGTTACTACATGATTGGTAGAAGCGGGCGGTCATTTTATGTTGGTTTTAGTCAGACAAGGGCTGAAGCAGGAAGTCTGAATATAGATAAGAAGCAGACAATGTTGCAGTAAGACGACAATGTTGCATAGTTTCCATTGACAATGTTGCAGAGCAGGAAGTGGGTGTGTGTATAGATAAGATGCTGAAAATGTTGCATAGTTCCCACGCAGATCAGGCGACAATGTTGGCACGCTGTCATCCGGTGCGTGGCGGCCATATGGGATATCAATCAAATCATGTAATTTTAAAGAAGCCATAGTGAGAAAATTCCAGAAATTCCGGAGCAGCTTGGTGGCCCGTGGTAACAGCCCTAACTTACGAGTTGGTCGTGGGTTTGTTTCATCACTAACGCTCTCAAAACGGTGAAGGAAAACATCGTGAGGAAACCGGCATGTCCTAGAACCCGCACTGGGCCCGCAGTAGATTACAGTCCACTCCCTCTCGAAGAGAACAGGCCTGTGTCCCAGCAGTGGGAAATTATAGGCTGATTATAGTGATAAAATCTGCAATATCGATGGGAATACGGAGAAGTTACAAGCTCTAAATGTTTTTGGAAGGTTTTATTCCCGTCCTTGTCGCGCGGTACGGAAAATGTTTGGGTATAGTCCGGTATAGTCGTGACGTCACTTCTGTGATAGTGCTTAGCAGTTATTTTAAAACGTTTATAATTTGGCATTTTTTTTGCACTTGTAATATTGTTTGCACTATTTGCAAACAAAAATTTGTCGAGTATAAAATTTAAAAAAAACCTGGCACTATCTCTATTGTCTCTGTTCAAAGTTCAACTTTGTTGAGTCGATAATAAAGCTTCAATTTATCTACAATTCGACGTGTTTTATTAACGGCCGCTTACTGTGTAGGTACTTATTAGTACATACATTAGTATTATTTTACTTACATGGTATTTAATAGCATATTAGCTTACAAACACTTTCATATCTTAGAGGCTGTCCATTTGCGCTGTGGGTATGCGAGCGCCCCTTGACCAGTCTGCCCAAGGTCAACGTTAACACTGGTATCGTGGTTGTGGGTGCCAGTCGCACGGGACTCGCGTTCCTTGAAACTTTACTCCTGGGGTTAGTGTGAACCTTTATCATAGTATTTATTATATAATATAGTATAAGCGAAAGTCGCCCAAAAACTTCACACAAAATGATGCTGACCAGTTCTTCTGTACCTATAATATGGTGTCACCGGGTTTTCAAGACCAAATTTGGCTCTGCTATACATATAGTCAACGGAGAGCTCACGGTTTTAATTTTTTTACATTATTGGTAATCTTTTAGTTCTAAAGAGGTTTTAATAGTAAAACTATGTTACTGGCATTTAATAAATAGTCTGGGTATGAAAAAAAGTTAATTCCAAATTCGAAACTTTTATTTAAAAAATAAAAATCTATTTTTCAGTGTGTGACTTTTTACTTAGTTTTCGCGGGTTTGCGGTTTAAAGGTTATCAGGCAACTAAAACTTAACTTTTCGTTATTTTTAATAGAATAATTTATGCTTGTCGCATAACCCTGCCTTATTGTGACTTAAAACAGATCTTTTTGTGTCGATTGTAATGACAGAAAAAGCAATAAGAGCTAGTAAAATTATAGCGCTGCTGGAAGAGGTGTGTAGCGAATGTTACGTCTCACATCAG
Source organism: Omphaloscelis lunosa (assembly GCA_916610215.1). Lineage (NCBI taxonomy): Eukaryota > Metazoa > Arthropoda > Insecta > Lepidoptera > Noctuidae > Omphaloscelis > Omphaloscelis lunosa. The sequence continues at coordinate 14,025,149 of OU744258.1, forward strand.
ATATTAAGAAATTTCTAGCTATTTATGCTAATGCCATACTAAACATATTAATATTATCCATAGAAAAGCCAATGACTGTAAGATGCCCGTTTTTTTTGCAAAGGAGTTTATATATTCTCCTGGGATAAGTATGAACTTTTATCATAGTATAATACTAGCGACCCGCCCCTTGGTCGAACGGTCTTTTCGACATGACAAAACATCCAGATTTCTTTATTATGTATAACATTCACTAAATGATGGTGAAGACCGCATCAAAATCCGTTGCGTAGTTTAGAAGAACGACGCGGTCACACATACAAACACGAAATGCGACTATATTTTTACCCGACTACGGCGAATAAAAAAGGAGGGTTATGATTTTGACTGGTATGTATGTATGTACAGTATTTTTGTTTTCTTAATGTCCCTCGGGATTCATCGCATTTCCGAATACAAACGGATGCTAATTTCCATGTCCATCGATTATTAGATTTATCGTGTATAATAATTTGAATTCAGAACTAAATACTGTATTGTTGTTTTGTTTTGATTTTCGTGTGAATTATATAGAGCTGTAAAACTATTTTCCTATCTATTGTGCCTGCGACTTTAGCAGCTGTCTTATCATTTTTAAAATAAATTGCATTAAGTTAAAAGAGTTTTGACAACTCTATATACTTCCAAGTCGATTGAGAACGTCCGATCTGCACCAAGTGCAAAGGACAACTGATAGAAATCCGATGACTGACGAAACACGAGTTTTGCCGAGGGACATTTTAAAAACATAGTTTGTCTGTATCATAGATTTACTAAATCTGTTGTCTGTATGTATATATGTTCATCTGCTACCTCATAACTTCTAAACTATCGATCATAATTTGACAGATGAGGAGGTATCATTGGGAGGGTCTTAGTCGTCCACTGATTATAGGCTATATGACGTCACATTAAATACAATATGGCGCTCTCTAGAGGATATAAAGTCATGAATAAAAAAATAAAACTAAATGTTCCATGTTGGATATCAAGTCAAAGGGCTTGACAAGCACATTACAAATATGTATATATATCATATTATCCAAGTAAATAAATACGTTTAAATTGGTAATTAATAAAAACATGCAAAAGTGAGACTGTGCTACGTACGGCGCGGCTGTAAAATTAATACGAACAACAAAAGCCAAACAAAAAAAATTAAAGCTGCTCTGCAAATACTGTATCACGAAATTATAACCCCAAAATAATTTAAATAAAAAGTAAGTTCAAAAACTAAAACGCGACTACTGAAAAATCACGCTCTAAAAAGTGTGAAACAAGAAAATATTTAAGACCGAAATCAAGACATAGATACAAAAATGGTCAAGGTAAAGCCGTGGTCGCACGCCTACAAAATTATAATGGCATGCGACCGATTTTTCAGTAGTCGGGTTTTAGTTTTTGAACTTACCTACTTTTTATATAAAATGTAGAGATAAATAAATATGGGCCAGATACAGGTATAAAATTACCAAAATGACGAATTCTTTTCGTCATTTTAGAAAGAAAAATATTTTATTTTGGAAAGCACAGAAAATACAAACTGTTAACAAAAAAGAGCATTTAAAAAAAAACTAACAAATTTAATATATTTTTCAAAATAAAAAAAAATATAACGACCTGCACGAGGCCAAAAAGGCTCTTATCTGCCGACAAACTGTTATGCAGTTTGGTAGATTTTATGCATTTTATTGTTAACACAGATTTTGAATAAATAAATAATAATAATCTCAGCATAATAACGAAACTACCTCTTGGAAGGGGCGACTAGAATCAATCATTTATTTTTTTTGTACATTTTTGACGTTCAAAGGTGCTAACTATTTGAAATAAATGATTTGTCTTTGACTTTGAACTATTCCACAGGCCAGCGTCACAGTACTTAACGTTTAGCAACGTGACCCTCATTTCGGAGCATGGCGTCCCAGACGTGGGTGACTGTCTTAAGGCAGCGGACATATGTGTGCCGAAAGATGGCCGGTATACCGACCGCTATATCAAGTGCATGCCCTTTTACTATTATTTGGATATCATAACAGCTGTTATGGTGAAAATTGACAGGTAATTTATATCCTTAACTTAAAGCGGAATTGACCAATAAAAATGAACGCGTTCAGCACATCTAAACCGCGTTCAAGAGCTGTCAGTGTCATCATTGTTGTGTAATATTGACACTGACAGCTCTTGAACGCAGTTTAGACATGCTGATCGCTTTCAGTTTCATCGGTGAAATTGGCATTTAAAGTCACACAAGGATCTTTTGGCGCTCGAATGACGTTGCGCGTTGACAGGGTGGCGCTGTTGGTTTACATTTGTGCGATTTTTTTTGTGGTTTTTGTATTCATAAAACAAAATGGCGGATTTTGTTCCGGATTTGACCACGCGCCAATAGATCCTTGTAAGCACTAAGTTACGTTTTCGTATTGAAAGCATGCGGAAGCTGTGTGACGAAAAAGTTTTACGAATTTTGGGACATTTTTTAACCTGCTACAACTCAACGCTGTATTCTGTTTCCTTGGTTGGCTGGATATAATATTATGGCCTTTTCAATACAGTTCTAATCTTAGAACATGACTTAAGAGTAATTTGGTTCTATTGCCGCAGTACATAATCTTACCAAACACTTTCAAATGTGTGCTGTGTGCTGGGTCTGGGTCAAATAAATTTATCTTCTTTTCTTCTTTCTATGTCTTTCTGCCGTGGCTGAAGCTTCTTTTTGCGCTAAACTATACCATTGATTGGTAACCTGCATTTTTTTTCCTTAAAAAACACCTGTATGTGAGATTGGGTGTGTGATATCCGATCGCTGTAGTTTAAGATGATTGTATGAATGTATCCGAACTGATGGAATGTGACAAAAAAGGGGGAATGAAAGGAGAAAACAATTCAAGGGTGAAAAAGAAAAGACGTTGCTCGCTTATAATAATTATTATTTATTTTACTGTATAATACAGTGTACTTATATTCAAACTCTTGTTTGTATACGAATCCTGCTGCATGTCGGGCATGTAGTTATTTCATTTGTTGTGCACATGAAATATTAATTCAATGTCTTTGCAGGAAGCGAAAATGCATTCATTTAAAAGGAGGCGGTTATAAGTTCTACGACGAACTGGTGTTGACCTGCGGTGAACAGTTCCAACATCCGGATTATTTGAAGGAATCCCTAGCACTTGTTAAAGAAGTTGCGTAAGTAACTTATTTAAGAAAATAAATGAATAGTAGTTTGGTACAACTATACAAGGATCTTTTGGCGCATCGCAGAAATCGGAACGAACCTCCATCTTGTTTTTATGAGACTGCGCGACGCAAAGGAGGGTAATGTGTTTATGTAGGTATGTATGTTTGTTCCTTTGTGGCGCTCTAGAGACCAAAAGCGTCGGCCGATTTTGATGATTCTTACGTCAATCGATTTGTCTTAATCTTGTGAGTGTCACTAAAGACATGACAGTAATCAATATGGCGATAACCACACAAAAAAGAAAAAAAAATCGATGAAATCATCATAGGTTTCTCTAATTTAAATAAATAAATAAATAATCATTTTTTATTTTGAATTACCATTTAGCATTTTGAATGATTTAAAGTTTGTTAGCAACTATTCTCAAATAAATTGTCAAAACTTATAAAAAAGCTGTGATAAAGTTCTTATAATATATAATAACGTTATTATAATAATAAATAATTCAATATAATTCCTATAATAGAATGACAAACACAGAATTTTATTGTTTATAGAGAAAAAAAAATTAAAACAATTTCGCAAAACAATTTAACCAACAACGATCTCCGTCAATATCATTCAAGCGTCAAAAGATCCTAGTTGTTGTCGTTCTAGTGTTGTGTAGAAGATAAGTAGAAGCCACTCCATGCAGTGCGATACCGTATCATAAAGCTTCGGCCAAACCTGCGCAACTAAAGCGACTGCGAAGCGGGAGTGTCAGCAGTGCGTGTTCGTTTTTTTTCCCTTTGATCTATGGCATCTCGTAGTTTTGCTCACTGAGGTCTTGGCTGCTTAACCGGACTTTCATGTGGGTGCCTTAAGCTTCTACACTTAAAACCTCCAGCCAGGGGCAAAAACTATTCTAAATTAAAACTAGGCGAGCGCTGGTAAGGGCACACCCTGTGGGGTACGAACCTCGGTTTGACGCTCCCGCTTCGCGTCCCGCGTCCCACGTTGTGGTTGCGCAGGCTTGGCCGAAGCTAAATCGTGTTGCTAAATATTAAAAATATCAAACTACTTACTACCTATTTTCTACCCAATGGTTGCATCTAAGAAATTATTCACAGATTGTCAGAGATAACGACGCTCTACAAAGCCAAGTTTTTTAAAAAACGATATGGCATTTGGTGATTAGTAAAAAAAAACACACATTTTTTATTCATTTTCTATTTTCCTGTTGGTTTACACCACAAAGCGACTAGAGAATAATAAAATTCGTGGCAGCGAAAATGTGTTGGGCGCCCAACTTCTGTCACGGACCGCCTTCAAAGCCGTCAGTTAAACACTGACGGCATTATTTGTGTTAGTGCAAGTAAAACTTAACACACACACAGCACGCGAAACGCGTGCGCAGGTCGTGCGCGGGTCGGGAGCGGGAGCCGCGCACGCGTTTCGTGTGCTGACATCCATATTATGATACAAGGAATTACAATATATACAAGTCCACCGTTCTGCCGTCCCGACCCGCACCCGCCTTGTGTCGATGACACGCTAGGTTTGTATCGAAAGTGTTGAAAATGGTGCATCTAGCAGCAGCCGCCGAGGCGTTCCGTGCTAACACAGAAGAATACTTTATCAGCCTCGAAGCTGATAGGCTATTGACTGTCCAAGACTATATTTTGTGTATTGTACGCTTTCAATTCTTTCTTTATTTTGTTCAGAAAAGGCAAACGCTGCGAAAGAGTACTGATGGATGATCTCCAGTATGTACCGGATACTGTCCCAATGCCTCCCGAGATGCCTGAGAATGTGTTTCTGATCAGCTCTCTGTACGAAGCCAATATTTGTTTAAGAAGACTTATGCGCATGATCAATGAAGCTAGTTAGTATAAGTGCTATAATAAAAATTGAGGGGTTTATTATCCCTCGTCCCTCTACCTCCTCCCCTAACCCCTATTGAGGCGGCACGATCCTAAACTTTAACCAAAAAACCTTCTGTGGTTCCCCTTTTTAGGCATTTTGCAAAATTTTTGAGCGCAACGTTCACTTTTCGTCTCTGTCTCTATTTAGAAAATTTGGTACTGGATAGAAACGGCAGCTTCTTTAACCTTAGCAGCTACAAGAAAATGTCCTTAGACCGTTTATAACTATTGAACACAAAAAAAAATGCATTCTTCAATTTAAAATGTAAAACAGTTTTGGCAATACAACGAGATTCGTTAGTACTTAAAACTCATATTGGTACAGTCGGCTGCATGTCATTGGCAACAAAACCGGTGTAAACTGGCTTCGCATTCTATTGAAACTTCATACGCTAGGCCAGCCTACTGTTGCTCAGAGTGACCTCACAGACAACGCATAGTGGTCACGTACCGCCTGGCACACTTGCAAAGTTGGCATTCATGGGGACCCCTTTACAGTCTCCCCAAGGATCCGTACTTAAAGGCGTTGCACAAGGGGGTTTCGGATCGGTCTTTCGTGAGGTAAACGTTCCCCCTTCCATGTGCAGATGGTAACCGCTGGGGTGGTTTTAGTGAGGTAAAAATCTCTCACACTCCCCGGACTTATCCCCAAAGCCCGCGCTCAAAGCGCAGCGGGGAGAGAAGGTTTCCTCAAAAAAAAAAGCCTGCCTACTGTTTCAAAATATTATGCAAAATTTTTGACTCAATACTTACTTTTATTTGTATGCAGGAGATTCTTTAGTCTTAAGCAAAGATAACCAAGTGATTGTATACGGTGACCATATTGAAGCATACAGCTGTATCGCGGCACTGTTGGAACTGGGTGTGACGCCGGAGATGATTGTCTTCGTCGAACCGTTCCCTTCGATCGAGGATCCTGCTCCCCTGAGGGTCAACTGCTTTAATGATGAGACGGTGTGTATCGTATAACCTCGTATTCATTCGGTTAAATTTGATTTGTAAGTCTCGTACTAGCCACAGACATGAGAGTAATGATTGGAATGGGGACCAACTTGAATAGTTCATCAGGTCTCGCATTCGTATTATTCGAATTCGTCAAATGTTTGCGGATGATGTCATATCCGACAGAGGCCTTATTATCTTGGTTGGTTTGTAGGTATGTGATACTGCATGATGTGGCTTGGCCATAGTGTTTTGGCTCGCCATGCATAGTAGGTATGGGAATAGTCTATTAATTAGTGTAGCATTTAGCTGGGATTATTAGTGAACCAGACGTGAGAAATTGATTAAAATTTGGTCTTTCATAAACGTTTGGCCAGGGTTCTGGTTAAAGAAATTTATTAGGGTTAAGACTGGGTTCTATGGAGTAAAAAACTTGGCTTAAAGCGATAACGATATGATAGGGTAGTCCGTGAAACTTAACTTTCTTCTCAGACCTGCACATTGCAGAAAACATAAGTAAATTTGAATTTGGCGGGCTACCGAAGCGCCCCCCTTAAAGTAAAAATCCTGATTGTAGATTGACGCAAGAGTCCAAGCCACTGTGGAGAAACTTGGCATTCGTGTGTTACGACAAAGCCATTTGGCAGCATGGCATCAAATAGGCAACCGGGTGGAATCTATTGATTTCATGGCACCCCTAACTTCGATCTCGATTAGAACATTTGCACTTTTCTATTATGGACTACGCGCTATTAACTTGTATGCGTTTAAAGGTATTTGCATTTGATTTTTCTAGATTTTTGAAGACACCGCTTAACATCATCATCATCACCATTATCAGCCTACAGCAGGCCACTGCTGGGCATAGAACTCTCTCCTATTGCATGCCATTCAGCTCGCTTGATGACGTAAAGTTTATGCCTTGCACTAGGATCAAAAAATGTAGATGATGATGACGATGACTGTTTTTATGACAATCACTTCAGTGTTTGTAAGGTGGCTGGTAAATATACAGGTCAAAATAAATTACCTAGCGAAACTCTGCAGACATGATGGGTATAGAAACCAAAACAAGAAATAATAAAGATTAATTTGATGGATATTTTTTTGGAAACATGACCGCTGGTAGTGTTGTTAGGTACTTGAAGTGTGAGTTGATAAATTTTGTTTTATCGTGTTGAGATATCGATATCCATCGCATCTAAGAAATATAAACAAAAAAAAAATAGATTTTTATACATATATTTTAAGTGACTACACTACCGGCGGTTGACGACCCCTAAAAAAAACATCGTCATCAGAGATATCGATATCCATCAGGTCTGCAGAGTTTTTCTAGTAAATTTAATTTGACCCTGTTTAAAAAACAATAACATTTTAGTGACACTAACAGAAAATAGCATGATTATTAGGCCGCGCGCACTTTGTTGCGATTTCGTACGAAAATCACTCGACCTCGTAATCGTTATGTTAAATGATTTACCTTATCACATAAGGGATAATCACAAGATAGTATTATTCGCAGATGACACTTCGCTCATTTTTAAAACCAAACGTCAGTTAGTCAACTTTGAACAAGTTAACGATGCACTCTCTAAAGTAGTGCATTGGTTTAATGTAAATAATCTTCTACTGAACGAAAAAAAGACTAAACTCATTAAATTTTCAATGCCAAATGTCAGGCAGCTATCTACCAATGTTCAAGTAAATGGAACAGAGTTGGACCCTGTTGATTCGACAGTTTTTCTTGGAATCACTATTGACAGTAAATTACAATGGGGCCCACACATAGAAAAATTGTCAGGAAGACTAAGTTCGGCCGCCTATGCTGTTAAAAAAATTAGACAGATAACTGATGTGGATACAGCCAGAATTGTTTATTTTAGTTATTTTCATAGTCTTATGTCATATGGGATTCTTCTCTGGGGAACCTGTGCGGACATTGATACTATCTTTGTTCTACAGAAAAGGGCTGTTCGAGGTGTGTATCAGAATGGCGGGTGTAATTTCCAGATTTGCCTAAATTTATTACAGTTATTTGGTACCTTCTGTGTACCTTTACGTACCACTCTTGAAAATCTGTGTACCTACACCCGTATGATGATATTTTAAAAATTAGGTACACCCGCCATCCTGATGTCAGAACCGCGGGTGTACTGCTAACCAATATATGTAGCCAAGCGTACTGTTTATGTAAATTTGGTACCTCTTGTGTACCTGCAGATAAAAGTATTAAATAAACTAAATACTGCAAGGTTGCTGCGAAAAATAAAAAAATATTTTTTTATTACACGACATTACTTTGTATTTTATAATACTAACTAACAATAGTAACGACGTCAAAGGATAATAACAATCTTCGATAATTGAACCTTGAACCTCCATATTAAACATATTGCCAAGATACGTTTAATGTGTACCTAATATCTTTAATAGTAATCCCAAACCTCCGTGTATCATTTAGTCACTGTTGCGTGCGTGACTATACCGGGAATCGGAAATGAAATTAACGGACACAAGTTACACACAGACTCAGGACAACACTTTAAATGTGATCCGCAAATTGTTGTTTTATGTGTTCTGTTTCACAACTTCGTGTTCAGCAGTCGCATACTACGACCACTGGATCACTGGCAGTCTACAATTAAACTATTTTTATTTAACAAATTATAAGGCCGAGTTAAATGCACATGGAATCAGTGCGTTATTCATATATTAATCCTTTCTTATTTCGTTATTGTGAAAATTAATTAATATATCCTTTAAAACTGTCTCTTATTTCATTTTGATTCTGGAAACACTGATAGACAAACATCCTAATTCTATAAATCCTTCACAATTCTAAAATGGGCAATATGTTGTTTTTGTAATTATGTATACATATAGTTTTTTTTAATATTTAAGATAAGTTATCAATACGTAGATTGTTATTTTAAAAGATACGTTTTACAAGAAATTATTTTTTTTTATTTTTGCAGCAACCTTGCAGTATTTAGTTTATTTAATACTTTTATCTGCAGGTACACAAGAGGTACCAAATTTACATAAACAGTACGCTTGGCTACATATATTGGTTAGCAGTACACCCGCGGTTCTGACATCAGGATGGCGGGTGTACCTAATTTTTAAAATATCATCATACGGGTGTAGGTACACAGATTTTCAAGAGAGGTACGTAAAGGTACACAGAAGGTACCAAATAACTGTAATAAATTTAGGCAAATCTGGAAATTACACCCGCCATTCTGATACACACCTGTTCGAGCCATATACAACCTAGGTCCAAGAGATTCCCTTAGAGAAAAATTCAAAGAAATAAATATTCTGACTGTAGCCTCACAATATATTTTTGAAAACCTATTGTATGTACACAAAAATATATCAAATTTTAAGAAAATGTCCGATATTCATAGTTTAAATACCAGGAATAAACACAATCTTGCTGTGCATCGCACACGTCTCCACAAAGTAGGCAACTCGTTCATGGGTCAATGTATACGCTTTTACAACAAACTTCCCATTGACATTCGAAACTTACCCATTAATAGATTTAAAATCTGTATTAAAACTAAACTTTGTAAAAAAGGGTATTATAAAATTTCAGATTATTTAGAAGATAAAAAAGCATGGGATTGAACTGCTCGCTCTGCTAAGCCTTGTGATAAAACTTAACATTTTAATTATTTTGTAAAATCATGAAAATATACCAGTTTTATATACACATTGACATTGTTGAAAATTATATTCAAAATGACATGATTACTTTGTAAAGTATTATATTATTTTATTTAATTATTGTGAATGTGAGGACTATGTGGATATCATTATTATTTTCATTTTTCAGTTAGTTTTAATTATTGTCTGGCAGTTTGAGTAGTTTATGCGGCCTACCCAAATGTCCTTTCTTTGGTATTGTTCGTCGAGTTGAGCTCCTTAAGTTCTGAGTTGAGCTCCACGATTACTGACAAATGCTTGCACTGACTGGACAGGTTCACTCAAATCTGTGTGGTTCTTTCCTCAAAAGACCATTTCAGACACTAATTTACATGGTCCTCATATGGCCTGACCAAGATTATGTCTGGACTTTAAAAGAGACTGTGACCTCTGAGTTTGTTTCGGCCTTTCTTCTCAGAGTAGTCAGATAGGAAACGCCGAACTCAACTAGCTTATTTTTATTTTTTTTAATATGACGTGTAAAAGTGATTCTGATATCCTATTTACAGAATAAACAATTTCATTTCATTTCATTTCATATACCGCTTGTAAAAACCATACCCAGTATATTAAAAGTTCACTAAGGTTGAATCTTTCTAACTGTATCATAAACTAGCTTTTGCCCGCGGCTTCGCTCACATGGATGTCGAAAAATATCCCACGGAAACAATGTATAATACATGAGATTTTTTTGCAGAATAGACCTGTAGCGTGCAACGTGCAAGTAACATTAAACTTTCAAGCGAACATTTAACTTTCAAGGTCGACTATACCATTTTGTCAATTATCATAGATATTATTAAATACCGAAATATGTTTGTTTTTTATCCTGAACAGCTATAAATGAGTGTGGTTTAGTGTACGACGGCGGGCTGGTGGTAGGTCCCACATTCGAGACCAACGACCCGTGCATATCCGGGGCAGGAACCTGCGTGCGGTATTCACGTCGCTTGTACGCAAGCCGTAGCATGCATCGGTACCATTGCTCCGAAGACATTGGAGAAGCGGTAATGTTCTAACATTAATTTCGTTCTACTTCATAAAAATCTTAAATTCGTTCAGTCACTAACAGACTTAGCACAGCCTCAACATTTGACCACCCTTTCTGATACACCCCGTAGAACCTATAAGACACGAGGTGTTGTTGTTGCAATAACCACGATTGCTCTGAAATCTCAAAATCTACATTTCTGTACATTTTTAGCTGGGAAGACTATTCTTGCTGAAGTTGGATCCATTCATGATGGGTGACCCAGAAATGAGTACAGCACCTGACGATCTCTTACCCAGATACAGTTCCACTACCTTAGGGTAATATAAATTGGTGTTTTTATGTTATTGTATAGCAAAAAAACCCACAATTTAAACGATTTTTAAATTGAAAATACAACTATCTTATAGCATTTTTAGTTAAATTTACTCGACAATCACAATTAGTATCACCCATAGATGGGAATAAAGTCTATATAGATAGAGATGTACCTAGAAGGCTCAACATAAGAAAAACTGGAAAAGTATTGGGATACCTTTGCCCAGCAGTGCGATAAAACAGGTGAGCTAAAAAAATACATGCCTACTGTGCGAAACGAGTATTTCCAATACAAAAATCGTTTGAATTTATTTCGCGTGTTCGTTCTAGGCCTACAGACTGATGGTAAATGGTTACTGCCACTACTAAACAACTCTAGTACCAGAAGCATTGCAGAATGCGCTGTGATTTCAATACCAGTCCCAAAGCTGAAATGTTTCATGTGCCTGCCTAGAATCACACCGCTCATGCTTTTCAAACCAGAAAGCTAGTTGGAGGCAAAAAAAAAATAGGTCATAGAACTTCCACGGAAGAGCTCCTTCACTTGTCTATAAAACGGGTGTAAAAGACGCTTAACGAAGTCGAGGGTCACTCTTTCCGTCATTGTGATAATCGACATTACCGTTGCATGCAGTCATAAGGATAATATTTTGCGTGCGTTACATTGCGCGGTGCCGTAACCAGCGATTTCTCAAACTCTCAACAACAAACAGCGATTTCTCAAACTCTCAAACACCGATTACTCAAACTATGTATTGTATTTTGCCTGTATGTGTAACTGTATTTTGCCTAAGTTAAAAAATATTGTTTTTTAACTTGGGATTTTTCAGGTTTGCTCGGCATGGCAGCATGAGTAGTTTTTCACGGCTCGCCGGAGCGTCGACGCAATTGACACGGTTAGTGATTACGTTGTCGTAGCAAAAGCAAGTTATTTTGTAAATGGAAAGAATACCTAAGGGTGTAGCTAGACTGCGGTCGATTGACATCGGTGTACTTACCACTGTCCAATGCGAAAATTATTTTTTATATTCAGTTCTTGTTCAAAGCTAACTGTAGAATAAATTTTTATACAAAATGATGGCTTGATGTAGGAATTTGGTAATTTTTTGTTTGTGACTAAGGAAGTGATAAATATGTAATGTGGGTGGATCGAGGAGGAATGGAGGCAAAAATTTGTTTCGCTGACTCCAAGTAAAGGCTCTTTCAAACAAGCGCGACACGCGACGCGACACAAAGACACCGCTCGTCGCGCGACGAGCGGTGTCTTTGTGTCGCGTCGCGTGTCGCGCTTGTTTGAAAGACCCTTATCACGGGACAACAACAGAAAAAACGGGACGAAATAAAGTATATTTAAAAAACTAGCGTTTTGCCTGCGGTCTCGCTCCTGCGGTTCAACAGGAACTGTGCATTTTTCCGGGATAAAAAATATCCTTTGTGAGTGACAGGATATTTTATCCGATATCCAGCGGATGTGTGGTTTCGCTAGCTAATTTTATTCAGCCCTGTATTGTGTTTTTGGTTTGTTTTGCTTTCACACAACAACAGAGCACGGACCGACGTGATATTTGCATAGAGATAATTTATGTGGTGATGAGTTATATAGGATTTTTATCGGGGAAAAATGCATATGTTCGTTATAGTTTGACCGATACCGCTGTACCACGACTTAGATATGTACGCATGTATGTGAGACGGGGGGATAGTGCAGGCCGCTCACGACTCCCTGGCCCTCCGCCTCACCGCGTATTGCTAACGCGCGGTACAGCGCTATCGGTCAAACTATAGCTAATTTTATTTGCCCTTGTATATGATTTAAAGAGAAAGAAAATTTATTTTATTTAGCACAGACTAAAAGGCACACAAAAATAATAGTAGTATAGTATTTGTGTTTGATAGATACACAATACGATGTAGTTATTGGTTGATAGATGGCAACCTGTGATGAAGTTTGAGTCGCCGATAGTCAAGTTTGCGATATTACCGGGACCCTTGTACTACTTGAAGCTAAAGAAGCCTGGCAAAGAGGTCCCTATGGCTGTCCAACAGAGCTTGCCGCGACAGGTATAGCAATATTATCTATTTATTGCGATTATAGTGTTTTGAGATTATTATTTTTTGCGAACATCGTGTTTTGAGAAAATGAAATGTTACTGTGCGACGAAGTGGTCGCGTGCTCATGCGCTCTCCCCCCGCTCCTCGCGTATAAATAGAATATTCTTTACCCGTTGCATTTAGGTTAATGTGTAGTTTAGCCGTTTACAGATTAAATCATTTATCAAAAATGCACATTACGTCGAATATTAGCCTCTCCTCAAAAATAAACTCAAGGTTAGCCGGCTAACGTTAAGTTTATTTCCACACCCGTCTTAAGCCGTAATATATAATATTTATATAATCAGGCTCACTTCACCTAAGTTTTCACATAAGAGTGTATGGTAGGTAATCCCTAAGTACACTTCTTAAATCGCAGCCTCATTTCTCTTTGTCAGGGAAAAATTAATACTAACATAAATCGTCCGTACATTTGTGGCGGCATCTCCATCGCCACATGTGAACTACGCATCAAAGACTTGACGCCACACAAAATCCTGACGTCACACAAATCCTGCATCACGCAATTAGAGTTTACCGCGCGAACGACATGTATATGACTATCCGAAATCAGTCGTCGGGTGCCTGCCAGACACGACACCCGTTTGGTCGGAGGATCCTCCCTGTACTATAGAATATGAGTGAACCCCCTGTTCCTCATGCCCCTAAACATTACAATCACAACTGTCATTATTTGACCATAAAACAGGTTATTGACGTAAGCTATTAATTTGCAAACCGAATACAGATAGTGCCATCCACGAAGATGTGCCCCACTCTTCTTCCTAAACACTTACTGTACAAGAGTGCAACATTCCGCTAGTGTTTCAGTATTGTCAATACACACTAATTACCTATGAGTGGGTAGTTACTAAACACGACAAACTAAAACACAAGAGTGAGGCGCGTCTTCGCGGATGGCACTATCAGTAGACATTGTGATGACTAATGTAACCTTAATTCATTTCTCACACCTTCAGGGCCATAATTTGGTAACGGACAAGGATGACAACTACTTCCGTGTCCATCTGAACGTATTCCACGTGGTCGATGCGGTCACGTGCCTCTCCCACAAACGTTTCGCTCCAGAAATATATCAGCAGCTGTATGGCAAACATGAGGCCTTCTTCAATAAACTGTATGCTAGATATCAGGTAAGACCGATAGATACGAGGCATTTATGTTGAAGGAGCTTGATAGTCAGTCTCAAAAAGATGCATATGTCGCAGTAAGATGGTTGAAGCCGTGATATAGTTATATCCCTAGGGACATAGCGTAATATAGTTACAGATGTTCTATGTCACGAAGTCCGTTTGGCTATGAATGTTGTCAAGCGTGCATATGCACATTGTTTTTGTGTGCGTAACCTCGAGAGCGCTCAGTGTCTATCGGGACACGGTCCGGATCAGTAGTGGTTTTTAGTTCGCGCCAAATTGTTTCACGGAGTAAGGTCAGCATGGCAACAAAACGAAGAAGAGTTGTCCATAGTGAGGTAATATTTATTTATACGTTTTCAATTAAAATGTTATACAAAGATACTTAATATAGCAATAGAAGTATTTATAAAATGAATGTTTTTTTGTGTTATAAAATGTTTATATTACTTAATTATTTTGATTACATTTTGTTTTAGGGTCGAAACATGATAGCTAGTGTTTATCATTTTCTGCGAGAAGAATATGAATTTACAAAATCATTAATGGAACTCAACTGTGATTTGTCTCATTTACGAGACATTACACGCCGTACAGCTGAAGCTACGGGTGTGAGCCAAAAAATAGTTCAAAGAATATTAAAAGAAGAGAAGGAATTGCCATCCACTTCATCAAAATTCACTTCACCTATGAAGAAAAGGAGAAAGCGAGATAATAAAGTGGATATAGATAATTTTACAGCCGATGTGGTTCGCAGTACTGTACAAGATTTCCATATTGTCCATAAAGAAATTCCAACATTAGCTAAGTTAAGAACGGCATTGAATGAAAAAATCGGATTCGAAGGTTGTTTAGAAACTGTTCGCAAGTTACTGTTGAAATTAGGTTACAAGTGGCGCAAAACAGAGAACAACCGTAAAGTCTTGACGGAGCGTCATGATATACAAATGTGGCGTTTAAAATATTAAAAAAAAATAACAGAGTACCGCTCTCAAAGTCGGCCCATTGTCTACACCGATGAGAGCTGCGTCCTTTCGACACACGTGCGAAACAACACCTGGGCAAAAAAAAGGAAAGAACTCCGTTTTTTAAAAAAAATAGCACTGGCACTCGCTTTATTTTAGCGCACGCGGGAACCAAGGATGGTTTTATTGAAAATGCTTCCTTGGTTTATAAGGCCAACTCAACAGCTGGTGATTATCATTCAAATATGAGCTATGATAACTATGTAAAATGGCTAAATGAAAAGTTGCTACCCAATTTACTTCCGCGCTCTGTCATTGTCTTAGACAATGCATCTTATCACAACACACGGGCTGAACGACTACCGACGCAATCTACAAAGAAAGCCGATATGCAGCATTGGCTCAGGGATAAGGGTATAGCATTTGATGAATCTCTTCTTAAATTGGAATTGTACGATACAATAAAGAAGTACAAAGCCCAACACGTAATCTACAAGATTGACGATTTTATAAAAAGCAAGGGTTTTGATGTCTTACGCCTTCCCCCTTATCACCCAGAATTAAATGCGATTGAAAATATTTGGGGGATCGTTAAAAATTATGTCGCATCTAAAAATATCGAGCAAAACATGACGAATACGGAAAGACTGATCAATGAAAGTTTGGGCCAAGTTAGCAGTGAAACGTGGCAAAAAACTTGTGCTCATGTTGAAAAAATTGAAAAAGACTACTTGAAATATTTTTATCTCGATTTTGAATTTATAATCAATGTACAAGATGATTCTGACGACAGCAAAACGGAATCGGAAATCGAAAATTTATCTGATAGTGATTGAAAATACTGAATAGTCCTACTTGTTTCGTTTCCATTCTGTAACACCAATGCTTAATTAAATGCCTACATATTCTTAATATTCTTGTATTTATTGCAACCTAATCTAATTTATTTACAAAATGTATATACTTTTAAAACCAAAATTTTATTTAGATTATTAAATCTCGACTTGAATATATATCAGATTTTTTTGCTAACGTTACCTACTTTTACACACACAAGCGCGCTTGTCGGGATACGTCACTACTACAATCAAAGCCGAACGGACTTCGTGAAATAGAATATCTGTACTTATACGAAAGCAGTTCATAACTGTAGGAATGCAATAATTTTGTTACTGCGACCAATTTCGACGTAGCACTCGCTCGGATCATGCGTAGTTGGTCATAGTTTTAACTTAAACCTAACCTATTTGGTCGAAGTGCCCTAATAGTTATATTACTAGATCGTGCTTGTATCATAGTTATATTCCTAGGAAGACTGTTATGAACCGCTTTCATATAACTAGATTACGGTACATAGCTAAGTTTCCTAGATATCCCTTGGGATATAACTATATCACGGCTTTAAGCATCTTTCTGCGACATATATACCGACAAGAATTCATTTGATTGTCTACAAGTTTTCCTTAGTATTGTATCAATGTGTAGCTACAATTATGCACCCAATGTGTCTAATACAATATTATGGAATAAAGATTGTACCTGTGTTCGTTTCTATGATCTGAGGTTGGTACAGTACCCAGTCTTGAATATGGAACATCAAATTTTAGAAAAGGTTCAGTGATGTTTGTAGTGCGTCGTCTCTGTTCATCGTACCTGTCTGTCTCTAAACTCGACGTGTCACATTAACGCCTGTATACTATATCACCAAGCTTTCAAAACTGACTACCTACTGTATTTGCAGAAGAATCAAATACAAGATTTGTACGAGTTCTTCACGCAACCTTGGATGTCGGCACTCTACCAGGAGTCGTTCAGAGATCTCGTAAATGACATTAACGACCAAGACATTGGCACGGTAGGTCTTATACTTGCAATTATTGACAATAGTTTACCTCCCTTTTTTCTGTTTCTATAATAATCTCGAAGTACCCGTGGCAAGATCGACTACACAAATTTTGGATGGACTAAAGCTTCAGCATTGTTCCGTTGCGAAAAAGGGATGGCGCTATCAGTCGTCTATAGCCGTTTCTTTCGCACTGGTACAATATGATGGTTGAAAATACAGCCACTAGATCGTAGTTCGCATTATCGGTTACCTGTACTGAGACTGATCCTCTCATAGTATCCCTGACCTAAAGAGGTGTAGTATTATAACTAACAACGCCATCTCTTACGAAGAACTGTGTACTAAAGTTCCCCTTACTCTTATGTATGTAAACCATCACACTGAGCTATTTGCAAGCAGCTTGAGCTTGGAAACTTTGGAAGATTTGTGTCAATTATTTGTTAACGTGGCTAGTAGATGGCGTTAGGTGCGCATAAACTTTGTGCTTTATTCGAAGTTTTTATGAGTGTATTATTATCAGAATAGTGTATGATTTTGAGCTCATTTAATCTTTTATTATGTAAATATTTTAAATTATATTTTTACGTATAATTTTTACATGTTAGCTAAGATTATGGTCAGTGTCCTTCACTGTCCTTAACAGTTCTCTTTTGTCAGGCGAGGTGATCATAAGAATCCTTTTCTGTTTTTTATCCGACTACAGCAAAGCCAAAAGGAAGGGTTATGATTTTAGCAGTCTATGTATGTATGTATGTTTGCTTTTACGTGTGTTCCACCGTAGCACCTAAACTATCGAACCGATTTTAATGAATGAGGTATCAATAGATTTGTAATAATAGTCTGCGTGACATAGGGTATATAAATTTTTCCTAAATTTAATGTGATGATTTCTGTCTGAAATATTTGCTTGTTTCGTTCTTTTAGATAATTTTTATTTTCCCGTAGTCGGGTTACAGTATTTTATTAAACTATTTTTTTTTATTCGACAAATATTTATCACTTTATTAAATTTCAGATTAAAGATTTACTGAAATCAAGGTTCGCTATGTTTGACTCGGACGTGTCTCAGATGAAATCAACATTGATGGATGTGGAGCGCTCCTATGGATCCATTTCATCTATTAGCAGTTACCTTCATGTTCGTATGATCTTTTTTTTCGCCCTTTTTAACCAAATAATAGGCCATGTTTGCGATTGGATGTGGCTTTGAGGACTTGTAAGATGAGCGATAACCTCCTTACTGCTGAACACACCTGACTCCAAGCCCATTAACACAATGCAATTTTCTTGCCCGTTCCATACAATAAATTTTAAGCAATAAATCTTGCATCGTCCAAAGATTCAAACGCTATTTGGACGGTGCAACTTTTATAGTTGCCTAAACTAATTGTATTAAACAGACAATAGGCCTGTATAATTTTTTTTTTATCCGAAAGCTAGATTAATTAAAAATATTGCACACGTATTTTTTCTTTTTTGACGTAATCAAAAGATTACGGCGATACATTGAGTCAAAATGTGGCATGACGTCACGCCTTGCTAGATTTTATACTATGTTGTGACGCAGCGAGCCCCCACTCCCCAACTTTAATGCGTGTTTTCTAAGTTATTTTTGATTAATATGATAAAGCAAAAAATACGTGTCTAATATTTTTTTATTATCTGGAAGACGGACTAAATAGTTTTTTTTTACCTTGGCAACTACCGTATTAAATGGTTCCATGTAATACAGCCTTCAGATCATCCATGGTAGCGGTCTCAGAGACCCAGAAAATTAAAAACAAATGGATCATTTAGCACAACTGTATCTGGATATAAAGGGGCTTGTGGCAAAGTAATAATAGCCGTACGGGTCGACCGATTAGGATAAGCTGCGCTTGTGCAGTTGGCCCGTGGATGGGTGACCATCTTTACATACCAAACTCCTCCGTGCCTCGGAAAGCACGTTAACCCGTCGGTCCTGGCTGTTATTTATAGATCTTTGACAGTCATTACGGGTAGTTAGAAGGCCAAAAATCTGACAACCAGTCTTACCAAGGTTTATCGTGTTACCTAGTAAGTAGGTTGTGTAGGTCAGATAGGCAGTCGCTCCATGTAAAATACTGGTATTCAGCTGCACCCGGATCGGCTGGAAGCCGACCCCAACTTAGTTGGAAAAAGGCTAGGCAGATGATGATGTATCTGGGAATAAACCGCCTTACTGATCCAAGTCGTTTTAAAACTATATTATGTCAACTTCGGAGGTTATGTCCACGTTTCTGTTTTGAAATAGAAAATATAATACACTGCGTTCAGTGCTTAAGTACATAAGGTTCAATTTTGAAACTTACGTTAAATTTTAAATGAAACTTAATATTTTAACACTTCACTGTTATAGGATCCTCGTCGGCAGGGCACGTTCCGGTCTGTGATTGATAAATTCGTCGCAAAGTCAGCCTTTGTAAGTATTCATGTGATTTGCTCTTAATCAACTATTTAAAGACCATTAAAGGAGGGTGTATAGTCACCGTCCACTGCTTGTTACATAGGATATAAACGGAGACTTTTGCCACAGTTCATTTGTTTGCCAGCATTTGTTTCGTTCATAGCGTGGCTATGAGTCGCAGTGGAAGGTTCCGCCCACATTTTCATACAAAGCTAAATAAACGTGCGCAGCTTAGCTATGAGCTACTGTGGAGCGGTGCTTTATCAAGAGGGACGATACCTAATTACGGCTAGTACAACCTGGGCGGTCAGCGTAGCTAATGGTTCAACGAAAGAAGTAGAGAAATCCCCTATTTATTATAGGGGATTTCATACCTTCCACAAGCTCCATTTTCACTTTCATTAAGTGAAAATGGAGCTTGTTCATATTACATAGGAATCTTCTTTGTAAGAGCCCGGAGTGAGCATTTATGACCGATTGATGGTTCACCCCCTATTACCTGGGACTTAAGAGCGTTTACCTATACTGAAAGTGGGCAACGTCGCAAATAGCTGTCAAATATTTCGCTGTTTTGATTAATTTGGCAATATAACTACTGTATGGGAATATGAAATATGGCTAACTTGTGAACTAAAATATTGATTATGAAATGCAATAATTAATATCGTAACACCGAATATTTAGTTTTAGATGTAAAAAAATATGTGGAATCTTTCCAAATGGCTATTTTACACCAAAAACGTTTACAAGATCAAATTCAGTGTTATAATTGCAATTCATTATTAATATTCTAGTTCACTAGTTAGCCATATTTCTTATTTCCATAGAGTAATATTGTCAAATGAATCAAAACAGCAAAATATTTGACAGCTATTTGCGACGTTGCCCACTTTCTGTAAAAACGCTCTTAAACATAAGTGGCGAATTGTGGGTGTAATATCGGGCAATACAAGCGTGATGTTATGTTATTCTTGTAAAAGTAAACTGCTACTGTCTACTAAGCTCAGATACTGATCTTAACAAGATAATGTATATATAGGGTGGCCATTTAGTCACCTACATCCGTCAAGGGGGTGATTCTACCCGCCACAACTTTTGCTATGACACACATCTGACACGTGAAAAAAAATAATTACCCTATACCAACATTATTTCGATACAATGTGACTTGTAAGTATGTATATGAGCTTCACAACGAAAGCTGTTTAGTATGACGGGTAAAATCACCCCCTTGACGGGTGCATGTGACTAAATCCCCACCCTGTATATTACTGGTTTTTTTATAATAATAACTTTGTATTTGCAGACTAAGTCCTTCCTTACGTACTCTGATATACCATCGGTAAGGATCTTTTTTTTAAGCGCTACGCTATTTTTTAGGTTTTTGGTACTTTAAAAATCTATATATCAAGTTTTCTTTCTTTTTTCTTTATATCATATTGCTTATAACCTACAAGAAAACTATTATGATATGCTGTTCTATTGCTGGGCAAGTACCTCCCTCCATTTTTTTCTGTTTCTCGCACAAGAGCCTGTTACGGCTGTCTTTCTAAATGATGTATATCATATCTCTTTTCACGCCGATGTCTGTACACATCATTGTATCTTTATTTTTCATATTTCTTACCTAATGCGTGTAAATAATTGTTCTTTTTCAAGTATGTTTTATCTCCGATTTCTGCTTGATAACCAGATCTTTTGTGACCTTTTTCCAATATATTAAATTATTAGCTTTATCCAACAGATTAGCTCACGTGGAAGTCGGAAATTATCTCATGGAACCGTTCTACCGGGATAAAAAGTATCCTATGTGTTAATCTAGATTATAAACTATCTGTCTGCCTCATCTAAATCCTATTATTAGCATAACATAATGATTGAATACTATCGTGAATTCATGCAAGCCTAGTACTTTTTGTTAGGTTACTACTTTCTCAAGGAATAAGATTTTTCATACAAACGAAATCTCCCCTTTTCGCCCCCCCTTAAAGGTGCAATTTTCAAAAACCCCTTCTAAAGGCTCCTACAAACAGGCGCGACACGCGACGCGACACAAAGATACGTCGCGTCGCGCGACGAGCGGTGTCTTTGTGACGCGTCGCGTGTCGCGCCTGTTTGTAGGAGCCTTTAGTGTAAATTTTACACACAGCTTCCTTCATTATAAAAGAAAGCTGTGTGTAAAATTTCACGTTCCTAGTCCCAGTAGTTTTGGCTCTCTCATTCAGTCAGTTTCTCCTTTTACATATATATAGATCTTTAGTTTCTTGTCCCTTTCACCACATTTCAAACTCATAACTTGTCTCACGCACGGCATGCGCATGACCCTCATATATATTTTACTCACCCACTGCTTATGAACTGCATGAAACGTGCGTTTTATTAAAGTCATTGAGGTTGGTGGTATAGTTTATGCTACTACAGACACTAAGACAAGAATACAATTGTATAATTTTTGTTTTTTTTTTCTATCTTTTCTGCGGTTTCGAAGTTGGTCCCATAGTAAAAGTTATTCAGTTCGATGGTCCAAACCTTTAAAAGTTTCTTAAGTAATTTTTTTAACACCATATATACACAGGATAAACTTCTTATACTAAATAAACTAACAAATTATTAAAATTTAAATATAATAACCTAACTAACACTTTTAACAAATTAAAATATGGCGTAGCAATAAATTCCTCCGCATCGCTGTTGACTGCTAATATTAGGGACGTTACCAGTTGAGAGACGTCTACTCGAGTCGAGAGAGAGAAGTCTACTACCCAAGAGACTGGCGGCATTGCCACGTTGTATGGCAATGCTTAGCCTCTGGCCAAGGCCAAATCCAGTCACGGGAAGTGTCAACCAGCCATTTGAAGATTTCGTTAAACAAATCATGAGCACCCAGATTTGTTTTTGTTAAGAATAAATATAATATTGTTTGTGTGTGTTTGATATAATTTTGTTTCCTACAGGAATGTGGTCAAAGCAAGCAAGTACGCAATCAGGCGGCTAACTTCTGGAAAAAAGCTGGTGGTGAAAGCATTGTAGTGGCGCACGTGTCTCGATATATTGAAAAGAACTCAGTTACTAACCCACACTTCGCCTCACCTAAACCAGACAATTAGAGATTGGGGGAAAATGTTCTATGGAATATGGAAAGAAGCTACAAGTACATTATTATTATGAAAGAAGTTACATCTATGATTATTTTTATATGGAAAGGAAAGAATGAAAATGATTAACGTAATAATATGGAAAGAAGTTACCTATACGATCATATTAATAAGGGAAAAAGGATGATTGTAATATGGAAGAATGCAACAATATGATAACAATTATGTAACATGTGATTTGGATGTTTTTATGCAAATAAAGTTGGAAGGGCGAAAAGATGCAGAAGTAATTCAAACGTTAGTATATTTTTGTCGACACATATACTAATCATATAAAGTATACCTTTAATAGTCCTTTTCTAAAGTGTTCTTTGTTATTAAATGGGTTTTTTAAAATAATTTGATATTGATATAAGAGTACCAATATCTTCTTGGATTAATGTTTATTTATTGTATTAAATTAAACCAGTCAATTACATTTTAGACAATTTATTTCATTTTACACATGTTCATTATTAGACAAGTTTCCTTAAATATTATATTTACATTAAAATGCACAGTATGGCCACTGACTGTGAATGGAAATCGCCGAAACAGTCTTAATTGATATGATTTTGTTTTGTACAAAAGCCGAAACAATTATAATTATTTTCATTTTATTTTATTACTAAAATTACTTTACTATGAGATCAAAGGGCGTTTATAAATGTGTAGAAGTTTGACTAGCAATCTTTGGCTTTAGAGCCCTTTCACACTAGTATAATAGGCATAAGTTAGATGCGACGGCGAAGCACAACCGCGGCTTGAATAGTGAGCACAATGGGTATGAGAATTGCAGACCCGCGCGTGTCGCCGCGACATCGCCATCGTATGAAAAGGCTCTTTTACTCTGTTAAAAATGTAATGAAAATGGCCTCTTATTATAAATTTGACTAAACAATATCTAGTTAACATTACAATATCGTTGAGCTGTTAACACCTTAGAAATGATCATGCAAACCGATTTATATTTACACAGGCTGTATTGCAGTGTTAATTCACACTTTATTCTATGACAGCTCTATGTTAGATAATTAATGTATTTTTTTTCAGTTTTCTCATGATTGGGAAAATACTCACATGCCGCTGGCTACGAGTACTCACTCACGAGAAAAACAGGGAAAATGTTCTGGAAAAACGTAATCTATAATAAACTGTTGGTGCATCTTCATTTAACATCAGCTTATATTCATTTCAGCTCATTTAGCATCGGGTTAACGAAGAAGATAATCAGATTTTAGGAAAAGAAAAGCTTTCTGAAGGTGACACTCAAAAAGTGAAAAGTAAATTATAAAGTACGTGTTACAAAAAAAATTCAGTTCTATGTTTTTCTGTTCATAAGCAAGGCGTTGCAACACCTAGCAATTTGGCCACATAATTTATTATATTTAATTTAAAAACATTTTTTCTCTAGATTTCATTCAATTATAATCTAAAGAATCTATTTGCCAGTTAAAAAATAGAGCCATCAAAGATATAAAGGTCGTGTATTTATCTCAATTAATACAACAATCAAGA
This sequence comes from Omphaloscelis lunosa, assembly GCA_916610215.1. Lineage (NCBI taxonomy): Eukaryota > Metazoa > Arthropoda > Insecta > Lepidoptera > Noctuidae > Omphaloscelis > Omphaloscelis lunosa. The sequence continues at coordinate 14,049,350 of OU744258.1, forward strand.
AAATACATTACTTATCTTACTCGATTTAAAAATGTCTGTACAATAATGACTAGCATACACAATTTACGCATATCGTGAAACAAATGTCTCAGACCCGTATTAATAAATCACTAAATAACGTCATAATAGTCATATTTAGTTCAAACTTGCTGACAACTGAAGTGTCTTGACGAATATTGTTTTAGAGTTCTCCAGAGGTTCGTGCAAATTCACGTACCATCTTGTATGTAGGTACTGTCATATTCGCTAAGAAAAAAAAAACGCTAATTAAAGTCATTTTGTCGCTACAATGCAAGTGACAAGAGATAACACGAGACTAAATAGTGGCTTCAAAAGTTGCGTTAGAGTTTTCGACAGTAAAAATCGTTCAATCTCGAATACTAGTTTACGAAGGGTATTTAGGACAGTAGTCTACAGGCACTCGGAAAATATGAGTTTTATGAAATTGATACGAATCGCTTTTCAAAGGAAATCGCATCGAGGATTGAGTGGGCAACTCATTTTCTTTCAAATCGGACAGTTTTTACCGACATAACAATTCGTAATTACGTAATATATCAGGCCACACCTAAATATTGAGATATAAGTGATTTACCAATACGGGCCTCAATAAATTAAAACACTATTTGTACCTATGTATAGACTAAACACGTATTCACGCGTGAAAGTAATTCGATAGAACTTTTAGTTTGCGCACCAACTTGTGACATTTTCCAAATCATATTAGAAAATATGTTTTTTTTTCTTCGTGGAAACAGACGCATCACAGTGGTTTTAGATCACGTTTTGAAAAGATTTTGGAAGTTATAAAGGCCTATCTGTACCAAAGATTTAAATCGCGAGATTTGCTCTTACCGTACTTAGGTCACGCGAAAAGGTATCCGTACTAAGACTAGTGAGCTCTCAAATCCCGCATAGAATTATAGATCCAATTTTCAGTAGGAGAGAGCGAGACAATAGTATTTAAATGTTATGATTTTCAGTATAAGTGAGCGAGACAATACTATCCAAATGTCATTGTCAACGATACAGAAACGTGACCATCTTGTGACACGATTGGGCGAATCTAACGATTAAAATCTTTGATCTACTCAGGTTCGGGTCAGGGCTTGTCGGGCTTCGTATTCTGCGCACAGCATCCGTGTACATACGTCATAAAGAGCATGAAAATGTATGCAATCTTTTCTACGTCTTGACGTAGTCATGACAGGATTCTGATTCGAATTTATGTGGATAATCGTTTATCAGACATTTAAGTTTTATAGTAAAAATCTTTGAATATGTCCAAAAGTTCACAACATTTAAATGAATAATGTTTCGGGTTTTTCCGAAAGCAGCTCAGTTTGATTAATATTATTTATTTTACTACGAATGACAATCGAGAAAGAATCATCATAAAATATAAAAATGTCGACGTTACAAACATTATGTTAATTAAAAATACGGAAATCACTGGGTTGATGAATTAGTTTAAAATCTTGTTTCTAAAACTTTTTCAGGATCGTTACTCCTCAATACAGTTAAATAATAGATGACGCGAATTGTCGACATTTGGCGTGTAACCAGATTCGAAAATTCATCAATTCGTACATACTCGCTAGTACAAATGTATACGCCATCATACCAAACAAAAACACCGATTCTGAAAAGAGACCAGGGACCGTATAAAAGAGATGGAGCTATACAAGACATATAACACCATCTCTTTCGCACTGAAACTGTGATACGTCCCAAGAATTTTTTACTTAAACGGTAGGTACACTTGAAAAACGGTAACCACGAAATGTTATGCGACGTTTCCACATGTCACAGTGTTTGCAATTCATTGCGCGCTGACTACGGGGGTGCGTAGTCATGCGCCGGCGCCGGCGAGTAATCGGCGCCGTGCAGCAGCGATTAGGTCTGGTACTGCAGCATCGGCGCGGCCGCGAGGTTTGCGTGATGGCCGCTGTTCATCCGGAGTGCGGATAGCGACTTGTTGTACCATTCGTCCTCGGCGCTCATGCCTGTTGAGGAAATATCATTAGGAGTTATAAAAAAACACAAAATAAATACATTCCTAATACAATTATATTTAAAAAAAGTATAAGATGTATTAATAAATAATAAATTAATTAATATATTTTATATTTTTTATTTTTATTATTATATTCAATTTATTGTGCCTTAGCGACCCGCCCCTGCTTCGCGAGGTGTTTACGACTTGTAAAACATCGTTTTTTTAAAATTAAATGTAAGTTTTATAATGTATTATACACATAAGCCAAGACTAAGCCAGGCATAAGCCTTCCGGAATGAATTCTCTAAAAGATGGTGATAACCGCATCAAAAACGCGGTCACACAGACGGGTACAAAAAGTGGCTTGAATTTATAATATAACATAGTTTTATATGGATAATAATTATTGGGTTACCAATCCTATCAATTTACTTGTGATTTGGTGGCAGGTAGCTTTTGCTGGTTTTTTAAAAAGTAAGTTTTTTTCTATACTATACTAGCTACGCCTCGTGGTTTCACCCACATAAGTCTTGATTCTGTTGGAATATCTAGATCAAATCAAAATGAAACGCCAAATGAAAACCATTTCAATAATACAAGACAACACACTAGGCTAGAACACTAGCTCAAGTAATATTTAACTTCGTTCAATAAGACATTAGACATTGTTAGTACGAAGAACATATTAGCAGTCTACGAGAGTTCGTAGCAAGTTCGTAGCACGTTCGGCCCGTAGCTCGTAGCACCGAGCCCCGCTACGTAGCTATATATTCGATATACGTAGAGGAGGGCAGGGAAGCGAATAGTGAGGTACCGAATCGACCCTCGCGTTTTCTCAAGATGCAATCTCGCCGCAGGAAATAAGATATTTGCCAAGACGCCGCGAGGACGCCCGCCAAAGTAAATGTAGTGGAAATTTTCTTATTAGAATATCTACGCTACGATGCCTCGCCTCCATTACTTGCTCGTTTTTTCTTACGCAGGAATCTTTGCGCCCGCGGCCGTTTCGTATTTCACGGTTTATCGCTTCGAGCTTTTTTTTCTCGTTTCTATTTTTGAAATAGAGTGCAGTAAATGGATTCTGGGTACGGAAACCTATTAAGAATTTAATATAGAAATTCACGAGTCTATTTGACATAACGGGTAGAACTAAAAACCACAAGAGAAAGGTATTGCCTATACCGATAAGGTCGAGTTTGTCCAGTTATTGGTGTCGCGAATTAGGATATTAGGTCACACTGTCTTGATTTGAGGATGGCAAATGACTAATCTCCGGCCGCATGCTCAAGACGAGATCAATTATTACAACGCATGGGTTGGACGCCTACATCGTTACAAAAATGTTTAAGTACCTGTATAACATTGCAATTGATATGTAGGACATGTAATAAAGGCATTCGCGAGTATAGGTGAAGACAAGTTAGAAGTATTGTTTTAGAATTTGTGTGCTATTTAAAACAATACCTCGTTGCCTGATTCGTTGGTCTAGTGTTCGCAAGCGCTACTGCTGAGCATGAGGTCTTGGGTTCGATTCCCAGGTCGGGCAAAGTGTTATTGGGTTTTTCTATCTGAAATTTCTCAGTAGCAGCCTGGAGTCTGGATGTGTGTCCGGTTGATGGCAATAGGCTCGCCCCCTATTACATGGGACTTAAAACATAACTGGCGAAATGTGGGTGAACCTGCTACAGGGACACCTCTGCCCAACTCTTCGGGGAAACAAGGCGTGATGTTATGTGTTAAAACAATAATATCGTAAAAAATTATGAGCGCAGAGTCTGCGCTCGGTACTTGGTGTGGCAACACGCCGTGTTCGAGTTCGCGACAAGTTAATCGTCATCCTGAGGATGCCTCGTTGAGAGGTGAAACTCGAGTCGATTTCTTCCAGGGTCTTTTCAAGACTCTTTAGAAATAGCTAAGCGGAACAGGTTACTAAATATTTCCACATCATCATTTTATAATGGATTTCCGCAAGGTCACGCCTGAATCAATTAACAATAATATCGTATGTAAAACGTTACTATGTATATCGTTAAACATATTGTTTGATGAGTTTGTTATTTTAGAGATGCTGCTTGTGCAAGGTAGATGTACATAATAGCCTTGATCCTATCATGATTACTATATGTAAAAATTTTGACTTATATTTTAAGTGTTTTCTACGTGTTAAAACAGGTACTTAAATGATTAAAATTTATTATTGCATTAACTTTACTACATAATTCTACATATCGAACGATTTCGTGAGTATAGTAAAACTCAATAAAACGTGACCCTAAACTCTCACGTGTTCGTAGATAATGATATTCAATATCTCCAATGTCTCTGACAAAAGATTAAAGTCGTATGTCCGCAATCACAAACCCCAGCAAAGAGTAAAAAATTCCAGAACGGGTGATATTAATAAATTGTAATCAAGTTCTTTTTCTTCGCGATCATCTGTCGGAACTGGCGGCCGTGTGGCGAGGACCAAGTTTTCCCATTATTACAAGGGATATTTGTATAAAAACGAGGCATCATCTTCGCTCCAGCCAACTTTATAATTGCCTTGACGGCTCTAATAGAAACTTGATGAAAGCTGCCGCTCTCCCGCCGTCGACCGCTTTTTGTTTGACGCTACAAACTTACATTTTAGTTGGTATCGCTCTTAGTGTAATTTGTTGTATGAAAATATTTAAAATTTTAGGGTAGTTAGCAACTTATTTACTTAGTAATTTTGGTGGTTTTAATTGATTTTTGGTCTTATATGTACTTTGTCTTTGATACTTTTCTCATCAGCACAAATCTTGGAAGAACAACTTATTTGCAAAGATAAACAAAAACAAGTGAGAAAAATATAAGTATAATTACATAAAATAAGTACAATATAATTTCTTTTTAGCGTTTATTAAACTTATACCTAGCAATGTAGAACATAATATAGAATCAATTTGGAAAGATAAACATGTGAGATTATTCTCACATGTTTATTTTTGCAAATTTCATTGAAAAAAAAAAAAAAAATCATAGTTTAAAAAAATCGAAAAAGAAATCGTCTTATATTATTATAAGACGATTTCTTTTTCGATTTTTTTAAACTATGAATTTAGAACATGTGGCGGCATTTCCATCGCCACATGCGAACTACGCATCAAACACCTGACGTCACACAAATACTGCATCGCACAATTAGAGTTTACCCCTCGAACACCATGTATATAACTTCCCCGACAACAATCGTTGGGCAGTTGCCTGCCAGACATCGACACATCTGGTCGGAGGATCCAGTCTTTTCTATAGAAGATGAGTGAAATGAAAATCGTTCTAGCACGTACCATAATGTATATGCATTTTTGTTCACATGCATTCATTTAAAACCACCGAAACAGTTGATTCAAATCAAACCATTTTCTCTCTCTCCACCTACACGCGTAGCATGACCACCGTAGAAACGGGTTTTGTCGACGGAAGAATAGACAAACTGACAGATTGTGATTGTTTATCTGTGGTCATGCTACGCGTGCTGATTAAATCTACCTACTCTTCAAACTGTACTCAACTCACCCATAGTATCCTGCCTCATGCCGACGGCGCTCATGTTGGCGCCGTGTCCCATAGAGAAGCCCTGCGGCATGGGGTAGGAGCCCCCACCCATCTGTGATAAGGAGAATATGTCCTTCTGCAACTCTTCGTAACTACCGTGGTGCTGTGGGACAAAGATCGTGGTTAGATAACGGGATGATAGCTCTAACTAAGACCTTGGCAGAATAACATTACATACTCGTACATATATGCACCCCAACATTAAGGACTTCATCTGGTCAGATTAGCTGGTTTGAATCAAAGACGAAATGACTTGAGGCATAAATATAAGGTTTTTTATATGCTTTATACTTCTTAAACAAAAATACACCGGTTAATCAAGTTTATTTCTTTTATAACTCACATGGTGAAAATCAGCTCAATTAAATATAATTTTATTTCTGCGGATCAGTAGACAAACTGGTTTATCTTATTTATCTTACAAAATAGCTAAACACAACCGCCATTGCCTGTCTTCTGATACAATATTTAACTAACTATCATTGGCACAGTTGGATGAAGTATTTTTATTATTTTTGCCATTTAAAATAAGATTTTATTAATAATTATTTATAGTAATTTCTTTATTTACACTTCAATCAACACACACATCTGTGTAGCCCTGTACAACAAGTTCCTGTATCACAAGAGCCACACCTCTACTTTATTCGACCCTCGAAAGTATGCTAAACTCTGCACACGCTCAAAACTTATTTCTTTACACATTTCATCACTGAACCAACATTACTATACAACCTACCTAATATTATAATAAACCGTAGTATTCGCAATCTCGTCATTGCATTACTGCCACGCAGCTTCGCGCGGCTGTGAACATAATGATTTTTCCCGCCCCGTATTATGTTAATCGCGTAAATTAATCCGTGGCTTTATGTTTTATACCGATTAACACTTGTGTTAATGGGATAGCGGTGCGGAATTACGTTAGGTCAGCGGCGTGGCGGTGGTGGTTAGATCAACTTTTATAACTATTTCAATACTCATGCCTGGTTTATACAATTGTAGAGCCTGGACCCAGTGACTCGGGATTTTGGACCCAGGCAGTGGGTTCATGTAGACGAGATCGGCAGTAAGTCAGTAAGTCAGGCGGGGGTAGTTACTGAGCCCGAAAATAGACGGGTAGGTTAGTCAATTGGATTGAATTAGGGCGCGAAGTAGCCACTGGACTGGATTGAAAGTTCGAAACTAGTGTCTACACGAGCCTATTTGCAAGTCAGCGCTAGACTGACTTACTGTACTCTCACATTACTAGACTCGTGTAAACCTGCCTTTATTGATATTTGTCAGTAGAAATGATAGAGATGAAAATAGACTGCCTCGTTGGTCTAGTAGGTCGTAAAGTGCTACTGCTGAGTATGTGGTCCTGGGTTCGATTCCCGGGTCGGGCAAGGTGTTATTGGGTTTTTCCATCTGGAATTTCTCAGTAGCAGCCCCGAGTCTGGATTTGTGCCCGGGTGATGGCAATAGGCCCCCTATTACATGGGACTTAAATATAACTGGCGAAATGTGGTTGTACTATAGGTACACCTCTGCCTAACCCTTCGGGGAATACAGGCGTGATGTTATGTATGAAAATCTGAAGCTGTGTTATATGAAAATCTTTCAGCAGTCAATTTATTAGTTATTTTTTTTTCAAGATAAGTTACCTAGGCTTGTCACGACTACGTAACGATTGTTGTTGAGTAAAGTGCGATTTTGCACCCATGACAACTGTCATAATGGGGTAATTCTTTTATAACATATGCGGAAGATGTATTTGGGACTGAAACTTAACCAATAAAAATATGGGTGTAAAAGTAATAACTACAGTTCTACCTACCCTCTGGGAAAAGGCGTTGTGTTATGTGTCATTAGAAGCGATAAAGTTAACAAGATATGCCAAATTGTGTGCGACTAGTTACAGGTTGGTTTGGCAGTCCAGATAAACACCTAACTGTGAGGCTAACCCTAATCCATTTCACACATTCTCAATCAACGATTCAACCTACAAACTCCAGCGGATGTGCTGAAACCCCCAGAATCTACATGGTGATACATTTATTTATACAGTTCCAGAATTATTGGAACGTGTGGGCAGTATTTGCATTATTTTGGTCGGTCAGTCGGTCCGAGCGTTCAATCGCATTATGGCGTAATCACGGAGACTGATTAGCGCCGCATAGTAATGGCGTCCAAATTGTGGCGAAAACGAACACACCCTATATGTATGTGTTTCGAGTTCGTTATTATTTATGTGACCTAAATGCGGTTTCTGAAAGCCTGATCAGGTCTTTGATAAATATTGTGACAGAAATTGTGATTGGATGGCAAGAATATTACCAGTTATAAATTGATTAGGTTGACGGATTTAACTACAGTTCAAGTACATATATTTTTTTAGGCACACGTGGGTAAATTTCTTAGCTTGCCAAAATAACACTCACAGTTCACAATTCACTCACAGTATGGGTATACCTGATAGCTATACTGGGTGTGACTCACTCTACTACTTTAAGCTGAATTTCAGAGCCTTCTACTGCTTTCATTTTAATTTCTTGAATTTGACTGCAAGTTAAATGGCATGGTATTTGTGTCAATGGGATGTTAGCACCAAATTAAAGAATTAATGCCTTAGTGCATTATTGGGGCAAATACTGGTCCTAGTTTATCATTTGTGACTTCGAGTTAAGCTGTATGAACATAATCCAGCACTGCACATGTAAGCGGGCACGCCTATAGGGCGTGCCTACTTTGCTTCGGAGCTTTTATTAAGGTATTTTAAGTTCAGTTTACGTTTTTATTTCTGCTTGAGTACTTATAGTTTCCAATGTTTGGTATATTGGAGTGTGCAAGCTGACAGAGGAATGCCAAAAAAAAGAAACAGTGGCACTCTGGGAGTGCCGACAGAAGTGAAAACTTGAAAAAAATCGGCACCGCGGTAATCTACGCGTTGATGTCTTTTTAATGTTCAAAAGCTAGTGTCATCACGGTGTCGCGAAATCAATGGTTCCATCTCAAAAATGCTCAATGTGCCTAAAGAAGTTTTCACTTAAAAAATGTTTGTTCTTTCTTTGTTTTGTAATGTTAATTACTTTGCATAAATTAATATTTATGCAAAGTAATTAACATTACAAAACACCGCGACCTACTGGCAAAGAAATGATAGAATCCAGTTGCTGATAGACTTTGTTGCGCCACTTCTTCCCATCTGAAGCACTAGGAACTGATGAAGGGCGGGCGTTTTGAGGGACTGTCTTATTTAATTTTGACTTTTGATATTGATATTAATGATAACATCAAATCAAATTACCTGTGGGTATCTGTTGATGGTATTCGGATGTGGGTACGGCTGATATCCTCGGTAGCCCTGGATGTTTCTCATCATGCCGTTACAGCCAGGTAGCACTGCTGGTGCCAGCGCCTTCTGTAACTGCTTTTCTTGTTTGCGGTACTTAGCACGACGGTTTTGAAACCACACCTGTTAAAAGAATATGATGATTATAGTTATTTTTTAGTAGTGATAGTCTAGTGGTGTGACCGTCGGATTTGAGGTCTCAAGTTCGAACCCAAGGCACGCACCTCTGACTTTTCGGATTCATGTGCGTATTGTATAATTATCACTTGCTTGAAAAACGGTGAAGAAAAATATCGTGAGGGAACGGGCATGCCTGAGAGATATTTCTCGACGACATGTGAAGCCAAGTCAGAGGCCCATGGGCGGCTTTAAAACTCTGACACCAGGTTAGACACTAACCACACGAAAAAGAAAGATAGTTATTTTCTCGTGTTTCATGTTTATTGTTGTATATATGATTGTCCCTGTGCCTTTGCATTTATTGTATATGTAAATGGTACGCCGGCACCGCAGGCTACCTCAGCATTGTTTCTCCCTCTCCCTTAAATTCATCCAAAAGTTGTCTTTAAAAGATCGCTTTTAGCGATAAGACCAGACCCCCCATTGTGTCACCCTATGTAAATTTCTACATTTATATATGTAATTTTTATGGTCTATATAATAAAGAGAATTCAATCTTTGATGTTAGAAATGATGAGACGTAAGCTCTTGTTTTATTAAGTTTTTTGAAAGTAGAACGCAGCGTAATAACCAATGACCTTATTTAAGACAGTAATGGTGTGGTAAAAATAAGACTTATAAAACGTAGCGCGTTTAAAAACATTATTTCCTTACATATTATAAGGCAAAGTCCCCCGCCACGTTTATCTGTCTTTCTGAACGCGATAAACTCAAAAACTACCGAACGAATTTTCGGTTTTTATCAATGGAAGGAGTGATTTATGCGGCAGGTTTTATTGTATAATTTATTAAGTTTTTGTGTAAATTGACTGAATTTGACGATTATTGTTGAAGATGTCGGAAAAAATCATGCCAACTGGGAACTTTATTGGCGTGCGCTGCGGAAATCGTAAAAGTAAAAAGTAAAAGTAAATCGTAGAACCGTGTAGAATATAAATTTATATTCTACACGGTTCTACAATGTTGTTCATTTTAAAAAGTTCAAGAAAAAAGTCCGCGATGGCATATGTTTATCTTCTAAGGATGACCCACAATAACCATTTCTATCTTTCGGAATTTGATAAAAATGTCCTTATTATTTTGGAAACTATTTTGACTGGTATTATATTCATCCTTATCCAATAAACTATGTCACTTAAATTGTGCATTTAATTTAGATTAAAATATGTTTTGATATCACAGAGTCAAAATTACGCGTACCAAAATAATTATGGGTGACGGCAACGCGGGCGCAGCGGTAGGAGTCAATGACTTTTTCCTCGGCTTTTTAGTATGTACCTAATCCCGGTATCGATAGTACGTTCTCATGGGATATTTACATCCACGCGGGCGAAGTCGCGGGCGAAAGCTAGTATGTAATAAAAATTAAATGCTGTTCGTTGGTAAGCGCATCACTTGAAAACGGCTGGCAGATTTGGTAATTTTTTTAAAATTATTCGTTACATTGGAAAAGTTGCCGGGAAAATTGGTGCATTTTCTATGGGAATTTCGTATGAATTATTCAAATTTTGACAGGACAAAGTTGTCAGACCAGCCAGTAACAATAAACAATTTGTTAAAAGTAAGACCTTCACGGTACCATAAAATTATCGAGTTATATTAGAATACATCTTTGTATATTTTTATTTCCAGGAAGTATATAACCTGATTACAATCTTAGGTAAATCTTCCATGTTTTTGGAGTTATACCTATAAGTTTATATATTTATATTGCTAAAACAATGGCCAAAACACACGAGCCCCTAATCTGTGTGTTGTCAACGGGAATGAAAGCGTGCGTCGTTTGATATGGTGATTAGAGCTGATTAGAGGGAGAGGGTGGAGTGCCCCCGCTCCCTCCCACCAAGCAAGCCCGCGAGGGCGGAGCGCCCTCCGTACGCACTCTCCATATAAATAAACCGATATACCCTATACCTAACAGTTAGTGAAGCCACCCTATCCAAAATATACATTATGTAGGTATTTTGTATCGGTGTTTCTCAACATTGTCTTCTGTGATTTGTTTTTATTTTTATATAAGAAAAGTTTTTGTAGTATCCAACTGAAGATAACATTTCTTTCTATATTTTCTTTACATGTAAGCCACCTATGAAAGGCGGCCTTTATTCAGTCTAACACTGAACTATAGAAGCATTGTGTTGCATGCTTAATATTGCCATTATGCTTCTTGATCATCTCGAGAAATGTTCGTTGTCACCATACAACATTCCGTTTGGTGACGAAAAGAATGCGTTATATAATGTTCTTATTCTTAGGTATTTTTAAATCGACATTTTCCTTTAAAAAATTTAAAAAGTCTTAAAATGCTCAAACTACTAAATGTATGTCTTTTTCCACCAAAAACACGTCTATATTTATGTTTCCGTTTAGAAAGGGATGATCCCCACAGATTGGGAACCACTACCTTCTTATAGGTATGGATGGAGGGAGGAAACATAAATGGGATATTAGTTTTTTCGCCAAGCTACCCGACTTCCGCCCGCATTGCGCGTTGTAATGAAAAACGAAGCGATTTCCTAACGGTTTAAATAAACGTAGCTTTGTATAAATGGATTCGATTAGGGCAATAATATCCAAACTCTTTTGTAGCTTATAGATGCTTACATACTTTTTGGAACAATCGAAATTGGAAAGAATGTTTACAATACTGGCTGAATGTACGTAAGGGTCTTATAGAATAAGATTATCATTCAAAAATGGAATGACAAATGTGGGCGGCATAGCTGGAAATTCCGTGCCTAAAGCTAATGTAAAAAAAAAGTAAAAGTAACTGAGATTGAAACATTATTAAATTCATTTTAAATTGTTGCTGTAATCAGTACCTAGCTTTTAAAAATCTAAATACGTTGAGCGATAAATTTATACATCATAATATTTTTAAATAAATTGATTAAATCTAAGTTCTCTTCCCATACTGATAGCGCTCTAAGCATTCTCAATGACAATGACAGTATACAAAGTTGGCGGATACAATTGTGTAAGTAACACATATACTTATATTTCTGTGCTCTCTAATTAGATTACCTAACAAGATTAGGTATCAAAGTGACGACGTAGCTAGATGTAGCCTAAACTAATAATAAAATGATAAAAATTTAGCAAACTAAATAATACATATTTAGTTTGCTAAATTTTTATCATTTTCATTCCGTAAGCTGTCACAGGCCAGTCTATAATAAATTGATTTTGGTTTGCATTGTTTTAAAAGAGACAAATTGTTTTTGTTAAAAACGATACCTTTCCAACCAAAACTAATAGATAAACATCAAATATTTTCAAACAGATCGTTCCCAATCAACAAGAAACAATTTAGAGATGAGTTAACTTAGTAAAATATCCTTCTCTAAGACACTTTGTTCAGGACAGAATGAGGTATAGATAGCTATCTAATATCGTGGCAGAGAACCGAGTTATCCGAAGAAAACGGTCGCCTTTAAACTGAAAAAGCACGGGGATCCAACAAAACATTTTCTTATTTCCAATTGTAGAATTCATTTGAGGGCAGAGACAATGTCGAGAGGCGCGCGGGGAGGATGAGCGGCTAACTTCGTTACGGATCCATTTGATGGGATTGCAATGCCTCAGGGGCCACCCGCCCCGCCCCGCCGCCCGCGACCCTCGCACACCCGGCGACGTTGTATTTTTATATCGAAATTTCCTCTAGAAGGAGGGAGCTCGACGACGACGTCGTCTTTAACGTTTACATTCTTATGTAGCGTCGCCTAAACGTTAATAGCCTCCTACGGAGCGCGCGTGTATGAGCATACAGTGTTAGACATACATCATGTATCGGCTCGTATGTGTACGTACACACGTAGGTACCTACTCACCGGTACTCACAGTGTGGCGCACGCTCGCCTACGCGCATTTCACGTGCTTTTAGCGTCGCTATACCGACGTAAAAGTATGAAATAATGTCGTTTCGTTCATAACCTTTCATTTCTAAGAAAAGCTCCGACATTCGTTGCGCTTAAAGAAAAGAGTAATTGTCGTTTTGATGGAGCGACGGTAATAAAATATGACTTGAAAGATATTTCATATGTGTGAGAGTTAATATGTGATGAATAGATTAGGTACTTTTAGAAAGAAGAATTTCTTTGTCAGGCAACTAATAGCGTTCGTAAAATATAAGAGAAAGTCGACGGAAAGGTATATACGACATAGGTAGACAGACAGACGCGACGTTAATAGAGGATGCTAAAAGTCATGTTCTGAATAAAAAACATCTAAAGCACCAAATTAGGTGCTCCGGGGACAAATCAATATCGAGGGTCCTGGGGGATTGAGCAATTTTAAAACTGAGATAAAGATCTCTCGCGAGTTACTGTAAGCATTTCGTATTCATACGGTCGAGCCCGACAGATGCCACTTTAATTCAATCCGCCTCCGGCCTACGCTCCAAATTGTATTATCCGAGTATTCGCGCATCATTGATATTTCGACAATTCCATCCAAGAACGACTGGCGTGATACTATTGTGCTGCCTGCAATATTTTGTATTTTTTATTCGCACCGCGGGTGGGCCATTTTTGCGGACGTTCCTGTGTACGTTAATTGAATCGTGAACGTGGTGAATATTTAACATAATGCATCTGAATATAAATCTACGTGGATGTTTTGTTTGGAAAATTAATACGCATATTTCTATCATCTTATGTAGAGGTTATTGCTACGGAAATTTACGAAAATAATGACTGTATCTCTAGTCCAACAAAGGTGAACCTTGTTTATATGAATATTGTATAATTAGAGCCATACCTAAATAAAATCACATCGTTTTAGATTTCCATCAATCCATCGCACAAATAGGGTAATTTTGTATAAAAAATATACAGAAAACATGGGACTTAAAACATAACTGGCGAAATGTGGGTGAACCTGCTACAGGGACACCTCTGCCCAACCCTTCGGGGAAACAAGGTGTGTTATAATATACAGAAAAGTAGAAAATAAAAAAAATACAACTGATGCTGCTGCTGGCATCTAATCGGAAATTAAAATAAAATAACTACCACCAGTAAGAAAATAATTTAAAAAAAAAATGAACTCCTTAGGGCCAGTTTTTTTATCCCTAGTTAAGTCGACCAATGGTAAAAATTGCAACAAGCGGTTTAATTTCTGCAATTTCAGTTTTTTGATCCCTAATTGTTAACACAATAAGTGGTTAAATATGTAACCATTGTTCAAAATATTTAACCACAGCTCCATCAAGGGTTTAGCAGGATGGCGGATAGTTAACTCTTGGTTGCAATCGGCTGTTTCGTGTCATTTTATTTTAATTAAATGTGTGTTTAAGTATTTCCGGTTTTATTATGAATTTAAATATATTAAAGATACTTTCATAAGTCGGAGACTTCATCGAATGATCGAATTGTCACAGAATATATCCTAATTAGGAGACCCAAAGTAAATTTGTATTATTACTTTAATTTATTTATTTTAATTATTTTTTTACAATATTATTTTATTCCAGATGCGCGATAGACTTTAAAATGCACGTGTATTACCATAGCAAAATAATAAATTCCAACTCTTAAATGGGTAAGTTAGTGTCGATTGCAATGGCAACATAGTTAACAATAGTAAATTCTAACCATGGTTCAAATAGGGCTCAAAAAACGTAAACTTGGTTAGAGTCTTAACTATGGTCAATTTAACAATTGGTTAGCTTGAATATTACTAGGGATCAAAAAACTGTACTCCTTAGTGTTCTTGCAGTCGGGTTATTTTTTATACCTTGTATTTATGTTAGATTTGTTGTAAACGCACATTTGAATTATCTTGTAAGTCGGAGTTTAAAACCTGACAATTAAAGAGGTGTATATAAAAATCTGTGTCCAACACAGTTGCGTTATATGTACGGTACGTAATAAATTATATTGAAGAATAGGTAACTGACCTGTATCCTCGCCTCGTTGAGTTTCGTCGTCCGTGCTAACTCTTCTCTGCAGTAAATGTCGGGATAATGTGATTTGGCGAAAGCCGCTTCTAATTCTGCTAATTGTTCCTGTCGCAATAAAACAACAATAATTTAGTTATAGTTATTAACCTGTTAAGAATCTGGGGTAATGAGAATAACTCAGATGTTGTTTAATGAAGTTTTTAATTAATAAGTCAAGAGAGGTGATACAATTGGACACGGTATTGACAACTTCAAAGGTAAGAAGACAAGGAGGAGGAGGACAAAACGGCAATAAGTCAAGCTAGTGCATAGTGAAGTGCTACTAACATAACTTAAGCCTTATTTATTAACACAAGCTTTGTTTATATTAAATAGAATATGTATGTTTAGATTATTTTTCTATGGGCCTGTGTCGCTGCAATAAATGGTATTGATATTATTTTATTAAAGGTGTGCATGAAACTGAATCCTAGGTAATGCATGTTAAATAAAGTCCGCAAAACCTGATCGAAGGTGGTTTTTGTAGGAATCAAAGTTAAGTAGACTGTGCCAAGGATCTTATGGCGCCTGAATGACATTGGCAGGAGGGCGTTGTTGGTAAACATTTGTGAAATTGTCATAGAAATGTATTGACAAAACAAGATGGCGGTGTTAGTTCCAATTTCGTTCACGCGCCAAAAGAACCTTGTAGGTGTAGCGTTGTAGTTTTTCTGACATTTGGGGACATAGTAAAAGAACTGACCTTTGCTGGCGGCAAGAAGTCAAACACATTAGCAGGGTTAGTTAGTTGGATTAGTTAGTTGCAGTACATACTAGGGATCTAGGTAAACAGGAACTTAACATAGTGTCCTAGCTTAGAAGTAATGTCTGTTCAATGAGTATCAAATGAAAGTGTAAACATACGCTGTTTAGTTTTTACGCAATCATTCACTAAAGGGAATCAGTAACAGATATATCTGTATTTAGAAGGTTTCAATTATATATCTTCATGCCACTTACATTATGAAATTGTAATTGAAAAATCATAACGGAAATTGAGGTTATAAAATTAACCTCAATTTTCTAATGAAAAACATGTTTAAAGTGATTTAAAATTACAATTTCAGGTTTAAGTATTCAAGTAATCAAATCAAAGCACTCAATTTCTAAGCGGCAGTTGTGCCGCTTAGAAATTGAGTGCTTTGATTTGATTCCAAAATTTTAAGATCAATTTGTTTACATTATAATCAGATACTTTTCGAACAAACTATAGTTTCAATCCGACGCTGACGGTACACGAGCGCATGACAATGTGCTGTCGTGTCTATCTAAAAATGGAGAAAGAGATAAACATAATGTTCTACTAAAGGAGACTGTGACTGACTGACCTGTGTGAAGGTGGTCCTATGCCGACGACGTGCAGGTGTGGGACAGGACGCTGTGGTAGGTGTATGCCCTGCGTGTTGAGGACCTAAGGCTGGAGACAGGGCAGAGGCACCACCGGACACTCCGCCGCTACCCCCACCTGGTTCCGGCTTTAATTTTTTGAAGGCGCCTTCCGCTGTTTGAGAAAAAAAAATGTTATTTCAAATGTTGTTTTGTCACATTTAAATAATCTGTGACTCGACGTATGCTTATTAATCGTTTCAGCCGAAAAAGGTCTCTCACGGGAATGTGTTCGTTTTAGTAATTAAAAAAAAAGATATCTTTGATGATTACCATAGTAAGTTGTTTTTTGGAACGAAGTTCTTTAAAGGCTCTTTCAAATAGGCGCGACACGCGACGCGACACAAAGACACCGCTCGTCGCGCGACGAGCGGTGTCTTTGTGTCGCGTCGCGTGTCGCGCCTGTTTGAAAGACCCTTAACGCGGCTTGTAAACTTTCAGGAATCGTTACGCTAAAAAGTGTTAATACTCGCGACTGCCTTCTTCTAATTCAAAGAGAAAGAAAGAGAGAGAGAGAGAGAGAGAACGCCGGCAGAAAACAATAAATCAAAAGAGTAAAGTGATTACAGTGTCATAGGATAGAATTGTACACATCGGCTCGAGTACACTGCATGCCGGAGAGAGAGAGAGAAAGTGTGAATTAAAATCAAAATGAAAATCCAAGATGGCGGCTCCGAAAGTTTTCAACTTTTTCGTCATGGGTGTCGTTTTCGTGGTTTTCTAGGGTGTTAAAGCGGATGGTGGGGTCGAAATGTAAATTGAAGATGGCGGCTGCGAAAATTTTCAAATTTTTCGTTATGGGTGTCGTTTTCATAGTTTTCGAGGGTGCTAAAGTGAGATCAAAATGTAAATATAAGATGGCGGCTACAAACATTTTGTTTTTGTTTTAATTCATACGTGAGAAAGAACTTCGTTTCTGAGCGGTCCCCCGACCGCACACTTTTTTTTTTAAATATAGGACCAACATTGCTGGCGGCACATTCAACAAACAGGTTGAAATCACGCACATATGATACACACACATAATTCTCTTGCGCTTATTCCAATTTATTGCTTTTCTTCTTCCAGTCTCATCTATTAGTTCGTCTCAGTTGTCACTCTCTTTCTACACTATTTGCGCTGTAGCATGGTGCGGGTGACAGTTGCCCGTATGACGTTGACATTTGTCAGTACCACGTAGGGATGTGAGGTTATGCAATTCATTTTTATCGCTAACGATACTCGCAGCGTGAATCTAGTTCTCTTTAATATTGTTATGAAAATTAGTGTATTATTCAGTTGTGCAGTGTAACTACGTGTGTGCTACGTGTATAAACTTGTCAATATAAATGTTTTATGGCTACATAATTATCTTTGTACTTATATAAAATAATCAAAATCGGGTTTATGTTTTTTTTTTCGTGACAACATTTTTGCTCTATGGTGCATCGGCGCGGCGGCCATGTTGTTTACCCGTGCGATGCTGTGAGTGCGAGTACGAGTGCAAGCGCGTTATATTGTGACTTAATGTGACACGTATTACGATTTCATTGTTTGTTTTCATTTTTGTTAAATTGTTATTTGTTATAAGTTTGTTGAGTTTGTTGTTATTACCATGCCTAAGCATACAAAAAAAACTGTTTTGGGTAGTCAGGCCAGGGAGCTTGTTGTTCGCCTCCGAGACTACTTTGAAAGAGAACAACAAAATAATGGACCGTTGTTACCATTGAATCATATTGTAGAACGAGTAGCCGAAGCTCTTGATATTGGCCGCAATACTGTTTCGCGTATAACACGTGAGAAAATTGGCCAAGATGGGATGTTTGAAAATAAATTATCGACACCCAACAAAAAGCGGACCAAGGTGAAGCCAATCACAGATTTGGATGATTTTGCTAAGGTTGCTATTAGAAATCATATTTATGATTATTATAGAAGAATGGAGCTACCCACATTGCTCAAGCTTCTAAAATCATTAAAAGAAGCTGACTTGTTCAAAGGAGGTATTACTTCGCTACGGCAAGTTATAAAAGATATTGGCTTTGTTTACAAAAAAGTTAACAAAAGAAAGATTATTATGGATAGGACTGACATTGCCCTAGCAAGATGTAGATTTTTAAGGAAGGCCAAAAACATAAGTGATTGGAGCAAAGTTGTCTTTTTGGATGAAACGTGGCTAAACGCCAACCACACAGTGGGTAAAAGTTGGACCGACGATACGGCACAATCGTGTACCAAAGTGCCGGAAGGCAAAGGCGAACGCCTTATTATTTGTCACGCAGGTACAGCAAGTGGATTCGTCCCTGATTGTTTGCTGGCTTTTAAGTAAAAAAAAACTACGGAGTATCATGAGGAGATGAATTACGAAAAATTTAAAGATTGGTTCATAGGTCTATTAAACAATTTAAAAGAGCCTATGACCATAATAATGGACAACGCACCCTACCATTCGGTGCAAGTTAATAAACCCCCAAACCAATCCAACCGCAAAAGCGAGTTGGTGAAGTGGCTGAGTGAAAACGGAGTTACAGCAGATATAAAAATGTTAAAGACGGAGCTTATTGCCTTAGTCCGACGCCATAAGCCACCAACTCCTACCTATGCTCTGGACGAGATGGCAAAAGAAAAAGGCCACCAGGTCCTTCGACTACCACCCTACCATTGCCAGTATAACGCTATTGAGCTGATTTGGGCCCAAATAAAAGGTATGCTTTTAATTTCAATTCCCATTTTGAAGCTTTATAAAAAAATCAGCTTTCCGATCGTAGCATGTACCTAGTTTAAAAACATTACCAGATACTAGATTAGGCTGATTGATGATTATTTGAATACTTTTTTTTATAAGTTCGTTTATTTTTAGGTTACGCCGCAAGAAATAATACTTCGCCGCCATTTACGGCAAATAAGATGTTGGCCCTATTACAAGAGGCCATCAACAATGTTCAACCTGAAGACTGGTCGAAGGTCGTGAATAAAACAAAAAGGGACATTATGTCTGATTGGGATCGTGACATACATATTGACAACATAATTGAGTCATCGTTAATAATATCCGTCACAGATTCAGATGATGAATTGAGTGACAATTCAGATGTTCCTGACTCTGATATGAGTTTAGACGAATAACATGTATTTTTTTTTAGCAACCTTTTAAGCAACCTTACCCTATAAATGTTCTGTTGTATAATTAGACCTTTTAAAAATAAAAATTGACCTACGCACAATATACGTTTTTTATTATAAAAAATATCGACTATCCATCGTAGCAGTACATCCCATCACTAAATACGTCTATGGCGTTACGTTATACGCATAACACTTTGCTTAATTTTTCATTCAATTTGATTTTATTTCTTGATTAGAACATTCTGGTTGGGTTTAATTTAATTTACTACAGTTATTAATTATTTAATATATTACGAATGTGGTACAACTGAAATATTAAGTCATAAATTGTAAATCGCGGCAACTTTCAAGAGTGAAACGAAATGTTACTGAAACTGTCACCCGCACCATGCTACAGCGCAAATAGTGTAGCCATTACTTATTTTTCAACAAATAGATTAGACTGATACAAACACATTTTTTAAAGTAAAAAAACAGTGTCTCAGTGTTAAGTAAACATAAAGCAATTAATCGGAGAAATAAGCTAACTTATTTATTAGAAATAAGCGCTAATATTGATTGAAATTAAATTAAAATTTATGAAATTCTGATTAAAAATGATAAGATTGGTAAGATAAAGGTAAAATTATCATTCTTTGACATTTGAAAAACTGAAAAGAATTACATTTA
Source organism: Omphaloscelis lunosa (assembly GCA_916610215.1). Taxonomy (NCBI): domain Eukaryota; kingdom Metazoa; phylum Arthropoda; class Insecta; order Lepidoptera; family Noctuidae; genus Omphaloscelis; species Omphaloscelis lunosa. The sequence continues at coordinate 14,069,543 of OU744258.1, forward strand.
AAAAAAAAATGGTGAAAATTTATAAGTTATTGATAAATTTAAAATTGGTCCATTAATAATATTAAGTGAATTCATAAAAAAATATTATCATCGGCAAGTGCATGGGCAAGTGCATATCATCTTTCACACAGCCTAACCTAACCTCGCCCTAACAAGCCGAATTAATTAAATATTATTTGATTAATTTTCAATCGGCTTCGATAACTAAAGAGCCAATAACCCACCAATTCACCAAAAACAAAACATCATTGACTATCAGTCACTCCAGATTACGACACAGACCCAAGCCCTCTACTTCCTCCTTCATCCCGAATCAAGTCAACTCCACTACTAAAGAAACGTGCTTATTTGCATACCGGCGTTGCGCGTCGACCCCTTGCCGTAGGTCAAGATCGCGCGGCCCGCGTAATTGTAATTGCGTTGCTTTAACTAACGCTGTTAAGAGGCTAATGGTTCCCATCCAGAGTCGAGCCGCAAACGTTTGAGCTGGACTACTGCTGTGAAACTGTGCTGTGGAGATTTTTCCTGCTATGGAAACTTGAAACCTCATTCAAGGCTCTTCTGTACCCTAATTGCGTAAGTTATTTTCGTAAACAATTTTGCCTATTTTTTTTCATTTTGACAGTTTAACAAAATTCATTGCGTTATTTATGTTGTTGAGCTGATTTTTTTTCCCAACTTATGAAGCAGTGGATTAGCAATCTGTTTCAAATCGAAACAGATTGTGATTGTGTTGTATTACGCAATTAGGGTACTGGTCGTGTGTATCTTTCTGAGGCTGAACCCCGCGTCCTATTTAAAAGCGATTGTCGCGTGAATACAAGATCACTTGAACTTTTTACACGACTGCCCAAAAAGGAGTGTAATGTTTTCAGGGTTCGTGAAACCTGAAAATATTATTAATAATATTATTTGGGTTTCTTTGTTTCACCATAACTTTTAAATGGATGTATGGGGTATCGTTAGAATCCTTACATCATCCCGAGTGACATAGGCTACCTCTTAGATAAAAAATAGTGTTCCACACAACGACATAACGGTTCCGCGACTGCAATGACTATTTTATTTATCTGTTTAGTCAGCGAGTAAATGAGTGTCATTTCGCTTTATATATACAGATTAGCTAATACAACTTGTTTATTACTTTTTATTAGTCCGTTTTTTGGCAGGGCAGTTGTGTTTTTTAATTATTTATTATTATTGTTCGGTGAACCTGAGCGCGTGGTCGCCCCTACAGAGGGCGCTATTCGAGTTATAAAAGTGACATGTGCACGCGACCGATTGCGTATTCGCGCGATTTTCGTTTTTAAATAGGACGCGGCCTTAGGATGATAGTGATAGCTCTTTTGTCATTAATTTTACTATGATGGACATTTTGTCAATTAAATGTCATTTTATAGTTGCTGACATAGAATTGGTAAGTACTACTAAGCTCCTTGATAGCTGAATAAATTAAACATGTAAATCGTAGACGCAAAATCGTGTCGTACCTTTTCAAACAATGGGTACACCATGGAATTAGTATCTTAGTAAACTCTCATAGTAGAACACTATGCACAGAAATGTAAATTAATCTGCATGAGTGAATATCAACTGGAAATTACCTCATAGTCATGAAAAACCGTTTATGAAAAAATATAGACCGAGCATAGAAAAGGCAATTCACATTTTAAAGTAGTTTACCTCATAACGAATTCCAAATAGCGATCCTTAGCTCGTTTTAATTGTATTCCCACATGGTCGTCCTACACTGGAATGCCTCAAACGTTCATTTTTGTGAAAAATTCGCATATTGGCGACATAATCACTTTACCTTCGGTTTCTCTGAGCTTCTGAATTAAGTGGGGGAGATTTTAAAAGCACCGTCGGAGGTCGGTTTGGAAGTATTCATGCATTCCCTTTGACGCTGTTCCTGGCTACTTACTAATTAACATGGAGCTAAGTGTTTGCGTCCGCGGTAAACGGGGCCTTTTAACGTTTAAAAGGTTGTATTTTTTTACTCGCTTCCATGTTTTTAGGGACTTTGATGGCGAATATATTGGTTTCGCTTTTTACCTGACATTTTTCCGAGATGCGATTAAGCCATTAGAGATAGAAATTAAAAATTGATATTTTAGACATTTCTATTAAAATGTCCTGTTTTTTGTGCGGTTTGTGTTAATGGGCTGACGTAATTAAATCGTCTCGGTTAGTGGCGGCTGTTAGCCGTCAATTATTTATCAATCTATCGAAACAAGTGTACGGCAACTTGAATTGATGATCAGAGAAAGTCACATCGATATTTATCAAATAGCTTCAGAAGCATTTCTGTTTCCAATTCCAACAAACAATTTTATCTCGGCGAAATCACCAGGGGTAGTATCAATTAGAGTCGAAAAATTGCGCCTGACTCGCAACAAGTCAGCGAACAGTATTTATTTGTTGAACATTTGTTCGGGGGCGTAAGAGAGATTCAATGTAACATGTCATTAGGGGGCCTGTAATCCCCTAATTATGACGATTGACATGAAAGCGCCATCTGTGGCCGTCGAGAGTGTCGGGTGACTGCGCGAAGTGTCGCAAATAATAGATTTTGTATAAATTGAGGCGTCATGTCTCGGGATTATGTTAGTGGAAACTTGTTGCTTTGGGTCAAAATAGAATAAAGGTCAATACTGAAAATATGTGGTCATCATTACATAGGTAAATATGTTTTGTTATGTAATGCTAGGGCTACATTGTTGCGTTATCGCGAATTATACTTCGCGCGCTATCTGTTGCTCAGCGAGACGTCGATCGGTGTGCGAGAGAGAGCGCGCGAAGTAGTTCGCGATAACGCCACAATGTAGCCCCAGCATGAGAATCAAAAGTATCTATCAATTATTGTATTCTTCGTAGAAATATCATTACAGTATTGAAGAGGGTAATAAAACTAAGTAGGCAGGTCTTATTAGAAAGAAAATTAGGCACATGAATCTAAGTTCCACAAACCATTCTATACCTACAGTGTTCGTTCTTTCTCTGTAGGTAAAAAAGACTAAAGAACATCACACATTTCAATGATAAACATTAGTAGAAAAATAATCTTTTTCATTAAAAATTCTATTTCTACTTCAAAATTGTATATTTTTCGTGAAGGGGACCCCATTGGCGACCACCTCGGGCGAACCGCGGGGTACTCGCAGATCGTCCATATGTTCTAGACAATAATGCACTTGTGATCGTCACAAATGCCGCAAATCCTATAGATTTCTGTTTAATTGTCGATTTAGAACGAGGGCTTAAAATAGTCAATAGTGGTAGGTAAATCGCTTTTGGTATTAGTGGAACAATGCCACTCCAGACTGACGAGGACAATTAAGTGAAATTGAAGATGTACTTCTCTTTGAAAAACGTGAATGAGAATCAGTAACCTAATTGCGTAACTTATTTTCGTAAACTATTATTCCTTATTTGTTTCATTTTGACAGTTCAATAACATTCATTGCGTTATTTACGTTGTTGAGCAGATTTTCTTTACAACTTATGCAGAAATGGATTAGCAATCTGTTTCAAATCGTAACAGATTGTGATTGTGTTGTATTACGCAATTAGGGTACAGGACGTCAAGACAGCAATCTGTTAGCTGTCTTTGTCATATCAATACAAATAAATTCAACAAGTACCTAAATATGAATAACATGAAAACCAAGTATACTTACAACATGTAAAAAAAACTCAGTCTGATCCGTGAGGGTGTTGTTAAGTATCGTACTGAGAGTCTATTTATGTGGAAATTTTTAGGAAAAAAGGATTAAAAAAACCACCACTTTTTTTTTAATGTGGAATTTTAACATGGTGCGCGGGCGGCCGTCTTTTAGCGGGTGTCTACAAGTTATAACTTATTACTCTGTTGAAAATTTGCTAATCTTTAATGGATTTGGGGTAATTTTGGTACTAAACATGTGAATTTTAAATAGCAATAACTTTTTTATTTATTAATTTCATTAATAATAAGAGTTTTTATTACTTTTTTGTAATGTTATTGCAGTACCTATGTGCCCCTTTCGGTTCGGACAGGTTCTTTTTTACATATTGTTTAACTTAACTTACGCCTATGGCAATCCGCCAGCTAAATTGAAGGCTAAAATCAGGATCAAGGCTAAAACGCCTCAATTTAGTAACCCGTCAAATACCAGTCAAAACAATTGGAACACATTTATAACCCGTTAAATAACTTTTTTTCGAGTGCCAGCTGATTCCAGGGGTCGGTGTGTAAATCACAATAGGTTTAGCGGATTTGTTCGGAGGGTGCGCGTGCGCTTACAATCGACGCTCCATTATGTCGAGAGGCTCTTACAACTAGATTATTATGCGCATATTGGTTAGCTGTTTGGGGGAATTACTGGTACTTTTATTTACAGTTTAGTTTTTTTTTGTCGTGGTCAATGTGCCAGAATGGTGTGTTGAAGTTTTTTTTTTGTTAGCGTAGTAAAAGGTGGTCTAAATGACCGGTGCAAAAGAAATAATTCAACCTCCGTGGCTGGAATCACGAAGGGAGAGTAAAGATTAAGTGACAATCAGTAATGTTAAGAACCTGAACTCCTTTACGTTATTAGTACCTAGTGGTATCATTATATTTTTGTTGGTTAATTTATCAATTTTGATAATTTTTGGCAGTACTTAAGTCTTATTGTAGCCAAAAGAAAATAATTTAAGAAGAAGGTAAGATTTTCATAAATAAATAAATAAATAAATTTGACAGTGTATTGCTTTCTAGACAAAGAATCAAATCCCAAACTTGAGTTTAACATTGTCGCTTCTCTCAAAAAAACATTATAACGTCTGTATTTCTCAAATAGTTGACCACTTCCGTCCTAAAATGTCGACCATTACTCATACAAGGGGATAATGATAAGCTTATAGACAGGTGTAAACTGGCCCACGACCGCCACGTGATTCGGATTAACGGTTTATACGGTATTTTGTTAAATTATAGTGAATGGATAATATGGAGTAATGCTATATGGGGAAGCATTTTCCCAACTATGTTGAGATCGGCTTCTTGTCTAACCAGATGCAGCTGTATTTAAAATGGAGCGAATGCTTATCTGACCTCCGCAACCTGGTTACTGGGTAACACCATGCCTCTTGGCAAGACTGGTTGTCAGAAATTCAGGCAAAATCAAAATCAAAAGTCTTTTATTAAAATTAGGCTGAGAATCAGCACTTTTCGATCGTCAAAATTACATAAGAATTCCGAGTCCCCCAAAACGCCTGCCCTTCATTACTTCCTAGTACTTCTGCCAGATGATTGGATAAACTTTCAGGTTGGTGATGTAACGGGTCTTTTCGGCCTCAATTCCACCATGTCTAGGATTGAAACGGTATAAGTATGGCCTGAGTAGAGCAGTGGTGACCCAGTGGTAATGGCCGCGACTTACGAGTACGAGTTGTAGTCGTAGGTTCGAACTTTGACAGGCGCTTTTCTTTGTGTAAATTATTTGCCTGTGTCGCAGCAGTGGGAACATTATGGGCTGATTATGCTAAGTATGACCTCCTCAACATGAACTATTTGACCGTAAGCGTTTTCGTAAGCGGAAATGATTTTTAATCTTATTTTCATAGTCTTAACACTCACATTTCTTTGATTTTGTCACATAGGAATTTGAGCATACCACGGCATGCTGCGGTATGACGCGGAAGGCTTCCGTACAAATGTTAATTATTTATTTATTTATTTTAAATAGAACAGCCGAAGTCAGTTACACTACTTAAAAATATAATTTATTTAACACAGTCATGCATTCTTCTCACAAAAATTCAAGCATTCTGACAGTATCATCTTCCATTAATTCGCAAACATATCAAGATCTATGTTTGAGCTCAGGAGAGCGTTAATAGCGGCTAATGTCCGAGGAATAACTCGGATAATAATAACTGTGACTTGGAGTGTGCAACAGTACGGCAAGTTGGAACAGCCAGTAAGCGGTATGTGGTGCAGTTAATGCTTTACCGTGCCATGCCGCGACGTGCAACCTGATGAGCCTTTACATTAAAAACTTCTCACTAAAATAAAGATAGATAACCTTCTTAAAAATATTGACGCCTTCATTATGAAAACTTTCCTGTCATATTGACTGAATCATGTCTTGTGTCATCAATACAAACTAGTTTTTAGAATTTGTGAATAGGTAACCACGGTTTTATAAAAATATTATTGATATTTTCTGTACCAATAACAGCTGGTGCAAGAGAGTTTATATTTGCAGAACATTTCGTCCAGTTTTTGTATATTGTTTACAACACGTGGTTACGTTCGACTCAAGAAGAAGCCAGTTGATAATAATATTGCTTAGATATTTAGATCAACAAAGTAAGGGACTATTAGCTTGCTTAGGCATCAATACGAAATAAAACATTGTTCAAACAATTATGGAATCAGTTCATCTGCTATTCGTCGTATTTGTGATCATCGGTGAGTTATGCCATGTCATCATTATCATCATAATAACAGCCGAAAGACGTCCACTGATGGACATAGACCGATCGAAGTGGCGGTGCTTGGTCCCCCAAGCACCGCCACTTCGATCGGTTCTGTGCTTCTTGCATCCAGCGGATTCCTGCGGCCGTCACTAGGTCATCGGTCCACCATGTGTGGGACCTTCCAACGCTACGTCTCCCGGTACGTTGTTGCCACTCCAGAACCTTTCGGCCCCATCGGCCATCTGATGTGCTAGCAATGTCCCTTGCCCACTGCTACTTAAGTTTGGCAATTCTTCCGGCTATGTCGGTTATCTTGGTTCTCATACGGATCTTTTCATTTCTGATTCGATCACGCAGGGAAACTCCAAGCATAGCGTTTCCCTACGCACATGCTATGTATTATTACCAAATTTTACGAAGTTTTTCATGCACACATAGTGCTTATTTTGTGTATTTTATCATTTATGATTACAAAAAGAGCATTTAGAAGTAAATCATAACATAAAATGATGATCTATAATGATATAATCATTTATTATGTAACGAAAAATCTTGATTTGTGGAGTTTTAAGGAATTCAGATTTCCTCCATTTTTTATAATCGTACATTTTTCGTTACAAAAAGCATTCTGGTGATGTAACAGTGATACGGTACATGTATGTATTTTTTCAGGTCATACAGCTCCGGCAACTGAAGCCGGAATATTAGATCCTATCAGAAATATGTTCGGTCCGGGCCGAAGCCGTCCTCAGTCTAAACAGGATCTTGATAAATTGTTTTCCCGATTTAGAGACAACAGTGAAACTTTAGACGCAATAGACCCCACTGAATTTGATCCAAATAATCCAACAATAACTGCTGATCCGAATATTCCAAAAACGCAATTTGATTCTTATGAAGATCAGGGTTGCAAACCTGTTGGACGTACATTAATAATAAATAAAAATATAGAGCGTTTAATTAAAACTACTCCTGATAAGCCAAAACCACCTGTGAAGTGTAAAAACAAACCACCTGTGAAGTGTAAACCAAAACCACCTCCTGAACCATGTCCGAAACCACCTCCTAAATGTCCGAAACCACCTCCTGGATGTCCGAAACCACCAGAATGTCCGAAACCACCTCCTGAATGTCCGAAACCACCTCCTGAATGTCCGAAACCACCTGAATGTCCGAAACCACCACCTGAATGTCCGAAACCACCTCTTGAAAGTCCGAAACCACCTCCTGAATGTCCGAAACCACCTCCTGAATGTTCGAAACCACCTCCAGAATGTCCGAAACCACCTCCAGAATGTCCGAAACCACCTCCAGAATGTCCGAAACCACCTCCAGAATGTCCGAAACCACCTCCAGAATGTCCGAAACCACCTCCGAAATGTCCGAAACCACCTCCTGAATGTCCGAAACCACCTCCTGAATGTCCTGAATTACCTCCTGAATGTCAAAAATCACCACCCGAGTGTCCGTTGAGTTTGGAAATGTCTTCTGACACTCTAAGTAATTCAAGATTACCTTTTGATGATCCATATAATTTAAAGTTACCTTCTGACGGTCCATTTGATTCAGAACTACCTTTTGACGATCTTACAAATTCAAAATTACCTTCAGAAGGACCATATAATTCAACATTTCCTACTGATGGACCTCATAATACTGAACTACCTTCTGACAGTCCATACAATTCAAAATTTCGTTCTAATGGACCTCATAATTCAGAAATACCGTCTGAAGGTCCATATAATTCAAATTTACCTTCTGACCGTCTAAGTAGTTCACGTAGTTCACTTTCGGATGGTCCTAGTAATTATTCTGGATTACCACCTGTTAACCCAAATATTTCAATGCTATCTAATGACGGTGTAAGTAACTCAAGGTGGGATAATAATGATCCAAATAATCCAATTCTCGATGATATCGACAATACGTTTGACAACAATAATATGTGGCTCGAAGAAAACAAAGAATTACCAGCAAGTACATCGGAGAAAATAGCCCTGGCTACTGATTACGATAATATCCTAGCCAAGAAGTTCCCTGCTGCGGCTGAGCTGCTTGAGAAGTTAAGAAAACTAAAAAAACGAAAGGATTTAAATAAAATAAACGATAATAATCAAAACAATAAAGATAATAGCATAAATAAAAACGTTAACAAAAATGATAATACTGGAAAGCGTGGAAACAATGAATACTCTATAGCAATACCTCAATCATCGACAGTTGAAAGTCCTAAAAATTTTAACAATGAAGACATCAATGCGCTGTTGCAGCCCGAAAGCGTTTATGTTATAAGGATCACAACTAGTGCAAACTTAGACAATGATAGACCAGTTAGGAAAAAAATTGCTAAAAGTAGATTTTACTAACAAGCGCAACAGGTTAAACGTGAAAATAAGTAATAGTAACGAAACTGTCTATTTTATCTACTCATAAATTTTGACAAAGTTTTAATTAGGTACTTAGATATATATGAGTTTAGATAAACATCGTCACGCTTTTAAATAAACGGCTATGAGAATTGAAGTTCATCTGGTTTTGACTGTTTCAACTATTAGGTTTCAATCATAGGTTTCTGTTTAATTATTACTATATTCAGTTCACTGTATTCTCATTATGTATTTCGTAATTATTAACAGTACATTATGCAGTTCGCTTTTCATTACATTAGCGTCGACAGAGTTAGATTTTGTTGTTATATCAAATTAATAGCATCATCAATATTATTGCCTTTGTAATTTTCATGTGTACTTACTTATCTGCATGTTATAATAGTAAAAACATCAAGATTTGTTTTAACAAATTTAGTGCCAGAATATAACATTCAGGGCCCTTACTTTTCTAATATTTTTATCATCATTTTAGCCCGAACTAAAGTATTGCTTTCTTTTAAGTTGCGCGTCCGTCTCCGGGTTCTATTACCTTATTTTGAATCAGTATTAATTATCTTATCATTTAATAATAAACAAGCTGTGCCCGATGGAATTTCCCATCGGCTAAAATAACTTCCATACAAACTTTCATCCAATTGAATTTTCAAAATTCCTTCCTTATTGATCACTTTCACTATATTAGTAACTCTTGTGTAACATTTCATGCTTCTAGACCCAGTGGTTTAGGCTTCCTGTCCACTGGAGCGGAAAGAGGCAGCGGAGCAGAGAAATGTGCCAATATTAATCAATAGAATCTAGGCTCCGCTTCAGAGCTCCGCTCCTATTGGTTAATATTGGCACATTTCTCCACTCCGCTGTCTCGCTCCGCTCCAGTGGACAGGCAGCCTTAAGCTGTGCGTTTTCTATCAGTGAATGAATAAATTATAGATTTTTATTAAGTTTTTTTGTGAATTTTTTTAAAGATTACAGTAAGTTTTTTCTAGCAAAGTTTTCGTTACACTGTTGCAGTGACTGTTTTGAACGGATGCCGAATTTTGGACGTCCGTATTCACACTCGAGTGATGAGGCACGTTCCTATGACCATTGCTAGTGCTTGCGTACGTGACCAGCTGGCGTAGTCCGTAATGTTTCCTTTGTTATGTATGTGTTGCCCACCGTCGATGAATATAAGCATTTACTACCAACCGATGTTATTCAGTTAAGCTTGAAATAATAAGCGTGTCGCTGTATCAATTTTTTTTAAACTCTTTCAGTATCGCTATTTCAGCCTAGCTGCGCAAATACAATAGATAGTTCAAAAGTCTGGATGTTGTTGGTTTTAATCTGATGTTAATGGCGCTTTTTAGCTGCACCTATCCGGTCATAAAAATATCCCAAATGTGGATCATGTGATGCGACGGACTAAGGTGTTGATTTAAATATAAAATGACTTAATTTAGCTGAAACCTATTAAAATAAACAAAGTTTGAGTAATAATTTCCTATACAACGTTACCGCCGCACATTTTCGTCAATGTTACAATTATTATTCAGCGTACATTAAACGTGCAGAGCGTATATTCAACTCGGCAACCCGACTCGCTTGAAAATTCAGGCTTCGCTCGCGGCGGGGGCGCGACGGGTGTGGGGGGGGCGCGCGCGGGGGCGGGGGACGGTCGTTAGTGACATTTCGTATTCATGACGTCACCCGCGGGCCGATTGTTTGCAATATTACTCTAATTGGAATTGTAATTATACGCACATATCCCGCGTAGAGGCTACCAAACGTGCTCGGTTCTAGCTTCAGCGAATATCGCTATTTTAATCATACCTAGCAGATACAAAAACATATTTCAGAGGAAATACATAAACTTAGTAAAGTATCAATTGTTTGATCTACTGTTGTAGATCATTGACACTTTACTAAGTACAGTACGCGGCAATATGGCTCTTCAAGTTTTTGAAAATGTTAGGGTTTGCGAAGTGTGATCTCCGTCACTCATACCTCTGTATGACAGTCTGTTTGTAAAATGCCTGATCATTTTTATGTTTTCTTAATAATATTTTGCTGATTTGTCCAGAGCAGATTTATGGTTACCTTGAAGCAAACTATGGACACTGAACACCGAAGGGATTATCGATGCATTTTCTATTGTACTTTATGGAATGCGCGTGAGAAGCTTCACATTTTTGCGAATAGATGGCTTTATGTAGAACGTTTTTGCGAAATTTCACAGCTAGCAAACGCCTAGTACACGAGAAAACAATCCAAATGTTTAAAAAAAATCTACTTATTTATGGATGCAAGAGCAAGCCTAGCGAGTTCGAAACTTGGGTCACCCCGGCTCGGACAAGTTAGGTTCGAAGAGGATGGCGGGGTCTAGTGAGCAAACGAAGCGAGTCAATAAAGACCCCGCCGTCTCCTTCGAATCTAACCTTTCCGAGCCGTGGTGTCTCAAGTCCCAATACATCTCGAAAAAAAGCAATGAAAACTCAAGATCCAAGAGCGAGCGAAGCGAGCTCGGGACTTGGAACACCGCGAAGGGATTATCGATTTATAATGTCGACAATATCTACTTTTTTTAATATGACGTGTGAAAGTGATTCCAATAATCCATTTACAGAATAATCCATTTCATTGTATTCGAACTATTCTCATAGAGTTACATAGAGCTACAACTAGGTCACTGATACAATTTTTTTTTCATGTTTTTGTTAACAATAAACAAGGGTTTAAGCTGAAAAACCAGCGCTTACCAATCCTCTGGGAGACCTAAGCATAATGCTGACGCTTGAACCTCTTATTGTACCACCCTTAGAGTAATTAGACTACCGGTATTGTAATTTCGTGTATGATCTAGGTCTAGGGAAAACTGCTCGAGCATTTTGCTGCTCTGTCGATGCTGACCCTTATAAGTTATCTATTGTTAAGCCTGATTCAGTCTTTCGTTAGCAAATCCAAAGTAAAATCTTAATTTAGCTGTACTGACTAGTTTACTGAAATTACAACATCCAATCCACCCATCATCACTGCTCTCTTGCCGTTATCTTAGATAAAGATCAAAATAAGGATAAATGGTGATGTTCTTCAGTGAGGTCAAGTGCGTTGAAGTTGCTTGCAACCGGCCGGCGTGCGTGTGTATGACCAGATGTACGAACGTAAACGAAGCAGAGCAGTATGCGAGGATCGTAGCAGGTCGCGTTCTGTAGTTTCTGCCCATGGGAAGACGGCATGCTTTTAAATAATAATATGTAATATGTAAAACATTACATCAAAGAAGTACGAAAATACAATCATTTAGGACAGACTAAAAGGCACACACATCACACATTATTAACATAATTCATAGCTTTCATTGAACCGAGTGTTTATAATGATTTCGTTAGTTACATAAGGGGGATGCACTAAGGTAGTCCGCAAAATTCAATTATAATTATAAGAATTAGCAATACACCTCCTAAGCTAAAATTAATAGGGTAATATGAACTTAGAGGGCTGTATTGATGATTTTTATGACTATAAATTTAAACATAAATATTTGATACGTCCACGAATTATATTTTACATACAACCTGATACTGACCTGCAAATTACAAATAACGGTATCTAAGAAAATTTGAATTTCGCGGGCTACCCTGACGATTTGCCTTATCATTTACATTTATCAGTTTGAATGCACATCTTGAAGGAATCATACAAATTGATAGTGTCCGATAGCCTTTAATTTTTGTTCCATCCAAAGTTGTTGAACGGATAATGATTTGTTCAAATATGTACATTGTTTACGGTACTGTGCCTTAAAAACGTTTTTCTTTATATTTTTAGGGTTTCGTACCTCAATAGGAAAAAATGGAACCCTTACAGGATCACTTCATTGTCCGTCCGTCTGTCTGTCTGTTTGTCAAGACCCTTTTTCTCAGAAATGTGTGGAGATATCAAGTTGAAATTAATATCAAATACGCAGGTTGATAGAAGATTTGAGATAGAAGCTTGATTTTTTAGAGGTCCCTTGGAGCTCTTAAAAATCAAGCTTCTAAGTCAACACAATAAAAAAAATACGGTCATATAGGCGACAAATTTTGACATTCTTAAATAAATCCTAACCTATAGGGTATGTAACCTATAACCTATAAACCTATTTCTCGTTGACCTAGAATCACGGAATTTGGCAAGAAGCAAGATCTCACAGCACACGTAAAGGAAACAGTCCGGAAATCGTTATTTTGTATTGTAATTTTACCAAATTAAAACAAAAAAATTGCGAAAATAAACTTTTCGATTTAGTATCTCTGTACCCTAATTGTGTACAAAAGGTTTTTGAATGATATTCCTAATCCATTGCTGCATATGTTAGGCCGGTCTATTTTGTAAACAACTCGCTGTGAAGTGACCTGTCAATAGTGTCAATCCCTAGCATCAGGTGAAATGACAGCTTACTTCAATCTCACTTCTCCATAGTTTTTAACCGACTTTAAAAAAGAGGAGGTTCTCAATTCGGCTAGTATTTTTAAAATGTTTGTTACGCGATTACTCTGCCAATTATGTATTGCTTTTGCGGATTCTTTTTAAATTGGTAGGTCATACTTCAGAGATGGTCCCATATCCATTTTATTAACTTTGCTTGAGTAGTTTTTGAGTTAGCTTCAATAATACGTATCTATTTTTCCCACTTAATCTATATGGATAATGTTATAATAAGTTACTGTCACTGTTATTTACATAGCAGGTAGTATTCGAATTTTTGTGGGGTATGTATACCACAACTAAGACGTGAAAAATAAAAACTTAAAAAAAAAACACTACCGACTTCCAAAAAACACTACAAAGTGAAAAATAACTTAAATTTCGAAAGTCGGTGGCAAAAAAAGACAATTCAAAACCAAAGACACCCACTTCCGAAATTAAAGTTATTTTTCAGTTTGTAGTGTTTTTTTGGAAGTCGGTTGTTTATTTATTCACTATGAGATTTTGCTACAGTTGTTTTTAGCTAATGGGCTTCAAAATCAAAATAATTACATATGGATTAAATCCGTGCTTTTGGTACGCTATCGTAACAGGAGGCATTCACGATGAATTTCAGTGTAAACTCTCATTGCGTTTTAGTCTTTATCAAGATGCTTATAAGCTCACAAATCCAATCTCCTGTTCAAGTTTTTAATAAGGTCGTCAACAGGTTTAATTTATGAAAGAAGATCTATCTGCTCCCGGAAATTAAATTTTCTTAAATTTATATATAAAAATGAGATTTCTTAATTAAATTTAATTGACAAGTCTTACCAAGGGGTATCGTGTTACCCAATAACTGCGTTGTGGAGGTCAGATAGGCAGTCTCTTCTTGTAAAATACTGTTATTCAGCTGCATGCGGTTAGACTGGAACCGACCGCAACATAGTTGGGATAAGGCTAGGTGCAGATTGATTGCTTGACCTCATTGTATTAAATATCGAATACTCAGGTCATTATGATCTAAACGAATTGCACAATAGTACCTACCTGTAAGGGAATATTGAAACTAAATGCCCATGTAAGTTGTTGTTAAATAATGTAGGTAATAGTGTATCTATTACCTACATTGTAAGCGACTAAAGTCGATTAACACTTCAGTTTTTTTTCATCTTAATTATTGAGGTAAGTATTTATTTTTTTGTATTAATAGGAACTAGAGTTCTTAATAATTCCTAACAGAATTATAAGCAATTCAACTCAAACTTATTATTTTACGTGATAGATTATGTTATAATTAAGAATAGTATAAATTTTCACTTTTACACATTTCCGTAGCACTTGCTTAGGGCTAGACCCTAAGAACTAATTAATAAAAACACTTTGTTCATGTGTTACATGTATAGCACAGCATTGTTACTAATTCATACACTGCTCTAACTCAAATGGTTTAGTTCACTTTAGTCTACGCACTATGTCCGTGTCGTCTAGCAGCTGGATTGCCACGACATTCACATGTCGGTGTTCGTGGGCTTCAGTCAATTTTAAGGTCACGATGGAGGTGGCCATTTCTAATGTACCATTGTGTTTATACGGGTCGTTTTCAAAATGTATGTATATTTTGTTGTAATTATGTGTCCACCAACTTTTTGGTAAAATAAAATAAAATACAGTTCGAAATGTAAACATATAAATAAACATTCAGACTAATTATTAATAAAATAGCAAGTACCTATACATATATTTTTTTAATATGGTTATTGGTTGTATTGCTTTAAAAAACTTAATTTAATTCCTGTCATAATTTGTTTCCCATACAAAATCGCTATGTTCACAGTCGCACGTATTAAAAAAATGCAGCAAATAATAAATAATGCACGGACTATGCTACCTGATTCAACAATGTTTTGTCAGGTGAAGGGGTAAGTCATCTGAAATATAATATAAAACAATGTAATTTTAATAAACCATTTATTTATTTGCTCATAAACACGTGTGTCATATTCAATTACATTGTGTGATTCCTACTTGTAATTTTGATATTTTATAATAGTAGAAGTAAATTCCAAATCTAGTATGGTAAATCTTTGCGTCATAATAGTCCGAGTAGGCGCTAGTTTCTTTCGGCTGCGCCATTTTGTTTAGTTTAGACGAGAGTTTTCCAACGCAGTTTGGCGTCAAGAGTTATGCCAAGCTATTTGCATGTATGTATTAGCATAAGGCACTTGCATGCCATTTATAAATATTGGCTGGAAACCGCAGTGTTTGTTAGTGAGGTTTGTGAATTGTTTTTGACTCATTCATCTTCCACTTTTGTGTCCAAAAATAAACTTTTTCAC
Source organism: Omphaloscelis lunosa (assembly GCA_916610215.1). NCBI lineage: Eukaryota > Metazoa > Arthropoda > Insecta > Lepidoptera > Noctuidae > Omphaloscelis > Omphaloscelis lunosa. The sequence goes on from OU744258.1 coordinate 14,085,138, forward strand.
AGCTGATTGATTTTTTTCTACTGCTTCTTTGTGGCTAAATTCGGTAGCCATAAAGCAGTGTCATCTGCAACGTCGCAAATGTGGTTTTCCAGCACTGGGATATCATATGTGTAGGTATAGCAAGTACAGGTTTGACCCTAACACACTACCTTGTGGTACCCCAGTTTCATAGCTTTCAGCTCGGAATATGCATCCTTTTGCCTTATTCTAAACATTCTGTTGCTAATATCCATCATTCATTCTGTTCTATTCTGTCATTCTGTTCTGCACCCTATTGCGTAATACACTTTTAATCACAATATGAATGATTTTGAAGGATATTGCTTCAAATTTTCGAAAAATTTGTCAGCTCAACAACGAAAATAACGCAATTTAATGTTTTTGAAATGTGAAAATAAAAGCCATTGCCATTGTGTGTTATGCAATTACACCGTTGTTGTTGTTCTGTCTCTAGAATGTATGATTGAATAGAATTGATATGAGAATGTTATTATAATAAAACAGAAGTAAAATGAATATAATTTGACCTCTTAGCTGCTTTAGGAAATGCTGAAATATAATGTACAGAATAATAGATGATGTGTAAAAGTAACAGTGTTAATCGATGTTTGTCGTCGACCGTACCTGCATCGATCCTATGTTGCAAACTGTGCAATACTGTAGGAATAACGAAAACATAAATAAAATAAATAGCCAGAAAAATCATTTCCAAGAAAAATATGAATCGGTTAAGAAGGAAACTGTGTTTTTCAGGAAGTGATTAATTACAAGTATTTACTTATGAATTAGTAGGTTACAGTAAATTTCCATATTATATGTATGCTATAAATGCTAACGCTATTATAAACAATCTGACCTTAACCAAAATCCCAAATAATATCATCCTCATTTGCCTAATTTTTTCCCAACTATGGTGGGGTGGGCTTCCAGTTTAATCGGGTGCCGCTAAATACCAGTATTTTACATGCAGCGTCTGCCAAGCTAACCTCCACAACCCATTTACTGGGTAACATGATGATACTCTTGGTAAGACCCATAAGATAGAAAGCTGAAAGATTTCAAGAGTCGTTTGAATTGTTTTTTTGATGTTAATGTATTCATTATACACAAACCTTCCGGAATATCTTACTTTCCTACTTTAAACGCAAAAGTTTGTGAGGGTGGATGGATGGATGTTGGTTACTCTTTCACGCAAAAACTACTGAATGGATTTGGATGAAATTTGGCACATAGGTATTTTATAACCTGGATTAACACATAGAATATTTCTTGTCTCGATATTTACGGGATCGAGACTTATGCGGGTGAAACCGTGAGCGCTGCTAGTATTATCTAAAATATCTGGATGACCGAGATTTGGTCAGTTTTTTTAACGACGTTTTCTAAAAATTAAATCTAGCTAGATCAATTTATCGCCCCGAAAGCCCCTGCATACTAGATTTCATGAAAATCGTTGGAGCCGTTTCCGAAATTTAGATTATATATATAAGAATTACTCGTTTAATGATATGAGATTAAAGTGAAGACCGCATTGCGCAAGTAGTTAAGAAGAATAACGCGGTCACACAGACACATACGAAAATCGACTTTAATTTATAATAATATAATGTATAGATTTCCTCTATATAAAATTTCGTCGATGAGATATAAGGTTCTAGATATTTATGATTCCATTAGGTTATTTTTTTTGCAATATCCCTAGGAGCCTGATTCCTCAAGCTGTTTTGATAACAATTTCATTAAACTAGCTTTCCGTCAATATTGTAATTAGGGTAAGAAATGGGGAGGCCGACACACAAGCCTAATTGCGTAAAACACTCATAAAGACTATCATTTTGATTTTAACTACCTATACAACTAAATCCTTTGTTCCGTATGTTTAAATAATTAGTCTGCTTGACAACTAAGAAAAAGGCTAGAAACTAGAAGATCCAGGAGATTCAAGTAGGTTTATAGAATACTAGCTGTTGCCCGCGACATCGTCTGCGATGCAGGATGAAAACTATCCTATGTCCTTCTCCAGGTCAAGCTCTACCCATGTGCCAAATTTCATCCAAATCCGTTAAGCCATTTTGGCGTGAAAACGTAGCAATTAAACTCATTTTTGCATTTATAATATTAGTTAGGAAATTAGGAGTAGTAACCGGCCCTTACTTCGTACGAGTGCAATCTACCGGTGTGGCGACCTGTCAAAACATCGAAATTTCTGTGCTACACCTAATGTAAAAATATTAATGTGATACACACAAATCTTTCGGATAAAATTCTCTAAATAGGGGTGGAACCCGTATTTAAATCCATGGCACAGTTTAGAAGAACTAAGCGAACACATGGAAGGACACGAAAAGAGATAAAGATTTTAATTTTAAGCGATTACCATCATTACGAGGCATCATTATGAGTCATCATTACTCATTATCCTCAACCTCTTATGCCAATTAGTCTTCTTCTTCTTCCATACACATACATGCTGAGAAGCATTAGCAGTCATCTCAGTGATCACCTCCATTCTATCCATATCATCTTTCACACCTTCCTCGTCCCATCCTTCCATCGCTTTATTAGTCTGCCCTTAGTTTAATTGGACAGCAATTTTCTTCTTCCATACATCTCAGCATTAGCAGTCATCTCAGTGATCACCTCCATTCTATCCATTTCATTTCTAACACCATCCTTGTCCTATCCTCCCGTCGCTTCATTAGTCGGCCCTTATTTTAATTTGACAGCAATTTGTTATCAGAGTAACGCCAGATTTCCGAGTTGTGAATTTGTCAAACTCTACTTTAGATACTTTTAAGGTATATAACTCTTAATTCCTCAATTCAGAAACCGGCTGTTAGTGTAATTAGAGAGAGTAAGTACTCGATACATTGAATACTGAAATTGTGTTCCATCTCGAGAATATTGAGCAGGCAAACGAGCAAATAAACCGCACTCAAAACTTAATATTGTTATACCTTATACACTTTTGTAAACAAAGAAAAATACCAACAATGAAGCAATGTGTTGATCAAGATGCCTGTGCAGCCCTGTATCAAAAATAATAGATATCGCTATAGAATAAAAATTCCTGCGAATTGTTTGAAACAAACCAGAAAATTCAAGTCCAACCAGTTGTTTCATAAAAAAGCCTGCAAAAATAAAAGCTTCAACATGTAGGTACTGAAAATAAGTTAATAGGGTTTAGACTAAGGTTACCTTCTATGAGCATGATAGGTCTCAGAGATAAGTACTAAGTAGGCCAGCGGAAACAGCATAGTATTCTTGTATTTAAGTTGGTTAGTCATTTACTTTAGTACCTAGTGAATAGTTGTGTAATAATTGTATAGGTATCTATAATATAAGCATTTTAACACTTTGAGAGACATTAAACGCTTATATTATACTAGTATGTTGTGGTAAATACACCTCATTCGTATTTGCCACGAAAAAGTGCAATAATATTTCCCTACGCTGTACATGCTGTTTAAACACGTTTTAGGTAACTACTATACGATGGAGAATGTTACATTGAGCAAGTTTAAGTAGGTACTATTTTATTAAGTAGGTACCTGGTATTTGTTGACAAGCCTACACTGTCATCCCATACATTTTAACACTGAAAGGAAATATATAATATATAGCAAGCTAATTATTTGTCGGCTCCATAGGAAACGACCTGACCGAATTGGAACTCTGCACCTAGCTTCTGACGTTTCATAAATAACCATGTAGGCTTATGTGCAATAAAATATTTTGATTTTGAGGGTAGGTACATACCTGTGTTGTCTTGTAAGGAGCGGCTAAGTGGCGGCGCTGGCGGCGTAGCAGTGTGCTCACCGCCGTACAGTCCACCAAACTCCTCCGCAGATGACGATGACGCGTTGCTGCACTTGCGGCCCTTGTCCGGCGTGTACTTGCTCTCGCCGCTCGCTGGCAGGAACTTAGCATCCTGTTGATGCTCGTCTAGAAGCCCTGGCACACCCAGCAGCCCCCCGACCAGGTTCGGTCGTAACTCCTCCATTATCTTCGAACCTTGGCCGCATCCGCCGCCGCCGCTGAAGTTGAGCTGGCGGCTGAAGAAGGCCGGAAAAATGTTGAACTGCTGCGGGTCCGGCAGCGCGGCGAGCGGCGCGGGCTCGCCGGCGCCCGCGCACGCCGCGCTCTTGAACTCCACCGTGCTGTGGCCGGCGCGCTGGCTGAGCGACCAGCGCGGCTCTCCCGCGCTGCGGTGCTCGTGCTCCGTGCCGTCGCCGTCGCCGTCGGCTCGGCCCCGACGCTCACTGACTAACCACATTATAGTGACGTCGCACGTCGCGCCGTACCGACCATGCCGCCCCGCGCGTTAATTGTTCGCGACTGCGCGAGAGGAACTCACGTCGCCGCCCACGGGCGAGACAGAAACGGCCTGCTCCCATACCCCCATAATCGATGTAAAATCTTTATAGGGATGCTGCGTCTCATTCATCCGCGGCAGAGAACGCGGGTCGGCCGGGGCGGGACTAAGGGGCGGCCGAGCTCGCGCGCTGATTGGTCGCCGGCTGCTGCGCCCGCCCCTCGTCCCGCACCGCTCCGGGCCAGATACGCTTTTCTTTGTTTTATTGTCCCCACGGCTTCTCGTCGATCTTGCGTTTAAAGTTTATGCATTGCACTATGTTTTGTTTCACAAAACGCAAAATCATGTATGGAAGTTCTTGAGGTAAAACGTGAAACAGAGAAGGGTGCAATGGATGCTTTTAATGTAGCGAGTGCTTTGTGTCGGTGATTGTGTCTGTATGTCTGTCTGTACTGTAAGGGGTGTCCCGGCTGTAGTATGCGATTACAAATCTTTGTTAAATGTTGAACGCAATTATGTACGTTGTACGCCTGTATCGTGTATTAGCTGCGAGCTTATAACTGGTGAACTTATGGTCTCTTTGCTCTGTTACAGCATATTTTGACTTTCAAGAATGAAAAGCAATTGCATTGCAGTTGTATATTTTCCATAGGAAGAATCTTAAACATAACTTTCAGAAAATATAATGGTTTATTTAAATACCGTAGGTAGGCACAACGTTTGTTTATCTGATGTAATAAAGAAACAATTCGATGCGTTTTATTGATGCTATTTTTTTTAATTAAACCACTTTCTTTTCAAAATACATATTAAAGCAACTTAAAGGTAAGTATGTAAATTGAGGGTAGATACTCATCCACTGTAGGTATGCTAAAAACTTCAAATTAATTAAATTGGTATTTTTTCTGAATAAAATACCGCAATCCAACATAAGGGTTACCAAGAAACTATAATGTTATCACTACCAACATCTTCCTTTGAACAAGTGTTCAAAAAACAACCCTTTTGCATACGACCCTACACTGGTTTTATGAATATCATTATCAGTATCAAGTTTGAGGGATTCATTACCAGATGAAAGATATCTAATTGATATTCAATTTCAGTTCAGATCACTTTGAGGGCCTTACCGCTAAATGATTGATGATATTCCATTAATTATTCTGCGGATTCTAATATAGAGTGACATTGGCTTGGGACACAAAGGGTTTTTTTTGCGGTTGGTGTAAATGCATCCTGGTTTGATGCATCTATGCAAATAACGGGTATAAAAGTACCCATCATCGAGCTGAGAGTTTACCTACTCATCAGCGAAAGCACGCTAAGCCGTTGGTCCCAGCTGTCATTCATAGATCTTTGATAGTCGTTACTGGTAGTCCGAAGCCCGAAAGACTTACAAGCTGCCTAGCCAAGGGGTATCGTGTTACCCAGTAACTGAATTGTGGAGGTAAGACAGGCAGTCGCTCCGTGTAAAATACTGGTATTCAGCTGTATCCGGATAGACTGAAAGCCGACCCCAACATAGTTTGGTAAAGGCCAGGCAGATGATGACTGAGCTGAGAGTTACATATTCTTTCGTCACAACCATTTTTGACATACTGGATTATAAATTTGTACACCTCTGCGTCTGCGTCTGCTACGGGACGCAACACTCATGGTCTTCCACGTTTGATTTCCGCAAACAAAACATCGTTTGACCTAAGGAATGGCTATGCTGGGTCTGGAGTAGGAGTTGATTAATTTTTGTTTGTATTTATTACACCTCTGCCTGACACTGCGGGGAAACAATGCGTGATGTTATCAGTCATGTTGTTTGTACATCACAGTCTTAATTAGATATTTCTAGTGTAGGGCAGAATTTGTGTTTGTAGTTGTAATTCAAACAGAAGATAAAGCAGGTCTAGTAGCGAAAAGGTCAAGAAATAAAATAAACCAGATCAAACTAAGTTCATCATTTGCCTAGTCTTTTGCCCAACTAGGGGCTTTGTTGGGGTCAGCTTCCAGTCTAACGGGATGCAGCTGAATATCAGTATTATAAATGGACCGACTGCTTATCTGACCTCCACAACTTAGTTACTAGGTAACACGATACCCCTTGTTAAGACTAGTTGTCAGACTTTTGGGCTTCTAACTACTTGTAACGACTGTCAAAGATCTGCAAATGACAGCCGGGACCAACGGGTTAACGTGCTTTCCGAGGCACGGAGAGGTCTTGGTATGTAAAGATGGTCACCCATCCACGGACGGCAAGCGTAGATTAACCTGATCGATTCTGATCCTGATTCCTGATTTGTTATTACTTAGCCACAAGCTCCTCAGAGATCAAAACAAGTTATTAAATTCATATTCTATCATATCTATAGATTATTTTATTTATTTAGGCATCCAACAGCAATATAGTATGTTACAGAAAATGTGTTACAGTATTGTATGGCTAAAAATAGGTTTCCCAGTTTTACTAGGATGAATCTAAAATATTATTAATTAGTCTATTAACTAATCGCAGTCAAGTTTCCCATTCAAGTGCTTATTTACACGAGCAGCACGCGTCATCGGCAGTCGTAGACGCGTCGCCATCTGCAGTTGCTTCTGCCGTTGATACTTGTCGCTCGTTTATATGAGCATTAAGTCAACACCCGCACGCCTTTACATAATTAGGGATTTCCCAGCAATTTCGTATGTTTCCAAGAATTAGTACTACAGTTCCTGAAATGTTAACCCTTTATATAGTGTTAATACTACGCATTAGAACTGAGCACGTTATAGTAGTAGTAGTATAGAGTAGTGGTGGGTTGATACCTAGCAATAGACATTTATTAGGAATGCATCAGTTTATCGATATTACGTAAGTACTTATTTGCGACTTTTCTGGGAATTTATAGAAGGTCCGTCCACACGGCGGTGATCAGTAAATCGGTAGGCTTACGGTAAAAGGTTGGGATTACGCGTCAAAATCTCACTGTTCATGCGGTTGAAAACTAAATGAAGTATGAAACTGCTATGTGATATGGTCCCAAAATTATACAGTATATGTAATATCGTACTGACCATTGCCGGGTAACCTAAACGTTCGTAATCAAATTCAAATATTTCTGGGACGGTACGCTACTCTGATACATAACTTTACATAATAGGGATGATGCCTGGATCAAAAAAAAAAAAAAACTAATTAGTCCGTCAGTCAGATATTAAAAAAATATTAGACGCGTATTTTTTGCTTTATCATATTGATCAAAAATAACTTGGATGAAACGCATAAAAGTTGGGGAGTGGGGGTTGCTACGTCACAAGTAAGTATAAAATCTACATACTTGTGACGTCATACCACATTTTAACACAACAACATGTTTGGGGTCAGACAAAGCGTGACAAGTGTTATTGGGATTTTCATTAGGAAATCCTCAGTAAGTGGCACGTTGGAGGCCAACCTCCAACGTGCTATTAATCGTGCACATATGTAGATATGTGCACGATTAATGGTGAACTTATGAAATGTTAGTGTACTAACTTACGAACTACCTCTGCCTACATGTCGGAAAAATAGACTAAATCGTTTATTATTTTAAAAAAAATTATTATGTAATATATAACTATGCCTCACGGGTCTAGTGGTCGCAAGCGCGACCACTAGAGCAACTAAAGCAACTGCTGAGCCTGGCCCTGGGTTCCATCAGAAATTTTTCAGTAGCAGCCCGGAGTCTGGATTTGTGCCCGGTCGATGACAATAGGCTCGCCCCCTATTACATAGGACTTAACCATAATTAGCGAGATGTGGCTGTACTAAAGGTACACCCTTGCCCAACCCTTCGCGGAAACAAGTCGTGATGTTATGTTATTTTAAAATATATAAAAATGTAATTTTCTTGTAGTAATAAAGGAAATAATAACAATAGCAACCTGTTATTGTCTCACTGGCAGGATATGCAGAAACCAAAGTGACTGTAATATTTATTGTACCGTATTCTAGCAAATAAATATTTTTGACTCATTTGATTTGACTGCAGGGCAAAGACCTCTTCTTATACAGAGAAGTTATGAGCATTAATAATTTTTGTTTTGTTTTTATTTTCTGTCATTCAGAATTTCAAATTATATCTGTCGAATATTATCCCATGGGAAGAAGGCGTGAGTTTATGTATGTACACATACGTTTGCCGCAGTTGGTCCGTTGATGGGTGACCTTCTTTACATGCCAAGACCCCTCCGTGCTTCGGAAAGCATGTTAAGCCGTTGGTCCCGGTTGTCATTTGTAGATCTTTGACAGTCGTTACGGGTCTTTAGAAGCCCGAGTTTGACAACCAGTCTTACCAAGGCGTATCGTGTTGTCTAGTAACTAGGTTGTGGAGGTCAGATAGGCAGTCGCTCCATGTAAAATACTGGTCTTCAGCTGCATCCGGTTAGAATGGAAGCTGACCCCAACATAGTTGGGAAAAGGCTAGGCAGATGATCTGGGAGTGATAAGTGTGCATGATAACCTGTAACCTCATTTATGCATATCAATATAGTTCTGTTAGTGCTGATAATGCACAAGACGTGCATAACCATGTGACGAGTAAAATAAGTGTGCTAACCTATTTATTTACTATAACTAGCTTACGGGTTGCAAAAAGACGCGAAGCTGAGAATTAGGTACTTGTACTCCCGATATTGTGATATATTTTTAGTACTAGACCATACCTAGGAACGTTTTGGTAACGGAGATATCGAAGTTCAAAGTTCAATTTTATTTTTTACTTTTTTCACGAAAAGAAGTTTTAAATGTTGTAATTTAACTTTAAATAACCCCAGAACTCCTGTACCGTTGCATGCACCCAAAAGAACAATGTTTCTATGTTATAAGGTTTGGTTTCCACACTTAGTCCCTCAAGAGGACCATTGTGCGTGGGCCATGGCGGCCGTTCGGTGGTTATTCCTACCAGCCCATCTCCCTCCAGAAGTTAATTAAATCTCGTCTGTTCAGAACATCAAGCAAGCACAATGTTTTGCGGGCGTTACATTGCTCGCTGCCTTAAACAGCAATTTTTCACGTCAAAAATAAAAGGCGTTCCCCAGCCATTATTTTATGCTCAATGTAACTTAGTTTGATGCAGATAAGCTGAGTGATGGGTCTTTTTACACCTTGTATTTGATTTGTAGTTATAGCAAATTTTCCACAATCGTAGACCGCCGTAGACCTCATTGGTACGGCGTAGACCTCAACGCTACGGCGGCGGCGGCGTAAACCAGAATACATCTTTTTAAAGGACTCAGTGTACCTTGAGCAATCATCCCTGGCCCCCATTAGGTACTAAATTTGCTGTCTGCAGTCACAGTAGTAATATTACTTGGAAAAAGGTGTTTTAAATTTTTAGAATACCCAATTTTCATAGTCATTTATTAAAAAAATTATTACTGTGAAAACTTAGGTGAAATACTACTTAGATACTTAGGTGTTTGAAGTCAGCTGTCATTCTACCTAGTGATTGACAATTCACTTCAAGGTCACTTCAATCGTTTTCACCCTTCAAGCTGAATAGACTGGCTACCTGTAACCTATGTGTGTGTCTTAAACTACTCATCCATACATACATACATACACACCTTTATCTACGGACAAAAACATTTAGATCATAAATTTGCATTAAGGGGGATGCGCTAAGATAGCCCGTGAAATTCTACTTTTATTACGTTTTTTGCAATTTGCAGGTCAGTGTCAGGTTGTCTCTTGATTAAAATATGATTCGCGATCGTAACAAATACTATAGCTTTACATAATTTTAATTATTAGAATCAGCAATACTACTGTTACAATGTTAGAATTATCCTAAAATGTCATGATTTCATGATAGTCATTCAATAGGATTATATGGACTAAGAAAGTGGTATTGATGATTTTTATGATTATAATTCTATAAAAAAATATTCCGTGAATCTTATTTAGATCAACACACAACCTGATACAGATATTCTATTTCACGAAGTCCGTTCGGCTTTGATTGTAGTAGTGACGTATCCCGACAAGCGCGCTTGTGTGAGTAAAAGTAGGTAACGTTAGCAAAAAAATCTGATATATATTCAAGTCGAGATTTAATAATCTAAATAAAATTTTGGTTTTAAAAGTATATACATTTTGTAAATAAATTAGATTAGGTTGCAATAAATACAAAAATATTAAGAATATGTAGGCATTTAATTAAGCATTGGTGTTACAGAATGGAAACGAAACAAGTAGGACTATTCAGTATTTTCAATCACTATCAGATAAATTTTCGATTTCCGATTCCGTTTTGCTGTCATCAGAATCATCTTGTACATTGATTATAAATTCAAAATCGAGATCAAAATATTTCAAGTAGTCTTTTTCAATTTTTTCAACATGAGCACACGTTTTTTGCCACGTTTCACTGCTAACTTGGCCCAAACTTATGAAAGTTTGGGCCAAGTTAGCAGTGAAACATGACGAATACGGAAAGACTGATCAATGATGATCAGTCTTTCCGTATTCGTCATGTTTTGCTCGATATTTTTAGATGCGACATAATTTTTAACGATACCCCAAATATTTTCAATCGCATTTAATTCTGGGTGATAAGGGGGAAGGCGTAAGACATCAAAACCCTTGCTTTTTATAAAATCGTCAATCTTGTAGATTACGTGTTGGGCTTTGTACTTCTTTATTGTATCGTACAATTCTAATTTAAGAATAGATTCATCAAATGCTATACCCTTATCCCTGAGCCATTGCTGCATATCGGCTTTCTTTGTAGATTGCGTCGGTAGTCGTTCAGCCCGTGTGTTGTAATAAGATGCATTGTCTAAGACAATGACAGAGCGCGGAAGTAAATTGGGTAGCAACTTTTCATTTAGCCATTTTACATAGTTATCATAGCTCATATTTGAATGATAATCACTAACTGTTGAGTTGGCCTTATAAACCAAGGAAGCATTTTCAATAAAACCATCCTTGGTTCCCGCGTGCACTAAAATAAAGCGAGTGCCTGTGATAATTTTTTTTTAAAACGGAGTTCTTTCCTTTTTTTTTGCCCAGGTGTTGTTTCGGACGTGTGTCGAAAGGACGTAGCTCTCATCGGTGTAGACAATGGGCCGACTTTGAGAGCGGTACTCTGTTATTTTTTTTAAATATTTTAAACGCCACATTTGTATATCATGACGCTCCGTCAAGACTTTACGGTTGTTCTCTGTTTTGCGCCACTTGTAACCTAATTTCAACAGTAACTTGCGAACAGTTTCTAAACAACCTTCGAATCCGATTTTTTCATTCGATGCTGTTCTTAACTTAGCTAATGTTGGAATTTCTTTATGGACAGTATGGAAATCTTGTACAGTACTGCGAACCACATCGGCTGTAAAATTATCTATATCCACTTTATTATCTCGCTTTCTCCTTTTCTTCATAGGTGAAGTGAATTTTGATGAAGTGGATGGCAATTCCTTCTCTTCTTTTAATATTCTTTGAACTGTTTTTTGGCTCACACCCGTAGCTTCAGCTGTACGGCGTGTAATGTCTCGTAAATGAGACAAATCACAGTTGACTTCCATTAATGGTTTTGTAAATTCATATTCTTCTCGCAGAAAATGATAAACACTAGCTATCATGTTTCGACCCTAAAACAAAATGTAATCAAAATAATTAAGTAATATAAACATTTTATAACACAAAAAAACATTCATTTTATAAATACTTCTATTGCTATATTAAGTATCTTTGTATAACATTTTAATTGAAAACGTATAAATAAATATTACCTCACTATGGACAACTCTTCTTCGTTTTGTTGCCATGCTGACTTTACTCCGTGAAACAATTTGGCGCGAACTAAAAACCACTACTGATCCGGACCGTGTCCTGATCGACACTGAGCGCTCTCGAGGTTACGCACACAAAAACAATGTGTATGTGCACGCTTGACAACATTCATAGCCAAACGGACTTCGTGACATAGAACATCTGTACTGACCTGCAAATTGCAAAAAAACGTAAAGGCCTCCAGACACTATCAGTAATAGTGAAATTACATTTAAGTAATGTCATTACTACTGACAGTGTGGTGATTGGAATGATGATGTGATCATAATATTTTCATAGTTTTACGTCAATATTGGAAGGAATGACAGTTATATTAATGTCCGTATTACTGATAGTGTCTGGACCCCTTAAAAAAAATTGAATTTCGATATTATATCTAAAGGTTTTATGACCTATGAACACAATCCATGTTTCCGAACGAAAGGTATTTGTTCGCATCCAAAACACTCCGTGCCTCTAATTAAGGACTGACGGAAGGCAAAGCGAAATAGAATTCATCTTACACTAAAGATAACTTTTTGGGGAGTAAGTAGGGGGAGTAGTGGAGTTTATTAGTAGTTTTAATTGATTCCCCGCTCCTTGAAGTAAGACTTGGCGCTTTCGATAAAGTTTCGCGTATGTGTGGGTAAGGTTGGCGTATGTATTTCGAGGAAAAGTAGGGTCGTGTCAGCAGGTACTTACCTACTTATAATTAGATTTCCGTGTGTCTGCTGTAGTTGGTAATCTTTGACGTAATTTGGCGATGTGCTGTTTTAAATGTAGATTCCTAATTATATTCCTATTTATTATTCTGACATTACCTTGTTTATATATTGTAGAAGTGGCCCTATTCGTTAAATTAAATAAGCACCTATTTACCTCAATGATTGACATAAGACAACGCACAGCACCAATGAGGTCCCAGTACAAAAACCAATTGCGCACAGGTGGTCATAAAACAGCCTTATTAAAAAATAGCATCCTTTCCATGGGACCGCTTATATATAATAAATTACCTGAAAATTTAAAAGACCTACCTATAAAAATGTTTAAAAAACAATTTTCAAAACTATTGCTGGAGAAATTTTATTACACAGTTAAAGACTTTTTAAATGACAAAACTATATATGAAAATGTTTTTGATAAATGTACGTTACCTTTCCTATTTTTAATGTTTTTGATGACATTGACTTATTGACATGGTTATTTATTTATTAGCGATATTTTTTTTATTTTTTTTTAATGGTGGTTGTTGTATTGTAATTTGACATAACAGATCTTGACATTACGAGATTATCTACATTTTTTATCTAATAATAATAGTGATTGTTGTTAATGTTTTGGAATATTTTGACATTAAGCTTTTCGACATTAATCATTTCGACATTTATATTCTTCATTGTATGTTTTGCGAGAGATTTATATGTAATTCATTAGTTATATTTATATTTTTTTTTGGTTTTGATGTCTGATCTGTAACAACCAATTAAATTCGACTATGGCTAATAATGATCGAAATAGCTGTATCTATAATTATTAATATTTAATTCAATCCCAATATTTTGCATGCCGTAAGGTAAAATGTATCGGGACACTTAATAAATATTCCAACCTATATGTATACCTACATTATCAGCAAATAAATGATTTCTTTCTTTCTTTCTTTCTTTCTTTCTTATCTAAATAATAAGTTTGTTACAGTTAATCATGAATATTTGTTTATATAACTTGGTTGATAGAGATTTTCATAGGTGTGTTAATATGGGTAGCGAAGAAATGAAAAAACAAAAATAACAAAAAAAAAAAAGTAAAACAAAAATGTTTTACGACCCTGCCAGGATTCGAACCTGGAATCTTCTGATCCGTAGTCAGACGCGTTATCCATTGCGCCACAGGGCCGGATAATAACAACTACAAAAGTTCTGTTTTATACTTAATCTATTTATCTAATAGGTAATCCAGTAGATATTGCTTGTCTCCTCTAATCTACATCTATATATATATTATTATAAATGAAATAAGCTTTTTGTGTCTGTGTGACCGCGTTGATCTTCTAAACTACGAGACGGATGTTAATGCAGTTAATGAAGGTTTGTGTGTAAAATATTAATTAACTTACATTTAAAAATAAATCTTGATGTATTTTCGAGTCATAAAAACCGTGCGGAGCAGGGGCGCGTTGCCCTTTATAATATACAAATTGACATTATTTCATTATTTTGTTCTATTTTTATTAAAACTTATTTTGTCTCTAAAACTATTTAACTTCAGATTTGAAATGTGAAGAAAACGTTTTATTGTATGCCACCATTTTTACTAATCCATTTTTAAAGGACTTTAAACAAAGCTTACCTTTATTATTTTTCTTCTCAGAAGAAGAAACCCCGAAATAAACTCACATGTCACAGTCTCTTTTAAAGTCCAGATATTGGTCAGATTATGTGAAGACTCACTCTGAAGCTAATCCATGTAGATTAGCTTCAGAGTGGGCAAGATTTTACTGAAGTCATAATTTAAAATGATTGTTACATTTCTATGGGTTCATAGACTAGTTTTGCCCAGTCCTGTAATGTCGGACAAAGTGTAATTTGGTTTTTCCATCAGGAATTTTTAGTCTGATTTCGTTGCAATTCACAGCCCGGAGTTTAGATTTGTGCCCGGTTGATAGCAATAGGCTCATTTTCTATTACATGGGACTCCAACCACAGAGCACGAAATCCGGGGTCTGTGCTTTGTGGACTCAACTGGTGAAATGTGGGTGTAGGAACTGCAGGTAAACCAAGAAATGCGCTTCCGAATTAGCACGAACGTCGCGCCACATCATGCCTGTTCACATCATGCCTCTCACATCATGCCCGTTTACATAATGCCTGTTCACATCATGTCTGTTCACATCACGCCTGTATTCCCCGAAGGATTAGGGTTAGTGTACCTATAGTACACCCACATTTCGCCAGTTATATTTAAGTCCCATGTAATAGGGAGCGAGCTCGTTGCCATCAACCGGGCACAAATCCAGACTGCTTATATGTTTAATGAAATAATAATTAAATTATAGGTACTCATAAACCTTAGTACACCCACATTTCGCCAGTTATATTTAAGTCCCATGTAATAGGGAGCGAGCTCGTTGCCATCAACCGGGCACAAATCCAGACTGCTTATATGTTTAATGAAATAATAATTAAATTATAGTTAACCCTTTCTGAAGAAATTTTCCAATAGATAGTGAAAACCGCAATAAAATCCATTGCGTAGTTTATAAAAACTAAACGTTTACACAAACAGACACAAGAAGTGACTTTAATTTATAATATGCGTAGATATAGATGATGAAGAAATTGATTGTTTTAAATGCTGGCCAAACAACTTGTTTCAAATGCTAGTTAAAGGTCGTCTACAGTCCAATCAGTTATTTTTTAACCTCTGATTTTGCATCATAGTGGTCTTTATTATCTTTGATATACGGATGCGGTTTGGTTGCTGTCAGAGGTAAAATAATTATGAAAGGACTGTACATAAATTCTTAGATACCTAACTACTTCATGCGTTTCTAACTCATTTTGTAAATTAAAAAAAAAAAAAAAAAGCTTTTAGTTCTTAGTCCACTAGGTACTACAGTCAACCGCATACACACACTTGAACGAAAAACGCCCTTACTACTACAAAAACAAGGCGCATAAAAAGATTTTTTACCATGGACGTAGAGTTGACTATCGCCAATTCTCGTAATTAAAAACGTTGAAACTCTATTCGCAATCTCGTCTCTATGTCAAAATAAAAATAATAAAAAAACAATGGCACTCAAGAATGCCGACAGAAACGAAAACTTGAAAAAAAAATCGGCACCGCAGTAATCAACGTGTTGATGTCTTTTTAATGGTCAAAAGCTGGTGTCATCACAGTGTCACGAAATCAATGGTTTAGTCCCATCTCAAAAATGCCCAACGCGCCTAAAGAAGTTTTCACCTCAAAAATAATTGAATTCAGGCAAAACCCATAATACATAAAACTAAATTAATTTTCACAAAACTGCAACAAAATATGGGTCCAGGCACTATCAGTAATAATGACATTAATATTACGATAATTCCGTCCAATATTGACGTAAAACTATTAAATTATTTATATCACATCATCATTCCAGCCACCACACTATCAGGAGTAATGATATTACTTGAATGTAACGTCATTATTACTAATAGTGTCTGGACCCCATAAAGATCACAAAAACTCGTCGAAAATGTAGGTAGGTAAATCATTCACTTATCCATTAATGGCGTTTGATAGTCTCTATCATAGTACCGAATAGGTATCTACGTAATATTGACAAAATTTTGGTGTCTCGTCAAAAAAGCCATTAATGCAGATTTGAAGTTGAAGAAGAGGTATTTCTGATAGTGCGACTGAGATTAGAATGTGGCCAAAATACGGGAACTGGCCCTCTAATATTAAGTTGTTGTTTGTACATTTACTTTGCAATAAACATTTTGACTTTGGCTTTGTTTTATAAATTCAGTATCAAATCAAATCAAATAATTTATTTCTTTGAAAAATGGGTAAATTTGTACATAGGAGTTGTCACAAAATTAGTTCTCTGCCGACACATGGGCATGCAAATTATAATCAAATATCATTTTAATCACATTAGAAATACTATCATAATCCCATTTTACAAATTTTACAGATTAATGTCAAATCATTTGAATCACAATAAATATAAAATGTCATAATATAACATCAAATATCACTGGCTAACTATGTCAAATGGATATAATACAAGCATGTTAATTTAAATTAGTAAAAATGAGAAAATAAATAATTGATGTTATCAAAATGTCAATAATAACCAATTATATTTAAATTTTATTTATTATATCAAAAGTGCATGTCAAGAATAATAAACTGAACACAAGATGACCAGGAAATCATTAATAGAAATACATATTATTATTTATTTTTAGTCTATGTTGTCCCACTGCAGGGCAAAGGCCTTCAGAAATACATGTCAGAAGAAAATGAAGATAGTTAAACACAAAGTGCGACATTTGTTGTGACCATGTGTGGGGTCCGCCCATACCCGCCCCCGCTCCTACGATAATACTATGTCATGTACGCTACAAATAGAAATACGTCATTGTGTAAGCAAAGGGGCTGTGCAGGCAAATTGCATAGCTTTCATGTCCACTTACTGGTGGCACGTGGCCAATGTATTCTTCGCTTTATTTATGCTAAAATATTACTTGTTATATCAGTGGATAAATGCCCATCATTTATGAGCACAATACAATTGAAGAAAAAAGGAAGAAAAACTATTCAATGGACCTGCTTACATTTTATTTTTTAATATCGTTTCTCAAGTCATGTCAACTGATTATAATAGGTCTTTTGAAATTGCCGTTCTGCCTATTTTAAGTCCATTTTTTTCTTTTTTCGCTGAGAATTCTAAGTACAAATTATTTTTATTTTTAAAATATGGAATTCTTTTTTGAAAATTAGTCATTTGTTTAATGGTTAGCGTTATCTTTTCATAGCATTTGTACGTTTTTCGTCATCATGGATCCATTAAAAATTCGAGTGATTATGGAGTAAGAGTACCGTCGTGGCAGCAAAGCAGCAAAAGCGGCACGCAACATGAACGACGTATACGAAGCGAACGCTACTAACGATCGCACCACCCGTTATTGGTTTGCCCGCTTCCGTTCTGGAAATTTCGACCTAAGAAATGAACCCCGTGGTCGACCGAAAACTTTAGTCGACAATGACGAATTAAAGGCGATTGTGGAAGCTGATGATTCTTAATCTACAGCTGAATAAGCAGCAGCTTTTGATGTTAGTATCAAAACAATATCCATTGGCGTCGAATTAGCAAGGTAACAAAGCTTGACAAATGGGTGCCCTACGAATTGAATGATCGCCAGCACGAAGCACGCATCGAGTTGAGCCTTGCACTGCTCAACAGGCACACAAACGAAGGCATATTGAATCGCATTGTTACTTGCGACAAAAATTGATTCTGTTCGACAATCGCAAGCGCTCAGCAAGTTGGTTAGATTCTGGTTCAGCACCTAAACAATGCCCCAAACGAAAACTGACCCCTAAAAAGTGATGGTCACTGTTTGGTGGTCTAGCGCCGATGTCATTGATCACAGCTTCTTACCAAACGAGATGAGCATTACTGCAGATGTGTACTGTGAAGAACTAAACATAATGATGGAGAAGCATGCACATCTCCAACCAGCTTTGGTCAATCGTTCGGCTGTGCTCTTGCACGACAACGTGCGACCTCATACTGCACAGCAGACGGTCTCCAAGTTACAAGAGCTGGGGTTGGAAGTTTTCCGTCATCCACCGTACTCACCAGACCTTGCCCCTACAGACTTCTACTTTTCCAGAATTTGGACAACTTCTTGGCGGGGAAAAAATTCAATAACCGAGAGGCAGTTCAAAATGCCTTTGAAGAATTTGTTGCCTCCCGTCCAGCAGACTTTTTCAAAAAGGGCATCAATAAGCTACCACTACGTTGGCAAAAATGCATTGATTGCAGGGGTAATTACTTTGATTAATAAAAATAAAAAACAAAGAGAACAAGGGTGTTAACTTATTTCATGGAAAAGGGCAATTTCATAGGTTGGTCGAAGCCTTAGAGCGTGCATTCTGAAATTGGGTAACGTCGCAAATAGATATCAAATGTTTTGCTGTTTTGATTATTTTGGCAATATTACAATATGGAAATGTGAAATATGGCTAACTAGTGAACTAAAATATTGTTTATGAAATGCGATATTTAATATCGTTACACCGAATATTTAGTTTTAGATGTAAAAACAGTATTTCGAAACTTTGCAAATGCCTTTTTTACACCTAAAACGGTTTCAACATCAAATTCAGTGTTATAATTTTATTGCAATTCATCTAGATATACTAATATTCAAAAAAGGTAAAATTTATTTTTTGTAGGTTTGTATGTAGCAGGTAATCTCCGAAACTACCATTCGGATTTGAAAAAAATCATATTTCCATTAGCGATATTTCATAATTCCATACAGTAATATTGCCAAATTAATCAAAACACTTAAATATTTGACAGCTATTTGCGACGTTGCCAACTTTTAGAATGAACGCTCTTCATAGAAAAAGAAATCAGAATAGAAAAATAATTGTTAGATTGAAACAATTTATTTTAGTAGATAGGTACATACCAATCAAAGCGTTATTAACATGAGATTAGGAAGCAGATTACTTTCAACAATTTGATAATTTTTTAAACACCGGGCCTAAAGTTATTGTAAAGACATTTTCAAAAAAAAAAATCTCTCCATGTACCTACCTACATCTTATTCTCAATCTATCTGTAATTTCCTACTTTTCCTTAATGATAAAAAGGACAAATACAAACAAATATATTTAAAAAAAAAACATTATAGATGAAAAAACCCAGCATCGAAAAATCAATTTCTTCCGTTAATTTAACGCTAATAATCTTCGGCTCCCGATATTTTATAGCGGAATAGCGAAAATATAGTGAAATAAATTCCGGTTCGTTGCCGGCGACG
Organism: Omphaloscelis lunosa; assembly: GCA_916610215.1. Taxonomy (NCBI): domain Eukaryota; kingdom Metazoa; phylum Arthropoda; class Insecta; order Lepidoptera; family Noctuidae; genus Omphaloscelis; species Omphaloscelis lunosa. Next base: position 14,104,795 of record OU744258.1, read on the forward strand.
TGTCTGGTTCCGGTGGCTAGGCAGCCGCGGCTTCCGCCATCGTGTCCGACGGGAGATCGGTTGTTGGGTATTCAGCTTTAGACGGCGGCGGTTACACGTACATGGACCAGGCTGGCCAATCAAATGTTCGTGAGGTAATAGATCGATGGCATTTATTTTGTGTTTTGATGAGTGGAAAGTTCCACAGGTTTATACAATCACATTAAACAGATTATAACTGGGTGCTAGAACTGAATTATAATTAAGTCGACTAACGTTTACCGATTGGCAAATCAGTATTTCCTGCGACAAGAATGCTGGCAGTAGTACTTAATGAGAGCAAATCTTATGCCAATTGAAGATTACAACCATCACCACGTTCACTACGAATTTTCCTCTCATTCTTTTTACAGTAAGATCACGCGCGTTAAATATGTCCTCGATTTTACTGAGAGCTAACACTAGTCGGGCGACAGGTGGGGGCGTTGCGTTGCGAGTCTACTCAACTTTTGAGGGAGGAGTAATTGCTCGAGATGATGTTTAATAAGTTTTTAATGGCTGTGACGGTGCGGACCCCGCCGTTTAACCATGCCCGAATACATCAATTTTTAGAACCAGCTTTACTAGACACCCCTACCTCCTCTTCACTTGCTATTCCTTAGGCGACGACCAGGGGAGAAAGGGGAGCCCCACAGGCCAATTTAAAGTAGACACACGATTTATCTGTCGTTTCAAGAAACGTTTCAATTTTACTTTATAATGTACCCTTACCCTTTAACTTTTCGATTTGTCTTCACCAAATTATTGATACTCGTGCTTTATATAAGGGAGATTGCTTTTATTTAGGGTCTTTTAATTTTAATAAATACAACTTTCATCATCAGTTTCTCATTCTAAAAACTCTTTTCTGGTTCTATACTGCACTGAAAATGTTTTTGGAAAAAATATGTATTAATATCGACACAAAATGTTGGTATACATTTATGGGGTACCCTTTTATTACGAAGGGACTGAATTTACCGACGACTGAGTGTAGGCGACCCTTGAAAGGGGTGCCTTCACCTGTCCTGCAACCTAGAGTGCAAAAAGAGACAGAAACATCGTGTGTAAAGCTCTTGAAAGCATACCCTTTTCGGTTGCCACGAAACGTTTGAGAGGTAATTTCATAATTCATCCTTTTTGGACCATTTTCACTGATTAATAATGTATTTAACGATCCAGATTTGTTAGGCAGGTCACTTAGGGTAATGAATTATTTACATCGCATTTATTTTTAACGTTTACCGTGCTTGTTGAAAGAAAAAGGCGGAACTTTGACTCACTGTGTACTGTATTGTGTTTTAACAATAAAATGTAACAACTAACTGTTATGCTAATTGTGGTTATGTTTTGATAATTGAAAAGTGGGTGTTAAAAATCCTATTGAATGCGAACAAATCAATTGTTTGCAAAAATATTTTGACAGGAAAATTCTAAGTTACCCCGCTGCCAAAATTGCCGCCTAATTTGGCGCGCGCGCTCGTTTACGCCCACTGTTAATTTGAAATTAGAGCTCTTAACTTTTTTATTGCAGCACGTGGCTTGGGCCAATGCCATTGTGTTTTGATATATTTTTTAAATTTATTTTCTATTCGCATGTGTAACAACATCGTACACAGTTGTATGAACTAACTGTAGTAAGAATTTTATCCATTTATTTGGTGGTAAAACAAGAACCTATAACGTTCCTGATCAGGTTAATCCGTATTCGACGAAATGTTTACTCCGACGTTCGATTTTTGTAGTGGCTTGTACGATCACGTAGAGAAGTATTTGTAAGTTCCTACCAATATTATGTAATACAAACGATCTGAGAATGTTCCATTCCAAGTTGATCATGTTACCTATTCTAATTAATTAACATCCGATATAGTAGGTATAATAATAAGACCTAATAATTTTAACTAAATCGAAGTACACTACAATTTACTGAAATATTAAAAAAAACGAAACTAAATCAACCAAAAAACAAGTTAACAAAATCCCTTCTCGGAAAATACGTCCTCAATTTTGAGTAAAGAGTTTTTATGGAGACTCAAACGGCGACCTGGCTGACATGCTTTTATTTTTTGTTTGTAGTTATTTTTTCGCGGCAAAACGGCTCCATATTCGTTTTAGTCGCTGGCAGTACACGGACGACGTCAAACGAACGCGCGGCAGTCTTAAAAGCTCACCAATTATGGACTAAAAGCACCTTCGGGCTCAGCCTGCTTCGCGGCTCGCGTGGTTACGCTCCCTCATCAATTTTGTACCAAGCTCTCTCGCAACTTAAATAAAAACTTTACATTCTGGGTAGAAAAATCACATGAGTGATCTAAATTGAAGGTTTTTTCTCTCAAAACGCAGATCTGAGGTTTGTTGGCCTTAGACTTTCACTTTTAATGAGTTGAAATTTTTAAAGTTAAGTAACTACTAGGTTTACTGAAAAAAAAAAGAACAGATTTAATTTTGGTTTATTTTATTTGTATTTAAATATAGTATTTTTGTAGCGTTAATAATTACACTTATAACTAAACTCATTTTTCATTTTCATTTTCAAATATCTTTATTTATCAAGGTACAATAAACAAAAATGCACAACTCAAGACACATCAACTTACTAGAATTAAGACACTTTATGAGGCTAGCGATACACCTTTCAAAGCTTTTAAGGGATATTTCGATAACTGTTAACAACATAAACATAACACACAATAATAATGGGTAGGTACATGATGACAGTTACGCAAATTATTTAGTCAGTTATAATTTACTGATTGCATGTAGGTATGACAAGAAAAAATGTAACTAAACTAATATTATAATAAAGAGAAAAGATTTGATTTTTGTATGTTGTTTGTTTGTTGCGCTTTCACGCTAAAACGGCTAAACGGATTTAGATGAAACTTGGCACATCGGTAGATCATGACCTGGATTGGGATAAATAATATTTTTTATCCAGATATTACCATAGCATTGCCTTTGTACGTATTTTTCTGTTCCTTTCTTCTTGTCTGTTTATATGTGTGTGCATAAATGGTTAAATAAATTTAAAAAAAATACCACAGGATCGAGACTTATGCTGGTGAAACCGCGGGGCGCAGCTAGTCATATTATAAATGCAAAAGTCACTTTGTGTATAACTATGTCCTAATAGGATACTTTTCATCCCGGTAGTACGTTCCCTTGGGATAATATCCGACCTCCACGCGGGTGAAGCCGCAGGCAAAAGCTAGTTATTTATAAAGTGGGTAGGTACACACGGCTACACATCAAGCTATACATTTCCAGTATAAGCTGACCTCGTATTGTACCGAAATCCTATACAATGCGACATCAGCATAAACTGGAAATGTATAGCTTGATGTGTAGCCGTGTGTACAAAAACTACGTAATAATTTTTCTGTTACAAAATAAATGAATATTAAATAACTTACACCTAAAGTAAGCTTAGCAATCATCGAATTTTGATTCATTTTTATTACTTAAATATCTTTAACTATCACTATTTTCACTCTTTTTTATTTATTTTCCTTTTTAATGTTCCACAATTGGTGATATTTTATTCACATTCCGATCTAAAATGTTAGCTAATAAGTAATAAAAGACAAACTGCTAAGTAACTATAAAATAAAGAAACCCTTTTGAATAGTATGTAATATACCTAGAGTTTTATAAAACCGTTTAAACTGCATTATTATCTTCACATACAGGTAAAGTGGCGAGGTAAGTGTCTCGACATTTTCCGACATTAAATGAGCGTGGAAAAATGTTCCATCTTTTTTTTTGAAGCACGTCGAGCACTTTACAGGGAAATACATATAGCTATGTTGTCGTCTAGATTAATTTTTACTTTTCTATACATACATACAAATAAATAAAATTGAAGTGTCTGTTTGTAATGTCAAAATGACAGCTTTTTACTAAATGCATATGAAAGTATAATACGGTATTTATAACAAAAAAGTCTGTCAGTCTGTTTGTTCCGGCTAATCTCAGAAACGGCTGGACCAATTTTGATGGGGCTTTCACTGGCAGAGTCACTGATGTTATAAAGAGTAACTTAGGCTACTTTTATTTTAGAAAAAAAAATAAGATCCACGTGGGCGAAGCCGCTGGCAGTAATCATCATCATCATCATCATTTCAGCCGAAAGACGTCCACTGTTGGACATAAGCCTCCCCCAAGCACCGCCACTTCGACCGATTCTGTGCTTTCCGCATCCAGCGGATTCCAGCGGCCTTCACAAAGTCATCGGTCCATCTTGAGGGAAGCCTTCCGCCAGCAGTAGCTGGTTTTAAATATAGCTCACAGCGATATGTTCGTGTTAAGTAACAAATAATGAATCATCATCTGCCTATCCTTTTCCTAAGTATGATAGAGTCTGGAATTTGGTGCAGTTTTCTCTTTCCATGTACTCACTTAATTCTGAATAAATAATATGATATTTATAAATCAAATCATCCCTCTCAATGCTAGTAGAAAATATTTTTCTTTCGCTTCTCTAATTGCATTAGACGACGCTTGGTTCTCATCCTATGTAAAATTTATATATACATTTTACGAGTCAAAGAATTTCCTTACATCTGCTTAAATAAATTAGGTACCTATTCCAAGTATTTTTCTCAAGAACATTTTAGGGGCACGTGTACCTATTTCGTGTTGTTTTCCTCTGAAAGAGGCTTAAAACAAAAAGATGGCGAATCCGAGAGCCACAAGCAAACCTTAAAAACTTTCCGACATGAAAGTTTAAAAGTGATCCGGGTGGGGGATGTGGGGGTGGTGGGGCGACCGGTTGCCTAGCAACGCCGCCTACACCCGCCCTACGCCGCAAATCTCCGTTTGATACAGAAAACCGAAAATTTATTGTTTTTAACATAGAGATTTATGATTCATTTTGCGATGTGTTTTACTGAGAAACCAAATGTTGTAGAGATTTTAATTTATTTATTATCCTACGACTATCTTTAAAATGAGGGAATCTATTCTTAATTTGTGGACGTGTCCAGGGCTTGGCATAAACCGGCACTCCTGTGCCGCTTTGTGATTGTATTTTCGTTTTAATTTTTATTTCTTCTTGTGGCTTTGTTTTTGTATATACTAACAATAGCTTTATAAGGTGTTTTTGTGTTACTAACAGTATATGGACTACGTCTGAAATAAATATTTTGAATTGAATTGAATAGAATTAATTTCATAGACGGAAAAATATTTAAAATAATCGAGATATTTTTTTATTTTGGAATTGAAAAAAAAAAATGTAACAAAACGGTGTAATTTTTAAACTAAATGATCTATCGCGATGTAACAAATTTCATAATGATTGGTAATTAGGCGTCCTCATAAAATGAAAATTGTGGTAAAAAAACTACCCTCAATTGTAAATAAACATGTTTTTTTTTAAGAAAAAACTCGATTTTTTTTTTGCAACGAAAAAAAATTGTTTTCGTTTTTATTTTTTTAAATAATCGTAAAATTTCTCAATAAGACGCCAAACAGAACAAAAAAAATTGTTTTGATATTTTAAAATTATTTTTCCGTCTATAAAATTAAGCATAGAGTAAGCATTTCGATATGTCCACATTATAAAGACTCGCACTGTAGATCTTAGACTTAATCCGAAAGTGTGGCTGTCAACTATTAATATTAAATTTATTTTTTTATTAAATTTATTAGTATTAAACATAAAATAAGCAGAAGTGTATCTATAGTACATCCACAATCCGCCAGTTATGTTTAAGTCCCAGTAATAGGGCGCGAGCCTATTGCCATCAACCGGGTTCGATAATATTAATATTATATCAAATATATTTAAAAGGAAATAATGTACATTATTAATATTTGATTCGAGGTGAATAAGCTACTTACATTAGCTTATACCTGCTCAAAATGAGGAAGGTAGACATGTTTACAGTTCACAAAATTATTTTGTGGCGCGTCGTCGTCTTTGAATTCAGTGTCGATCAAATCCCTTGAGTGATATCGCCCTTGAAAAAGGAATTGATTTGAAAGCTGTTTATCAATATTACAGTTCAATTTCATCTATGTGGATCATGTTTTTTTTTGTGTTCAAGGATCCGCGTAACTTTTGAGTAAATATTACAAGTATTATAAAAATATAATAATAATATAATTATTTTATAATATAGATACACATCTCAACATGAATACCTACACATTCAATTGCTTTCGAATAAAAAACACCTAACGTAATTAGACTTTAAGCAACACGTTTTTCTTAAAGATCCTTACTACCCGTTCCACTAAAGCTAAACTGTTCATCTACTACCCAACGAGACGCTAATTCATCTCATTTTCTCACACACGCTACAACAAAAGGAACGCAGCGAGAGAAGTCAATTAGCATGCAAATGTAAGAAAACGACCATTAGGGAGCCTTCGGGACCGAGGACACGCAGCCTGTTCGTGTATTGATCATACAATCCCTCACACGCTTACATACGTCCGTCTCTTTTTAACTTCCCACAACAGATCGCTATAAACATAAACATTTTCATACTAAAAAGTCGTCCATTAAATTACTTCCCAAACAAAAATCTATTCTCATGTCAGTCCATTTAAGATTCAATTTCAATCTTACAGTCGGATGTGTACATAAGACGTTGTACTCATGAATAAAAGCCTTGTTGTGCCAGCAAATTCTGTTTCTATCTTTAAAGGAATAAAGATCTATTTCAAAGTGGAGGTAAGAGAAAATGAATCGTATATAGAAATTTCAAAGGTTATTATCGACAGAGAGATTGAGATGAGTTTTCAGTTGTTGACAAGTGTGCGGCTATGGTGTATATACATGTGTTGTTGGCTAAGATAGAGGGTTGTAAACACCATGATGAGTTGCGGATTTTACATGTAGCTACAAAGATTATGTTAGTAGGTTTCGATTTAGGGAGATGTAGCTGTTGATATGTGTATGTTGAGCTATGCTTCTTAACATAGCTCAACACATATAGAAACACATCACATCACGATCGACGATCGACGACGATCGACGATCGTGGTTCATTCACATCGCGTATTGTAATTTCTCTTTACCTTCAGTAATAAGAGCTCTAATTGTAATAAGTATTTGATTTAATTTTGAGAGATTGTAATCACACGTAATGAGGCCAAAACAACGGGCACTGGACTTGAAGTACCATACATATTCAGGTATAATGATTTTTCCAGCTTTCTTGAGCTAGGAAACGAATTTAGTCAGAAAAATCTTCTTTCTGCCAAACAGACTAAATTGACAAACTATTTTTTTTGAAAGAATATATCGTAAATGTATTTCCACTTTTTCATTTCAGTTATGTCACTTCTGATGACGTGTGCAGTGTGTCTCGTCTGTAAAGCAAAAAAATATTACAAATAATAAGGTCATTTATACTGACGATTATTATAAGAATATTCGATTCAGCAATACTCAGAAGAACCAGAAATATACCCTAACCCCGCGTCCTAAGGCAAACATATGAGTGATATATGAGCGTGCCATGACGATCGCGTATTCGCGCGAACGATGTTTTTGGTAAGGACGTGGGGAAACCAAAGCGATCGGTCGCGCGAATATGCAATCATCGCAGGTTGCCTTTCGGTTTTCCAAACAAATGAGTGTTGCCCGGAGAATCGGAAGGTAACCTGTGTTGGGTTCGCTGAACAAAATGAACGCGACTGTCACTTTGGTTAGGACACGGTGTTAGACTGACCCATTGTGGTTTTTAAAGCAAAAAATGTGTGTATCGTATATTGGTTAAAATAACTAGTATTCGAAGTCAAAATAAACAGCAAGCCTTCTGATACCAACACACAATTAAAATCCAGAGCTCTAAGTAGGTACCAGTAACCAATCGGTACATAACCAAGAAGTTAATTTCAAAATTAACAAAAGTTCAAAGTGACAATTTACTCCAGGCTCTATAGTGTCCACTTTGCTTGATTTCTCTTACTGACCCATTCCCCTACAATCAATTAAATTCTGTGATTTTCAATCTACGGCTCTTTCAATAAGTGAAAATAAAGCATGTTACGATTTCGTCCCTTCTAGACTCTTAGTGACATCTAGCGGAGGGTATTGGAAACAACGGCACCCTCAAAGAGATGAAGCTTGACATGCGCTAAAACCGATTATGAAACAAACAATAATAGTCTTTACGACTCTACAAATAAAGTAACGGTTTGCTTGTACTGTTTGCGCGTGCGCTGTTAAATTGATTTCGAATGTCAGCCCTTGACAGATGCCTCAAAATGTGGTAGTAAGAGACTGTGATGTTATTTTGTTTTTAAAAGGAAAACAAGTGAGAATCTGAGTGATGCAACAGACATGAAAGTAGAGGGTAAGAATTTCAAACTATTATTCTATACATTTTCTTGGTTTTGGATAAAGAAATCCAGAGTTAACTTCAGTTAGTCATTCTTATGGAGATCATTAACGTAACCTAAATATTCTCTAATAAAAATCTGATTGGAGCCTCATAAAAAAATCATAACCTATAAAATGTACTTTTAGCTCAGACTCTCCGAGATCCTGAAATAATCTTAAGGTTTTGTTTTCTTTTTATGAAAAATGGAAAGTGATAACTTTAGAAATCATATTAAGTATTTGTTGAAATTATTTGTGTAGATTCAATCACAAACATTTGATCAATTTACGCCTTCTGAACAGCGCCATGAAATCTTTTAATGAGCTTACTCCACTCTTAGATTTAGATCCCTATCTCAAATCCAATGAAGTATCATTACGCCATTATTTGGCATTGTAGTCCAAAAACCAAAATGTAACCAAGGCTCAGTACAAAATAAAGGAGTCTGTGACCCGTGGCGACGGATGTATTGTAATCACATGGGATTAGGGTGTTATCAGACGATATTATGGCGGGCTGGAGGCCGCGAGACCCTAGTGCATTGACATACTGGGAGGCTGGATGGCGAATATTTGAGTTAAGAGAACTTGTAATATCATAATTATTCTCTTGCCCACAATTTATTTGGGGTAGGTGGAATATGTCTTTTTCTTCCATTAGTCGTAATGTCGGTAGTCACCCCCTTTCTAGCCATTGACAAGAGAATGTTTAATAGTTAGCAAATTTCAGTTTTGAAGTCTTGACTACTAAATGCCATTTTTTCTTTTAAAAGGTGGAGTTCTAAATAGAGAAATTAAATTAGTCTTTCGATTCATATTAGCCTATAAACCATTTATAGTTGAAGATAGCTCGCTCGTTAGCCGCTAAAAAGATAAGAAGTACCTGTATCTAATTTGGGGCATAAACAGAGCTTTTAGAGAAAATCGGTAAATTTTCCCGAACTGAACAATTGCGTATTGTTTAATCAAAATTCCCATGTTGGTAATTCTTTCACAATCTTAACTGCTTCGTCCATCAGCTGTGCTGAATTATTTCATACAGGTTTTTACTTATTCGCCATCCTACAGTCCTATATGTCCCAGTACCCGAAGCACCGCTTACTACGGACACCCCGACATATGGACAGCGCACTTGTCACAGCGAGTGCATAATTTGTCCCCTATTACGGCTTTATACTGCTCTATAATAAAGTGGGGTCCGATTAAAGACCAGTCTCGTCTTTCTCTATGCCAACTGTTCAGAAATCGAGGGGCTAAAATAAATTATGCATTCGATACATTGAAATTCTTTGTAATAGATTTTTTATCTAAAGGGTGACGGCACCTGTCTCTTTTTGTTTTAATACATGTTTGTAAGAGGATCAAGTTGTCATATTCGGGGCAGGCGGTAAATTGGGGCATTTTTGTTTGATATGTTTGTTATTTCTTATGTTAAACTTAGTATCTATCAATATCAAGCCGTGATTTAAACAGAAACGTGTCGTTACGGGTTGTTCGAAGCCCAAAAATTCTGACAGTCTTAAAATGGGGTATCGTATTACCCAGTAAACTAAGTTGTGGGGGTCAGATAGGCAGTCGCTCCATGTAAAAAAACTGATATTAAGCTGCAACCCGTTAGAATGGAATCTGACCCCAAAATATTTGGGGAAAGGATAGGCAGATTGATAGACTTAAACATAAACAAGTGTAAGCAAAGAATATGCAATATGAAAGTCTCTAGTCCAGAAATCGTGTTAAAAATCGACTGCGTCGATTGCACTCTGATTGACTGTTATCTATAGCACCGTCGGTGATAAATATTAAGATTTAATTATGTGCAAAACTAAAAAATCTCCGTCGCCAGTATTTCCATACCTATCGAATACTCAGTTACAAAACACCATTTGAATTTAAATAACACGCAAATTACAATACAGCTAATTTCAAACAGGAATCGCAGCAAATATATTCAATTTGACGTGCTTTTGACTAGGCGATGACAAATGTAATGGGCAGGACTCTTGTGAAATGAGGTGTGAATATTGGGTCCCGGCGGGATGTCCGTGGACCGCATGGGGTACGAGGGGACCCCAGCTGCCACCCTTTACGTTGTGAAGTACAATGCAGTGTAAATTAAAGACAGGTATTAAGTACTGTTAGTTCTCTGATTGTAATATTTGTCACTGTTATTTGTCGACTGATGCGAAGAATTTGTGGCGCGTGCCGATTGTTGTTAGCGTTTGGTTAGAGAGATCTTTGAGTTTTGACACACGTACGAAGTTGTCCGTTATTTTTTTTGTTGTATTTTTAGATTGTATGAAGAATGTAGCCGTCGTACACGAATTTATGTAATGTAACTACGCAGTAAAGTTTATTAGGAGCGTTTACTAATTAAGCTCTCTTTAATAGTCTAGACTAGAGAGTTTTATGATAGTAGAACTTAATGTGTTTACATAATGGTGGGCTGCATCTGCATCTATCGTGATGAAGCTTCGCACAGTGATACGATACACGCAGATGTGACCAGCCATTATCGGCTGTCGTCGCGATGCGTAGCACTTATCGCCTGGGTACATCAAATGCTTTTAGCGTGCTAATTAGTGTTCATTTCAACTGTTGCCTCCGGATTGCGTAGACGCTCTGTCGAAATAATGTAGAGCCATCTATACTGTACGATAATCTATATATATGAAAATGAATCCCTATTTCCCTTGGTCACGACATCACGCTAAAACGGCTGAACGGATTTGGATGAAATTTGGGATATGGGTAGACCTTGACCCGGAGAAGGACATAGGATACTTTTTATCCCGATATTTTTACGGGATCGAGACTTATGCGGGTGAAACCGCGGGGCGGGGCTAGTTCGTTAAAATTATGAAGCCGCTAATGTGACCACCGCATTAGCGCGATAACTTTTTAGTGAGCAAAACATACGAAGCTTCGGCACGCATTGCTTCGTCACGACACATACATAACTTCACGTCTGTATTCCCCGAAAGGTTGGGCATATGTTTGAGTGGCGGGGTGGTATTGTGTATGGTTGGTAAGTACGTATATGTTTTTTGAAATTAAAATTTGGCCAACCATCCCTTTCTTCTTCCAGTATGTCTAATACTAACGCTGAACGCGCTGACGTTTGGAATGGGTCGTGGGCCGCACCACCCACACGGTCAGACCCCGGTTGAGCAGAGACACCACCACTATAAGCCACGGGGCTCGGAGTCACTCACTGGAGATGTACAATTGCTACACGATACCAAGTAAGTAATACAACTAGTTGCCACTCCTAAATTGTCACTCTAAAGTTATCAATATAACTAAGGCGATTCGCACACTGCACCGAATCATGCAGCGTAACGCGAGGCAGCAGATTTAACATTGTACCACTTTGTATAGAAAACACAATCAGCGCGCGCGCAGATTTTTTGCTATGGCCGCCCCGCACCACGCTGCGATCCGGTGCAGTGTGCGAATCGCTTTACGACTGATAAGTACACTAGCAACTTGCACTGGCAAGTTAGGTCAAAATTATTATTAAGTGACTGAATTGGTACTGACTAGGTACCTACTGACTTACCAGAAAAAAAAAGAAAATATATATTTTTTTTAATTCTGCCAATATGTTCACTGAAACTTATCCAAATGGGCGAGAGGTAGAGGGGCAGTGGGGTCCAATGAACGACATAAGCTATGGTCTTACAACAGATATACACACAGAAGACAGGTGACAGTCATGACGAAACAAGAAGAGTTTCTGAAATTCGGACTCTAATATTGGTACATCATCTCCATTGTTAAATCTCATTTGAGTGCCAGCCCAAGGATAACTGTCTTGTCTTGGATAATTCTTACTAGAAAGACGCAACTGTTGCACGACATTAAGTAAGTGATTACAATAGTGACGTCGTTCTGGTCTGTGGCGTGGAACGTAAGTTAACAAATATAACGTGTTAACAAATATATAAGAAACGTGATAATCAAGGATTTTTCTCTTTACAGACACATAGAAGAAGATACACATGTCCTCACGGCAGAAGCGCTGTCAAAGATGACGCCGGAAGAGTTGGAGTTCCATTACTTTTCAGCTCACGACTTTGATAAAAATTCGATGTTGGATGGTCTTGAGTTGTTAAAGGTGGGAATAATAATTAGCAGTAGCCTTGAAATTTCTTTTCGAATCAATTAAATTCCATTCGATAATAAAGTTGTCGTTTGATGATCCTTCCGGAAACTTTCTGAAACTCAATTTGTCAATGGTAATTTGCATTGTTTCCGAGCATATATTTTGGAGTGTTTACGCACCTATTTTTAGTAATGCAAATTCTTGAGATATATTCTTAATCAATGATTTTAATCCAATGTATTTCAGGCAGTATATCACACGATAGAGCATGAAGCTCCTGACCCAGATGCTGATTCATCTATTGAGCCCGAAGCAAATGATTTGGATGCGTATATAGGTAAGTTATATAGAACGACAAACCACGTGCAATCCATCAATAAATTTCCGATTTGCATAACACAAACTTTGACTTTCAATAAGTCGAACGGGGCAAAACAAAATGATTGATTACATATTATAATTATAATTGTGAATAGAGAAACATTTTCTTTAAATTATACATATAATTCTAAAGTACTCGTCATGGACTATTATATTCCCATGTATAAATTTTACCTTTTCTATATATTTTGATATATCAAGATAAAATAAGTCATGGTCATGGTGTTTGAAAGAGGAGAGGATGTATCGGTGTGTGATGTGAAAATAAATGATAAGAGTGTGGAGCAAGTAAGTGAGTTTATATATTTGGGGAGTCTGTTTACAAGGGATGGGAAAATTGATGGGGATGTAGAAAGGAGAGTAAACGCGGGAAATAAAGTGAATGGTGCTATACATGCGATTGTGACCAACCAGTCGATGTCTAAAAAAGCTCGACTGGCTGTTCACAATGGTGTGCTGGTGCCTACGCTTATGTATGGAAATGAATGTTGGGTGTGGCAAAACAAGCATGAAAGTAGAATAAATGCTGTGGAAATGCGTTCCTTACGAAGCATGTGTGGTTTGTCTATGAATGATAGGCTGAGGGATGATTTGATAAGACAGCGGTGTGATTTAAAAGAAGATGTTGTGACAAAAATTGAAAAGGGTATGCTGAGATGGTTTGGGCATGTTGAGAGGATGAATGAAAGGCGACTAACAAAACGTATTTACAAGGTTGATGTGAAGGGAAAGGCCGGTCGGGGACGCCCTAGAAGGACATATACTGACTTTATTGGTGATGTTCTTCAGAAAGGCCAAGTGCGTAGTACTTGCAACCGGCGGGAGTGTATGACCAGATGTATGAACGTAAACGAGGCAAAAGGAGTATGTAAGGATCGTAGCAGGTGGCGTTCTGTAGTTTCTGTCTACCCCCATGGGAAGAAGGCGTGAGTTTATGTATGTATGTATAAGTTGTTACAATTTCAGCTCTGGTGGATCGTACCCTGGAATCCGACGACAAAGATGGCGACGGTTATGTTTCCTACGCAGAATACCGAGCAGCTCGAGCCAACAGTCCTTCAGAACGAACTCCCAGAGTATTGGCTGCAAACACTCCTTAGTTAAAAAGTTGTGATAGGAAAGATAAGCGACATTGATACGAATAATAAAAATTGTTTATTAATGTTTTGGACTATGTGAGTTAAGCTACGGTTTCCTAGAAGAGCTATGGCCGTCACTTAGCGTCCGCAATTTACCGGGGAATGATGTCATTGAAATGTTATTTATGAAAGTAATTTGGTTTGTTTTCCTAGAGAGCGTTTTTGACACCGTAAAGTCAAACCTTACTGCCATTATTTTCATGACGGCTGTCAGTGCGGTCGTTATGTGGCGGCCACACTCTTCTTGGAAACGGTAGCTTTACACCGAATTTTACGGTCCGATGCGGTTTGATTCTAAAGGAAATGACACATGATCAAGTGGAAAATGCATGGACCGAAAAATTCCGTGTAGTGCACAAGCGGCCTTAGCGGCAAGTATTTTGTTAGGAGTCTAGTTAGGAAATTATGGACCTATAACTTGGAAGAGTACATGTGACTTAGACTGATTTGAGCTAATATTGTAGAGTGTGTGAAAAAACGGTGGGAACTATTTGGTATTCCAAAAGAATATTTAAATGATCTCTAAAATGTTAATTTAATACATCCGCTTACTCGTACAAATTAAGTTTAATATTACGAAATACGAATTCGAAATAAACTACATTTACTGAAAATAAAACCTTAATTCGATTTAATTAAAATTATTTATAATTATGACTAAGTAGTTCTTATTTTAATAAATTTCTATGACTTATTTAGAAACAGATATTTAGTATACTAGAAACAGATACATTGTAATATTACTGTATCCAAGTCTTTAACATTCATACACACTTCTAAAACTCAAGCAAGTTTAGTTTGTCTTAAATACTCTGATTAAAAAAGCACCAAAATCATTATCATAAACAAATCATTAGACCTATCTTCTTCATCTTTCCCTTTATTCTCCACATTTGTATCTGGTCTCGCAGTTCATACCTCCTTCTCCCCATTCAGCTGCTTGCTTGATACCCATCGATATTTCAGCATAAGGTTCCAGATCTACACTCTCCCTGTAATTTAACGAAAATATTGAGGTATAGATCAATTAAGTTAAAAGTTTGTCCTGAGACTTTACCACTTTATTACAAAGTGCTTCACTGGGGACATCTTTCATAATTATATATCATCTATATATATAAAAATGAATCCCTATTTCCCTTGGTCACGACATCACACTAAAACGGCTGAACGGATTTGGATGAAATTTGGGATATGGATAGACCTTGACCCGGAGAAGGACATAGGATACTTTTTATTCCGATATTTTTACGGGATCGAGACTTATGCGGGTGAAACCGCGGGGCGCAGCTAGTGTTCAATAATTATGATTAGTGATAGGAACTAGAAACTGATTAGGTTAACAACATCTAATCATTTAATCAAAAGGAAAAAATACCCATGTGTAATTTGACCAAATGTAAACATATCGATGTCTTTTTCTATATTTAGATGCTATAAGGAGTCTTGTTACGAGGTATCTTGTTACCCAGTACCTGGGTTGTGGAGGTCAGATAAGCAGTGGTTCCATATCCAATCCGAGTATCCAGCTGCATCTGGTTATACTGGAAGCCAACCCCAATATAGTTGAGAACAGATGATGAAATGCTATTGGTAATATTATACGTACCCTTGCAACATCTTCACTCCTTTTAGCAACAGTTCAGCTCCCGAGGAATACAGTGCAGCCTGCTGAGGTCTCTGGCACGACAACAGGTACAGGCAGCCATAGTCCTTCTTCTGCTGGCCAGCAAGGTAGCTCAGGTACAGCAGGATCTCGTCCTCGCTTATGTAGGTGGCGTTTTTGTTGTCTAAAAAGACATGCGGAAGAAAATGCTTCAATTTTTTTTATTGTATGAAAACACTGCTGTTTCTTTGCTCTGGGCAGTCTCAAAGGCAAATAGCGAGATGACTAACTATGTAGATAAATTAACTGACGTAGTATAAGTTACCGTTGTTTTGGAACTGACCTATGTTTAAATGGGTCATACATTCGAACGGATTCAGAATATTAAGGAGAAATAATTGAAAGCCTTACAGTATAACGTTTTCTTGAATCCCGGTCCCCAGTTTTGAAAAGGTCGTCAATAATAGTAAGTCATGTGTTCATAGAAATTATTGAGAAAAGTGAGTTACGGAGCGTTGTAGAGAATGTGAGTGAGTCCATAAATGCACAGAAGTAAATCAATTATCTTCATTCTAGTAACAGTGTTCATAGAACACATAATTAAAAGTCTATTTCAAAATATAAATTGGCTTTCTCCCGTTACGACGGAACATACTTACCGGGTTTAGTAGTAATAGTATTTAGAATCGAAAGTTTCAAGTAACATTGTTCAGTTGCTGATACAATTTGCTGGTCATTTGGCGGGTGGGTCCATGGAGATAATCCTGTGGCAATGGGATTACGAGCCGGACACGACAAACCCATCGCCCGGTTTTATTGGATTATGGACATGGTCAGTTTGTTTGTCTCGCGCCCTTGAAAGGTGCACGGCAGATGGATGATAGATTGATTCATGATTACCTGATTGGTATCCGGTAAACGGTTTTGGATGTATGCTAGAATTGGTATTAATCTAAATGAAGAGGTTCATATGTATAATGATTTATCAATGTGTTTGTTTAAGAAAGTTTTTCAAAATCAACAAAATAACACAAAATATTTTAAGTTTGTTTATGATTGAAATAATTGACACGACGAAGAAGAAGGTTTTAAATTAAGAGTAAATAGAATTTTATGTTTTAATTCGGTTACGATGCCGTATTTGGGTGGTGGATTAAGGAGAAAACCAATTCTAATAGTCCTCAATCCAATCTTGTACACCACTTTTTACAGTTAGACTTATCTACACGCGTGACTGTTATATATTCAAAATGAAAGTGTCCCTTACCATCAAGACTCCTTCCGTAGTCATGTCCGCCTTTCCATGCACCCGCGCCGAAGAAGCCCGCTGCTAAAATCAATGCTTTTAGCACGATCAGGATCACTAGGTTTGTCAAATTTAAGCTTAGAACCTGCAAAAGTATAAGAAAAACCATAAGAAAGGTGGATGGTTAATAATTTCATAATTATTATCTGTTAATATAGTTTTATGCCTATAGAGCCACTCTCACGAAGTGTTCAGTATGGGTCGTCGTTAATTCCCATATTTTGAGAAGCTTTATGAAAATTATTTTCCAACAAATGACTCGAAATTCTCAAGTTTTAAATAGGGGTTGAATTCACAACCAACTGGTGATGGGTATTAAATACTAGCTATTGAGCTATTGTTCCTGCTTAGATAACAAATAAAGGTAACAGCAAAAGATAAGAAAGCCTCCAAACGGAGCTTTCGTAGGAACGCAGCTGATTACGTCATCCCCTATCCTTTGTTATGACTCACACTAAAACTATTCACTTCGAGATTCCAGACGAAAAGCAGATTACTCATGCAAGATTCGCGTGCAACTTTAGGAAGAAGTGCAATAAATACGAACCTGGGAAGCGCAGTCAAAACCAACCTGACTGCTGCCTGTGGACCTGGCAATGAAGTCCTTTGCTATGCTGGTCACCACTTGTCCCCCCGTGCCACTGAGGAAGCTGCCTGCTGCATCCAGGAATGACGACCTCCCGTACTGAGCCGTGTCATTACTGCTGTCAAACCTTGCAATAGATTCTGGATCCTCCTCTTTGAAAATCATCGGTGGTTTCTCACGAGGCAGCAATGCATTTGTATCGTAACTCTTTTTCGGATACATCTTTTTCGCGTACTGCGGTGATGAATAAGCACCCGTATGCTCCGCGGATATCACCGCAGTGACTAAGGTAAGTACTAAGAAGATTGCAACCATTTTGCTCGGTGGCTCAGAAGCGACTGGGAACAGGTAGTGTCCACAATGGTGACTGTTAGTTTGAAGTGGTTTGTCTGTGTTCCGTTGTTTTATCTCTTCCCGAATTCTTTTGTTTGCACGCACGATGACATCTCCTAATGGTCCTATTGTTGTCGGGTTTTAGTGGCGAAATGCCATTTTTTTACGTATAAATTGAATGAATGGGTAGGTGTATGTGCATTCATATGAGATTTGGAGTAATGGTTTGTTTATTGAAATATGTAAGTAATTGGTATGTCATTAGTCGTCGATACTTTATTTGGGTCAGTTTTCTGTTCGTGTTTAGGGTTCCGTACCTCAAAAGGAAAAAACGGAACCCTTATAAGATCCCTCGTGTGTCTGTCTGTCTGTCCGTCTGTCTCAGCCAATTTGCTCCGAATCTAATGGACTGATTAATTTGAAATTTGGTACACATATCAATTTCTGTGACCCAAACACGGCCGGAATTTTTATTTCCTTACATGCATAATAAGCGTTTTACTTTGTCGTTGAAGATGGAAATTAAGAGGGATCCAGTCGATGAATTGTTACCTAAAGACTTACTTACATACGTACATACGTAGGTACCTTTAGAATGATAAAAGGTCACTGATACGGAATGTATCAGTGACCTTTATCTTTTTATCTTTTTTATCTTTTTACTTCTCGATTGGTCCTTGGATCTTAACGAGGAACAATGAATGACAGATCGGTGACCATTTTATATCAGTGAGGCTTCTTTCCTATACCTAGCTGTGTTCAATACCTTGGTTTCCCCAGATGCGATCCAACACTATATTCCATTCAACAGCATAACTTAAATAAGGCCTCTGTTTAAGCAGAGGTGCACCAACAGTACACCCACAATTTGCCCGTTATTTTGAAAACCTATGTAATAGGGGGCGAGCCAATTATCATCGACTACTCACAAGTCGAGACTCCGGGCTGCTACTGAGAAATTCCAAATGGAAAACCCAATAACACTTTCCGTGACCCTGGAATCGAAACCAGGACCTCATGCTCACTAGTAGCGCTTGCGACCACGAGTTCAACGAGGCAGTTAGTATTCAAGCAAGAGAATAAAAGTGCACAACCCACAATAGTGTCAAAAGTAGGTGACAATGTTAAACTGAGTGGAACATTTGTTTACCTCACTGACTGTATGTTCCGTAAAGCACACATTTGGGGCAGCTGCCGTAATTGTGACATAACAATATGTCACGACGATGTTATGATGCTATAGATATCGTTTATTCGGGATTGCCAAGTTGATCTTGTAAGCGCTACTGCTGAGAATGAGGTTCTGGGTTCGATTCCCGGGTCGGACATTCTATTAGGCAGGTATTGGGTTTTCATCTGATAATTCCCAGTAGCAGTCTAGATTTGTGCCCGGTTGATGGCAATAGGGTCGCCCCTTAATTCATGGGACTATAGGTTCACCGGTTCACCCTTGTTTGGTATAACAATTTTTGATGTAATGTTACTAATTCGAACAACGTTTAAGAAAATAATCAATTTGTATAATATCGATTAACATAATTTTCATTTCATCGAATATTTATTTGCGATAACAACATTTGCGCTGTTGATCAAGAGGTATAATGTTCATTTCATATAATTTTCAATTTGTATAATGCACTTTTCTATAACGTTCCGTTGACCAAATTTTTATATTTACTAATTTTCTGCTCAAATTCTGTAATGAAAGACTTCATCTAACCCAAATGATTCACCAACAATAAAGGGGATCTGGCTGTTAATGTCACTGTTCTAACCTAACGCAAATGATGACGTTTCTAAATTATACTAAACCTAACTACTAACGATACGATCTTTCGACTAAATCATTATTAGTCTAGAGAAACATTAGTTTAGTGCATTTGAAAAATTCGGTCAAATGACATTATTTCAAAGAAAGAAATATGCTAAATAAAAATCTACCAATTAATTATTTGGTCAAATGAATAATTATCTATACGAAATGATTTTATTGTAACTTAAATTAGCCGGAGCGATTTTCGACAAAACGTTATACCAAACAAGGGTGAACCGGTTCACCTCTGCTTGAACCATTGGAGAATGCAGGCGTGGTGATATGTTATGTTATGACATCGTTTATGAGGAAGTTCAGTCACCGTGAGAAAGACAAATGGTTTTAAATGTTATGTATGTGGATTTCTGAGGAACATGGAGCATGATATGCCCTTCCTTTTCTGTTCAGTGATTAATTTCTTATGGGAGTTGCCCCTCTCAGACCAAATAAAACACCAAGGCATAGTGCTGTCAACAGTGACATGAAGCTGGTTTCGTAAACATGCGTGCACTTAGTGAGGTGTACTTTAATTGTAAATGGTTGTACGTGTGTGCGTGTAAGCGGGTATGCATAGAGCGGAGGTGTAGTTTTGGCATGCTTCACTGTATTGTTCGCAACGCTATGTCTTGGTTTTTATTTGGTCTGAGTTGTCCCTTCGAAAATGTAGTTTCGTATGGAGAAAAATTGGGAAAGAAAATCTATAGTTACTCTTTTAAAATGTTTTACAATATTTTGTATACCAGACGATAAGAGTAACATAATAACTTGGCTATTTAGTTTTTTTAGGACCCTAGAATTAGAATTGATTGCAGTTAACAAAAACAGGCGCAGTTCAATATTAGAGAGAACATTAATACATATTTTAAGAAAAGCGAAATGTGAATTATTTGAGGTTCGATTAAATACATGCCCTAAAACTAATATGGAGGCAGCTTTTGATTCAATGAGTGTCTCCAAAATCCTTGAAATACAAACAGGTAAGTAGGTAAATGCATCTTTCTGGTTTTACACAATCAACAATAGGAAAAAAAAAGCAAGTACATAATGATAATGCCATAGCTGATACAATTCTTGATCGTCCAAGTAAGTATAGAGAAGGAAAGTAAAATTTTCTACCTGGTTAACTATACTGATGGCATGTTTTCATTGAAATAGTAAGTGAAATGAGCATACAAAAGCATAGGAGCAATCTCTTCAGCCATGACTGCTAAGTAATTCGAGATTATGGATAGAACTCGTGCCCAATATTCCATTGAACACATAACAAATCATCGGACAATTGAACTTTGTAAAATCCTTAATAAACACTGAAATATTGATTAAAACCAATGAGTTTCCTTTCATTTAATAACCATGAAACGCACTTTCTGTAGGTACAACTTTGATAATTGTAGGTTTTTTAGTTTTTGAGAAAATCGAATTAGAGTGCCTAGGTAGCGGGTGGCTCGGTTTATTTGCTGTCCAGTGTATTATCATCTTGTTATTTTCCACTAGGTACTGCTATCTCTAATGATGGTAAAATCCCCCATAACTGACGCGGATCGCTTGCGTGGATATCTCGAATAATCTTCAGACAGCATGTGTTCTGGCATTAATGCTGAAAATAACCTTTTTGGCGCAGCCGTGAGGCACACACTGTTCTTTTTAAACATTATTATTTATTTTATCTTTGTTATTTGTGTTTTGTGTTTCACGAACTGTGTTCAAATAAATGTTTTTCTTTCTTTCTTTCTTTTTTTTTCACACTTGTTATCTCCAAAGGGTTAGGCAGAAGTTTACCTACAACATGTAAAAAAAAACCCTGTCCGATCCGTGAGGGTGTTGTTAAGTATCGTACCTACTGAAAATGTATTTATGTTACCAACGCATTTTTTTTTCAATGGAAATTTTACCAGGTAATATTACGTATACATAGGGCGAGGGCGGCCGTCGTTCAGCGGGTGTCTACAAGTCATAAAAGTTATGGTAATGTTATTGCAGTTCTTATGTGCCCATTTCGGATCGGACAGGGTTCTTTTGACATATTGTATTATACAATCACAACCACATTTCGCCACTTATGCTTAAAGCCTATGTAATAGGAGGTTATTGCTATCAACGGGGCAAAAATCTAGACTCCGGGCTACCATTGACAAATTCCTGAAAGAAAAACCCAATAAGCAACACTTTGCCCGAATGCTGGGAATCGTACTCAGGACCTCATGCTTAGCAGTAGCGCTTGCGACCACTAGACCAAAGAAGCTGTCTATTCCATTAAACATACGCCAGATATGTTTACTGGAACTTAACCGAAGGCGTTGACTTATGCAATGCAATTATTCATTTCTGCTCTGCCACCTATCTGCTTCCAAGACTCTTGGATGATTAACGTCGCTTTGCAGAAAGTTGTTGTATCTTTATAAAAAAAACTGTGTATCATTTTGAAAAAAAAAAAACAAACCTACTAAAAATCAACATTACTGACATCTAGCTTTATGTCATGGTATCATTTCGCAAAGCACTTTCCTAAAAGTTTCGTGCTACAGTTCTAGATGGCACTCTATACGACTGATTCAGCGAACTACTTCTCATACTGATGTCAGTTAGTGCCAATAGATGGCGTTAGTTCAGTTTTGAAAATGGCGTAATTCTTTCAATAGTATAGTCGACCTAGTTATTGCGTTAGTCACCCTTAAGGTTGAATGTCACTAGCTGTGGTTGTGCTTGCAAGTGACAACAATAAGTGGCATTCATAAAACGACAAGGTTTATTCTTCAGTCGGTATGTGTTGTCAAGATGTATGTGACGGTATGTGTGCTTTACCATAAAGCAATTACGAAGTCGAACGAATAGGAATTATTCGTTCAAAAGTGCTAATGGTCTGATTCACACATGTATCTAATTAATTAAGGAAAAAAAAAACAATTCAGTTTTGAGTTCATTTGCGTAACTTATACTTAAAGGAGAGGAGAAAGTGTTCAGCATTGAGAAAGGCAGTCAAATTAATCCACTCATTGTAATAGTATAAATTCGATGTAGGAATAGATGAAAGTGAAGATGAAAAAGATTCAGATATAGAAGGAAAATCAATAAAAGTTAGTTCGAAATGTAAACGAAGAGACCGCGATATTCCCAAAGGGTGTTAGCGCGTCCTAAGTTAATATGAAATAGAAATACTTGTATCTATCTTGGCCCGACGCTATAGGCACAGATAATAGGTCTAGTGGGGCTACACTTCAATCAATACAGTAATTTGGAATCCATCAATCTCTCGTTTCGACTTCGGCACGAACTATTAGGCCATGACATACCGGCAGCGCAAAAAGATAGCGAGAGGGACTAGACTAGCCAGGGTTGGCCATGCATGCAAGGACGCTTATTTAATAGTATAGGATAGTTCATACTAATCCCATGTAATAGTACTATGTACATACTAATTCCATGAAATGAAATGATAAGAAATGAAATGAAATGAAATGAAATTGTTTATTCTGTAAATAGGATATCGGAATCACTTTTATTCGTCATAGAAAAAATAAAAATAAGCTAGTTGAGTTCGGCGTTTCCTATCTCACTACTCTGAGAAGAAAAGCCGAAACAAACTCAGAGGTCACAGTCTCTTTTAAAGTCCAGACATAATCTTGGTCAGGCCATATGAGGACCATGTAGATTAGTGTCTGAAATGGTCTTTTGAGGAAAGAACCACACAGATTTGAGTGGACCTGTCTAGTCAGTGCAAGCATTTGTCAGTAATCGTGGAGCTCAACTCAGAACTTAAGGAGCTCAACTCGACGAACCAAAGAAAGGACACTTGGGTAGGCAGCATAAACTACTTAAATTGCCAGACCATAATTAAAACTAACTGAAAAATGAAAATAATAATGATATCCACATAGTCCTCACATTCACAATAATTAATTAAAATAATATAATACTTTACAAAGTAATCATGTCATTTTGAATATCAATGTCAATGTGTATATAAAACTGGTATATTTTGATGATTTTACAAAATAATTAAAATGTTAAGTTTTATCACAAGGCTTAGCAGAGCGAGCAGCTCAATCCCATGCTTTTTTATCTTTTAAATAATCTGAAATTTTATAATACCCTTTTTTTACAAAGTTTGGTTTTAATACAGATTTTAAATCTATTAATGGGTAAGTTTCGATGCTTCATGCTGCCGTGTTATATTCTAATGTCATTAATCTCAAGTCACTTTTCATTAACCTTTTCTAAACTTTGGGCGATCCAGCTCTGCTCGGGTGAAAAAACGGAGAAGACGAATTTTCTCAGATATGAGACCTAGCTAGATCGATTTGTCGCCCCCGTAAACCCCTATATTGCAACTTTCATGAGAACATTGAGAACGTGAGTACGTGTATATTTATATATATACAAATATTGCTCGTTTACTAGTATAGGATAGGAAAACATCGTGAGGAAACCTGGACTTATTATTTACTAGCTTTGTCCCGCATAAGTCCCGTGGGAATATCGGGATAAAAAGTATCCTAACCCAGATCATCGTCTACCCATGTGCCACATATCATCCAAATACATTCAGTCGTTTTAGCGTGAAAGCGTAACAAACAAATTCAATATGGTATTAATTTAATATAATGCACGTTAGGATACCTATTGGTAAGTCTGAAATTGCCAATCCACCTTGTACAGGCGTGGTGATCACTGCTCGCATCTTCTCTGTATGAGAAGAGGCCTTTGCCAAGCAGTAGGACAATAATGGTATTATTATTACAATAATGTTGGTGTAAGTATGTTCATAACCTTTGATAAACCTACCCAAGATGGGATCAAAGGAAAATCAACTTACGAGGATCAGGTAAAAAGTTCTCGGCCTGACAATGAAAGACTGCGATTTTCAGTTAAAAAATGATGTTATTTTTCTACTTAATCTCCCTTGACTACAATGCAATTGTTCCAGCGCTTCTCCGACATCACTATAAAATATTCATCTACGGCCCTCTCAATTTCTTCATTGAATGCGAAGCGCTTCCCAGAAATAAATTTCTTCAAGTTTGGGAACAGATGGAAGTCTGAGGTTGATAGCGGTGGAGCCATGTTTCATCCATGGTGACAAATCACCGCATAAAATCGGTCGGAGTCCTATTAAATCGGTCCAAAGATTGCTGCCAAAATCGTTTGCGTATTTGCTTTTCATCAGTATTCAGCAAATGTGGCATCCATCTTGCGCCGAGCATTCACATCCCTAATTCTGTTTGCAAGATGTTTCGCACCTTTTCTTCTGATATCCCCACAGCCTCAGCTGTTTCACACATCTACACTCATCTATCGTCCAGTACGATATCATGAACTTTTTAGATGGTTTCCGGAGTGGTTGCAGTTTTTGACTGTTCTTCACGTGAGACTTTTTCGAGGGACGTGCGACCACGTTTAAATTCAGCTGCACACTTTTTAACGGTTTACATGGAAGGAGCAGAGTCTCTGTTAAACTTTAAATGAATTTCTTTAGGGGTTAATCCATCCAAAACAAATTTTATGACCGCATGATATTCAATTTTATCCGTTTTAACGAAAAACTCGCTACTGAAAAAATTCGTGTAAACAAACTACTTGAGAGAACAAGTTGAAACTTGTCATACAAACTAATGACACGTGCACCCAGGCGGGAAACATAAATTTTTGCTGATTGGAACGCCATTTCTGTGTCAGGCCCAGAACTTTTCACCTCACCCTAGTATATCAAAGAGAGAGCGTCAAGCAAAATGTAAGTACACAAACCTAAACCTTCTCGAAGTTCAAGAGTAATTCATTTCATGGTCGATGCAGTTGTCATGGCCCCATAATGCGTTTATTATTATTTTAAATCACTGCGCCAGCGCCGTGAGAGCGGAAGGTGAAAAGTATCAGAAAGTGAAACCGCAGCGAGCCTTGACCGTCACGCAGCTAACCAACGAGAAGTTCAAGTTAAGTTGTACTTAAGTCTTGAAGTTATACGATTGTTATCTAACGGATTATAAAGTAAAAGTGTCATCTTTGTTGTTTTTTATTCGGTTATGCTTTTTCGATAATGGTTTTGAGCGGTGAACTTAAAATTGTAAAATGAGTATAGAGCTGCTATTAGTATTTAAGTTTGAGGATGTAACGAATGCAGCATGAGGCTTCCATTGTAGTTTGAAGTTGTATCATAATTAAAATAATAGCTAAACTAATCAGATGACAAGGCACAAAGAGACTAGAAAAGTTAAATTTTTAAGAATAGTGAAATAGATTTTAAGTCTCTGTGTCTCTTTTCAAATTAAAATCTCAAGAATGGTTTGAACAATTTTTTTGAATAACTTGTAATTATGTCATTATATTCTAATATTATATATTATATTATATAAATATTTCCGAAATTAAAATAATCTTCGACTCCACAGACGCCTCGTAACCCATTCATCCATTAAAAACTATTTTGGTTCACGAAGTCGTGGAAAGTGTTTTGTTTCTCGCTTTTATAACATTTGGTGGCAATTACGCTTTCGACCGTGATGCAATTGTGCTCAGAGTAATGTCTGATACGTAATAAGTTATAACGGTTCGCTTGTGCTGGGAACACAACGGTTTGTTTACGATGTTGTTAGAAATGTAGCGGGTTGGATGCATATTCAAAAATTTGTTATTACAGTTTGTATAGAATCCATGAATACGTATAATTAGCATGCGAATTTAGTACATTTGAATAGATTATAAAAACTAAATTAGTTGTTCAATTATGTTAAGTTATCGGCAAAAAAAATCTTGTACCTACTGATTTATAATATTTTTCTATTAATTCGGGTTACGGTAGTAGAGGTCTGGTGTGTAGAGTTCTCATTGAAACTAAAGACACAGTTCAAGATCTGAACATGAAAAATTTCAGAATACTATCCAACAGAAGCCATTCCAGAAAAACCGCTTTTCAATCTTGCACGTTGGTATTCTCTGCCAAACAAACAAGACATTCTGATTAATTGCGATTTTTTTACCCGAATGCCCCAGAAGGAGAGTATATATGTATGTTTATTTCTTTGGCACGCTCTGTAGCCTAAACGGCTTGATGGATTTTAACATATTAGGTGTCATTAGATTCTTCTTAATTGTGGAAGTGGCATAGGCTATATATAATAGTTATAGATTGAATCTGTAATATGAATAAAAATATAACACTAGTTGTATCAAATAAAAGCTAGTACTGATTCAATTCCAAATATATCAATAAAACTAAAAAGCTTGATATAAAGAAAATTATTTAAAAAAAATAAAAAAAACCCGACTGCAAAAACACGTAACTGAAAAAATATATTATAATCTATAGAGTTTTGGTACTGCTAGCGATACCAGAATTAAGTTTTTTTTAAAATATTTTTTTAAAACACAATATTATCGGAAGTCCGCTGTTGTGTTCCTGCACTTTGCCAAAGAAAGCGAACATAACAATGGTCGCTGTAGCACGTAAACAGTTCGCTGCTATGACGCTTTCTTTTTTTATTTACAAGTATAGCTGTGAAATAAATGTGTGTGTGAATGTGGGTGTACTATGCACCTCTGCCTAACCCTTCGGGCATTACAGGCGTGATGTTATGTTATGATAATAATAATTCATTTAATTCAGGCGACCGCGACGCGGGCCCATAGATAAATACCTTAACCTTAACATACATATATTTTTTTTAAATAACAACAAATAATTATTGTACACGAAGCGATGACTGTGTCGGCGTCGTGATGCGCTGCGTGGTTTCGCGTAACGTTCCACGACATCGTTGGTACGCCACACCTTTCGGCTAAAACTCTTCTTTCATGAAGGTTTTTAGGTACTGAGTTGGAACCCGCACCACAAACGACTTGAAGTTTATGTTATGGCGCGACTCCAACTTCTCTACTCTCAAGGTCCACTTGGTCTTGGTTCTGATGTATTCCACGATATTTTCAGTCATCGTGGAGTGATGCAGATGGGATACGTACAGCTGCGTCGACGTGCGACGGTGTAAGTGGTGTATGGTGGTGTGTTATAGCTGTGAATTATGTATCAGTTAGCGAAATGGCAAAGCAACAGGGCATTTTGTAGGGAACCCTGGAAATTTTGAACTATAGGTATTGCCGTGGTGCTGCAGCGCGTCTGCTATGTTTGCTGAAGCGCGTACAGATGGCTTTCAAACCATTATGCGCAAGAAAGCAAACTCCTTGCTGCACCGTCTACGAAGCAGCGGCAACAGCATCCTTAATGCTATTGCTGCCCGTTTCGACTGTCCTTTCCAAAATCTGTGGATAAGGACAGCCATAGGCATTCGTTAGGTATAGATTTTAACAATACTAATATAATTTTTGATACAATTCTGTTAATACACACTAATATATTTTTATGATTTTATGTAACTAATATGGAGTTTTTACTCTGAAATAAATAAATAATAATAATAAAGTAATAAATTGCGAGTTTTCATGGATGACATAAAAAAAAAATCTGTTACGTCGAAAATTCTGACCAAAAATACTGACCACGTATTTGCGAGGTACTCTTAAAATTGGTTCGGGACAACTTTAACTAGATCTACCAAATAATCTTACTGTTTGGTTTGGGACCTTTTTGGGAAATAGGTACGAGTAGTAGAGTATGCATAGTTTTATTTATAATGTAAGTATATACAAACAGGTCTGTCTCGTTAAAAAAAATGCTAATAAATATTAAAATGTTTTTGTGGTTTGGTTCTGAAATTGAACCCATTGCAAATGGTTAATCTATCAATTAGAAATTTATATAGAGGGGAAAGTTTTTGTTGACGGGTTATCCAAATAGTTAATGGAACTTGTCTGACTCTGGTAAGGTCGTGATAGAAATGATTCAAAGAACGAAGGCCAATAATTAATTAATTTCTTGTCTCTGAAAGAAGTAAAGGACGGCTTGTCTATAGATAAATTTGTTGTATTTGTCACTGTTAGATACTGGAGTTGGTATTTTGTCAGTAAATTGTCCGGCATTAGGTACTTACTACTGTTTAAGAGTCGAAAAGAAGATGCAGATTGAAGACCAGAGGACCGAGCACGAATACTAGTAAACATAACGTTAATTTGAACGATTTTTTTAATTGGAAACACCTACTTCTTTAGCATATAATATTTATTTTACACCACCTGCTCGACAATACAATTAATAATAAAATTCCTTGTTTCGTTCGGGATTAAATATAGCACCGGTGACAGAAGACACTGCTTATCCCCCTTGGTGAATAATTTACTATTAGTTTCAAGGATTATACATATCTGTGTGTGATACTTATTGTGCTTGACGCATAAAATCTAAAGCAAAATGCTGTAGGATTGTTGGATTTTCGATAAAAAAAATCGATACGCTTACTTTGCGCGTTTCTGCTAGGCCCTCAGTTTTAGTAGCCTCAAATTCAAATTGTAGAATGAATTCATATTTCGAATTGTTCATAGAGCAAGCTTCGCATTGAAAATAATATGTGTTATTAACCCATACTTCAAATACGACCCCATAAATGAATATGATAACATAATATGGCGCTTTTGTGCCCAGTGCTGAATCTATTGTATATCTATACTATACATATATACAATATTATAAATGAATGTCGTTTTTCGTGTCTGTCTGCGCGACTGCGTTGTTTTTCTATGCAACGCATTTTGATTGATAGATTTGACCAACGCGGTTTTTCCCATTAATTAAAAGATTTATTCCGGAAGGTTTAAATGTATGATATTATGAATCCGAAAGTTTGTGAGGATGGATGGATGTTTGTTACTCTTTCACGCAAAACCTACAGAACGGATTTGTGTGAAATTTAGCACACAGATAGTTTATAACCTGGATTAACAGATAGAATACTTTTCATCCCGATATTGCCGCGGGATCGAGACATGCGAGTGAAAACGCGGGGCGTAGTTAGTTAAACTTAAAATTATTTACTGTAAAGAAATCTGGATGTTTTGTCAAGTCGTAAAATGGGTGGTTGGGTCGCTAGTAATATCATAAAACACAGTGCAGGCACTAGGCAGGCAGGTACTATCGAAGAAACGCATATCTGTACACTGTAAGGACTATTCTTGCTTGCAGCGCTCGGCCTCTATATACGTAGTACCGCTTACCTACGAAAAAAAAGAGTCGTATGCATGGGATTTTGTTTTCATAATGCTTTGATATGCGTTATCCCGATGGTACCTACCACGCGGTGGTGCCACCTCGGTATCTTGTCACGGTCGTGCTCGGCGACACTTCTCCTATTCTCATTTAACGCCAGCCAATTCCTTTATGCTTTCTACAGCTCACAAATGGACAACAGTTTATTTTCTAAATCTTATTTATTTGACGTTTCCATGCTCTTTCTTCCCATTTTACTTTCCCATTTCTCTTCCTGAACCCATAGAATAACAAACTCCTGAAACTTTACAAATAATTCACTATACCTTACACTTAACTCTAAATTGTTTCTTTTTGGTGATCGAAGAGATTAATTGAGAAATCATTTTCTATATAGGATTAATTTATTACGCAGTCATTATTCAAGACTTTATTTTCCAAGAGGGAGCGGGTAATAAAGACATAATTATTGTACATTGACCCATTAGGGGTAATTACGTATTCGCTCGCGTGAACGCATCTTCGTTCGAACGTAATGTACGACATAAACGAAGAAATTTCTAATAACCACTATCCTATTATGTTATTTCTTCATAGTTACCTCCTTTCTCCACACTATTAACTTGTAACGTTTTGTGGTTATGTAAGTTTTGGTCCAAAAATAACGTGAAAGATAATGTGTGAATGTTGTCTTATACATCAACCTCATCTTAATTATCAAAAGTGTGATGATGATGAGTGAGTGGTTCGAGAAATTTTCTGTTTCACATATTTCGTTTTTTGTCTTAAAACCGCAAACGTCTGGTCACAATATGTTATTTCTGGTGAAAGGACAAAAACTTGAGAAAATCATGAGTCTATTATTCCGTCATTAATCATTAGAAAAGACAACAAAACTGCCCTCGATAAACTTAATAAAACACAAACAGAAAGTCATACGGATATTGCTGTTAATTTGTTCTAAATTGCCTCCTACATCGCAAACAATAACAATAATATATCTAAGAGAGAAAACACATGACCAACAATATTTCATATCGCTCCACGTGCGCATTACTAAGGAGCAAGACCGGCCGGTAAAAGTGCAGTGTACAATTAGAGCGAAGTTGATCAGCATCTAGATATGGATAATAAGTGGGCTTGCTATTATGGAGAGAGCAAACACGGCACGAAGGAAATAGACTAAGAGAGCCACACGTTTTAGGTCACCCTCTGCTTAGTTTTGAAAGCCTCCACTCTATTATGTCACAAAGAATGGGGTTTGGATCAATCGATTTGATCGCTCTGTTATCGATTCCTGACATTGAATGTACTGTGTTTGTTACGGCACCTATCTCTGCGATTGCATAAGCAAATGTTTTCAAATCGCAGACTTTTTCTCCCAGCTTCTGTATTCTTATTGTTGCGTCGTGAGCTTATTAAGTTCTTTATTTTTACTTTGTTGTTGTGATTTGTGGTAGAAAGTGTGTAAAAGTTGATAACTAGCATTTAATTATATGCTGATTTGAATCATGCATAATAAAGCAAATGAAAAGCTGATCATTAATAAATGTTTGAGAATAACTAGTGTAAATAATTGCTTTGGTATTTTTATACTTCATTGCTCGTTATACATGTACGCCTTTACTGTTCAAGTACTAAAAAGAGATTACAAGATTGTACTTAGAAACTTAGGCCTGCATGTCTTTGTAGTCGATTTGCTTAGAGATTTGAATCATAATTTCACCGAGTCGTGTGTGAACCGCGAAACTTTCCTATTATCTGTGGAGAAAATATCCCATAAAATGAAAAACGGTTTCACCCGCGCTCGGGTCACGGCCCTGAGAGTCGCGATAGTCAATTAAGATAGTAGCCGGCAAACGACAATCGCCACATAATTATCTTGCTCATTCGTCGTGACCGAACTGAATCAGCATTGCATTGGAGCGCAGGGAGGGTTACTGTGCATCCACAATCAAAACTATATCAGTGGGCTGCGGCGGTCGCCGGCGCTCAGTACAAGCGCGACTTGCCCGCACGCCGACACGCGAACCAACGAAAGTGAAAATAAACACAATGAAAATAACAGTGCCACTATTTGTTTTTTGCGTTCTTGCCCTTGCACTTGCGAATACCGATGATCCAACTCAAATAGAAAAATATGACAAAAAAATTAAAACGTACCAACTGGATGTGCCTGGAAAGGATCCGATCACGATTATAGAAAATGCACGCGATGCCACGAATCCTGAGGATAAATGGGGAGATATGACTTATGAACACAAGGATAAAGATGACGCGGAAATGAAAAATCTTATGACTCATATAGTGCATGACTTTGATGGAAACCGCCCAAGATGTTACGGCCCTTCTTGTCAAAATGGTTTTAATAGCGAAGAAGAGGAAGCATTGGATGATTACATTCTAACTGCAGATAAGCTTAAAGACTACGGTGACCTTCCCCAGGATCGTTTACAAGCTATATCTGCCTTAGCTGCTAAACTTAAAAAGGATAAAATAAAAGCTGATCGATTCACTTCCATGAACAGTGAGGCTAACGAGGAAGACGGAAATGGCAAGGTTTACACTACTTGGAATCGTCTGAAAGTAAAACAACATAAACATCCATATGATGATAAAGACGGATGGGTGACGTTAGAGCCTGTCGCATGGTCCACCAGCAAAATTTCAAAATGGAAACCCAATGTTAAAAAACAAAAACCGAATCACTGGAACGAAGATGAAGATCGATTCCCTAGTAACGATAGGTTTCCTAGTGACGATAGATTTCCTAGTGACGATAGGTTCCATAACGATGATAGGTTACATAACGACGATAGGTTCCATAGCGACGATAGTTTCCATAATGATGACAGATTCACTTCATTTCAAGATTCTGGGAATAATTACAACTACAAGCCCCATAAGAGACCTATATCCGGTCGACCCGGATATATCAATAATAAATTGCACCTAGCTTCGGAATATGAAATGGAAGTCCCATCAAAACCATCTTGGACTAAGCCGCAACAAGCAAACTATCCATCATCATGGGCCCCGGACGAAGGCAGACGTCCACACAAGCCAAACTGTGATCATCAAGAACATTATTCTGATGACGATGCAATGTACTACGGCATGTCTGATTCTGTAGTGACCGACCATCGACCCGCTAATTTCCCTTACGAATATGAAGCTCTTCACCAGTCCTCAAGTTCATCACAGAAGCGTCCTTTTAGAAGACCTACTCAAGTAGTGTATGCTGGAGGTCCAGAATATGAAAATGATCGTGTTTCAAGACCACCAAACGGTGATGGCCAATGGGTTTTGTTATCAACTACTAAAGGATACAGGAATAAGAAGCGTCAACGTTCCTTAAATCCTGCAGTTGCTGCCGACGATCGTGCAGATGTATCGACTATGACGTCGCATCAAGCTGTTGCGTTAACAGTGCTACCTGTGGATAAAGCTCATACCAACATGACGACATCACACGGTGGTTTGCTGGAAGTTGAAAAGAGTTTCCAGACTGTTGAAGAAGCTAAAAGGGATATGGACAAGAAGAATGATTTAGAAGTTGCAATGACACAGTTTAGGCCGGTGTTAAACAGAAATAGGCTTGTGAAAAGGAAAATTGTTTCAAATGTGTCACCAGATAGTTCAACGCTATTAGCTGCTGTAGGTGCCGGCATGGTGCCTGCTACCATGGCTATGGTAGTTCCCATGATGCTAGGGAAACGTAGGAGAAGAGAAATAAAAAGAACACCAGCAGATTCGCAATTAGACAATTTATTATTATATAAATTTCGATAGACTTTTAGTTACGTAAGATATTATTTATTGCTATTTATTAATTAATTTATTTCGAATGATTGATTGATTTGGAATGTTTGAGCGTTAGTATGATTGTTATTGTTAAATCTGTTTTGAAAAATGTTTTACATGCGACTTATCTCAGTTAGATTATGTAAGATCGTTGTGATTTCTAGAGTTGTGTTATTTTTTAATAAATAAAATGTGTCTGGGACTAACAAATTATTCACATCTTCATCATTTATGCTTTTGTAACTTATAATTCTTTGTGTAAAATACTAGAAAGATGTCTTCAGACTTGTTTTAAACTTTAGTATAATTTTTAAAAACAATCTTGATTTACCGTAGTTGTCAACATTATTTTGAAGACCGCTTGTTGATTGAAAAATCCAGACATATGTGTATTTTGAGACCATACAACCGTTTGCAATGCTCTTAAAATTAACAGTAATTCGTAGTAATTATAACAACTTGATATCCTCTTATTATAATCTAGATTGCATCGACGCAAGATGACATAGATTGATACGAGCGTAGTTTCCAGGTACAGCATCAATCGAGACACTTTACTTTCGAGATACTAACTGTAACATACAGTTAGAGTCCAACTAATGAAGTATTAAAACACTACATTTGGGCACATCACTTATAAAGCTCGACCATAAATTGAGCATATATCTTGACTAAATTTATTCTTAGAAAGTTAAAAGTTATAAAAATATTGCTATCTACGGAGATACTTAATTTAAAGAATGTGATTGCAAATCTTATTTGTATATACGACGACATCAAAAGGTAATGCAAATAAATTATAATTTCAAGCTTAGTTTTTGTTTATATTAAACTAACAAATTTTACAGTAATCTCCTCGAAAAATGTATGGAACAGTATTTTTTTGCGATTTTAGCTTGGTCCAAATACAATGAAAGATGAGTACAGTAACCCTTATTACTAGATCTTTGAGCCATAGGACGAAGAATAACTTTTACAAATATAAGAAAATAACAATAAAAAAATGCTTTTACTGTGCATCCACAATCAAAACTATATCAGTGGGCTGCGGCGGTCGCCGGCGCTCAGTACAAGCGCGACTTGCCCGCACGCCGACACGCGAACCAACGAAAGTGAAAATAAACACAATGAAAATAACAGTGCCACTATTTGTTTTTTGCGTTCTTGCCCTTGCACTTGCGAATACCGATGATCCAACTCAAATAGAAAAATATGACAAAAAAATTAAAACGTACCAACTGGATGTGCCTGGAAAGGATCCGATCACGATTATAGAAAATGCACGCGATGCCACGAATCCTGAGGATAAATGGGGAGATATGACTTATGAACACAAGGATAAAGATGACGCGGAAATGAAAAATCTTATGACTCATATAGTGCATGACTTTGATGGAAACCGCCCAAGATGTTACGGCCCTTCTTGTCAAAATGGTTTTAATAGCGAAGAAGAGGAAGCATTGGATGATTACATTCTAACTGCAGATAAGCTTAAAGACTACGGTGACCTTCCCCAGGATCGTTTACAAGCTATATCTGCCTTAGCTGCTAAACTTAAAAAGGATAAAATAAAAGCTGATCGATTCACTTCCATGAACAGTGAGGCTAACGAGGAAGACGGAAATGGCAAGGTTTACACTACTTGGAATCGTCTGAAAGTAAAACAACATAAACATCCATATGATGATAAAGACGGATGGGTGACGTTAGAGCCTGTCGCATGGTCCACCAGCAAAATTTCAAAATGGAAACCCAATGTTAAAAAACAAAAACCGAATCACTGGAACGAAGATGAAGATCGATTCCCTAGTAACGATAGGTTTCCTAGTGACGATAGATTTCCTAGTGACGATAGGTTCCATAACGATGATAGGTTACATAACGACGATAGGTTCCATAGCGACGATAGTTTCCATAATGATGACAGATTCACTTCATTTCAAGATTCTGGGAATAATTACAACTACAAGCCCCATAAGAGACCTATATCCGGTCGACCCGGATATATCAATAATAAATTGCACCTAGCTTCGGAATATGAAATGGAAGTCCCATCAAAACCATCTTGGACTAAGCCGCAACAAGCAAACTATCCATCATCATGGGCCCCGGACGAAGGCAGACGTCCACACAAGCCAAACTGTGATCATCAAGAACATTATTCTGATGACGATGCAATGTACTACGGCATGTCTGATTCTGTAGTGACCGACCATCGACCCGCTAATTTCCCTTACGAATATGAAGCTCTTCACCAGTCCTCAAGTTCATCACAGAAGCGTCCTTTTAGAAGACCTACTCAAGTAGTGTATGCTGGAGGTCCAGAATATGAAAATGATCGTGTTTCAAGACCACCAAACGGTGATGGCCAATGGGTTTTGTTATCAACTACTAAAGGATACAGGAATAAGAAGCGTCAACGTTCCTTAAATCCTGCAGTTGCTGCCGACGATCGTGCAGATGTATCGACTATGACGTCGCATCAAGCTGTTGCGTTAACAGTGCTACCTGTGGATAAAGCTCATACCAACATGACGACATCACACGGTGGTTTGCTGGAAGTTGAAAAGAGTTTCCAGACTGTTGAAGAAGCTAAAAGGGATATGGACAAGAAGAATGATTTAGAAGTTGCAATGACACAGTTTAGGCCGGTGTTAAACAGAAATAGGCTTGTGAAAAGGAAAATTGTTTCAAATGTGTCACCAGATAGTTCAACGCTATTAGCTGCTGTAGGTGCCGGCATGGTGCCTGCTACCATGGCTATGGTAGTTCCCATGATGCTAGGGAAACGTAGGAGAAGAGAAATAAAAAGAACACCAGCAGATTCGCAATTAGACAATTTATTATTATATAAATTTCGATAGACTTTTAGTTACGTAAGATATTATTTATTGCTATTTATTAATTAATTTATTTCGAATGATTGATTGATTTGGAATGTTTGAGCGTTAGTATGATTGTTATTGTTAAATCTGTTTTGAAAAATGTTTTACATGCGACTTATCTCAGTTAGATTATGTAAGATCGTTGTGATTTCTAGAGTTGTGTTATTTTTTAATAAATAAAATGTGTCTGGGACTAACAAATTATTCACATCTTCATCATTTATGCTTTTGTAACTTATAATTCTTTGTGTAAAATACTAGAAAGATGTCTTCAGACTTGTTTTAAACTTTAGTATAATTTTTAAAAACAATCTTGATTTACCGTAGTTGTCAACATTATTTTGAAGACCGCTTGTTGATTGAAAAATCCAGACATATGTGTATTTTGAGACCATACAACCGTTTGCAATGCTCTTAAAATTAACAGTAATTCGTAGTAATTATAACAACTTGATATCCTCTTATTATAATCTAGATTGCATCGACGCAAGATGACATAGATTGATACGAGCGTAGTTTCCAGGTACAGCATCAATCGAGACACTTTACTTTCGAGATACTAACTGTAACATACAGTTAGAGTCCAACTAATGAAGTATTAAAACACTACATTTGGGCACATCACTTATAAAGCTCGACCATAAATTGAGCATATATCTTGACTAAATTTATTCTTAGAAAGTTAAAAGTTATAAAAATATTGCTATCTACGGAGATACTTAATTTAAAGAATGTGATTGCAAATCTTATTTGTATATACGACGACATCAAAAGGTAATGCAAATAAATTATAATTTCAAGCTTAGTTTTTGTTTATATTAAACTAACAAATTTTACAGTAATCTCCTCGAAAAATGTATGGAACAGTATTTTTTTGCGATTTTAGCTTGGTCCAAATACAATGAAAGATGAGTACAGTAACCCTTATTACTAGATCTTTGAGCCATAGGACGAAGAATAACTTTTACAAATATAAGAAAATAACAATAAAAAAATGCTTTTACTTAGATGTAAACTGCGTGTTTTGTGACTTGGCCAAAGGGTTTAATATTTAATAATATTGTTTAACAATAAATTAATATTTATAGTAAACTTCTCCGGGTCGGCTGTAGATGTTCCCCGTCCGAATCGCTTCCATGAGATATTTGACGCTGAACAGACAAACAATCAGGAGCACTGAAAAAAAAAGATATAAATTATACTGAGGTTGGTTTGCCCAAATTATTTTTTCTTTCAGCATTCTGGTCGCAAGGCGAATTTCTTCTCATTTAGAAACTGGTTGAGGGGTGGTTTATTTTAGAGATTAGTCAATCATGATAGCATTAACGCAATGCTATTATGACTGACTAATCTCTACAGATGTTATCTCATAATTTGGTTTTTTATCTTCACGTATTATTGTATTACCCAGTAACTGAGTTGTGGAGGTCAGATCATTAACTGTTTATTTATTTTACTTCGATGGTCCTAGTTTATCATTTGTGTTACATCTATATGAACACAATCCAGCATTGCATATATAAGCGGGCATACCCTGTATGCCTTTTTTTTTTTTTTTTTTTTTGAGGGTGGGAAATCATCAAATAACTTCTCCCGCTCTGGGCGGAGCGGGAGGGCGTGTCAGACTCTTACTGACTAAAACCCACCCGTGCTCCTTCGGTTGCCCTGTTGCCGGGGGCCACGATCTCCCTTTCGGTTTTCTTCGCAACCCCAGCAGGCATCGGCCCTAGTGGACCCCTTCAAATCTGCTGAAATCTCTTTGAGGCGCGCGTGGAACACAACGCGCCGTTGACCTGGGCCTGGTCCTTATCGGACGGTGAGCCACCCATTGCTCACCGCCCGCAAGCCCGCGCCTACGGTGGCCGGAAATCGCCCCGTGATTCCCGACGCCCTGGGCGTCTCCTCCTGCGGCGGTTAGGGGCGTGAGGGCGCGAAATTTGCCTTTCCCTCACGCGTTCCGCCTCCTCCTTCGCGAGCATTACAGCTTCGCAGAAGGAGGTGACGGCCTCCCATTTCCTCTCGCTCCGTACCATGGCCTGAACCAGGGCCGGACGCGAGAGATCACCGCCGCCGATCGCCTCCACGAGGACACGGCGATGCTCCGCCCAAGCTGGGCAGACCTCCACCGTATGCTCCACCGTGTCCTCCGGGCGATCCACACAATGGTGACACCCGGGCGTTTCCTCCCGCCTTATCCTGTGCAGGAACCTCCCGAAACAGCCGTGTCCGGTGAGGACCTGCGTCAGGCGGAAGGTGAGGACGCCGTGGCGCCTCTCTAGCCACTCCTCAAAGAGGGGTCTTATCGCCGCAATTGTGGCGTGCCCAGCGCTGGGTTGCGACAATCGCACTCTCCATGACGCCATGAGATCCCGCCGGAGCTCCGTCCGCTGTGCCGCGATTTAAGCCCCGGCGTTTCGCCTCCTCGCGCCACTCCCAAATGTGCGCGAGGACCTTTGCTTCCAGATCCCATGGCGGTAATCCGGCAAGGAGGCTCGCCGCCTCGCAGGAGACCGTGCGGTATCCTCGGGCCAGCCGGATGGCCATGACCCTCTGGAACGCGTTCAACCGGCGGGCTGGCCGCAGCCTTAGTGAACGCGTCCACACCGGTGCCCCGTAAAGGGCCATGGACCGCACGACCCCCGCGTAGAGCCTCCGGCAGGAGGCGTTTGGATCCCCTAGATTGGGCAGGAGCCGCTTCAACGCAGCCCCGGCCCGCTCCAGTCTGGGAGCCAAACGTCGGAAGTGTTCGACGAAGTTCCACCGGCTGTCGAGGACAAGTCCCAGATACTTCATCGTCGACTCGACGCCGATGTGAACCCCTCCCGCCATTACCTGGGAACCCGACGGTGGCGCATTCCGAGGTCCATGAAAACCCATGGCCTCGGACTTGTGCAG
The DNA here is from genome assembly GCA_916610215.1 of Omphaloscelis lunosa. NCBI lineage: Eukaryota > Metazoa > Arthropoda > Insecta > Lepidoptera > Noctuidae > Omphaloscelis > Omphaloscelis lunosa. The sequence continues at coordinate 14,144,091 of OU744258.1, forward strand.
GGCCACCTCGAGTCCCAGCTGCCGGATCCTGTCGACGATTGTCGCAACCCCGCGTGTCGCTAGTTCGGCCGCCGCCTGGTACGACCCCCCCTGTGCCAGGACCAACGTGTCGTCAGCGTAGCAGACGACGCTGACGCCACTAGGGAGGTCGGCGCGCAGCACCCAGTCGTATCCGATGTCCCACAGATGCGGCCCCAGGACCGATCCCTGTGGGACACCGCACGACATCTCTCGCCGGTTCCACTCTCCTTGGTGACCGGGGTAGATGACGGCCCTGTCCGTCAAATAGGCCTCGACCACACGACAGAGGTAGGTCGGCATCCGGTGATACCGGAGTGCCTCCCTGATGCAACTCCAGGGCAGGGTGTTGAAGGCATTGGCGATGTCTAGAGACACCGCCAAGACGACCCCACCCCGGGCCACAGCATCCCCCGTCGTGAGGGCCCGCACGCGCATGATGGCGTCCACCGTAGAGCGCCCCTTGCGGAAGCCAAACTGGCTCTCCGCCAGATCCGGCCCCACCCGCACCAGCCGCTCGACGAGGCGGTCTGCAATGACTCTTTCAAAGAGCTTGCCCACCTCGTCGAGCAGCACGATGGGCCGATAAGCGGACGGAGAGTCCGCTGGGCGCCCCGGCTTCCTGATGAGGACCAGTTTCCCCGTCTTCCAACCAAGTGGGAACTGGCCCCTCTCCATGCATGCGCTTAGGAGCCCCCTTAGTCGAGGCCCGAGAGCCCCCAAGGCCAGGACCCAGGCTTTTCCAGGTATGCCGTCGGGTCCTGGGGCGGTATTTTTCGCATTCATCTTGTGTACCGCCACTCTCATTTCCACCTCGGTCACCTCCGGAGCATCGTCGTCGTCGTCGGCGGTGTGGTCCGCATCGGGCACCGCAGTAGGCGGAGCCATGGGCGGGGGAGTATGTTCCCCTCTTGGAGGGAACAGAGCGCTCACCACGTCCCCATACCCTGTATGCCTGGAAGCTTTTATTTACGTACTTATTTAGTTACTTGTTTAGTTTTACTTTTTTCGTAATAATTTAATTTAATTTTCTTTGTGTAATATTAATTACTTTGCATACCTACTATTGTATAGGATTATTTTTTTTCTAACTGAATAGACAGCTGTCCTGCTGGGGAGTTTGTTGCGCTACTTCTTCTTCCCAGCTAAAGCACTAGAAAGTGGTCAAGGGCGGGTGGTTTGGGGGACTCTTTTATGTTATTTTGATGTTTCAAAATATTTGATTCCCAACCTAATTGAAATAAATGACTTTTGATTTTTAGATAGACAGTCGCTCCATGTAAAATATTGGTATTTAGCTGCACCCGGTTATACTAGAAGCTGACCTCAACATAGTTGGGAAAGGCTAATTCAGATGGTGATCTTTACGATCAGATCCAGCCGTGGTTCATATTCAGTTGTGTGCAAAACCATTTTAAGTAATATTATGGCAGTGCTTTTTGCACGTTTCCAGTGATATTCAATTATTTTTTCAATCATCTACAAGGTTTATCCCCAATCCGATTGTTTCATTGACTAGTGAAACTTTTCAGCTAGCCAGCCTTTTTTTTTTTTTTTCGTGACTATTATCTTTAAGTTTTCTTTATAAACTTATCAAAACTATAACACGATTCCCAATAGCCAACACTTAAAGTCGTTTTACATGTTTGTCCGTGTGACCGTGCTGTTCTTCTAAACTTCGCAACGGATCATTCAGAGAATTTATTCCGAAAGGTTTATGTGTATTTACAATCCTGTACACAACAAAACTAAAAAAAAAAAACAAAAAAAGACACAATAGACAAAATTTGTTAATGTGCGTTTATTTTGTGCAGAATAAACAATTTTTATTTCTATTAAAATAACATAATAATATTAATAAATCTGGATGTTATGTCAAGTCGAAAAAACCGTGCAATATTACAAGTAAAATTGGAGTGGTAGATTATTACATGAGTTATCATGGTCCCTCCGTAAATAACAGTTTAAAACTCTGAGATTGTAAAACAACAGCGTAAAATGACATAGAATCTATCATTGTCATTTTACGTTGATGTACTGTTTTGCTTGAAATAGAGTACTCTTCATACATAACTCCATTGTGATATAAGAAACTAGCTAGAAACACAGTAATTAACTCATGCGGTAGTTTCGGCCCAAGGAAGTGGATGAAATTACTTAAGAACTATCCATAGAAGATACTATCGCTATAGGACTTGTATTGGTGTTAACGTGAGGAATTATTGTCTTCAGTTTTTCGCCGATTTGAACGCAAGCTATGTAACTTAAAAGTTACTTAATTGATTTGAAAATAATTTCCGCGGTGTCGCTAAAAACTTGCTTCTACGGCTCTGTCTCGAGAATGTCTGCATTATGCTGATGGCAGTTTTGCGTGGATTGACGCTTATTTTCCCCTAACTTGTTTTCTTTCCGTCATTTCTTACTGCCAATAAACGTAATTTATTTCTTTCTTTTTCCTTTTAAAGTACTTTTATATTAAAAGTCTCCATCACAAGGGTTTAAAAATATCTTGGTTCCCATTTCGCAAAGTTCTGAACCAATATCTAGTTCGTTATGACTGTATAAAAAAAAAGGTAAAACTATAAAACCCATTCATTTCAATTCTATTGGAAAATTTTAAATCGGATCGGATAGGAAATGATTTTTATTGGATTGGAGAATTGCATCTACAAGAAGAACCCCATTTCAATCGGAAGAAAATGCAGTTGCTGAGAGCTTGGATTTAGAATAACGACTTTCAATTATTTTGTGCCCACTTTTTGCCAGTTATATTTAAGTACTAAGTTGTATAAGAGATAACTTTTTGATCGCCTGGGTACTAATAACGCATTTGGACATATTAGCCCATTTATTTCGTCATTATTTACTTGGTTCTGCTCGCGACGTCATCCTCATGATTTTTTTTTTGGTATTAACATAAAATATATCCTTTGTCACTCTGTAATACTGTAGCTTCCCATAAGTGAAAGAATTTCTGGAAACGGATTAGTAGCTCTGAAGTTTTTCCCCCACATACAAGCTTTACCTCTTGATAATATGGTAGGGTAGATGAGATTGATCAGCTGCAAAAAGCCATGTTACAACTGTTCCGCATCAATTAATTCATTCGATAAGAGCTAATTTTTCAACAGTCAGATAAGTTTTATTTGAAGAATTATATGACAATTTGACATATTTTATATAGGTGCCTGTCAAAACGCCATATTTATTCTTTAACAAGTATGTGACGATTGAAAAAACAGCTCTAAAACTAAGATTTAAATCGTAGATTCGCTCTACCGCGTCAAAATATGGTCGCATTTCTGTTTCGTTTTGACAACTCTGAAAGAGTTGTCTTGATTGTCATGGAAATGCGATTATTATGTGTTAGCTCATTTTCTTCACTATGGACACTTTTTCACGCGAAATCGTTACCGTAAAAGAGATAATTTGGCTTGACACTGATAGAAATAGTGCCTACTAATTGAATCTACGTAGGTAATATTATACCTACCCGGTTTCTGAGACCAACTAAACCGGAGTTTATGTAAAATTCGACATTGCTTTTCTGGACACTCAGTCTCATGATTAAATTCGTTTAAATTGAAAGGTGTAAAATCTATAGCTATTTAGAGGTTATCTGAGGTTTGAGACAAGTGCAAGTGTTGATCGACAAAAGCAAAGAAAAAAACGATTGTAGTGAACACTAGCGACTTTGTCCTCGTGGAACCTACCATAAAACGTATCTAATGGCACTCGGCAATAGTGTTAAGTTTTTAGGCATGCACAATTCCATATCCATACCGTCTACTTAATATTATAAACGCAAAAGTTTGTGACTACGTTGTAGAATACGTTTTAACCCGATATTCCCACGGGATCTTAAAAAAACTTATTACTGCTAATATGTATACAGGTTGGCAGGGACATTGACGCGAAAACTGGATTCAGTACATGATTCTGAACCCCCCCTGCGTTCAAATTACTCGTAGGTTATTAAGAAAAAAATCAGCTGCTTCATAAAAAGATGCAATACCTACGCGGTCAAAATGTATGGAATGATTTAAAAATAAAAAAAAAACCGACGGAAATTTTTCCTCCCCGGTTCAGGTAGCTCGGCGTCCGATAAGGACCAGGCCCGGGTCGACGGCGCGTTGTGTTCCACACGCGCCTCAAAGAGATGCCAGCAGAATTGACGGGGTCCGTTAGGGCCGATGCCTGCCGGGGGTGCGAAGAAACCCGAAAGGGAGATCGTGGCCCCCGGCAACAGGGCAGCCGAAGGAACATGGGTGGGTTTTAGTCAGTAAGAGTCTGACACGCCCTCTCGCTCCGTCCAGAGCAGGAGAAGTTATATGATAATATCCCACCCCAAAAAAAGGGGGGTTCAGAATCATGTTCTGAATCCATGGTAACAGTTTTCGCGTCGATGTCCCTGCCACCCTGTATATCAGTGAGAGATTTTTTTGCAAACAGATCAGTAATTCTAAAGATTCATCATCATCCCCATACCCTGGCTCAGCCTCTCTTTGTTTGTGCTTCGAAAGATTACCTCTTTACAAACAAACAAACAATTTTAGTTTTCATACACTTACAATCAGACAGGGCGATCAATCCAAGCTGTATCCATCCTGCAGACAGCGCCTCCCACACAATCAATATTATTGAGAAGAAGAGGTGAAAGAAACTGTACACGAAGAACGTCGTCACCAGACAGTGGTTCGCCTGAAATTGAAAACAAAAGAGATATCAGAAACATTACAAATCGAATTAGTAGTTATTTTAGTTTATAGCATCATTCATTATGACAGGGAATAAAGGGAACAAGAGAATAGGGAAACAGGATCCCCTGTTTCCCTATTCTACGCACATGCTCGGTTTGACATGATTCGGCACAGGCCGGGCGGCAAATCGAATGTATATTTTGCCGCCTGACTGTGTCGAAGCAAACTGAACCAAACATGTGTGCAGGCCACCTGTCCCACCACCGACGAGAAAGTTATGAGCTATCCACGATTTTTAAGCTCAAGAAACGTACAAAACATTGAAGGTCCCGTGTAGGTAAAAATAGCTAACACTCATGCTTGGTACATACGCATATACCAGACCAGTGAATAATCTCTCGTCGCCATCACGAACTTGCTGCTCGCCTACTCGTTTTTAGTTTCTAGCTTCTCGTTCTGTGGGACAAGTGCCTTATAGAAAAGTACAGAGGTGCTCTGTACTCCACGGTAGGTGAAGGCTGTCAATGATGATATTGGGAAATTTAACCACCTCTGTGGCCCTGTGGCCTAGTGGTAAGACCACCTGTTCCAGACCCAGAGGTCCCGGGTTCGACTCCCAGCGGAGGCAAAATTTTCTGCTCGGTTTGGTTGGTGGTAGGGCGTGTTCTAAGTCCGCCTGGCTAGCTACGACCATCTTATCACCTAAGTCTGTTGCCATCATAACAATGTTAACAGCATTGTTGTGTTTCGGCAGTTAGATGAAAAATAGCCAGTTCCTCTGTGGTTGAGGATTCCGGGTGAAGCTCGCTTTCACCTTCGGCCTTATCATCACTTACCATCACGTGAGATGAAGGCCAAGAGCTTCCCCGTTGGGGTTAAAAAAATAAAATTGGAAAGGTGACTCCATAAATTATTAATACATCTATGGGTGATACATAATTATGTGAAACCTAACATCCTACGTTGAAACGTACTTCATTAGGATTAAGATAATTTAGAAAATGTAAGTTAAGGTATCCCGTTTCCTTACATCAATTGAAACTAGTACTTATGTTTGGCCTGTGAGAGATTAGTCTAGTCACCTTAATGTACAAAAGGTAAGTTATCAATAAATATAAAACATACATAAACATAACATCACGCCTTGTTTCCCCGAAGGGTTGGGCAGAGGTGTCCCTGTAGCAGGTTCACCCACATTTCGCCAGTTACGTTTTAAGTCCCATGTAATAGGGGGCGATAAATACAAAGATCCCGCCATAATAATGCAAGAGTACCCAAAAAAGGTGTCTGACCGTAAAATCGTTTTACTGATTTCTCTTCCATTTTTCTATTCGGATTACAAAAGTATCTATAATACCTAATTGCTGGATCGATTAGGTTTGTTTCGTAACGCCAATCTCCAATGAAAGTTTATGTTACAGCTTTAATAGAAGGAAATTGTCTGTGAAAACTAATTTTGTATCTTTTAATTTATATCAATAGTTTTCATTTAATTTCTTGACGTTTATTGTGGCCTCTCTAATTACGCAATCGAGTTACGTAAGGTGTTGGCTCTGTGCGTGCATCGATTGACGTTATTGGCTATATGATGGCGTGCTTGTGCCTCGAATCGAAGCGAGTCACGATTCACGTCATGGAACAAAAAATAAGTTGAATGAACGCACGTCAGAAGCTGAACCTACTAAGTTGTAAGTTAGGTTACAACACTGATAGAAAAATTTTCAAGTCAATTTCAAATGACCCATATTATTTTCGTAAGAAAAAAATATTTAAATGAATTGTAAAGTACACCTACATTACAATTCATTTAAATATTTTTTTCTCTATTTCTGATTTTTCTTTAGCAATTGGGTATTATTAACCTTCTCTTCTAAAATCAGCGTACCTACTGTTTCTGGTACTTGAAATAGTTTAAGCTTTCAGAAAGTTTATTTTAAATGAGTTGCCATATTAATTTAATAAATATGTAACTGGTTAGAATTTACTAGATAAGATGCTTAAAATAATAGACTCATTTATCAATTATCTACTAGATTAGAATGTTGTTTCACAAAAGGGGTGAATGAAAAACAATTGAATGCATCTGAAATGAGAATGTTAAGAGGGACTTGTGGTGTTACACGAATGGATAGAATAAGAAATGAGTACATAAGAGGAAGTCTGAAAGCGGCACCGGTAAAAACTAAAAGTTGTGTGGAAATCGGTTGTCATGTTATGGGCGTGTGATGCGGAGAAATCAGGAAAATGTCATGAGGAAAGTTTTGAGTATGAATGTAGATGGCTATAAAAGTAGGGGAAGGCCAAAGAAACGATGGATGGGCTCTGTGCAATATGATATGGCTGGAAAGGATGTGAATATCGAGATGACTGCTAACAAAGAAGTATTGAAGAAACATAACGTGTTCTGCGGACCCCAAATAAATTGGGAAATAGGCAGGAGAATGATAATGATATCAATAATCTACTTGTGCACAGAACCCCTTAGTATCAATTAACGCTATAGCAACTGAGTACTGATATCACTCGATGTTTTCTCGATCCGAGGTACAATGCTATCGAATAATCTTGAATAAAATATCGATATCAGCTGCATCGGAGCGCTGTGAACGCTTACATTGTTTGTTGTTTCTCCTTTTAAGTAAGATGGTATCACAGTGAGAATCGTACCTACTGTGTTGCTGTTTTGCTCCTAAAGCCAGGTCACCTGCGCATGTTTTTATGAAACATTACACAAAAAACCGTACACATAAACATTTGTTTTCATATACATGTTGTCTCCTGCGTATTAAAATATTTTTAGATTACATCTACACGTTTTGTGTAGATGTCGTAATGAGTTCCGACAAGAAAGACGTACTTAAAAAGTAACTCTATTCCAATCCATCGTCAATTTATCACAACTTGTTCACAGCTATTCACAAGACAATATAACCTCAAAACCTGTGTTGAATGACAGTGACAGGTGTCCGCGGTGCGCGCAGCGCAAAATGAAAAAAAACCCTTCCCCTCTTCACCCGCGCAGGAAATGTTTTCCATGCAGATTCGACAACAAAAACATATTGTTTGGATACACAAATGTGTATCGCCTCTTTGTTGAATGTTTCGAAAAAACACGCGTAGGAGACCCGGCTTAAGTAGAGCAATGCTTAACCTTTTATTTACTCGAGCAGCCGCGAGTAGTATCAGACGACAGTTTTTGAAGCCACTATGAAATTAAATGATGTTCTCCTTTGTGTGAAGCAGATATGCCGAAGGCTGCTTATGTTTAAATCCCTTTGTATATAAACGTTGCTTAAAGTTAAGAGACTTTCAAACGTCAAAAGAAATAAGGTTAAACTTTAAACAATGGCTAATCATTAGCTACGTTTATAAATAAACCCCTTAATGTTAAAGAACCTAGTACCTTCTAAAGTAGACTAGTCTATCTATTCTCCAGGAACATACCTACCTGGATCGATAGATCAACAAGTTATTAGTTTGAACTCCATAGATTGAAAACTGACATAAATCCATTCTTAGGTACTCTGATAAAAAGAAAGAAAGAAAGAAAATATTTTATTTCGGACACGCACAGGAAATACAATACAGGAAAGAAAAAAAACAAAAAAAAACAAACAACAACAAAAATAAAAAGGAGCCTTATAAACTAACAAACAAAAATAATTACGACCTGTGCGAGGCCAAAAAGGCTCCTATCTCAGCATGATGTTGCAATATATGCAGAAGAAGAGATTGGCAAAAATAAATACTAGGAAGTACCTTATATTATTAAAAATGTCATTGCTGTTAACAATTTCCAAGATTATATTTACATAATGTAAAAGCTAACAGTCTTAAAAAAAAAAAAATATAATGTACAAGAAAATAAAAAGGGAGAGGAAGTTATATAAGCATAGGACATCAAAAAGGCTCGTCCGCATCGCTGTCATCAGGAAAAGTGCCTAAAAGGCTGACAGCATTGCCACATTGTATGGATGTTGTCTGATTCTTTAGCTGAAAATTGGCTAAGGAATTGTCAACTGTCACCAATTGCATATTATAATTTTCCTCTTAATTAAGCCTGAAAAAAACTGTGTCTCTTACCTTACAAGCACCACAAGTGAACATAATAGCAAATAGAAACAGCATCATTGCTATAATAATATACGTTAGGTAATACGTGAGCACTATGATTCTCTCCAGCGAATCCTTTGTGGACCCAAATATGCTCTCCAAGTTCTCGAAGTTTCTAAACTTCTCATCTTTCTCGAAATAGTTGTTGGTCACGTTCAGACCTAGCTGGTATAAGTGGAAGGCTACGGTTGCTATTGCTATCAGCTGTAACAAAGAGAAGTTGTGTTTTAGAATAAAATCAATAAAAAAATTAAATTTTTTATTTCAATTAACATAAGTGCGTTTCTTAAGGACGTCAATAAACAAAAGGTGTCGACAATAATATTATACATAGTGAAAGAAGACGTTGAAAGAGAGTTTGTTACTATTATAAAAGGTACATTTCAAAACTCATATAAGTTTATTATTTAGGTGCATAGTACATACCGATATTTATAATTAAAATACAATAAATTAGGTGCCTATTGGTTTCTCATTTGATTAACTTAAGTTATTGCTGTAATTCATAATCATTGTTACTGCTAATGAAGCTAGATAAATATTATTATGACAGGAAATAGACCCCATTTAATTGAATAAGCAAGTAAACTACAATTTACAAGCACTTCAGTTGGTTAAACGCCTGATAGAATAATGAAGGCAAAGCCGCAAAGCCTCAACATGAACACAAATCTTCGGGTGTCTCGAGTCTACGACCTACGCTAGGGGCTTTCAAATCACATGTCTATACTTATTAGGCGATGTTCAGCTGAGAAATCAATTCCGTATTTATTTTTCTGGTTTCATGAATATTTGAGTTTGGATACTTGTAAGAAACTGGGGCTGTAATTCTATATAATATTTTGCGTTGAAACTCAAACTTGAATGAATGGACGAAGCTGTTAAAAATACAAAATGCTAACTACCTACTGTACTAACTACCAACTGACTACCTACTGTACTAACTACCTACTCTATTTGATAATTAAAAATAAATTTAATAAGATGTAATAAAAAATTATAAACATGCTTAATAACAATATAATTGAAGAACAATTATTTATATTTATTTATATTTTTCTTACACAATAACCCTAAGTAACATAAAAGGTAGCTTACGAACCCATTTCCAAAACCCTGAATAATATACTCCTATGGCTCAAAAGGAAGGCAATACACTTTCATTTAAATGTAAATATGGACAAGTAATACTTACTATTACAATGTATCCGAATATAATATTTCCCACCCTTAAGGGGAAGCAGAACAGAAACTTTCTCGTCATCTTCTCATCGGTATTCCTGAAAAGGGTAAAAGGTACGGTAAGGTTAGGTAAGGTAAGGTTTTTACGTTATTTTCTGCTCGTTTTGGATGGTGGTAGTTCTTGTTCTAAGTCCGCTTAGCTAGCTACCATCATCTTATCTAAGTCTGTCGCCATAACAATTGTTGTGTTTCAGCAGTTAGAGTTAAGATAGCCAGTTCCTTTGTGGTTTGAGGATTCCGGGTGAAGCTCGCTTCCACCTTCGGTCTGATCATCACTTACTATCAGGTGAGATGCAGGCCAAGAGCTTAGAAACGACAAATACAATTTTAACAGTTAAAATTTAAAAAACTTCGACACAAAAATTTCCTAATTTTTCTTTCCTACTTCATCACCAGGCCCTGTTTATCTATCTATAACCTATTCATTGAGACAAGAGTAAGGAGTTGGGTATCTTGCAAATTCCAGGTGATGCTGCAGCATCAGTTCAGTTCAAGGTTATTATGTTCTTCTAATATCATTGAAGTAACAGCATACCAAATTTCAAATCGATCAGACCTGTGAAAGATACTCACATCCATTCATCAACTAGAAAAGAGCTGATAATCTTCAAACGGCTGAACCGATTTTAATAAAACATATCAAAGAACCGTCGTTGAAAAACCTTCTTTCAAATAAAAAAAAAACCGCATTTAAATCGGTTCATCCGCTTAAGAGCTACGGTGTCACAGACAGACACACATAGCTGTCAAACATTAACACCCTTTTTGCGTCGGGGATTAAAAATATGTACTTTAAGGTGTATTCTACAGTTTTCTACAGTCACTCAAATTCATCTTCCTGCACTTGTCTCATGTTACTTGGGGCCGGTGCAATACGTCTTCTTCCATTCTCCCCTGTCAACCGTCACGCTATCATTCACTCCCTTTTCTTTCATATCATTCCACACATAATCCATCCATCAGTTCTTTGGCCTTCATCTCCCATTCCAGCCATCCACATTTATATTCATCACACTTTTAATCACATGTGTGTTATCCCTCCTCATTACATACTAAGACAAACAATTCCCTTTCAACTTTTCGTACGTAACAAAAATGATGAAACTGGTTTTAATAAATTATGCTCATGTCATTATTCTTATGTCATTATTCTCATGTCATTATTCTCATGTCAATATTTTCATGTTATTATTCTCATGTCACTATTCTCATGTCATTATTTATTATCTTGTTATTATTTATTATCTTATTCTAAACTTTGGGTGACCGAGCTTTGTTCACGTGAAATTACGGAGAAAACGATATTTTCTAGATCGATTTTTCGCCCCCGTAAACTATCCTATATTGCATCTTTCATCGAAATCGTTAGAGCCGTTTTCCAGAAAGTATTTACAAATACAAATATTTACAAATATTGCTCGTTTAATAGTATAGGTAGGATTTTGTTTTGTGAAGTTACAACCTATGTTTACCTACATTTTGAAAGAATTATGTACCTACGTAAACATAAAAAACAATATGCTTGTATAGAAAATTTTATTAATGTTTTTGTAAAAACCTATCGATCATAAATCAATAGATTCTTTAAGAACGCATTATGTTACCTCGGTTTATATTCTTAATCTCTGTTCTTGCTATAGAGATTACATACCTATCTAAGCATAAGCACGCATGAGAAATCCGATAAGTAGTAAGTACCTACTAACCTATCAACTCCAGTTTTTAATGAGTGAACCTGCGTTTTTTAAACTGAATTAGCTTTCCCATGGGTTGCATACTGCAGAATGAAATGAGGTACAAATCGACGATTATCCCTGTTCGCACTATGACAGCCAAGGACAACCCACGGTTGGTGTAGGACTATTGCAAGATATGGAAACAAAGACTGGTTACCTGGAACTATGGTAGGACCATAGCCCCTGCCTGATTAATGTTCTATAAGTACACGGATGAAACGGCAGGGGGTGACGCAACGTCGGGAATCGCAGGCCGATTTCCGGCCACCGTAGGCGCGGGCTTGCGGACAGCAATGGGTAGCTCACCGTCCGATAAGGACCAGGCCCGGGTCGACAGCGCGTTGTGTTCCACGCGCGCCTCAAAGAGTTGTCAGCAGAATTGACGGGGTCCGTTAGGGCCGATGCCTGCCGGGGGTGCGAAGAAAACCGAAAGAGAGATCGTGGCCCCAGGCAACAGGGCAACCGAAGGAACACGGGTGGGTTTTAGTCCATAAGAGTCTGAGCGGGAGAAGTTATTTGATAATTTCCCACCAAAAAAAAGGGGTTGACTTGCACACACAATAATAGCCCCCCGGAAACGGTCGCTAGCACATAGTGACGTAGCTACAAAGGGGGCAACATGTCCTGAGCTGCTCGAGGAGTGGAGAGGTATGCCACGGCTTTCGGAACAATCCCAGAGCCAGGAAGATGGTCAAGATCCCTACGAGAACTTACTGGAATACTCCAAGCATGTTTGCTCTTGCGAATCTCAACTCAAGCCGGCCAATTAAGGCAAGAATGAGGTAGGAGCTCCGTTCCTCGTCAGTGTTGACTCCAGCCGGCCAATAAAGGCAAGCCAGAGGTGAGGAACAAGACTTCTCCCGGGAGATAGGGTCGCTACTGCCCAACAGCTCGCCACATGCTGCCCTGTGGGTTTTTGTATCTCTCTTGGTCTGGCTCCTCATCTCAGACCCGTTTCGGCGCGCAAGCCCCACCACGACGTCAATGTAGAGATACGGCGGTGGGGTTATTATATTTATAATTAAATATTTGTGCAGTTGTTTTGAGAAATCTATTGAAAAACCGGCCAAGTGCGAGTCGGATTCCGTACCGAATTAAGATCGAGTAAGAAAACGTCGAAAAGAAAAACAAGTTTCTATTATATTTTTAATTATGTGTTGTTATAGCGGCAATAGAAATACTTAGATAAACTGTGAAAATTTCAACTGTCTACCATGAACCGTAGTTCATGAGATACAGCCCGCTGACAGACAGCCGACAGCGGAGGCATAGTAAATAATAGTGTTCTATTTGGCACCATTCGGGTACGGAACCCTTATAACAAGATTTCGTTAGTTCCTATTTCGGCCACGCGTCAAAATATCGCTGTACAGCTATATCTAATTATTTTAATTTAGATCTGTTATGAAATAGTATCATGTTAGCCGTGCAGATTGGTCGACCGAAGTAATAATAGCCAATCAAGTCGCTAGACACTGGATTTGACAACAGAGGGTGCCAGACACAAGGGGACAGGAGCTTTTTGACATCACCACAGATATAACAGGAACTGGAACTGTCTTGAACTAACCTAGGTTCATTGTACGTTATACACTGCTCCTTCACCCAATCACTCACAGAAAAACCAACACAAAACTATCTATGCACAACACACAACCGAAACGTTCGCTATCAAAACACGATGTGCTATTTCAGGTACCTAGGTAGCATACCTAATCGTCGCACTACACGACCAATTTAATTAGATCTTTAGCGACGTTGGTTTTGAATACATTGACGGTTTAGTTAATAATGGTTGTCGAGGAAGCGACTCTACGGTTCGCTGAACGCTGTAAAGGTTGCAGTAGGGAGAGGGTCCGGGTGAACGGGCCAAGGTCGGGAGTTTATAAAAAGGTAGCTAAGTAGCTGGATATAAAAGGTGGCCTTCCTCTACTTTATATTTATATCCGATAAGAATCTCGCAGGGAAATTGAACACCTGGCCTTGTAAGTAGTTGGTGCTTAAATGGTTGCGGCCACGTGTGTCTTCTGTTTGTTTCAATGGACATTGTGATTTGTGAGAATTAAAAATATAGCCACGACCATAATGGAATTCAAATATACCTACTGTAATTCTATTTTCTTAATATCCTTCGACAAACTTCGTGTTTTGTCAGTTGTCGGATTTCTATCAGTTGCACTTGCACTTGGTGCAGACCGGACGCTCTCAATCGACTTGGAAGTATACAGAGTTGTTAATACTCTTTTAACTTAATGTAATTTATTTAAAAAATGGGAGGAAAGCTGCTAAAGTCGCAGGCACGACAGATAAGAAAATAGTTTTAGTGCTCTATATAGTTTACACGGAAATCGAAACAACAATAAAGTACTTAGTTCTGAATTCAAATGATTATACACGATAAATCTAATAATTGATGGACATGGAAATTAGCATTCGTTTGTATTCGGAAATGCGATGATTCTCGAGGGACATTGAGAAAATATAAATATTGTACTGTATTTTGGCCTAGATACAATACCATTTTGCTTTTTTAAGTCCTCTTTATTCAACAGTTGGTGCGACAACACTGTAGTGGGTCGAACCATTAGTGGCGTTAGTATACCTATCTATGGTAGCTCTCATACTTCAGAAGTATTCTAAATGTTGACAGAATACCAATTTCAGATCAAGTGAGTGTACTCTTGAAGTAAAAGCAACCAAGTGAGATTTGAATCCAAGTTTACATTTGACAGAATTCATGGTTGGTTGAAATCGGCAAAGAAAAACATTTTTACCGCAATTATCCATTGCCAATAATATGTTAATGAAATTAGAAAAAAAAAAATTGGTGGCACTCCGGGAGTGCCAACGGAAGTAAAAACTTGAACAAGATGGCCTTGATGGAAGAAAAATACTTGTATAGAACATTGGTCCGTAACCGTAACTAAATAAAAAGCACAATAGCGTTTACAAAAAATAAAAAAAACTTCCGAAACCTTTAAAGTAAAAATACTTGCATATGACATTGATCCGTATCTTAATATAAATAAAGAGCATACTCGCGTTTATAAAAATGAGGTTTCATCATGGTGTCGAGAAATCAATGGCTTACTCCCATCTCAAAAATGCCCAACGCGCCTAAAGAAGTTTTCACTTCAAAAATTTAAAATTCAAAAGTTATTTATTCAAACTAGGCTGAGAATCATCACTTTTCGAACGTCAAAATTACATTAGACAGTGCTCCAAAAACGCCCACCCTTCACCACTTCCTAGTGCTTTAGCTGGGAAGACGAAATGGTGCAACTCCCCAGCAGCACAGCTGTCTGTTCAGTTACGAAAACTTGATTCTATACTTATGCAAAATAATTTAACGCAACACGAAACATTAAATTAAATTATTTGCTTTATGTCAACTAGCACACTCCAATATACCAACAAAACAGCGAAATCTATAGTGAAGCGAAAATAAAAACTAAATAGAACTTAATACGCAAGCCAGCTTAATATGAAAGCCCCCGTCCTAGTGATGGATTAATTAGCATTCGCATTCATTGTTAGCATGCGAATGCTCATTGAGCATTTAGTAAATTAAATGTAGTTGTCAAATTCTGTGAAGTGCGAAGTGAATCTATGGCTTCGTACTTTATATACTTTACTTTAATATATTTGATATATTCAATCTTAATCACATTTAATATGCAACTGTAGCACAAATAAAACGTTATCGGCGAGTAAACTAAACGCACGCTAGGAGACGTTCTAAGGCGAACGCGCTTTTTAATTTGCATATTAACAAAATTCACATACTTCATTATTATCAATAATCGACATATTAGCAAATAGCATAGCAATAGCTATTCGCATGCTAAGACTCAAGAATTAACATGCTAATTATATTTATGCGATATCGCATTAATTGACATTACTACCCCGTCCTACTATAATAATTTAATTTAATTTTGGGGACGCCAGTGCCCATGGTCCTTTACGTCCACGATAATATCGTCACGGTGGAAATTATACAAGCGCACTTGGCATGTAATTTAAACTAATTTCCTTGAAACAAGTCTTATACTTACGTCTCAAAAATACCCTCGTCCCCGGGTTTTAATTTTTTTACTCAACATTACTGTTTGTATACGTCCTTATCTTACTCTGTAACTAGTCCTTTGATCTCGTATTTCCGTAGAAACTGTAGATTATTTCTGTAGCCGCACTAAAGATACAAAGACCGACTTCAACTTAGGGCGATACAGAAATAAACGGACTTTAGGCACCTGTTCCACGGCCGACGATGAAGTAACTAGCTATTAACGATTTTCTTGCTCCAGCAACGTAAATAAGGTTGTAGGTCCCGTGTAAGTGAACGAGATACATGACCATATTTGATAATAGTTGATCGCTGACTGTTCACACCGCCGGCGAGTACTCGTTTGTCGCAGCGAAAAGAGCTATCAAACAGTGATCACCGACACTCCCTTGGCGGACAGAACACTCGCTGTGAGACACACGCCTGGTATACCAAGCTTGTGTCTCTCAGCGAGGGAGCGAGCGAGTGGTGTATACACCGTGACATTTTAGTCGTCGGGTACATTGAGTGGCCCTTTGTAAGACGGTTAAAATGTCATGGTATTTATATTTTTTTTATGAATGTTTAAGAGTCATTGGATACATGACAGGCTGTTTTTGTAAGACTACTAAAATGTCACGGTATATAGGTACGCAGTGAGCAATCGCTCGTTGCCGTCGCGCACTCGCTGCTCGTTGTTAGCCAACTCGTTTTTAGTTGCTAGCTCTACTGTCTTCTTGTTGACTGCTGGCGGTGCGACAGGTGCCTTAAACATTTTCGGCTTTCGAAGCTCTTCCAGGTTTTATTTATTTCTGCGTAGTTATTTTGGTTCCAAGTTGGTCATATTCCTCCTTTTATAAACGTTGCTTAAAGTTAAGCCATAAAAAGCGTCTGTTTAATCATAAATTTTTTGACGTTTAAACGTCTCTTAACTGTAAGCAAAGTTTATATATAAGAGGGATTATGATTTTCTTTGATTTCAAGGTCGATAATTTTTTGTTAAGTCTCTATGCACACACTTAAAGGGAGAAAATAAAATAAAGCTGCCAAGTGCTAGTCAGACTCGCACTTATAGAGTTCCGTACCACCGTACAATATTTAACACTACATATTATGGCAAAATAAAACGTTTTTTGTATGGGTACCCCCCTTAAATTATCTTTATTTTATTTTTATTATTTGTTGTTGTAGCAACCATAATTTTACACACTGTGAACATTTCAAGTGTCTGCCTTTTACGGTTCCAAAGATACAGCTAGCTCAGTGATATACGGACGGACGGACAGACGGACAGCGGATCCTTAGTAAGAGAGTCACGTTGCCGTTACACTTTGTGTTACCCTTTGGGTATGGAGCCCTCACTAATAAAACCATCCTAAAGTCTATCCACTAGTTAAATAAAATTCTCAATGCATTCTTTTCGGCTTATTTACATCAATTTAGTTCACAAGTACACTTGTCTGATAGATAAGCCGTTTGCGCCATAAAACTAAGCCGTGTTAGAAAGACGACGCCATTTTAATGACATGTTTAGTGGCCATTAAAATTCTTGTCTGTATTCGAATTGTTGAAGGGTGGTAGTTACGTCTTGCTTGGTTTTTTTTTAAATTTTACTTTTGATAATAAGTGGATACGTAGGTAATGCTAATGGTAATCGTTAAAACGGAGATTCACCGTAAGATATCGAGTAAAATTATACAGTGTTTAACGTTAATAAGTTGTATTCGGCACCTGTCGAGTTCCTACCGCTGGCGCCGCCGACGATAAGCCACAAGTAGAGCTAGTAACTAGAAAGGAGTTCGCGAGCAACGAGTGTGTAGCTCGGATCGTTTTGTCGCTATAATTGCGAGCGAGTCTGCGAGTGCGACGGGTGATTACTGTCAGCGAAGAAGCCACTCAAGAAACATTTCTTGAGTGGCTTCTTCGCTGACAGCAGAAGATTGTAGGTCCCGTGTAAAGAAAGAAAGAAAGAAAATTGCGTTTATTGTCATTATAACAGAAAAATTAACCTTAAAAGTATAAAAACAGAAAATAATGAATATAATGCCAAAAGAGCCTCAGCTCAGCAGCAGTGTAAATAGAAGAGATACATATACAGGATGTTAGGCAGACGGTTGATTGAACATACGAAAATGGCGGATCCGTGGGGCCGTCTGCTACGTGTTTACGCCCAATAACAATTATTCTACATGAAAATAAAAAAAAAGTGTTGCCAGTTCTATTCTTTTTAGATGAAATGATGACGTTTAAAGTTTGAGCAACGACGAATTTCGAATAAAAACAAAATAAGTCATTAAAAAAAAAATCCGTGTGGTCTTGTACGTAGCAGACGGCAGTTCGTATGTTCAACTGTCTCCCTGACACCCTGTATAAATAGTTGACCGCTGACTGTTTATACCGCCCGCCGGCCGGCGAGTACTCGTTTGCCGCAGCGATAAAAGCTAACAGAGTATTGGTCAGCGACGCTCGCTTGGCGGGCAGAACTCGCTGAGATACTCGAGCTTGGCACTTACCCTTACCAGTGAGTAATCGCTCGTCGTCATCGCGCTCTCGCGTTTAACTTGTTTTTAGTTGCTAGCACTACTCGCTTCCCGTTAAGGGCGTTTATTTAAAAAATGGCAACGTCACAAATAGCTGTCAAATATTTACCTGTTATGATTAATTTGGCAATATTACTGTATGGAAATATGAAATATCGCTAACTAGTGAACTAGAATATCAATAATGAATTGCAATTATAACATTGAATTTTATGTTGTAACCGTTGTAACGAATTGCAATTATAACATTGAATTTTGTACCTAAGTATAAAAAAGGAACTTGGAAAGTTTCCAAATACTAGCACCGAATATTTACTTTTTACATAAAAACTAAATATTCGGTGCTACGATCAACGAATCAATATTTTAGTTCACTAGTTAGCCATATTTCATATTTTCATATTGTAATATTGCCAAATTAATCAAAACAGCGAAATATTTGACATCTATTTGCGATGTTGCCCACTTTCAGAATGCACGCTCTTAATCGCCGTCGGTGGGAAAGGTGGCTTAAGCATTTTGGACTTTCGAAGCTTTTGCGAATGCGAGAATACTAATCTTATTTATTTCTGCGTGGTTATTTTGGTTTGTTTGTAGTCTTGGTTCCGAGTCGGTCATATTCATTCTTATTTATAAGCGGTGGGATAGGTGCCTCAGGTAGACTCAGTGAGATTTCGTTAAAGTACCTTTTTTCCCCGGATTATTTCTACTTACCACCCGAAATGTAACTACACTCGTTCTTAAAATAAATACTTAGGAAATTAGGTCTTTCTCTGAACTGAATTTTTAGACTTAACTAAGCCATACCTCCTGTGCTATTCTAGCTTAACAGGAAAATAAAAAATCTCCTGTTTCATAGAAAAGTGCAATACATACGCGGTCGAAATGTATGGAACAGCTGTTCAGCTGTAATAAATTTCAACATAGGGGGGTTCAGAATCGTGTACTGAATCCATGGTAACAGTTTTCGCGTCGATGTCCCTGCCACCCTGTATGTATATGTACATCGCGGGCACTGGCGGTTGAACACTTTTCAACCTTATGTACTTAATAATAAGGTTGAAAGTACACCAGCAGTGTCCGCAATGGTACATAGATATGCATATTAAATACTCACAAACACCAACTAATGCGTCGGCTTTTTGCCTACAAATCAATGGCAAACAATAATTACTTATTCACAATCGTACCATTGGGACAATGATGCCCGCAGAATGCATAATACGTTCCTACATACCTGAGTGGTGCACACTGCATAGTGCAGCTGCTAGCACCATTTGCATCACAATATGCACCTGACGGCCTGACGCAGATAGCCAGCCATTTGAAGTAATAGCCGGTCAAGAGCAACTTGTCGACGGTATGTCTGAAGGTTTTGTATAATTTTTAACACAAGGTGCGGCAGTTACGGGGAATGGCAGCTATATTACAATTAACTGCATGTTCATAAGCAGTGGTGGCCCAGTGCAGTGGTAATGGCACCGACTTACGAGTTGTAGGGTGTGGGTGGCGTTTTACTTTGTGTAAATATATTTTTTTTACTTTGTGTAAATAATTTCATCACCAATGCTCTCAAAACGGTGAAAGAAAACATCGTGAGGAAACCGGCATGTCCTAGAACCAAAAATTCGAAGACATGTGACATGTACCAACCCGCAATGGGCCCACGGTAGATTACAGCCCACTCCCTCTCGAAGAAAGGAGGCCTGTGTCCCAGCAGTGGGGACATTATAAGCTGATTATGCATGTTCAAAGTAAAAAACTAAAGGTGTCGTTAGACACACGGTTGGAATAAAGTTTCTTTTGCTGTATAGATTGCTGTATGTATTAAATAACAGGCAAAATTAAATAAACACACATACTATAGCAAAAGTGAAGGTTAAATGTAACATTTTTTTTCGGTCGGCTCTCATTCTCCAAGTGTGCACAGTTTAATGTTTACTTCGTTTCAAAAATTTATATTATCATCGTCTTTATTTCGTATAGTCGTTCAAGTGCGTTTGACTGTACCCAATAGTGTTGCCAGTAATTACGTTAGAGCAGTAAAGTTTAGTGCTCTGTGTATCCCTGGCGTGTATAGCAATTATGTTATTTAGTCGCATAATATGTGTACAACGGTTTATTGTGTACCAATTGAGCTGGCAACATTTGTGTATTGTGGAGTAGGTTATTCTTATTCTTTATAAAAAGTATAATTGTACTGTAATTTTTTTAGGTGATGAATAGCTGCTCTACAAACTACACAAGTAACGTAGAATCTCTAGATATATATATAAAGGGCGTCCCACGGATATGCCACATGGAGGGAAAGTACCTTGAATATTGTAGATGGAACATTTTACTAAACGAAGACATTATTTGAATTTAAAAACAATTTAATCTGCATTCATAGATATTTAAATAATTACATGGTTGAACCGGGAATCGAACCCGTTACACGAGAAAAATAATCACCCTGAAGCTTTATCATACCGATCGAAAGGCTTCATCATAAGGATTATTTTTTGCTAAATAACATAGTGTCACAAATAAAAAGAAGACCATGAATTTTAAAATTAGATGTGAAATTTTATTCAGAAAAATTAAAAGCTGACATTGCCGTAAGTACATACAACTGACATTATCATAAGTACCTATTACTAATAAATGTACCCACTTGAGAAGTACGCATCATTTCCCTATTATAATTTAAGTGCATGGTAAAATGATAAAGAGATACGTAATTACCTGATGTATGCAACAAATTGAGCTGTATCCAGAGCCGAAAGATGCGTAAATTATTTTGTCCATCGCAATGCGGCTGGCTGATTATAAAGAAATAGTTCAAAAATGTGTTCCATTTTCAAACTTTTATTATTTTGTTTATGTGATTTTCATTGTAGGATTTTTGCATTGTATTGTGAATTTTTAACATAACCATGGCGTATCAAAATAACATTAGCCTTACAATGGTACCGCGAAAGATATCCTGATAGAAATACACCATCTCGATTTATTATGAAACGGTTGGTGGATAATCTGCAAAATTTGGGACGTTTCGATCATCGCTTACCACAACCGCGGCACCAAATGATAAACACTGACGATGAACTCGACATTTTGATGTACTTTGAGGCAAATCTTAAAAGTTCAGTGAGGGAAGGTGAAGAAGTAGTCGGAATTTCGAAAAGCAAAATACACCGTGTACTAAAAAAATACAAATTCAAAAGTTAGATTGAAGGGCGATTAGTACAAAAATTACCGCCCGGTCACAGATGATATAATACTGCCCGGTGATGCTGAAAGACGACTTATTTTGTGCCATGAAATCGAGAGGCTCATCCTAGAGGATCAGTATTTTTTTTTTAAATTTCAGCAATAATGGTATGTACAACCGACTCAATAATCGCATTTGGTCCAGGGAGAATCCCTTACGTATCCGCGAGACTAATAATCAACTGCGTTTTTCGTTCAACTGTTGGTGTGGGATTGTAAAAAACCGGGTCCTCTTAGTACATTTTTACGAAGGGCATTTGAATACGGAAAGGTATTTAGAAATACTTGAGATTATGAGGAATGAGATAATAATCTTTCGGTTGCAGAACGAAAAAACCTTACTTTTCAGCAAGATGGGGCTCCAGCTCATAACAGTCACAGAACAAGGGACTACCTCAATGAACACTTTCATCCCTGGATCGGGACAAATGGACAAATAAGATGGCCGCCGACTTCCCCAGATCTAACCCCGTTAGATTTTTTTTTATGGGGTTTTGTAAAAAAAATAGTTTACAAGAACCAGTATGAAAGTGTCCACGAGCTACAAGCAGAACTTAGACGTATTATTCTAAATATCCACCACAACAAGATCAAAAAATCGACAGGGAGCGAAATAATCAAAAGAGTGCGACTTTGTATTCAACAGGAAGGGACTCATTTTGAGTATTGTTTTTTAAATTCAAATAATGTCTTCTTGCAGTAAAATGTTCCATCTACAATATTCAAGGTACTTTCCCTCCATGTGGCATATCCGTGGGACACCCTGTATATATATATTCCGTAGATATAGATAGGTCCAGGTAAAGCAGTCAGAGGTAAGGATCAGTCAGATTCAATTCATTCATTGCATAGAAAATTCTCCTTTACTGATCGTCATTTTTATTTCTTCTGACAAAGTTTATTTTGTTTATAGATATGTATGTATGTACATTATTTCTATTTTCTTAATGTCCCTCGGGTATCATCGGATTTCCGAATAGGTACTTGGATTCTTGGAATCAAATCTCACTTGGTTGCTCTTACTTCGAGAGCAAACTCACTTGATCTGAAGTTGGTATTCTGTAAACATTTCGAATACTTCTGAAGTATGAGAGCTAACATAGACAGGTATACTAATGCCACTAACGGTTTGACCCACTACAGTGCTGTCGCACGAACTTTTGAATAAAGAGGACTTAAAAAAGCAAAAAGGTATTGTATCTAGGCCAAACTACAGTACAATATTCATATTTTCTTAATTTCCCTCGGGTATCATCGCATTTTCGAATACAAATGAATGCTAATTTCCATGTCCATCAATTATTAGATTTATCGTGTATAATAATTTGAATTCAGAACTAATTACTTTATTGTTGTTTTGTTTTGATTTCCGTGTGAACTATATAGAGCTGTAAAACTATTTTCCTATCTGTCATGCCTGCGACTTGTGGCTTTCCTCCCATTTTTTAAATAAATTACATTAAGTTAAAAGAGTATTAACAACTCTATATACTTCCAAGTCGATTGAGAGCGCCCGGTCTGCACCAAGTGCAAAGGGCAACTCATCGAAATTTGACAACTGACGAAACACGAAGTTTGCTGAGGGACATTAAGAAAATAGAAATACAGTATCTATGTATTAGTATTTATTCATGTATTTTATAGTTATTGCATAAAGCGAAAATTCTACAAGAAAATATTCTATGGAACTAACCGGAATTCCAGAACCATTACCTGCGATATTTACAAGGATTGTTTATTTTATTATCAGTACATTATAGAATCATTTGTTTTTCAATATTACGACTTGCATCGCAGCTAGTTCCAATGTGGTCGTAAAATGGCTACAACATTTCTAGAGCACTTTTATTCAGAATATGAAATAGTATTTTATTAGGAAAGGTTATTTTAATATTATTCTCGTTATTCAGCATAGGAATTTATTTTATTTTTATGAAATATCGTTTAAATACCTCACGTATTATTTTTAAGATCTCAGCAACGCTTTTAGTAAACTCAGCTATAATTTACAATATAAGTAGGTATTAAATTAATCATTATTAAAAATGAACAAAATTAAATCAGATTTACGTAATACTATGTTGTTCTATCTAAATAGAGAGGATTAATTTAATAATAATAACATCTAAATAGTATATGATACGATAGGTCTTTTTATATTTATGAATCTTGAACATGAGAATATTGTACCAGTTTCTTTCATTACCACTGGATTTCGATTTTTTTTAAATGTTCTTGTGGCACTGAGTTCTGAACGCATCGAGGGATTCAAGCCCGCCAAAGACGAAGACACCTTTGTCGCCGAGTAGAATACTCTACTTTTTAAGGTTCCGTAGTCAACAAGGAATCCTTATAGTTTCGTCATGTCCGTCTGTCTGTCTGTCCGCAGCTTAGCTCAGAGACTCTTAGTACCAAAAAGCTGCAATTTGGCATACCAAATTGTAGCTTTCTGGTACCACTTTGTCGGCGTGATTAATATGTATACCCATAGGTATACATATTAATCACGCCGACAAAGTGGTAAAATGAAATCATGTTTTTTTACTTTACCCTATAAAAATAGGGTAAAGTAAAGTAGGGATGTTATTTTTATTGTGTATCCCATGGTGTGGGGTATTGTTGAAAAGGTTGTTCAAAAATATTGGGGGTCCGTAAAACCATTTTCGGGTTCAGGGGTCCGTTTGCAAAATATTAGGCTTTAAAGTGCAAATTTTTGTCAGAGTCAAGTGTCAGTGGCAGCTAAATGTTTGGTCAAGATTACGAAAAAATTCACGGCAGTAGTATTTAACGAAATTAAAAGGAAAAATATCACAGCTAAGTAGGCTCTACAAGTTAATGAGTAATAATCTATCAACCTACATTTGCAGTTGGAAACACATGTTCTACACCATACATTCCGTATGGGAGAATTTGTTTTTCAACTACAATGTTAAGTTTGTTCTTAGGATAAATTTATCTCAACTACGGAACCCTTCATCGTGCGTGGTCCGACAAGCACTTGGCCGGTTTTTATTACTCCTAAGAGATAATGAAAAGCAATTCGATTTTTGAATAAGTTTTTTTGGTAAAAGTTTTTCCTACGAATTTTTTGTTGAGGTTCTAAACTCAAATCACATTATTGACTAGTTGCCCGGCTAGACCCTAGGCTATAATGACTTATTTTACGTGACATATACTTTTACATTATTGAGCAGGTGGTGGGAATGAAATCATCATCATCTTTGGTGGTGGGAATGAAATCATCATCATCTTTCGTGTTACGCGGGGTCGGCGAAACACGACCCTTCTCCCATTCTCCTCTAACAACTGTCACGCCATCATTCACTCCCTTTTCTTTCATATCGTTCTTCACATAATCCATCCATCTTTGGCTTTCCTCTCCCTCTCAATCCATCAACGTTTATCTTCATCACTCTTTTAGTTACATGCGTTTCATCCCCCCTCATCATTAGTGGTGTGATACGAAATATAATATCTATCTTATTAGTTGTTCATCCATCTGTTCTGTCTTTCATATAAGATAAACATGAAATGGCGCCTACAAACGAACATCAAATTATCATTTGATTACCGCTTGTCTCTTCAACAGCCAAAACACGGGGGTAACGAACTGGTTTCATCTTCAATTAATTAATTCTATTCTAGATGCGCCCATAAATATCTTCAAACAGGATCTATAACACTTCTAGGAAATATGGACAAAGTAATATTGAATTTTCTTGTAAAAAGCGGGTATTATCGGATTTAAAGATACCTACTTAAGATTATTAATGAATTGAACACTACCTGCGATGATTACTTTAATAATAATTGTATAGTGTCCTTACTTTTAAGAGTACTTAATGTAACTAATTTCTTATTAGTCCATATCGTATAACTTAGTGTTTATTAATGACAATGCTTCAAGGCTTTAATTGGTTTAAAATAGGTGACTTTAAGCGCATCCACACAAGTGGTGACTATTTCTGTGTATAAGAATTCACAGGTTCCATATAAGTAGGTACCTACTGAAAACAAAAAAAAAAGCTAATAACTTACTTCGTCCCACGCAAACTTGACTAGGTTTTTCTCTCAAAAATCCAATTTGTGTACTTTACTTCCAACTGAATTATCTCATCATCACTTCACAATCACAGTTGCATCACTGAACACTACAACTTCATAAAATCACTGGCAGTTAACATTAATAGCATCGATTAAATTTATTATCGATTTGTTTCGCGTGTTTAAAGAAATTCGATTTTCGAACGCGATGCGCTGCGCTCGCGCGGTCGCCGGCTCGAAGACTCGAAGGCATACAGGTTGGTTACGTCATGGCGGCAAGGCCGGTTCAGCGACGAAACCTACTGACTGTCCCGATCGGGGAATTAAACGCGATCATACAAGGTCAAGTCGAAAATTGTACCATTTTAGTTTGGTTGATAAAGTTCCGCCATGTTGACGAATTAATTACTTGTGTGATGTGTCATGGTATGTATCAAGAGCGAGAATAATAGTGTTTTGTAGACGATGTACATTTGATGATATATTTTATCTTGGAGGATTTGAAGCGAAATTATTCATAACTGGTGGCTCTATACCTACAAGGTGTAGGTGACGTTCGCAACGGTGCAGGTGACGTTCGCAATAGTGCAGTAGCAACTCATCAGCTGGGCCAAATGAAGCATCTGAGTAGAGTAGATCTAAAGGCCTAAGCCTGGCCTTACGCATTTTCTGAGGCCCAACATATGTTGGGAAAAGCTGATGGTGATAAAAAAGTGATATGATCCAATCATTAGAGGTTCAGACATGAACGAATAAGCATTTAAGTGTCACGGTTAAGGGTCATTGCGTACAAGTAGGTAGGTAATATTAAAACGAACGTGACAATGCGCACTGCTGACAATGCAATTTATGTTTCCATTGTATGAAGTAAGTATACCTATCCATTGTTTGGTATACCTGATGAAATACCTAAAATTAAATAATTTGTTACTTATTTAAATGAATGAATGAAGGGATACCTCTGCCCAACCCTTCGGGGAAACAAGGCGTGATGTTATGTTATGTTATGTTAAATGAATGAACGAATACCTATGGGTACCTCTGGTAGGACGCAAGTCAGTGGCACGTGCTTTCCCGATTATCAAAAAAGGTATAAAAGTTTACCAAAGGAATTCGTAGACAGCAGCTAATCAGTTTTATCATATTCGATAGGTTTCCGTATCTAATGTCTATCATAAACGCTTATTGCATCGCGCAACCGTGCACTCCCATATCTTATTTGTATATCCTCCCTTATCTTATTCACACATTGCAGTCCTTCCTAAGGTTTGTTTGACACAGATTCCTGTTTGCGATAAGTTATAACATCGTTTTCACTGGCTTATCTCTCTTGAACCTCGTGTAAGTACAAAGAAGATCTATCTTTTCCGACTGTCGTGGACAGACTGAAAGAAAAACGTGTAGATTGAGCGATAGACATGGAGACAATAGGATCGCTCGGCTCTCTCACGGTTATACGGAGCTATTGTTGTATTGTTGCTTCGTTACGCTTCATAATTGCTTGTTACGACGTTCTATGTTAGATGACCCCACTCATTATGTATTCATTTGAGAGCACTTTGTTCTACGTATGACTAAGCCAGAGTTGATAGCGTTGCGCATATTTTCTTAATTTGCCCTGGCTGTCTTGATACAAGATTTTAAAATGAAATGAAATAATGTTTGTTTCTGTAAATAGATCTTCTGAGACAATTTTATACGTAAATTATTTGGTCAGTATTTTAAAACAAGATGGCGCTGGCATTTCCTAGCTGACTGATCCCTGAGAAGTCTCTATTAAATCCAAACATTTTACATTATTCAGATTTCATGTAAGTCTAACCTAACAATGCAGGGCCATGTCTAGAATGGCCTTTTATTTTTATGGATGTAGGTCGATCGTTCAATTTTGTCAACTTCTGATGGCTTGGCTCCGGGCAACAAAATCCTAAGTACGTCCTACGTCTTTCTACATTGTTCTCACATGTATAATTTCAACATGAATGATGTAACCAATATTTTGTAACAATATTTTGATTTAAAGGAGTGTCCGTGGAGTTTCTTGCCGATTCTTCTACATAGGTACCTACAACGCTTTGGAATGGGCAACTAGCTTCATCTTTCAATGACCGACCCCTTGACAATTCAAAAGTACCTGTAATTGGTTTATTTGAAATAAATGCTTTGAGTTTGAGTTATCATAATTATAAAGGTGTATTTACATCTGTTCAACAAGTGGCGATTTTGTGGAAAGCTACACTGCCTATGTTGAATGCAATTCTTGCAACAGAGCGTCGACCGTTTTACAAAATACGGCTTTGCACAGCTGGTGCGTTTAGTCAACAATATTGTTTCTACAAATCATATTTTTTGGTTGTTTTGTGTTCAATAATAGAAATTCAAATGAAAAAATATTAAAGTTTTTGTGGTCGACGTTGTTGTAAGACTCATTCAACAAGCGGCATCAGTGTTGCTATCAATATTTTGCTTTCCACAAAATCGCCAGTTGTTGAATAGATGGAAATGCACCTTTAAACATATAAACAAGATTGATTGATTCATTATTATTTCAGGATCATTTTTACAAATCACTGCAGTACCTAAACGTTTTGATATTTCAGAGTTGGTCCCATAGTAGAATCTGTTTACATTCATGAGGGCATAGTAACACATTCCTCAGAAATTTTAGGTTGTTTGGTTTTTTGTGTAAACTTCAAAAGAAAAAAAAGAAAAACTGTTGTTCTTAACTCATATTTCAAGTAAAAACACAACCAGCGCAAGATGACCCAAAAAAAAACAATCTTTTTTATTTATTTTTTATTTTTCATGTTTAGATACCCAATCACGTCTGCGGAGTTTCACTAGCTAATTTAATTTGGGCCTGTATATACATATTATAAACTAGCTGCACCCGCATAAGCCTCAACCCCGTGGGAATATCGGGATAAAAAGAATCGTATGTGTTAATCCAGATTATAAACTATCTGTGTGCCAAAAATCCAAATCCGTTCAGTAGTTTTTGCGTGAAAGAGTAACAAATATCCATCCTCACAAACTTTCACATTTATAATATTAAGTAGGAAGTATGGAAGTATTGATATGGAAGTGTGCATGCCTAAACACTTATATTAATATTAAATATAAATAATAAAAAAAATATATATATAGGATTATAAATTTAAGCCGGTTTTCGTTTCTGTGTGACCGCGTTGTTCTTCTAAACTACGCAACGGATTTTTATGCAGTTTTCAACATAACTTAGAGAATTTATTCCGGAAGTTTTTTGTGTATATTAATATTTAACTTATATAATTATAATAAAGAAATCTTCATGTTTTGTCAAGTTGTAAAAACCGTGTTAGTTAATTATAAATAAACACTGGCTACTTGTTGTCGTGTGCTCAAGTTATAGGTGAGTTAGAGTGGGCGTCGGGGAACGGGTTAAACTGGTCACCGTGCCCACTTGTCGGGATAGCGACCAACTTACATGTGAACAATATTGCCACCATTTACTTTGCTAGTGATCGCCTCATTATTTTTATGGTAACTTGCTTGATAATTCCTGCTGCAAAGTAGGTGAGTGTAGATGGAGTTTAGGTACGAGTAATTCCTAATTTACTAGACCCGATGTATGTACAATTTTTCGAGTCACTTCTGTTTACCTCTGTCACCAAACAAAATTTTGAGGACACCTGAAGGCGCTCCTTCCCTCACCGGGAGCATTTGCCTGTAATGTAACAGTTCAGATTCGAGCATTACATCGGTGAGTGAGGAAAACCGAGCATTACAGTGCGCAACCTGTAATGATATATATTGTAACATTATTTATTTATTAAAACTTCATAAACATGTAAAAAAAAAATACCGTACAAAGGCGGATTTAATGCCTGAGGCATTTTATCAACCTTAAGGTGATGCAGAGACAAAACATGGCAAGTGCAACATAAGGGATTGATAACATGAAAATAACTATAAAATACAAGAATAATTACAAAACTTACACATTCACCAGGGAACCATTTGCATGTAATGTAACAGTAGTGAGGGAGGCAGTGTTGAGTGGTGTTTTTGTAACGTAATGCTCAAATTAGAGACTTGGATTGTTACATTCCAGGAGAATGCTCCGGAGAGGGAACGCCTTTAGGCACTCACAGCCAGAGAGCGAGTGAGTGGCTTATTATAATTATTGTACAGTCAGGGAAATCAACTGAAAAGCAAATTAACACCCACATGAATTTGCCGTGTTGTCATTGTGATTTGAATATACGGACAATTTAATTTGGTAGTAAATTTGATTTACCTGACTTATCTTAAATGAGTTCTGACCCTTAACTCAACTAACTGTTATTATTAATTAGTCATATTCATATATGAGTCTTGAGGTCTTTTAAATACAGCCCTGGATTTACGCCTAGTCACACAAGGCACTGGCCTACGGGCCCCAAAGCTACCCTATCCAGATAGTATGACTATAGTGACATACTTAACATAGAATTCATTATTTCTGATGTTTATTTTTAGTACCTACATAATTTAAGTCACACAAAAATTTGTACAAAAAAAAACCTATACTAATGCGTTTTATTTAAGTACTAAATGTCTAAAATGTTTTCGGAAATGGAGGGGCCTCAAAATTCGAAGTGCCTAGGGGCCCTAGGTTGCTAAATCCAGGCCTGCTTAAATAGTGCAGAAGTTGATAGCTATAATTATTATTACGGAAAATGATCCTATTAACGTGCCTACTCGAGTATTTTTATTAAGTACAGATAAATGCCTATTAAGGCGACGATAACCGACTTTTAATGATTTTATACTGAAGATGACGTCTTAACGAGTGGTGTTATTTATTTGGAAAAAAAAAATAGTTAAATTAAAGCATTTTTTAAATATTT
The DNA here is from genome assembly GCA_916610215.1 of Omphaloscelis lunosa. NCBI lineage: Eukaryota > Metazoa > Arthropoda > Insecta > Lepidoptera > Noctuidae > Omphaloscelis > Omphaloscelis lunosa. The sequence continues at coordinate 14,174,658 of OU744258.1, forward strand.
TAATATGGGCATATTTTGGATTATATTTATATTACCTACTTAGAGAAATTAATTTGTAAAGTTATGTCTGACGTGGATAAAAACCTGAGAATCGCGCAATATATATCAAGCGTATTTTTCTGAAACCTATGATTTTAAAGATAATTTAACTATTGATAATTTAGTATACCAGTTTTATTAAAATACCTTTTGTTTTATGTATAATAAATTAATAATGCGTTTAATTTGGGACAGCGCTACTATTACTGGCTGGACGTACGACGCGTTGCGTGAGCTCAGTACAGAACACGCAAGCTAAACACCCAAGGTCACTGCCATATATCTGCGTCTTAAGTACTACTTGCCTCGCCTTTGGAAGCTCATAAACGCTATGGGGGCTCGCTATAGTGTTATCATAAACAGTCTTAAATAACATCGGTTTCGATGATACGTCATAAAATAGCCATATAAAATCGGGGGGCACGGCAGTGCCCCCGCCAAGTCGAGCAAAACAAACACATGCACAGCCGTACCATCTTTTCTCGAAGCCATTCAGGACATTTTCGACCCCCTTTAACTTCGTTGTGGATAAAGCTAGAAGCCTGAATTACCTATTTGTCATAATTATTTCTTTAATAAATATAATGCCTTTACAATCGCAGACGGCAATAGAATCTACATTCTACATACAACAAAATCTACCTAATATTATACGTACCTATATTTCACGTTATGTTTGATGGGATATATTTTTCTTTGAACTGTAGGGTAAACTGTAGAGTATGAGGAATAGGGTGTACAGTTCATGTTTTAGTGAAATTATGTTTACCCCGTGTATGACGGCATGATTTCGTAGGCATGACAGACATATAAAATAACTAGAATCTATAAATAACGCTGACAGTAATTTGTGTAGGTAAATCAAAGAGAGGATTTATTGGAACAGAGCTAAAAATATACTCGATAGTTATTTGAGATTTATGTATTCGGTTTATTTACTTAACATGTGTTAGGTTCGGTAAGTTGCTTCATTTCATTGATACGAAACGAAACGGGAAAAATATCAGCAAAATGTAACATAGGTACAGCCAGGAAATTGAAATTATTTTGTTCGTATATTCGAATCACATCTGTCATTCTTTGACAGTTGTTTGAAATGGCTATAACACGGCTAAATGACGTAGTGAATCAATAAAAAAATTTGGTAGGCAATTAATTTCCTCAACCGTATGATCTGAATGAATGAATGAGTGGAATATATTTTCGTAACACTCTTTACACATATTTGCGAACACCGAAGCATAGTAGGAATTAAGTACCCACCATAAACATTTTATGTAAAGTAGGTTACCAAGACTCACATAACGCTTTCACTGATAAAAAGTTATCAGATTGAATTTAGAGCCAAGCTCCTAACTCTACAGAGGGAAAGAGGTTTTGATTTGTGAGTTAGCATTCAGTCAGTGACAAAAGCGACTTATTTTAGGCATTAATAAAATCCAAAGTATAAAAGCTAGACAAATGAAAGTTAATGTGTTTTATAAATCTGCTAACTACATGTTATCCTAAGAATTTGAGCTTTGTAGCATTATGCAGGCTGAAGCTATGAGGGTATGAAAATACGAGAAACGCTACGAGAAACGCTTCGAGAAAAGGAAGGTAGTGCGCCCCTGATTTTTACTGTGCCCCCAGATTCTGTAAATAAGATGTTTTTGACCTTTTATGGCTATGACGTCAGGTGGTAATTCAATCAGGTAGATTAATAGTAAAAGTAAAAAAATAATTTATTTCACAAAATGGGATCGTTCACAAGAATTTGTTACACAGACAGGTACAGATTTATATATTTTTGCTTTAGGTACTGAAACTGATACCCAAACTAAACCAGGGCTTGTATTTTGGGAGTCAGTCCTCAAACGTGGAGTATTACATAAAGGTCGTGTCAACGTTAATGTCGTGAACTCGTCACGTAAAAATATTATTATTTCCTTTATTTCATTTAAATACATATAATTTATATTTTTAAATATTAAAACATATAAAATATAAAAACATTTAAAAATATAAAAAATAGTAGCCCACCGGTATCGGGAACAGGGTCCAAGCTACCGGCGGTCAGGGCTCCAGGGAGAGGAACCTTCTGACAATGCGAGCCGTGTCTAGGAGTACCGCTCTCTGGATCAAGCCCTTGATCCAGCTGCCCAACGAGAGCCTCCTTAGGTGTTGGTCGAGGCTCTTGGCGATTAAGCCATTGGCTGTCACGACTATCGGCACAATGATTGCTGAATCTACATCCCACATGTCGACAACCTCGCGAGCCAAGTCAAGATACTTGATTTGTTTATCTTTCTCAGCTTTCACGAGGTTCTCGTCATGCGGGACCGTTATGTCAATAATCATTGTGCGCCGCTCTCCTCGATCCACCACCACTATATCAGGCTTATTGGCAGCAATAGTTCTGTCAGTGATGATGGATCGATCCCAGTACAATGTGATATTTCCATTTTCGAGAACTGGGTCGGGCACATACCTGTAGTACGGCACTTCCGATTCCACAAGGCTGTATTTCAGAGCAAGTTGCTGGTGGATAATCCTGGCTACAAGGTTGTGTCTATGCAAGTACTCTTCATTAGCTAGACGAGAACACCCGGAGATAATATGTCGGATTGATTCTCCCGGACGGTGGCATGCCCGACAGATGTCAACCGTGCCGTCCTTCACAATGAATCTCCGGTAATTGTTCGTCATCATAACTTCGTCCATAATTGCACAGACAAAACCTTCGGTTTCCCCAAAGAGGTCACCAAAACGCAGCCAGGTTACGGACGCTGGTAAATCTACATCGGGCCCATGCAGGGCCCGGAAGTAGCGTCCGTGAATCTCCTTACTCTGCCATATCTCCATGCGATCTTTAGTGTCAAGCACTACAGGCTTGCGCCAGTTCTCTTTAGCCAAGGAGAGTGGGGTAAGGCCCTTGTCCACCACGACCACATCTCGATGCATCCCCACGTCGACTCCAAGGAAATATTCCCTGAGACTGCATATCTCGCGATTGTGGAGGGTCTTAGCGTTTAAAAAGCCTCGACCTCCACACTTTCGCGGGATATACAGTCTCATTACTGATGACCGTGGGTGATGCATTCGATATGCAGTCAGCAACGTACGGACCCTCCTATCCAAGGCGTCGAGTTCGGTCTGAGTCCATTTGAGTATGCCGAAAGAGTACATCAAAACCGGCATAACCCAACCGTTGAAGGCGTGCACCTTGTTTCCGCCTGATAGAAGACTATTTAATACTTTTTTCAGGCGGCCAAAGAAGCGCTCCTTCAACGATTGCTTCATGTCAGTAACATTGATGCCCAACGCTTCCGACATACATATTATTATTATTATTATAGCTTAATTAGGTTGTACTTATGACTGTGGGTGCGAAATGCACGTTTACGTGTGTTTGTGTGGGGGTGTGTGTGTGTGTGTGGTGAGGTGTTAGTGTATGTGTGAAAGTGTGTGTTATATGATATAATGCGATATGTGCAGGTAAGTCTTCGATCTTTTGATAGTCTAAATACAGGAGCCAGCCAGCAATAATGTTTTTAACTCTGTGTCTGGAAAGTCCTACAATACTGAGCTTTTTGTGAGGCTATCGTACAGTAAGTAGTAGAACTTAGGCTGCCAAACTGTCTACTGGTGAAAGCTATTTTATAAGGGGCACAAGGACAAACAGACATTTTGTTGTGCCTTTTTGGGTCGGGTAGGGGCACAGATGGGTGTTTCCTTAGTACGGAATTGAGCACGAAAAGCTGACGAACTGTTAGTACTTTACAGTCTGAGTACAGTTGTGCAGTAGAGTACCGGAATGGTTTTTTTCTGATCACTTTAAGGACAGCTCTCTGTGCTCTCCCCAAACCAAGAAAAAGTTTTGGCTGCGCCTCTCTATAAGGTGATGCAATATTGAATAACCGACTGACACAGGGCCAAGTAGATCAGCTTAAGTTTGTCTTGGGGTGCATAGTCCCTCAAATATGTAAATCAACCGCCTCGTTCTGGAGGTTACAAGTTCTATCTGCTTGTGCCATCTCAGCCCAATATGAACACCCAAATATTTGACGTGTCCCACACGGTTAAGTGCTTGTCATGTGCGGTTATCCTGGGAACGCCAGATATGAGCTCGAATAGAGAAATCATGAGGCAGTTTTTTAACATTGGTGATGGAAAAGGGCACAAAGTTCGTTTTAGATAGGTTCAGCGTTAATAGATTTTTTGTGGGCACGATTTTTTGTGATTTGTTGTTTATGACCTGAAATAGTAGTATTTTGCTCTTTCCTTGACGGTTTCTGTTAAATATACGTTGTTTTACCAAAGAAATGGTAATATGCTTTATAAGCTGCTTTTTAGCAGCTGTATGATAAAATCGAGAACATGCGTTTTGAACCTTTTTGAATAAGCCCGTCTGTGTCTACGAGCTAAAAGTTAGGTGAATAAACAGTATTTCTCAGTTCTGACAACATCAAGACGTGGAGATTTCGTAAAGGACATCGAATTTTAAAGATTTTTCTACATTCGTGGGGAATTATCAAATAACTTTTCCCGTTCTGCATGGAGCTGGAGGGCGTGTCAGACTGTTACTGACTAAAACCCACCCCTGTTCCTTCAGTTGCCTGTATTGCTAGGGGTCACGGTAACCCTTTCGGACAAAACCACAACCCCGACAGGCATCGGCCCTATCGAATCCCGTCAATTCTGCTGACATCTCTTTGAAGTGCGCGTGGAACATAAAGCGCTTTCGACCCGGGCCTGGTCCTTATCGGACGGCGAGCTACCCATTGCTCACTGCCCGTAAGCCCGCGCCTACGGTGGCCGGGAGTCGGCCTGCGACTCCCGACGCCCAGGGCGTCTCTTGCGGCGGTTAGGGGCGTAAGGGCGCGAAATTTGCCTCTTCCTCACGCGTTCCGCCTCCTCCTTTCGCGAGCATTACTGCTACACAGAAGGAGGTGACGGCCTCCCAAGCCCTGTCGCTCGGTACCATGGCCTCGACCAGGGCCGGACACGAGAGATCACCGCCGCTTTCAGGGGGCCTACACCATGATTGAACAAAAGTTTCAATATGTAAAAATTTGATTATCAATGTTTTTAAACAACAAGTACAATTTTAATAGATAAAAATTTTAAAACCCCCAACACAAACATTACCTCTGAGTTTGTTTCGGCCTTTCTTCTCAGAGTAGTTAGGTAGGCAACGTCGAACTCAACTAGCTTATTTTTATATTTTTTTAATATGACGTGTAAAAGTGATTTCGATATCCTATTTATAGAATAAACAATTTCATTTAATTTCATTTCATTTCATTTCCTCATTTCTTTTTCCTACTGAAATGAAATGATATCAGAATCACACGTAATATTAAAAAAAAAATGAGTTACATGAGTTCGGCGTTTCCTATCTGACTACTCTGAGAAGAAAGGCCGAAACAAACTCAGAGGTCACAGTCTCTTTTAAAATACAGACATAATCTTGGTCAAGCCATGTGAGGACCATGTAGATTAGTATCTGAAATGGTCTTTTGAGGAACGAACCACACAGATTTGAGTGGACCTGTCCAGTCAGTGCAAGCATTCGTCAGTAATCTTGGAGCTCAACTCAAAAATTTAGGAGGTCCACTCAACAAACAATACCAAAGAAAGGATATTTGGGAGGGCCGCATAAACTACTCAAACTGCCAGACCATCATTAAAACTAGCTGAAAAAAATATCCACATAGTCCTCACATTCACAATAATTAAAATAATATAATAGTTTACAAAGTAATCATGTCATTTTGAATATAATTTTCAACAATGTCAATGTGTATATAATACTAGTATATTTTGATGATTTTACATAATATTTAAAATGTCAAGTTTTATGGGTTTATCACAAGGCTTAGCAGAGCGAGCAACTCAATCCCGAGCTTTTTTATCTTTTAAATAATCAGAACTACTCTACTCCATCACCTGACCCTGTGCACCATCTATCTATAACACGATACCTATGCTGTAAGTTGGTACGGGAGTTGGGTATCCTGCAAATTCTAGATGATGCTGCAGCATCAGTTCAAGGTTACTGTGTTCTTCTAATATCATTGAAGTAACAGAATATCAAATTTTAAATCGATTAGACCTGTGGAAGATACATCTAGTTATCACTTACTAATCTTATTTCAAATGGAGTATAGCTTTTTAGGTATTTAAAATTCACTTTTTAGTGCGGTCATGCTTTTGTTATTAGTTTTAACGACGGAATTAATTCTAACCTACCACAACGGAGATTAAAGGCTCGTACAAACAAGTGCGACACGCGACGCGACACAAAGACACCGCTCGTCGCACGACGCCACGTACCTTTGTGTCGCGTCGCGTGTCGCGCCTGTTTGTAGAAGCCTTAAAACAGGCGAATTGGTTTGCCTTAGGTAAGTCGACAAAAATTAAATGCCGCAGTTTAAAACGACGAAGGTAAGAAAAAAGCGCTTCACTAATGACATCCAATAGCCACTCACAATCAATTATGTAAACGACTAATACTTTCAGTAAGCAGATCAATCAATGTCATCCGCTCTCTTAGCTTATCCTCTGTTATTAAACTTCGTTCACAGCATCGTCTGCCAATTTTCCTGCAGGGAATACCTACTTATTAAAAATTATTTTTTCTCTTACCCTGACAGGGTGATTAGATTACCCGTTTTTCCCCTGTGTCGAGAAAGAGAGCTGATTAAATACAAGTATCTGGTCGACCGAGTTCTGCTCGGGTGAATATAGAGAAAATGAATTTTCCCAGAAATGAGACCTGCTAGGTCTCATCTAGCTTCGATCTAGCTTAGATCGATTTTTCGCCCGCGTAAACCCCTATATTGCAACTTTCATTGAAATCATTAGAGCCGTTTTCGAGAACGAGATTTTAATTTTATATATATATATATATCAAATCCACCAGCCCATTTCACTCCAAAACACTGAAAAAAGACAGCAACTGTTGAACATCTCCAGCTGTGAAGATACACTTCAGTCATTACATGGCTTTTTATGTTGGGAGACGAGGGGACAAGTGCACTCATCCACTAACACACTCGTCCGTGTTTCAACGTTCTTGTTACTCAAAGCCACTTCGCAGTCAGCGAGATTTCAGACCAGTGTGAGGCGGCCCTTTGTGTAAACGTGGTTAATTTGTGGTTTTGTGAAGACGCTATTAAATATGTAATGTAAGTACCACGTAGTTTGACTCCGGGTTAGTGCGATATAAAATGTTTGTCTGTTTTCAATACAAATGGAACGATATAAATAAATATTTCGTTTATTTTTAAACGGAATATTTTTTTTATTTTTTATTTTTATTTTGTAGAAATATAAATCGTAATTGTACCTTTTAGTCTGTGCTAAATAAATGTATGTTCTTTCTTTCTTTTCTTTCTATAATCTGAGGCGGCTTTTATACCTACAATAAGTTGTCTTGCACTCAAACAATCAATTATTGTTAACCCCCGACGCAAATCGATTTGTTTGCGGATGAACGGACGAAGATTTTATTGGCATGTCAGAATTACTGTGAGAAGGATTTATGAAAGTTTTGTCAACTTTTTAAATGTTTTAACGTCCACTTTATGATAATCTATTTTCTCTTATATGATTATAACTCTACGTCTCTCACGGCACAAATAGAGAAGATCTATCCCTATAGAGTCTTGCCAAGTTTCAAACCACGGCGGGCGGTTTGCGCTACAATGCGCCTACTCACTCTGTATGAGCAAAACTGTTTTAAATACTGTATGCAGCTACATCTTCATTAGGCTGTTGTAGAAGCTATTCTCTTATGTTTTTGCAACCGCAATTGTAAGTTGGTTCGATTATTACTCGTTAACTTGTAAAGCCTACTTAGCTGTGATAGATTTCTTTTAATTTCGTTATATATACTATCGCTGAGAATTTTTTCACATATCCAAAAACAACCATTTAGTTGGCAGGGGAGGGGGAGACACTTGACTCTAACAAAAATTAGCACTTTAAAGCTTAATATTTTGAAAACGGATTCCTGAATCCAAAAATAGAATTCTCAAACTTATGCAAACTTACACATTATTTTTGAACGACCTTCCCAACAACACCCCACACTATAGATATATATGAGATGAGATGAGAAAAAAAAACCCACTTTACGTGTAGGGGAGGTGTCTTAAAACAATTTATCTCATGATTTTATTTTACCACTTTGTTGGCGTGATTAATATGTTTATCCATGCCAAATTACAGCTTTCTAATACTGAGAGTCTTTGAGCTAAGCCGCGGACAGACAGACAGACAGACAGACGGACATGGCGAAACTATAAGGGTTCCTTGTTTACTACGGAACCCTGAAAATCGATATATATTGCAAATACTCTCCGAGTAAAAATGGCTGTGTGACTTTCGGAATTATAAGAGTTCTGTTTTACGGAAAAAAGGGATTACTTACCGCATAATTATATGTATACCCATTCTACTGTTTTACCTTATGTTGCGTCCAAAATATTTACCTATTTGTTTTCTAGGTGTGTCATATACATAAAATAAGCTTGTTATCTACATTTTCTTCGTCTGATTGCTATGTCTATCTACTTTTTATTCAGTTCCGAGAGGAAATTGTCAACTCCGCGGTTGATAAGTGAAAATGTTTTATCACCCGTAAGTACTTGCCTGCAGAGTTTTTTCGGAAATTAAATGTTTACTTACTTCGAAATAAGGTGTTGAATACCTTACGGCGCCTGCTTTGAGTTATTTCTACGTGAGTGATTTCATTTTACAGTCCATTAGATCGATTCACTCGGTTGAGCTCTTCTGGTTGGTAGTAAATGAGGTAAATAAATTGGTAGCTTCCTTGCTTATGATATCTACTTCAATTTTGAGTGAGATATATACGGTTCTGTTTTGTTCTTCCTTGCCTCTGTTCGGTGTATCTTTGGCGGCCGCCTCCACTGTCAACATCAGTGACTTCACAACACATCAGCCTGAGCTATTTTGCAGAGAAGATTCAATCTCTCTTATTGGATATTATACATAAACCGCAAACATTAGTACCTACGTGGTTGTCATTTTTTTCTGCTATATTTTGCATCGATTTTGTAGTGACCACCTCCAAGTAAGTAGACCATAAGTCCATAACTTACTATAAAGATTTAGATGTTTTTTTTTCCTTTCAAAATCAATAGTACATACTCGAGATCATAGTTTCTTGTAAAACAATAGTCACACTCACGTCATTATTCGGAAAACAATTTTTACACTTACGAATAGTAGTGATATGCCATTATTACATTAATTATTTTCATAAAATCCCTTCAAGCTTCTTGGAGTTGGCAAGAATAGACTTTTCAAATACAAACAATTTTGTTTAAATTCCTTCTTCTCCTGAAACAAAATTGATCAAAATGAGTCGATTTCGTGCTCGACCTTTTAAGAATGCAGAACTTGTGGTAGGTATGACATGTTCCTGTTAGATTCAGTAAAACGAATCGATCGATTGTCTAAATCGATCGATTCGTTTTACTGAATGTTAGTAACGAAGATCTGCGGATTAATTGTGTAACACACATAAAATGACAATAGGGGTGATGCCTGGGTAAAAAAAAAATATTTATTCCGATTATAAATAAATATTAGGCACGTATTTTTGCTTCATCATATTAATAAAAAAATACTTCGATAAAAAGCATTAAATTTGGGGAGTGGGGGTCACTACGTCACAAGTAAGTATAAAATCTATCGTCATGGCACATTTTAATTAAAATTTTTACTTTTTTTACTTTAAAAAAGAAAGTAATACAAGTCCAATATTTTTTTTATAATTTATCTGACAAACAAAACATATATTTCTAGTCATCATCCCTATTGATGACAATGGGTTTCAATTTGACAGTTCACCCAAATTCATTACGTTATTTACGTTGTTGAACAGATGAATTTTCAGACCCATGAAGCAATGGATTAGCAATATCCTTCAAATCTCTCGAATTGCGATTGAAAGTGTGTTACGCAATTAGGGTGTGGGTAAGCCCTATTATATAAATACGACGAAAAAATACCGAAATATTTCACAACATTCAGCTGACACTTTTTCGGGACCCTAGGCCGATAGGCGACTAAGACTATGATGTGCGTATGCTCATAAAGTTTCATAATTACTGTTGCCATTTTCTTTATGCATTATACTATCTACTAAGTATATGGTAGGAGATTTAGGGTCATTTGGGATAACCATTGCCTGATGTGTGACGACAAGTTATCAATTGTCGCAGTCTCGTAATGTATAAAAAAACGCTAATTTAAAACTAGACGATGTTGAGTGACGAATGAATCCTCCACATCGAGTAAACACTACTGGCAAATTAATTGGAGTTGCATTGATTGCCTGTTGAATGAATGTGTTTGTGAAGACACGTAGATTGCAATTTGCGAAAGTGATGAATGGTTCTTAAGATAGTCACTTCAATTTAGCAGTCGATATCAATCAGTATTAATGGGTTCGTGAGCAGCGAGGAGGAGACATTTACAGGCTGAGCTCGACTGATTCGAGAGTTTTATGTCGGCACCAATCGTACCTACGAGATAACTCCTGTCACTCTTGGAATCGATTACATTTATAAATTGTCCTGATTTTTTTTTAACTTAGACAAGACGAACATGGAAACGTTTAGGAAAATGATCCTTACTACACTATTATACTGACTGCCTCATTGGTCTAGTGGTTGCAAGCGCTACTGCTGAGCATGAGGTCCTGGGTCCGATTCCCAGTTTGGGCAAAGTGTTATTGGGTTTTTCTATCTGAAATTTTTCAGTAGCAGCCTGGATTCTGGATTTGTGCCCGATTGATGGCAATAGGCTCGCCCCCTATTACATGGGACTTAAAACATAACTGGCGAAATGTGGGTGAACCTGCTACAGGGACACTTCTGCCCAGCCCTTCGGGGAAACAAGGCGTGATGTTATGTTTATGTTATGTTTAAGCTATTATATATACTTATAAAGTGACTAGTGAGTAACTTTGAACTTTCCAAATCCATTAAAAGGCTAGTGAACCTTTTAATGGATTTGAGAGATTTGTGAAACACTTACTAGGTTTAGCGGAATTAATAGTAATATCTCCGAAACAGATTTTAACATTATTCCCCACTATTTTATGGTTTGGATTTGTGCCCGGTTGATTGCAATAGGCTAGGCTGCTATTATGTACATGGGATGATGGGACTTAAACGTAACTGGCGAAATATGGGTGTGCTATAGATACAGTATTCCTCTGCCCAACCCTTCAGTGACTACAGGCGTGACATTATGGGATATGTTACTATGGAAGTCACGATATGTGAAAAAAAGTTTTTTTTTTTAATGAAAGGGTCACTGGGTTTCTTTATAGAGCTGCCGAGGCGTCTAAAGTAGGTTCCCATTATCAGTTGGGTGCGATCAATCTCTTGGCACTGAACCTGCGACCATTAGCCAATGTCGTATGAACATATTGAACAAATTGGTCAGATCGGCAATTCGGCACGTAGAGTGCGTCTATTGCGAAGGAGCGATCAATCAGATAGTGCTACCTGCTAAGCCTTAGATTATTGAGTGATTCTTGCAAGGATATTTTTTTTTTGGTGAAATTTTGTTTTAAGTAAATACTTTTTTTGTTTACACATACATATACAGCAATTATTTTTAGCTTTGTTGATTTGATATCACCGCGTTCAGAGGGACAATTAACGTATTTTTACGACCATTCGCATACCTAATATCTAATCTCAGTTTTAATCTGTCAAAAATACCTGTATTTTTCCTACATTTGCGACAAGTTCATGATCGCATATTGATTGTCGCTGAATGCATTAAAATTACTTGACATGGATTTAATTCAATGTTTACACGGTTTCAGAATTTGATCTGTTTGTATCGATATGCCATAAAATATTGGCTTTATGGTTTCCTTAAAGAACATGTCCAAACGCCAGCGTTTTTTTTTTTTTTTTAAAAACCGATGAATTTATCCCAAGAACAAACTAAAATTTTTAGTTGAAAAACATGTTCTCCTATACATTGCAATTGCAAATGTAAGTTTGTACGCTCGATATTGGGAGATTTGCCATATTATATAAAAACATAGACTTCGTATAGGTTATCCTGTAATTTATAAGTAGATATAGAAATATTTTGTGTATTTTTTTTTCAGAATATTAGGTTCATTCGTTTTGTGATGAAGGGGGAATGTTCAATTTTCATCCATTTTTTTAATAACTTTTAAATTATTTATTTTAAAATTATAAAAATATATAATTGAGACCCTCACAGTAAGTCCTTTCATTTCATTGATTTGTCACACGGTACAGTGAGCAAAACTTTTTTTAAGTTCCTTATTTGTGTCCCAAAAGTGACGCCCATAGTAGAAATTAATTTATTTACGTAACACTTCCGTGTTTGGGTCACAGAAATTGATATGTAAACCAAATTTCAACTTAATCGGTCCGAAATGGCTGTGACAGATAAACAAACAGACATAGAACTGAACCCGTAAGGGTTCGATTTTTCCATTCCTACATACGGAACCCTAAAAACGTAAGAAAATGTGAAACTTAAAACTATTTCAAAGAATACCTATATGCTTTACTTATAAATGATTTGATAGTAGCTAAAAAATCAATTCAAGCAATTTCATACCATAACCGAAATGACGCTCACAAAATATGCACAACAAGAGAGAATTTCACAGTTTTCATCCATTTTTTTTACAGAAAATATATGCAAATGTACTCAATTCATCAGCCTGTTGTTGTTGCGGTCTTGTAAAAATGGAAAGGAGGCACGAACTTTTAATGGTAGAATTGTCTGAATCGAAGTTAACATTGGCGCGTTATGCTGTTTTCGCCATCGTTTTCGCCGATAAAATGGCGTCGTGTCTGCATAGCGTATGGGGTGACCTTGGATGTTTGGCAAGCCGCGCTAGTCGATGGCGTCATACTTTTTATGGTGCATGCTTGTGTAGGTATCAGATTTTCTGGAAAGTTCTTTAAGCCCGGTTTCTGAGGTCCTAAGATATACTCACAATACCTATTAGGTATACTGGTATTCAGTGATAAAACTATTTTATCATTATAAAATAATACTCGTGGTTGTGACATGTAAAAATATAATTTCATTAATAACAGCGGTTCCTAGGCAATATCTGACATAAGTTTTATAGGGCTATCAAAAAATAATAAGGTTCTAGTATAACATACTCCTTAACATCCTCCCTTTTTGGCAACCCTATTACTATATCAAGCCAATTTGTTTTGCGATTGATACAATCCGTGGCTTATGTAATGCTTTGGTCAGTAAATCCGCTAGTTGGAACTCGCTGGGAACGTATTCTACACGTATTTCTCCATTAGCAACGAGTTCTCTCACATAGAAATGTCGAATAGCAATATGCTTGGTTCTTCTATGGAGTTCTGGATTGTGTGAGATCTTTATGGCTGCATCATTATCAACCTTTAGCTTAGGTATTTCTTTTAATTTAGATATTTCACCAAAGAGTCTTTTGATCCAGACAATCTCTCTAGACGCTTCACTGGCAGCAACTAATTCGGCTTCGGTGCTTGATATTGCAACACATGTTTGTCGTCGACTTGTCCAAGAAATTGCTCCTCCAGAGTATAAGCATAATATGCCTGATGTCGAACGTCCGGTACTTTGGTCTCCACCATGGTCAGAATCACTGTAGCATTCTAGAATTCCAGCATTGCAGCTCTTCTTAAAAACTATTCCATAGTTGAAAGTTCCTTTGATGTATCTTAGGATACGTTTCAGCCTCTGGATGTCTTCTTTAGAAGGGTTTTCTAGACTCCGGGATACAACGCTTACAGCATAGGCTAAGTCCGGTCTGGTTCCAACAGTCGGATATGCGAGTGCTCCCACAGCTTCTCTATACGGAAATAAAGCAGGATCTACCACTTCTTTATCCAGATCTGGCAGTCCATCTTTTTGTATAGGAGTGGTAACAGGTTTGCAATCACTCATACCAAAACGATCTAAAACTTTCTGAGCATAGTGCTTTTGCGACACTGTTATATTACCATCATGGTCCTCTATTTCTAGTCCTAGAAAATAGGATGCATCTTTTATCGTGATTTTAAATCTTCTCTTCAATTCTCTCATTAACTTTTCAGAATCTTTCTGATTTGTTGCAGCGACCAAACCGTCATCTACATAGAGAGCAAGAATAATTTTGTTACTTGCACGGTTTCTTATAAACAGGCAGGGGTCGGTATCGCATTGTTTGAATCCAATGGTTTTTAAATAATCCACCATACATTTATTCCAACACCGAGGTGCTTGCTTGAGACCATACAAACTTTTCATGAGTTTACAAACCTTGTTAGATCCATCAGAGTAGCCATCAGGTTGATTCATATATATTTCTTCACTCAGGGAACCATAGAGAAAAGCAGTAGATACATCAAACTGTGTGAGCTTTAGGCCTTCATTTGCAGCAACGCTTAATAATAATAATAAATTCATTTATTTCAGACATATGTAGTCCATAGTTCCAGAATATAAAAACACATAAAAGTACATTAAAATAATCAATAACCAAATAAAATTACACATACAATTGAATTAAATTAAATATAAATTAGAATATTATAAAAATTTAAAAACACATTAAAAGAACATTAAAATAATCAATAAACAAATAAAATTACACATACAATTGAATTAAATTAAATATAAATTAATATTAAGTACACATTATAACAATCAATAAATAACAAAATATAAAGTCACACACGCATGTCAACTAAAACGAGGAGAGGCGCTGACATGAAGCTGCATCCACCTCTGTATCAGGGACAGGTCCCACCGCTCGGACAAAACCCTCAGGAGACTGTTCGAGCTGCTTCGTAGGCGATTTAATAGTGAAGCGCTCCGCTTCCTTATGATCGCGTAAAAATCATCGGTCCGCGCCTCAGCAAACATAGTCGAAGCACTACAAAACCGCGGAAGCCCTAGCTTAGGACTGATCTTATTGTTGACATCTTAGCAACTGGGCTGAAAGTCTCATCATAGTCAATGCCCTTTTTCTGTGTATATCCTCTAGCAACTAGTCTTGCTTTGAATTTATCTAGAGAGCCATCAGCATTGGTTTTGATCTTATATATCCATTTACAGGATATAGGCTTCCTGTCTTTTGGAAGGTCCACCATTATCCAGGTTTTGTTTTCCTTTAAAGACTTCACCTCACTTTCCATTGCTTTGACCCACTGATCTTTATGCGTACTAGTCATTGCTTCTTTGTAGGTTTTAGGTTCATTTATCTGATTAAAAATTTCATCTGACATCATGACGTAATCTCCGAATCTAATAGGTGGTCGTATTTGACTTCTATCTCGTAGAGTCATTCTAGTGGCTATCTCAGCTATATCATCTGAGATTCTTGGTCGTTCAGTATCATCGCCATCATCCAAGGCGTCTTCATAATGAGGTGATTCTGGCATTGAGGCTTCTGAAGACGTTTGTAATGGTTCAGTAGAGTCATCTTGGCTTTCTATTTCCTGACTTACAACCAAATCCGGCGATGTGGGGGGCAAAGTCGAACTAAGCTCATCAGAGCTACTTGCAGCGCGATCCAAGCTATGTTCGACACAACCATCCTCCCTTGCATCACACATCGGTGGTACTGAAAGTGGAAAGTATATTTCGACTGAAGGCTGTTCTTCCAAATCACTTTGACCAAATGGAGTCAATACTGATTCATTAAATGTAACGTCTCTTGACCTTATGAGTTTACCATGTTTATTCAGTAAGCGATAGCCTTCATCACCCTCATATCCAATAAGAATGCATTTCTCAGCCTTTTTAGATAGCTTTTTCCTTTTTTGTTGAGGAATATGAGCATAACATTCACATCCAATTATTTTAAGGTGACTGATTGCTGGCTTCTTCTTAAACCACAATTCAAATGGTGATTTTCCATTTTCTGAAGTTGGACCAGTTCTGTTTAACACGTATGCAGCGGTATTTATTAATTCTGCCCATGTAGCAACCGGTAATTCTTCGTGAGCATGCATCATTGTACGAGCAGCTTCAACCAAGGTTCTATTCTCACGTTCACTAAGACCATTTTGTTGCGGTGTATAGGGCATCGTGAGCCTTTGTCTAATTCCAGCTTCTTGTAGAATGCACCTGACGTTCTGATTATCAAATTCACCTCCGTTATCGCTAAGAAATTCTTTAACAGAGTATCCAGCTACTTTACATTCTTGTAACATTTGTCGGAGTTTCAGGTAAACTTCCGATTTTTGTCGAACAAAATAAACGTGTCTGTACTTGCTGTAATCATCTTTGAATAAAACGAAGTAGCGAAATTTGTTAAAAGAAGGAGGGAATGGACCACATACATCAGCGTGTATAATTTCTGCAGGTAATTTAGCTCGTACTCTTGTTCCGAAAGACTGTCTGTGTGTTTTACCATAAATACAGCCAGTACACAATTCTGAGTCTAGTCGAACGTTAATTCCAAGTTCTCGTTCTATAACACCTTTAACATGTTTTTTATTCTGATGGGCTAACCTTTCGTGATATAGTTGTAGTATGTTTTCTGTTGACAAAATGTTTACATTAGGTGTTGACTTTGTAACAGTCTCTACATTGAGCTTGTATAAGCCACCATTCTTGATCCTTTTGCCAGTCAGTATAACTTGTCCATCAAATTTCAACGAGCAGTGTTCCCTTTCAGACATGAAAACACTTTTATTTAGTCTGTCTTGAGTGGCCAGTACAGAGAATAGGTTTCGCATAATATCAGGTACATACCATACATTACAGAGTGTAACTCTGGATTCCTTGCCATTGATAAATGTTTTCAAGTCAACAGTACCTTTGCCAATTGCTTTGACAGTAGCTCCATTAGCAGTAGTCACTATACGATTATCTTCAAAATGCTGAAAACTATAAAAAAAGTCGTTCCGGCAGGTGACATGATTAGTTGCACCATTGTCGACGAACCAACTGGATGTATCATAGTGTGTATGCATTGAATTCACATCTGTATTGACTTGCATGAGCATTAAGTTCAAATTTGTTGGGGCCTGTTTACTTTCAGGCTTGGCTGGTTTACCGTCAGCTTTCCATTTATGACATTGCCTGACTTTGTGACCGACTTTTCCACAATATCCACATTTCTTCTTTGCTTTATTATTATTCTGTAAGGCTAGAGCTTCTGCAGGACCTTCATTTTTCAAAGAGATAGAGCGCTCATAGGCACAAAGTTGTGTAGTCAGATTTTCTATTGTTCTATCTGTCTTTGACATCAACATCCAGCTTGATTTGAATGAGAAATATGGTTCAGGTAGAGTATCCAGAATTTTGCAGATTAATAGGATATCTGGTAATTCAGACTTATCTATCTTTATTAATTCATATATCAAATCTGACCAAATGGTTTTTATTTTGGAAATATGAGTTGTGATGTCATGTGACGGATCTTTTGAATAGCTGAAAAACCTCATACATAAATCATAACTTTTGTCTTCAGACATACCATCGAACAAACGATGTAGTTCGTCCCAAACTTCTTTTGATGAGTTAAAACGCATGATTTTCTGAAGAGTTTCATCTGACATATTTGCGGTAAGCAGAAGTAATGCAGAACTATCAATTTTATTATATTTTTCGAGAGCAGTATTATATTGAGAAATTTCGTCGACATTGTTGGTAATAGGTTTCACGGGTTTTATTAGAGACCCGTTTATCGCGTCCAATCCACCGGGCGTACCTCTTAGTAGTAATGTCGCTTTAAATTTCCAAGTCGACCAGTTCTTCACACCCTCCAGGTGACCAATGTCAATTTTACAACTTGGTGATTGCATTTAAGAATATTTGTCTTCCCGGATTGTTTTAAACTTGGTTAATGACTTCTCTACTTACTATCAATTGTAACCACGCTCTGCTACCATGATAAAACTATTTTATCATTATAAAATAATACTCGTGGTTGTGACATGTAAAAATATAATTTCATTAATAACAGCGGTTCCTAGGCAATATCTGACATAAGTTTTATAGGGCTATCAAAAAATAATAAGGTTCTAGTATAACATACTCCTTAACATTCAGCTGCATCAGGTTAGACTGGAAGCTGACCCCAAAATTTTAAGAAAAGGCTAGGCAGATCATGAGCACTGATTCAGATACAGACTTGACGCCTTTTGTAATTTTCCATTTGTAAAAATCTTCGTAGGCTTTCATGTACGATTCCTTGGACTTTTCTGGGAGTAGATTGTTGGCAATGCCAATGGATATAATGTACTCTGGAGTTAAATCACTATCGTCACTCTATATTTTTGTGAGAATTTGTGGTTAAGTAATTTGTTTTATAACAAAGTAAAGCAACTTTCAGTATTCGCGCCTCTTTTTAATTTGTGTTCTATTTTATTTATAATCTAGGTACTCGTGGTGGCCAGTTCGATTTTCAAATAATTTATTTTTAGTGCAGATCGTAATGGTGAATGCATTGAATTAAAGAAACCGTCATGAGAAGCTATAAATTTTGTAAACAAGTGTTCAGGAGTTCACAACATTTGGACCGACAAAAAAAATGAATTTGTTTAAGATTTAATAAATTATTAAGTAACAAATATTAATTAACATATATTATTTAATAATAATTATTCGTCAGATTCAGATGTTTCCATTTCTGTGTCTGAATCAGTGACATGTATCACGAAGCTGTCTACAGTTTTATCAATCATCTCATCGATTTTGGAATAAAAATTATCGTCTTCCTTGATAACATGCTCCACACAACGCTTCCAATTTTCCGAAGTAATCTGCTGCAGTCCCTCTTGTAATCATTGTTTTACCTCGTCAAATTTAAAATTTGTATTTTGTTTACAATCCCTGCGACGGACGCGTTCCGGTACCAAGAAACACAAACGATAGCGCTTTGCGTCGTTAAAATATGATCCAACTAAATTAAATAGGTTGTTACTTTCATATAACCCGTCTATATTTCATGTCGATTGAATATGGTCAATTTATTATTATCTCGTAGTATAAAATGTTTACTTAGTAAAAGATGTTTGTTTACATAATTTATAGCTTCTCGTGACGGGTACTTTTTTTAGTATGTACCTACTACCTATCGAAAATGTTCGTATGCGATTTCTACTTTATGTTCCAAATTCAAATCACATTAATGACTAGCGGGTCATAATGAAATTCAGTACAATATTAATGCCCAGCACGCGTAGCATGATCACCGTAGAAACGGGTTTTGTCGACGGAAGAATAGACAAAATGACAGTTATACAATCACAATCTGTCAGTTTGTCTATTCTTCCGTCGACAAAACCCGTTTCTACGGTGGTCATGCTACGCGTGCTGGTAGACCTCAGGTCTTAAATGACTTACTTTAGGTTAGGTTTGCATGACATATAATTTGACATTGTGGTGTTTGCAGGTGGTGTGAAAATGCTTTTTTTTTTTCATAAATAAATAAAATAAAAGCCATGTATTTCCAAAATACAACAAATATACTTTTAGAACATAAGTTAAATATTTATTTCATGCATTAAGAAAAACACATGAAAAAATTAAAATTACTTAATAGATTACTGAATTTTAGTATCGCATGTAAAATTCCCGACGTTAAATGTTTAAATATCTACCGTTTCATTCATTTTTATTTCATTTAGTAAAATTTATTTATATTATATATATATTATTATTCATTTAGCGATACATTATTTCAAATAATAATAAATAACAATTGATTTAATTAAAATAGTCTCCTAACAAATTCAAATATTGATTAATATCAATTGTTTTAGTAAATAATATTACGTATATGGTAAAAACAACTCAATTAAAATAGTTGTCTGCGCCATTCGCATTATTTTGTCTCTGCTTATTATTAATTTATCTAATTATCCATTGAAATCATATAATACTTGCAACACTATACACTTCACTCATTAGCTCACTCGAAAAGGATCTTCCAATCAAAATCGATTCCTTTCTTACTCCCACTCATTTCCTATTCCGTTCATTCGAACAACCCCCGCCCTCTAACACTCCAAAATCCGCTCGCTTATCGGCGACACGTATGTCCGTGCGCCCGCGCTCCCGCCAAATAACTCAAAAGTGAAAAACTTATTGGTGTTGTGTGGTGAACCCTCAAACTCTCTTTTCTCTTGTGACACTTGGTGGAAATATCGCTTGAACCGGCGTGTTGGAGGCTGCTATCGAAGGGACGCATCATCTTACATCCTCCTGTAAGTTCCTTTTCCTTCCAAGTGTTCTGGTCCTTCTCACCCAATAAAAAACGCATATCTACTACGCACATCTACGCTACACTCATCACACACATCATATTTATCGCATTAATCTATTTATTCGCATAAAAACGCTCAATTACGCATCCGCCATTACCCGTATACGTGTACCTACACGAGACGCGCCCACGAGGGCACATTTCCCGCTCAATCTCTCATCAACGCTAAGTTGTTTTTATAAAAACGCATCTTATTTTAATATAAACAACCTTTATTTATAATATTATAACTATATTTTATTCATCTCACGCATATTTTTGCATATTTCTCAAAACATAACGCACACAGACAAGTCCATTTTGTTCACGCAAGTTCGCATAGATTCACTCATTTATCTATTTAAATTACACGGTTATAAACTCGAATAGGTATTTCTCAACGCATAAAAATGGCTTCCACGCGTAGTAAGGATAAGGAATCCGATAAAGAATCCTATGTTTCTACCGAGGAAGATCCTAAAGTTCTTTTATTTGAGTCGAAAAAAGAGAATTTATTCCAAATGTTGCAATCCATTTACGATCTCGGCCTACAAGTTTCCGTAAATAATTCATTAAAATCTCAATTTCTAGCTAGAATTAGCTCCCTTGAGCAAATTAGAACAAACTTTATGGAAACTTGATGCTTATAATTTAGCTTTATTAGAATGTGGTTCGACGACAAAGCCGAACTACGCCCCACTTTCCGCATTTGATGAAATCTATTGTCAAATTAAAGCAATAGAATCTAACATTCTTAGATCTCAAAATACGAGTAATGATAACACTAATAATAAATTCGAGTTTTTAAATCGTAAACTACCGCCTTTAAAACTTGTTTCATTTGATGGCACGCCCAGCAAATGGACAACTTTTCATGAAAACTTCAAAAGTCTTATTCATGATAATTCGCATCTAACTGACGCCGAAAAGGTTCAGTATTTAATAGGACGTCTCTCGGGCAAAGCATTAACTGTTTGCTCAGGTATCATACCTACCGCTAATAATTACCTACTCATTTGGAATGCTTTAATAGAAAAATATCAAGATACGCGCGTACAAGCTTCCATGTATTTACATCAAATGGTTCAATTTAAACCTTATCAATCTATTGATACATTTCTTGAGCAGTTTCATTCGGCACAAGCCGCTTTACGTCGCTTAAACATAAAAGATTTGTCAGATTTTATAATAACTGATATTGCACTCAGTAAGCTCGATAAAGAGGTCGTTAACCTTTTCGAACGATCGCATAGTCATATTGCAATACCTACTTTCGATCATCTTTCGCAATTTTTAAAAGAACAAAGTAAAATAATAACGCTTCGTAATCACTCTAATCCCTCTAAAGTTCGTAATTATAATAACGAAAATAATAAATCCTCATCTATATCTAAAAATAGCCAAGCCTTCGCGAGTACTACCCAGGACACTCCAGTGCGTTCCTGCAAGGTATGTGGATCCCCTGATTCACATTCACTTTATAGATGTTCTCATTTTATGAATCAAAACGTTAAAGATAGATTAGACCTTGTAAACAAACATAAGTTTTGTCGTAATTGTTTAGGATTTCATAATATTAAAATGTGTAAGTCAACAAATACATGTTCGATTTGTCACCGTAAACATCACTCATTATTACATATAGATAACTTTAACAATTTAAACAATCGGGTAGTTGAACATGGTTCCGCGCGTTCCCCGCTGTGCGTACCGCCCGCGCCGCCGACGCCCGCGCCGGCTGCGGCCTGCGCGCCCCGCGCGCACGCTCCCGCGCGCCCGCTGTCTGCCGCTCCCGCGACACTCGATTCGTCGCCCGTACCGGCAGGTGATAACGTTGCGCGCGAAAATTCAAACGCACCTTATTTATCTATGACTTCGGCTACCTCGTGCGTTGAAAATAATACAACTGTTTTGTTACCTACCGCTTCTGTATACGCTTATAATAATAATAAACCTTATACTCTCCGCGTTTTTCTTGATACAGGCTCAATGAGTCATTTTATTACAAAGGCTTGCTGTAAACGCTTAAACTTAGAAATTACTCCTGACAACTCTTTTATTTTCGGTATAGGTCACGCAAAAATACTCTCGTTTGGTACTACAACATTTAAAATATTTTCCCGCTTTGATCAGCGCTGTTGTTATACAATTCACGCTCGGGTTTTAGATCGTATTACTGACGACTTGCCCAACATATCCATAGATATCACAAATCTCTCTCCATTACGTAATTTACCTATGGCTGATGACGCGTTCCACGTTCCCGGTGAGATAGATTGCCTCCTCGGCAATGAACTTTTCCCGCTTTTGTTGGGAAGTGGAAAGGTAACTTTACCTGGTTCCTCGGTCGTCGCTGTAGAAACCACCCTTGGCTACATAGCCATGGGTCGGGCTGAATGTCAACCTCGCATAAATTCGCGCGCTCGCCCCGCTCAAATAAACAAAAATAAAAGCGAGCAAACTTTTCTGTGCGCTACTAGCACGCTTAGCTTAGATACGCTCACGCAACGCTTTTGGGAGCTGGAAAGCGTCCCTAATAAGATTCACATGAGTCCTGATGATCAGGCGTGTGAACAAATATTTAATTCAACTTACACTCGCGATGAAACAGGTAGATACACAGTGCAGCTACCATTTAAGGCTCCGTGTACAGACTTAGGAAATTCGCACTCAACGGCGATGCGCCGCCTCGTTAATTTAGAAAAAATGTTAGATTCTGATCCCGAGATCAGAACTAATTACAACGCTACGCTTCAAGATTATCTTGACAAAGGTTATTTGGCCAAGGTCAAAGATCCCTCTCTCAATATTCCGCATTATTATATTCCGCATCGTGCTGTTTACCGCCCGGATAAACAGTCCAGTAAAACTCGCATCGTGCTTGACGCTAGCTGTAAAACTAGCTCAGGTAAATCGCTAAATGATCTCCTTTATGTAGGTCCGAATCTACAAAGTAACATTTTCGATTTATTAATTAATCTTCGCATGTTTTCCGTTGCTGTAGTTGCAGACATCGAAAAAATGTAATTTCAACTTAATCTTTCCGCTGATCATCACGCATTTCAACGCATTTTATACAGATTCAATAAAGATTCTGAGATTTCAACTTTTGAATTTAACCGCGTTTCTTTCGGCGTCTCAAGCTCGCCTTATTTAGCTATGAGAGTAGTTCGCCAACTCGCATCTGATAGTCGGGATAAATACCCGCTCGCGGCTTACGAGGCTGAAAACCATATGTATATGGATGACTACGTATGTTCGCTAGATGGCGTTAAAATAGCTGAGCAGACATATCAAGAAATGGTCGCCATGTTCAGGTCAGGCGGTTTCAACCTTGTAAAGTGGATCTCTAATAGTTCCGAACTCTTAAATAAAATTCCTTCAACTCATTTAAACCCGCAAAATATTGAATTTGACGCTGACGCTAATAATAATACTAAAATCGTAGGTATGCAGTGGAATCCTGTAGAAGACTCCTTTCAATTTAAAATAAATGGTAATTCTCTTAAATGTACAAAACGTACCGTTTTATCCGCAACCGCCCGGCTGTTTGACCCTTTAGGTCTTCTAAGTCCGGTTACCGCATTCATGAAAGTTTTAGTTCAGGAATGCTGGAAGCATGACCTTGATTGGGATGATCCTGTACCCGCTCACATTGAAAATAAATTTAATCGATTTCACAAAGAACTTTCCTCTCTCGAACAAATAAAATTCCCGCGACATGTAGGTATCACCTCTGGTTCTCATGTCACTCTCCTCGGGTTCGCAGACGCCAGTGAGCGCTGTTATGGTGCCGCTGTTTACATAAGGGTTAGTTCTAACGATGAAGATAACGGATCAGTCCTCTTGCTAACTTCTAAATCTCGCGTCGCTCCGCTTAAAAATACGCCCTTAGCTCGCCTCGAGCTATGTGCTGCTCTTCTCTTAGCAAACTTAATCAACTCGGTTGTAGAAGTTTTAAGTAAACGCTGTAATATTAATAATATTTTTGCTTTTTCTGATTCAACAGTCACGCTCACCTGGATCCACTCGCCTTCGCATAGATTTCACACATTTGTCGCAAATCGCATCGTTGAAATTAATTCAAAATTACCTGCTAAACATTGGTTTCACATTGATGGAACTGAAAATCCCGCTGACGTAGTTTCTCGTCCCATAACGCCTCAACAATTATTAGATTTAACTCTTTGGTTTAACGCTCCGCATTGGTTTTCATTCCCCATAAATCAGTGGCCAATCAAGCCATTTAAGGTCAATTTAAATAATAATAATTCGGAAGTAATGGAAAATAAAAATATCGCTCTCTCAGTTAAAGTAACGCAAGAAGGTCCTCAACCTATTCAATCTTTAATTGACCGCATTTCTAAATATTCCATTTTACTACGTAGTTTGGTATTGATATTACGTTTCTGCAAGTTACTAAGCTCGCGTGGTTGTACCACCGTTTCGGATTTGGATGCCGCGGAAATATACCTTATACGTTACGTACAAAGTAGATATTTCTCTGAAGAAATTAACGCTTTAAAATCTAATAAAAATTTAAATAAAAGTCTCGCTAAACTCAACCCCTTTCTGGATTCGAATAATATTCTCAGAGTAGGTGGAAGGTTAACTCATTCTCAACTTGATTATGGTCAAAAGCACCCCATTTTAATTCCAACTAAATCACGTTTTACTCAACTCGTAATTGACTTTTATCATGTAACTAATTTACACACGGGTCCCGCTCTTTTATTATCTATAATTAGACAAAAATTCTGGATTTTATCTGCTCGTAACATTGTAAGACAACGTGTGCATAGTTGTAATAAATGTTTTAAATTTAAACCTCAAAATACTTACCCTCCTATGGGTGATCTACCCGACTTTCGCGTTTCACAAGCGAAAGCGTTTGTTAATACCGCTGTGGACTACTGTGGTCCTTTCTACATTACTCATATCCGAAAACGCGGAATTAAGAGCCACAAAGCTTACATTTGTGTGTTCGTCTGTCTAACGATTAAGGCAGTACACTTAGAGTTAGTCTCTGACCTTAGTTCTGATTTATTCCTTGCCGCTTTTAAGCGTTTTATTTCTCGTAGAGGTCCTGTTGCTATGATTTATAGTGATGGAGGCACAAACTTTATTGGCGCAAAGCGCAAATTGAACGAAATTTACACCTTAATTCAATCCAAATCTCATATAAATTAAATAGGTGACCAGCTAGCTGAATATCGTGTACGATTTAAACATAGTCCGCCTTACGGTCCTCATTTTAATGGACTCAGCGAAGTTAATGTTCGTTGTGTCAAAACTCATCTTTTTAAAGTCATCGGTTCTCAAATATTAACATACGAGGAGTTTAGTACCGTACTTGTTCAAATTGAATGTCTTTTAAATAGTCGACCTCTAAGTATTTTAAGCTCTGACCCGTCTGATATTAGTGCTTTAACGCCTAATCATTTCTTAAACGTAACTCCGCTTAAATTTTTACCTGCTGAAGATGTCACAGACATTTCAGACAATCGCTTATCGCGTTATCAACTTCTTAATAAAATCACTCATTCCTTCTGGCATCGTTGGAGTCAGGAGTACCTCACTTCCTTGCAACAGCGGGAGAAGTGGAATACACCGTCAAAGCCTATTGAAGTAGGTACGATTGTTGTTATCAAAGACAACAACGCTCACCCTCTTTGTTGGCCTTTAGGTGTCATAGATGCGACTTATCCTGGCAAGGATCATATAGTTAGGACTGTGAAGGTTAGAACTGCTTCCGGTTCTTACATACGCCCGGTAGTGCGGCTTTGTCCTCTACCTACACAATAATTGCAAATTCTTCTTAACTCTATTTTTAATTAAATTCATTTATTTAATTTAAGTTCTCATAAAGTTTCAGTTTAGAGGAAAACCTCTAGGCCGGGGGAGTTGTCTGCGCCATTCGCATTATTTTGTCTCTGCTTATTATTAATTTATCTAATTATCCATTGAAATCATATAATACTTGCAACACTATACACTTCACTCATTAGCTCACTCGAGAAGGATCTTCCAATCAAAATCGATTCCTTTCTTACTCCCACTCATTTCCTATTCCGTTCATTCGAACAACCCCCGCCCTCTAACACTCCAAAATCCGCTCGCTTATCGGCGACACGTATGTCCGTGCGCCCGCGCTCCCGCCAAATAACTCAAAAGTGAAAAACTTATTGGTGTTGTGTGGTGAATCCTCAAACTCTCTTTTCTCTTGTGACACTTGGTGGAAATATCGCTTGAACCGGCGTGTTGGAGGCTGCTATCGAAGGGACGCATCATCTTACATCCTCCTGTAAGTTCCTTTTCCTTCCAATAGTCGCATTATTAAACAGATATATATTATAAAAGACAATTTAAGTAATTAATGACATTGATTCAATTAATATAGGTACGATAACAGCAATATAATTTAATTTTATTCAATTAGTAATAAAAGTAACGAAGATTATAGATTATTAGTTTTTGGTTAATACAGAAGATTGGGGGAAGGCCTCCTTCATGCATTTCCATTATAATTTCCTATCATTGGCGATTCTGGTCCAAGTAGGTCCAGCGACTAATAAGCATAAAATTCAAGCACGCCTGTCTTCACGAACATCCCTAATGCACTAAAAAGGCGCGGTCGCCTCAATATTACACTGAAAGCGTTGTTATATCACTGGACTGATAGAGCACTTGTACGAGATTTTCGTATATCTGACGCGAAAGACAGCCTAATTCTCAGATTTAACAAAAAAAGAAGGTTCTCACCACACTCTTGGTGAATTTGTATCTGGTTCGCGCTGTTATTAACAGACCTTGGCTAGTTGCAAATTGTGTCTCAACATTTAGATATTTATTTCACATATTTATACCGCCAATTGTTTGTTTCAGTGGGGTCTTTACGGAAATTGCGTAATTTTCTGTCAATTGCGTCTAAAACTGCTGTTGCCCGATCCCTTCTTCTTCCAATACTCGCCTTTTCCAATACCAGTTATCCAGATCTTACTGAAGTGCAGCTTGATAAACTTGACCGTCTCCAAAAATGTTACATTGCATTCGTGGCTTACGCAAATATGAGCATACAATAGGCCGACTTTCTTGTTGGTGACAGTCCCATGGTCCTAGTGGGTGAAGGGGGACGCGGGTAAAAACAAATGATGCGCGTCTGACCGCACAAGGTATAATGTGTCAAAGACGAGTTTTCAGAGTTCTCTATGAAATATTTCATGATTTATTTCCGTTGACCGTAATTTCAGGCATAAAACGATTTTATATACTTGTATTACATGTATTTGCATTTCAAAAATATTATCTATATAAAACGATCAATGCCCAATTACCCTAGACTCTGTCCGCGTATAAAGTATTAATATTGAATAAAAATATAAAAATATATTTCGCGGGTTACACGTGAGCATCCATCATTTATTCGTCCTGATTTATTTCGGCATTTTGTTTTTATATAATACTTCTTTCATAACGTTGTAGGTTGGTTATTTTTATGTTCATAAATCTTTTTCTAATATTTTTGTACATTGTTACATCCGAAGTCATTGCGGTGAACGAGAGTTGTGAACTGAGGAAGAACACACACTTGACCCCTCCACACTTCATCAC
This sequence comes from Omphaloscelis lunosa, assembly GCA_916610215.1. Classification (NCBI taxonomy): domain Eukaryota; kingdom Metazoa; phylum Arthropoda; class Insecta; order Lepidoptera; family Noctuidae; genus Omphaloscelis; species Omphaloscelis lunosa. The sequence continues at coordinate 14,202,580 of OU744258.1, forward strand.
TTCGGCAGAACATATGCCACTTGGATACGAGCTACAGTGGCCAATCTTAACTGGTTACTGGGTTCTTGTTGGCTACCATAGATACAATGTGGCCTAATAGGGTATCATCAACCTTTCCCAAACACAGTGCCAGTGTCGAGCACTCCTGCAGGACATGCCTCATCTTCTTTCCTGGTTTTCCTCTACCATACATAACCACCTGTACATTCCAGGGTGAATTATCGACGCGAATGACAGTGGTCCATGTAGTAACGTAGTTGTGGGAAAATTTATAAATGCATTCAAGTGTCAAAAATAGAAGAGGATTATCATAAGTAAACCAATGAATAAAGATATAATATTTTGTCCCGATAGTTTTCAAAAGAAAACGTCTAATAATCGTGCTGGCGCCAGAGGGACGCGTCTTCTCGGCGCCAACCCTCACACCATAGGAACACTGTATTATTACGTTCATCCCTAACAAAAGAGGCTGATTTTATTAAGGACTAACGACCCGCCCCTGCTACGTGTGCTATCTACTAATGTCGCGACAATCGATACACGTCCGAAGATCGAAAGATTTGTTCTATTCATTTAAGTTTAATATAATAGACACATAAACGCTCCGGAATAAAGGTCCTAAATGATGGTGAAAGCCACATCAAAATCCATTGTGCAGTTATGTTAACAAAACGAGCACACGGACAGATATGTAAAACGACTTTGTTTTATATATACTAGCCGATCCGAGAGACGTTGTCCTGTCTTAACTATGTTTGCAGCGCGCATTCTGTCAATCGCGCCAACTGTCAACCGACTGACAGTTATGTCAAAAGCGCAAAATTATTATTGTTTAACCATTCTATAGTTTTTTTAAATGTATTATTTATGCCCTCTTTATAAAAATCTTTTGCAGGTCCTCCTATGTTTAATCCCATTTTTAAGTTTGCTTACTCTTACGTAAATTTGTTTAATAAAAATTAACGTGAAACGGATTTTAGTTCATGGTTGATTGTCAGTTTGACTCTAGTGATGTTACTCAGTCATTAACGAGCAGGCACTCGATTGTCTCGACTAAGTAATTCAAATGAAATCTAAGGTAAGTATGTACTAAACGAAGGTTTCCGGTAGCTTCTTACGTTTGAAACTCACACACAAAATCTTATAGAAAAGAATCTTACGAAGATCCAAAATACAGCAACAGCAACCTTTCAATATTGGTACATTGGGGATTCAGTCAGTGACATTCTGTTAAGATCGGCTTTGTTCGACTTTGTAACGAGCGTTTTCTCCTACTCAGATTACATTGACAATCTGATAATCAATAACGATACGATGACGATTTTAATGACAAATTACCCGTTATCTATTGAAAGAACTAACCCACAGAACATGTATTTTCACTCTTATTAAAATTTTGTTACTCACTGTATTTTGACGGTTTATTACACGAAATATATCTATTCGTTTTTTTACCTACCTACGTATTGAATTATAGAATTAAGAATGACAGTTAACCAGTTTGGCTGTGTTGGTGATATTTATCTAATCGCGACAACATCGAGTGGCACCTAGGGAGAAAATGTACTCAAGCCTTTATTTTATTTACTCGAGTAACGAGAGAAAATCGTGCCGCATCACTACCTGTCACAGTCAGAAAGACAAATGTCAAGTGACAACAAAATACATTATAGGTATTCGGTTTCTTTCGAATTGCATGAAATTGATAATTCTGTTTTCCTGTGGGTAATTGAAGGATTATAATGAATATAGAATCTTCAAGATGGTACAGCATTTATTCCAGAAGGATGTTGCGTTAATTGTTCAGTAAGATTCCAACGCAATGTGCGATGACATTGTCCGAGATTGCTTGCAGATGTGCGGTAACTTTTGAACGCATGAATTTTAAGTATTTTTATCTTGGAAACGGTATCAAGATGAGAGGTGGAGCGACCTGCATCTTTTTTAGAAGGAGTACTATCTACTTAGTCGTCTGACTTTACATACTTACAGTAATGAAAATGTTTGTTACATAATATGTGATTTTTTTATTTCAAGAAACGTTCGAAACATCCTATATTCTTACTATTTATTACTGAACAGTGCACTATTTTACTAGATTATAATACCGATGAGGCTAACCTACCCACTAAACGACTGGTAGTTTTTAGCGATTTTTTAGGTTTGAACGCATTTCTCAGTATTCCCGTTAGACGAAATATAATTAATACTACCACTGTAATCTAGAGATCATAAGGAACAAATCAACATGCGTTTCTTTAAAAGAAGCCACAATTTTGGTGGGCCTAATCGCCGAACAAAAAAAAACTATCTCCTTTGTCTTTGCGGTTTAAAAAAATTTAGATGATAAATATACTTCACACATGAAGGGTTCCGTACCAAAGTACAATATTTAGGGTTCCCAAAATAAAATAAAGTTAAAAGTCATACAAGAAACATGTTTTTTTCGGCGTTTTTTGCTAACTATTGTACGGTGGCCGGTTTTTTTCATTAGTGAGGTAATGATTAGATTCTTGTCTCGTTAGCCTTATTCATGTCGTTGACAGATTGTATGTCAGCTCTCAGGGCCGATAAGGACCAGGCCCTGGACGACGGCGCTAATGTTCCACGCGCGCCTCAAAGAGATGTCAGCAGAACTGACGGGGTACGCTAGGGCCGATGCCTGCCGGGGTGGCGGAAAAGTCCGAAAGGGATACCGTGGCCCCCGGCAACATGGCAACTGAAGGAACACGGGTGGGTTTTAGTCATAAGAGTCTGACACGCCCTCCCGCTCCGCTCAGAGCGGGAGAAGTTATTTGATAATTTTCCACCCAAAAAAACCGGTCTCTTAGTTATTTTTAATACCTACACGATCTAAATGTATTATTTTGATTTGATGCAGCTGTTAATTTTATCCCAATTACGATGTTGGTCCCCTGGAGAAAGTTGTTCAGTTTGATGGTTTGTTCCACCCACTTAAGTATGACCACACCTTTCTGATACACGCTGTATACTAATAATAAATACGCCTTTAATTGATTATCTTTGGCTCCTGAGATACAAGTATATTTTTACTTAATTCAGGAGTCAGCTGTTCTACCTGATTTTGACCTCCACTTTATAATCATGTTTAGTGTATAACTCTGCGTTTTCTCTTTGTACATTTTTTTTTAAATTTAAAACTTCTTTAGGCGCGTTGGGCATTATTGATATGGGACTAAATATTGATTTCGCGACACTGTTACGACACCAGGTTTTGACCATTTAAAAGATATCAACGCGCGATACATTATTTCCTGCAAAGTAAAATTGATCAAGTTTTTACTTTTTTTTTCGTTACCCAAAAATATATAATAAAATATAAAATTTGTTCTGAGACCCCAGTCTAATCTTTTAGTTTGCATGCGTCAGACATTCTAATGACCTTAACCCCGTGTTATTTTATTATCATCATTATAACTTGACCGTATTATGGCTAGCTCGTAATTTCGGTCATTACGACGGAGTCGTCGGCAATATGCACGCAAATGAAATGGCGGCTTGTGAAATCCACGAGCCATGAAGACTTGTTCAGATCGTAACACTAATGAATTAACTTAGTAACTTTGTTTTTAGGGTTCCGTACGTTCGAATGAAAAAACGGAAACCTTATAGGATCACTCTTGTATCTGTCTGTCTGTCTGTCACAATCAATTTTCTTCGAATTTAAAGGACCGATTAAGTGGAAATCCTAACTAATATTATATATGCGAAAGTGAGTTTTTTTAATTTATTTCTGTGTTTGTTGCGCTTTCACGTTTTAACTAGGTACTCAACCGATCATCATGAAAATTTGCATACACGTCGTACAGATAAAGTCATGGGGTAACTTTCATCCAGAAAAATTGTATTGTTCCGAAGGAAAAGATACTGAACGCGAGCGAAGTCGACGACCCGTGACGACTGTCAAAGATCCACGAATGACAGCGGGGACCAACGGCTTAACGTGTTTTCCGAGGCACGGAGGATTCTCGGTACCTAAAGACAGTCCCCCATCCACACACCAACCCCGGCAAGCGTAGCTTAAGACACAGATATATGCTAGTGACCTTGAGTGGTTAGCTTGCGTGTTCTTTACTGAGCTCACGCAACGCGTCGTACGTCCAGCCAGTAATAGGACTCGCCCATCAAGGAGAGCTGTCCCAAATTAGACGCATTATTAATTTATTATACATAAAACAAAAGGTATTTTAATAAAACACGAATACTAAAAGATCAATAATTAAATTATCTTTAAAATGGTGAAGGTTTCAGAAAAATTCGCTTGATAGATTTTGCGTGATTCTCAGTTTTTATTCGCGTTAGACATAACTTTACAAATTAATTTCACTATGTAATATATTTATTTAGATATTATGAAAATGCTCTAATTTAACATATATTTTTATCAAATCACGGCTAAACGAGTAGTTACTCGTTCAGCCGTGATCTTCAGAATAGAGTCATTAAAAGTCGGTTATCGTCGCCTTAACCTGATGGATCGACCCGTGCGGCTGTTATTACTTAGCCACAAGCTCCTCCACAGATACACAGATACGCATGAAAAAGAATTATAACCCTGTCTTAGCTGTCACGCAGTCTGATAAAAATAAGAATCAATGATATTATAACACGAAGTATTTCCTCAGAAATCTAACAGATGATGTTTTTTGCATAATATTTTTACAAGTAAAACGTTAAGTTGGTTAAATGGTTCGCTGGTGTGAGACAAATTGGATTAAAATAAGCTATGAAGAGGGTGCCAATGGGCTGTAAAACTGTAAAAGTATATTACTTGTTATATTTAAGCTCGTATGTTTCCTAAACGGTTTATTTACCTTCATCATACATGTTTTTTTCGAAGAAAACAATGATTATTGATGTTTGTACATTACTCACACTTATTATTTCGTTTCCATGGACCATCCTGTAACAATTGGTTAAATAAAAGGTTGTCAGGGAAATCTTACGACAGTATAAATGATCGCACTTTCAAAATGGTTTGGTGATTCCGTTTTTAATATGGTTCAATATAGTTTTCTATAATAAATAATAAGTTTAAGTTAGAGGGAAGTAGCATTGAATAAAATCTTCTTGGAACTATAATATTATTGTGTTTTAATTAAATAAATCAATAACTTCGTTGGGGGAGTATAAAAAATACCACAACGCTAACTATAAAAGGCCGTCTTTTGTCTTACCCCCTTATTTATAAACCCATACTAAAGTAACACCAGTATGAAATTTCAGTTTGACCATACTTACATTTCTCGTGGCAGTGGCGTGGCAGTTTACCATAACTACATCCTCGAGTTTATTAATAAGGAGAAAAATACATACATACATACATAAACTCACGCCTTCTTCCCATGGGAGTAGGCAGAAACTACAGAACGCCACCTGCTACGATCCTTACATACTCCTTTTGCCTCGTTTACGTTCATACATCTGGTCAAACACTCCCGCCGATTGCGAGTACTACGCACTTGGCCTTTCTGAAGAACATCACCAATAAGGTCAGTATATGTCCTCCTAGGGCGTCCCCGACCGGCCTTTCCTTTCACATCAGCCTTGTAAATACGTGCCTACGAAACGATACGAGCCGATACGTGCCTTGGAAAAATGTTCTCACAAAATAAGATAAGTAATCAAGTTTGAACCTCCAGAGTGCTAAGATTAGTACCATGTAAAACGACACCGCGCATCGCCATTAGTGCCAGTCGTCGACAGCACCGTTTTCGTCTGAATTCATTATCCTTTGTTTAATGGGCACACTTTTTTCCTATTGCACAGGCCACAGTGAGAAGAACTAAGTTCTTTTAGCTTCGCTCATGTAGCTACTGCGTTTGTTCATAGTTCGCGGTGTGAACCGAAGTATGCAAACACGCGGTAGCTAAATGAACTTAGCTTCGTTTCCAGTGTGACTTGCGCTTAATTGTTTTAATTGCATTGTGGTACACACATCTGTGGTGCCGGGTTACGGTAGGCAGGTACCCACTGTGAAGTATTTTCGTACCAAACAAGAATATCTTAAAAAAATTGTGCTTATTAACTTTCTGGCTTTTTCTCAAACTTGGTTGCTGTAGCTAATCTAGGCCACCTACTCGGACACCCACCAAGCTGTGACAAACCACGCCCGAGCCGAGATGATCACAGTAACTAAGCTATGGCTAACTGAGAAAATAGGTAAGGGTAGAACTGTGAACAACCGCGCGCGAGTTGAGCGAACAAAGAAGCGAGCCGAGTGGGCGAAGAAGTCAGCCAAGCGAGCGGTGGCGCGGCAGCGGCCGACGAGTGCAACATCCAAGCTTGTCGCAGTTACTTGGCTATTTATTATTTTTGGACAACAACATGGGTATTATTTGACGCTCAAAGAAGAAATATTTATTATATTACAGTGTCGATTAATATTTTTGAAGTTAGAACTTCTTTAGGCACGAGCGATTTTTGGTAGCGGGTAAACTAATGAACGTCACCGACGCGCTGTAGTGCTTTACTAGAGAATATAGATGGTGCTTATATTAGTTTTAAGTTTTAACTTCTGTCGGCAGTGTCCATGACTGCCTATTTTTTCAATCAATTTGGGATATATTTAGGGTACGATTAAATAACGTATTTACATACGTTTTTTAATAGTCTCCACGAGTGACTGTGTTGAAAAGTCCGAGGCCAGGGGTCGTCGGGCTTTTATAATAACTGTTCCTACAAGCCTAGTACTTTCCTCCCCGACCCTTGCTCGAAAACGAGGTGCCAGCAGTTGTTGCAGCTGAGCACGTAGCTTTAAATACCCCGCCTAATAATCATGATATTAACCAAATTTTGATCCAGCCTGTCCCCTCTTGCTGTCCTCTCCCTAGCGACGCCCTAAGCCGAGGTTCGTACCCCACAGGGGGTGCCCTTAGCGAGCGTTCGCCTAGCTTTAATTTAGAATAGTTTACTTGCTCCTGGCTGGAGGCTCTAAGTGTAGCAGCTTAAGGCACCCACAGGAAAGTCCGATTAAGCAGCCAAGACCTTAGTGGTCAAAACTGCGAGTTGCCATGATAAAAAAAAACCGAGTACTTGCCAACCTACACTTGTAGCTACTCGAGTTACGTTCATGAGTAATGGTTTAGTTAACGTTAGGTATGATTTGAAATCGCGTTTCCGTAGTTCCTGAAAGATCTTATCAAAACTGTACAAAAAATACAAAATTAGAGATCCGAAGACCTTTTTAACAATTTATACAAAACGTCGACGTGACAATAACAATGGCAGACGAAGAATAATATCAATTAACCCTCAGGTGAGCGCTGCATGATAATTGCATATTTGGAGCTGCTCTCACAGCTCATCTGTTATCGAGAGTCGTGTAGGGTTAATTAACTCCGTGGAGCTATGAAACTGATGAGTCGGTATTATTTCACTTGAGCGAGTGTGTTTTGTTTTTATTTCATTTGCGTCTTTCTAGCCTTTTCCCATCTATGTTGGGGTCTGCTTCCAGTCTAACCGGATTTAGCTGAATACCAGTATTTTACACGGAGTGACTGCCTATCTGACCTCCACAACCCAGTTACTGAGTAATACCCCTTGGCGATATCCCTTGGTAAGACTGCTGCTAGGTGCAATATGCAGTTTAATTATGTTTATTGAGGAAGCATTTAGACTTTCACAACAATTTTATATATCTAAACCAGATTCGTCAAAAATTTTTCTAACTTTAGTTATTATATTTTGAATTTTATTCCCAGTAGGAACGAAAAAATTCTACAATTGAAAATTTAAAAAAGAGTTTTTTTTTTTTTTTTCGGAACAATAACACAAGACAAGGTACAAGTAAAACGTAATAGCTGCAATAGTATAAACTGTAGCGCAGCTAACAACGCTCTTCCCTACATACATAATGGAATGATGTTCCATGCAAAAAGTGCTTAATAGATAATTAAGTTAATTTAGATTTAGTTAATTAATATTAAAAACAAAAATTAGGTAAAAATAAACAGTACAGGACATGATTTGGGATGTATTTTGACGTTGAGTTACTGTGGTTAGTGTAGGGTGAATGGGTGATTATTAATGAGGTGTGCGAGGGGTATTTGTGGTGTTTGTGGCATGTGTGTTGTGTGTGGTTTTGTTGGGGTGTGTGAAGGAGTGATGAGTATTTTACACTTCCACGAGTTTCTCTGATTCATCATAATTTTGTGATTTTAACCAGGAGTCAAGTTTCATTTTGCATTTGCTCTAGGTTAATGGGTGGATGTGTAAGCTTTTGTTTAATTTGTTGTATATTCTTGAACTTATATGTTTGTAATGACGACTAGCTCTACGGGACCTACAGTAAAGTGTTACAAACCCCTATTTGAGCGGCGTGTACAGCATTTAGGATCAAAGGTAAGTTGGCTGTGTTTGCGAAGACTCACTTAAGAATACATAGAACTCATAGAATGAAGACGTAGATTCGGGTTTATCATCGTAATGGGTATAAAAAGACGTTTAGCGAAGCCGAGAATCACTTGTCTTATTCGCGACACGCGACGCGACACAAAGACACCGCTCGTCGCGCGACGAGCGGTGTCTTTGTGTCACAGCGCGTGTCGCGCCTGTTTGAAAGCGCCTTAAGACGGTTAAAAAGACATCAACGCGTTGATTACCGTGGTGCCGATTTTTTTTTAAGTTTTCACTTCTGTCGGCACTCTCGGAGTGCCACTCTCCTTTAGATGTCAATGTATACGCTTTTATAATAAACTTCCAAGCCACGTACAAGATCTAAGCCTTAATAAATTCAAATCATTTACTAAACGCAAGTTGTGCCAGAAGGCTTTTTATGCCGTTAAAGATTACATTGAGCACAAAAAGGCATGGGATTGAGCTGCTCCAATTTTATAATTTTTTATGTTTTACTTTCGGAACTTTGTTTTTTTTTTTTGTTTACTTTAAAATTATATACACAAAGACATGAATATTTACTTTGTGAAGTATAATATTTTTTATTATTTTTTATTATTGTGAATGTGAGGACTATGTGGGTCATATATATATATTTATTTTTCTCAGTTACTTTTAATGATCATCTGGCAGTTGTGAGTACTTTATGCGGCCTACCCAAATGTCCTTTCTTTGGTATTGTTCGTCGAATCATTTAGCTCCTTTTAAGTTCTGAGTTGAGCTACACGATTACTGACAAATGCGTGCATGGAATGGACAGGTCCACTCACATCTGTATGGTTCTTTCCTCAAAAGACCATTTCAGACACAAATCTACATGGTCCTCAAATGAAATGCTCTGACCAAGATTATTTCCTGGTTTTTATATACACATTGACATTAATGAATTTTATATACTTTTAAAGTATTATATTATTTAAATTATTGTGAATGTGAAGACTATGTGGGTCATTCCTTTTTCTTTTTGTTTTTAATTTTTTCTCACTTAGTTCTAATTATAGTCTGACAGTTTTGAGTAATTTATGCGGCCTACCCAAATGTCCTTTCTTTGGTATTGTTCGTCGAATCGTTGAGCTCCTTAATTCTGAGTTGAGCTGCACGATAACTGACAAATGCGTGCACTGACTGGACTGGCCCTCTCAATCTGTGTGATGCTTTCCTCAAAAGACCACTCCAGACACCAATCTACATGGTCTTCACATGATCTGACCAAGATTATGTCTGGACTTTAAAAGAGACTGTGACCTCTGAGTTTGTTTCGGCCTTTCTTCTCAGAGTAGTCAGTTAGGAAACGCCGACCTCATCTAGTTTTTAAAATATGATTGACGCGTAAAAGTGTTTGTACAAACCTATTTACAGAAATAAAATCATTTATCATTTATCACTGTTTTTTTTCTGGTACTTTTCTAAAAATGAAACCTAGCTAGATTGATTTATCGCTTCCGAAAACCCCTGCTTACTAAATTTCATGAAAATCGTTGGAGCCGTTTCCGAGATTCAGATTATATATATACATATATACCTACAAGAATTGCTCGTTTAAAGGTATATTGTTTTAATAACTAAAGAATAAAATAACAACTAAAAATAACAATTAAAAATTTAATAAAGAGCTCTCTCTTTTATTCATTAACTTATAAGTCTTGACATATTTACTTATCCTAATTTACTAGATTTAATAGAACTTTTGCGAATTCACTCAAACTGCTTGAAAAAATATTCAATCTCTCACGGACTTCGTTTACTATGCCGATTGTTCGGGTGAGGGTGTAGAAGACAGCTTTATGATGTGTCTCTTGGCACCCTGTATAAACGTGTTTACTTTTAATTCCTTGGGAGTCCCAACGAATTTCATGTTCTTCAAAAAGCAATGGTTTTGTTCTAAACTTGGCAAAAGATTCCAGGCGTTCGTGTTTTAAAAGTAAGTAGTTTCATAATTATCTATTTTCTGAGTTTATCGTTATCTTGGACATTACTGTCATTTGTCAAGGAAAACATCTTAAGGAAACCTGGACTTAGAGTTAATTTAAGTCTAAAATCGCCAACCCTTCTTGAGCGAGCGTGGTGATCAATGCTCGTGCCTTCTCAGTATGAGAAGAGGAAGGCCCATTATTATATAAGTAGTTTCAATTAATCAAATGGCTTTTTTAACTAGTTTTAAGTAATGACTGGGTGTTGAGTTAGGTTCTGTAAAACCTAATTCAAGACTCAATCGGACTCAGTCTAAGGCCCGTATTGCAGAACGTTACTCAGGACTCAAGCACTACTGAGAACTACTTTCAGCCAATCAAAAGGCTTTAAACGAGTTTGAAGTAATGCTTGACTTTTGAGTGAGGTTCTGTAATACGGGCCTAAGACTCCATATTGATATTAAGTCCGGAAGCTTTGGTTTTTTCACAGGATTTCCGGCCGTAGGCCGTCCAATATGATTAATGGCCGCCTGATGTTACCCCTCATTGCCACTTTCCTTCAGGTTTTAGAAACGAAGGATAACGAAATTAAGTTAGTTGAGTCTACGGCACCTGTCCCTCCGCTGAAGAGGAAGCGACTAGCAACGATTTTCTCACATTCTTCACGATTTTTACACTTTTTATTTTATTTTTTATGTGCTGTTAATTATATTGTGTGCTTTTTGGTCTGTGTTAAATAAATGTATTTTCTTTCTTTGTTTTCTTTCTTTTCTTTTTCGCTCAAGAAATTACATACAAAGTATAACGGAAGGGGACGTTGGATGATTACAATACACGGCAAGGGTTTTTAAATCCTACATGTTAGGAACATATGAGAAATTTCATCAGAGCGGTTGGTTTCAAGTACTGACGTAAAACCAACCGCTCGCGCTTCTCCGTATTGTTGGGTCGTTTATATAATCCCGTCATTAGCCAGTGACTGAAAAGATAGTGACCTTCGTAATGTGGTGAAACATTTGTTATGATTCGAACTCGTTAAACTTACGAAACCAAAAAATATGGTATGAATTTATTTTGAGCTGAAAATAAATTCATACATAGAGATTCTATACCTGATGTAATCTTCACCCCTTTTGGATAGATACACCCTTTCTGGTACACGTATATTAACAGTTGATTGCTGACTCATATTCACACCGCCGGCGAGTATTCGCTCAGCGACGCTAGCTTGGCGATCATGACACTCGCCGAGAGACTCAACGCTTGGTAGGCACGCACACACCAGCGAGTAATTGCTCGTCGCCGTCGGACACTCGCTGCTCGTTACTCGCCGGCAGTAGGACAGGTGCCTAATAGCCAATGTCCTTTGAAGGATATAATTAAAAGGTTCTCTTGTTAAGGTTCTCGTTAGAGATGGCCAGTACTTACTTGAAACAGGTGACTTACGATAAAATAATCAGCGTATAATGTTTCCGCTGGGACACTGTTTATTTATTTATTTAATACTTCAAGCACAGAAGTGTATAGAGGCGGACTTATGCCACAAGCATTTTCTACCAGTCAACCTTTGGGTGATGCAGAGACAAACGGTACCTAGGGTGCAATTACGAAAAATAGAGGATTAAAAAGTATTCAAATATCAAGATATTCCTATTACAAACTTTAATATAATAATATACATGCCTAATTATTATATAAAAATAAGCACAACTAAATATACAGAAATACATGAATATACTAAATCAAATAAGACAAACAATGGGAAAACATTAACGTTGTGATGATACTGCCAGCTTCTTACGAATGTCCTCTTTGTGAGAGGGAGTTGGCCATAATCCACTACGCGGACCCAGTGCGGGTTGGTAGATGTTACATGTCTTCGAATTTTTGGTTCTAGGACATGCCGCTTTCCTCGAGATGTTTTCCTTCACCGTTTTGAGAGCAGTGATAATGAAATAATTTCCAACAAGTAAAGGGCTCGCAGGATTTGAACCTACGACCTACAAAAACTTGTAAGTCGCGGCCGTTATCACTGGGCCACCACTGACTGACTTACGATAGCTTTTAATCATTAGCTTAGCTGCCTTAATCTTTAACTCTCTTGGACGTGACGAAAATTTTAAGTGCCATATTGTAGTAAGGTTTATGTTAAGACTCTGTAAGCAGACGTATTCTAGATGGTAGAGACCCGACGGCGACGCATTGTTTATTAAGACTGCTGTATTTAATTCTAATCAAATACAAAGTTCCTAATACAGAATAACAGCAACATTTAAAAAAAGAATGCTTTCTCGAGCTACTCAACAATATTTTATTGGGATAGTCACCAAGCCAAAAATCACTTTAAAAATAAAGCACATTAGGTACATATTTCAATAAAATTATAACCCAATCATGACTAATTGCATTTTCGTTGTTGTCAGCATTTATGAGTATGATCAGTCCGTATTGGTTGTGTAATAGTGACTGTTGAGTGCCCTCAAACCTTAATAGAGCATGCTATAATCGCTCCATTGACTGTAGGCAATAACAGTAGGTATAAACAGTACTACAATTCAATGTGCAAAGCCAAGGTGAGGGACTGAAAAAGTTGTTGGTTCTTTTGTTTTGTAATGGTTTTTCCGATTGCTGTGCGAAGGAAAATATATTAGGGTGAAAGCTCAATTTTTTTGTGGGTAATTTATTTTTCAACATTTAGTCGTAAACTGGCTTTTATTGACCAGCTTTTAGGTTCATAATGCAGTGTATTAAACATCCCTACCTTTTACTTTATATTACGGCACTAGTGCGGTAATGTGCGCCACAGATAACTATTTACTAGTTGGAGATTTGCGCTTTTTTAAATCTCACCAAAGAGATTTCATGCTCTATGCCTACTGTGTATAAAATATGATAAATTAACATAATATTTCATCAAATTATTTATAAGTGTCAAAAAAAATAACATTCTTTCGTGTTCTACATACAAAAATATTCTTTTAATACCTATTAGACTGTTCGACGGCTTCGTGCCTCTACCTTTCCTTCAACCTGTGAAGACACCGCGATAAAAGGAATCCGCGGGCCATATTTCCCAATTTGTTTTTACAAAGGTGATTAGTTTATAAAACTTTAATTATTCTTTGTCTCGCAAGAGTGTTGAAAAAAGCATGTGCATTGATCATTACACACTTGTATCATAATATACGTAGTGTGTGCCTATAAGAAATTAATTACTTTACTTAAAAGATTAATTATGAGCTTTTAATCCCAAAGGAAGCAAAACACAAAAAGAAATATTTCAGTAAAACGCCTAGTCACACTGCAAAACCTATGAATCTGGATGTTAATAGGCACACTACAGAAATCTATATAAAATTACTCTAATTCACTTCCCTCGTGGGTGATTGACTACAATGCATACGCGCTCCGCTGCGGTGGCGTGAAAGCCTTGTCGTTGCCATGGTTACGAGACGCTGCAGTGCTTTCTCTGCCCGCCCTCCACCGCAGTAAGCGCCCAACCCTCGCACAGACAGGGTGTGCCGGCGGCTCCCGTATACAGTCGATGTTTCACTTGCTTTGCGAACTCTGAATATCGGATTCATAATTTTGAAAATAGAAACTTATTTTTTTAAATTTAGTGTAAAGTTGGAACATGTATTACCAAGGAGATTTGCTGGCGGAGTTTTGGATGCAGTTGCAGTGTTTAACAGTGATGCATCTGGTGTTGAGTGTGTGAACCATGGATGAATATTGTATTGTATTTTGTAAGACGGCGATATGACGGCCCAGGAGCGTAGCAACATTTTTACCGATGACGACGAGGACTTGGTGAGTATCTGTTATAGTTATATAACCGGATATCCTTGAGTTTTGGATCCGATCCAAGAATAGCTACGACTGCTGTTACATAAAGTTTCGAGTGCCTGCAGTGCGAGATGAGATGCTCAAATAATTGAAAGTACCTTCTGTTGAATTTACAATGCAGTTATTTAAATTGGAGTATTATGTATATACATTTACTTATTTAATGTACTGTATTTTAGTGGTTAAAAACACTTTCAGGGTTAAATGCTGCGTACAATCAATAACCTTATTTCCAACGACTTCAAAAATAACGGTGTCCCCCCTTGTTTCGCAGACAGAAATTCCATAGAATTTCGTTTCACAGAAAATGTTTCATATAATATTTGGTCTTTGTATTTTTGTTTCGAATATTATTTGTTTTAAAGACTATTTACTTTAATAAAACATATTTCACAGAAACACAATTCAATGAATTTTATAATCTCTTTTTTTATTTAACAAACTTATCAAACAGTAGAATTATTTTTTAACGAATATTGTTTGTTCGATGTATTTTTCCATGGTCTTTTATTTTAACGAATATGTAAAAAATAGACGTTACGGTCTCCATAATTTTATAAGGGTACATAATTTGAACGTAAAAATTAAGTGTTGAATTAAAGTCGGATGAAAACTTAGGCTGCAAGAGCGAGCGAAGCGAGCTCGGGACTTGGGGCACCCCGACTCAGATTGGTTAGGTTAGAAGATAGGTTAGAAGATAGACCCGCCATCCCCTTCGTGGTTATTTTTTTTAAACCACACAGAAATAGAAGCCGTCAACTACGCTGACTGAAAAAATATATTTACCTTATAAAATTATAAATACGATTGAATATTTGTCAAAGGTATGAATTTGAAACGTTTAGAAACTGTCACTTGATAAAATGTTTTTCGTGGTAATAAGTTTTATATTAACTAAACAATATGAGAATGAAGAATATTTGATTTGATATTCTATGATATGAATATCGAAACATAAAATTTTATTTGTAACAAAAATCAATGATTTGAATTTATTGAAAGTAAGTATTCTGCGTATTGATTATTCTATGAAACTATAATATGAGAAAAAAAAAATTATGCGAAAAAACGAAATTCTATGAAAATGAAATCTATGAAACAACTTACAACCAAAAATAACACATGATACGTAATGGCAGTTGGGACTCGAGGTGGTCCTGCACAAGTCCGAGGCAAACAATATCGACGGTGAAGTATCTGGGACTCGTCCTCGATAGCCTGTGGAACTTCGTGGAGCATTTCCGACGTTTGGCTCCTAGATTGGAGCGGGCCGGGGCTGCTTTGAAGCAGCTCCTGCCCAATCTGGGGGGTCCGAACCGGGGGAATCGCGATGGGCGTCGGGAATCTCGAGCCGATGTCCGGCCACCGTTGGCGCGGGTTTGCGGGCGGTCAGCAATGGGTAGCTCACCGTCCGATAAGGACCAGATCCGGGTAGCCGGCGCGTTGTGATCCACGCGTGCCTCAAAGAGATGTCAGCAGAATTGACGGGGTCCGCTAGGGCTGATGTCTGCCGGGGTTGCTAAGAAAACCAAAAGGGAGATCGTGGCCCCCGGCAACAGGGCAACTGACGGAACACGGGTGGGTTTTAGTTAGTAAGAATCTGACACGCCCTCCCGCTCCACCCATAGCGGGAGAAGTTATTTGATAATTTCCCACCCAAAAAATAAAATAAAAAAGGTTTGCAATCAATAAAATATTACAATATACCGGCCAAGTGCGAGTCGGACTCGCACATTCGTGAGTGTGCGAGTCCGGCTTCCGTGCCATCGTAAAATATTTAGCAAAAACCCCGATAATAAAAACACGTTTCTAATTGTATGGTCCCCCATTTTTATCTTTATTTTATTTTTATTATTTGTTGTTATAGCAATACAAATACACTATCTGTGAAAATTTCATTTGTTTACCTATTACGGTACATGAGATACAGCCCGCTGGCAGACAGATGGATAGCGGACGTAGTAATAGGGTTCCGTTTGGCACCCTTCGGATACGGAACCCTAAAAATCACTCAAACAATTTTAATCTAAACACCACATTTAAAAAAAAAATCACATAACTTAACCTTTTCCTAACTTTGTTGGGGTTGGTTTTCCTTCAACAAGTAACCTACGAAATATATTTAAATAGGTAGAATTGGGTTACGTAATATGATACGACCGATGCGATCGCATTTCGCGACGCTATCTTCATTTATTCATAGCACGATAGTCACCGTCCATTATTGAGTGTCATTACCACAGTTTATCGAGCCGAATAGCCTGTCTCAAAGTCACAACTCAATTTGTTCTATTCAACGTCTTTTTTACAGAATCTTTTCATATATCTAGATTAAAGTAATAAAAAGAAAAACTTTCTCCCCATTTTCCATCATAAAGTCTCGGTCGGTTAATTCTCTCATTATTTTCATGAATACAGACTAAATAGCTGGATTATTAAATCCAAAAATATCTTTATCTCAACAAAGTTACGAGTTTATAACACATTGAATTTAATGAAATGAATCTACGTACCATTAAGTTGGCATAATGGCAAGTTTAACAGTCTAATCTCACAAAAGCCAGTGAAACAGTGGAAAGCATTTAAACTTAGTTAAATGTGGCTCCAAATTCAAAGTTCAGACTCATTACTTCGGTAGTCGGAAGTGCACATTACGCGTGAGTGGGGACATAAATCCTGGGCCCACAAAGATACGACCACGTATTGTTGGCCCAGCCTTCTCAATCCTAGCAATATTCACCTATTCATAGCTCCAGCAAGGATAGTTTTGTGATGAAAGTAACACATACAACTGCTGTTTATCTCCGTTGTGATCATTAGAAAAGTTGCGAGACTTTTCAAGGCACTGCTGTGATTAAAACCACTATATTTTTGCGGAGCGTAGCGCGGCATGAAATATAAAGCAGTTAGCGAACAGAATTGATTAACAAAATATAATACACAGGACGTAAATGTATTTAATGTCTCTCGGAATGGATTGGTGTTTTGAATGAAACATAATTTTAGTACTTAAATAATCACCTTTTTGAGCTCCACGATTACTGACAAATGCTTGCACTGACTGGACAGGTCCACTCAATTCTGTGTGGTTCTTTCTTCAAAAGACCATTTCAGACACTAATCTACATGGTCCTCATATGGCCTGAAGAATATTATGTCTGGACATTAAAAGAGACTGTGCCCTCTGAGTTTGTTTCGGCCTTTTTTCTCAGAGTAGTCAGATAGGAAACGCCGAACTCATTTAGCAGATTTAATTTTTAATTTTTATATGACGTGTAAAAGTGATTCCAATAACCTATTTACAGAATAAACTATTTCATTTTATTTTCTATATTTGTTATAAAGGTACACTCATCCCTAATTTTATAGGTAGCTCGTAATTATCCAAGCAAAGTTAAATAATAACCTAGAAACAAATAAATACATCTTAAAAGGGCTTGGAATATACATACATATGGTGAACATACAAATGTATATCTTTGCCTAATCCTTCAGGGAATTTTAGTCATGATGTTATGTTATATATACATTTTCTTTCGGGGTCCGCAAGGACAAGGACAAGGTAACCATAATTTTACATAAAAAGAGATGAAGAACGTCCCCAATATTAAAGAGGGTTGTCCGTTTATGCAATCCACAAAAACCAGGTAACCGTTCCAAAAAATATATTATTTCAGGACCTTGGGCGAACAAAAATGATCAATCTAAGTTTTGTACCGTACCCTCAAGTTAAATGAAAGGGTGAGACAAGATTTTTATCCTCCGAAATTGCTTCCCTAGAGTACTTCAAAACAAAACGTGTGTAGAATAAATAAAGCTTGTTGTTGCTATTCTAAACATTTACTGTGTTCATATTTCTAGATTTGTTTGTTGAGACCACAATTCTGTGACGTCGTTTACATTCGTTAGGGTGCGTTCGGGTTTGGAACAGTAACTAGACGAGGATGAAAATAAAAATAAAAAAAATAAAAATGCGTTTATTGGCATTACAGAAAAATACACCTTAAAACCCTAACCACCTTAAAGCTCTTCAATTCAAACTTAATAGCGCTTACGGCAGTAAGCTAGGAATTGTATACAGATTTCACTACTAATGTCAACAACGCTTTCAATTTGGTGTGAAAAATACATACACCACCTACGCACAAAATATTCCCCAATTAGTCTACAAATATAAACGCGTCTTACAGGTGAGATATAGGATGGTTCGACGGTATATATAGGATGTACTAAAGCGGTTTCCACGACAACGAGTGTTCAGTCGCTGAATAACACTGAATATTTGTTTGAGAAGGGGTTTAGGCCGTTAAGATAAACAGACAAATGTCCCAGTTTCGACTTGAGAATATAACGTGATAAGAATAAAGATGCCTTAGGAATAATAACAAATGAACTGTCAACACTGGGTATAAAGTTTTGGCAAATTGGACTTGATTAAGGTCGGCTTAACGAAAAACTCGGCTGATGTGGTGTCCTTGATTTTGCTGAAGTTTGTTTTAGTAATCAATCTATTACACGGGCAGTTCAATGTTTATTTTTAATAATTAATTAATAAATCATTCGAATTCGTATGTTTAAAAAAATATTTTACTATTAAGGCTTAATTGCAATGACACTGGATCGATATAATATGGCCAATGTCCAGTGTCTAGCCACTACCCAGGGCTAGATTTGAAAAGAGCGCAGCTGGTTGTGCAAAAATCAACTTGAAATTTGATCAGCTTCTCAGAATCTGGGAGTAAAACTCATTTATTCTAGTTTTGACGTATATTCTTGGGCACCCAGTAACACACCACTAATCCACAATCGGTTTTGAAATCCGTGGATATCAGTTTCATTCGATACCTCCCAGTATTTTGCGTTCCCGTGCGGCTCTTACCGAAACCGATAAGCAATTTACTGAGCTCGATTTAAACTGCGGTGAGAGTGACGTATCGGGGAAGTGGCTTAAAAAACGTTCTAGGTAAAGCTTGTCATTTACCTTCTATTTTAGGTAGTTTGTTATAATTATGTCGGTAAAGTTACTGGGTGGTCGTAAAGTCTTTGTATAATGACTAGCTTTATATATTTAGGTTCATTTATAGGCACAAAAACTTAGATTTTAAAGATTCAAGGGTTTTGGCGCTTACTCCTTAAGAATCGATTTTCATATAAGGCCTCCGGTATGGATATTTTATGAGGAGTGAAATTTATACAAGCGTAACACTTGTTTTATCCGTAAATAACACGGATTAAAATGTTGAAAAAAGTCATATTACCTATTTCACACTTTGATCTGGATATGTCTGTCTGTCTGAACGCTATAAACTCAAAAACTACCAAACGGATTTTCAAACGGTTTTCACCAATGAACGGAGTGATTCATGCGAAAGGTTTTAGTGTATAATTTATTAAGGTTTTGTGTAAATTGGCTGATAATTGACGATTATTGTTGAAGATGTCGGAAAAAATCAGGCCGCCTGGGAGCTTTATTGGCGGGCGCCGCGGAAATCGTGAAAGTTACATAAAATGTATGTTCTACAGTATTGTTCATCTTAAACATTTCAACAAACAAGTCTACAATAGCATATGTCTATCTTTTAAGGATGACCCACAATAACTATTTTTATTTTTCAGAATTTGATAAAAATTTCATTGTTATTTTCCAAGTTTTTTTGACCAGTATTATATTATTCCTTATCCAATTAACTTTGTTACTTAAATTGAGCATTTAATTTAGAATAAAATGTGCTTTGACCTTAAAAGATATCACAGAATCAAAATTACGCGTAACAAAATAATTTTGGTTTGGCAACGAACTTTTACTCGGCTATTAGGTATGTAATCCCGGTATGGGTAGTATGTTCCCGTGGGTTATTTTCCGATATCCACGCGGGCGAAGCCGCGGGCAAGAGCTTTATATATATAACATAATCAGCCTATAAAGTTCCCAATGCTGGGACACAGGTCTGCCCTCTTCGTGAAGGAGTGGGCTATAATCTACACATATCTTATGTCTGTCACATGTCTTCAAATTTTTTATTTTAGGACATGCCGGTTTCCTCACGATGTTATCTTTCACCGTTTTGAGAGCAGTGGTGATGAAATTATTCACGTAAAGTAAAGCGCCTGCTTGGGTTGGAACACACGATACTCGTAAGTCTAGCCGTTACCACTGGGCCACCACTGCTCTCAATATATATTATTACTGATTTAAATATCTAGAATTCTAGAACCAGTGTGAACGTTTCCTAACAGTTTACGCTGCAATTTTCTCTCGCTGTCAGTTCCAGGTTGTAATACTCAGTGGTCGTTATAAATACAAGCAGGTAAGACGATGTGCGCTCTGGAGCAAGCATAAGGTATTTTTTATAATAATAATATTGAAAAGATAGCAAACTTTTTTAGCGTAATGGCGGAACCGAATAGGTTAAGTTGGTTCGGATAGGCGCTTTACTTTGTCTAAATAATTTCATCACCACTGCTCTCAAAACGGTGAAGGAAAATATCGTGAGGAAACCGGTATATCCTAGAACCAAAAATTCGAAGACATGTGACATCTACCAACCCGCACTGGGCCCGCGTAGTAGATTTAGTCCACTGTTTCTCGAAGAGAGGACGCCTGTGTTCCAGCAGTGGGAACCGTATAGGCTGATTATCATAAATGGTACGTTATTTACGTTTCTAGAATAAGGAAAGTAATTTTAAAGTAAAAAATATTAAATAAAATATTATTTTACATTAACTTTCTACTTTACATACTTAAATTTTTCAAATCATTTACATACTTAAATTTTTCAAACCATCGTCACTATAATGCTATGTAATCTCGGTAATATCTCACAAAAAAACGTTAATAACACATGTATTCATTAGCTGGCATAAAATCTGTTAGAAATTCTCCGTATCACTGCATCAAGCATAAATCGAGTCTACGAAATAAATGCTACGCGTAGAATCGTAGCCATTTCGTAGCGCTTTTCGTAGCAGTGTAGCACCATAAAAATCTCATTACATTGAATACACATTTATGTAGGCATGTTTACAGGGCGTTCAAAAACATTCTTTTACATTTTAAAATTATTTTCAAACACGTTTTCGCTGTAAAATATTAAAACCACTGTTTTTGTGTATGCACTGCTTTTGATCGATGTATTTTTAACCGAAGTATTTTACAATTCACCATGGCACCTGTCCCGAATGAATAATCCGAGCCATCAAACCAGTTTTATTCGACAATCGAGTGAAATATTTGAAACAGAAGCAAAGAAAATTAATGTCTTCAGATAAGAAATTTAAATGACTCTCGCCTTTCACTAACTTAGAGATACCTAGGTATATCCAAACGAGTATGCATAGGTGTGCAGTATTCAGTCGGGTAGGCTTCTCTATGAATAAATAAGTCTCGTAGTTTCTTTATTAGCGATTGATATCTATCGGTATTTTTTCAGTCAGAAAAAATTTACTTAGTACCAGTATACCGAGCTAAAAGACGTTTTCGCGTCAAAATCGTTCCATGACTGACTCATTTATAGAAAAAAATATGTCTAAATTATTTATATCTATACAAATCACATAAATTCACTTTACGTGTCTATCTGTGTAACCGCGTTGTTCTTCTAAACTACGCAACGCATTTTGATTTATATTATAAAATAATATTAAACTTGCGAAGATATCTCGAAGGTTTCTTAAGTCGTAAAAATCGTGCGAAACATGGGCAGATTCTTCGTTGAAATTAAGTAGAAGTAAAAAAAAAAACAAAATAAAGATGATTAGAAGCTGGATCTCTGAAGCCCTGTTGTATTTACTGAATATAGATCAAGAGAACTTTGTCATATTTTCGGATTCAAAAAGCAGGCTCCAACATTTTGCTCGAGTACCCTCGAGTCTTCGAGGGATCCCGATATCCATGACAATTTTAGACTCAATTTGTAAGATGCAGTCTATTAATAAAACCGTCACCATTCAATGGGTTCCCTCACACAATGGAATCATGGGTAACGAGGAAGCAGACTTGGCAGCCCAACAAGCATCATATGAGGGTATTAATTACACATGCACACCGTTATACTCAGATTGGCTTGGTTATGTCAAAGATCTATGCAGACAAAGATGGCACGAATATTTTGATGAACGATCAAAGTTAAAGGGAATCTGGTATAAAACCATCCAGTCTGAGCCCCTTCATTACTCATGGTTTGAAGGAACGGAGATAGATAGGAAATATGTAGTAGCTCTGTTGAGGATGCGTTCGGGCCATATCCCATCGAATAAGTTTAATTACCTTGCCAAACTGCGAAGTTTGTGGGATGATTGAAGATATTTACCACGTGCTGATGAAATGTGACCGGAACATATACGATAGACAACGTTCGTTTGGTGTGGGTTTTGAAGTGGGGGCATGTAACAGCATCCTAGCGTCCCCTTTGTCGGAGGAGGCTAGGATGTTGTGTCGACTGTTGTAGGGTATTTACTAAAAATATAAGGATAACACTATTAAGAATGTCATGATTATAATAGTTTCTGTTTATTACTCATTGTTAATTTTAAGTTGTTGATTGTTTTCTGTCACGGGGGTGACATTATCACTAAGTGATAAAACCCCTTCAAATAAATAAAGATTTAAAAAACCTCTCCACCTTCTAATCATCTTTCTTTTCTTTGTTAAAAATTTGACGAGAGAAACTTAGTGCACGTAGTACATTTTAGTGTTTTACTTTTGAAATAGTTTTCGTTTTAAAAGGTTTTTTTAAAGCAATTTTGCCCAGAAACTTGGTGCACCCGCACTTAGTTTTTCTCGTCAAATTTTTCGAAACCTCCAAATAGGTTGCATGTTGCAGGAAGTCGTTGGACTTCCTGCAACAGGTAAAATTGCTTTAAAACCTTTTAAGAAGAAAACCATTTCAAAAGTAAAGCACTAATTAGCCGACATATCCCGGTGTTGTTACGTCAAATTGCGATAACCACACTTGCGGCCGATATACTTACCTTTACCCAGCGCATTAATTTATATAATATTGTTGGTTGCATGTAAAATGTATTAATAACTAAGCTTTTATGATCCTATATTTATAATACTATACGAAGATTTGTTTACAAAGGTCGAGTAAAAATAACTTTAAGTGGTTTTATAAATATTGCCTGGTCGACCGAGTTCTGCTCGGGTTAAAATAAATAAACATGTCATCCAGGTATACCAACGTTGTATCACATTTCCGACGCTGTAAAAAGAGAGAAAACGAATTTTACTAAATATGAGAATTGAGACCTAGTTAGATCGATTTTTCGCCTCGAAAATATTTTTTTGCAACTTTCACCAACATCGTTAGAGCTATTTGCGAGTACGTGATTACAAATATTACTCATATACTTAATAGATAAATAAATAAATTTCATACGCATGTTATAACAATCTAGAAATATTTTAAGGATTGCTTTTTTCATTCTGAGGTATATTTAGTTACATACAAATAAAGGTTTGCAGGAATAAAATTCCGAAATAAGAGTAAGAGAAATATTGAAATAATAATACCGAAATAAGATAAATAGAACGAATAAGGTGATATTCTGTATTGTAAAACGAATAATACTACTAAGGTTGAATGTCACTTGCACGTCATAAGACGTCAAGATCTTTTTTGCTCTTAGGGCCCGATCATCGACACGTAGGTACTACAATCACACCACAAGTCAACACGTGGTCGAGCGCTAGTTTATATGAAAATGAAAAGTTTATTCATACGAACTACATTTGGCCGTCAAAATCAACCGTGTGGGCGATACCGACCACATCAAGGCCGACTATAAGCGAGACCTCCCTCTAGCAGCTGGTCATATCGCAAACACGGCGTTGCGTCCACGCGACGGTGACGACATAAAATTTTGTGGCTACCACAACGCAACTGCAGAAGATGCAACGACACTATTCACAGGTAACCACTGCTTGCATATATTTTGTCAGCGACAAAGCGATGATGTGCTGTGGTTGTCGTACGTGTGAACGGTGAACGAGTCCTTAGACCTGTGGCGGCGTCTACAACGACACATGCGAACTACGCATCAAAGACCTGACGTCACACAAATTTACGACCCCCCGACATCAATCGTCGGGCAGTTGCCCGTCAGACACGACATCCTTCTGGTCGGAGGATCCTCCCTTTTCTATAGAGGATGACTGGAACTTTATACCCTGTTCCTCATACCTCTATGTGTCAGTTACATAATTTACCGAAGGTTTTTGTCAAAAGTAATGAAGCAATGATGACGTCAACTATACTTACAACTAGGTTACACTAAGGTAAAATTGTCCGTGTGAAGCGAAAACCAGACAAACAGTAAATAAACTGAGGAATTTTCACGATAATTCATTTTCTGGCTACAGATCAAAATTGCGTAAGTAAGGATAAGCTCTCGTTTATTAGCGTTTGTACCATTGAGGATAAGTTATGATATAAATAAATAAATTCTTTATTGCCATAAAAAGGTTACAGAAAATTTTAGACCCTGGCTCCAGAGCTAGGTTAAAGTACCTGTATTTTAGGAGTCAAAAGATATGGTTTTCATATGTTCGTGGGTAAGGTGAAGGTAAGTGAGGTATGCTAACAAGTAAAACCTCTATGCTCTCAGCTACGAAAAACGTAGTTTTAATTTCGTTCAAAATAACCCTGTTGAATGTAATGAAAACTCATGATTAGTGGGCATTTTTAGGCTGGGAATACAAGTCCGATTTTTTCATCAGATAGTCTGATCCGGCTATCAAATAAATGCAAGCTATCCGACAATAGCATCGGACGGGTAGTGAATGTTCAAATAAAATAATGGCTCCAACGCCTTCCGATAGCCGTATCAGACTATCGGATCCGACTATCTGATGAAAAAATCTGACGTGCCCCCAGCCTTATTCGGAAAAATATATGAGTAAATAAAGGTCCCTTTCTCTACAGTCCATTTTCCTTTGTAAGCACTAGGTTTTCCTGTGTTTACCCGTTCAAAATCGAATATATCACGACACTAACACAAAAATAAAAGCGGGACCCTGAAAGGGTAGGCTTACACCTGCGGAAGGTAGCATTGGTCATCTGACACCGCGAAGGTTCTCCTTGAAGAATACATTAAGGTCGCCCGTAGTGGGTACGTGTGACCTACTTGTATTATAAATTACTCCCCGTGCCCCCCGCCTTTCCCCTGAAGTCTTATTGCGAAGTTTCTTTAAATTATAATTGGGGCTGGCTATTGCAGCCTGTTTGCGTCTTTCCATTCTGTACAAGGGTGTGAAACTAATCGCGTACAGATTGGAAATCACTTTTTTACCAAGGTCTTCCAATCTCTATACAAGAGTAGTACGCAATTAATTACCCCATTCCTTAATAAACAGTGTTAGATCACATACGAACTAATCGTGTACCTATAGATTGCGACAAATTGTGAACTGGTATCCAACTTGTTTGCGACGTAATACACCATGCGCTAATACTAAATAGCCTGCCTGGCTGCGAGTAACTAGGAAGTAGCGCTCGCCGGCCGCTATCGCAGCACCGCGTGGTTGGTCACAATTCTAACCTAATCAAAATCAAATCAAATCAAAATAATTTATTTGCTAAAAACATGGTATAAAAGATGGTAATGTTAATAATGTGAACGAACATGTTTTGCTTAATAGATATAAGCGTGCAAATTTGCAAATACATGCATAACAAAACAATCTGTCATCATGCGATTTTATATTCCAGGAACTCCTTAACACTGTAAAAACTATTAGTAGAGAGCTATTTGTACAATTTATTCTTGAACATTCTTGTATTTAATGTTTTTAATTCATTTGGTATTCTATTGTATACCTGGACACACATAAACATACAGCTTTTATTATATTTCGCAAGCCTTGGGAGGACATCTAACACGAGCCTGTAGGGGTCGCGCCTGCTGCGAGAGTTTACATCGCTTGCTTTGGCAAACAATTCCCTATGCCTCCACACAAACAAACAAATTTCAAAAATATAAAGGGATGGTAGTGGTAACAAATCAAGTTTCTTAAACATCGGCCTGCAAGATTCGTCGGGCTTAAGGCCACATAAAGCACTTATGCATTTCTTCTGTGCGACAAATGCTCTATTTTGATCCGTGCTGTCTATCCCATTTCACCCAGCTCACGTTATTGTTCTTTTTATTTAATCGAACTATGGCTTTAAAACTCTTGACAGGCGTAAGTGATGTAGTATAGACGAGCAGTACTTCAGTAATTCGTGTATACATTATCATATCAAATTTAAATAGCATTACAATGTATACGTGAGCAGTTTCCTATGGTTGCGTTCTGGCCTTGTATAGATTAGAAATACGCGGCATGTTCAGATAGAAATCAGTAGACTCAGTTGTCCAAGGTTTCGCACCTAAAAGCGAGCCGTCCACCGGCAGCTTAACTACATGTGCGTCCACCCACATGTATGAAAAACTGGCGAGCTGAACTAAACAAACCTTAGACTAACTTAGTTTATTAGTTGAGCTGGCGGTGGACAGCTCGCTATATAGTCACGTCATTACGTGTCATCATGGCGATGGTTGAGTGAAAGTGAACAGCAAGTACTTAGAGAAACAGGGGGGATGATAAATCACTGGGGCCGACAAAGCCGAAAAAAAAAATACAACAATTTTTTTTTTTAATTATTGGGGCAGTTGAAAATACGTTTATCAATGGTTAGGAATTTGGCGTTGAACGCACTAACTGCAGCATGTATAGTCGACGTCGTAAATGGTTTAAGTCCTTAAACTTAAATGTCTCTTGCACGTCATAAAACGACAAGGCCTATTGACTACGTGACAGTTAGATAGTTTTAACCGTAGGAAAGTTGTCAAAAGCATCATCAGCCTATAATGTTCCCACTACTGGGACAGGCCTTCTCTATGTCAGAGGGAGTGGGCTGTAATCCACCACGCGGGTCCAGTGTGGGTTGGTAGATTTCACATGTCTTCGATTTTTGGTAAGGACATGCCAGTTTTCTCACGATAATTTCCTTCACGGTCATGAGAGCAGTGCTGATAAAATTATTTACACAAAGTAAAGCGCCTGCCTAGGTTCGAACCTACGACCTACAACTCGTAAGTCGCGGTCGTTACCACTGTTCAAAAGCAGTAAAGTAATTACAAGTTCGACTATTCCTTAAAAAAAAAAAATCTTGGAGTTTTGTGTTAACAGCTTTCTAGACTTGAAATTAATTGGAAAACCACATAACGGTAGTAATTTAAATAGAGTGCTTCGAGCAATAGTTTCGTAACTATAAACTGCAAAGGTTCCATATTAATTAATCCATTCTAACGTAGATTGCTTTAGCAGCGTTTGCAAGTTTTCTTCGCTAAATAAACTTCCAAGCCGGACTTCGTCGATACTACATTTGGAATTAACGAAAAGTATATCCAGCATTGAGTTAATCCATGGATTCATTGGAATTAGAATCAAAAGAGGACATCTATTATCGACAGAACATTTTGTCTTGTATTATACATAAACATAACATCACGCTTCGTTTCCCCGAAGGGTTGGGCAGAGGTGTCCCTGTAGCAGGTTCACCCACATTTCGCCAGTTATATTTTAAGTCCCATGTAATAGGGGGCGAGCCTATTGCCATCAACCGGACACAAATCCAGACTCCAGGCTGCTACTGAGAAATTTCAGATAGAAAAACCCAATAACACTTTGCCCGACCTGGGAATCGAACCCAGGACCTCATGCTCAGCAGTAGCGCTTGCGACCACTAGACCAACGAGGCTTGTATAAAGCCGGTTTTTCGTAAGTTTTTGACTTGACTTTTTTGTGGGCAATATGTGAGCCAACACTGTTTCCATAGAGCATTAGTCTGTCATACATAGTCTTGACTAGGTGTTCGCAATGGAATATGTATTGTAGTACCTAGTATGGTCACGTAATTGTTACTAAAAGCTCTTAAGCCATATTTACATGATGGAAGTTTCTTTGCCTCTGGCCTACAATAAAATTGAAACAAAAATGTCTTACATCGTCTAAACACTATTTAGAATAGAATAGAATTATCTTTATAATTATCTATATATTATTCAAGTATCGTATGACTCACAAATGATTAATAACACTTACAACTATATTAGTAAAACTGACATAACCACTGTGAGATGGCACAACAGCGACCCCAAAAACACAGTCTCGGCGACTTGAAATCATGCTTAGGATACTGTTGGAGCTGCTCCACACCCTGCGCACCATGGAATCGCATCTTTTGCGCATGGTTGTGTAGAAACAATCAAAATAAGGCTGGTCATCTCTTATCTGCCACGGTTTATTTAAATTTTTAAATTGTGTTTGTTTTTATATTTTTATTACAGATGCTTTTAACGTGCACGTCTTTCTACATTGTTCTAACATGTATAATTACAATTAACTTGAATGGTTTAACCAATTTTTTGGTTTAAAAATGTGTCCGTGGAGTTTCCTGCCCGTTCTTCTCCATAGGTACCTACTATGCTTTGGAATGGGCAACTAGCTTCATCTTTCTGACCGACCGACCCCTTGACAATTCAAAAGTACATGTAATTGGTTTATCTACTATATAAAAATAAGTCGGGTTTTCCTTCCTGACGCTATAACTCCAGAACGCACGAACCGATTTCCACGGTTTTGCATTCGTTGGAAAGGTCTCGGGCTCCGTGAGGTTTATAGCAAAGAAAATTCAGGGTAGGGTAGGTAGGTAGGGTAGGTAGGGTAGGTAGGTAGGGTAGGTAGGTAGGATAGGTAGGGTAGGTAGGGTAGGTAGGGTAGGTAGGGTAGGTAGTTAGGTGCGCCGTAAATAAGTTCTTAATGCTACCCGTGCGAAGCCGGGCCGGGCAGCTAGTTTGAAATAAATACTTTGAGTTTGAGTTTGGCGGTCAAAATCAAAAACAATCAAAACAATCAAATTTAGGCGGTGGAGCTTTTACCACGGTGCCACGGGCATTTATATCGCACTCTGTAAAACAGGCTTTATGTACACGCAATAGTAATATTTTTATAAAGCTTGTCTTTGTTCAGCAATTAAATTATCCTAATTAATATTATAAATGCGAAAGTAATTTTGTTTGTTACTCAATCACGCAAAAACAGCTGGGCAGATGTGGATGAAATTTGGCTCACAAATAGACCATGATCTGGGTAAGATCATAGGCTATTTTTCATTCTGGATCGCAGACGAAGTCGCGGGCACCAGCTAATGTTTAATATTTGTCTGGACTACAATTACATTTCATATACACCATGACTTTTTAGTCGTCTTACAGAAGCAGCCCACTTCATGTATCCAATGACTACTACATTTTTTTTTTAAATGCTCTACGCCGTGACATTTTAGTTGTCTTACAAAGGGCCTCTGATGTGTATATAACTAGGGAGATACGAAGGAAACGAACGAGTGTATGGTACAAAGGCTAATTTAATACTGTTCGTACATAAGGAGTCAACTGACAATATTAATATTTAGAGCATGTGGGTAGATACGCATCATTCCTCCACACTTAGTTTTGAAACCTGTTGACAAAATAACATAACATAAAATAACTTAACATAACATAACAATCTTATACTAATCTACTTATAATATTTAGAATAGTCTACTTTCTTTCTGGGACGCTCAGAACGTGCTCGTGACACAGGTGAGGTAACTGGTTCCTGTATGACGACCGCGGCTTGAGGCGCCTGACCTTCGGATACCTCACTACATGTCGGTCGTGCAAGTTCTCTGCTCACAGTTTCAGTGACCGCACTTTGATTCCTGTCAGCTTCAACACTAGTTTCTGTCGCAGTATCAGTCGGTGCTGCACCATCCTCCTTCACCGGTTCCTCCGTAGCTGCACCGACTACTGTGCTAATTATATTGGACTTGCTGATATTGTCTGGCATTGGCAATACTGGTGGTCTAGTGGGAACTCGTGAAGACATTGGACTGTACACAGGAAGTGAGGCTGCCGATTCAGGTTCATTAGAATCGACTGATCTGGAAATATTAGAACATTTTCCGTTCTTACAATGTAGCAATTGGTCGACGTGCCTTATGGAAAATCCATTTTGTTCTTCAATAAATATTTTAAACATTCTATTTCCTATGACCTTATTTACTACTCCTAGTTTCTAAGACTCTTTCCTACCACTATACCACCGGACCCATACCTTGTCACCAACTTTAAAATCTCTGATCTTACATTCAGTTGTCCTTAGTGTTGACGTTTCACGCGGTTTCGATTTTATAGGAAGTATTAAATCAAGACGCGATCTCAAATCCCTCCCAAACATTAATTTAGCGGGCGAATATCCGGTAGTACAGTGTATCGTGTTCCTGTACTCAAAAAGGTATCCTAATAATTTTTCTTGCAAAACACTGAGAGACAAGCTTTCACTTAAAATAATTTTTAAAATTTTTTTACAAGTACGTACTGAATTTTCAGCTTGCCCGTTGCTACATGGATGATAAATTGGTGACGTCATATAATTAATGCATTATTGGAACAGTATTCTAATTTATGGCGTGACGAACTAGGTTATTTTAATAAGTTTAAAGTTTATTTGCAACTGAAGGAAAATTCTGTGCCAAAATTTTTTAAGGCTCGTCCCATACCTTTTGCGTTGAAAGAGAAGGTGGAATCAGAATTGAGCAGGTTAGTCGGTCTGGGTATATTAGTGCCAGTAAGCAATTCACAATATGCAACTCCTATAGTCCCAGTTTTGAAAGATAACGGCACAGTTAAGATCGCAGGAGATTTTTCAGTCACACTTAACAAGGATCTCATAATCGATAAGTACCCGCTACCTAGAATTGAGGAAGTGTTCGCGAAGCTTGGTGGGGGCGAACATTATTCAAAAATAGACCTAAAGAATGCATATAACCAATTTTCTCTCTCGGAAGACTCCCAAGAGCTTACCACAATAAATACATCAAAGGGTTTATTTAAATATACACGCTTAGTTTATGGTCTTGCCAATGCTCCTGCCGTATTCCAAAAAGCAATGGAGGTATTGTTGTCGGGTATCGAAGGAGTAAGCATATGGTTAGACGATATTTGTTTAACTGCGCCAACGAAAAGGCTTCATTTAGCGAGACTAGCACAGGTTTTGAGTAGGTTAGACGAAGCCGGGTTGCGCCTTCAAAAAGATAAATGCGAGTTCTTTAAGGAAAACGTAACTTATTTAGGTTACGTTATCGATAGAAATGGTTTACGTACTAGCCGCGACAAAGTTAAAGCCATTTTGAACGCTCCGGAACCGACCAATATGACAGAAGTCAAAAGGTTTCTCGGAGTAGTTAATTACTACAGGAATTTCATCCCATCCTCGTCGCCAATGATGTGTATATAACTAGGGAGATACGAAGGAAACGAACGAGTGTATGGTACAAAGGCTAATTTAATACTGTTCGTACATAAGGAGTCAACTGACAATATTAATATTTAGAGCATGTGGGTAGATACGCATCAGCCTCTCAATGTAACTGAAATAAAATACCTCTAGGAGCAATTAAAAAATTGTTTCAATGTATAAATTTTTTTTTAATGAATGTATTGTACTCATTGGATACATGAAGTTGACTGCTTTTGTAAGACGGCTAAAATGTCACGGTGTTTATAAAGTCAGGAAAATGTATTGTTAGGAAAATTGACTAGCAACTTAAATTCAAATTATAACTGTCATTGTCACTTCGACTGTTGAAATTGACGTATGGTTAATTTACGTAAGTAAAGAAGTTCACTTTCAATTAAATTTCGATCAAAACAACGATTTTCATATTCTTTACCGCTGTTCTCAAGTTCGCGTCAGACGAGCTGTTATAGTTGTGGCGGCGTCTTCATCGCCGCATGCGAACTACGCATCATAGACCCGACGTCACACCAAATTCTGACGTCACACAGATCCTGCATCGCGCAATTAGAGTTTACCGCGCGAACGACATATATATATATATACGACTACCCGACATCAATCGTTGCCTTTTGAATCCCGCCAGACACAACACCCGTCTAGTCGAAGGATCCTCCCTTTTATATAGTGGATGTTATTCACTTCAGGATTTGATAATATAATTCAGGATATTTGAACTAAAACGCGAGAGACCGTTAAGCAGACCGGTCCGCTACGATTGTTGAACTTAGACTGAGCTAAACAAAAATGGCGTCTCAAGCCATCAAGTCAGGTAGATTATTAGGTAGCAGCGCCGACGAGGCGCTGATCCAGCAGTAACCCCTACAAAGTTTGAATAATTGTGCGCAATAAAGGCGTATGCGCGCGAGTGTAGGTACGGTTAAGCACTCCTACATAAACTCACGCCTTCTTCCCATGGGGGTAGGCAGAAACTACAAAAGGCCACCTGCTACGATCCTTACATACTCCATTTGCTTCTTTTACGTTCATACATCTGGTCATACATGTTCTACGCACCTGACCTTTCTGAAGAACATAACCATTAGATCACATATTTCCTTCTAGGGCGTCTGCTCTTAGCGTTTCCACTCATCTACCTTTTGCTAGTCGCCTTTCATTCATCCTCTCAACATGGTAATCTAAGCTTACTTTTAAAATATTTTACTCTACATCGCACCGTTGCCTTCCTGAATCATTCCTAGGTATGGTTTAGCACTTAAAATTGAACTAAACTGCAACTGCACAGCAACTTGGTCGGCGTGTTATGAAATTACGTAAATTAGGCTACAGAGTATTTCGACGCATGCAATCATCAATGAAAATTTGTCTGCATAGGCATTTATCTCTTTTGTCAACTGTATCTTGTTTGAACTATATTTTCCGAGCTTTCGATATACGTCTACGCAGTGAATTTGTAAAATAAAAGAGACACGTGAAGCAGTTGTCAATACTTGGTATGGCGTCGGCTCTTCATTGCCACGAACACACAACAGCCGGGGGAGGTCGTAACTAAGAGAATTTTCAACATTCACTAAGTCTACACTGTGATCTTTGTTAAAACAAGACTTTAAATTTAATCAGAACTTCTATCGAAAATTTACAAGTTCGGAAGTTGTGATAACACTAACAATGATTGATACCTACGTTTTTTTTTATAACGCAGAGTTTGACTATTTTCTTTTCAATGATTCCTACCTACGGTCCTCTAAACGATATACAACTTTTGAAATGCGCGTTTTTTTTAACAAAATATTAAACTACAACAAACACCCCTTTGTTCTCCTCTGTACCAAGCCAGAACTTCGACAAGAATTTAAAACCAAATATTTCTTAATTCAAATAAATCTGTCTCGTTGGCACGGACAACTGGATCTTACTTCCAAATAAAAAGATCTATAAAAAGTTTTCGAAACTGAAGAAAAATGTTTCCTTATATAAAGCCCAAAAGAGGGACAAGAAAATTTATAGGCAATTTACGCACCTACTACACACTCTCAAACTTTGCCCTTTTATTGTGAGTGCCCACTCGTCCCCTATTTTCCTGGTTATTCTATCATTTTGTACCGTTTGTAACCTCCTTGGAAATAATTGCTTTAAGGCTGACCTCGTTCTTCGGATTTTCTTAAAAAATGTCTTTTTGTAAAAGCTTTCTTCAGTCGTGAGCCGATTAGAGAAGTGTATTTTTTGTAACGTCCTCGAGGCTCGACTCTTATATTTGCGCTCATTAACTCTTTTTGTGTTTGCGGAATATCTGTTGTGTAAAACTCTTGAGAGATCTTATTGAAGTGAGGACTTACAGTCATGAAAATGACTTACATAACTAGTTATCTCTTTCGAGTGAACATTCAATCGCTCTCATTACCTAAGTTTCTAGACCGGTTCAAAACAAAGTTCAGTGAAGAATACGATGGAGGGCAAACCGCGGCCGCCTCGCAACCCGCGCTCAGCCACCTTCAAAGCCAAACTTTCCTCAAAGCTAACTAGACATGTTTATTCCAATTCAGTTATTCTATTAATGTTTGAAGAGAACGTAATGAACTCTTGTAAGTGAAGTATTCAATTTTCTCACACGCAACCATACTGACTTACCGTCTCTCCTTTGAGTTTAGTGTTCGTCAGTAATTGGATTTTTGCCTAACTAAGTGATACAAATAGAGTTATCAGACATGCCTGATGTTGGATCGATGGCTGAAAGTCGAGCGTTCTGGTTAAATCGTGTTATTGAGTTGTTATTTGTTAAACAAACATGACCTAAAGTGATTTAATACACTAATGGCGATACACAATGTTTTGAAATAATAAAACGGATATTGATCATTTTTTTGAAAAATGTTTTTAATTTAGCGATTATGAAAGCCCCATGTTCACGATGCATTGGCCTGTCGCATACCATAAAATCGAAGCAACAATTGACTGGCACCGTCTAAACAACACGTACAAACTGGTGTAGGTTTAAATAGCAGGTACAATTAAATCGCATTCAATTCTGGCATGAAAATTTTCTATCATTAAAATATGAGCGAACGAAACAAGTTTAAAAAATCTTAAGAAGACCTTCAATAAAACTGAATGTAATATTCGGGAGTGCAAACACGGGCAATACTTGAATCAATTGTACAAAGACGTGCAAAACTTGCATGCAATAATTGAATGTCATTATATTGAAATCGCATGCGTGTAAACACTTGCTTGCAATTCTTGAATGGCAATAATTGAACGTGCTTTATGGCATGCGATTATTGCCCTTGAACGTTCGAGAACCAGAGCTCGGTTTGAATGGGGCTTTAGGCTTTGTATTGAGCGTTTGAAAAGTAATACAACTCTATTATTAACTAAAAAAGACCCACAATTATAACACTGAGTGGATTGAAAGCGAAAAACTTCCTCATAATAATTAAGTCTTAAAATAAACATTCCGAAGTTTGTTCGAAGTTTATCGGTCAGTCAAATTTGAAGGGACGTCGCCTTTTTAGGGTTCCGTAGTAAACATGGAACCCATAAAAACATGGCATGGGTATACATATTAATCACGCCGACAAAATGGTATAATAAAATGAAAATCATGAATAAAAAAATTTTTTTTTAGGTTACCTCCCCTACACGTAAAGTGTTTTTTCGATGGGTGTCGTTGGAGAGGTCGTTCAAAAATTTTGCAAGTTTGAAAAAATCATTTTTGGATTCAAGGATCCGTTTGCGAAATATTAAGCTTTAAAATGCAAATTTTTGTTGGAGTCAAGCGCCCCTCCCCCGACCCCGGAGCTAAATGGATGATTTTAGATATGTGAAAAAATTCACGTTATTAGTATATATAACGAAATAAAAAGTAAAACTATCACAGTTGAGTAGGCTTTACAAGTTAACGAGTAATAATCGAACAACTTAGATTTGGTTGGATTGGAACTTGGATTTCAGTTGCGAAAACATGTTGTCCCATACATTACGTAAGGGACAACATGTTTTTTAAATACAAAGTTAAGTTTGTTCTTGGGATAAATTCATCTCAGTTACGGAACCCTGCATTGTGCG
This sequence comes from Omphaloscelis lunosa, assembly GCA_916610215.1. Taxonomy (NCBI): domain Eukaryota; kingdom Metazoa; phylum Arthropoda; class Insecta; order Lepidoptera; family Noctuidae; genus Omphaloscelis; species Omphaloscelis lunosa. Next base: position 14,238,169 of record OU744258.1, read on the forward strand.
TGGTACGACACGCACTTGACCGGTTTTATATTTAGCGTCAGCGTCACTTTAAAACTTTTGTATCTAAATAATGACATTCAAAATCGTATTAAATAGGAACCTATATTTAAAAAAAGCTACGTTGTTTGTCAAACGAGATTGGCTGAAAATGTTTGACACCTACCCGTTTGAATAACAACAGAGGTTAATGGCATGAATAGCAGTACCATCTATTTTTAGCCTGATGACATCGTATCCAACTAAACTATAAACGAAGTTGACATACTGAGGGGTCACATTTTTTTAGATCTTAGGTTACCCGCGAAGAAAATTATTGAACGAAGTAAGTTGTTTAGAATATGCCACGAGTCACTGCGACGCAACTTGCAGAGCGACGGACGGAAACAGATGAGGCGCGCATTAATGAAGTGAGACTGAGATTTAAAATAAAATAAAAAATATATTTTTATACACAGGTTTATGTTTGCAGCTAGAGCTATGCAGTGATTGGTCTATTAAAAAAAAACGTATCATTTTGAATAGACCAATCACTGCACAGTCTGTAGTTCAGGAAACTCACGACGGGGACGTAACCTTCACGGTGGCGGTAGCAAAGCGTTAGGGCTCCGCGGTCGGCCACTCAGCCGGCGCGCGTACTTTGGAATGATGATGCAGTTACAGGATTAAAGAAACTTTATTCTTAATAAAAACATATACATATCACTTGAGAACAATACTAAAACATACATATATCACACAAAGTTCGTCGTCATCAGTACGCAAACTAGATACCCATTTAATGCATTCAATTTCTCCAAAAGTGGTCGATCCGCAATAACATACTGACCAAGTTCAGTTTTATATGCATTGAATGAGTGTAGATTTCTTATACTAGAGGGTATTCTGTTATAACGTTGTGCTCCTTCAAAAGTAAACTTTTTTTTGTCTTAGTAAGTTCTAGTTTTGGGTGAAACTAACAAGCATAACATGTTACACAAATGCTTGTCCTAGAGCTGTAAAAATTTCTGGTCTATAACATTGTTACGGAGAGACACTGATCTTCTACGATACAGGTACTAACCTAGTTTAGAGGCCAGGGTTTCAATGTATGCTACCTAGCATAAGCCTCTAAATGTATATCCTTCTCCTATACCATTGTAATCGTTATTTCAGGCTTAGTTCAATAAAGATTTTATTTAATATTTATTTATTTAGGTAAGTTTGAAAAGTCTTCGAATACAATACGTTGCTTATAAATATAGTCCACGATAACAGTGAAGCCCGTGGGGATGGGAATCTTAGCTTGCGATAATCAGAATAGTTGCGTGATGACTAGTTTACGATAACGGAATTACGCGGTTTCTTGATGAAAGGATGTCCTTATCTTCGTCTTCTTGCGGTATGTCACTATCTTGTGTTGTGCTAGTAGGGTCGTGATATTTACGCGCGCGCATCTCTTGACGCAAGTCGCATCGCCCGGGGCGATGAATGTGCTCTGAAAGACGTACAGAGGTGTATTTAAGATATAATAGGTAATACGGGCTGGTGTCTGCAACTCCACGTCAAATGGGAGTATTTTGCGTACGGGGGAAAATGGATTATTTGATCCAACTCAGCTCCTTTAAGGTACCATTCCGTAGCCGACCGTAGGCAGCAACTGCAGGTGACGTGACGCCACGACACGACTGGTTTCTTTTCCGTAGCTAGTGACACAAGAATACGTAGAATACGACGCGTCACCTGCAGTTGCCGCCTGCTGTCTGCTACTGAATTGTACCTTGAGGAAGACCAGCAACGGCTTGGTGTTACTGACAATCTCACGGAGGGTACCTGGGTTAGAAGTACTTTGCCCTGTAAGTGGCGACCACCGGGCAGTTTAGAAGTACACTTACATATGTGTGTTCTCCATGCAGGCTCTGCACAGCGGACTGTCTGTGACTTCTATGACAAGGAGGTGTTTATTAAATGACCCGTGGCCAGTTATAGCTGCTGTAACTGTACGCAGCTGTGTATTTAAGTTAATATTGAACCGACGATAAGAAGTAGTTCTTTCTTCCATCTTCCAACAATGATATAGGTACAATAGGCCGCACGTCAGTGGTGACACTTTGACCGTGAGCTTTTTTTGTTTATTAATTAAGGAACAAAACAAAATATAAACAGAAAGATAACAAAAACCACAATAGCTTTGTCCGGATGTTGAAACACTTCTAAGTAATATTAAAATACTAACAAAATATATAATTTATGGTTAAAACATAGTTTTCAAAACAGTGTGAGATAGTTTGTAATAATAAATTAAAGTACAAAAGCGATGACGGCACGGGTCAGATAGCCCGTCGACGCAAATTACTAATTGAAAAATAAATGCAAAAATCAAAGAATTTTGCATTTATTTTATAATTATTATTTGTTATTTCCGATTGAATTTTTGTTGCAACATTTGTTGTTTCAATTGTAACAATTTTTGTTGGAACAGGTGGCCTAATACAGAGTTTCAATATATAAGTGGAAAGTTTATCATCCCTGTTCATACCGAATAACTTTTTTTTATCAGTACCCATGATATATTACATAGTTAAGGTATCCCAAAACACAGGTACTACATACACCGTTTTGCGGACAATTTTTCAGTACGATGAAAGTCTAATACATACCTACTTAAGAAAAACAAAAGCCTTGTACATTTTTGTATATTAGCGTGTTGCGTGTCAACGTTGTGTTTTTTTGTTATATGTTTTACTTTCGTGAGACACATAAACATGTTTATTGTTATTTATGGTTTTACAAACGTGCTTGTTTCGGGATTGGCCAATGCTTTACCCCTAAAGGAGCTATAAAACTGAGGTTATTACAGTTCATCATAAACTCGAAAGTAAAATAAAGTCTAATGGGGTGCATAAAAGCATGAAAAGACAAACTAAGACGTATGGGTCGATTCAAAGAAACTTTTATACTTAGTTAGTCGTATCCTGCGAATAAATATTAAATTATTGACAGTTTTTCTATGAAAAAACTGTCACACGTTAATTTTATTCCATGAACCAGTTTTCGCCAGCGGCATCGCCCGCGAGATATCTTTATAAATTATATAGCCTATGTTACTCAGTGATAATACAGCATTGTACACACGGCTACACATCAAGCTATACATTTCCAGTATAAGCTGACTAGAAGGGTTCTGTTTTTCCTTTTGAGGTACGGAACCCTAAAAAAGACGTGCACTTTAAAAGCGTTCAGAATACATAACTCTACCTACTCTGTTTTGATTTAACGAAAGGTGTCTCATAAAACCTAAAATATAATATCATAGGGTAGGTATCTGAGGGGTAGGAGAAGATAATGGGCATAGTTCACGCAACTGAAAGCTTTGTTGTTTCATTACTTGCCAAAAGGAGCAAGTTAGGCATAAACTTGGAAGTTCTATTCAAATCTCAGTTGCTGAACCTTTGACCTGTGGCCTTTATGAGGGAAAGGTAAAGGTGCAGGTAAAATTTAATATGCTTTCCTATAATATGAGGATCAGGACTCAGGTCACGGATCAAGATGAAACATTATTTATTTTAGCCGTCCCTCTTAAACATTCTCCTGCCCTCTTTCCAATTTATTTGGGTTCGGCACAACATGCGCGCATATCTTAGAAAGTATTATGTATGTTCGTAAAAACTTAGGACTTTTCAAAATAAGAAGTGATTTCCATAACATAAATAAACAAATTTAAATTAACTAAAGCAAGCAAGTCATTTCTTAAAAACAGTGTTCGCTTTTATAACAAGTTTCCAAAGTCGGTTACAGATCTTAACGATGGGAAGTTCAAAACCCACATCAAACGTGACCTTATCAAGAAAGAATATTATAAAATTAAAGACTACGTTGAAGACAAGGAAGTTTGGCAATGATTCCTTCTGCTCATGTGGCTTCCCTGGTACCTCATTAACGGCATAATTATGATAGAGTTTATTGCTGCCAAATTACCATCTCTATGTTTTTTTTTTCTTGATATAATTATCGTATTATTTGACATTATATAACTAAAATTTAATTTCATATCTTTATTAGTTAATTTTGTGGACATGATAATTATTCAGTATTTTGTACAGTTGTAATAGTAATCATGAATTTCAATTTGAGTTCATGTGTTCTCTTCCATAAATTCTCTATTAGTTATCATCTCGGCACTCAGCCGCTTTCTAGCCATAGCATTTTTCACACAGTCCATCCGTTTCTTAGGTCTTACCCTACTCTTATAGCCATTGACATTCATACTCAAAACTATCTTTGCTCAAAACTTTCCTCACGACATTTCCTCTTTCCTCCTCATCACATGCCCATAACATGACAACCGATTTCCGCATAACTTTTCAGTCACTGGCGCCACTTTCAGACTTCCTCTTATGTACTCATTTCATTCGTGCAATACAACACATTCTTCTTAGCATTCTCATCTCAGTTGCATGCAATTGTATTAGACAAAATATTTGACCGAGTTAGTCTAAGTCAAATCATTTATTCAAAAGGCACTTTGATCGTTAAAGTTTACAACAAAATAGAATTGATTCTAGTCTTTTTTTAAAAGTATAGTCGACCTCATTATTGCTTTACTATCCTTAAGCTGAATGTCACTTGCACGACATAAAACGTTATGACGTACACGTAAACGTGACAATAATAATAAATAATAATGAATTTTGATTTAAAATTGATCGCTTTTACGAACATACTTATTTCTTTTCTAAACTAGTTTTGAAATTGAGATTTACAACTTGTTTGTTTTTTTTTTAACAGTCCTTACAGAACAACGAAATTTGACAGTTCACCACCATAACAAACGATAGCTAAAAACGTTTTGTCGATACATATCCTGAAGAAAACCAAACCCGCAGGAGCCAATACAATAAAATTGTAACAAAATATCATAAAAAATAGATTGTGAGAGGAAATTCAATTCGCCGCCTTTCAGAGGGAGGAACACAAGGTTACAAACAAACAAACAGAAGTAAAGTTATTCATTCGGTAGATATCGATCGACGCAGGTCAGGGGAGACGTGACCTGTGTGAACAACCCCAACTTTCCCCCTAAATGGCCCTCGTTTATAACGGCTATGCTGCTAATAAGTCGCTTCCACCCAGGAATATTTATCTTTGAGCAGTTCAAGGTAAAGTAACCCTACCCCTTATTGTTACGGAACTGAGTTCTCTTTTGCCTTACTCGCGAAAAGTTTTCTAACTATTTGAGTGATGCTGGCGAAAGTTCAGTTTAATATTGCGTTTTGCAATCAAAAACAAAAGAAAGTTTCACATAATTTAATCTGCATTTATGAAAAACAGAACAAGGGAAAGCATTCTTGGGGCTTATTGGAGACTCGCCCCAAATGAACTCGCCCGATTTTGGGCGAAGCGACCATTTGAATATTTTTTTGTTTCTCTTGGGGCAACTCGCACGAATTCAATTTATTTGTGGACGAATCGACACGTCCAGCAATAGGTAGTAGTAAATTATATTGGCGCATAGAAGTCATTAGGATAAAATAAAATTCGTCCACAAATTGAATTCGTGCGAATCGCCTGAAGAAAAGCTAATATTTATTAAAATGGTCGTTTCGCCCGGATTCGGGCGAGTCACCACTAAGCCATTCTTGGCACCATTTTTATTTTGCAATATCTGTAGGATATTCAAATTTTTTGGATATTCGTTCAAGTAACATCGTCGAATGTTATTTTATCACTGTGGCATGCCGTCTCGAACATGTGTCTACATTTCGTACTACCTCAAGCTCACTTTAGTTCAACCCCAACCAGATTTATTCACGTCAGTTGTATTTTTTATTCAGTTTTGTATTCCTTTTTCCTTATTGTATAAAGGAGAATACCTGTTATTTTTTTAATAAATGATACTTATTCGTTCCAGGGCTGCGCTTTAGTGTTAATTTATTATGAAAAAAGAAAATAAGGACGTGTGTTTATATTCTGCTTTCCTTTTTAGTGTTGGCGACGTAATATTGTCAAACATTTTTCCTTTAAAAAGTTGTTACGAACAAACATGATAGTATGCATACAGTAGATACGGCACGTAACTAAGGTTTTGGCATATTGGGAGTAAGTTTGAGCATGTACATTTAGTGCAACAAAAAAATTTACACTTTTATTGTGATTTTATTCTATTGTTATCGCCACAATTTATTTTTGAACAAGTCTGTTAAGAAAAAAAAAAAGCGAAAACGAATTCTGCGCATCTACGATTCTTGTCAGGTTACTTTATTATTAATCGTTATTATTCAAGCCTTTTATTTATCAAAAAATACATTTTACTTACATGGTATCATAAAATATTCATTGGTTTCTAATTAAATAATAAATTAAGCATGAATTTTAACAATAATTTAATATAAAAAATATAACTTTAAATAAATAGATTGAATTTATAGATTGGATAAATTAAAATATTATAAATTTGCTACATAATCTCTTAATCAATGAGTGTTATTTGGGTGCCCATGTAAGGGCGAAGGCTTCTTCCATCTTTCGCCATTCCTCTCTGTCTTGGGCTATTCTAGTCCAGGTGGGGCCAGTCACAGCCACAATATCTTCGCAACACCAGCGCCTGGGTCTACCTCGGGTGCGTGGTGCCGGCGACTATTACTCGACATAAAATATCGCACGTCGAATTTAACTACACGTCAGATTACTCCTCAGCAAGTAAACAAAAATGGCACCTCAGTAGCAGAGGGTTAAGAAAAAAATCGCGTTTGTAGACCGTTGAATTATCTGTGTGACAATTTCTTTTTATAGATGTACAAAGATCTTCTGTCGCGTGGCACATCAGAACGAACAACTCCATCTTGTTTTTCAATACCTGTTAATTTAATTGCCTCGTTGGTCTAGTTGTCGCAAGCACTACTGCTGTGCATAAATCGAACCCAAGACCTCATGGGTCTTGGGTTCGATTCCCGGGTCAATAATACAAAAGTCATTGATTCAAACTAGGCTGAGAATTAGCACTTTTCGAACGTCAAAATTACATAAGACAGCCCTCCAAAACGCCCAATCTTCTCCACTTCCTAGTGCTTTAGCTGGAAAGAAGTGGCGCAACAAACTCCCCAGCAGCACAGCTGCCTTTTCAGTTAGAAAAAAAAATGATTCAATACAATAGTCAAAGTGTTTTTGGATTTTTCTGTCTAGAATATGTCAGTAGCTGTCCGGAGTCTGGATTTGTGCCAAGTTGATGGCTCGCCCCTATTACATGAGACTTAAAAATAACTGGCGAAATGTGGATGTACTATAGGTGCACCTCTGCCTAACCCTTCGGGGAATACAGGCGTGATGATGTTATGTAATTCATGTTAATTTCATTCACGAGTCAAAAGCTCTCATTGTGTTATACCTATTAACGTCCGTAAATAAAATAATCACAATTTGGTACAAAGTTATCATAAACACTAACTTAAAGCTTATAGCACCCTTAAATGTTGATGAATGTACCGAACTCGGTTCGCGCTATAATTTTGTCATTAAAGCAAAGTTTCCCACAATTTGCCAGCACTTGCGCTAAACTATCGCATTCAACGTGCGAGGTATATACTTATATAGGATTCAAGTTATTAGTGCTTACATTACAAGACTGTGATAATTATTTAAACTGAACGTGTTTCGGTATGAGGAATGGAGGTGTTCCTTATAAGAATATTAATAATGAATTACAATTATAACACTGAATTTGATGTTGCAACGGTTTTAGGTGTAAAAAAGGCATCATAAAGGTTAAGCAACGCTTGCCAAGGTCGATCCCTGGATGGGTGCCCATCCATTACGTACCGAGACCCCTTTGTACCTCGGAAAATCATTAAGCCATCCCTTGTCTGTCATTCGTGTAACCTTGACAGTCGTTATGGGTAGTGACAAGCCCGAAAGTCTGACAACCAGTCTTGCCAAGGGGTATCTTGTTACTCAGTTACTAGGTTGTGGAGGTGAGACGGACAGTCGCGCCATCTAAAATATTGGTATTCAACTGCATCCGGTTAGACTGGAGGCAGACGCAAACATAGTTCCGAAAAGGCTAAGCAGATGATGATGAGTATGATAGTAAAGATTAACTATGCAGCTGACTATCCTTTTGTGAATAAACAATAAGATAATTCTAATTTTCGTGTGGTTAGTGACTAACCTGGTGTCAGAGTTTTAAAGCCACCCATGGGCCTCTGGCTCAGTTTTACATGCCGTTGAGAAATATCTCTCAGGCATGCCAATTTCCTCACGATGTTTTCCTTCACCGTTTTTAGAAGCAAATGATGATTATACAACCTACATGAATCCGAAAAGTCTGAGGTTTGGGTTCGAACTAGAGACCTTTGACTTGGCAGTCCGACGGTCATACTACTAGGCTATCACTGCTATTTACAAGATACTTATTTAAGAAAAAGCCAAAAGTCAAATAATTTATTTCAATTAGGCACTTAAAAGGCACTTTTGAACGTCAAAATTTACAAAAAATAGAATTGATTCTAGTCACCCCTTCCAAAAGGTAGTTTTCGTATGGAGAAGAATAGGCAAGAAGATAGATACGGGTAAAGGTCTATTCAGAGTAGGTAAATGCTAGGAAAATCTGACCCATTTACAGATAGGAGATATTATGACTACTTTCGGTTCGTCAGGAGCAGTTACCCTTACTGTTCATGGCAATTAAAACATATGGTCGGTCTCGCACCTCCATACTATTATGTCGTTTGAATTTATCTGCTAAAAAAATTCAAACGACATAATTATTTTTAATTAATTAATTTTTTTATTCATTTTTTATTTGTTAATTATTTTTATTTATTTAATTTTTTAAAGTTAATTTGTAAATACTACCCGCCCAAAAACAGTGAAACAGGTCTATGACCTCGTAGATAAATCAATCTCGCAGCTTCGTGGCTATTAGTCACAAAGCAAATAAGGCACAATTTGCTAAACTTACAACACTAAAGTCACTAAAGGCTCGTTTCCGATGATACCCGACTAATTACGATCGTATCCGAAGTCCTTATTCATGAGCTCTTCAAGCGAGGTCGTGGGTCGGAGTTACAAATTGCGGTATTACTAATGCTAAATGCTAATAAGGAGACAAGGTCATGTCAATGGATGGGAAGAAGTACCTTGACCCAAGAAACGAATTAGGTACGGGAAAAAGATGGTGAGAAATACTTCAAATGACGATGTAGGTCGATGAAACTGAGAGGGAAGCTCGCGTAGGTCACCTAGAATTACCCAGTCACGGCTTCTTAACACGTTGCTGATTGGTAACTTCATGTTGGTACTTATGATAAGATAATCAGTATCTAATCATATCAGTTATCATGAGGGTTGACGGCAAACTGATTAAAGCGGACTATTAAAAACGTTGTCTATAAATTTGAAGCAGTTAGTCTCCTCGGGTGCCGTTCACGTTCTTGAGCGATGCGACTTGCGACGCGTCTTACGTCAAGCGACACGCGCGTGCGTCCCATTTTTTTTCATCTGTCACTCCCAAGTCTCGTCGCGGTGAACCGTGGCATGCTTTAAACAACTTCTTTCATTTGTTTTCTCCGTAGTCGCTGTCGCAAGACGCGTGTCGCTTGAGCGTGTCACTTGAGCGTGTAACTCGTAACTTCGGAGTTACTACCAAAAGTTTTCGTCTATGTCGAACATTGAGTAATGTCGGTCTCAAAGTTTAGTCACGAAGGATTTAGAGCATATTTCTGTGTGCTAATCTATATATATAAAAATGAATCCCTCTTTCCCTTGGTCACGGCATCACGCTAAAACGGATGAACGGATTTGGGTGAAATTTGGGATATGGATAGACTTTGACCCGGAGAAGGACATAGGATACTTTTTATCCCGATATTCCCACGGGATCGAGACTTATGCGGGTGAAACCGCGGGGCGCAGCTAGTAACATATACTTTTAGCATTTTGTTTGTAGGTATGTATAGAATTTAAAAAGACACAATGACATCAATCGGATAGTTCAATCTTTAAGTGTACAAACAGACAGATAGACAGAGAGACTATAAATATCAATAACTTTATAAACTTACTATTGCCTTCTTGCGCATAAATTATGTAACCTAAACACAGTCTCGTGTTATAACTCTCTCAGGAAGGGGGGAGTGTTCCCCTCTCTCTCGAAGGAGGTTCCCGTTCAGTTTTCATAGACAATTCGCACCACTAATTACTAGGAAATTCTCGCAACAATACTTAAAAGCTTCCTTTACTAGTAATGTGATAAGATGTAACACTTTAGAATCATCAGGGAGCTTGGAGACTGACTAACGGATTAAATGCCAATTTCAAGAGCTATCAGTGTTAATGTTCCGTAATAATAATGACACTGACAACTCATAAATGTGGTTTAGATGTGCTGTTCGCGTTCAGTCGGTGAAATCCGCCCTTAGAGAGCTGCCTTGATGAGATAAATGTATGTATATCTACGGAACCCTATACATACAGTGCATAAATGCTGCTTCTGTTTTTTTTAAATATTTCTTAACTTACCTTTGATTTAATATAATAGGTGTACATTTAAAAAAAAAAAACAAAAATATATACCTATTCCAAATATTCAGAGACACACTTTTTTTGGGTGGGAAATTATCAAATAACTTCTCCCGCTCTGGGCGAAGCGGGAGGGCGTGTCAGACTCTTACTGACTAAATCCCACCCGTGTTCCCTCAGTTGCTATTTTGCCAGGGGCCACGGTATCCCTTTCGGACTTTCCCGTGACCCCGGCAGGCATCGGCCCTAGCGGACCCCGTCAGTTCTGCTGATATCGCTTTGAGGCGCGCGTGGAACACAACGCGCCGTCGACCCGGGTCTGGTCCTTATTGGACGGCGAGTTACCCATTGATCTCCGTCCGAAAGCCCGCGCCTACGGTGGCTGGGAATCGGCCTGCGACTCCCGACGCCCAGGGCGCGGAGACGACACCCTGACGATGACGATGAGTGAACTTTATACCCTGTTCCTCATACCTACTTACCTCTGTAGCTCTTTAACCTTGTTTTAGTATGTTGCCAAGCTGAAATTGACGTCGGCTTTCCCAGGGGGTTACGTAATTTTATTACACGGACGGTTCGCATATTGATAAACTAACCGAACACGGTAAATACAATGTTATAGGGGCGAGGATGTTGTTATATCAACACAGGGCTTTATAAGAATAAAGCCCTGTGTTGATAGAGGACATTCACGATCGACGTAACATCATTAGCAAGTCATAGTATTACAACTCTTATCTCAGTAAAAAAAGTATAAATTAGAATGACTGCCAAGAGTTTTATAAAACTCACGGCAATTATTCTAATTTGAAATTTATTACAACTACTATAAGAGTTACATTACAATGACTTAGCAATGGTTTTACGTCATTCAAATTTGATCGTGAATGCGCTGCGAAATACGTGTGACTGGAATACGTGTAACGAGTTGTGATGAGTTTCAAATTACAAATATTAGATTATATTTTTCTGTTGCAATCTAGGACATTGGCCAAAAACAGCAGTGGATAGGGATAAGTGGAAGAAGGAAAGGGAGGTATTTGCCCTGCTGTGGGACACAAGTGGCTGATGATAATAATAATAATCCATGACATGGTCTCAAACTTCGCATTATCCTAATCCGTTCATTCGTTTTCGCATGATTAAGTAACGACTCCACAAACTTTCACATTCCTTCCGTATCATAAGATACTCTAAGTAAATTGTCCTAAAGTTGAAAATACCTATAGTATCACATTTAAAACTAAGATGCATATTTTATAGACTATATTTTGGTAGATTATAAATAAAAAATAAAAAAACGCACGTTGGTATTTTTAGGAAATGTAATGCAATGTAGAATGTGTGAAATGTTATCACGGAATGCAAATGCCACATACAGTAGAATAAATTCAAACACAGTGACCATACGTCTCTGCATTTGTGTTTTCTGTAAATGTATTTTGGTTTCGATATTTTAACTGAAAACTTGCAAATGCAGTACGAAATATTGGGGCAGTGACAGCTCGGCCCGAGTCATCTCAACCCGAATAATAATACCAGATACTACGTTGTGAAAACGCCTAAAAAAGTGCTGTGTACCATCGCCATGAATAGTATCGACCTCTTAGAATATTGGAGATTTTTTTAATTTATTGATAGATTTTATTTATTTATTTTTATGAATAAATGTAATTAATATTATTATTTTAATGAAATTGAATGCTATGATTGTTTTCTGCAATAAAGACTGTTTTTATTTATTTGAATACTTATTCATATAACCAGAAATCAGAATCGCAGAAATCGCCTTCTTCGTTCTAGACTATTCTAAATTTGATGTGCAAGAATGAGATAGAAAACTTTTATATTGTCTTCAGATACGATGTGTGTTATTTTCTTAGCAAAGGAACGCTTGTCTTTTTTAATCCAGATAATTAAAAAAAATAATGAACTTACTAGGTACTTATTTAGGTATCATAATTAAAATAGACATTGTAGGTATTATGTTTTCTTGCTTTGTATGTAAATAAAAAAACGAAATCTTCGGAAAACAAAATTGTATTCGTAATGACTTATTTTTAAATATCGATTTGCTGCCTGACCGTACAAATCACCGCATCGTCATCGGGAGTGAAATATGTCGTATTATTTTTCGGGTTGAGATGACTCGGGTCAAGCTATTACTGACCCGAAATATTTCCATTAAATATTATGTAGGTACCTTTAATATTTGTATTTTTTACGAATTTTATATACCTAGCTAACAGAGAGCTATAGTGAAAATTAATTTTAAATGAGACCTAGTAAGGGTCGAAAGGTTGATTCCATCATAAATAAAATATGAATCATGTAAGACATATTAAATTACATTTTCTTGTGGTTTAAACCCTGATAATTAATTTTAGGCTGCCCGCCTGTATAGCGTTTGCGTGAACTATTATACCAAAAAACTAAGTTCAAAATGGCGCTCGACTGATGTAGTACCCAAGTAGCAAAATTCTCCTATAGTTATCGACTTTTAAGACTAAACGTCTTATAGGAATCTAATAGACGCTAGATCACTGATCTTACAACAGCATTTTATAAAACGATCTCCGCTTTTGATACTATAAATGCATTTAATAAGATTGTTTAACGTCTTATTTCATTCTTCTATAAGACATGCACTTCTATAAAAGTCTAAGATATAGCTGCTATAGGTCAAGGATATTATAGGATTGATTTTTCTTCGTCGTGACTTCTAACGGATTGTTAGCACCAAACTAGCATGCCCTCCGATTTTTATAGGTAAGATTCTACTTATACGTGTCCTACATTTGCTTTTACTAGAGTAATCGTCCTAGAAACGATTTTTTTTTTTTTTTGAGGGTGGGAAATCATCAAATAACTTCTCCCGCTCTGGGCGGAGCGGGAGGGCGTGTCAGACTCTTACTGACTAAAACCCACCCGTGTTCCTTCGGTTGCCCTGTCGCCGGGGGCCACGATCTCCTTTTCGGTTTTCTTCGCAACCCCGGCAGGCATCGGCCCTAGTGGACCCCTTCAATTCTGCTGACATCTCTTTGAGGCGCGCGTGGAACACACCGCGCCGTCGACCCGGGCCTGGTCTTTATCGGACGGTGAGCCACCCATTGCTCACCGCCCGCAAGCCCGCGCCTACGGTGGCCGGAAATCGCCTCGCGATTCCCGACGCCCTGGGCGTCTCCTCCTGCGGCGGTTAGGGGCGTGAGGGCGCGAAATTTGCCTCTCCCTCACGCGTTCCGCCTCCTCCTTCGCGAGCATTACCGCTTCGCAGAAGGAGGTGACGGCCTCCCACTTCCTCTCGCTCCGTAAACCTAAAACTTAAATATGGCGAAGTAGATATGTCCTGTAGTAGTCTTAACTTTGACTAAATTGTATTATAAAAGTTTTGATAATGCAATATTAGGGCATGTGATCCAGATCCAATGGTGGCTTAAGTTTTTGTTAAGATTATTGAATAAACAAATAATAAATATGTTTAGTTTTGAAGGGGCATGAATATATGTTTATTATCATCGAACACTTTATCAATCAAATTAATTTCGCATGTTGAGTAGGCACTCTTTACACAAAAGTTATATGTTATACTAATAGATATTGTAATCTGGATTACTTTCCCTTTGAAAATAATATATTTCTTAAGACACCAGCACGTCACCGTTACAAAAAGAATGAGGAACGAATGCTCTAGTAATGGCATCACTCTGACAACTGTTGGATCAATAACACCAGTAAAAGTACCTAATAAGATAATTATAAAATCGAACTGCATTTTCCCGGACTTTAACAAAACAACTATAGGGCGTAATATTCCTATAAAATACGCCCAAATACGGTTTTATAAGCGTTTATATGATTTCTATAGGACTAAAAATACATGCTCCTAAGTAGGTAAAGTAAAATTTTCCGTGAGAACTTAGGTGAAGTGAGCTCAAAGTGACCTGTCAATAGTGTTAATCCCTAGCTTCAGATGAATGACAGCACACTTCACAGGTGAGATTTTTACAGAATAGACTGGCTATTTACTTAATCATGATGCAGCATGCTCCTAGGATACTTACAGGAACAGATTTTGATAGTTGGGTAGGTAAAGTAAAAATCTCCGTTAGAACTTAGGTGAAGTGAGACTGAATTGAGCTGTCAATAGTGTTAAGCCCTAGCTTCAGATAAGCGACAGCACGCTTCTAAGGTGAGATTTTTACGGAATAGACTGGCTATTTACTTAATCTTGAGGCGGTGAAGCGGGTAATTGACATAAATGACTACAATAATGTGACTACCTATCTACAGAGAGGTCATTTAGAAAGTTTGTATTTTCGTAAGATTCGTTCGTAAATGTTTCTAATAATTGAATGTATGTCGTGCACGGTCATACTTCAAACCAATAATAATACTTTTTAAGGCGACACTAACCAACTTTTAATAATTTTGTGCTGAAGATCACGTCTAAACGATTAGTGTTAATAATTTGGAAAAAATATGTATGTTAAATTAAAGCATTTTCTTAATAACGTAATCTGTGAATATATTTTAGATTATGTTTATATTACGTAGTGTCTTTAATTTGTCAAGTTATGTCTAAAGCTTATAAATAACTGAGAATCACGCAAAAATTATTACGCGTATTTTTCTGATACTTTCACCATTTGAAATATAATTAAATTTTGTATCTTTTAGTATACGTATTTTTGTTAGAATACCTGTTTTACGTATATTAAATTAAGTACTGGGCGACCGAGCTCTGCTCTGGTGAAAATAAAAAATGTTCATTTAATATTTATTATAGGATAGTACCTACTAATTCCATACTGCCATGATAGTAGGCACTTACTAAAGGCTCTTTCAAACAGGCGCGACACGCGACGCGACACAAAGACACCGCTCGTCGCGCGACGAGCGGTGTCTTTGTGTCGCGTCGCGTGTCGCGCCTGTTTGAAAGACCCTTAATTTCATGCTGCCATGATCATTATTCTAATGTCATTGTTGTCATGTCATTATAAATTATCTTGTTCTAAACTTTGAGCGACCGAGCTCTGCTCGGGTGAAAATACGGAGAAAACTAATTTTCCCACATAAGAGACCTAGCTAGATCGATTTTTCGCCCCCGTAAACCCCTACATTGCAACTTTTATCGAAATCGTTAGAGCCGATTTCGAGAACGTGAGTACAAATATTACTCGTTTAATAGTATAGGATACTGCGTCTAATTTGGGACAGCGCTCCTTCATGGGTGAGTCCTATTACTGGTTGGACATACGACGCGTTGCGTGAGCTCAGTACAGAACACGCAAGCTAACAACTGAAGGTCATTGGCATCTGCGTCTTAATTGCTACATTTATAATTCATTAAATTTCTATGCAAATAAAGCTCAATACAATATTATTAGAACTTTACTTATATTAACGGAACGAAAGAGTCTGGATCTCACAACACAAGGAATCCTAGTGTAAGGGCTAGGGATTCCCCAGGGCGTCGGGAGTCGCTAGCCGATTTCCGGCCACCGTAGGCGCGGGCTTGCGGACTGTGAGCAATGGGTAGCTCACCCTCCGATAAGGACCAGGCCCGGGTCGACGGCGCGTTGTGTTCCACGCGCGCCTCAAAGAGATGTCAGCAGATTTGACGGGGTCCGCTAGGGCCGATGCCTGCCGGGGTTGCGAAGAAAACCGAAAGGGAGATCGTGGCCCCCGGCAACAGAGCAACCGAAGGAACACGGGTGGGTTTTAGTCAGTAAGAGTCTGACACACCCTCCCGCTCCGCCCAGAGCGGGAGAAGTTATTTGATGATTTCCCACCCAAAAAAAAAGGGCTAGGAATTTAATCCACTTGAATGTAAGCTTAACGAAATAAAACGATTTTTATTTTTATATGTAAGCTACCATTAACCATTAGGAACATATTTCTAAGAATTTCACGAAAACAAAAATCTGTTTGCGTGATTCAGAATCAATCAAGATATTGAAATCTGACTCTCTTGAAAATGTACGAAATGAAATGACAAGGAATACGTGCTCATCATAAAAAATACTTTTAAAATTAAGTACCTAAGTACATTTTTTATTTTTATGTTTATTAAGGCTTGGAATATCAAAGACATTTTATTGGGTGGCAGACATCATGTACTTACTTATTTTATAGAAAAAATAAATGTTTTCTTTCATGACATGAATTCTTTAATACTAATGTAAATAGGTATATGTTGAAATGTATGTCAATCAATCTGCCTAGCCTTATTCCAATTAAGTTGGGGTCAGCTTCCAGTCTAACCGGATACAGCTGAATACCAGTATTTTAGATGGAGCGACTGCCTATCTGACTTCCACAACCCAGTAAATGGGCAATACGATACCCCGTTGGTAGGACAATTTTCAGAATTTCGCTTCTGACTACCCGTTACGACTAACAATGATTTACGAATGACAGCCAGGACCAACGGCTTCACGTACTTTCCGAGGTTCGGAGGATGTCTTGATATGTAATAAATGGTCACCCATCCACGAACCGACCATGGTAAGAGTAGCTTAACGTTCGATCGACTCGTGCGTCTGTTATTATTTAGCCACGATGCTGAAATGTATGTATGTAGGCATATTGAAAAAATGTGTGGGAATCGTTTGTCACGATAAGGGTATGTGATGCGCAGGAATGAGGAAAATGTTGTGACGAAAGTTTTGAGTAGAATGTGGATGGCTATAAGGGGAAGGTCAAGGTCAAGGTAATAGGGGAAGATCAAAGAAACGATGGATGGACTGTGATATTGCTAAAAAGGGGGTGACTAACGAGATGACGACTTATTGAGAATTATAAAAGACAACAGACATGTTGCGATGACCACAAATAAATTGGGAGAGTGGCAAGAGAATAATAGATGTAGTGTTTTATATTGAGTTACAGCATCATTCAGCAAATTGAATGTACCACTTGAATATCTGCATCCTCAAGATTGCTCAGCGAGCCATGGAGCGGGTTATGCTTGGAGTCTTTCTGAGGGATTTAATCTGGAACTAGGTGATCCGGCAGAGAACTAAAGTTATCGACATAGCTCACAGAATAAGCAACCTGAAGTGGCGGTGGACCGGCCATATCAGCCGTAGAACTGATGACTGTTAGGGTACACGTGTTCTTGAGTGGAGACCGCGAATCGGTAAACGTAAGGTAGGACACCCTCAGGCTAGGTGGAGCTACAATCTTCGCAGGGTGGCTGGTAGCAGCTTGATGAGAGTTGCCAAGAATCGAACTGAATGGCGTGCAATTGGAGAGGCATATGTCCAGCAGTGGACTGCTGTAGGCTGATGGTGATGATGATGATGATAACTGTATCTACATGAGCCATAAAAGCAGGCACAGACCAGTACCCTAATTCCGTACCTTATTTTCGTAAACAATTATGCCTAATTTGTTTCATTTTGACAGTTCAATAACATTCATTGCGTTAGTTCCGTTGTTGAGCAAATATTTTTTTCCAACTTATGAAGCAATGGATTAGCAATCTGTTTCAAATCGAAACAAATTGTGATTATGTTGTATTGCGCAATTAGGGTACTGGCAACGCACGGTTTTCAATAACTTAATTTTTTACGTGAAAAAACTATTTTTATTCAGTATAAATTGCCCGGCTTTGCCTTTTCGACAGTCTTATTATGACAATTTATATGCCCCACGGCAACTTAATACCATTTACCATTTTAATACCATTTCGCCAAATTTAGCTATATTTATCCACCACTTGAGTTCAATAAACCAATAAGGTACTAACACTTTGTTCAAAAGCATTTGGTTATAACCACTAAAGAGTAAATAAACGAACAGAAAGTCCAATAGAAGTTCAATTCTGTAGTTATACTAAAATAACAATTTGTGTTAGTTAACGGGTAAAGCGAAGGGTTTTAAGACGAACTATCGAGGCCACTCGGCTAATAGCCGCTAACGATCAATGTTGGCAACACTCAACTAAGTTAATTACTTGAAGTGCTCGGAGATATTTGAGAGGCGGAATAATTAACGTAAGCTGATGCTGGTTCGCAACGAGTAGCTATTGAAAACAAACTGAAATTGTGTTTTAGAATTTTTCAGTGATCTGTCTCCTGTGTCTATGTCTGGATTTGTGCCCGGTTGATGGCAAATAGGCTCGCTCCCTAATACATGGGACTTAAAGATAACTGGTGAAATGTGGGTGGTTTACAATAGAGACATCTCTGTCCAACCCGTTGGGAATATTAGGCGTGATGTTATGTTTTGCATCTGTCTCAATCTGCCTAACTTTTTCCCAACTATGTTAGGATTGGCTTCCAGTCTAACCCGATGCAGCTAAATATCAGTATTTTCTATGGAGCGACTGCCTATCTTACCTCCACAACCCAGTAACTGGGTAATACGATACACCTTGGTAAGATTGGTTGTCAGAATTTTTGGGCTGACGACCCGTAACGACTGTCAAAGAACCACGAAGACAGCCGGGATCAACGGCTTAACGTGCTTTCCGAGGCACGGAGGAGTTTCTGTATGCAAAGCTGGTCACCTATCCTCAGACCAACCCCGGTAAGCATAGCTTGATCGATCGACCCATGTCTGTTATTGCTTAGCTACGAGCTCCTCCCACGAGTTTATGTGTCAGTTTGAAACCTGTAAATCGGTAAGTGGCATTTTAATTTAATATTACAAGCGTGTTCAAATACCGAATTGTCGAGCTTCACTTATTGCGCACTAGATATAATTGTCACAATCGACGGTAAAAAGGATAGAAAACTTGATAATGAAAGTGTATATTATATACACTTCACTCCACAAAACCTTGGAAGTCAAAAGACAAAACAATCTCGTTTCTTTAAATCGATGTAAAAGAAACATCACTCATCTTAACAAGACCTATGTTAAAGCTTTAGGTACATACTGCTACACATCCAACTATACATTTCCAGTTTATGCTGATCTGGCATTGTATTGGATTTTCGTACAATACGAGGTCAGTTTATACTGGAAATGTATAGCTTGCGGTGTAGCCGTGTGTACCAGGGGCAATGCTAAATAGGTATGACAGCCATATTTGCCTTGCAAATGATGAAAACAGATGTTACGGACAGCTAATTAAAGTTAGTAGGCGCGCCGGTTGCTCGGAGATTGCTCGCTAATCCGCCGAGCGGCCACGATGGACCATAACTTGCAAAGTTTTCATAAAGATTGTCAAGTGACTGAATTTGAGGATTTGATGTACTCGGAATATTAATAAATTATTAATTAATAAGTCATTCAGTGCCCTGTACTAGATAGGAAAGTTTATATGAGATTTTTATTAAACTACTAATTTTGTCTACTAATTTTGCTGCTTCGCTCACATGACTTTGTATTCTTTGGATTTTACAAATCAATGGAAAATTAATCTTAATACCTAATTCATGATCACTTTTGGTTCCTGGTCTCTGGTCTGCTTTAGTTAAACCGCGGGATTCGCTCCAGTTTGACCAGGGCTTTATGGATCAGTAAAAAATTTAGGGTAAATTTTCAGTATGCAAAAAACCATTTAAAAAATCGAGATTCGAAGAACAACCAGAGCGGCAGTCTGTAATTTGGCGATCATATCGACCGACAGTTCAGGACACTGAAAAAAAAAGCGATATAAATGATTGAGTATGGTGTATTATTAATAACATCTGCTACCGGGCTTTGTGTTTTCCGTTTTAGAGGTTTTATGCCGCCCATGGGTTTTTGACTTGGCTTCAAATGTCGTCGAGAAATATACTAATATACTACGTTACTAATATACTTCGATACTTCACAATGTTTTCCTTCACCGTTTTTGGAACGAAGTACTTTAATGAGGCTTGTAAATTATCAGAAATAGTCACGCTAAAAATTGTTAATACTTGCGACTGTCTTCTTTTAATTAAAAGAGAAAGAAAGAGAGAGAGAGAACACCTGCAGAAAAAACAAAAGAAAAGAGTAAAGTGATTTCAGTGTCGTGGGATAAAATTGTCGAATACACTGCCGATGCCGGAGAGAGAGACAGTGAGTGTGAATTTGGTCAAAATGAAAGTCCAAGATGGCGGCTCTGAAACTTTTAAAACTTTTCGTGAAAGGTATCATTTTCTTGGTTTTCAAGAGTGCAAAAGCCGATAGTGAGGTCAACATGAAAATTCAAGATGACGGCTGCGACAATTTTCAAATTTATCGTCATAGGTATGCTTTTATTGGTTTTCGAGGGTGTTAAAGCCGATAGTGGAGTCGAAATGTAAATTCAAGATGGCTACTGCGAAAATTTAATTTTTTTTCGTTATGGGTCTTGTTTTCATAGTTTTCGAGGGTGCTTAAGCCGATAGTGAGGACAAAGTATAAAACCAAGATGGTGGCTGAAAAAATTATCAAAATTTTTGTCATGAGTGTCGTTTTCATAGTTTTCGAAGGTGCTGTAGTAAGTCAATAATCATATGTGGTGATTTTAATATTAACTTATTAGAAAATAACTCGAACACTGTCAGATTACTAAGTCTTTTTAGGTCATTTGATTTGTCAAATGTTTTTATTGAACCAACCCGAGTGACAGCTTCTTCTGCAACTTGTATAGATAATATTTTTTGTAACTGTGATTACCTACACAAACAAATTGTAAATAAGTTGCCATCAGATCACAGTGGACAAACAATAACATTTTGCTCCTACATACCTTTACAAAAAATTCAAATAAGGTTTAGGCCAATTACATGTAAAAGTTTAGAGAAATTAAATAATTCTTTGGCCAATAAATTATGTGTTCAGAGTTTTAATAATATAGATGACCCAAATGAGTTCTACGCCGAGTTCTTTTCACTATTAAACACGCAATTTAATGACACTTTTCCACAAAAGACTAAAAGTATTTACACAAAGTTCTTATTTAGTGATTGGGTGCCTCCAGGTATTCGTAAAAGCAGGGAAAAACTATTTGAACTTTATGGCCTAAAGCAACATATGAATAATACAAGCTTTCATAAGTATGTTGCAAAATATTCAAAAACTTTTAAAAGTGTGTGCAAAATAGCCAAAGCTCTTTATATTAGCAATAAAATAAAATCAGCTGATGATAAAATAAAAACTACCTGGCAAATAATAAATAATGAAACAGGTAGGAAAAAACAGCGAAATACTGAATTTAATTTAGAGACTGCACATGGCCCCATTAACTCAGATATAGAAATAGCTCAAGAATTTGAATCCTTTTTTGCTAATATTCCCCTTAAAGCTACTCAAGCTTTAAATTCCTCACCCGCGCTTTCTGCTGCCTTACTTAGACAGAATGTGAAGGCTTGCCCTTTGGAGTTTAGGTTTCAGCATACAAACCCCCAGGCTGTTATAAAAGCTTTTAAAGATCTTAAAATTAAATCAACAGAAGATCTATGGGGAATGTCTGTAAAAGTCTGTAGATCTATAATCGAAACCATTGCGCCCTATTTAGCTTACATATTTAACACCAGTATAGACCAAGGAGTCTTTCCGGATCTCATGAAACACAGTAAAGTAGTTCCATTGTTCAAATCTGGTGATAGTAAAGAACCCAACAATTATAGGCCTGTATCAATTCTACCAGTGCTCAGTAAGGTGTTTGAAAAGTTGATGCTCAATCAAATGTTACCTCACTTTAATAAAAATTCCATCTTTCATGAACAACAGTACGGTTTCACCAAAGGGCGTTGTACCACTGACGCCGGTGTCACCCTAATAAAGAACATTTTTAATGCCTGGGAAGAAGCCCAAGATGCCATTGGAATCTTTTGCGACCTCTCGAAGGCGTTCGATTGTGTAGACCATGAGACACTTCTGCTGAAACTAGAGCACTATGGGATTAGGAATACAGCTCTTGATTTACTTAGATCATACCTGAAAGATAGAAAGGTTAAAGTTCAGGTAAACGGCGTAAACTCATTAGGGTCTGAAATGGCAATGGGCGTTCCCCAAGGTTCGATATTGGGTCCATTCCTCTTTTTAGTTTACATTAATGATTTACCCCAATTATTTCAAAATCAACCGAAGATGGTGTTATTTGCAGATGACACATCATTAATCTTTAAAATAAACCGACGGTCACAAAATCTTGAAGACGTTAATAGCTCTATTCTGCAATTCCAAGATTGGTTTACGGTAAACAATTTAGTACTAAATAAAACAAAAACCAAATGCATTAGATTTAAATTACCTAATGTTAGAAGTAGCGAATGTGACATCATATTGAATGGGGAAAAACTGGAATTTATTAATCAAACGGTTTTCCTAGGAATCACGCTAGACGAGAAATTACAATGGGGACCTCATATAACATCTCTTGCGGGGCGGCTAAGCTCGGCCGCTTATGCTGTTAGAAAGATAAGACAGTTAACAGATGTAGAAACCGCGCGATTGGTCTATTTTAGCTACTTCCACAGCATTATGTCGTATGGCATTTTACTGTGGGGTCGGGCTGCTGACATTGAATCCATCTTTATTTTACAAAAGAGAGCTGTCAGAGCCATTTATAATCTACGTCGCCGCGAATCTCTCAGGAAACTATTTAAAAGGATTAATATTATGACGGTACCTTGCCAATTCATTTATGAAAATATTATGTATGTAAGGAAAAATCCACATCTTTTTAATAAAATAAGTGATAGACATAATTTTAATACTAGAAATAAAGATAAACTAGATCAACCATTTTTCAGATTATCTAAAGTACATACATCTTTTATGGGGTACTGTGTTAAATGTTACAACAAAATACCTTGTGACATATTGCAATTAAATGAAAGGAAATTTAAAACTCAGATTAAAAGTACACTTTGTAAACAAGCATATTACAAATTAGAGGATTATATCCAAGATAAGAGTGCTTGGAAACATGCTGGTCCTGCTCCATAGGACAATTTAGAATCAAGACAAAATCAAACAGGTTGCTAATTTAATTGTTAAATTTATAATTTTGTATTATATGACATTGATTTTACATTCTGTGATTACTTCCTCACACACTGACTTATTAATTTTAAAAACATTAGGAAAATCGTCTACTTTTACTATGTTTGTAAATATGTGAGCACCATGTATCTATCATATAATTAAATTATCTGTCGTTGCTTCATTTTTAATTCTTTTTACCTATTGTGGTATAGTAATTTTATTCTAGGTGCATCGTCTTCACATATAATTATTTAAGTAATGTACGTACTAATACAAACTATTGTAAAACATTTTAAAAGAGTAACGGTGGAGTTTCTTGCCCATTCTTCTCCATACGAAAACTACCTTTTGGAAGGGGCGACTAGAATCAATTATATTATTCTGTAAATTTTGACGTTCAAAAGTGCCATACATGGGCCTATTTGAAATAAATGTTTTGACTTTGACTTTGACTTTGCTAAAGCCAATAGTGAGGTCGAAATGTAAATCCAAGACGGCGGCTACGAAAATTTTCAAATTTTTCGTCATGAGTGTCGTTTTTATAGTTTTTGAGGGTGCTAAAGCCAATATGTGGTCAAAATATAAATCCGAGATGGCGGCTGCAAAAAAATTGTTATGGTTTTAAATCATACGTGAGAAAGAACTTCGTTCCTGACGGGGGTCCCCTGACCGCACACGTTTTTTAAGCAATTGATAATTATAAAATACGCGCATGAATCCGAAAAGTCAGGGGCCTTAAGTTCGAACTCGCCTTGGGCTTGGGTTGGAATGGGACTAGGTTGTACCCCCCACTTCGTCTACATATATTCTGGATTTCCAGTTTATGAGATTCATTTTCAGTAATTCCTTTCTTCATGTACCTCTAAACTAAACTCACCTTCCTCTCATGTTTAATTTTGGGTTGTTAACAAGACCGTATGACTTCTGCCACTTAAATAATAATATCGATCACAAAATCGGTTTAATACCTATGTAGAACTTTGCTTAGGAATGTTGTCTACATAATCATTAATATGCGTAGTGAAAATACAATATATAACGTAAAATTAAGGAGTATCAAATTCCCTCTCCAGAGTATTAAATCGAGTTAATTGGCGTAATTATCACGTGCGCCAAGCGTTGGAAGCCAATAGCTGGAGGTAACATAATATTTATATAGAATCAGAAGTCGAATTTTATGTTAAAATTGATGTTTTTCTGTTCGAGCTCATGCTCATGGATGAGTGCTCTTTATATAATTAAATTGTAATTATTGGAATCATTTTGTTTCTGAGTTTAAATTCAGAACAAATTGATATTAACCTTTTTTATTCTAAAAAAATACTAAAGAGTTAGGAGCCATATGAATAAATAATACATTCTGTTTCATGTTTTATTATATCTAGTCCTGTGCTGTGGACATAGGCCTTGTTCTGGGTAGTTGTCGCGCTGTGCAGGCAGGTTAGAGGT
Organism: Omphaloscelis lunosa; assembly: GCA_916610215.1. Taxonomy (NCBI): domain Eukaryota; kingdom Metazoa; phylum Arthropoda; class Insecta; order Lepidoptera; family Noctuidae; genus Omphaloscelis; species Omphaloscelis lunosa. The sequence goes on from OU744258.1 coordinate 14,263,006, forward strand.
GACAGACACAACTCTGTCGATCAGTGATACTGCTATTCATTCACAGCACTTTTAATTAATATAAAATTAACTTGGCACTATGAATAATTAAAGCATGCCCTATTGACGGCTTACGGTAGACGGTCGGTATACTAATATAAAATTATGGCATAAACGTTTCATCGTTGGGTAATTAAATTATACAGCACGTCTGGTAAGCGATCATAACATGAAATGTATGTCAACCAGCAATTAAAAAGTTTTATTCTTTGTATCACATTTTTATTTAGTACAGTCACGAGTATAAATATATTACTATCCACAGCTCGCCAATAATATCTGATTCTATAACTGACTACTCAGATATTTATAACGCTAGACATGTCCGATATTATTGCATTCAAAGAATGAGGTGACGAATCTTTTTGGATGCTGCTCAGATAGTTTTGGAGTTCCTTCGATATCACATATTTGTGCTGCTACTTGTATATAGGTATAGCTTTTATAAATTATCACATATATTTGCCGTCATCTTGTCGACAGATATAAATAGATAAATTATGAAATCAGATATTATTGCCGAGGTGTCCATAGTAATATATTAGGTAATGCTCGTAACTGTACAAAACATTCAGATTTCGAAGAGAGTCAAAGCATAGTTCACCAAAGAACTCTGTCTTCACGCTCACAAGAATATTCCTCTACACATTCTCGATACCCTTTTCAACATTAATTCACGTAAACGTGTTTCAGTTGAATCATGTCCAGCAAACACGCTAGCTAGAAGGCGTGTAATGCAATTACGTGACAAGCTGGAGCCTGTGGCGACTGCCACGTTCATTAAGGGTTCTCGGATATTCTTAATGGTCGGGTAGATTAGAGATTTAAATTAGCCTCACAGGATAATTTATGTGAGGGTTTTTACATAGTGACATGCATATATATATTTTTTTTTTACCAGAATGAGTATTATATAGATAAATACGGAAAACACAAAAGATGATGGTTCATTTTAGCATTATTCCTCCATCCATCATTTCATATTTATTCTTGTTATTATTGATTCTTAACATCCCTCCATAAATGCCTACCTACTCTTCGTACCTTAAATTCACCTTTTCAACATCATGCATAAATAATATATACAATATAATAATAATATATATTAATCAGTATATGACTTGTAAAACCGTTCTCAGAAACCCAAAGTAAAAGTAAAAATACAGCTTAAACCACATGCTTTAAGTTTGTTGCGACGCTCTTACAAAAGATTTTTTAATAGAAAAAAATTTAAATGTTTTGTGAGGAAAATCTGCATCTTGTATTTCCACAATACATGCTACTCAGTCGTGAGTTAAGGCTTGTGTTAATTTGTTTGAAACTGTTTCACTCATTGTGTCCTGCAAACACGCTAGCTAGAATACGTGCAACGCTTTGAGCGTGACAAACTGAAGCGAGTGGCGAATGTAGTTGGGGATTTAATATAATTAGCTGAAATGTGTGGTAATTTTGGAAAGCTGACTCTACTATTACTGGCCAGGTTATTTAAATAAATTTTGATAGAAAATCGTAATTAACATTGGCTGAACTATAGCTGAACGAACACCTAGTTAAACTCCTGAAGTAGATAATGTTGGGCATAACATCTCTTTCAATGACTTTGGGGGAGGCGAGGATTTTTTCGAAAATTTACTTAAAATAGTATATTAATCAGATGCAAGTTTGACACACGTTCAATATGCTTATCTGAGCATTTGGTGATCACCAGTGGTATCAAATTACTAAAGTAGGTTTCTGCAAGCGAATGTATTTGTCCTAAACTTGAAATGAGGTTTCTCGCCTCTGAAATACTTTGAATACACACATTACAAACTATAGAAAGCAAGGCGTATAATAAGGTTAACTTATTTCGCTTGGTTATTGGGTTTTTCCATCTGGAATATCTTAGTAGCCCCCCGGAGTCTGGATTTGTACCCGGTTAATGGCAATAGCCCCCCTATTACATGGGACAAAAACATAACCGATGAAATGAGTGTGTACTACAAGGTGGCGCAAAAGTAATGTCATAGTTTGAGTTGGCTGCCATTTTGTGGAAAATTAAAATAATTGGGCCCTGTTTTCACGGAAATATTATTTGAAGGTGTAAAATTGATGACATTAAGTCGAAAAAATTATATCGGTCAACTGACCACCTCCTGAGTTGGTGCACATTCGTGCTCGTTTTACAACATTTTGAATTACATAATCAGGCTCCAATTTGGTGATTTTTGTTCAATGTTGGCTTTCAAGACTTGCAAAGGCTGTGGTTTGTGTTAGAAAACGCGAGATTTCAAAAAATCCCAAAAGAAGAAGTCTGACGCTGTTAGATCTACCGATCTGGCCGGCCAATTCAAATCGCCAAAACGGGAGATTACACACCCGGAAATTAGTGTTCAAAATCTCCGTCATTGCTTGAGCTGTGAGTATCGCTTCATTGCATTGTCAATTAATTCTCTATCTGTCTACATCATAAGTTTTAAATCACAATCACGTTATGACTCCATTTGAAAATAATATGGCACATTCATATTATGATATTACTTTTGTGCCAACTTGTATATTACACCCTCCATCTGATGCTATATGCCCTGATCTTGTATATTACACCCTGTATCTGATGCTATATGCCCTGATCTTGTATATATGCACCTTACTCTTCGGGAATACTGGCGTGATGTTATGTGTGATAATTTTTACTTCACAAAACAAACTCTTCCTGTAACCTCAATATTCTATATTATTAAAGTAGTATGAATGAACTTTGGGATCAATCTGATTGAGATTGATCCCAAAGTTCATTCATACTACATAGGTAATTAAATTGATAACAATAATGAATAAATAATATAATAATAATAACCCCACCGCCGTATCTCTACGTTAACGTCGTGGTGGGCTTGGGCGCTCCGAACTCTAGGTCTGTGCCGGTTTACTTTGCCGAAACAGGTATAGGGTGAGGAGCCAGGCCAAGAGAGATACAAAAACTCGCAGGGCAGCGACTCCACGGACCCTATCTCCCGGGAGAAGTCTTGTTCCTCACCTCTGGCTTGCCTTTATTGGACGGCTGGAGTGAACACTGACGAGAGTTCCCACCTCATTCTTGCCTTAATTGGCCGGCTTGAGTGGAGATTCGCAAGAGCAAGAGTGCTCGCAGGAAGGAAGTATTAGAGTAAGATGCCGGGGAATCTTGACCGTACTTTTAGGATTGTCCTGAAAGCAGTGGAATACCTCTCCACTCCTCATAAGCACCTCAGGACATGTTACCCCCTTGTCGCTACAACACTTTGTGCTAGCGACCGTTTTCGGGGGCCCATTATTGAGTGTGCAAGTCACCTACTGCTATATTATCCGTGTATATATAAACATTGATCAGGCAGGGGCCATAGTCCTTCCATAGCTCCAGGTAACCAGTCCACTGGCTAAAGGCCACCCAAACCCATCTTTGTTTTATATCCTGCAAATAGTCCTACACCAACCAGGAGTTGTCCCTGGGTGCTCTTGCATAGTCCGAACAGGGATAACCGTCGGTTGGTGCTTCAACACTTAAAAATGTCTAAGGGGCCTCTGCAAGTTGGCTTCGGACCCATGTACGCCTTTCAAAGGCCCGGACCTTTGAAAGGCGTACATGGGTCCCTAGGGTCCCTACATATGAGGGGGTTCACTGAAGCTGCGGCCAGCCCGCTGGTTGAACGCGTCCCAGAGGGTCATGGCCATCCGGCTGACCCGAGGATACCGCACGGTCTCCTGCGAGTCGGCGAGCCTCTTTGTTGGATTATCACCATGGAATCTGGAGGCAAAAGTCCTCGCGCACATTTGGGAGAACACGGGTGGGTTTTAGTCAGTAAGAGTCTGGCACGCCTTACGCTCCGCCCAGAGCGGGAGAAGTTATTTGATAATTTCCCACCCAAAAAAAAAAAGAAAAAAAAAAAAAAGGGTCCCGACATATGACAAAGACATTTAAAAATAATAATAATAAATAAATAGGTAATGTATCAAAAATAATATATATATAAAATAGGAATAATAATAAAATCAATAATAATAATAATAAATATCAGGTATATAAAAATAATCTAAAATATTTAAGTACAATTTGCAGATTAAAAAAAAAAGCAATAAAATATAGTTAATCGAAATGTTAGTATCTTATTCGCGATGTCCTGAATTTGATTATATGTAAGTTAAAACTTATTCCCACAATAACTAACAACTTAATGATCTCCTAAAACAGGGCTTCCTCTCTCCTACCCTTTTTGCTGTGCCCTACAGGGCCATTATCCGTTACCACTTAAGTACACATTATGGTAAAGCAATAAAGGTATTGAGTATTGAGATAAATCCCAAAACTTTCCGTCCTTAGAAAGCCAAGCGTTTCCGCCCCATTCCCTATTAATTTCAAACCGGTAATGACAACCCGAACACAAAACAAAATTGTAATTAATTTTCTTAGGCTTTTCGACTTGTGTTTAAGCTAATCACTTGTCAAGGGCAGTTTGCGTTCCAAAGTTTGATTGAATAATTATTAAATGGAATTGTTTTGCTCTTCTACCGGATGTTGTTGTTATTCAATTATGATTTCTTAGAAATGTTTTGCCAAAGCTTTAAAGGATTTTACGTTAAAGTATTATTTGCTCAGTGAGCGTAAAAGACAAAGACAATTAAATTCAGGGCATTCAATTAAATTTTCAGAAACAAACGACGTCTAATATTCACTTAAAACTACTTAATAATTGTAATATCTGGTACCTACAAGATACCTAAAGATTTATTAAAGTTGCCGAATCAAATAGAAAAAGAATCGTAAGAATCGTAGCAGGTGGCGTTCTGTAGTTTCTGCCTACCCCCTGAATATTAAGGCAAAAGTTTATGCATAATTATATAACATTTTATTTATTTTTATTAATAGGGGGCCTATTGCATTAACCGGGCACAAATCCAGACTCCGGGCTGCTACTGAAAAACCCTAAATGGAAAAACCCAATAAAACTTTGCCCGACCCGGGAATCGAACCTTGGACCTCATGCTCAACAGTAGTGCTTGCGACCACTAGACCAACGAGGCATAATTATATGCATGGTGCTATTTATTTAATTAATAAAACCCGAGTCCAAAAAAAAAAAACAAATAAGGCACACCAAACAAATGCAAGAATGAGACACAATTCTTTTCTACGACACTTTCTTACAATTCCATATAAAAACCCCTTAAAATACTTTACTCCCCAAACTCGTTACATCCTATTGATCATTTCTGAAACTGTCTATTATACCGAGCTTTCACAGACAGCAATAACGATCAGTCTTCGGGCGATATTATCGTTATCATTTGGCAAATGGGTTTCATGATAGTAGTAAGATTTTATCACTTCCCAGGTAGATGCTTTTGCCCATCCCATTATTATAAATACCGGTTATCTTACACAGAATGTTGTACTATCGACTATCACGATATCGTTAATAAGCGTTATTAGGCTTTTTGCTGATCTAGGCTAGTTGGATTTAGTTTACGGAAGCGTTTTAGGTGTAGCACGTTCTGTAAACGATTTTGGCCGAAGTAGGTCCGTATCTTGGATGACCTTGTGACCGCAGGAATCTGCTGGATGCGAAACGCATAGAACCGGTCGAAGTGGTGGTGCTTGGGGGAGGTCTATGTACAAAAGTGAACGCCTTTTGGCTGAAATGGTGATGATGAGGTTCCTATTATGTTCTTCTATAGAGACTGCAATTCAAAACTACGATGCGACGTGATACAAATTCGCAAGACGTTTCAAGTTTCTATAAATTTTCGACGAGTGCGTAGATTTGCCATGCCGCGTAGCGGTTCTGGGTTTTGGCCTTTGCCCTTGCGCCTGGCATTGTTATGCTAGATCCGATAGAGTACCTATCATCGTAATTTTATATTCAACTTATCTATTCCGTACAACACGCATCGATAACTTTACTCTCATTTTGTTTGCTGTTACAAGGAGTCAATAGGCTCCGATTATCGTAGTCGTTCTTATTCCTTTCGAGTCGATGCCAAAGGTAAACATATTGTAGATATTATGTAAGATGAGCTAGGCCCAGAAGATGGCCACGCCAATCGCGGCATCAGTAACGTTTTAGGTCCTCAGAAGTGCAGGTATATGAGCATTTTGGACACTCCAACATATGAGAAATGGTTTGGTCAGAACCATAGTCGTTAAGAACCGTTGTTACAATATTAAGGCAGGTACAAAAAATTGTATAAAGAGCTTAGATACTAATAATCTCTCCACCTAAGTTCACATTGTGGAATACAATAAATATATTGAGTACGAGCATCTGCCCGCGATTTCGTTCACGTGGAAGTCGATAAAATACAGCCCATGTTACTCGCTGATAATGTAGATTTCTATAAGTGAAATAATTTTTTAAATCTGTTCAGTATTTTTTGAGTTTATCCATTACAAACAAACATACAAACATTAAATCTTTTCTCATTGTAATATTAGTTTAGACTAGCTTCTACCTGCGACTTCTTCCGCGTGAAATTTCTCGTTTTTAACATAAAATATATCCTATGTCACACGGCAATACTATAGCTTACCATTAGTGATGGGAATCTCGGGAACTACCACTCGGTTTTTTTAAATCCGAGGTAGTTCCCGAAATTAGCGCGTTCAAACAAACAAAGAAAAAACAAAATATTCAGCTTTATTATTAGTACCTACTTATAGACATATTGGTATAGAATGAGTAGTTAATTGATTCAGGCGTGACCTTGCGGAAATCCATTATAAAATACAATAGAAGTGGATATATTTAGTAACCTGTTCCGCTTAGCTATTTCTAAAGAGTCTTAAAAAAAACCCTGACAGAAATCGACACGTGTTTCACCAACGTGTTTCTCTCAACGAGGCATCCTCAGGATGACGATTGACTTGACGCGAACTCGAACACGGCGTGTTGCCACACCAAGCGCTGAGTGCAAACTCCGCCCGCCGCCGCTGAGTCTGCGCTCAGCGCTTGGTGTGGCAACAAGCCGTGTTATTATAGAATGAGTACATTAACAGCAACAAATGCACACTGTTAAAACGCACATACATCATTCAATATCTCCCCCTTTATTTATTCTCCACCGTGAATAATGGTATTGTTATGTACAATACCGTCCAAAATTCGCAAACGGACGCTCCAGTTTTAAATTTCCTTCATTACCGGAGAGTTGTCTAGTCCATTGTGGAAATAATTAATGCCTTTCCAGTTTAGTCTTGAAGACAATGAACAACACAAACTCCCTAATTAAATATGAATACGCTTTAGCTACTTTCAAAGCTTTGTTTTAAATTTTCTCTCGTTAAAATGCCTAGCGTTCTACTTGATTCAATCGATTTTGGGGTCTGTAGTAATTCTACGATGTCACTATGTCTGTCATACGTGTAGCTGTTTGTAATAGAAAAGTCACAGTTCCCTAGAAGAGCGATTTCGTCATATTATAACAGTCGTCATGAAAATCTGTCATTTTCACCAGTATTTGACATTAATGTGTCAAAAAACGCTCTGTATTCTGACAGCCGTTATTGTGTAACTGTTGACTGCTTTCTTAGGGACCCAAATCATAAAGGGAAGTCAGTCGGTATATTCACAGATTGAAGAGCTTGTGGCTAAGTAATGACAGCCGCACGGATCAATCCATCATATTAAGCCACGCTTGTTGGGGTTGGTCCGTAGATGTGTGAGGATTATCTTTACATACCAAGACTCCTCCGTGCCTCGGAAAGCACGTTAAGCCATTGCCCCGGCTGTAATTTGACAGTCATTACGGGTCGTCTGAAGCCCGAAAGTTTGACAACCAGCCTTACCAAGGGATATCGTATTACCCAGTTACTGGGTTGTGGAGGTCAGATAGGCAGTCGCTCCATGTAAAATACTGGCATTCAGCTGCATCCGGTTAAACTGGAACTCGACCCCAACATAGTTGGGAAGAGGCTAGGCAGATTGAGTTGGTATGTTCACAGATTATGTGCTCGTGCATGTTCGTCCTTCACTTCGGTTCATTATAGAGAATATATATTTCCTACATAATTATATTTGAAATAAAATTACCCCAAAAAAGAAACACGATGAAGATGTTACTCGTGTAAAGTATCATGAATTAAAGCTTTTCATTAGAGGACTAGATATGTTAATTGCACTTACCTACATCAACGGTAGCTTGAAGTTACAAATGACAGTTAAGTAAACATACTAATATTACTAATGGATGAGTTAGGGGAACACCATTAATAAACACTTTCATACCTTACATACATATTAGTCCATGATGATTATCTTTACTGGCTTCCATCTACGTATTGTATATAATATTAATTGGGTAATGAAAGTCTCATACTGTCGGCACCTTGGCTCAATGAATATTTGGAAATTAATTATCGTTGGAGTTAATATGGAATCTCGTGGCCACGACAACCGTCTTGGTACAGCGACTGTAGAGAAAACAAATGAAGATGTTATTAATGCTGGGGCTACATTGTCATGTTATCGCGAATTTTACCACGCGCGCTCTCTGTTGCTCAGCAAGACGTCGAGCGGTGCACGAGAGGAAGCGCGCGAAGTTTAGTTCATCATAACGCGACAATGGTGCCGATTCTCTTGTCACAAATGCCTCTAAACTAGACTAAAAATCACCAACATTTAGTTTATTCTTGTCAACCGACGATTTCCCATTCTGCAATAGACTAAAGTGACTAAACACACCGAACCGAAACCCGAACACCACCGAATCACCGAATCTGAACTTAACTATATTTTAGTTTGACAGCACTAAGATGGCACTGAGTTATGGCAATTAATTTAGTGAAAATGGCAATTTTGTTAGTTTGAATTTGACGTTTTTCACCGAAAATTTTGATTGTCTAACTAAATCCGACTATTTTTAATCGCGATTAAAAAGGTGTGGTATAAAATTTGTTGTCATGAACTAAAATTCACACCAAAACACTTCAACTTCAGGTGCAAAAACAGTACTGTATCTCGAAAATTATGTGTCCTATCGCAAAAATAATGAAAATTCCCCTTTAAGGCTCTTTCAAACAGGCGCGATACGCGACGCGACACAGACACCGCTCGTCGCGCGACGAGCGGTGTCTGTGTCGCGTCGCGTATCGCGCCTGTTTGAAAGAGCCTTTATACAAACCTTTAAACTCCTAAAACTGTTGGTTTTAAGGGTAGGTAATATTTTTTATTATTTTCCATACAAAATGTGAAAAAATTTGACATCGCTTGAGGCCGTTAACGGGGCCTAGGATCAGTTAGGGTGTCTAATTTGTGAGCAAATCTATTGTGATGGTCTATTGTGCTAGTTGTTTTGACGTGAACACAATGAGTGTCACATTACACAAACAAAATAATCTTTTTAAACTTGAAAGCTTCTGTGTTCCTTAAACTCATGACGCACATTGTGAAGTAAAAAATGTTTAACGTCATTAAAATGATCGCTTACGTAAACACGCAAGTGCACAACGTCATCATTGCAACTTTATTGCGTCACCAAGCCCTAGATTCTGAGACCAGAGTTTGTAAGGTTAGTCTGACCTGAATTAAAATAATTGCACATGCCTTGTTTTGGTTTTAGAGTAAACTAGTGGAGATGAGTAAAACATATGTTTAGCAACAGAAGTTAATAAAAATTAAGTCAAACTCAAAAAGATGTATGTATACATGGACATTAACCGACTTTTTTAATTATCTACAATCTTTGTCCCATAATAATTATCATATTAATGTCTAGCAAAAAAACATGCTCCACATTGGGTAGATTCAATATTATATTTCAGTATTATATCTCAGCAGTGACCTTAAAATAATTACCCACGGCCGCTCGGCAGATAAACCTTCCATCTGAGTCCGTGCGTAACTGCCGCGCACTCGATACTGTTGCGTACTGATATACACTGAGATTTCGAATCGCTTCGTTTCGGCTGTTTTCTATGAAGATACAATTCTGCACTTACGTATACTGTGGCTCAAGTGTCGATTTGCCTTTAGAAGTTGATGACAATAAAAAATCTAATGTGTCTCGTTAGTGACAGTAAACTCATAATATGGAGCAAAGATTGCAGACAATGATACATATGAATAATTAATCCGTGTACCTATACATCGTTTTGAGACTGACTACATCTACGTATATTGTCCCTCTGAAAAAACGACTAGGTTCATTAAAATACAGACATGCTAATGATCATGCTAAACATGTCCAAATCAATTTGAATCAGAACCAAACTTTGATGACAAAAAGCGTGCCTATTTAGAATCCACTTAACAAAAAAGGTTTAGGTCATTTTTGTATGAAAAATATGTACTTCAACTGTTTGGGACCGCGGATCGTCAGGAAACACACTTTATCCTCTTTGAAGAATACCCTTTTCGGTTTAGGGCACACTACACCTTGTTTATCTAAGGGTTTATGTTTGTACCGGAGCTCACCTTTTCGAAGTAAAGACATTGAACTACACCTTTCGACCGGTCTTGGTAACCTAGATAAGTGGTGACGCGTGGAACTATTGACGCATTTAGTTTTGCGTCTTGTGTGAGGGAAATTATATAAATACATAATAAACTCACGCCTTCTTCCAATGGGGGTAGGCAGGAACTACAGAATGCCACCAGATACGATCTTTACATACTCCTTTTTAATTCGTTTACGTTCTTACATCTGGTCATACACGCACGCTGATTGCGATTACCACCCTAGATCACAATTAGGTCACTATTATGTCCTTCCCGGCGTTTCCACTCACATCTGCCTTGTAAATACCTTTTGTTAGTCGCATTTCAGGAAAATTGATTCAAAAGACCATTTCAGTCACAAATTCTAATTCAAAATATTTTATTTCACTTAAACCTACAAGGGCACTTATGAAACGTCAAAAGCTAGGTGCACGGTTCCATTTCGTCGCTTCCTATGGAGAAGAGCCGGCAAGAAACTCCATGGTCTCTTTTAAAAACAATGTTTCAAATTACAGTGTTAATAGGTAAGAGAGGACAGTGTAGGCCTATCAACAAGTACCAGGTACTCAATAAAATAGAAAATGGTCCACATGTCTACAGCCTACAACGTTCTCTCATTCACAAAATCTAAAAGAATGTATTTAAAATAGTAAAAATAAGGACCAATTTAAACCAAATGACAATGATTGCCACTACAGCTGTAACAAATCTAATTTGATTTAAAAAAAAATTAGAAAATTGTAGGTATATAATGTCAAATAATGAAAAGATTATGTCAAGGAAGTGCGTAAAAAAGGTAAAATAAAATAATAATCGTAATTTGGGAGCAGTTAATAGACATTTACTTTGTTATGCCGTCAATGAGCTACCAGGGAAGCCACATGTGCAGAAGGAATTAAACTTCCTCGTCTTCAACGTAGTCTTTAATCTTATAATATGTTTTTTGATAAGGATACGTTTGATGTGGTTTTTGAACTTGCCATCGCTTAGTTTTGTAACCGACTTTGCCAACTTGTTATAAAAGCGGATACTGTTTATAAGAAATGACTTACCTACTAATTTTAGTTAATCTAAATTTGGAAGTCACAATTTCATGTTTACTACGTGTATTTATATTCATAGTCCTCTCGTGATCCGACCAAGATTATTTCTGGAGTTACTGTGTAATACGAATCTTTTCTCTATAAAATATTATTCGTGTAGATGATGGATTTTCTGAAAACATTTCAAAATTATTTTCTATAAGTGATAATTTTTGTTAGTTTTTTGATAACCCAAAAGACTCTTGAATTGAAACGGCCCAAACGTAATAAATTTATATTGTACCATGATATTCCTTCATGGGTTCGATTCCCAGCTTGGGTAAAGTGTTATTGGGTTTTTCTATCAGGAATTTCTCAGTAACAGCCTGGTGTACGAATTCGTGCCCGGTTATGGCAAAAGGCTCGCCCCTTATTACATGGGACTTCGAAATGGGGGTGTACTACGGCTTCACCTCTGCCTAATCCTTTGGATTGCAGGTGTGATGTTATGTTATGTTTATATTCCATCATCCACTTCTACTACCTACTTTGTATTAACGTACTAGTATGCGTTACAAAGAACCGTTCATGCCGTAATGTAAAAGTATGAGTATAAGCGAGTAGGTAAGGCACAGATGAGCAAAGATGGGACTAGGGATGCAAAACGGTAAAATTACCCTGGTACAATACGGTAAAAAATGATAGTTTACGGTATTTTGCAGTATAATGTGATCATTTTCGGTAAAAAACGTACTCATACCCACTAAAACACCACAAATACAGAAGTGTGTATGTTTGTATATATCATGTGTATGTCACTACTTCACTATTAACGCATAAATGGATTTGAATGACATTTGCCATAGATAAAATCAGTATTGAAACTTAAAAAAAAACTTGTCTCGTGCGACTCATGCGTACTCAAAATCCCTAAAACTTAATTCTCAGGTCAAGAATTCAAGATATGAATCACACCATGCTATGGATTATAATAATATCATCTTTGTTCAGAGGCGGAGCAGAAGACAGCACAATTAAAATTTAAAACTTTATAAGTCGCCAGTAATATTACCGTAATTTATATAAATGACCGTAAAATACCCGTATTATATCAGTGTTTTCACAAAAATTACGTAATTTTGCAACCCTAGATGGGACACTCCGCAGTTTAGGTATGAAGTTACAAACTACGCGGCGGGCTCATCTTGTTGGGCCAATTCAGTGAGTGTAACGTAGTCAGAAAATCTAAGAGTTATGCGATAGAGAGGCAACTTCTAGGTGAATATAACTGTAGGTAATTAGCGCTGTACGACCTGAATTGCACTTCACTGTGTCGTATCAAGAGTCGCTTTTTATTTAAATGATTTTGCGGACTGTCCCATCTGTATTAATCTGTGGGGAAGGTTGATTCGTAGTGCTGTTTTATTGTAACCGTCGTGATACTTAGTGATAATATAACCACGTAATTTTCGTTCCACTCCTAAAACGACATTATACTTTAACCAACATTAGGTAAGTACATAAAATCACCTTTTTCCAGTGGAAACACACTCGTACACTACTAAATGTCAATTTCTCGTTAGCAGGCACTCAATTTGTGCCTTCGCCGTGGCCATGAGTTACACGCTCAAGTGACACGCGTCTTGCGACCAGGGTCTGAAATACTGGTATTTTTGGAACTGGTACTATTGGCCTTGTGTGATACTGGTACCAGACGTAGTACCTGTTGGTATTTCTAATCAGTATCGGTATTGTACCGATACCAAACAAATATTTCCGTTAGTTAGAGTGAGAAAACAGGTATAGTAAGTAAAATGGATAGCTAATAGGCATTAGAAAAATAACTTCAAGGTTGCCAATCGTACGATGCTCTTTGTACAAATATGAGATTTGTGGTACGCGCCGGGTTCTGAATTTTGTACCGATACCCGTCGAACTGGTACCCAGGTACTGAAATGGCAAGAATCGCTAAGTACGGATACAGAGTACTCGTACTTTTGGTAACTGTTTGCCCTGCTTGCGACAGTAACTGCGGAAAAAACAAATGTAAGAAGTTGATTAGAGCATGCTACTTGCGCTGCGGAGTGATGGACGGAAACAGGTGACATGTGCGTGTGTCGCTTGAACCAAGTCGCGTCGCAAGTCGAAATCGTTCGAGGCCGTGAACGGGGCCTTAGTGGCGTACAGTGACAAATGTATTATTGTAGTCTCCCGAGGATTGAACCGCCGACCTCTGGTGTAGATAACTCGCTGTTCATATTTACGTTGAGATAACATGGTATGCGCATTAGATTATTTGCTAGAGAGAAGGAAAGAAAAGAAATGAAAAGAAAAGAAAAGAAAAAAAAAGGAAAGAAAAGAAAAGAAAAGAAAAGAAAAGAAAGGAAAAGAAAGAAAATACATTTATTTAGCACAGACAAAAAGAAACAACACAACATAATTATAGCACAAGTAAAAATAATAGAAATAAAAAAGTAGGCCCAGTTCAGCAAAAATACCAGACAACAAGTGTCTGATGCTGGTTTCGAGAGCGTCAAAACGTAAACCTTAAAATGTTAGGTTTACTTTTTGACTAAAGGACATGTGTAACCACCGAGTTTTCTCACTGAGCATTTTTCAAAATATTGTAATTACTAGATCAAATTCCATTTTTTTTTTGGGTGGGAGATTATCAAATAACTTCTCCCACTCTGGGTGGGAGGGCGTGTCAGACTCTTACTGACTAAAACCCACCCATGTTCCTTCAGTTGCCTGTATTGCCAGGGGCCACGGTAACCCTTTCGGACAAAACCGCAACCATGGCAGGCATCGGCCCTATCGGACCCCGTCAGATCGGCTGACATCTTTTTGAGGCGCGCGTGGAACACAACACGCCGTCGACCCGGGCGTAGTCCTTATCGGACGGAGAGCTATCCATTGTTCACCGTCCACGAGCCCACGCCTACGGTGGCCGGGAATTGGCCTGCGACTTCCGATGCCCAGGGCGTCTCCTGCGGTGGTTAGGGGCGTGAGGGCGAGAAATTTGCCTCTTTCTCATGCGATCCGCCTCTTCCTTCGCGAGCATTACAGCTCCGCAGAGGGAGGTGACGGCCTCCCATGCCCTCTCACTCCGTACTATGGCCTGAGAGATCAACGTCGCCGATTGCCTCCACGAGGACACGGCGATGGTCTGCCCAAGCCGGGCAAACCTCCAACGTATGCTCTATCGTATCCTTGGGTGACCTACACAATGGTGACACCCGGGCGTTTCCTTCGCCTGAACAGGAACCTCCCGAAACAACCAAGTCCGGTGAGGACCTGCGTCAGGCGGACGCCATGGATGCCGTGGCGCTTCTCTAGCCAGTCCTCAAAGAGGGGACTTATCGCCGCAATTGTGGCGTGCCCAGCGCTGAGTTGCGACAATCGCACTCTCCATGACGCCATGAGATCCCGCCGGAGCTCTGTCCGCTGTGCCCTGATTTCTCGCGGCAGCGGAGTTCAGCCCCGGTGTTTCACCTAGTCGCGCCACTCCCAAATGTGCGCGAGGACTTTTGCCTTCAGATCCCTTGGCGGTAATCCGGCAAGGTAGATCAAAGTCCGGAACTTGTAATAACACTTCTTTACTACGTAAATAGGCACATACATAAGTATATGAATATCTGTAGTTTTTAGTGACGCAATGATGTATGAATAAATAAACTCTGCGAACACCTACCACTGGCATTTCTCCTGGATCGAACCCTAAAATAGTCTATCAAATATTTCAAGATTCATTTTATCAGTTGAAAAACATAGCTTCGTATTTACATTGAAAACAAATATTAACTCTGAAGCGGAAGTAGGTACACAGTTACACGACTACCCACACATTTCAACTTTGAAGCAGGTCTTACCTGCTTATCTACACAAGTATAACAATGAAGCCGTATTTGGAAACATCTCACTCCCACGTTCGACATTAAATAATCTGGAAGCTACTTTTGGAAGTTGAAGTCGTAAGATTAGTGTAAGTCTTTGCAACCCTCTTTCGACCTATTCTACTTAAAGTAAGGTCAAATGATATCTTTCTGAAGTAGTCTGCCTCAAAAAATATATACAATGACAAGATTTCATTTGATTGTCTATAATTTGTATACAATAATACAATGAGTGGCTACAATTGTATGGGTGAGTAGGTAAAATTAAGTGTGTCATACCTGATGTACGAGCAAACCTGTACATAGCAATCGTATTAGTTTTAATGTGACATTGACGCACAGTGAATGAAAAAAATAAACGTTATTTAATTTTGAGTTAGCGATCAGTAAGATCAGTAAGTAAGACTATTTGCCTCGAGTCGATCATTTATCATAGTTTTGGGTGTTAGTACTTGAACTATCAATACACAAGTTGAACTCTATATTGCACACACACCCAGGAACCTTCTGGTTCCGGAGATATTGAAAGTCAAAGTTCCAACTTGTTTTTTCGAAAATTGTAATATCCCCGACAGCTCCTGTACCGTTGTATGCACCCAAAATCACAATGTTTTGCGTGCGTTACGTTACGCGCTCCCGTAAATACGATTTTGAACACCTAAAATTAGTCGTTTGACATTTTTTACTTGGCTTGATGTAAGTACAGAATGCGTAGATAGCGGTGTGCGAAAGAAAATGTGTTGGGACTACACCCTATATTTATTTTAGTAGGAGAGGTTAAAGGGTATTTTTTTGCAAAGAGAAACCCATATTGTTAAACTATAAAAACATTATTCGTATACGACAACAACAACCAATATTATTGCCATTAAATACCTGCGCTAGATTGGCGTTTTGCTAATTTTTTGAAATTTTTATGATATTTTTGGATGAAATTCCCACTGGTCCATTTAAGAGATTACATGCATGATTCATCCACTTCTACTGATCATTATTTACATGGGATAGAGTATACCGCCATTAATTAGTTAGACAAAACCTGTGCGCGACACCGCGACTAGACTGTGACAAACGTATCGCTGTCGAGCACAAATTATATCCACGATAATTCCTGTAACAGGCCGTCTCCCTGTTTAAGTACAATGATACTTACAATTCGGACTTGCTCTATTTAATGTATAAACAAACAAATCTACTCAAAACGTTTTTTTTAAATAAATTTTCTTTTTTACAAAAAATACAACCGACTTCCAAACCACAAAGTGAAAAATAACTTTAATTTAATTTAAGTCGGTGTCTTTGGATTAGTATTTTACTTTTTTGACACCGACTTCCGATATTAAAGTTATTTTTCACTTTGTAGTTTGGAAGTCGGTTGTATTTTTTGTAAAAACGTTTTTTTTTTCACTTTTTAGCGGGTTGGTTTGTAATTTATCTAAGTTACAAAAGCCTAATATTAACTGCTCATTAAAAATACCTAAATCGCTATAGATGTGCCCGTAATATTTGAAGAGTTCCCTCGATTTCACCATGATCCCATCATCAGATCGTGATCAAATGACAATGGGACTAACTTGAAAGTAGAAATAAAAAAGAATTTTTCAAATCGGTCTAGCCATCTTCGAGTAATCAGGGAACAAACTCAAAAAAAAAAATAGTGGCACTCCGGGAGTCCCGACAGAAGAGAAAACTTGAAAAAAAAACTTGGCTCCATGGTAATTAACGCGTTGATGTCTTTTACTCCAAGCACCGCGGTAATAAACGCGTTTATGTCTTTTTAATGGTCAAAAGCTGGTGTCGTCACAGTGTCGCGAAATCAATAGTTTAGTCCCATCTCAAAAATGTCTAACGCGACTAAAGAAGTATTCAATTAAAAAAAAATATATATCGCCGAACTGAGAACCTCCTTTTTTTGAAGTCGGTAAAAAATCTAGTATATAAAAATCTTTTATTCATTCATTCACTTAGAGATAAAGATATTTTATTTTGCAAATATGGGTACAATAAATTGTGTTATAGGGAATAAATAGGTTCAGCTATGTTTTACCAGTAGGCATGTAAAAGTTACAACATTATAAACTAAAATCACTGAACTAATCTACTAAATTTTAACAAACAGCAGCAAAAAAGAAAAAAAAAAAACCAAACATAATTCTTATTACTAAACAGACAACGAACAGCCTAAATAAACCGCTGGGTCTAGAACCATGAACTTTTGCCCTGGAGTTGGTATAGACCATCAAGAGTGAAAAACTTTCTCCATGGGACTAACATTGTAAACGCCAAAAAATTATCAGCTGTCCCTTACTAAACTTCCACACGTATTGAAGTTTTGACATTATGACATTTATGGAACAGCTGATCATTTTTTGGTGGTCGGTCACACCCTTATATATGACCACCCCTTTCTGATACACGCTGTATTGGGAACGATTTTTGGAAATTCTACCCCTAGGGAGTGAAAGGGGGGATTTTCTTTGTATGAAAAATCTTATTCCTTGGGTATATAAACTTGAAACTTGGTATGAATATGTAATAAGGCGTGTTTATTTTTTTACTGGTCTCCTTAATGAGTTTTGAAGGCCGTGCCGATAGGAAACTCGATCGCCCACACGGCTTGTCTTCTTCATTTTCTGCAGAAACAAACACTTTATTAAAAATGTTGGAAGCAATTCATTTTGAAAGCGTCGAAATACGAAATTGTGCAATATTCCGAGAACCCCTATATGTAGTGATGTCAGTCTATTTGAAAGCCTCGCTTTGTTTTTGACACTGCACGTGGAGGCTTCGCAAACAATAGGTAGATACGTGGTATTTCATCCTTTATTTACCTACGAATAATTTGGATTGGCCTATTCTGCTCAAATTAATTACCGATAATTTAAATTGGTTTATATGGCGGATTAGCGGAAAATGGCCTATATGCATACTAAAATATGGATGAAATGAAATAGTAATATCCTTTCAAGTTTAAAGTAGTACACTTCTGCAGCAATTTGTTTCCCGTTGTCTCACTAGAATAAATTGAGGTACACAGAAACACTACATTGTTTACTGAAACAAAAGCTTACGCTGAATAAATAGTGTCGCAGTGTAATTCAAGCTTTACATTACATTACCGTCTTTAGACGAAAGTTTATTGTCTTAAGCTACCTTTCTAATAAACAAGTACGTACTTACCTACACTTACTGTCTGTTCCAAAAAGATCAGATGAAAATGTAAACAAATGGATCTGAAATCGTGCCTGTGGATGCTAATTTCTAGTGCCATTTACAAATTGAGTGCTTTAATTCGATTATTCGAATAGAACCCCAAATTCTAATTTTAAATCGCCTTAACAATTGACAATTGATTGATTTGACAATTAATTTGACAGTTAATTTTGTAACCTCAATTGTCGTCGATGATTTTTCAATTACAATTTAATAACGTAATTCAAACAATTATTGTTGGAAAAGATGGTGAGATAAAAAGTTAAAACTTTCTATACTCGATTTACATTTGAAAAATAATGGTTATTACCCTCTTGTTATTTCGATATAAACGTATAATTGAGGCAGTCAGCGCAAAAGCGGCCTAACCCCCATTTTTTATATTTTTAACCTGACCGTCGCAAACGATTAAAAAAAAGGTAAAATTTTAAATAAAAAATAAAAAAACAAAAAAGATGTGGGTTTAGGCCGCTTTTGCGCTGACTGCCTCAATTATAAACTCCGTTATTTCATTATAAATACAAAGAAATTAACAAAAATTACAAATTAGCAATGTAATTTATTTAACATTTTCACAAAAAAAAAAAACTTTAAAGAGCACTAATTTCAACAATATTACACAATAATTGATGTTATTTTGTTGCTATTTTTGCAATTAAAAAAAAATTGGGAGTAAAAATATAAATGGGAGTATAAATGCAGATGAATGTATTGTTAATTCCCTTTAGTGAGTGATTTCGTAAGAATATAACCTGCACGGTTTGTTTACACTTTCATCACTGTTAGAACAGACCATAGAAGATGACTAGCGTGTAGCGTGTAGGCTACCACTGAATCGAATGGAACTAGTAAACCAATGTCTAAACTAAACATCTATCTATGACTACTTATACTATGTTAGAGTAATCATCACCACAGATAAATAAATACACACAAAATCATTTAAATAAAAACCGACTCTTGGTATAACACAATAAAGTGCAATTCAGGTCGTACAGCGCTATTTACCTACAGTTATATTCACCTAGAACTAGCCTCAGTTGGTATCGCGTAACTCTTAGATCTTCGGACTACTTTACAATCACTGAATTGGCCCAACAAGTTGAGCCCGCCGCGTACTTGTAGCTTCATACCTAAAATGCGGAGTGAACCATCTGTATAAGCCGAAGTTCGCACGGACGTAATAAAATCGCGGCGATTTCTTTTCGTGGACTGGATTTTCAACGCTCTGCTTAGCGCCGAGAGTTCAAAATCTAATAGTGTGTTTTTTCAACGCGCTGGGACGCATTCTCGTCCCAGCGCGTTGGATTCTCATCGCTCAGTTTAACACCGAGAGTTGAAAATCCAGTGCGCGATAAAATCCCGCCGCGATTTTATGATGTCCGTGTGAACGTCGGCTAAATCTGTGCCATCACACGTGAAAATAGACTACCCACCCCTATTGACTTGTGTTAATATTTTTTGTACGATTTTAACTATTCTCACATACATATTCTCTATGTAGTTCCTGAATAATTTTCGTGTGAAACTCGTACTAGCTACATAAATCGTATTGTATCGTATATTCGTATATTCAACTTTATATATTAGACGTAACATTCCTAGCAGTCAAAGTTTCTGAAACGCCAGAATTATCCGAAATCCGAATTTCTGACAATTCCGGAACGTTCCAGTACGTGGGTAGTCGCGTTTGTATCGTTAGAGTAAGCACTAAAGCCTTTGACGTAGTTCGGAATGACGGTAGCTGGAAATTAATTTCTGTTTAAATTGTTTATGTGATATCTTTCACAGACTCTGGTAATGTTTTGATAGTGTTAGTACTACGATTATGTGTGGATAAACATAGTTAGTCTATCAGCGAATGAAGCCTGTACCAAAAGCAAATAGCAATGATTTTTTAATGTTAAATTTTGGTAGCTAGTCTTTTCGGCCTAATATTTAACAATGTTTTTGTTTACTACAGCACATTTTTCGATGCGCAGATGGCATATATATGGGCCTATTTAAAATAACAGCCAGCTAAAAACTTTGTTTGTGCGTGGCTCTAAAAATAAATAAATTATATGACTAAACTATATTATGCCTACACGACTAAAATGAATGAACGAATTAATAATTATTATTAATTTTAAATAAAATGTAATGAATTATTGATTAATATTTAGTATAATGTATTGAATTGTAATAATTAGAATCAATATTTAATATTATGTAATTAAAATAATTTGATATGAAATATTTGCAGTCCCCTTTCAGGGTGTAGGTATGTCTTAATACTGTGTCATGAATTTTTAATAAATATTAAATAAAAAATAATAAAAAGTTTTATATAAGCTTCAGTTTACAGAAAGGGTTTAGTGTTTAGAGCTACCTTCTAAGCAAACAATAGCTGTGTTAGGATACTCTAAATACGTGTAAATACGTAATAAATACGTACGTAATAAATGTAATTATAATCTCAATACTTGTTTATATGCTTCCTGTTAACTTGTCACCGTAAATAAATACGAAACCTTTTGTTATTCTTCTATAGAAAGCTATTTATTTTAAAAATCGGTTTGAACAGAAGCCACTTTTATTTCCTTTCAACGAAAATATTACACAACGCTCTATCAATTTCAGTTTCACGTTATATTTTCAATTCCCTACGCGTCGATCGAAGCATTTTGCTGAGCCTCGAAATATTAACTGTATTCAACTTCGACCGCACTATCGGAAAATATTCAAGTGCTGTGCTTCGCATGGATGAAATAATTATAAGTTTTGTAGTGTATGTTTGACGAAGTTTTCCTATTTAAGTGACGCGTCTAAAGTGGTTTTGTTGTAAATAACTTTAAGTGTATTGCTTGGTTTTCATTGTGGTATTAGTGTCGATCAAAATTATTTTGTCTGGGTACAGTCAGACTCTAAAAGATGCTTGATTTTTTTTTGACAGTCTTTGTTCCATATAATATTGTATCAATTTGTAGCCACAAAGATATTACATATGGGTTTTAATTGTAGCTACACATTGATACAGTAATATAGAACCCAATGAATGAATGAAATTAATTCTTGTCATTTTTTATCAATGGATTATTGGAGAAACTGAAAGATGGAAAAGTTTACAATTTGTCTTGAATTTATCTTAAGATTATAAAAAAAAAACTTAAGATTCTTCTTACATTTGTTTAATTATAGGCCTAAAACAAAGGGGACAAAATAAAACGTAATTACCTCATTCAAACATGATCAGATAAAAATCTACTCCCTGTATAAGGCTCGGACTCCACGAAAGCGGAGATGTGCGGAGATGTCCAAAGCAGAAACAGGAAGAGATATTTTTCAGCTAGAGTGTATCCACCGAAGCTGTGCAGAGATGCGTGCTGGCTTGACAGGAGCAGAGATGTGTACTGGCTAGAGCGGGCAGACAGGTTGTGTGACGCGGGGGAACTAGCGGCGCCGTTCACTGCACGCCGCTTACATCTCTTCTCGTCTCCGTTGCGCGCCGTCGCACGGTGGATCGAAAATCGGCTGTAGAAGACATAGGATCTCGATGTCTTAAATGTTATTTTTTTTGCTGGAAATGACTTCTGCCGATCATTACTGTTCTATAAAATGTCATATGAAGTAATTGTGTGCACAAATGGACGAGTTATAATTTTTATAAGAAAAAAATGTATGGAGCTGACATGAAAAATGAGGATATCTCTGGAATCGCAAGGTTGGCCGTTATATCCTTGCACACTGTTATAGTACTATTTATTTGTGAATTTTTGACATACTTAATATCGCGGCATCACTTGCGATTTTTTTTTTAAATCGTCAAAATTAAAAAAAAAAGAAAAGTATATGATACATTTTAATGCTTAAATATGGCTGTACCAAGTGTAATTTACAATATTTTTTATGCTTAGACCAAAACATTCTAAGAAATCACAAAGTCGTATTACCTACTTTGTGATTTTCATTTGAAATGACATGGTAATTATGAATTACGTAATACGTAATCTTGTCTAATGCCTCAAGTCCACATTAGCTAATGATTAATAAAACTTAATACCTATATACCTGTTAAAAGGATACGTACCATAATGAGGGTAATTAGATAAACGAGATCATTAGTCAATAACAATAAATGGTAAACTATTGTATGATTAAAAATAAAAGCAAATTATCGTCTATCCCTATTAAATTAAAGTCTATCCCTATCAAAGTTAAAAAATACCCCATTAGCTAACAAAACTAGATCAACTGTGGATTTTGAGCTAGCACTTAAGTACATACAAGAAAGTAATCTAGCAGATTTACTTTTTTGTAATGACCCTGAAACCCTGACTAACCTACTAATAAACAAACTAACGGAGTCCATCAATAAAAATACTATTATCACTAAAATCCCCAACAGTAAGCGCATTATAAAACCATGGATAACCCCAGGAATTTTACGTTGTATTAAAAATCGTAATAAGCTACAAAAAGATAATAAAAGAGATCCACACAACGACATATTAAAAATAACATACATTAGATATAGAAATCACTGTAACAAACTAATCAAAAAACTAAGAGGAAAATATGAAAGAGAATTAATTACAAAATCAGTTACTAATAATAAATTACTTTGGAAGAACATTAAAACTATAACTTTCACAAATAAACCTAACCATTGCAATACAGACTTACTTAATATAAAATCAACTCCTCAAGAATCAGTTAATTATATTAATGAATATTTCGCGAACATTGGTAAGAGCCTTGCTCAAAAAATCCAGCCAACTCTAGCCTATGATCAAAATGAACCACACTGTTTACAACGAACTCAACCCAATTCTTTCGTAATGTTAGACACTGACGATGTTGAAGTGAATCATATCCTAATGAGTCTTAAATCTGACAGTGCGTCTGGTTGGGATAATGTTTCCACTGCATTTCTAAAATATATAAGAAAGGAGGTTGTTCCTATAATTACACACCTTGCTAATCTTTGCTTTGGTGAGGGCACCTTCCCGACTTCTTTGAAGCTAGCCATTATTACACCAGTGCACAAGGGTGGGGACAGCGACGATGTCTCCAACTTTAGGCCCATATCTGTATTAACCTCTATATCAAAAATTTTAGAAAAACTTAAAAAAGATCTCAACGTATTATCTGAGTCACAATTTGGCTTTCGTAGAGGGATTTCCACTGAGGATGCAGTTACTGCACTAAGTAATCATTTAACTGAACAGCTTGATAAAGGTAAAAAGTGTGTAACTGCATTCTTAGATCTAAAAAAAGCCTTTGATACCGTCTCTGTCCCAATACTTGTAAGAAAACTGGAATGTATCGGAATTCGTGGAACACCTCTTAGCCTCTTCAAGGATTATCTCAGAAACAGGAAACAGAGAGTTAGAGTGGGTCAGTACACTAGTGAATACGCACACACGTCTTATGGCGTCCCGCAGGGAAGCGTATTGGGACCTACATTGTTCCTTATCTACGTTAATGAACTCTGTAACATTAATATTGCAAACGCACAAGTATTCTGTTACGCGGATGATACTGCTGTAGTCTTCACCGGGGATACTTGGCAGAGTGTTAGGCTTAGTGCTGAGTCAGGCTTGGCAAAAATTGCCAAGTGGTTAACAATTAATTTGCTTACATTGAACGTAACAAAAACAAATTACATTTGCTTCAGTGTCGGGCAACGTACACAACCAGGTAAAGATTTTAATGTAAGAATTCATAATTGTAATAACGGCAATCGCAAAAGTTGTGACTGCTCAACAATCAACAAAGTACCTCATATTAAGTACCTAGGCGTTATTTTGGATCAGAGACTGTCATGGTACCCGCACATTGACCAGGTTGCCAATAGAATCAGGAAATTAAGCTGGATTTTCAGGACTCTTAGATACGTCGTCCCAAGGACTGCCGGTAATAACTCAGGCCATCAAAAAGATTTCCTTAAAATGATTTATATTGCGCTAGTCCAGTCAGTACTATCCTATTGCATCCCTGTCTGGGGTGGTGCAGCCAAAACAAAATTTCTAACGCTAGAAAGCGCACAACGTGCCCTTATCAAGTGCATGTATTTTAAAAAAAAGAGATATCCTACTGAAGACCTATTTCGACTTAGTAATTTGCTCTCAGTCAGGAAACTGTATATAACACAAATTACTTTAAAAAAACATAAGTCTCTTTCTTATGATGCTGGCATACTGTCAAAAAGAAGGAAAGACATGATATTAAATGTCCCCAGGACAAGGACTTTATTTGCCAGTATGCAACTTAGCAAACGATCTGCAGCGCTATATAATAAAATCAATAAATACATCTACATTTATCCCAAAAACTACTATGACAGTAAAAAAGTAATAATGGAATGGATACAAACGCTCACCTACAATGATACCGAAACACTTCTGAAACCTTGACACATACACATAGGTACACACACTCACGCTTCACTCTCTCTCTCTCTCACATATACTCACTCACAAACTTACACCCACTCTTACATACATTTAATTTGTAAGTTAATCTTAATCCTAATTAGTCTTAGTATAATAATAATACGCTGTGCTTTTTGTATAATACGACCTGCTATGGAAGAGCGGACTCTCCTAACACAGGCACTATCTGCCTAAAAGGAGGATCCAATCACAAAATTTTGTAAAAACTTAAACTTTTTCTACCAATAAACTATTTTATTATTATTATTATTATTATTATTATTATTAAAAAAATATATTATCTTAACCTAACCTAACATAAACAATAAAAGTTAACTTATTTTATACTTCGTCACCATCAGAATCCACTTCAGAATCAGGCTCTACAATAGATATAACTTCTAAGAACTCTGTCGGAGCTTCCTGATCCTGAAGTTTCAGTAGTTCTACTGTTTCCTTAAAGTATGTCTGCCTCTTGTGGGCATCTAATTTTGGTCTTGTGGAAGAAATTAGAGGATCAGAAGAGACGATAGGCATATTGAGGATATCCTTTTTTTATGCTTGTCTACTCTTTTTCCTCGAATGGTGTTCTCGGAATCTCCTAAAGTCTTTGTTTCGGGCCTCTGAAGCTTTTTCCGAAAGACTTCCAATTGGTACAATAGCATTTTCTGCAATTATGTCCCCTCCGTGAATCAACAATTTGTGGACGGTTGATGACATGTAGCACCAATCATACAGTTCCACGTATTTTTCAGCGGTTGTTCTAGCGTATTCTTTAAATTTCGGCACGTCTACAATCTCTCCAGATGTGATAGCTTGCAGAATCACAGCAAATCTGCGTATTAGGTCTTCATCTAATCCAGTGATCGCTGCAGTTTTATCAGGAAATTCAAAAAACCGCCTTGCTGTGTTCCCGTCGTTAGTTGTGCCTGATCCTTGCTTAACGATGTCAATCAAAAGGTTGAGATCATCTTTGAATCGATCTTGAATGAGTTTTTTTGTGAATGCAATAACTCTTGATGACCTTCTCCTCTTGCAGACCACTTTTTGAAGTCGAGACGATACGCTATGTGTAGAAGACATTCCATCACATTAATGCGGGCATAAAGTGATGATAAGACTGGTTTTTGACGCAATGACATCTACCTTATTCATTTCTGTAGGCTTAGCCAAACACAGGTAGCAGGCCGCATTTGACTTAGCTTCAGACAGATATGTACAAATTTTGCCGTCAATCATCGTCATCATTAATTTGTGACTAATTTCATGTTCTTGACATTTTGAGGGAACGAGAGCTTCAATTTCGTTATCCATTGCAGTTTTTTTCATTTATGACAACGTCTTTGGTTTCTTTCACAAAACTAAACTGGACTGGACGGCAATACATAGGTGAGCAGGGTTTTGGATTCACCCATACGGTATCACCGTCAGCTGTCAACTTTAATGGAACGGTCGGAAGAGGTCATAAATATGCTGGAATCATCATGACCACTCTCTATGTTTTGCTTATATCTACTTTGGTTAGATGCACCGTCAAATCCCCACTTTGATATTAATATCAATTGTTTATCTTGTATCGCATCAGGACTACGAATAGTTTCAAAAATTCTGTTCACTGTTAAATCTAGTACTACTAATGAAGTTGTGAATCCAATGTTTGACTATTTATTGTTATTGACTAATGATGGTATCACATTTATCTAATTACTTTCATTAAGTCAATCCTGCACTAATTGCTAAATTAGCGAGTACCCCAAATTATTTTGGTACGTATCCTTTTAACAGGTATATAGGTATTAAGTTTTATTAATCATTAGCTAATGTGGACTTGAGGCATTAGACAAGATTACGTATTACGTAATTCATAATTACCATGTCATTTCAAATGAAAATCACAAAGTAGGTAATACGACTTTGTGATTTCTTAGAATGTTTTGGTCTAAGCATAAAAAATATTGTGAATTACACTTGGTATAGCCATATTTAAGCATTAAAATGTATCATATACTTTTCTTTTTTTTTTAATTTTGACGATTTAAAAAAAAAATATCGCAAGTGATGCCGCGATATTAAGTATGTCAAAAATTCACAAATAAATAGTACTATAACAGTGTGCAAGGATATAACGGCCAACCTTGCGATTCCAGAGATATCCTTTTTTTCATGTCAGCTCCATACATTTTTTTCTTATAAAAATTATAACTCGTCCATTTGTGCACACAATTACTTCATATGACATTTTATAGAACAGTAATGATCGGCAGAAGTCATTTCCAGCAAAAAAAATAACATTTAAGACATCGAGATCCTATGTCTTCTACAGCCGATTTTCGATCCACCGTGCGTCGCTAGCTTGCGAGTCACAGCTCACAACTCCGCTTTGTGCCGCTACCCAGCTTATTCTCGGTACAGCTCACGTTATCTCCGCTTCGATCGCGCCATACAAATACAATACATCTCCGCTCAGTGGTCTCCACTGAAGCTGGGTGGAGACGAGATGTGTGAATAACGAAAGTCTATTGGTTGTTTAAAATACATCTCCTCTCCTCTAGTCTCTTCTCTGCTTTGGTGGAGTCCGGGCCTAAAGTCATTACTCGTTTCTGACGTAGGTTTAATTAAACATTGAGATACCAATGCCACCGTAATTAAAAAAGAGCCCTTTAAAAAGGTTACAACGATAATATAACTTTGAGCTCACTCTAACTTTTACCCCAATTAAAATTATGTCGTATTTGAACCGGGAAATAACGAAGTGGAATGGCCAATTCGTCTGAAGAGCAAAAACGGTAGATTTTTTAACGAGATGGTTTCCAAACTTCGATTTCCTGTCTCGGTCCTGAGGGAGTCTCCCTCTGCATACTGAATGTTTTTAAATTTCGTTACTTAACAAAAAAATCTATAAGTAATCCATAAATATATTCCACTTGGCTGAATTTAGTCGTCTAAACGTCCCAGTTACTGAATTCAGACCAGTGCATGTAATCGCATTCAGAAAGTTAATCATGTAAACAATTAAAAAGAAAAACAGTCACTGAAGTAGCGTTTATTTAGTACCTTCAAATTTCTTACTGAATTCAGCGGAGTTAAATGGCACCCTGACGCGTGGCTAAGAACGAAGGCAACAGTGCAGTATCTATTGAGACTTTCTTCTGTGTTTCTCTTCCTCTGTGTTGGTTTAATATTTAAAGACCAAGTAAAATGTATAATTATCACTTGCTTCAAAAACGGTGAAGGAAAACATCGTGAGGAAACCGGCATTCCTGAGGGGTATTTCTCGACGGCATGTGAAGCTAAATCAGAAGCCCATAGCCGGTATAAATACTTCGTAGTCACTAACCACACGAAAAAGAAAGAAAGAAAGAAAATAAGTTTATTTAGCACAGACTAAAAGGCACACAACACAACATATTATACTACAAGTAAAAAGGAATTAAAAAAAGAAAGAAAACAAATAAAAAACTGTAAAAGTGCGTTGTAAGATATTATTTTAAAGAAAATAAAGAAATAAAATGCCCAAAGTCAACATTGGACGCGGACGTACTTTATTTTAATGATGATGAAAGTAATACTAATATATCCACTAACAGAATACCTATAATAATTTTAACTTATGATTAACATAAGGCTACCACCCAATATTCGATCTTCAAAAACAGCACAATGGTGCCGATTCCCTTGTTCACAAACTAAACTAAATTTAAGTTCAGTGCATCTTTTTCTTTCTATTTCATTAAGAAGAGGACAGAAGATAAATTTTAGTTTAGTCCTTTCAAATTAATCAGCGCTTGACGTAAATTGACGTAATTTTAGTAGGTAAGTTTTTAATCATGTCTAAACTTGTATGGAGTAGTGACAGGCGCTGATTAATTTGACAGGACTAAAATAAAATTTATCTTCTGTCCTCTTCTTAATGGAATATAAAGAAAAGTTTAGTTTGTGAACAAGGGAATCGGTACCAATGTCATACTAATAGATTACACGTGGAAGTTGGACGGCATGTCGTAATTATCGGGAGCGAAAAAGAGACAAGACGATACGTAACTAGGCTAATTAGCCAACTTTTGACGTGCCACTTGAGGAGCGTGTATACCTCTTTTTACTTATCATACGCTGTAAACACATGTTTACATTTTCCGGTTACTGAAAATCAATTTACTTTCGGCTTCAAATCTTGATGGAAACTGCTTTGATTCTGGTCAAACCACAAAGCCTATTCAGAGTGGATTGGAAACTTGTCCCTATTGATACACCTACCTACATAATGGTGGTTTCACTTAATTATAATCGCGTATGGCTTATGGTGCACAACATGGTTTGGCTTTGATTTTAGAACGATGCATGAAATACGATTTAATAGATTTGAGTTTAATTCACGTAACATTAATATCACGCCTGACATACTTGTCCAACCTCTTGGGGATAGGGTTGGACAGAGATGTCCTTATCGTACACCCACATTTCGCCCGGTATGTTTAAGTCCCATATAATAGGGGGCGAGCCTATTGCCATCAACTGGGCACAAATCCAGACTCGAGTTCAGATTAGTACGTTTAAAACTATCCTTGACCTGACACTTTTTTTTTAATGTGTAATATCTTTCCTCTCACATTTCTGCTAAAAAAAATCTAAATTATTAAAACTTTGGGAGTGATTTCGTGAAAAGGGACGGAAGTGTGCCACAGGAAGTCAGGGAAGCGCGTGCTATTTGATTTGACCAATGAGCACGCGCGGTGCTAAAGTTACTTTACTCGTCAGAAACGACCTTGACGAGGCCCCGCCCCTTTAATGTTGCATAGTACCAAGGTCAGATGTCAGATATTACGCATCTTATGCGACTACTGTTAGGCTATATCGTATTTTTAATTTAAAAAAAAAAAAAAAAAAATTGTATTCGATTAGGGAAAATCAATAGTAACACAAATAAACGATTATAAATTCTATGTAAGAGAAAGTGAGAGAAAGTGATTTTATTGAAATGAATAAAATTAAGTAAAACCATAAGATCACGCCTGTAATTCCCGAAGGGTTAGGCAGACGGGTACCCGATTATACACCTAAATTTCACCGGTAGAAATCGGTCCAGTAGTTTTTGAGTTTATTCATTAAAAACATATAAACAAACAAAAAATCAAATCTTTTCTCTTTATAATATTAGTTTAGTTAATGTTTAGTTTAGTAATTAATTTAGGGTAAAACAGGTGAATGATTGATTTACAGTTAGGCCAGGAACCCCATACATACACACATACATAAATTCACGCCTTCGTCCTATGTGAGTAGGCAGAAACTACAGAACGCCAACTGCTATACGATCCTTTCTTACTCCTTTTGCCTCGTTTACGTTCATTCATCTGGTCATACACGCACGCAGGTTGCGAGTACTACGCACATGACCTTTCTCAATAACATCACCAACAAGGTCACTAAAGGTCCTTCTAATGAGTCCACTCTCAGGGTTTCCACTTGCCTTGTAAAATACTTTTAGTCACCTTTCATTCATCCTCCTTTTCACTTTTTGTCAGTTCAAAATAATATCTTGATTTGAATCGCTTATGATTATTTTAATCAGCTCATAATGTTCCTACTTCTGGGACACAGGACTCCTCTCAGTGAGAGGGAGTGGGCCGTAATCCACCACGCGGGCCCAGTGCGGGTTGGTAGATGTCACATGTCTTCAAAGTTTTTTAGTTATCGGACATGCCGGTTTCCTCACGATATTTTCCTTCACCGTTTTGAGAGCAGTGGTGATGAAATAATTTACACAAAGTAAAGCGCCTTTCAAGGTTCGAACTTACGACCTAAAACTCGAAGTCGCGGCCGTTACCACTGGGCTACCACTGCACCTATAATTATTATAATATCTAGGTATAAATTGGTCTGCGTTACCTAGGCAACTCAACCTTTAAATTGGTACAAAAAAAAAAAAAAGAATTGTATTTTATTTTCCGAATAGTAAGCAACAAGGCTGTCTAATTAGGTGTTTTTTAAACGTAGAACTTGATTGGATTTTATTATCTAGAGAATTGCTTGGTTAAAAAAAAAAAAAAAGAAACGTGAAGACCGACTAATTTATAGAGAGTAACCAACTAACCAATGTAGATATTCAATTGGTAAAGTAGAGAAACCTAATCACTGATGTAGGTCTAAAGATTGAAACTCTACCTATCATACAGTGGCGGATTTGCCCTAAGGCCCAGTAGGCCCGGGCCTAGGGCTGTTAGATATTACAGACAGCTAATCGTGACAAAGAATTCACTGACGTTAACAAGAAATAAATCGAGTACCTGTATATATTCTAAACGTTCGCGCACATTATGGGGCGGGCCGCACTGCATCGCATCGTATAACAATAATAACTTAAAACCATTTAACCCTGAAACCTCAGAAAATGAAAACTCTGTAAAAGATGATAGGGCTAAACTCCAAACTAAGTAGTTTGAAGAATGTTATGTGAATGAGAATGTTTAGGACAAGGACGCAGCTCTACAAAGCTGACCTTTGCCTAAAATTCGATGTGGGATATTAACGGCGCTTACTGTATCTGCGCATTACAAGAGCTCAGGTGCAACTCGGTACACTGGAAGCCAATCCTAACCTACATATTTAGAAAAAAAACTGGCCTAGTGCGAGTCGGACTGGCACACGAAGGGTTCCGTGCCGAATTAAGATCGAGCAAAAAACGCCGAAAAAAAACATGTTTCTTCGACTTTAATTATTTAATTTTTATTATTTGTTGTTATAGCGGCTATATATCTGTGAATTTTTTTACTGACTTCCTTACACGGTTCATGAGATACAGCCCGCTGATAGACAGATGGACGGATGTATAGCGGAGGCTTAGTAATAGGGTTCCATTTGGCACCGTTCGGGCACGGAGCCCTAAAAAGCCAAGTGAATTAAGACTACGTAGATGCTTATACCAACTGCTTAGAATTGAATGGGAAATGTGATAAAAAGATGAACTGTTTCTGTCCTCTTCAAAGCATGTAAACCTTTCCGCCTCATCATAAAACGTGAGTTAAGTTTAACGAAACACGCGGATCACTTATTTTTAGACCCAACGCAGATGTCGTATGACTAATTTATGAAAGCAAACATACTTTCGGAAATTGCTTGTCTATAGTAAGCTTCTTATAAGTATTATGTATTATCAATTAGTATGCAATATTATTGGTTCGACTTAACAAAAACTGCGTTCATTGTACCAATGAGTTGTAGCCAAAATAGTTTTGGCTGATAGTGCGCACATCACTCAAAGATTTAACCTTGGAGAATTTTTCCAAGTCCATAAATTAATAAAGATAGTACTGATCTTTGCTTTATTATTAGGATGCACGCAAGTCATGGATAGGGTACCCGTGCCTACGGTTGAAGTAAACGTAGCTATCTCGTTAAATAATGTTGTAATATAATAGGGATGATGACTAAAAATTTTATAGATTACTAGCTGCGCCCCGCGGTTTCACCCGCATAAGTCTCGATCCCGTAAAAATCCGACACGGATCGCGCTGCCTGTCGCGCCCGCGATATCGCGCTGATCTGCACGAGCCTTTATGCAGTCTATATGATGGGTGCTGAGAAAGGGGCGGCTGATACTTACTACATGGCCTGGGGCCTAGGGCGGCCAAGACCTTAAATCCGCCACTGCTTCCACAATACATATGCTCTAACTCATGGTGAAATAAACATCTTCAATAACTTCCTGTAAATAAAATTATATTTATTTTCCTATATTGAAAGTATCTCTATAAATATTATGAAGGTCAATAACAGGGTATGGAATAACATCATTCGTGGGTAAACTGAACAGTCTTTTGAAAAACACAAACGATTACTGTAGGTACCTATAAAGTCTGTCCCAAAAGTATCTTATGAAAATATAAACAAATGGATCAAAGAACGTACCTGTGGATGCCAATTTGTAGCACCACTTACAAATTATGTACTTCGATATATGACTATCGGAATACTTCAACCCAAAATTCTAATTTCAAATCACCTTATAGATGTTTTTCATTTGACAGTTTTATTGAGGTTCATTTTATAACCTCAATTTTTATCAATGATTTTTCAATTACAATTAAATAATGTTATTCAGATAATAATTGTTAGAAAAAGTGTTGAGATACAAAGTTGGAACCTTCTAAATACACTTAAATACAGATTAATGTGTTACTAATCAACAGCATACGTCAAAAGCGTCAACATCATCATCTAACATCAATGTACCTTGGCACTCTATTTGTAACCGTTAGTGAGTTATTGCGTAAGAATTTAACCTGGTCACTATTTGTTGACATTTTCATCAGATAATTTTGGAATACACTATACACCATAATCATAATATCAGGTCGCTAATACATTTTGGTCACACGCAAATTGAAAATAATATTTTTCAAAAAATTTACTTAATTGTTTATGAAAGGTCTACAAAATGTATTTAACGCGCGTGTAACAATAAAAATGGGTCAACAACAATATTTTTGTTTAAGTACCTGAACAACACGCTAAAAACGTAAGCTTTCATCCCGTCTGAATTTTATCCAAACATTCAAATACCCAATCAGCTTCACAAAATTATTCATCCATCGAAACCAGTAATTTACCGTACGAACAAAAAAAAATAATAATAATAAAATAACGATACACAATGTTTTTTCCGTACGAGAAACATTTACCCCAACCTTTTTAATATTCAACGCACACATTCGAAAAATAAAACCGAAAATTTATTGCCACACGAGAAAAATGCAATATGAAATACTTGGCAACACACGTTTAGACGAACAATCTCATTCGCGGAAACAATTGCTTGTGGGTTGTCCGTCAGAATGTTGGCTCCGTAGCCAAGTCCGTTGTCATCGAGGGATGAGCAAGCAATAAAGCTATTTAGCAGCCATTCGAGTGATCCAATCAATGCGAGGGATTCGCAGTCTATTCAAACAATTGGCTCTGATTGACGACATTGTGGGATGGCTTATTGTTAATCCGCGCTTTCAGAACAGACCTGACGGCCTCACGGCTATAATGAATGATTCTACCTGTAATTGTGTTTATTGGGTAGTTGTGTTTTATTGGTCGAGTTAATTAACGATCGTTTGAAGCTGTTAAGGTTAAGAAGCCGATAAGTGAGTTGTTGGCGAAGCTTCTAGATTGTTTGCATTAGTTTCGACCGTAAAAAAAGTGTTATAATCAAAATCTTGGGTTGAAATCATAGATTTTAATCGTAAGATTGGCCCTGCCGCGTTAAAAGATGGTTGCGTTTCTGTTTCGTTTTGACACCTCTGACACACAATGTCACAAAATGAAAATCAAGTCAAGTCGACTCGATTGTCATGGAAACGTTAATATTATTGTGCGAGCTCACTCTTCTCAGTATAGATACTATTTCCCTCGACTTAGTACGGTGACGGCAAATCTACGATTGAAATCTTTGGGTATAATCGTTTCCTTTTACAATAATTTTCAGACAAAATTGATATTTCTCTCAGCACTCGGAGAGTAAAAATGTTTTGCGTAGAAAATCTTTTATTTTCCCAAAAAATATTTGAACGCAACCCTTAGGGTCCGGAGCAAAGTTATTAGGTCAATGTAAATAAAGGGTGATTCTTCACAATTGGGTTTCTGGGGTTGTCCCAACATATTCATCGGTTTGTGCAAACATTCCTCAGCCTTCGGGAAGTTATGTCGCATCTAATATACAGCTAAAATCTCTACAGTAAAATATTTAATATGACCTTTTGAAGGCCTTTTAGGACTAGATTTATTAAACTAATTTCATTTTATAAAACTTTTGACGTTAAAAACATTTTGTAAATGTCAAGCTGAATTGAGTCTCGTTCTCGCTAAATAAGTGATTATTATTAAAAAGAACATAAATATTTCTTAGAAGTTATCTCTATAATGCGATTCAAGTCTAATAAGAATTGAAGGCTCGTGTGAATATTTAATGAGGTAAATTTTATATTATTTTGAAACTTGAAAGCATTTTGAATTGCACACTTCACGTTATTGAATAAAGCAGTCGTAAAATGAATTTATTGTGATTAATCTAAATTCGCTGACACTATAAAAAATACATAAAAATTGCGTTAAACAGTAGTCATTTTCATCATCTATTTTTAAGAATTTAGTGGAATTCCTCTGGTTAACGTTTTTACTTCTTCATTTTGCTTCTCTCTATTGAACTGGTAGTCTTAATTTCCTTTTTACAACAACCTATGCTCAGCGATGAAGATATGCTTAGGGTTATCTATTCCATGCCACAACGTTTTAAGATCATGATGTAGATTACAAATTCTTTTAGGAGGGGTTTGTGGCTAATTTATAACAGCCGCACGAGTCGATCTTCAAGGTTCGGTTCGGTTCTTCTTGCGGAGATCGGTCCGTGGATGAGTGACCATTCATTACATACCTACATGTTTCGGAAACCACGTTAATAAGCCATTGGTCCCGAATGTAATTTGTGGATCTTTGACAGTCGTTACGGGTCGTCAGAAGACCGAGAGTAGACAGGAGCCCTAAAGCCTGACAAACTTTAGTGTTACCCAGTAACTGGGTTGTGGAGGTCAGATAGGTAGTCGATGAAGCGACTGCCTAATACTGGTATTGAGCTGAATCTGAAGTCAACCTCAACATAGTTGAGAAAAGGCTAGGCCGATGATAATGAGGTTAGTCACCTAAATATGTTGTTCACAGCGGCCGCGTCAGCAGAGTCTCGGCGGGGTCCTCAGGCGCGAGGGCAACTGGAAATGCTTCATGTTGACGCTGATGATCGCCGGCTGCCTCGGCTCCGTGGCGTGGTGCAATACTGCCGAAATAGATCGGGATCTCATTGACTTTAGCAAGTGAGTATTACTGGTATTACTTCTTTGTATCTGTACATAATAATAATATCAGTCTATTATTGTCCCACTAAAATGCAAATGCCTCTTGTCAAACAGAGCAGGCACGAACATTGATGACCACGCTTGTTCAAGACGGGTTGGCGATTTCAAACTTATATTAATTACAAGTCCAGGGTTTCCTAACGACATCGTTTCGAACCAAAAACCGAATGAATTTTGTATTTGTATTTGAGTTAGTCTAAATTAAATAAACTAGTTTTTTTTTATAAATCTTTTCTTGCCTTCTTTATATATTATTTCAAAGGCAATCAATCTCAACGTCATTATTTCCCTTCATTAATTATTTCCATAAATAATTTTGACGCTAAAACGTAAAACAGTACCTACCTACGGGTAATATAATTTATAAATTATTTTAATTCACGAAAAAAAAAGCAATGTCTTTGGTCAACAAGCACACCTGACTATGACATTGTGCCGGGGTCGCGGGAAAATCCGAAAGGGAAACCGTGGCCCCTGGCAACATGGCAACTGAAGGAACACGGGTCGGTTTTAGTCAGCAAGAGTCTAACACGCCCTCCCGCTCCGCCCAGAGCGGGAGAAGTTATTTGATAATTTCCCAATCAAAAAAAAAGTATGACATTGTAGGATAGTCAGTTTTTAACAAGCAATAAAATAAAATCTCAATTAAACATTTATTTGCACGGTTTCCATCCAGATTTCTTCGAACACGGGCTATCGATTACGATGGTTCCAATTTTAAATGCAACTTAATTTGAACGTATCGTTAAATTGACGTTTTAATTTTCGAACGTATTTCATTTGTCTCTTATAAAACGGGATTGTTGCCTTTGGAAATATTTTATTTAAAATATTTATGTATTCAGTATTTGACGGAATAATGGACGGATGTTGGTCAACTAATAATGTAATGAAATTTTTAAACAGGAACAAGATATGTGAATAATTGTTGGTGCAAAAAACAAAGTTTTCGTAATTAAACACGTTATTATTGCATTAGAAAATTATTTTAAAAAAAAACAAAAAAACAAAAATCTTTTTTCAGTTGTGTTTTTGCATTCGGGTTTTTTGTTATTTTTTTTTAATAATATGCTTCATTTCAAGCTGTTTAGTTTTATTGTTGCTGCTAGCTTTTATTTGATACCAATAATGTCGTATTTTTTTTTTAAACCAACACCTCCTTTTTTTATTTATTTGCAGATGCAATATATAAATATTATACAGCATATGTCACTCCTACAGTTAAGACAAATCTAACGACACCTCATAAGTTATAATCTATCAAGCCGTATAGGCTACAGAGCTTGCCAAAGAAATAGACATACATACATCCATACATACTCTCGAAAAACATTACCCTCCTTCTAGGGCAGTCGGGTAAAAAGGCTTTCCGCGACCTTATAGTATAAACTTTTATTCAAATTCTTGAAGATTTCTTCATTTGAACTTCTATGGACTTTAAATTCGAATTTCGTTTATTTATTTTATTTAGACAAATGTAAAGATTTACATACTTTTATATTATGTAAGAAAATATTAAAACCTACAGCAGAACTAACCACTAAATCAGTTTTGTGTCCGTCAGGCACCCCATCAAGCGGACGGTACGCGAATCGCCCTGCGACGTGGGGTACGCGTATATCCCTATTGCGTTCGTACTGCTGTTGTACTTGGTATACCTGGTGGAATGCTACCACAGCACGGCCAGGATACAGCTGGCGAGGAGAGTGGACGTGGCCGCAGTCAGCGCCAGGGTACACGCCATGAGGAACGCTACGCCTCGAGTTTGGTAAGAGTTTTCTTTACTTATGAAAGTAAATAGTGCTGACGAAATTATAGACAGATTTTTTTTAGGTAGTATGTGCCGCGCTCTAAACGAGTCAAGGTTTACGTTCAAGTTTCTACTGTTGTGTTAACCGCCATAAAACTGAATGTAACGTAGTTTTGGCTCAAATAAGTGCTTATGTACACGAGCAGCACGTTGCCAACGGCAGAGGCAATGGCCATCCACACTCGTCGGCGGCAACTGCAGACGCGTCGACGGCAGCTGTAGACGTGTCGACGGCAGCTGTAGACGCGTCGACGGCGGTCGCCGACGCGACGACTGCTGTAATGACCTCCGCTGTTGGCAAAATGCCGCTTGTGTATATGAGCACTTAGTCGACGTACGCACGGACGTAATAAAATCGCGGCGATTTTTTTTCGAGCACTTGATTTTTAATGCTCTGCTTAGCGCCAAGAGTTGAAAATCCAACAGTGTGTTTTTTCAACACGCGATAAAATCCCGTCGTAATTTTATTACATCCGTGCGAACGTCGGCTAACTCGGGCTCCACTCGTCTAGATACATACTTCAGTGAGACAAAAACTGGCAGGAGTTAGCGACACAAATACGTAGTACGGATATCTTTGAAGTTCAAAAAAAAAAAATAGTCAGTGTAATGAATAGACCCGGGAGTATCATTAACTACTTTATTACAAGAATTTCCGTGAAAAAGTTCTCAGACCTTGAATTGCTAATAAATTACAAAATAGGTACATAAAACATGAACAGCACTTAAATAGCAGGTTCACTTTCGTAAATTAATTTCGCTTTACTTTACTGATTAAACTTTTGAATGACTTACCTTCAGCTTTTATGGTAATGAGCTATGTAGGTAGTCATATGATTTACCTACGCCTCAAATTCCGAGAAATGGAAAAATGGAATCATAAAACACGAGCTTTGAAATTGTATAACATTTCAACTTACCTTCTGCCTCACTTGGGCAACTTAATATAAAATGCCTCACGGATTTCAGTCGGTTGTTTTATCCCTACTAGCTTTTTTCCCGTGGCTTTACCTGCGTAGATGTTGGAAAATATTCCACGGGAACGGACTACCGGGATTAAAAGTACCTACTTGTGTTAATTCAGGTTATAAACTACTTGCGTGCCAAATTGCATCCAAATCCGTTCAGCCGTTTTGGCGTGATTCAGTAACAAACATACAAACATCCTAGCTTACAAAATTTCACATTTATAATGTTAGTAGGATTTTATATCCAGAGCCAAAATTTATTTCAAACGTAAAATGCAGTTTGACCCAAAATATTCGACGTTGGCTGCAGACTGGTGCATTTTCGTGTCCCGCCAGTCACGATTCGAAATTGTATTAAGCTCCTTCTTGTGACATCCCATATATATAGGAAGGCTGGCAATTTTCTGGAGCATTTTCTGCCAAAAAGCAGTGCAAACAAGCAATGTAATATTTACGGTTTTATCGCCAGGCTGTGCAATTCTGATTTCATGTTTCCATTTGAAATTGGAATTGGTACTATTTCCCATTACCAATCACATAATTGCATTTGTGGGCAGTGAAAATGCGATTTGTTCATGTTGCAGATTCTCACAGCTTGCGTTCTCAATAGACAAAGTCTGCATGTCTTACAATGTTCACCAGTGTTGACATCTCCTAACGTACTGTAGTCCAACTAAGCT
This sequence comes from Omphaloscelis lunosa, assembly GCA_916610215.1. Classification (NCBI taxonomy): domain Eukaryota; kingdom Metazoa; phylum Arthropoda; class Insecta; order Lepidoptera; family Noctuidae; genus Omphaloscelis; species Omphaloscelis lunosa. The sequence goes on from OU744258.1 coordinate 14,302,390, forward strand.
TATTGCTCGTTGTCTTCAATAATTTAAAAATTAAAATGACTTTAATGATCTTTTGGACCTTCCTTCTCCTTGTCCTGCACCCTAAACACACTTTTAATAACAATCTGAATAATTTTGAAGGATATTGCTTCATATGTTCGAAAAATTTGTCTGCTCAACAACATAAAAAACGCAATGAATGTTGTTGAAATGCCAAAATGAAAGCCATTGCTACTGTAAGTGTGCTACGCCATTACCTCGCTGTTGGCAAAACCTAGCATATCTACATTGGCAGCGGAGATTTTATCTATTTTTTTTTATCTATTTCTTTTTTCCTATTTCACAAAGTAATTCTACCAAAAGTAAATAAATTCAGTAAACTTGAGGTTGAATATTAACTGGGTAAACCAATATAAGTAATTTTAAGTAATTTTACTTATACCACATTGCGTACTACTATCTCCAAATTGACGATGTAAATTCAAATGATAAAGACAAATGACTGAGTCATTAACAACGTTGTATTTACATTTCCTGTGTTCACGTTTCCCGTCAATAGCTATGATATTTGACGTGTTTTGATTCAACGTAATATCACGGCTGTCAAATTGGCACGTGCTCCAAAGCAATTTATTTCTCTAATTAGAAAGTTTACACATCGGTTAGCGGCGAATGAATTCGACGTTTTATGGGTTTGTGTTATGTAACATTCATTAGTTCAGAAAACAATATTTGTTACAAATATTTACCAATTTCCTTGTAAATTCATTGTACAATTTAAAAAAAAATTACAGTTTTTTTTTTTACAAACTCTGGTAGAATTCGTGGTACCGAACATTTATTTAGGCATGTACCTATTTAATCAAAACTCTAATTAATAATTCCCATTTTGCACTCTTATTAAAAATTATTGAACACTCTAATATAATGACTGCGCCTCTTTTTTTGAACCTCGAATCAATTTTCTGCTCGGCTCGCGCGTGCTTGTTCACTGTTCTAACCTAACACATTTGGTCGGGGTGCGTTAGCTTAGTTACTGCGACCAACTGTGAGAAAAGGCCAGAAAAATAAAAGAGGCACATTTTTTTTTTTAAACATGCATCTTTGGAAACGCAAAAAGATTTAAAAGGTTCGTTAATTTTAAAAAGCCATTTATTTATGAAAATAAATAAACGGCACTTGTGCGTAATTTGTATATGTAAATAGAAACATGTCCAGTTGTTAAAAAGAAAAACCAGCCAGCAACGCTGAATCGCCTAGAACCGAACTCAATCAAAAATAAAAAGGCATGTTGAAACTTTTCTTTGACCTGATGGAAAAGCGGATCGTTTACATTAGCTAGTACAAAACGAACGCAGCACGGCACACCCAGTAGGTATCATTTAGCCCACATACGCACAAGCGCTTTTTTAACGCGAGGTTTTTGACCTTGCTCTGGATTTTCAACTCTCGGTGTCGAACCGAACGTTGAGAATCCAATAGCATTCCTAGCGCGCGCGTTGAAAAAGTTCATAGTTGGATTTTCAACCCGGGCCGTGTGTTGAAAATCCAGTACGCGTCAAGAAACCTCGCGTTAATAAAAGCGCCCGTGTGGACGTAGGCCTACTCTGCATCGAACTGGAAATCTGCTCGATCTGCATGCTTCGTTCAGATTAAATTGATCTGTGAATGTTTTTGGTAAAGATAAAGTTTTTCTGAATCATTCTGATTCCTTTAATTATTTGGGATAGGGTCGCTAGGGCTTATTAGGGATAGAGTGATCCGGGTCTGCTTTATTTTGAAGTGGAGTGCTTCGGGATAGTATTCTTTAGAAGTACCTAAAATGATTTAAGCGTTTTTAGGCATGTATACTTCCATACTATGTTATAAATGCGACAGAAACTCTATCTGTCTGTATATCTGTCTATATGTCTGTCTGTATGTCTGTCTGTATGTCTGTCTGTATGTCTATCTGTATTTCTGTCTGTATGTCTGTCTGTCTGTATGTCTGTATGTCTGTCTGTATGTCTGTCTGTATGTCTGTCTGTATGTCTGTATATCTGTATGTCTGTCTGTCTGTATGTATATCTGTATGTCTGTCTGTATGTCTGTCTGTACATCTGTCTGTATGTATGTCTGTATGTCTGTCTGTCTGTATGTCTGTCTGTATGTCTGTCTGTATGTCTGTTTGTACGTCTGTCTGTATGTCTGTCTGTATGTCTGTCTGTATGTCTGCCTGTATGTCTGCCTGTATATCTGTCTGTATGTCTGTCTGTATGTCTGTCTGTATGTCTGTTTGTATGTCGGTCTGTATGTCTGTCTGTCTGTATGTCTGTCTGTATGTCGGTCTGTATGTCTGTCTGTATGTCTGTCTGTATGTGTGTCTGTATGTCTGTCTGTATGTCTGTATGTGTGTCTGTATGTCTGTCTGCATGTCTGTCTGTATGTCTGTCTGTATGTCTGCCTGTATATCTGTCTGTATGTCTGTCTGTCTGTATGTCTGTATGTGTGTCTGTATGTCTGTCTGCATGTCTGTCTGTATGTCTGTCTGTATGTCTGTCTGTATGTCTGTCTGTATGTCTGTCTGTATATCTGTCTGTATGTGTGTCTGTATGTCTGTCTGCATGTCTGTCTGTATGTCTGTCTGTATGTCTGTCTGTATGTCTGTCTGTATATCTGTCTGTATGTCTGTCTGTATGTGTGTCTGCATGTCTGTCTGTATGTCTGTCTGTATGTCTGTCTGTATGACTGTCTGTATGTCTATCTGTATGTCTGTCTGTATGACTGTCTGTATGTCTATCTGTATGTCTGTCTGTACATATGTCTGTTTATTACCTTTCCACGCCTTAATGGCCTTACGGATTTCAATAAAATTTGCGACACACAGGTAAAAAAGGAATAAAAAGTATCCTAACATTAATTTACGAACTCCACGCGGGCCGCGGGCAAAAGCTGTTGTGTATAAAAACCGGATAATAGACACATCTGAGAAATTTGTCTCTTACCTTCTTCCAATCCTCAGTACTGTTCAGTCATAAAACCCTGCATCACCTTTACGACAGCTCGCCAATAACTTGACTACTGCAACTGTTTGTATCAGGTAATCGTTACCCTTTTAATCAAATGATATAAGACCTACGTCTGCGCCCCCGCCGGGTGTGTAACGTTTGAAATAATAACAAAAGTTCTAATGATCATATGAACTAATTTAATTTCATATACTTTTTTTAATATAACTATAAATGATATAATTTCGTTTTACCTAATTTTATATGGTATACACATTTGAATTAATATTCAATTAGTATAATTTTCAGTTACTATAATAATCAAAATCTGTAAGTAACATTTAATATAATTAAGAAACGTCGTTATTTGGGTTAGGTTAAGTTATAACAGTGACCATTAACGCGAAAAGGCGAGCGAGCGAAGCGAGCGTGCCGCGACAGCGGCCGCCGAGCGCCTGATCCCCTCTATTGTTGGTGAATCATTTGGGTCAGATGAGCTTATTTATTACAGAATTTTAGCTGAAAATGAGGTCAACTGAACTTAAAAAAAGAGCATTATGCAAATTGTAAATTATATTAAATGAACGTTATACCAAATGTTATTACAGCAAAATAAGGTTATATGAAATGTAATATTGGATCACATGAAATTAGGTTATTTATTTTTATAGCATATGAAAATTATGTCATATGAACGTTATTTCAAGTGATATTATACTATCTGTTATTATGCCATATATTACACACCCGCCCCCGCCCGGGTTATAAATAAGTCTTTTCATATACTCTGAAAATAGATTGTTTGAACTTGTAATTAGGACGTGTTAAATCTCAGACTAATAACCCACATATCTATGCTTATGTTAATTGTAAACACATTGGTAACCAGCTGAAAGTACTGACATTAATAACAGTATAATAATTTAGAATTGGACTGCCTCATTGGTCTAGTAGTCTCAAGCGGTACTGCTAAGCATGAGGTCCTGGGTTCGAGTCCCGGATCAGGTAAATTGTTATTGGGTTTTTCCATCTGAAATTTCTCAGTAGCAGCCCGAAGTCTGAATTTGTGCCCGGTTGATGGCAATAGGCTCGCCCTTTATTATTGGCGAAATGTGGGTATACTATAAGTAGGTAGTAGGTACACAGCTGTTCAAACCTTCAGCACGCATAGCATGACAATTTCTATTTCTACGAAGAATAGAAACAGCTATTTCTTTACACATTTGTTTCTCCATTTTGACATCGTACCGTAGAAATCATTCTACAATCTGTTATTTTGTCTTTCGTTTCTAACGATCTTTGTGTAGGTCCTTTTTTATGTAAACTATTTCAGAAGAAAGATTTTTCTATCCCAAACTGTCAAAATCACACTGACAACTGACATTTGTCTAAGATAGTGAAGACAATTTGATTTTGTAATCGCCATGCTAAAGACAGTAGAAAACTTTTTACTCGACGGCCACAAAGTATATACGATTATCTACAAAATCATGATTTTACAGGAGAGCGTTTTGAACGCAAAACTTAATTTAGTTAACAGGGCATTACCAAGGAAATGGTTAAATCCAATATTACTGTAATATTTTTTTTGTTCCAAAATACGGTACTTCGACACTTTGAGATTTTTTTTTGTAGTTGACATGACTTAATACCAGTAAAAACCGACCAAGTGCGAGACTCAACTGCACTTTTTATGAAATTTACTCTTTTACATAATTCGACTCGGAATTCTTTGTTTTGTCATAGGATTTTTTTTTTCTGTTTGATTCTCAATTTTTAGGGTTCCGTGAGGTTCACGCGGGTATTCCCCGAAGGGTTAGGCACAGGTGCACCTGTATACCCACATTTCACCAGTTATGTTTAAGTCCCATGAAACACTATAACACTGACTTCAAACTGTAACTACCGGACTTATAACACTGTCTGAAATAAAAGATTTATTATTATCTCCAAGGACTCTTCAGTGACGGTCCCTGTTACTCAATCAACCGTTGCGTCTCTCACTGATTCTGTAGACGTTTCATCGATAAAGGCTCGTCGTATATCAATCCAAGAATGTCACAGTTCAGGGAAGCCGTTTTATTGGCTGGACAGAATTTGTTCTGAGGGATTCGTACCTAAATGTCTTTTATTTATTTTTTTAGGGTTTTTTTCAACAAATGTCACTTATTAATCTTGATTGATTTTAGTAGCATTTTCAGAAATGAATTTATCAAATGTTTTTTTCAACAAGTGACAACACCGAATTGTGTCAAAGTCAAATAATTTATTTCAAATAGGCCCATCTATGGAACTTTTAAACGTCAAAATTTAATAAATAATATAATTGATTCTAGTCGCCCCTTCCAAAAGGTAGTTTTGTATGGTGAAGAATGGGAAAGAAACTCCACCGTTACTCTTTTAAAATGTTTTACAATAGTTTGTATAAGTACGTACATTAGTTAAATAATTATATGTGAAGACCATGCACCTAGAATAAAATTAATATACACAATAGGTAAAAAGAATTAAAAATGAAGCAACGACAGATAATTTAATTATGTGATAGATACATGGTGCTCACATATTTACAAACATTGTAAAAGTAGACGATTTTCCTGTCTATAGTTTACCTACCTTTAACACCAAAATACTGAGGTAGTACTTACATCCTAAATCATACACTATCCTTCCTCCTATTGTTCCTCGGACATACACTATCATAAGCACTCGATTAATATTATTTTATCAATTTCTTCTGTATATAATTTACTTTATCTCTATGACCATTTTCATACAACATCTTAAGGTGAATTTTAACAGATTAATCTAACTTGAACAGATAGCTGTGTTGCTGGGGAGTTTGTTGAGCCATTTCTTCTTCCCAGCTAAAGGCACTAGGAAGTGGTGAAGGGTGGGCGTTTTGGGGACTGTCTTATGTAATTTTGACGTTCGAAAAGTGGATTCTCAGCCTGGTTTGAATAGGTTGACTTTTGAATTTTTTGAATTCCTATCGTGTTAAAATCCTTTGAAGACGTAATATATCACAGGTAAAATTTGAAGGTGCCAAGGTAAGGTAATATTATACCCTCGTCGATCAATTTACTTGAGCACCTAGTTGCCTAATCCATCTGAAATTTGAGACCATGATAAGCAAGCCTTCTCTTGTAACGCAGCCTACCACCAGCTCATAAAGCAGAATTATTTTAATATGTGTGGGAAAGAGATGAAGTTCTACAGGACGTATAGCTAATACAGGACCCAAACATGAATCGTGTTTACAGAATTTCTTACCTTCACACTACTAACATTATAGGCTAATTTGTACATAGTTGCATGATAAAATTACTTACTTATGTAGGCTTATTTGGTAACCAATATAAGTTTTTTTGTCTCTGTCTAATGCCAGCGCCAGATCGGTGCCAGCGGTACAGATCGGTGAAATGTAACACGAAAAATGTAACACAAATATCTAAGCCGTCCTAATTTATGCAATGCAACATTAAATGTAACACAACAACTATAGTTAAATTTGTTTCAACGAATGTTTAATTTTACGTTACGTTTCAGTTTCACCAATGAAATTAAATTAAATTAAATTGTTTAGGTATTCTGTAAATAGGTTATAGAAATCAGTTTAACACGTCTTTTTATAATAAGCTAAATTAATTGGATATTTCCTATCTGAGTACCCTGAGAACAAACTCAGGGGTCAAAGTCACTTTTAAAGTCATACCTACTTTATGTTAATTAGATCATGTGAGGACCATGCAGTTTAGTATCTGAAATGGTCTTTTGAGGAAAGAACCACACAGATTTGAGTGGATTTGTCAGTAATCATGTAGTTCAAATCAGAATTCAATGAGAGCCCAACGACTCGACTAAAAATACCGACGATAACTCGAAAAAAATATCAATAGTCCTCAGATTCGAAATATGTAAGTTATACAATACTTTACAAAGTAAATGCTATAGTCATTTGTTATTAATATTCATAAATATTAATGTGTAGATAATACAACAATCTGTACCCGGCAAAAGAAATAGGTCCTTTACATGCTAAATATTTTCCAAATCATTTCCATATACCTAGCATATGTCAAAAACAAATGAACGAAAAATAGTACATTACTGGCCAGAAATTAGGGCATTGATGAACCATCGTGAAAATGTGGGCCGAGGCGAAACCAAGGCACACATTAATGCCTGGTTGCGGCCAAGACTTGTATAGTACTTTTTCAAACAATGCGCGGAAATTCAAAATTAGTAAATTAATTATTAAATTCCAGAATCAATGACGAACAAATAAATTTTATCACGCGTCGATATGTTCATTTGTTTCATCAGCTCTATTTTCTAAGCCAGTTCGAAATTTAAATAACATGTTTGATAAGTTATCTCCTCAGCCATAATAAAAAAAAAAAAAAAGTTATCTCCTTGGTTACCATGGGTCGAAGTAAAAAGTTAGTTCCATTTTTAAATAGCACGATAGATATGGGTTTTCATAGTAATTTATTTGGCCGCTAAATATGACAGATATCGATTTTTATAGTAACATTGCCGGTCGCCTACTCGCTTGTTTTTGACCAGTACAGTAATTTTGGTTTATCTCGAAGAAGGTAGTCAAAATAATTGTCAAATTTCCAAGCATGTTTGAGAAAAATAAAAATGTTCTATCAAACAAGATAATACACGTCTCCACTCTCAAAGTTATTGATTGCGTGAACGCCACATGACTACGTAATGTATTCAAAATATGAAATGTGATCGTCTTTACAGGTGGAAGGCAATATGCTACCATTACGTGAGACGTAAGCGGCAAGTCACGCGATATAGGAACGGTGACGCTTATACTACCACTCAGGTAAGTACCATGTCTATTTATATAAATATATTGGTGGCCCAGTGGTAACGGCCACGACTTATTAGTTGTAAGTCGTAGGTTCGAACCCACAAGGAGGAGGCGGAACGCGTGATGGAGAGGCAAATTTCGCGCCCTCACGCCCCTAACCGCCGCAGGAGGAGACGCCCAGGGCGTCGGTAATCGCAAGTCGATTTCCGGCCACCGTAGGCGCGAGCTTGCGGACGGCGAGCAATGGGTAGCTCACCGTCCGACAAGGACCAGGCCCGGGTCGATGGCGCATTGTGTTCCACGCGCGCCTCAAAGAGATGTCAGCAGAATTGACGGGGTCCGTTAGGGCCGATGCCTGCCGGGGGTGCGAAGAGATCGTGACCCCCGGCAACAGGGCAACCGAAGGAACACGGGTGGGTTTTAGTCAGTAAGAGTCTGACACGCCCTCCCGCTCCGCCCAGAGCGGGAGAAGTTATTTGATAATTTCCCACCCAAAAAAAAAAAGGTTCGAATCCACACAGGCGATCTACTTGTGCTATACTTTACATCTTACATCTACCAACCCGCAATGGGCCCGTGTAGTGTATGTATTACGACCTCTCCCTCTCACCGAGAGGAGGCCTGTGTCCCAGCAGTGGGAACATTATAGGCTGATTATGCTTTAAAAATATGGAATTAGAAGTAGAATATTATGACTAGGATAATAACATTAAATTTAAATCTCTGTGCTCTGATAATAAAGGTTTTATTATTAATTTTTACGTCTTTTACATATCTCGGGAACCTGGGTTCCCGGATGTTTGGAAGGCGTGCGAGGGCCCGAAGCCAACTCGCAGAGGCCCCTTAGACGTTTTTTTTTTAAATAAAATAAGGCACCAACCGACGATTATCCCTGTTCGCACTATGCTAGTACACCCAAGGACAACTCCCGGTTGGTGCAGGACTATTGCAGAATATGGAAACAAAGATATTGGATTATGGGTTTCGGTGGCTATACGAACAGGTTAACTAGAACTATTTTTATTATTTTAATCTCGTGTATGTATTTAATTCATATTCGAAGATTATACTAACATTCTATGGATTTAAAAGTCTGAATTAAAAAGATTTTTTTATTTATAGAGTAAAAAGTTAGTTCTCAAGACAAAGTTGATCAAAGGACTTGTATTCAGGGCCTGTATTTGGTTCCTTACAATTTGAGCTTATTCAAAAGCTTCGATGAAGTCTTAGTCATAAAGCGCGGAGCTTTAGGTACCATTTGTAAATGTTCCGTCGGTTCTTATCTCTCTGGAATAATATTAAATTACTCTATAACGCTGCGACGTTTTTGCATTTTTTTTTGCTTTTTTGCGCTTTAGCGCTGCGACATTTTTTTTAAATGTCGCTGCATATGCTGAGATAGGAGCCTTTTGGCATTGTACAGGACTTTCTGCTATTATTTTAATTTGGTTGTTTTAATTTTTTATTAATGTTTAAATGCGTGTTTTTTAGTTTAATTTGTGATTTCCTGTGCGAGTCTCAATAAATGCTTTTTCTATCTTTCTTTATTTCTTTCTATATGTATCCTGCTTATTTACTTACTTTAGGTACCTACTAGTCGCGATAGGTCAGCACGGTCACATAACAAGTGAAGCTCAAGTACATAATGAAAACCTCAAAGATCTCATCGACTAAGCACATAACTCAACTTACGATGATCGATCACCTCTCGTATAAGACACCACTATCTCAATTTACGATCGAACAAATTGCCTATAAAACCAATATTTGATAAAACTCAATCGTTCACGAAACACAATTCAGCAGACGAAGGTATATATATCAAAGTCAATATTTTTTGCTCCGAACACAACAAAACTGCGAAGAAATCTGATCCAATAACCGCGGCTAATAGAAACGTTGTAATGTCCAATATGTCAGCACATTGAATGTACGACAATGGACAGTGGTTAAATATGGTTTCAGGTGACAGCTTATTACTTGGAGTAACAATATCACAACTAGCAGCTTTGCACATTTTAAATTTGACGAAACCTCAAGATCTCATCAACGCAGCATCTAACTTAAGTTACAATGATCGATCACCTCTCGTTTAAGTACCTCTATATCTCAATTTACGCCCGACCAAATTGCCCATAAAGCTGATTGAATTTTATCAATTATTATTGATAAAACTCAATCGGCCACAAAATTTATTTCAGAAGATGAAGGTACCTAGCTAGACTGCGTTCGCGTTTGAGTTTCCAAACATGTAAACAAATGTGTTTCTGGAAAAACTACTTTAAAACTCACTTATAAAGTTCAGTTTGTACAAAAACTTCTTTTTCTTAATAACTTTTTCAATATAACTAGTTAGTAATTCTGAAATCAACTTAAACTTAGGTACTTGAAGTTGATATTCGTATAGGTGAAAATAACAGCAATTGGAAACGAAGATTTGAATGGGCCTTAGGTATTTCCATATACAGGTGCTCAAACTCAATATTTTTGCTCCGAACAAAAGAAAAATGAGAAGAAATCTGATCCAATAGACGCAGCTAATAGAAACTTTGTACCGTCCAATATGTCAGCACAATGAATGTACGACAGTGGACAGTTGTATACGGGTACCGGTGACAGCTTGTTACTTGAAGTATAAATGAAACAAGCTTAGATTGGTTCAGAAAGAAAGATGGAAAAATAAGGTAACTTCTGTTGCAATACATAGGATTGGAGTAACAAACGGTATAATATTTTTTTTTCAAAATATTAATTTGTATCGGAACTCCTTTTGTGTAAAGTCCATAAATATAAGTGCTTTAAATCTTGTCTGATTTATACCCAAGTGATTTCCCCAAGCGCTATATTTATTAAATCCTTCGTTCTATAAAGGCACTTTGGTCACCTTCTAACATGTCAAAAATCTATCAAGCGCTTTCACCGTTGAACTGGGTTAGACACACAAGAATTGTTTGGTTAGATTTGAGCGTGGATCGAAAACAGCGCCCTGCATATTGATGTCGTATGCATGTACTTATACTTGCGATGAGCAGTGAATATGCAATTTGTGCACAATGACATAGATAGAGTTGCGTGATAACTTAATATTACTTATTAGTTTTGTTACGTTTTCCATTAAATATTTTTATAGAATTCAACAAGAAACCGATGTTTTTATGCCGTGTAGGTACAGTAGTTCTATTAAATACATAAAATCGAAACTCAACGCTTTCATAATAATTATCTTTTTCCGTGTGTACCTTTAAAATAGCCTTAACTCCTACTAAAAGCTTAATTTGTTGATATTTTTGTGGAATTTTAGTATCACCGACCAGGCCAAATATTATACAGTGTGAGTCTTCATAATGTGCACATATCGAAATGAGGCCATCTATTCTTAATTTTATCAACGGAAAAATATTTAAAAATATCTTAAAATTTTTTAAAAATTTTTTTGAAGTTACCTAATGGGGTCGTCTTATTGAGAATTTTTTCGATTATTGTAAAAGTTGATGAAAAAAACAGATTTTTGCTAAAAACAACATGTTTATTTTCAATTGAGGTTTTTATTTTTCCACAATTTTCATTTTATGAGGATGTTCAATTACTTCTAATCATTATGGATATGTATTGTTTCATCGAGATCGATCATTTAGTTTAAAAGTTACACCGTTTTGTTTAAAAATTCCATAAAAAATATTTAGATTTTTTTTACGTCGATATAATTAAGCATAGACTCCCTCATTTCGATATGTGCACATTACAAAGACTCACATTATATGTAAAGGATCATATTGTCATCGTATACTATGCTTAGACTTCTTTTATCACCAGGTTTACTACGAGAGGGTGAACACTCATAGCGCAAGTACTTCCTTTGCCCACGCTTGCTGTGGACAGCGGGATGCATCCAGAAACTTAGTGCTGGACTCCAAGACCCCCATCACTAAAGTTCGTTTCAGCAAGGGATTCGCGTTTGCAAATATTGAAGCTGCTAGTGGTAAGTCAACGAATAAAATAGAAGCCAAATAATTAATTTCAATTTAAAGATTTGTAAGGACATAAGTCAATCCGAGAAGATCATTAATTTTACGAAATAAAAGAGAATCGCTTATTCTAAGATGTAATAACAATAGTAACCATGCCTCATTTTTGCTTTCATAATATTTGAAGACATTGTCGACATTCACCAAAGATTACTTAGATATATTTTCGAGGAATTAAACAAAATTGAATTTAAACTAAGGTAACTTTTAGATCGAGATAGTTACTAAAATATACGCCTTATTCCCAGAATTCGAAGATCAAAGATCAAGATTCTTCGCTGAACACGAAAGGTTTGACGACTTCATGGAAATGCGCGAAGGTTTAGATCTCATTGGAGTCAGTTCCTTCAAAGAATATATGGTGGCTTATAGGTAAATATCAGAAGGTTTCCTCTCATTACCTTTTATATTGAACAATGTTGAAGTATGTGAGGATTTAAGTCATTTATATTACAGGGACGCTGATCGTTGTCCGTGGTACTCGTCTCAGCTTCTGTTCTGGACTCTCTCGTGTCTCCTTCTTTCCTGGCCTCTTCGAATACTTATAGAGTGTAATACGGCTTATGTACATTATACGGTGAGTTGAATTTTGTGACTTAAACTCGAAGGAGATTATTTTAACAGTTATAGTACTTGAAATTTTATTTTGAGTTATGCCTAGTCAAGTGCATCCGCACTTTGTAAATATAAATCGCAATGCAAATTAGTTTTTACATTGGAATGTCGCCACCAATTTCCCTCTTAATCAGATTATTTCACGCACATGATTCCGAATAATGAAAATATGTATATTTCATACTATTGTCAGTTCCTATATTATCTATCGTGTAAACTTATCCTATTTCTTTTAGTATTTATTACATAAACAATAATTCCATTTTGAGAACACAATGCTTTGATCTCATTATTTGATACAACCGGCTTGTATACAATGTGCAAACATGTTAACTAAAATTGCCTCGAGCCTCTGGTTCAACCCAAATGTTTATTTGAATTCCCGTTATTCTGTTACAGATTACGAAAATATTTGGCACAAACTACGAGTTAGACCCCAGTAGGCAGTTAGATATTGATACTCACGTATTAGATACGTTCCCACCAGTGACTGCCAATAACTACGCGTGGGCACTTGCTGATGAGCAAAGTGCTGTGCTGTGTTCAGCTCCCCGTCCATCTCGCACTTTACCCCTCTCACATGCTTCCACTGTCGACAGTCTCGAACTGTTTGCAGCTATACGTGGAAACTGTGCCTTAGTACCATCCTACTCTGAAGCTATGCGAATTGACGCAGCTCTTAGAGAGGAGCCAGCAGCAGATAGCAGTACTGAAAATGCAGCGGCTGGTGTCGTAATAGATATGGAGCCCGAAGCCAGGTCGTCTCCACTTCGGACAGCTAAGGCGGCGTCGTTTGACGAACCTCCGAGAAGACCAAAAGTTACTATCGCCACTACACATTCTACTCATAATATTTCTGCAAGTGCCAGATCTAATGAGGCGAAGCTCCAAAATAGGCGTTCTTGGGCAGGTGTCCTAACAACTGCTAGGAGTGCCAGACAGATATTAGAAGAGTTCAGAGCAACCAATTCTCCGACGAGCTACGAACAGATGCCAGAACCTCAAGTAAGTGAGAATGGAGAAGCTACATTATATTTCTCTAGAGAATTATCACCAACTTGCTCGAGGGATCCGTTCGGTGGCCGTGCACAAACTACGCCTACTGACGAGCCGCCTTCATATGAAGAGGCACTAAAAATGCCTGCGCTAAGAAAATTAACGAGGTCTATTACGGGTACTAATTTGGCCGGCTCCAGACGAGCATTTTTGCGAGATGTTCTCACTAATAGGAGGTCGTGTCTAGAGGGTGTCGGCGTGTTAGCAGGAACTAAGGTAGTTAGGTTGCCGTATAGCGAATCCGGTGACGAAACGCCTCTATAGCGCTTCTATCAAGCCTGTGCAATTACTGACTTTATATGGTGCAATAAAATGTTATTAGGTACTTGAATTGAGAGACTACCGTATTGTGTGAAATAGATAAAGCTGTTAATAGTGATAGTGTTTGTACTAACATGTTTATACGCTTTGGAAATGTAGGGATATATGACGAATGAGCTTGCGCAGATGTAGTTAAAGATTTAATTGTAAAACGGAATTGACGGCGGAATTTCAAATTCTTGTACCAAAAAAAGTAATATTCTGCAGAAGTCTCCTTGTTAACAAAATATTCGTTAATAAAGAACACCACTTTGATAAAAATAAAGAACGTAAGCTGTATACTATATTTGGCTTAGATTAATATTAATACTCGTATATTAAGAAACTGTGACTGGTCCCTCTCGCTATTCAAATACTGTATTTTATTCTTTAAAATTCCATTTAACCAATGTTTAGATAGACGAGTTTACGAGAACGAGAACTAATTAGAAACGTATTCATTTAGTATATCTAATGATTGGTTATTTTATTGAATCTTGTTGAAACAATTTTACGAATTTCTGTTTCATCATTCGAGTCACACAGAGCATACTCTGAAACATTTGTCGGCGTCAAGATGACTTTCAAATAACGCGTGTTTTGAATGTTAAATGTATTCTATTTCAACTGAAATCTCCCCAAAGAACTTTAAGATGTCATCGTTTCTACATTTTTTTTTAAACACAATGTGACTATATCTCATTTCAATAAAAATAAAACGAAATCTGAAGTTACTACGATTTTTTGGCAGAAATGTCAAGTAACTTTTTAATATAAGGAAATATTTATAAGTACAATGTAGGTATAAGGCAGTGCCTTATATCATTGTTATAGTTTAATGCGAATATAATATTTATAATGGAAATAAAGTATATTGCAATTGTTGTATGTGTTTGTATTGTAAAAAGTAAATAATAATGCAAGGCGTAAGCTTAACGCACCTTTCATATAGATTTAAGAGAAGCAATATCCTTTTGTATCAAAATGTAGGTGCACGAATTAGCGCAGATAACACTAAAAATCTCAAAACAAAACATAATATTTACCTAGATCCTTTTATTTGGATTTTTTTTTAAATACTAAGAACTTTTTACAAAAACTTTGCGAAGGCAACATGTTCCAATGCGCCTTTAGGCTTTAAGAGGTTGTTTTCGTTGAAAATACAGGCAAAGAATGATTGCTACAATTTGTTTTTGAGTGTCAGATTGCTAGAACACGGATTAATGCCTTTAATGTTCTGTTCAAATATTCCTTTAGAAAAGATTACTTCAATTTTTTGGGTTCAGTACATCAAAAGGAAAAAACGGATCCCTTATAGGATCACTCGTGTGTCTGTCTGTCTGTCTGTCTGTCACAGCCAATTTGCTCCGAATCTAATGGACCGATTAAGTTGAAATTTGGTACACATATGTATTTCTGTGACCCAAACACGGACTTGTATCGTAAATAAATGAATTTTGAATATGGGGTCACTTTTGGGGGCAAACAAGAAAATTTACAAAAAAAGTTTGTCAAGTATACCGTATGACTTATTAAATAAAAGGAATTAAAGGCGAGGATTTTAAATGTATTTTTTTTTCATTATTTTAAAATAAATATGTCTAAAGATATTTAAGAAAATACATGAAAATTTTGAAAAAATAAATAAATCAGAGAATGGTTCTTTACCCATAGATTACAGGAAATAAAGTCTATGGTATTAAAATAACATGGTAAATCTCTCTCAATCTCTCTCTCATTGTGCGTACAAACTTAGTTGGAATGTATGGGAGAACATGTTTTTCAACTACAATGTTAAGTTTGTGTTTGTCATAAATTCATCTCAACTACAGAACCCTTCATTGTGCGTGATCCGACACGCAATTGGCCGGTTTTGTACTCAATTTCAAGGTTATTTCATCGCTCTTTATTATTTATAAGTGATGTTAATAAATAAATCTCATTTTGTTTTCTTTGAAAGTGAAAATTATATTCATGGTACTTCTTACTCAATATTCTAAATGAACATAAGTTGTCCTTATCCCCTACTTCAATAGGAAAAATATATTTAGGTATATCTTTTTCTGATCTGAAGTAATTTTTTTCCTTATTCCTAACAAGTTTAAATATAGTATAAATAATCTAAATGGTAGGCAATCGCCAAAGTGATATTAAAATAAGTAGCTTTTTAGGGCACTCGATTCAATTAATATGGCTTATCCAAGGAACCAATTTAAGGTACTCAGTATTGAATATTTTAATATTTTTTATTCGTATTTATAAAGTCATTTTATTCATGATTACCAGATATATGTACCTATATGAATATTATGTATAACTATGTGAAATATATAAGGTATTATAACAAAATTGTGTATTTACAGTAGGGCCTCGATTAACACGAATATTTAAAAATCTTGAATTTCTAAAATATAATATATCATTTTTAACATATTGGTATTATTCTTCCGATGAGTGATTTATGTTTTTTTAATGTACGTAATTAATTCAGTAAGGGCCTGTTTTAATTATAATTATTATCGCTAAGTTTCGACTCACTTAATGAATTACTTGGTTTATGATTTTTAATATTTCTACCAAGTTGTTTATTTAAGTGTGTATCGATCAATTCGGGAATTATTATCGTCTGATTAAAACACCAAAAGGTTCGAGCCTTTTTCAATTATTGAGAAAATTGTAGACCGTGATCACACAACGGAATAAGTATGTGTTGTAGTGTTATGTTGTATTTCTCTTCCAAAGTAGTTATGCATTATTTTAATCTTATCTCCAATATAATTTTGTTAAATGAAAAAGATACCTTTCAGCAGGTTTATATCCTCGTTCATCTATCGTCTGATTGAAAAAAAATGACTTGTTCAATTTTCATTTGATCGAGCATTTTCGTCTTAACAAAATATACCCTTTGTTATCTAAATATTATTCTGATGTGTACCCGTCCAAAAATATTCTCGAATGTATAATTGATAGCGTAATATTATATGTAAATGCATAATTTAAATAACCTTTCGATGGATTTGAAAAATTCGCCGTAATATATTTTAGTTGTATTCCTAAAAATTAACCAAATATTTTTACTTTTATTTGCTGATTTGAACATGCTTGTATGTAAATAAAATAGAATTTAAGATTATGAAAGAAAATGATAAATTGTGTAAAGTGCCAACAAATTCGTGTTAGTTCTAGAATACAACTTTAATTTTAAAATGGAGTATTGAACGATTCGAAATTTCGAAGGACCAACTTCGAGGATTACTTTTTGGAGCACGCTCCACAGAAATGGATTTTGTATAAGTTTCCCACGATTTCCCTACGATCGTCATGTTGAAAACTTCGTAAAAATATATATGGAAATTGTGTCAAACTCACTTTCGGGTACGAGTTCTTGTAGATACACCAAATTCCATGTTACCATTCGCATAAAATATTATGGCTGTATAAAATACCAAACTATGTATGTAGATATAATTAAGTATTACACCATAGATTAAATACAATGCTTTTATTGTTGTGCAAAACAACGTTTTATTGTAAAATTGGGTACTGTTTAGTTAAAAACGCTAAATATTTAATATTTTTTATTGTAAATCAATGGGCAAATCAAAGAAGTTTATTATTTTCAATAAACTGTGTTATAAATACTCAAGCTTTTTATTAATTTACCCCAAAACAGATACTTATAACAAATACTGTCCCAGGAAGACATTTATCATATAAATTATTACAAAAAAATAAAAACGCAAAAGGTAAGTAAAATAAAAAGATATTATTTTCCTAAAACATATATGTATTTTTCAAGGTATTGATCACAATACAGCATGAGACGCCCTTGAAAGGTGCTTTCTACTTCGCCAAATTAGAAATACTAGAATGCTAATGGAATCCAACACTTCCTTATCAAATATCAGAAAGAAAGATATTTCAATAAAGTCTCGCTTACTGGCATCTATTTTTTAATTAATCTTGTTATAAATTTCATTAAAAAGCTTTTAAAGTGGAAGATGGTGATGATGATGGAAATCCAGTTGCGCTGTCCATAATGAGAACAAAATCTAAACTAGAAAGTATGTAGGTAACCGCTAGCTGTTTTACAATACAGCTTCGTTATGTAAAACAGTTAAACGACGCAACGTTTAGCAATTTTCGAAAATACTGAACTTTAACAGGCAGAATTGCATAAATGTTTCCAATTTATCAATGCGGGTCAATGATTAGAGGTTATGTAAAACAGCGTGAAATGAAACGACAGATTGTAGGTTTTAGTTCTTAATTTTGTCGCTCGTGGCTCTGTCTGTCATAACAACAATAATGGCGTCCTAAACAGAAATAAATAAAACGAGTAATAAGAGTGAAAATGACCCTAACTCAGTGAAAGCAGTGATTTTAAGCACAATGTTAAAATCCAATTGAATTTTGTTCAGCTGTTTTATATAACGGAGCTGTTTTGTAAAACAGCTAACTAAACAGTCCATTTGCGACATGTCTATTTACTTAGGTATGTGTCAAAAACCGGAATTTATAACGGCATGCGGTACTAAGCTAAAATTTATTCTCGTAAAATTTTGTGAGTTACCTACTCAAAAAATTTTACGAGAATACATTATCAAAGGCATAAATAATTACCTTACGTTATATTTTTATCGTATGTAATTAAACACTCCCATCAGGTGGACCAATGACCTTGTGAAGACCGCAGGAATCCGCTGGATGCGAGAAGCACAGAACTGGTCTAAGTGACGATGATTGGGGAGGGAGGCCTATGTCCAGCTGTAGACTTTCGACTGAAATGATGATGATGACGAATAAAACACTCACCTTTGGTTTCTAAGGTTTCCTAACAGAGAGATAGTGCTATTTGTTTGATATTTTGTTTCTGAACACTCAGCTACGGAATAAATTTTTCTTAAATTTATAGGTATCTTTATTAAATAAATAATTATCGAGAGTTCGTCGAGGTCCACAGAAACCAGTTATTAGTCAGTTAAACCGACAAAGTAATGATTCAAGATTGCAAAAAACCAGCCAAGTGTGGTTCGGCCTCGCACACGAAGGGT
The DNA here is from genome assembly GCA_916610215.1 of Omphaloscelis lunosa. Lineage (NCBI taxonomy): Eukaryota > Metazoa > Arthropoda > Insecta > Lepidoptera > Noctuidae > Omphaloscelis > Omphaloscelis lunosa. The sequence continues at coordinate 14,321,237 of OU744258.1, forward strand.
ACCATCGACTACCTATTACGATATTGGGGTCGAACAAAAAACGTCGAAAAAATCACGTTACAATTTATTTTTTATTTTTGTTATTTGTTGTTATAGCGGCAATAGAAATACACTCGTAAATATTTCAACTGACTACCTATTACGTTTCTTGAGATACCTACAGCCCGCTGACAGACAGATGGACGGACAGCGGAGGCTTAGTAATAGGGTCCCGTTGGAACCCTTTAGATACGGAAACCTAAAAAACAAATATCTTGTCTCTCTTACAGAAATAAAAATAAAATCTTTCCTTTTCTCTCTTTTAAATAGTCTGTTTACTGTTGTATAGGAACTTGTTTTTTTTTTTTCATGAATTGGATGCCAATTTCATAGCAAAATTAAAAAAAAAAAATAAGTATAACGGGTCGAATTATCCCGAGTAAGTGAAATCATCACCCTGTATGTGTTAGGAAAATAAAATAATGATGTTAACTTATTACGAGTCGAATAAAGAGACAAAATAGCAACGAATTTAATGTTGAGACAAGTCCATATGTGACCAGCGGGGCTACCGCCACCTCTATCAGTATTATATTAATTATGCTTCAGTGTGGGAAAGAGATAGCTATACGTGCTGTATTAATAGCTCCAGCTCTTTTCCACATTGAAGTGACATTGACTTTTAATCTTCCTAGAATTAAAAGTCAATGTCACTCGTAGGTGTCAAGGAAGATATAATATGTTGTTTCAATCATCTAGGTTTCAAATGAAAGATTACAACTTACAATTACAAATTAATTTATTCACAGGTAATTTACAAAGAAATTTAAAAATATCCATTACATATCTGTAAAAAAATAGCCAAGCGGGAGTCGGTGTTACAAACTAAGGGTACCGTACTACAAAATTGTTATACTTACTTTCTTTATAATATATGTCGTGATAGAGGTACAGTAACTCGTATTCTTCAACAGGATATTTGTTACGTAAAAATATATGGACCTAATAAACATGAGAAGTCAGACCGATGACTCTGGCTGAGTAATCGGTTACGGATGGGTACCCTAAACCACTTATAAAAACACAACTTATAAATAAAACACGTGTTGGCTCAGCAGTACATGTAGACTTGGAGACCCAAATTTTATAACGCAATTTGTAAAAAAAAATACAGGTAGACCGTTTACGACTCTGACAACAGCTATAGCGCGGTTACTGGCAGACAACATAGAAAAGAAAGAGAAGCGCGATGACACAACGCTGGTAATTTATTGCAAAATATGAAGCAATTATATATTTGCAAAAAAATTATTTATTGGACTAAAAAATTTAAACACTACGTTAATATGTTTTTTTGTATGACAAAAAATTGAATGATTATATGTAAATTAATATGGTTTTTAATAGTTAAAGGAAATTTTTAGAGGTATTTTAATGTTTTTTTTTTTTTTTTGTTAAGTATCAAATTAGTTTTATTATGTTTTCAACACACTATCTAACTAGTAAATATCCTTTAAAATATTATATATTTTACTGTATCATATAATTTTAGGCAATTTAAAACTTGCGTTTAGCTACTGCACGCTTAACATGACCACAATAGAAACGGGTTTTGTCGACGGAAGAATAGACAAAGTGACAGATAAACAATCACAATCTGTCATTATGTCTATTCTTCCGTCGACAAAACACGTTTCTATGGTTGTCATGCTATGCTGTAGTCCCCTTCATTTTTATAGTGATTATAATTATCCAAGGAGAAGCTCGTAGGTAAGTAACAACCGCACGAGTCGATCGATAACTGACGGGGTCCGCTAGGGCCGATGCCTGCCGGGGTTGCGAAGAAGTCCGAAAGGGTGATCGTGGCCCCCGGCAACATGGCAACTGAAGGAACAGGGGTGGGTTTTATTCAGTAAGAGTCTGACACGCCCTCTGCCGTTATTTGATAATATCCCACCCAAATAAAAAAAAAGGTCAAGCGACGCTTGCCGCGGAAAGTCCACTATTCATTTTATACTGACACTCTTCCGTGCCTCGGAAGACATGTTAAGCAGTAAGTCCCGACTTTCAATCGTAGATCTTAGACAGTCGTCACGGGTAGTCAGAATTCCGAAAGTAAAACAATCAGTCTTACCAAGGGGTATCATGTCACCTAGTAACTAGGTTGTGGAAGTCCGAAAGGCAGTCACCCCATGTAAAATTTTACTGCAGGCTGTAAAATTATACATGGGGTGCGGCAAGGTGTTCTTCTGCACCAGGTTATATTGGAAGCCTACCCCAACAAAGTTGGGAAAAGGCTAGGCGGATGATGGTATGTATTAATTATCCAATTCGATATAACGACTGGAGTCTATTTCTTATACAACTCATAATTATGTCAGGATCCGCTTTCTTCCAACCCATTTCACGAGAATATTGTAAAACGTAATCAACAAATATTTGTCTTGCCTTTAAATCCAGGGCAGGTTTAATCTCTTTTCGGGGATTCTTAGTAATCTTTTTTCGTGAAACACCGGAGAATGAACACTTTTTTAAAGCTTCATATGTAAAAACCTCTTCAAGCAATGCTCTCGTAAATTTGGTAGTTTCACTGTTTGTAGATTTACACTCATTTAGACCTTTTTCAGAAACATACACACCTGAGTGTGGCAAAAGTTCTATAATTCCTGGTCCTGGCTCAGGATATTTTAGAGTCCATTTAGTGTCTTCGTCACTGCAACTTGATCGTTCCTGTAACAGTGGCTGTGGATGGGAAAACACATTGGGATTTATAGCATCGGGTTGCTTATTTGTTGGCAACGGTGATGATTGTTTTGCTTTTGCAGCAACATTATCTTTATGTGTAGAAATTATTCTTTGTAAATAATCTGCAGCATTATCTAAAATTGACATAGTCTTTTGGTATGATTCATTGAATTCAAGATAAAAGTTATAACAGTGAGAATAAACTCGGTCATTCGACAGACTCATATTTATATCTTGATCCAGCGAAGTATTAACTGCCAGAACTCTAGCTGGTACGGTATGTACGGCATCTGGAGCGTAATCTGAATCTTCAGACCCATCAAATTCTTCGTCTGAAAATTCCTTATAATCACGTGAAAGATTTCTTGTTTGACGAGTGGATTGCCTTCTAGGTCGTTCCGTTATTTTTTTATCATATTCTTTATTCACATGCGTTTTTTCTGTACCATTATCTGTGTCATTTGGAAGTATTTGAGTTGTGTCTGGTATTTGAATATTATGTGATCTATTTGATGTTGAGGAAGACACAGTTTCTTCGTTATCTACATCACTCGCATACGTGCGAATAAGTTCATTTGCTTGTAATAATATTAATTCCAATCCTTTTTCTGATTCGTTTTCAATTTTATTAGTTTGAAGAATACTTTCCTGTTCAGTGTGTTTCCGTTTAGACGGGCGATTAGTTTTTATTGAAGATGATTTTATTGGTTTTATTCTTATTTTATTTGACGTTGTTGTTTCTACTTCTTTGTCATCATCTGAAAAACAATTAACGGAGTACAGATAAAAATAAATATGGTAGTGAATGGTGTAAAAGTGCTTAACGGTAGAAAAAGGAGAATGGAAGAGAAAAATATTTTGTGCCGGCCCCAATTAGGTACCTAACATCAGACTAAGGCTTACCTCTGTCTGAAAGGTCTAATGATTCAGATTACGCTTTAGATACCTTAACAATGCCGCCCATGGGCGCCCTTATTTTTCTGAATATGCATGTAAAATTATCGAAAATGAACTTTAAAAGAGGTCCCTTTTAAAGTTCATTTTCGATAATTTTATAAGGGGCCTTTAAGGGGTCCATCTATTTTTTTTTCATTTTTTTTGTATCTTTTTTTTTCAAATTTGTACCGCTATTGTTTTACTCCAGTTTAACCCCTATTTTTTAGATGGAATTACACTTGTATTTTTTAAATAAATACTGATATTTTTTAGAAATAAAATGTCTTTACCACCGTTTTTTTTTTCACAGTCGAAACATTTTTAGTTAATCCGATAAAATAACGAATAAGCTTTCAAACATCATAAACAGAATCCTAATCGAGCCAATAACATCAAAAAATAATTGAATAACATGAACAATATGAAAGACAGACCCTCTTTTAAAGTTATTCATGAATATTCAGAAAAATACGGGCGGTCTCATACCTATGGGCGACATTGTATAGTGTACCAACTAGAATTCTGGCAGTTAATATAATAATCCTTATTTCAAACTTAAAGGAGAATGGCCAAAAATGTAAGGGCAAAAAACCAAGAGTCGATAAAAAAAAAAACGTATGTGGGATATAAAGGCATTCATTATAAATAACAAATATGAAATTTGCACCCTATCACATGGAACTTAAACATCATAATTGGTGGAATGTGGGTGTACAATAAGCTACACCTCTATATACCCCTTTAGGGAATACAGGCGTGATGTTATGTTACATAAAATGAATTTACTTGGTCTAAAAATTATCCCCATGATTGGGTATGTGTTGTTTTATTTTTAATAACAGTTAATGTTGGAGTGGTTTAGGTGTGCGCGAAACTTGTTAGACAATCACAAATGCGGCTGTTTTTAATGGTGTTTATTAGCGACTAACTTAAAGATTCTTACGCAACTACTTAAATATATGAAATGAAGCTTGCTGGTTTCACGACGCAACAAATAATTATTTTCTTGCTTACTTCATTTAAATAAAGTTGCTTAGAAGTATATCTTAACTAATATTATAAATGCAAAAATGATTTTGTTTGTTACGCTTTCACGCTAAAACGGCGATAAACAGATTTGAATGAATGGCACATGGGTAGACCATGACCTGGATACTTTTTGTTAATTAATGGGATACTTTTTATCCCGATATTTCCACGGGGTTGAGACTTATGCGGGTGAAACCGCGGGGCGCAGCTAGTAATACATAAAAAGACATGTGAAAAAGCGAAAGTAGTAATTTATTACAAAAAAGCACATTATTCCATAAAAACATTTATTATAGTGATCAACTAAGAATCTAGAAAACTGGCATAGTGTCTTCATGCCTAGGATAGGCGAGATAAAACAACAAAACAAAAATCGTCGGCCGTCATACGTTGGGAAGTTCACAACTTCCAAATGTACGACGACCGACGATTTATTTATAATGCATGATACCGTCTGGGTAGAGTTCTTGATATGAATTAATGAGAGCTGCTGCAATTCTAAAGTCACTTGCAATCATTGAATTCGTCGCTGTTTTGTTGAAATAAGTGTTATTAACTCTCAGTGCTTATTAAGAGTCGGTTACTGGAAATCGTGTTATGGGTTTGGATAAGTTTATTTACAAAACTTGAATACGATAAAGAGGGTTAAAAAAAAATTGAATTGAGGATAAACCTTCTAGATGATTGTTAAAAATAATAATAATATCACAAAAAATGTGCAAAAACCACTGCCGTATTTTAATAACTTTAAGAAATCACTTAAGTTAAATAAAGACAACAAAGAACAGTGAACGCACAGATTTTTTCTGTTGATGATTTGGGTATTGCAGGCGACATTCCAATAACCTGAAATATGGTGTAATTTTTGTATGACCCACCTGCGATACCAAAAATCTAAAGATTATAATGCTTGTTTACTCTTTTCAGTTATGTGTTTTTGCAGTCGGGTTATTGTTTTTTAAATAATTTGAATTACCCACAGGAAACACTTTCTATGACGCTTGTAATGTTGCCGATATGTCACACTGTGGCGCTTAATTAATTTGAGAGAAACTAATTTCACATTTGATATCTACCGATACTATCGTACATACAAGTTTTTTAACGACGCTTTTTTTTGGCATTCTCCTTTTCTACCAATTACAAATACTGTCAATAAATCGATCCGAGAGTTCCTTGCGTCTACAGTCAGCCAAATTTTCACCACACTTAAAAAATATTTATAACATAATTTTTATTACCATCTTCACTTGTTAATAAAAAAAAACGTATCATAATAGTTACCTTGTTTACATGTGTCCTTCGACTGATCACTGTCACTTTCATGCTCATGCATTTTTCTTTCAAGAAATCCAAACGCTTCTTCTTGAGAATCTATAAGTAAAACAAATACCATTATTTTAATGCCATTATTTTTATAATAGGATCTCCAAAAAAAGACTTGACACATACACATATAAAGGGTAACATAAGGTGTACTCCTTCACCTATTAGAGACCACAGCAAGCACAATAAAGTTAAAACTTTGCACACAAAGTTATTATATTCATAAATAGTTAAAATGTTCAAAGAGAAATTGAAACAATTTTGAAAAAAAACTTGGAGAAATTTTATAAAATTTTAAAGAACATAAAATAAAATTTTACATTTAGAGATACTTAAATTAAATCTTTCAAACATTTCTTATATTTTGGCAGAGCCTCGCAGATGTCTAAATTTGTAGTTAGCAAAACTACAAATTTAGACATTTTATATTACACTAAACATCTTATATTGCCTACAAATTCTAGGCACAGCGGGGTAATGACCGAGGATTGTTTTTGAACCAGGAATGTAAAATAAACTGTATGTACCTGATAATCCGACTCGGTTTTTTTTACAAATTTTACAAAGCTTTTCAATGTGAAACTTGCTTTAGTATTATTTTTTATGAATTAATTTATGATTAGGTAAGATATATATTTTTTATCTTACCCGTGTTAAACATCACTTCACCATAAAGTATAGGCCATTTCTCATCCAGTGGCTGGTATTCAATTACTCTCAATTTCGTGGTTAATCTATCTTCTAAGGGATATCCAAATACCACATAGTTATCATATTGATCTTTCACTTTAACCCAACTTTTTGGTACACATTCGTATTCTTTAAGTAGATCATTTCGATTTGGACTTAATATTTTGATAACTAAATATGCCCCATATTGTTCCATTATCTGTAAAAAATATGTTATTTTTAGATGATTGTCTGTATACACGTGATTGTCTGTATGCAAATATGTATAGTATAGCTTGTCCACTCTAAAACGACGCGTCTCTAGAACGTTTTGGCATGCAATGTGAGATTCGACCGGGTCACTATTTAATTACGTCATCCGTTGGTTGAGGCACATGAGTAAAGGAACGGAACAGAGGGTAAGCTTCTAAGAACGTGCAAAATTTATACCTATATTGGTAGGGTTGGCACAGGAGGATACAATTAAATTAACAACATTTTAATCAACACATTATTTGTAACTATGATATATTTTTTTATAAAAACAAAAAACTAGAGTATGTAATTATTACTTAACTATTCAATTATTTATTTTAAATTTTGTTTTTCAATTATTTGTTGTTCCTTTTAATTGAATGGTACATTCTAAATCTTAGAAAGTTTTTTTTTTATTAGGTTCACCAACAATTGATTACACTGATACAAACACATAATACAAAAGTTTTAAAGTAAAATAACAGTGCATCAGTTACTTATAGGTAAACACCACATTCATAAAACAATGAATCAGACAAATAAGCTAACTTACTTAGTAATAAGCGCTAATATTTAAAATTTGGTAACATCTGTAAAAAGTGACATTTATATAAAATTAAAATCTATGAAATTCTGATTAAAAATTATAAAATTGGTATAGGCAAAAATTAAATTCTTCAACATTATAACGTTGGTAAGACTGATGCGAATCGCATAAAATAAAAATGGTAATACTTATAAAAATTATATATATAAATTGATGATAATTGATATAAATTTATAATCTAATGGAAAACACTCATATGGCGTATCAAATTTACAATCTTGCATACGTTTTTAGTATATCAATACCAATATCAATAATTTTTATTTCGAGATAAAAAAATCGGGAAAAGAATTATTCTGTAATAGTCGTTATTTTGCTATTGAACGCACTATTTCCGAGACAGGTAGGTACCTACCAATTCAGTGTCACTTACTAAAAGACCAGTAGGTATTTACGATCAATACCAAAGCCTTTTCGCACCCCCGGGTTGATTTTTCTTTTGATGTAAAGGTATAAGGTATCTATCTACCACATTAAAAATAATAAATTATAGTTACTACTTGCCTAGTGGAGAATTTGGGACTTAATTAATAATTAAAAAATGATATGTTTTTATTCCTAGTAGTATTGTTCATACAAATAGTACAGTAAACAATCATATTTACACTGTTTACATCTATCGAAAAAGTACAAAACACACAGTTTAAAACACAAATAATAATAATATATCATATTATGTTTTACTCATTTCAAAACGTGAAACGTAAACAAACAGCCTGAGCGATGCAACTGCCGAGCCGGTATGAACCGGTTTCTCTTCGTACGCGACGAAACCGCACGTTGCTCGTACACGCGCGCCTCATGCTTGTAGTAGTGTACCTATTATAGCGCGGTTGTATGAAGCTTACCCTCTGTCCGTCACTCTGTGGTTGAGGCGCCCGTCTGCTGCAGCGGTCGCTAATTTAATATATTATTCCGACGACTTGGGAACAGTTTTTGTACCATCGACATCCTTTAGAATAGTATTTATTTATTTTATTAGGTTAACCAACAATTGATTACACTAGTACAAGTACTTAATACATTTTTAAAGTAAAATAACAGTGCATCAATTACTTATAGGTAACACCACATACATAATGATAACGCAAATTGATACCGATGAATGACTATTATACGTTATTTATGTTAATAAAAAAAACTTCGCATAACATCAATATATATATATAGTCATAATATTAATAGCAAAGAATATTAATAGTTTGCATGACAACACTATAAATATTCGTGGCAGCAACGTACACCGTGCACGAAGTGCGTCGTAATGGCTGCCAGACTACAATCTCGTAAGCAAAAAAATGTCTGTGTAAAATTTCTAACCTTAAGTTAGAGATACTTATCATTATGTCTATAAATAGTCCAGTAAAAAATATCTTACCGTAGCAATAGTTTTGGTTTTTAAAAACTGGGATAATTTATTGTATATTGTGACGGCGAAAATATTTAGGTACTGCACTTATAAATTTAACACAGACATGTCGTCCCCACGGCGGCGGCGTCAGCCGATGACTGAGTTGAAAGATAGTCTATAGTCGGGAGCGCTCCGCCACGCCCTCTTTTTTTTTTGAACGTTTGGAGTGGAATAACCGGTCATTGTTTAATGCTTCGTCCGCGCTTGGGCTCGACTCGCCATACATGTATTGCAAGTTCGCGGCAGTATTGTTTGTTTCTTGCACAATATATTCAACTCAATTACGCAGACACGGAAATACTACTAGAAATTTTAAAATAAAATTTATATCTCTCTACTCTAATATAAGTCTCTTTCTTTACCAAATTAATAATACTTTATCTATTTTAATATTATTCGTTAATTTATTTAAACATAATATATCTTACATAATCTAGTTTTAAATAATATACCAAATAGTTACTGTTTAATTAATTGAAAATATTATGTCTTCTTTTTAATTTAGCTTCTAATAAATGTATTGTTATCTTCTTTATAAATATTCGATGTAAATTGATGGCCTAAAATACAGGTTTTCATAAACCTAGATCAGGTCTACATTACAGTTAGAATAAAATTTTCCTCGATTGTAAATCATAATTTTACTTACTTACTTGAATGAAATTTTTATTATTTTATTTTTATTTTTTTATTAACTTCGCATCTTAAATTACGTTTTATTTGCAAATTGTACCGGTATCTTATACCGTAACCATGTTGCGATACACCTGTGTAGACGAGGCATAATATGTGAACACGTTTGCAACTCTGGAGCAGTACGAAAAAATAAAAGTAAAAATTTCTTCATACATTACGTGATTACTACTAATATTCGTTGAAATTACAAAGACTTCAATTTGTTGTTGAGTGTCAGATTGCTTGTACATGAATTAATGTCTTAGATATTCTGTTTAAATATTCCTTTAGAAAAGATCAGTAAAATTTTTGTACTCCATTTCAAGGTTGTTTCATGTCTCTTTTTATATTAAATAATGTTGAAAATAAATCTCTAGTTTTCTTAGAAAGTGAAAGATAATATAATTACGTATATCCATGTTACTTTTTACTCAATAAGTTAAATAAAAATAAGTCGTCCTTTTCCCCGTACCTACCTAAATATCAAAATTTTGTAAATTTTATGTAAATTTTTTGATTATATTTTTGTAAATTTTATATTATATTTTTCTCTGATCTGTTTGTGTGATATAACAGCCGCACAGGTCCATCTATCAGGTTAAGCTACTTTTGTCCGTGGATGGGTGACCTTTACATACCAATACCCCTCAATGCCTTGGAAAGCACATTAAGCCGTTGGTCCTAGCTGTCATTTGTAGATCTTTGACAGTTGTTACAGGTCGTCATAAGCCGAAATTCTAACAACCAGTCTTACCAAGGGGTATCGAATACCCAGTAACTGGATTGTGGAGGTCCGATAGGCAGTCGCTCCATATAAAATACTGGTATTCAGCTGCAACCGATAGACTGGAAGCCGACCCCAATATGATGATTTTTGTCTGATCTGCTAATTAATTTATCCCAATTCCTAACAAGTTTAAATATTGTATAAAATTAAATAACCTAAATGGTAGGCTTAAAATAAATAGCTTGCGGCACTCGATTTAATTAATGTGGCTTATCCATGGAACCAATTTAAGGTACCTTCTCAGTATTGAATATTTTAATATAATTTATTCGTATTTATATATTCACTTTATTCCTGATCCGTGATTATTTATGTGAAATATGTAGGTAAGGTATTATTATAAAATTGTGTATTTACAGTAGGGCCTCGATTAGCACGAATATTTAAAAATCTTAAATTTCTAAAATATAATATGATTTTCAACATATTATTGGTTCTGAATTTTGAGGTTCTGTTTATATTACAATCATTATTTGGCTCTACTGTTTCAAGTAGTAGATAATTTAATTATTTATTTATTTAATTAATAAAGCAAGTCCCAATATACTAATCACTATATCATAATGGCTTACCATTTATTAAATTAGTTGATTTACGATTATTGATATACCTTACGAGTATTTTTTTTTAAGTATGTCAATCAATCTGCCTAGCCTTTTCCCAACTACGTTGGGGTCGGCTTCCGGTCTAACCAGATGCTGAATACCAGTATTTTACATGGAGCGACTGCCTATCTGACCTCTAAAACCCAGTAACTGGGTCATACGATATCCCTTAGTAAGACTGCTTGTCAGACTTTCGGGCTTCTGACGACCCTTAACAACTGTCAAAGATCCACGAATGACAGCCGAGACCAACGATTTAGCGTGCTTTCCGAGGCACGGTTTTTTTAAAGTAGGTATGTATCGATATCAATTTCAGCAATTCATATTTTTTCTTTGAAACATCAAACGGTTCGACCATTTTTCAATTATTGACAAAAATTTAGATTAAATTAGGAGACGTGATCACTCACACACAATTAAATTAACATGTATTACCTATTTTATATCCCTCTAATCTTTATAAATAAATGCTATGTTGTATTTCTCTTCCATAATATGCATTATTTTACGCTTATCTTATTTTGTTAAAACGAAGAAGATTATCTATCAGCAGATTTTTAGGATTCCGTAGTAAACAAGGAACCCTTATAGTTTCGCCACGTCCGTCTGTCTGTCTGTTTGTCCGCGATCTAGCTTCGAGACTCTTAGTACTAGAAAACTGTAATTTGACATGGGTATACATATTAATCTCGTCAACAAAGTGGTAAAATAAAATTACGAAAAAAAATTTTTTTGGGACTTCCCCTACACGTAAAGTGTCACCACGCGATTTCTTTTTTTCTATCCCCTGGTGTGGGGTAGAGTAGGAAAGGTCCTTCGAAAACATTGTAAGTGTGAATACCATTTTTGGATTCAGAGATCCGTTTGCGAAATAGCTTTAAAGTGCTTATTTTTGTTAGAGTCAAGTGTACCCTCCTGCAAGCTAAGTGGTTGGTTTTGGATGTGTGAAAAAAATCACGGCAGTAGGTTATATAACGAAATTAAAAGGGAAACTATCCCAGCTAAGTAGGCTCTACAAGTTAACGAGTAATAATCGACCAACTTATATTTGCAGTTGCGAAAACATGTTTTCGTATACATTCCGTATGGGAGAACATGTTTTTCAACTACAAAGTTCTGTTTGTTTTTGGGACAAATTCATCCCAACTACGGAACTCTTCATAGTGCGTGGTCCGACACGCACATGGCCAATTTTTTTCTCATCTATCCTTTAGTGAGAGGTGTAGTTTGAAAGGCTGTTCAAAAATATTGTGCGTTTGTGAATACCATTTTTGGATTCAGGGATTCGTTTTCGAAATATTAAGCTTTAAAGTGCTATTTTTTGTTAGAGTCAAGTGTCCCCCTCCCCTACTAGTGAAATGGTTGGTTTTGGATATGTGAAAAAATTCACAGCAGTAGTATATAGGTATAACGAAATTAAAAGGAAAACTATCACAGCTAAGTAGTACATTTGCAGTTGCAAAAACATGTGCTCTCATACACAACTACGGAGCCCTACATTGTACCTACATTGTGGTCCGACATGTACTAGGCTGGTTTTTTATTCTCGTTCAGTTGTCGACACGTTGAATGAAGTAACTATCGTGTTCATTTGATACACGAGTTTTTTCGTTTTAACGAGATATATTTTGCTACCTAAATATTATTCTCATGTGTAGGTGTTCAAAAATATTCTTAAACTAGCAGCGCCCCGCGGTTTCCTCCGCATAAGTTTCGATCCCGTAGAAATATCGGAATAAAAAGTATTTTTTGTGTTAATCCAGGTTATAAACTATCTGTGTCAAATTTCATCCAAATCCGTGCAGCAGTTTTTGCGAAGAGTAACAAACAAACTCACTTTCGTATTTATAATATAAACAAATCTTATGTAATCCAGGTTATAAACAATAAATAAGTATTTTTTATAGAGCTTTTTAAAGTTTTAAACAATAAATTTTTTAATTAAATTTGCAAACCACTATTCAATTATATATTTCTCTTTGCCTAGCCTTATCCTAATCTCATTTGGGATAAGGCTTACTATTCAATTATTTCTGTAATACAAAAAATAAAATGTGTAAGTAACTAATACACTAAGCGTAGAGCTGTTCGCTCACAGCGCGGCATTTCTCTCACTCTTAAACATTATAATATCGTACCGTGTCGTAACTTCTAAAAGAAACGTCCGATTCGAATAATTTAAAGAGTAATAATTTACATGTACATAACCAACCGTGATTATGAAATTATTAAGTTGGATAAGGATAAATATCATGATACGAATGTCATCATCTTTCGATTCTACCCGTGTTTTGATTGACAAATTTTAACAAAAAACGGTTATTGTGACTTTAGTAGTAACGTTTAGTAGACATTTATGGGTTTATTTATAAAAGTTGTTTTTAAAGTTAAGTAATGATTATATACGCCAAATAATGACTTTTATAGCCAAATTTATAATACCTTGGCTTCCATTATTGCAATTTTCGTAGGGACCGCTAATAAAAAAATAAATAAAAGAATCACGCTATGAAGTATATAATATAGCCTTCTAAAGGTGAAAGAATTTTTAAAATTGGTTAAGTATTTTTTTAGTTTTATCCATTGCAAACGAAAAATTAAATCTTTTCTCTTAATAACGTTAGAAGTTTAGAAAAACAAAAACACAAATTAAATAAAACAAAATATAAAAGGTATTATTTCCCTAAAAGATCTGTATTTTTCAAGGCAAAGGTCACAATATAATACAATCGAACGGCGTGAGACGCCCTTGAAAGGTGCTTTCCACTACGCCAAATTGGAAATACGAGAATGATAATGGAATCCAACACTTCCTTGTCAAATATCAGAAAGGAAAATATTTCAATCAAGTCTCGCGTGCTGAAATCCGTATTTTATTTACTTTTTTATAAATTTACTTAAAAGATTTTATTAAAGGTGATGATGGATTTTTTGTTGTGATGGCGATGATGAGGACAAAATCTAAACTACAAAAGTATGAATTATCTATGTACTAAAAACCGGAACTTATTTGTTTTGTGAGATAATTTTTCTATGTACTTGCGGTAGGTACTAACAGAAAAATAAACTGTTGTAAAAACAGGGAACTTCAACGTAAATACGTTTTCGCGAGTCTCAACGGCATAAATATAATTAACGTGCATAAGTAGTATTTTTATTGTATGCAATAAAACAGTCACCTCCGGTTTCTGAATTTTCTTAGCTGGAATTTATTAATTCGATAGTGTTATTGGTTCGATATCTTGTTTCTGAAAAATCTGTTCAGGAAGAAATTTTTCTTAAATTGTCAATTAAAGAAAAATTTCTTCTTAAACAGACTTTGTTGAATGAATATTGAAAGTTTATCGAAGACCTCAGAAATCAGTCATTAGTTGGCATAACCGACGAAGTGTTGATTCAAGATTACAAAAAAAAACTGTCTACCTTACATTTCTAAATAAATTTATATATTTTATTTCTTTCTTCTTACAAGAAACAACAACAAAGCTATAAATAACTCGATACCTGTCCTGACAATATTTTCTCACAGTAATGACGTCACACAAAATACTCGGCTCAGCGGATTCCTGCGATATGTTGATGCAGCAAAATAAAAACACGTCGGCGCCATTTTAGTGACACCACGCGCCTGCTCAATAATGGAGTTGTATTTTTTTCGAGTTTTTTCATTTTCACGTGTCCTTTGTTTACCCTTCATTGTGTATTTTGGAAACACGGTTATGATAACACTGTAGTTAGTTTTATTTGTTGTAGAGCAAATGAATTTTTAATTAAATATATTAATTTCTCAAAAAGAATTAGGAATTATATTAAAGAGAAAAAAATAGGTTTAAACCATATTATGTGCCGATTAGCGTAGCCAGCATGCCTTTTTTTGAGGGGTGAAATGATCAAATAACTTCTCCCGCTCTGGGCGGAGCAGAAGAACGCCTCTTACTGACTAAAACCCACCCGTGTGCTTTCGGTTCACTGAAAAAAGTTTTGCTACCTATAGCACAAATTTTAGCTGCTAATATCATAAAAAAGGAGACTAGTAGACTGAGTGCTACTAATAGCTAAAACGAGTTTTGTGAAATAAGTTAAGGTATTTTTTACTTAACCGTTTCAGTTAAATGAAATTAAACAAGTTTTGTAGTATTTACAAAACCGTTTTCTTTTCCGTAGTTTCACAGAAACTTATTTTTAGAACTTCATGCAGTTATAGGTGCCAATTTGTTTAATTACAAATAGCTAAACTTTTATATTATTGACACACAAACAGTTTATTTCGTTGTAAGGAAACAGTTTATCCACATGTGTTTAATTGTTTTGTTGTCAAATCAATTCGTTAAGCTACCTATAACAGAGTTGTTTAATTACTCGTAAGTAATTGATTTAATTAATAGTTACAAAACTGATTATCCATTTATTGCTTTTCTTGTTTTGCTACCTAATAGCTGCGTTCGCTGGCTCTAGTTTAGGGCTCCCGCAGATTATCCATCGGTATTCAGCTCAGTTAATTTGCTCATATTTTTATACCAGACTAATAAATGATGAATAGTTGAAATAGATACCGATCGACCACCTGCAGAAGCCCTTAGTGAAATTGTAGTCAATATTTATATTCATTTTAAATAACTTAATGTTATTTTAGATGCATAGAATACATAGTTACATAAATATGTTTATAATGTTGTTGTTACAATAACACTTTAAAAGAAATTAAGTATTGACTTAATGTGGGTAAACAAAAAATAAAAGAATCTATAAATATACGTTGACGTATATTCAGTTTAAAAAAATACATAATACTTTAACGCAATACAAACAACAATGTTACCAATCTGAAAATTTCCATAATATCTAATAATAAAGTCTTAAAACAATTCTTAGTCTTATAACAAAACATAATTCTCAAATAAGTATATGTTAAATAATAGCAAAGTTTTATCAATATTTAGCTGTGCTATGATCAAAAATACCACAACTTGCATTTTAATGTATTTACTAAAAAGGCATCAAAAAGTTAGTCTTTTTACCCTTAATATAGTTGCCTAATAATTTTCGTTTAGGAATTCAAGAAACAAAAAAACAAGAAACACAAAAAGCCTCTTAATAATTTTAATCAAACAAATATTAGTTTATTAATTTATAAATCAACTTAATTACGGTCACGCAAAATATTCTCATTTTTTCTCTGATGATCTTCCATCACCACATCATCCATTATAGATTAATAGGTTTTATGATATCAATAGTACAAAAGCACGTTTTTATTCATTAATATATTTAGTAGAGGGCGTTTTCAATATTGTCCTTTATGAGAAAATAAATTTATATTAATCGCCATCTACAAAATTAGTTAAAAATAAATGTTTTTTCGTGAAATATTATTATTTTATTTAATTATACTTAAACTACGAATCACCCTAGACGCATTGTGTGGTGTCATCATAAAGATAGTGACAATATAAAAAAATGTGAAACTTAATCAATTATATAATTATACTTTCTAAAATTAACTAATTATGAGTACATAATAATACACATCAAAAGTAGGTTCAGTCATGTTCACCAAACTAAAAAGCTCTGTAGCTACATACATTTACTTTTGGCAACTCAAGTAACACGGTGTCTGGGGGCACAGTAGTCTATGGATACTACCCACTACACCTAATTAATACTAATTAATAGAAATATTAAAACTCATAACTAACTAAAAGGAAATGTACCGTTAATGTTGCCTATGATGTCTTTTGGAACTCTCATCCCTTTTATTTCTTGTGTATTCAATCATTTTGTGTTTTATCAAATGCCAATTATTTTTTTTATTTTTCATCAGAGTTCAGATACAAAACCTTGAAGTCCTTCAGTAGCTGCAAAAACACAATTAGGTTTTTAGATTTAAATCTGCTATGGATTCATTTATTTGTACTATCTCGAGTTCTTAGGTAATCGGCCATGGGATCCATCGCCTTCTCTATGCCAGGTATTTCTCGCCCTCGTCTTCTTAAAACACTTAATAGTTTTACGTAAACCATGCGATGTGTCGAATATTTGACGATTATTTTATATAGTTCTATTACAAACAAAATAAAATACAAACAGCGCGCGCGACATACGTTTATTGCATTCTAACCACAGATTAAGTAGTGCTATTGCAACAGACGATTTCGTTCGCGGCAAATCGCGATCGCGCGCGACTCGGTGGCGGAGGAGCGCGGTTAGGGGCAAGGGACGAGGGAAACGACCGTTTAGTTATCAGTACAGAGTTTGTTTTTGTTATTTATGGCCAATATTTAATAAACAATTTTGTAGTGAGATATCGAATTTTATTTAAACTCATCATGTATTTGATGCTGTTACATATTATTAACTACTTAGTAGTTAGCCAAAAAAAAATTTAAGTAGCTAAACTAGTTCAGCTATATATTTTTTTTCAGTGTTGCCCTGTTGCCGGTGGCCGCGATCTCCCTTTCGATTTTCTTCTTAACCGGCAGGCATCGGCCCTAGCGAACTCCGTCAATTTTGTTGACATCTCTTTAAGGCGCGCGTGGAACACAACGCGCCGTCGACCCGGGCCTGGTCCTTATCGGACGGTGAGCTACCCATTGCTCACCGTCCGCAAGTTCGCGCCTACGGTAGCCGAGAATCGGCCTGCGACTCCCGACGCCCAAGGCGTCTCCTCCTGTGGTGGTTAGGGGCGCAAGGGTGCGAAATTTCCCTCTCCCTCACGCTTTGCAGAAAGAGGTGGCAGCCTCCCATTTCCTCTCGCTCCGTACCCTGGCCTGAACCAGGGCTGGACGCGAGAGATCACCGCCACCGATTGCCGCCACAAGGACACGGCGATGCTCCGCCCAAGCTGGGCAGACCTCCACCGTATGCTCCACCGTGTCCAGTGACACTCGGGCGTTTCCTCTCGCCGTATTCTAAACAGGAACCTCCCGAAACAGCCGTGTCCGGTGGACTTGTGTCAGGCGGAAGGTGAGGACATCGTGGCACCTCTCTAGCCACTCCTCAAAGAGCGTAGCTTAAAATAAAATATTGCCACATATACACGTATAAACTAACACAATATATAATTATATATATAATTAAACGTTGACTTAATCAGTTTTATCATACATGTAAATATTTAACAAAGTTTAAAACGCAAGAAACAGCAGAGTTTTGAGCAGGGTTGGAAATAATACAGGTTTTTTTTTAATTTTCATAAAACAAACAGTTCAAAATGTTTTAAACAAGTGTGTTTTTTGTTTTTTTTTTCTTACATTGATCGATTTATCAAATTTGTTATCAAAAAAATCGATCAGACCTAATATAATTAATTTCTATACAATTTTAAAATTTTCCAGAGGATTTACAAAAAAAAACATCAGAAGAACATAATAATCACAATAAAGTAATACTAGTTATTAGGTACTAACTAATAAACTATCTAATCTGTACACAAACTTTGTTTTTTGTAATCAATCAAAGTAGGTATGTAACTCAAATACTGAACCACCCAGTACCACAGATTACCAAATAAATCACTCCATAGAAAATTTTCAATACCTACAGCTCTAATAGCCTACGCCTTCAAGTCGCTAAACGCTGCGAACGCAAATGTACCTAACCTTACAAGCGTAAAGTGAGTTTTGCTTTGTAGCTGTGCGCCACCGCGTGGTTATTGCTAGGAATTGCTAGGGCTGCATCTTTCGATAAAGATGTCAGTAGATATTTGTAGTACACTTTATGAAATAAAATAAAATGCTTTTAATGTTTAAGCGTGTGCACGTTATGCACGCTTTTCTAACATTTGCACGCCTTTAAATAAACAATAATCATTTGAAAATAACATTAAAAAGATAATAACGATGATAAATATTATTGAAAATTAATTTGCACAAAGTAGATTTTTGCTAAACGTAATTTTCAAATGACAGCTGACAAATGGAGGTCATTGACCTTTCTATTCTTATCTCAGGCGCATAGTAGAAGCACAGGAGGTCTACTCTGAAATGACACATACGAGCGTTCGGGACCGACCGATACACGACCGAACTTTGCATTGGTATCCTACTACGAACAAGGTTCGGATTGGCTCAGATCGGTCAGCACCATAGTCAATTTTCGGTGGAGTGTCGGACCGAACGAAATGTAGTGCTAGAGTTGAACGTTTTTCAGATATGTT
Source organism: Omphaloscelis lunosa (assembly GCA_916610215.1). Lineage (NCBI taxonomy): Eukaryota > Metazoa > Arthropoda > Insecta > Lepidoptera > Noctuidae > Omphaloscelis > Omphaloscelis lunosa. The sequence goes on from OU744258.1 coordinate 14,340,416, forward strand.
TTTATTAGTTATTAGTATTCATTTCGATATAGTTTAACTGTTGAATTACACATATAAAATTATTTTTCATAATAAGGAAATTGAACTTTGCTTTTGATTCAGTATTTATACCTTACCTTTTTTTTTTTTGAGGGTGGGAAATCATCAAATAACTTCTCCCGCTCTGGGCGGAGCGGGAGGGCGTGTCAGACTCTTACTGACTAAAACCCACCCGTGTTCCTTCGGTTGCCCTGTTGCCGGGGGCCACGATCTCCCTTTCGGTTTTCTTCGCAACCCCGGCAGGCATCGGCCCTAGTGGACCCCTTCAAATCTGCTGACATCTCATTGAGGCGCGCGTGGAACACAACGCGCCGTCGACCCGGGCCTGGTCCTTATCGGACGGTGAGCCACCCATTGCTCACCGCCCGCAAGCCCGCGCCTACGGTGGCCGGAAATCGCCTCGCGATTCCCGACGCCCTGGGCGTCTCCTCCTGCGGCGGTTAGGGTTAGAGGCGTGAGGGCGCGAAATTTGCCTCTCCCTCACGCGTTCCGCCTCCTCCTTCGCGAGCATTACAGCTTCGCAGAAGGAGGTGACGGCCTCCCATTTCTTCTCGCTCCGTACCATGGCCCGAACCAGGGCCGAACGCGAGAGATCACCGCCGCCAATCGCCTCCACGAGGACACGGCGATGCTCCGCCCAATTTATACCTTACCTTAGAAGTAATTACGTACTTACCAATAAAACACAAAACACGAAACATGTAAGTTTAAACAATTTACCTATTTAAAAAAACGATAGGAAAACAAATTAGATAGGTATTTGCATTTCTGTATCAGCGGGTAAACTGAAAAAATATGTTTTTATCTCTTCTCTTGCTGGACCTATATCCATCAACTGCACGTACATCATGCAACATGCATCAGAACCAGCCATATCATAAGAATTTGAAACTAAGTACGACAGATCGTCCGAAATATATGCGTACGTTAGCGCCTAATTTAAAACCTTACTTAAAAGTATATTTAAATATGGAAAAGTCCCTAAAATTATTGCGGGGATTACCTCTTTTCGACAAAAGACGAAGTATAGAAAAACAGGTATTCTAACCTAGCTCTGGAGCCAGGGTCTCACATTTTTGTGTAACATGTTTGTATGCCAATAAAGTTTTTTTTTTTACTTTTGGAAATCTCGGGAGTATGTATCCCGGTCTTTTGGAAGGCGTACGAGGGGCCGAAGCCAACTCGCAGAGGCCCCTTGGACAAATTTAAATGAAATGAGGCACCAACCGACGATTACCCCCTAACGCACTGTGCAAGTGCATAAAAGGATAATCCCCGGTCGGTGTAGGACTATTGCAGTACATGGGAACAAAAAATTGGACTATGGGTTTGGCTGGCTATAGTGGATTGGTTATCAAGAACTATGGTATGACTATGGCCCCTGCCTGACCAATGATATATAATATACACGGATAAGATGGCAGGGGGTGACTTGCACACTCAATAATGGGCCCCCGAAAAACTGTCGCTAGCACATACTGACGTAGCGACTAGGGGGCAACATGTCTTGAGGTGCCTGAGGAGTGGAGAGGTATTCCACGGCTTTCAGAACAATCCCAGAGCCTGGAAGGTGGTCAAGATCCTTACGAGCACTTACTGGAATACTTCCTTCCTCCGAGCACGTTTGCTCTTGTGAATCTCCACTCAAGCCGGCCAATTAAGGCAAGAATGAGGTGGGAGCTCCGTTCTTCGTCAGTGTTTACTCCAACCGGCCAATAAAGGCAAGCCAGAGGTGAGGAACAAGACTTCTCCCGGGAGATAGGGTCTGTGGGGTCGCTACTGCCCAACAGCTCGCCAGAAGATGCCCTGCGGGTTTTTGTATCTCTCTTGGTCTGGCTTCTCTTCCCAGACCCGTTCCGGCAAAGTAAACTCTACCGGTCCAGGTCTAAAGTTCGGAGAGCTCAAGCCCCACCACGACGTCAACGTCGGTGATGGTGTGGAGAGATAGGGCGGTGGAGTTATTATTATTATTATAGATACATAGGTACCATGGATTATATTAAAATAAGGGGAATCCCCAAAATAGTTACGGAGTATTCCTTAATTTCGACTGGCGACGAAGTGTACAAAACTATCTAACCTTTTTAATTTCTTTTCGAGCTATTTCAAGTCCTAATAATTTTTAACTGTTCATTGTTCACTCACAATTTTTTTTTTCTCTTAACGTTTAAAAAAATATTATAAACTTGTTTTATACTGTGTTTTTAAACACTTAATAAAAATATTGTTTTATTTCCAATTGTTTTAAACACTCTAAAATACGTATTTTAAAACAACTTGTTTGTTTTATGCCAACCCTGGTTTTGACCCGCATTTCAACAGAATTTTATGTTAAAAAGAAGAAGCGTTTCTTTTGCAGAATAGGTATAAACAGATTCTGAAAACCTAAATTCGCGATTTCCTGTAAGATCCCTTGAGAAAATATGTGTTTTCTGAGAATTGCGCTGCAACGAAATTCAGCAACGAGATTACAGCCTGACAGGAAATTAATCTTTAATATTTGAGAACTGGTAAAACCTGCAGTAAAAATATGCTATAGTAACGCTCAAGGCGAGAGCTTATTTACGAGCTTTTCCTGGCGAGAATAAAATCTGTGAATAAATCAAAAGTTTTCATACTGCTTTTTCACGCCATTGAATCTTTTCCCTTTTGTGGGTTGTGGTACTACAGTTATTTGTATTGGGCTGCTCTACTTGCTCCAACGTCTGTTTGAGAAAAGAGACTTTCACTCCTCTTGCTCAAAAAGACCGTCATTATAGCGTACCAGAGCGGGAAAAACTAGCATATCTTGCTCTAGGGGAAAAAGTAATTTATTTTTAAATTTTGTCTGTAACCAACGAGCCTACAAAAACGAAAAAGTCTTTATTCTTATGTAAAACTAACTTTTCCCGCGGCTTCGCTCGCGTGAAAGTCGGAAATTATGCCATGGAAACGTAGGTACTACTGCATATCGGGATAAAAAGTTTCCGTAAAAATTCTGATTGAACAAATTGTATATTTAAAAAAAAAACTATTTAATATTGTATTGGATTATTTTATTTTATCGCAATCGTAGTGAAAAGTAGTATGTAAAACACGGCGCTAAAAATCCATTATATTTCGGTTTCTATTTACTTCCTTGCTAAAGCTTGGGAACTACTCGATAGAATGGGTTATTTTATTTTAGCCGCGACACAAAGACATCGCTCGTCGGGAGACGAGCGGTGTCTTTGTGTCGCGTCGCGTGTCGCGCCTGTTTGAAAGAGCCTTTACAAACGACTATTGCTAAAGGCGTAATTATAGATACAAGATATTTATTTTGTAAAACATGAGTGTAGAAGTGTAATTATAGTGAGAGAAACAGAACTATTTTATAAACACAGAAGTGAAGTGCTATTACAGAGTAGATGAATTTTTAAATGATATTTTGCTTGTTTAGAATTCTGATTGTGTGTATTAATTTGTTTTTTTTTTTCTGTATGTCTTACTTAATTTAAATTTTGACATTGTGATTTTGAATTAAATTTAAACTTTGACATTGTGATTTTGAATTGAATTTGAATTTTTACATTGTAATTAAAATTTTGATATTGTAATATTTTTGTTGTTGTATTGTTTGTCTAGTGCAACTAATTTTGTATGCCATAAATAGAAAAACATGTAGCCACCTCATATTAATTATAAGACCTTCATACTGTACTCATGTTTTACAAAATAAATATTATCTAGAAGTTGTCATTTCACATTTCGCCTAAATCATAATGGCGAAAATAATATTAACAAATTTGCTTAACTTGTCGGAGTATACAGGCGTAATGTTATGTTTGTGTCGTTGTGTTGGCTTGTTTATTTCCCGATTTCAATGCCTTTGGGGCGTAACTACCTATTTTTTCAACGTAATTCTGAAATGTTGCAATCAATTCTTCTCTGATAATATTATGAATGAATATAAAAACTATGAACCTTATAATACACATTGATACTTTTTGGGAATCAAACCCAACCTTGCGCTCGACCTGCATGCGCAGCACGCGTAGCATGACAACCATAGAAACGGGATTTCTACGGGTTTTGTCGACGGAAGAATAGACAAAATGACAAATTGTGATTGTTTATCTGTCATTTTGTCTATTCCTCCGTCGACAAAAACCCGTTTCTATTGTGGTCATGCTAAGTATGCTGGTGGCATAATCAACGCGTCATCGGTAGGCAGAGGCGTGGCGCGACGTCGATGATCACTCGTTTTCACGGGCTACACCTCGACGGGCGATAGTTTTCTTTAATTCAAATAATTAATTGTTTGTCCGAGACAGTATATTTCTGTAAATAAGAACTGCTATAAACCATTGCCTATTTTTAATACAGTTCCCTTTTATTCCACCGCGTGCTATCATTAATCCGGTTCGAAGGACTAATGTCAATGGCATTGTATTCCAACAATATTTGCAACAACAAATGTTCGTGATTTTGAGAGTGCATGGCTGTTACCATAACCTTGTCTTAGTTGGTAAAAATAAAATAACTAATTACAACAGACTATGTCAAGATAATTTAACAGGAAAAAATAAAAATAAAAAACTCGCATAAATTTGCAAGCACTTACCGGAAATATTTCTCAATTTCATTACTTAAACTTTATTTTTCGCCTGAAACAGAACAACTTCACTCATCGTGAAAATATGTTGATTGTTCAGTTGTATAGCGGACACAGCTAACTTAATTTATTATGAAGCAAAACTAAAGTCGTACCTAATTTACTTTTGCGTCATTGTTAAATCATACTTTCCTTGCATATGAAAATGTCGTAATGAAAGTTTTGAGTATTTATGTGGATGGGTATAAGACTTGAGGAAAACCAAAGAAACGATGGATGGACTGTGTGAAAAATGATACCTATGGTTAAAAAGCGGGTGACTACCGAGATGACGACTGAGGTGTGCAAGACACCGATATGTTGCGTAGGCAGGAAATTGATGATTTTGCTCTGATAGCAAAAAGCGTATTTATTATTAGACACATCCATTTAATGTTATTCTCATCAAAAACTGCAAGTCTCACAACGCAGTTCTTCTACTTTAAAAAGTTGTGAGATCTAATGTAAAACCAAGTCGGTTAATTTATTCAGTATCTGTCTATGGAAGCATCTACCTAACAATTTTGTCATACATTGTTTCCTAATTAGTTAACTAATAACATTTTATAGTGACCGTATCAATATTAGACATCTTTATTTCTTGATTTGGCCACCGCACGGCAACATAAGATTCAAATAAGAATAATCTGCTATTTTAAATAGTCCTAATTGAACGTTGCGCTAGGCTAAATTTATGCATAAGCAAACATAAATAAAGCGCTCAGAGCATTAATTAATATTAAGTAGATTTGTTGTATGTAGATATTATTGCCGTGTGCGATTGCCATGCATGTGTTTGTGCTTGTTTGTTATTGCTCGACTTGGTGGGGGACCGCCGTACCCTCAGATAAACGAGCGACGCGTTTTTACGACTTGACAAAACATCGAAATTTCTTAATTATATGTAAGATTAATATGTATTATGCATAATATATAAGCCTTCCGGAATAAATTCTTTAAATGACGGTCAAAACCGCATCATAATCCTTTGCGTAGTCTACAAGAACAACGCAGTCACACAGACAAACCAAAAAAACGACTATCATTTATAATACGTATATGTATAGATAATAGATACTTGAGCTGAGCTTGGCTTATCATTCAGGCTTGCAATAAAATAACAGCCTAATCCCTCTAGCCATGTGTATCACAGGCCTTAATGTGAGTTTCTTTTAATAATCTCGACTTTACGCATCGACTGCATTCGGCGCTTCGATTGACCCTTCAACAGTGAAGGCTAGTGAAGGGCCAATAGGAGCCTCTGGGCCTCTGAAATAACAAGAATTGATTGATCGAGACGGTGGGTGCGGTTAACGTATTAACTGTATTATTTTATTACGAAAATATATTAATTATTATTAATATATTAATTATATTAAATTTACTCATTAAATTCAATATATTAATTATACTAAATTTATTAATTATTATTACTTTCGTTTTTTTTAAATACTTTTAAGTATCTCTGCGTTGCGCCGGATTTATGGGGTAGTAAGGGCCGAAGCCAAATGCTACCCCTGAAAATTGGTCAAATTGTGATGAGATGATGGTGTGTTCGGATTTTGTGATGGTGAGCGTGTCTGATTATTATTATTATCTTTGACATTTCTCGGAACCCTGGGGTCCCAGACCTTTGGAAGGCGTACGAGGGGCTGAAGCCAACTCGCAGAAGCCTGTTAGACGTTTTTAATGAAATGAGGCACCAACCGACGATTATCTATCCCTGTATGTACTATACAAGTGCACCCAACGACAACCCCCGGTTGGTGTAGGACTATTGCAGGATATGGAAACAAACATATTACTATGAGACTATGAGTTTGGGTGGCTAAAGTGGACTGGTTACCTGGAACTATGGTAGGACTATAGCCCCTGCCTGATTAATGTTTTATATCTACACCGATAAAACAGCAGGGGGTGACACGCTCCGTACCATGGCCTGAACCAGGGCCGGACGCGAGAGATCACCGCCGCCGATCGCCTCCACGAGGACACGGCGATGCTCCGCCCAAGCTGGGCAGAACTCCACCGTATGCTCCACCGTGTCCTCCGGGCGATCCACACAATGGTGACACCCGGGCGTTTCCTCCCGCCTTATCCTGTGCAAGAACCTCCCGAAACAGCCGTGTCCGGCGAGGACCTGCGTCAGGCGGAAGGTGAGGACGCCGTGGCGCCTCTCTAGCCACTCCTCAAAGAGGGGTCTTATCGCCGCAATTGTGGCGTGCCCAGCGCTGGGTTGCGACAATCGCACTCTCCATGACGCCATGAGACCCCGCCGGAGCTCCGTCCGCTGTGCCGCGATTTCTCGCGGCAGCGGAGTTAAGCCCCGGTGTTTCGCCTCCTCGCGCCACTCCCAAATGACCTTTGCCTCCAGATCCCATGGCGGTAATCCGGCAAGGAGGCTCGCCGCCTCGCAGGAGACCTTGCGGTATCCTCGGGCCAGCCGGATGGCCATGACCCTCTGGGATGGTCAAGATCCCTACCAGCATCTTATTGGAATACTTCCTTCCTCCGAGCACGTTTGCTCCTGCGAATCTCCACTCAAGCCGCCAGCCCATAAAGGCTAGAATGAGGTGGGAGGCACTCAATTAACCGTATTCTGAGCAGGGCTATACATATTGGTTAATTACAGATACTTTAGTGGTAGGCTTCTGATGCAAAAAATTAGGGATGTACCGATTTTGATTCCGATGCCGTTAAATCGGCCGATATAAACGGCAGGCTGGTATATCGGCATCGCCTACTATATAAAATCGATATCAAACAGTTCGAAAAGCTTGAAACGACGACGCGCGCGCAATATGGTCGCTCTGTCGCAGGCGGGACTGGCCGGAGAGCCGCGGTGCGCATGCTTAGCGACATTGCAACACGGCAAAGGGCAGTGCAGATTGCTGAGCGTTGGCTGAGCGATGTATTATTTCGTACCTGTTTACGAAACCACTAATCGTGATTCTGTGTATTCACAGAGTGTAGTGAGGAGTATTATTAGACTGTTTTATTTTATGTAAGTAAAAAAAAACAGTCAAAAAATTAAAAAAAAAGTGTAAAATAGCGACGCCTTTTAAATGTACATACTTCATTATTTATTTGATTTATTATCTACTAAGCCATCGATATCGGCATCGGTATTGGTATCGCCGATTATTTACTACAATAATGAAAAACTATCGTTATTAAACTCATTTCCGATTATTAAAAAAAAACTTTACAGACATGTATAGTAATAGTCTGTCTACTATTGTTTAGGAATTTGTTTTTTTTTTTTTTTTTTTTTTTTAACGAATCGGATGCGAATTTCATAGCAAAAGTTGTTTAATTTGACACAATAGTAACGATTTGTAATTTTGTGACAAGTACCATCGGAGTAACCCATATCTAACCACTTTGAAAACAAAATCCCATGCACACGACCCTTTTTTTTCGTAGGTAAACATTACTATAGCGGCCGAGCGCTGCAAGCAAGAATAGTCCTTATAGTGTACAGATATGCATTTCTTCGTTAGTATTTACATAAATGACCAGGGCAACTACCACCACCTCTTATAACAGTATTATTTTAATCTTGCTTCAGTGTGGGAAAGAGATAGCTATAGGTGCTGTATATGTCTATCTCTTTTCCGCATTCTTTGACTTTGCTTTTAATCTTTGCAACGAAGGTGTCAAGGGAGATAATTTGTTGTTTCAATCATCTAGGTTTCAAATGAAAGATTACAAATTACATTTAGAAATTAATTTATTCACAAGTAATTTACAAAGAAATATAAAAATAACCATTACTTAGGTATTTTAGGAATATAGCCAAGTGAGAGTCAGACTTACAAACTAAGGTACCTACCGTACCACAAAATTGTTATACTTCTCTTCTTGTTATTATTTGTCGTGATAGAGGCACAGTAACTCGTATTCCTCAACAGAATATCTATTACGTTTAAAAACATTATCTACAAAAAAAAAATAACCGACTTCCAAAAAAACAATACAAACTGAAGAATAACTAATTTCGTAAGTCGATGACCTACAAAAAAAAAAAGAATCAGGTTACCTATGGGTACCCTAAGCCACTTGTAAAGAAAAACATACACCTTATAAATAAACCACATGGAGACTTTGAGACCCAAATTTTAAATGCAACTTGTACAAAAACGACTGAGGTAGACCGTTTAATTTTGAGTGATTATAATTATCCAAGGAGGGGCTCGTAGCTAAGTAACAGCCGCACGGGTCGATTGATCCAGGCCAAGCGACGCTTGCCGCACAGACTCCACTATCCATTTTTTACTGACACTCTTCCGCGCCTCGGAAGACGCGTTAAACAGTTAGTCCCGCCTATTAATCGTAGACCTTTGACAGTCATCACGGGTAGTCAGAATCTCGAAAGTGACACAACCAGTCTTAATAAGGGTTATCGTGTTACCTAGTAACTAGATTGTGAAAGTCAGAAAGGCCTTCACCCCATGTGAAATTATACTGGTGTTCTTCTGTATCAAGTTAGATTGGAAGCCTACCTCAACAAAGTTAGGAAAAGGCTAAGCAGATGACGGTATTTATTAGGTACTTATCCAATTCGATATAACGAATGAAGTCTATTCCTTATACAACTCATAATTACATTAGGATCTGCTTTCTTCCAACCCATTTCACGAGAATATTGTAAAACGTATTCTACAAATATTTGTCTTGCCTTTAAATCCAGGGCAGGTTTAGTATCTTTTCGGGGTTTCTTAGTCATCTTTTTTCGTGAATCACCAGTGAATGAACACTTTTTTAAAGCTTCATATGTAAAAACCTCTTCAAGCAACGCTCTCGTGAATTTGGTAGTTCCACTCTTTGTAGATTTGCATTCATTTAGACCTTTTTCAGAAACATACACGCCTGAGTGTGGCGAAAGTTCTATAATCCCTGGTCCTGGCTCAGGATATCTTACAGTCCATTTAGTGTCTTCATCAGAGCAACTTGTTCGTTCCTGTAACAGTGGCTGTGGATGGGAAAACACATTGGAATTTATAGCATCGGGTTGCTGATTTGTTGGTAACGGTGATGATTGTTTTGCTTTTGCAGCAACATTATTTTTATGTGTAGAAATTATTCTTTGTAAATAATCTGCAGCATTATCTAGAATTGACATAGTCTTTTGGTATGATTCATTGAATTCAACATAAAAGCTATAACAGCGAGAATAAACTTGGTCATTCGACAGACTCATATTTATATCTTGATCCAGGGAATTATTAACTGCCAGAACTCTAGCTGGTACGGTATGTACGGTATCTGGAGCGTAATCTGAATCATCAGACCTATCAAATTCTTCATCTGAAAATTCCAAATAACCTTGTGAATGATTTCTTGTTTGACGAATGGATTGCCTTCCAGGTCGTTCCGTTATTTTTTCAGCATTTTCTTTAGTCAAGGGGTTTTTTTCTGTGGCCATACTTGTTTCATTTGGAAGTATTTGGGTTGTGTCTGGTATTTGAGTATTATGTGAACTATTTGATGTTGAAGAAGACATAGTTTCTTCGTTATCTACATCACTCGCATACGTGCGAATAAGTTCATCTGCTTCTAATAATATTAACTCTAATCGTTTTTCTGATTCGTTTCGAATTTTATTATTTTGAAGAATATTTTCCTCTTCAGATTGTTTCCGTTTAGATTGGTGAATAGGTTTTTTAGAAGATAATTTTATTGGTTTTATTCTTATTTTATTCGACGTTGTTGTTTCTACTTCTTTGTCATCATCTGAAAAACAATTATCGGCGTACAAATAAAAATAAATAAGGTAGTGAATGGTAACTTGACGGTTGAAAAATATATTTTGTGTTGATGCTACCCGTGCCTAACATCAGATTAAGGCATTCCTCTGTCTGATAGGCCTGATGTTCATATTACGCTCCAGATATCGTATAAAGAGCACAATCCTCTTTATTTAAAACTTAAATCTGTCAATAACAAATACTGTCAATAAATTGATCCTAGACTTTCTGCCTCTTCAGTCAGCCATATTTTCACCATACATTTACAGATCTTAATAACATTTGTTTAAAATGATGATGTGGATATATTTAGTAAAGACCCTGGAAGAAATCCTGAATGATTTCTTCCAGGGTCTTTGAGAGACTCTATAGAAATAGCTAAGCGGAACAGGTTACTAAATATATCCACATCATCATTTTATGATGGATTTCCGCAAGGTCACGCCTGAATCAATTAACTAACCACCATTTGTTTATTATGACATCCACTTGTTAATAAAAAAAAACAGTTATTAAAATATCGATATCTTATCATAACAGTTACCTTGTTTACTTGTATCCTTCGACTGATCACTGTCACGTTCATGCTCATGCATTTTTCTTTCAAGATATTGAAACGCTTCTTCTTCAGAATCTACAAAACAAGTAAAACATGTACAATTTCATTTAATTTCATTATTTTTATAATAGGTACATAGTTGATAATGAATTTATAAGGCCTCTTACAGTTTTTATTATTTATTTATTTAGGATCCATTATCTCCAACAAAAGATACATATACACAAAAGATATGCATATAAATAAAGGGCAACATCAGGTATTCATTTGGTGACCACAGATGAACAATAAAGTTATCAACAAAGCTAACAAAGTTTAGTTAAAATGTTCAAAGAGAAATTGAAACAATTCTGGAAAAAATTTGGAGATAGTTAATAAATTTTTAAAGAACAAAAGAAAATGTAACGCATTCACCTATAAATTAAATCTTTCAAACATTTCTTATATTTTGTGAGGCCTCGCAGATGTCAAAATTTGTAGTTTTGCTAACATGATAATGTCTACAAAGTCTTGACACAACGGGGTGAAGACCGAGGTTTGTTTTTGAGCCAGGGATGTAAAATAAATTTTATCACTGTGTTGCCTGAGAATCCGAGTCAGTTTTTTTTTTCAAATATTTCGAACCTTATCAGTGTAATCCATGTTTTAGCTTAGATTTTTTTTTTTAAATGAATTAAGGTATGATTAATTTTTAAAAAAATCTTACCTGTATTAAACACAACTTCACCATAAAGTATAGGCCATCTCATATCCAGTGGCTGGTACTCAATTACTCTCAATCTGGTGGCTAAATTATCTTCTAAGGGATATCCAAATACCACATAGTTATCAAATAGATCCTTTACTTTTATCCAACTTTTTGGTACACATTCGTATTCTTTAAGAAGATCATTTTGATTTGGACTTAATATTTTGATAACTAAATATGCCCCGTATATTTCCATTATCGGTAAAAAATATGTTATTTTTAGAGAGAGCCGTGCACGTGATTGTCTGTATTCAAATATGTACATAATATGTAGAACGTTCTGGCATGCAATGTGAGATTCGACCGGGTCACTATTGCGTCATCCGTTGATTGAGGCGCCCGCCAACTGCAGCGTTCGCTAATATAAATATTCTTAGGACGACTTGAGAACAGTATTTGTATCATCAACATCCTTTAAATCCATGATAGACGGAGCTATAATATATATTTCTATTACGTCACTAAAATATGTGGATAGATAAAGCAAGTAATAAATATATATCTGTTATGGTATATTAAACCGCAGACGAAATGAGAGCAAAATATATTTATAGTATAGCTGCCGTGTGTGGTGGCTTGCTATAATTTAAGTATAGCGCAGTTTGTTAAAATATTGTGTATTATAGCTGCATCTGTGACGGACTTGAGAGTTGTATTGATACCGATTTAATGAGTATTAGGGACAATTTAGTGTTTATTTTAAAAAAATCGCTCAACAATAATACCTATAGTCATAATAATATTATAGTTTGTATGGCAACACCAAATATTCGTTGCAGCAACGTACACCGTGCACGATGTGCGTCATAGCCAGATTTTATCCTCGTAAGCAAAACGATATCTGTGTCAAATTTACTATCTTAAAGTTAGAGATAAATGTCTATAAATAGTCAAATAAATAATATCTTACCGTAGCAATGGTTTCGCTTTTCAAAACTGAGATAATTTATTGGATATTGTGACGGAGAAAATATTTAGTGCACTCAAAAAAATTCAAGACCGACGTGTCGTCCCAACGGCGTCAGCCGATGACTAAGTTGGAACATAGTCTATGGTCGGGAGCGCTCGACTTTAACCGTCTTCAAAAAGGAGGAGCTTCTCAATTCGACTGTATGTTAAAAAGTGAAAAAAAGAACTGTTCCAAAAAAAAAAACAACCGACTTCCAAAAAATTACTAATGGGAAAAATAACTTTAATTTCGGAAGTCGGAGGCAAAAACGAAAATTCAAAAACAAAGACACCGACTTCCGAAATTAAAGATATTTTTCACTTTGTCGTGTTTTATTTGGAAATCGGTTGTTTTTTTTTCTCGGAAGATTTTATTTTTTGTCCACAGAAGAACCATTCTCTGAATTTTTTTCAAAATTTTAGGCGCAGTAGTTTCGATAAGGGGATAGATAAGGGGACCCGAAATGGTCAATATTCATCTTTTATTTTAAATATCTTTAAATATTTTTTTTTTACAATTTAAAAAAAGTTTTTCAAACTGTATCGTGTGACATATCATATGATAGTTTGAAAAACGCTTTTTTATTTTCTTATTTGCCCCCCAAAAGTGACCCCATATTCAAAATTCATTTACCTATTGACGTTTTACTTCCGTATTTGGGTCACAGAAATACATATGTGTACCAAATTTCAACTTAATCGGTCCATTGGATTCGAAGCAAATTAGCTGTGACAGACGGACAGACAGACAGACATACGAGTGATCGTATTAGGGTTTCGTTTTTTCCTTTTGAGGTATGGAACCCTAAAAATATATTCAATATACATTAAAAAACCACGTAGAAAATACACACAAGACATCTATTGAAAATACTTAAATTAAGTGAAGGCAGTTATACTACTATATTAAGGTAAGTATGTAGATACTTGAAAAAAAGACTGAGGTAGAGAACTGTTTCTAGTATATTTTTTGATTATTTATAATTTCTCACTTTTTTAGGGGTCGTGTTTAATTTTTTTTGAACTATGTATATCCTTAACAATTAAATAAAGTTAGTTAGCTGAAAAATATTGTGCAAATTTTAGTCTTGCACTAAATTATTTAGATGTACCATAACTTTACGAGCCACCATAACTTTATGAATTAGTCATGCGCAAGACGGTAGGTAATTGCGGCAGCCCAATGGTAAACAAATTAACTGAAGACGTGCCTGTGGATACCATTGTAGTGTCACTTACTAACTTGGTGCTTTGATTTAATAATTTCAATACTCAAAACTTTAATATATTCTAATCATAAATCACCATCAAGATGTTTTTCACCTGACAATTAAGGTTAATTTTATAACCTCAATATTCATTGTTGTTATTCAGTTACAATTAAATAATTGTTGGGAAAAGTGGTGTGTTATAAAGGTGAAACCTTCTAAATACAGATGAACGTCTTACCGTGTTAATTCACTTTAGTGAGTAATTGCGTAAGAATTTAACCTGAACAGGGTTTGTTTACACTTTCATCTGATACTTTTAAAACAGACTTAGTAGCTACCAATACCTACTTGCGAGAACCCTTCTTGGTCTTGGGCAGTTTCTTTGATTTTTGATACGCCTCCGAAAGTTTATTTCTTATGCAAGCAATAACTATTTTAGTTGAATTTTTATCGTCCAACCAACCTTTTTCACTGCCATATGGTTCGATATAAGATACCAGTGTTTCTCTGCCCTCTAAATCCAGGCCTAGTCTGGTTGGAAGATGTTCACTTTCCTGCCTTTTAGGTGGTTGTCCAGTGAATGAATACTTTCTCAAAGCTTCTTCTGTAAAAACTAGTTCTAAAGCATAATATGTTTTAGTGAGTGTTTTTATTATGAACGAGCTTTTGCTCGCGACTTTGTCCGCGTTGAAGTCAGAAAACAGAATATATATATTAGTAATAATAATAAATAAGGAGTTGAATGCGTGAAGTCCTGTCCTGAAGTGTGTTCTGGGTGTATCCGAATTATCCGGATAATAAAATAGACCGGATAATTGCATGCCCTAGTTAGGACAACTGATTTGTTTTATCCCAGTAGTAGTACGTTACGTTCCAAATGGCAAAAGCTAGATATGTGTAAGCAGTATTACTAAAATACCAATGTGTAAATTCTTCATTGTCTTTTCATTTTGTGACAATGTTTATTGTTTCATGTTAATTGAATTTATGAATAATTGATGTCGAACAGTCAGAGTTTTTATCGATAATTATCGTAATAACTGTACCTGATTCACTTGTTGTGTCGCCCATATCTCTTAAAAGGTTTCTTACTCTTTCTTTTTCGTTCTTAATAAATCGAAATGCTTCTGCTTGAGAATCTGTAGAACAAAAACAATATATTTATTAAGTGATATTAATATTATTCAATACTTAGCTGCCGATAATTTTATGAGAAAACGTAAAGATCCTTACAGTTAATATTTTATTTCGCTCCACCATGCTCCACCGTGTCCTCCGGGCGATGCACACAATGGTGACACCCGGGCGTTTCCTCCCGCCGTGCAGGAACCTCCCGAAACAGCCGTGTCCGGTGAGGACCTGCGTCAGGCAGAAGGTGAGGACGCCGTGGCGCCTCTCTAGCCACTCCTCAAAGAGGGGTCTTATCGCCGCAATTGTGGCGTGCCCAGCGCTGGGTTGCGACAGTCGCACTCTCCATGACGCCATGAGATCCCGCTGGAGCTCTGTCCGCTTTGCCGCAATTTCTCGCGGCAGCGGAATTAAGTCCCGGCGTTTCGACTCCTCGCACCACTCCGAAATGTGCGCGAGGACCTTTGCCTCCAGATCCCATGGCGGTAATCCGGCAAGGAGGCTCGCCGCCTCGCAGGAGACCGTGCGGTATCCTCGGGCCAGCCGGATGGCTATGAACGTCTGGGACGCGTTCAACTGGCGGGCTGGCCGCACCCTTAGTGAACGCGCCCACACCGGAAGTCAACTATACCTACGACTCAAATGTGTGCTTACCTGTGTCCAATAGCATTTTTTCAATGTAATTAGCCCAGTTTTTCTTCGGTGGTTGGTTTTTCCTAAATTTGATTCCCGTGCCTAATTGTTTATATGAGGGAAATAGATAATTGACAGTATTCGTCATCATCATCATGTACGATCCAACTGCTTGGAATACAATCATATCGTTCTTTATCATTTACGTATGCTCTGACAACCGCAAACGCCCCCCAGTCGTATTCAGATTCTGCATCCTGATCTGAAACTTGATCTGAATCCTGTTCTGAATCCATTATCTGCAAAAGAAAAGTAAATAAATACCCACGTGATCGTGTGTTTACAAATATATGTATTCTGGAACGTAAATGTGTACGATTCGGCCTAGCTATTGCGTCATCCATTGAAAGAGGCGCTATTGGGTTCACATTGTTCCAAAATGTTTGTAGTATTTAATTATGTGACTGCTGTATGGCAGAGGGGGTGATCAATAAATCTATTTTTTTTTCCAACCTTGAATTAAATACTTTAACAAAATGGGTTTTGGAATGCTACCCCATAAGATTCGTAACTATAAAATGTCAAACAGAAATTATTTTGGTACATCAAGGTCAAATGTACTTAATCGCATTCTTATTGCTGTGATTCATTCATTTATATTTGTGTGTGAGTGAGTGCAGATCTAGGGTTGGCTGTTATATATTTTTGAAGTGAAACTTCAAAAGCGCAAGCCACACTGGAAACTAAGCGAAACGAAGCTAAGTTCGTTTAGCTTTCCTCCGTATCTTTTCATACTTCCGTTCATAGTACGCGGTATGAATATGAACTGAAATATGAGACGCGGAGGAAAGCTAAACGAATTTAGCTTCGTTTTGCTTCGTTCCGAGAGTGTGTCCCGCGCTTTCGGCGGCGAGAAATAAGAGTGAAATTTCAAGGACGCATCACGTTTAGGCACATTTAAGGAGAAGTAAGGTATATAACTGTTTCTATCTCTCACACTAAATCTCTCTTATTTATTATTTTTCAAGAAGTTTCACTTGTATCACGTGGTGAAGATAGCGCATTTTTTTAAAAATTGCTTTGTATTATTTAAATCATTATGACCAGAAACAAAAAAAAAAATATTAACTAAAGTCTGGCCACGCTAAGTCTGCAATGGAATAAATTGGCAACCCCATTTTTTATACATGGTATACTTTTAAATCAATCAGATATGTCAGTTTTGGTGTTATAGGTAGATCTAATGATTTTGATATTTTGCCTTTTGATTTTTGCATAATAGACTATGTCATACCTATGCTCTACCTCCATACGATGACAAAACTCTACCAAATCCACACTGCATCGTGCTAAAATGACTATTCTTTACCAGGAATAAATCATAATATAAACAAAATAACCTATCAAAAACAAAAAAGCAAACAAAGTAAGGTGCAGCGGGGCAATTTCGACAGCGGGAAATTTCAACTAATCTTAATAACTTCTACATTTTACTTTATTTGAATAAGTGCCATCTATGACCGGATAGCTCAAAAGCAATTATATAATTTCTACAAAGATGGCACTGCTAGACCCAATACTGTTTGATCGACACGGCCATTTTGTTTTCTTCTCTTTTTCTTGTTTGCACGTGCAAATTAGTGTCTCACATTTTTGCGAAAAAAAGTTGTAATTAATGTGTTTTTCAAAGATTTTCAAAGGTAAGACATTTAATTAAAGCCTATTTCATGTTTTTGGCTATTTTTTTCTGTTGTAACTTGCGTTTTAACAGCATTTTGGTGTGAGTTTGAATAACCCCACCTGGATTGTAATGGCGGCTAATTTCGACTTTTTTGCAGTTGTAATTGCCCCACCAGATTTTATATGGAAATGAACAAACACTAGTGATGTGCATGTTTCGATATGTTTTGTCGATGTAAATACTTTACAAATATTTAACTTGTAGCTATATTATTGTAATCTTTCTATTCGCAGGATCGCAACACGATTCAAATAGATGCATTTCGAGGGATTTTTCAATTTCTTACTACTTTATTAATTTATTGCAGATGGTTCGCCAAAAGATAGATGAATCTTGGTCCTAAATTATAAAATCGCGTATTTATATTGCCGATTGTATATGACCGATTCTAGATTTAGGACGAGGGGTGCTGTGGTTCTATTTTAAATACATATTCCTTTCTTAAAATGAAGTTTTGATTTATGATTAGTGAGTAGATATAGTACCTTTAGTAGATAGCAGACCAAAATTATTTATTGGTTTATCTATCGACTTATTTTTTATTACGTTCCCATCACTATTAACTATGGCGAGCAGTCGAAATTACCCTGCCTAAACCTTTAATGTCTTTTTATTCAATAATGAGCCTAGCTGCATAAATGACAAGATTAAATTTAGATTACCATCCCTATAAAAAACTCTGCAACTGACTAACATCAAGCTAAGAGCTTTTGAAGAGAAATTATAATTAATAGTTGAAATTGCCCCACGGAGGGGGAATTATAACTATTTATGCCTTTTTTGACAAAAACACATTTTTAAGCCTATCTATTGAATATTTTTCAATATGAGTTTGTAAAAATAATACACAGATAATGACTCAGGAGCGTCAATACATTACATTTTTAATAAAACTATATCATCTAATATTTTTATACCTTCAAAGTTGTGGTTTAGGTTTTACCAGTCGAGATTGCCCCGCTGCACCTTATCAAATTCTTTATCGTAGGACAGGATGGTGTTGCCGTTTATAGATTTTGAAATTCCACCATTTTTTTACTTATAAAGACTTAGCGTGGCCAGACTCTATCCCTGTAATTAATCATATAAAGTATATGAACTAGGTATAACAACAACACAATAACAAGGAAACAACAGTGGGGAACATAAGAATAATAATGTCAGCATGCGAAATAGATGCAATGGCAATTATTAAATCAATTGAACTATACAACTCGCCTTGTGAAAGCCGCAGGAATCCGCTGGATGCGAGAAGCACAGAACTGGTTGAAGTGGCGGCGCTTGGTGGCCTATGTCCAGCAGTGGCCGTCTTTCGGCTGATGATACAACTAGCCTATACAATGTTATTACTAGTTACTCACTATCCCGTGAAAGGGTTGTGTGTGACTCATTATGCCCTATAAAAAACATAGTACAACGCAATAGTGAACATGAAAAAAGATAAAACTAAAGAATAACTAAAGAATATAAAACAGATTTTTGCCAACCCTGGTGTACTTAGGCATACGGCGCCCGAATTTAGTTTGTGTGTTCTATAATCAGGGTTGGAAAAAAAACAATTTTATTTTCTTATTTTATACAAAAGCGTTCAAAATTTTTTAAGCGAGAGATTTTTGAAGTGAAAACTTCTTTAGTCGCGTTGGGCATGTTTGAGATGGGACTCAACCATTGATTTCGTGACACCATGACGACACCTTATTTTTATAAACGCGATTGTGCTCTTTATTTATATAACGTTACGGATCAATGTTCCATGCAAGTATTTTTACTTTAAAGGTTTTGTAAACGCGATTGTGCTCTTTATTTAAAATAAGGTTACGGACCACGGTTCTATACAAGTAGGTATTTTTCTTCCACCAAGGCAATCTTGTTCATGTTTTCACCTCTGTCGGCACTCCCGAAGTGCCACTGTTTTTTTATTATTTTTCTTTCCTTTGAACGATTTTACAAATTTATTATCAGCACAAATCGATCAAGCCTAATATTATTCATTTCTAGATTATTTTAAAATTAATCCGAGGAAACATTTACAAAAATCGATCAGTTTATTTATAGTTTTAGTTAGTACCAACTACTATACAAAATACTGTCTAATCTGTGAACATACTTACATTTTTTTTTGTACTTAATTATGTAACACAGACACTGACCCAAGCTTACTCGTACAAACCTTCACCCTGTACGTTCCGAATTGCGAATTCCGATGTTCGTTCTTAGACAGAGAATTACCTTATCTAAAAGTAGGTATTTAAATAAGGAAAGTGCCCAAAATAATTGCGTGCTTCGATAAGCGACAGGACGGGACTTTACCGGCGACAAAGTACAGATATACGTATGTGTCCAC
This sequence comes from Omphaloscelis lunosa, assembly GCA_916610215.1. Classification (NCBI taxonomy): domain Eukaryota; kingdom Metazoa; phylum Arthropoda; class Insecta; order Lepidoptera; family Noctuidae; genus Omphaloscelis; species Omphaloscelis lunosa. The sequence goes on from OU744258.1 coordinate 14,360,129, forward strand.
TGTCTATTCAATCTATTCAAATAAGGGGAATCCCAAAAATAGTTGCGGGATATTATAATGTCATGTTAACCGGCAACGAAGTATATTTTATAGGTCGGACTATTTCAAGTCCTAAACATTTATAACTTTTCATTTATTTCCATTTATTCGCTATTAAAATTTGATTTAAAACCATTTTCTTTATGTTTAAAACATTGTTTGAACTTGTTTGAAAACTGTGATTTAAAACCCTAATAAATAAACATTGTTTATTTCAAACTGTTTTAAATATTGTTTTATTTCAAACTGTTTTAAACATTGTTTTCAAAATACGTGTTTTAAAACAACTTATTTGTTTTATTCCAACCATAATGTATTATAAAACACTTGTAAATCGTGACACGTTCGTCATTGAACGCGATAAAATAATTATTTAAACTCTTTTATAATCCGTATAAATTCTCTTTTACTGCTAACAATATAGTTGTTAGCAGTAAAAGAGAATTTATCTTATAATGTAGCTATTACTACGTTGTACGTAGACGTTTGCTCATAGTTTAAGTAGTTTTATTTTTCATTCAAATTGAAATCTAGCCTATTTGCTAATAAGTAATTTAAATATAACTTAAACTTAACAGTTTAAGTGCGTAGAATAGATTATCTTCAAAATATATAATGTAACAAATACATTTCTCAGAGTTAAAACTTAATTATTCACGTGATATTGGATTGAATACTCAATTCGGAGCTCTCATGAAATATGAAAAGGTTCATGTTTGTTTATTAAAATATTCTCGAAACTTCTAGTGATACGACAGATTTGCATTTTATTTGTGGGTGTTTCTATTTTATTGGTAATGTTTTCTTTAATGAAAATTTGTAAATTTATCATATTGCTATGAAAATTATAACATATATAAATGTATCTAACATAACATAAGACATAACGCTTTTAATCCCCGAAGGGCAAGGCAGACGTGTACCTATAGTACACCCAAATTTTGCCAGTTATGTTTAAGTCCTCTGTAATAGGGGGCGAGCTTTGCCATCAAGAGAACATAAATCCAGACGCCACTGAGAAATTAAAACTACTGATTTATGTACATATGCAAGGAATTATTTCAGGCCAAGAAATGTTGTGATGATAATAACGGTAGGTCGTTGATATGTTTAAAAACATATCAGTCCATTGTTGAAAATAAAAAACAGTTTTTTTTTAAATGTTCATAATGTTTTAAACAAGAGTTTCTTTATTTGTTTTTTCCTTTGATAGATTTATCAAATTTGTTATCAACAAAAATCGATTAAAAATTCATTTCGAGACAATTTTAAAATTTACCTGACGAACCATTTACAAAAAACGATCAGAATAACATAATATTCACAACAACGTTATAATAGTTATAGTTAGTTGTAGATGTACCTTACCTAAAAGTATATTTAAATAAGGGGAAGTCCCCAAAATTACTGCGGGAATTACCTCTTTTCGAAAAGTGACGAAATGTATAAAACTATCTAACCTTTTTAAGTTCTTTTCGAGCTATTTCAAGTCTTAAAAATTTATACCATTTCATTTATTCCATTCATTCGCGTTTTTAAACCAATTTTTTTTTTTAAATTGGTTTTATATTGTGATTCTAAACATTTAAGTAATAAAAAACATTGTTCTTATTCAAACTGTTCTAAATAATGATTAAAATACGTGTTTTAAAACAACTTGTTTGTTTTATGTCAACCCTGTGTCAGTGAGACAAACAACTTTTTGTACCTTTTCATATGGGTACCTATGCATGCAGTACTATGCAGTAATTACATGCTATTAATTACTCGTGATTTTAAATTTTCCGGAAATATGGTTAAAACATGAAATACATAAAAAAAACATACTTACAATCGCACATAGTCGATTAAAATGAAATTCACAAACTATTCTATAGTATATAGAGTTGATTAAAGTTCCACGATAACAGAATCGAGAGGATGTAAGTTCATAAGCTGTGTTCAGTTCCAAGAAACGAAGGCCACCTTACCCATAAAATTCTTTATTGTTAAAGAATATGTCATGCATATGTTACCGTATAATTATTAACTTCGTTAGTTTAAAATGTATCGGTATTATTTCCGTTAGATTAAAAACTTTCGAAAAATATTGAACTGCAACAAACCATTATTTTACAATTTAACGCATTCTTTGTTTTTAATCCAGCCATGGGAAACTGACATATTGTGAACTGGGTCATGGTTTACTAGTGTGCAAAATTTCATCAAAATCCGTTCAGCTGTTAAAGCGTGAAAAGGTAACAGACAAACGTAAAGTTACTTTCGCATTTTTGATATTAAAATATGGATATTAAGAATCAAAGGAGGGGAGACAGAGATGGAGACGAGAATTTATAAGCGTGGCGTTCAACAATATACTTCCAATCAATGGATGACGTCACAAGCTTCGTATTTTGAAATTCAATCAGCCATTTCCTCACTTCGGTTGAGAAGCGTCGATCTCTCCCCTCCTTAAATTAAGCCTTCATGTTTTGATTGCGTATACGCTTTCTACGTCATTTTTATGAAAATGTGTGGGTACGTAATGTATGAAAAATTACCGTTTATGTGCAAGTCACGGTTGTGTCCGTGGGCTGAAGTTGAAAAAGATTTTTTGTGTATTTATAAAGTTACAACCCTCCAAGTTCGTTTGATTTGTATCTAATATTCACGAACAAAAAGTGTATGGCAATGTAGGTGATTGGTTTATTTCGTAGTTTTCAATAAAAACTTATCCATACTTAATGTTTTATATTAGCACCATATTCTAACCATTGCTGAAGTGGATGTCATATGATCATTTGCTTTTATGTTTTCAATCTCAAACCACGAGCAGCAAGAAAATAAAATCATTACAGAACGAAATAGGTGTGAAACGTGAGCCTTTTCAATTAAATAAAAAAATATGACTGCCTCGTTGGTCTAGTGGTCGCAAGCGCTATTGCTGAGCATGAAGTCCTGGGTACGATTCCCAGGTCGAGCAAAGTGTTATTGGGTTTTTCGATCTGAAATTTCTCAGTAGCAGCCCGGAGTCTGGATTTGTGCCCGGTTGATGGCAATAGGCTCGCCCCCTATTACATGGGACTTAAAACATAGCTGGCGAAATGTGGGTGAACCTGCTACAGGGACACCTCTGCCCAACCCTTCGGGGAAACAAGGCGTATTGTTATGTTATGTAATGTAAAAAAATATGCTGTCGTACTTTCAATCGTAACACTAGAAAAACGAGAGACTCGTGGCTAAATGATATGTGGTGTGGCTGTGGTGTGTAAGGGTCGATCGAATGGTTCTCTTAAATGAGCGTATAATACCTATCCTATACATATATATATATAAAACGAGCAATATTTGTATATATGTCACGGCTAAAACCCGAAGTGCGGCTACACCTAGTTTTAGCCGGCTACAACTAGGTGCGGCTGGTAGCAGTTGGTTAAATTTAGTTGTAGCAAATGAAAATTGCTGAAAGGTAGGTTAGGTTAGGTTAAAACTGTGAACACATAACACACCGTACGAGCCGAGCGAGTGAAGTGAGCGCTGCCGCGGTAACGGCCGGCGCGTGCCTGGGTCCATTTAGGCAAGTTTAAACAACAAAATACAAAATTGAAACAGCAGATTTTTTAAATAACTGACGAAAAATTTCAAAGCAGGTACGTTCAGAATCATGTACTGAATCCATGGTTTTAGTTTTCGCGTCGATGTATCTGCCACCCTGTATATTTCGTTGTTGTAGTGCGAGAAGTCACTAAGTGACATTTTAGCCACAATGAGTTAATGATGTCAAAGTGTTTTTAAGCCCATTAGCTACCTTATGAAAAGGTAAAACAGCTGATTTTTGTTTGAATTTTAGATAATACGAGAATGTCAGAAGTACAGAACTACTTGTTAAGGCAAAAAAAGCAGTCTATGAAAATTAACTAACGGTACTTGAGTAATTTATGTATTATTTTTTTACCAACGTTTTCTCATTTACTGGGGCTACACTGCCCATTATTGTTACTTAGTTACTTTTCGCATACAATATATTAATTTCATTTAATGTAAATCTTTCGTCTGCAAATTACTAAGAGACGTGTTAGAGAGTGGTTCTCGTCGAATATATACATCAACATTTTTTTTTTTTGAGTATTTTAAAATAAACCATCTTATTTTTTATTATATTTATCAGTTACGGTAGAAATATTTACACAATTTACTGAATATTATAAGTGCAGGCTAAAAATATCAATATACTGTTCATAAAAAGCATTTTTGTAACTAAAAAGGCTCTTTCAAACAGGCGCGACACGCGACGCGACACAAAGACACCGCTAGTCGCGCAACGAGCGGTGTCTTTGTGTCGCGTCGCGTGTCGCGCCTGTTTGAAAGTGCCTTAAGGGTCAATGGTTAATTAAAACCTATATCGATTATAAGAACAAAAAACCTTTAAACACGGTTATCTCGAAACTAGTTTTTTTGCAATTAAAGATTTCTCGCACTAGAACGATGAAATCATCGTTCTAGTGCGAGAAATCTTCGAGTGATTTCGAGAACGTGAGTACAAATGTACTCACGTTCTCGAAATCTGAAAGTTGCAATATAGGGGTTTACGGGGGCGAAAAATCGATCTAGCTAGGTCTCATATCTGGAAAAATTTCCTTTCTCCGTATTTTCACCCGAGCTGAGGTCGGTCGCCCAAAGTTTAGAACAAGATAATGAATAATGACATTAGAATGGCAGCATGGAGTTAGTAAGTACCTACTGTCATGGCAGCATGTAATAAGTATGTACTATACATGGATTAAATATGACCATTCCTATACTATTAAATGTCTGAGCATTCTATTTTTACGGTCGCCCAGGTACTGTTAATTAATGTTGATTCTATTTTATAATTAGATGTTGAATAAACACTAATACTACCTACTGTTAATTCTATACCGCGTATTATGACTGAATAAAAATAAATAAAAATGATACTAGCTTCTCTTACCATCAGTACTTTTGCGCCTTCTAGCTATTACATGTACAGTACCGACCAAAAGTCCATAGGCAATCGCACAAAGCAATAGACTGACGCTTCGGTTTGACTTACGACCTTCTTCTATAAGATGTTACAATACTATAGATACACGCACACTCACTTTGTCTGCAACTCATAGTAGTTCATAATTTCAATCAATATAGAATACGGCGTGCTAGCTCAGTGGATAACGTGCTTTGGTATGTGCGATTATGGCGAGCCGAACGAGGGTTCAAATCTCATCTGTGGTTTGCTTGTAATTTTTAATAATTACATTCATAGTTTTTGTTATTTTTTAATAATTATTATTCATAGTTTTTGTTATTTTTTAATAATGACTAGTTCAATAATCATTCGTTTTTTGTTTCGGTCGTCTTGTTCACATAAATATTAAGGTTTAGCAGGTAGACCACAGAAAACTAAGTAAATCATTTCGATTTCTGTGGGGTAGACAGACGCAGTTCGTTACGCGTATTCGCGATTGCTACGGTCTGTTCCCAGCCAATCTCAAAACTTTGTTGGTTCGTGATTATTGTTGGTGACAAGTAAAAGCGGTGTTGTGGTTATTGTTTTCAAAATGCAGTCAAATATAAATATTGAAGGAAGATCAAATATTATTGCGCTGCGTAAAAGTGAATGTAATTTACACAAATATCTAATGAGACCGGACTAAGTGTGAGTGTTATCATTTAAATATTTCATATTTTACTAAACATAAATCTTAATCAAAGGTATTGTTGATAGAACAGAGGTATTGTTGAGACAGAAGATGCCTTTAAAATTTTAAATTCATTATGAGGTTTAATTCGATTAGTGAATGATAAATAATTATTATGTGTAATAAATACAATGTTATTCTTTGTTCTAGAGAAATACTGTGAGGGTTAAGAGGAATGAGGAAGAGGCTTATTATCGAGCAGTAGCGACGTCAAATGATGGAGGAATATGAAACAAATGGTTTCATACCAACGAGATATTTTGCTGAATTATTAAACACGTCATTATGAACCGTTCGCTGTGCACTCTGAAGACTTGTATCACTGAAGACCAGCTAGGAAGCCGTTTTCGACAGAAAGGCATAAACAAGAACGTTTAAGTTTCGCACGATAATATTAAGACTTCAAGTGGGACACTGCTATATTTTAACCTTAAAATATTTACCGTACCAACTTAATAAACAACAGATTCTTTATTGCATGAATTTGTGGTAACGATTTTTTAAGCAAGTTACAATATGTTGTTTGTCGTATTTCTCGCAGATAGACCGAAAATGTTTAAGATTATTTTAGTAATATTATTATTTTAGGATTACAATTTGAGGTTAAGTTTCAATCTTCTTTTCGTAAAGAAAATGAATACTTAAGCTATAACCTCAATACCAACCAATATTTACTAAAGCCAAATAAAATGTAAAATAAATAATGTAAACAAACTGCCCATACTTTACCTTAAAATCACCTATTTTGTAAGTAGTTTTTTTACATTTTGTTTAGTCTTATATTCTTATTTATTGCTTAATTACTTCGACCATGATCAAAGCTAACTAATAATAAGCTAGCTAATATTTATGGTGAAAAAATCAATTTAAAATTTAAAACATTTCATAATACAAATATGTCAAAATAATATAAATTACTTCTAAGTTTTTTGACATCTATTTCACATCTTATTGAGCTGACGTAATGACAAATAATTGTAGCAATATATTATCTATAAGTAAAATAAATATAACGAATACAATTTTTTAATTTTGCTATCACATATTACGCATTTTTAATTCTAAACCCTTTATTGCAATAACAGCATTAATAAAAAAGGCAGCAATAGTTAAAATATAATATTATTGCTAACAAAAATATTAATATTTGCAAAAACTGCACTGTGCTTGACGAGGTAGGAACCTAAGCCAGTTTGCAACTCAGACCAATGCTTAAAGGGTTTTTCAAACAGGCGCGACACGCGACGCGACACAAAGACACCGCTCGTCGCGCGACGAGCGGTGTCTTTGTGTCGCGTCGCGTGTCGCGCCTGTTTGAAAGAGCCTTAACGCGTTCTGCTATCTGCACACGTGAATTTGGTTGGAATTTTAGCATTGCCATAAACTGGCCAAGGTCAAGCGCATGATGCGTGTTGTCTAACAAAAGTGACGGAAATATATATTTGTTTCGGTAGTGAGGTGCAAGTACGCGACGATACGACAGTGTGTAAAGCGCAATACTGCGTTCTCTGTGGTGTGTGTGCCGTGTTGTTTACACATACAGATCAACGGACTATACCGCGTGTTCACAGCAATATGATTCTTAACGTGCTTATGCACTTTTGAACGCTTACTGTACGTATACACATATATACATGTACGTAGATATTACGGACCGGACGAGTTCGAACTAGGGATGAGTATGAACGAAGCCGATCGAAGATTATATGAGCTACTCTTGCCGCGGTCGATAAGAAGATGGTGGATCATCCATTACAAATTGAGACCCCTCCGTGTCTCAGAAATCACGTTAAGACGTTGATCAGGGCTGTCATTCGTAGATCTTTGACAGTCGTTACGGATTATCAGAAGCCCAAAAGTCTGATACCCAGTCTTACCAATGAGTATCGTGTTACCCAGTAACTGGAGTGTTCACGTCAGATAGGTAGTTACTCCGTGTTAAATACTGTTATTCAGCTGTATCCAGTTGGACTGGAAGTCGACCTGAACATAGTTGGGAAAAGGCTAGGCAGAACTAAAACATAAAATATCTTCTATACAAAGATACTATTAAGTAGAAACAGATTACAAAATCACAAACTCGATTACTGCGCAGGACACCGACAGACTACTGCTGTCAACAGCGAACGTTCACAACAGGGTTACTCCCAATTTGCATGACAATTACTAGCCGATTCATTTTCCCTTTAATCTCGGCCAGCATGAAATAAATTTAAATTCCGTATTTTATGAAATTCCCTCCGGCACCTGGCTGGAATGTTTGATGTTGATCGTATCGAAGGGTTTATTATTTTGTGTAATGTTTATTTTTCTAAAAAAATGCTATGCTAGTTTTTTTTTGGTGCTGTGATGGCCCAGTGGTTAAGGTCTCCATCACGACCAGGTCTCATTAAAAAATAAAAAACACCACGCTTCTATTCCCCGAAGGGTTAGGCAAAGCTGTCTCTATAGTACACCTACATTTCGCCAATTATTTTTAAGCGCCATCAACCGGGCACAAATACAGACTCCGGGCCGCTAATGAGAAATTCCAGACGGAAAAACCCAATACCACTTTGCTCGACTCGGGAATTGAACCCAGGACTTCATACTCAGCAGTAGTGCTTCGAGGCACTCAAGTCTTACAAAATCTCTTAAAATAACGACAACTCAGCTTTGTGAAAGATTAAAAATCCAATTCAATATTGAAGCAGCTAATGCAAGTGTCCAATAAAGTACTACCAATAAGATTCATTAATGGAATCGTAGGTACCAGTAATCGAGCAACATTTAACTCTGTAATTAATGAGCTTTGCGAACATTTTATTGGTTTCACATCACTCTGGCGCATTATCTGGCAATTTTGGCGTCCATTTACTAATTACTTCAGGCATGTAGCTAACTAGTATTGTGGTTGTATTTACCTACGAAGTTTTTGAATAACTGTAGATGATTTTCAATTAACTGTCCTTTTCCATTATTAGAGTTTATAAAAATAAAATAACGGCCCCGGCTTACGAGTTGAATGTTGTAGATTCGAACCCAAGCGGGCGCTTAACTTTGTGTAAATAATTTCATCACCACTGCTCTCAAAACGGTGAAGGAAAACATCGTGAGGAAACCGGCATGTCCTAGAACCAAAAAATCGAACATGTGACATCTACTAGCCCGCACTGGCCCGCGTGGTGGATTATAGCCCACTCCCTCTCTCGAAGAGAGAAGGCCTGTGTCCCAGCAGTGGGAACATTATAGGCTAATTACGCTATATAAAAAATAAATATTATGTCCTAATTAAAACCACAAAGGTGTCGAAAAATTCCTCCACATCGCTGTCAACTGGTAATATACCCAAGAGACTGGCGGCATTGCCCCGTTGTATTAGAGTAGTTAGGTATGGTATTTACAGTGAAGGTAAATGGGTGGACAGACAGAATACTTATTCTTTATTACACACGTGTAAGAAATAGGGGGTGTGCTTGTGTGTGTAATGTATGTTTGGTCGTGCATGTATGGAGCTAGCAGTGTGTGTATTGTATGGATTTTCGCGAACTATTAAAAAAATAATAATAAGTAATAAGACTGCAAAAAGAAATTACAACATCAAGCGCTGCTACATTTAGGTAAGTAATTTTTCAGTATCTTCATATTTTAGGTTTTGGAGGAAAGTAGTTACGTTTTTTTTTTACACAATATTCTACGCTGGTTAACTATAGGTATCATCTTGTTTATTTTATTATATAAAAAGGCACCTAAATTGCAAAAGACCGTTTTGAAAATTGTTTAGGGTGGTGGATGTGATGGTTGTCTACTGAATTGCACCGTCTTTTACCAAGCGAGGCTGGGGGATGATAGGTGATTAAGGAGTTTGGCTTTAATATGATGCTTGCGATAAAGGTTGACGCACTGTCAAAACTTTAGCCTCCTTGTAAAGTCGCCCTGTGGGGTAGCGGCAAAATGGGACTTTTAGTATAGCTCGTTGACTTTTCTCTAGCTCAATTATTGTGGTTTTCAGGGCTCCTCACCAGACAGATGCAAAATGTTAACAGCGATTGAGCTAGGGCATAGAAGACGGATTTCTTTACCTTGTCATCAGCCACTTGTCTCAGGGTTTTAAAGATTTACGAACCTATATTAGTTTACGCAACCTTATTTTAAGTGTGTTTGTGTTCATGGAATCTATGCAAGTTATCGAAAATTACTCCTTGATACTTAACATTGGTATTGCGAATGTGCGAAATTTAAAACGATTACATAGGGTGTCACAATGGGCGGTCATTTCCATTGTACATGGAAACTGAATTTACAATATGATAAGGTTTCAAATTGATCACGTAATCACGCTGGAAGGTATCTTGGTATCTGTAGTAAATACTCAAAGTATGCATTAAATACTTGTTTGTATTTATTATTCTTAATAATCTAATTTCGTATTGACATTGTGTTTTTTCTGATTGTCACAAAAAATAAAAAAACATGACGTTTACTACTTTGGCTCTTATTTAACTTAATTATTCAATATACAACATTCGTTATCAGCACGAGGTAAAAAAGTAGAAAAATGTCGTGTGGACCTGCTGGTATATCGATAAAACCGTTGTGCGAAAGAGCCGGGTATGGCATCTGGAAATTCAAAATGCGTATGTATTTGATGCATGAGGATTTATGGGAAACCATAGAAGGTTACTCAGGTGAGAAGCCCTCTGATGCAAATAAAAGGGATCAGAAAGCTTTAACCAAGATTTGTTTGACAATCGACGGAGGCGCAATCGCACATGTTCGGAGCGCTGAGACTGCCAGGCAAGCATGGGATGCTCTTAAAGATGCTTTTGAAGATAAGGGAATGGGCAGAAAATTGGCCCTGGAGCGAAGGCTGTATAGATATAACTTGTCAGACTTCGATAATGATGTTGAGCGTTATATTGGCGCAATCGTAGCTACTTCGCAAGATTTAGCAGACATCGGGAAGAAGATTGATGATGAAAGTTTGGCAGCGATTATGCTCGGAGGTTTAGGACCTCGCTACGATCCCTTAGTTATGGCTCTGGAAAACTCCAACTTAAAAATCACAAGTGAATTGGTGAAAAGTAAGCTATTGAATGAGTTCTCGAAAACCGTAGACGTTCAAGCTCCGGAGAACAAACCGACGACTTCCGCTCTGAAATCTTCTCAAGGTAAAATTTCTTCCAATAATAGTAAGAAGAAAAGAATTATCAAATGCTATGGATGCGGTGAACCAGGTCATAAAAGGCCCGATTGTCCTATAAGGAAGGACGAGAAGGACAAGCACGTAAAAAATGTTACTCTGAAGACAGCACTCAATGGTGTAGAAGGAGAGAGTACCACTTTTTTCATTGATACTGGAGCGACCAACCACATGTGCCATAATATTGATTACCTAGAGAACGTAAGGTTGAATAATGAAGCAGGTAGTAATGATACTGTAACGGTTGCAAATGGAGAGAAGATAAGTTGCAGAGGTGTAGGTAATATTTCTTTTTCTACTAAAGATTGTGAAGGAACAATGACTGGTGTTGTTGCCGTGCCTGACCTGAATTGTAATTTACTCTCTGTTAGGAAAGCTTGTGAAAACGGTTTACATGTAGTTTTTGATAAAAATGGTTGTATTTTTTATGAAAATTTTTCTTGTACTGGAAAGGCTCTTTTACGTGGTTCTGTAAGTAGTGGGCTGTACACTTTAAATTGTACTGTAAATGTTCCTAAGAGAATTGCCTCTAATGCGCTCCTTGATACGTCAGATTGCAGACTTTGGCATAGGCGTTTAGGACACCTTTGCCGAATAGGTCTGGATAAACTTAGAAAAGGTGAGGCTATAGGTGTGTCTTATGATAAGGTGGACAATGAACCATGTATACATTGCTTGGAAGGCAAGCAGTCAAGAAAACCATTCAAAGCAATTCCATTTAAAAGAGGAACAGCTTTGTTGGAACTAATTCATGCGGACCTGTGTGGTCCGATGTCACACGATTCTTTTCAGGGAAACAAATATCTTTTGGTTTTTATTGATGATTTTTCGAGAGCGATTTTTCCTTTCTTTATCTCGTCGAAAACTCAAGTAAAAGATAAATTCTGTGAATTTCAGAATGCAGTTGAAAGGCAGAAGGAAGCAAAAATTAAAATTTTCAGAACAGATAACGGGACTGAGTTTGTGAACCAAGGTATGAGAGACTATTTGACTTCAAAAGGAATTAAGCATGAAACGACAGCTCCTTATAGCCCTCAATCTAATGGCGTAGCTGAACGTGTAAATCGCACACTGGTTGAAAAGGCGCGCTGTATGCTTACTGAAGGTAAACTTTCCAAAGTATATTGGCAAGATGCAGTTCAAACTGCTGCTTATTTGAAAAACAGGTCTCCTCATCGTGCACTCGAAAATAAAACTCCTTTTGAAATGTGGTATGGGAATAAACCAAACCTCTCACATTTAAGAGTTTTTGGCTGTCGAGCGATGGTTCATGTCCCCAATTGTCAAAGAAAGAAGCTTGATGTCAAATCTACGGAGCACATTTTTGTAGGATATGCTGATGATATCCACAGTTACTTCTTTCGTAGTTCTGAATGCCCACGTCGCTTAGTTAAAGCAAGGGACGCAGTATTTTTTGAAAATTCTTTTACAAGTTTAAAAGAAAATTCAGATTCTTCTAGAAGCCAAGAAGAAACAGTAGTTCCACTACGATTGAGCACTGATCCTTGCAATGCTGTTGAACAGATAGTTAATTTGGATGTTCCTACAGCAAGCACTTCCATGGATGTTCCGGACGTTTCCCCTGATCGTTTTCATGATGCTTCAGATGTAGAAGTAGAACAAAGGAACAGTGTTCTCGGTGAGTCAGTGGAAGAACGTCGCTATCCAATGAGAGAACGGAAGAAACCAGATTTCTTGTTATACAAGACCTGTACGGAAGAGGTAATAAATGAAGATCCATCTAGCTACTCAGAAGCCATGCACGCAGAAGATAAAGATAGTTGGATTGCTGCGATGCAAGACGAGTATGATTCCTTAATAGAAAGAAAAACTTGGATTTTAGTCAATAGACCTGAAAATAAGAAAGTTATTCCTTGTAAATGGGTCTACAAATTGAAACGAGATGCTTTAGGAAATTCTGTAAAGTATAAAGCAAGACTTGTAGCTAAAGGTTATAGTCAGGAGGCAGGAGTGGATTATCATGAAACATTCTCTCCTGTGGTGAGGAATTCATCCTTACGTATGCTGTTAGCTTTTGCCGTTGAGAACGAATATAAGCTAAAGCATTTGGACGTGGACACAGCATTTCTTAATGGCAATCTAGAGGAAGAAGTGTTCATGCTACAGCCTCCTGGATTTACACAAGAAGATGGAAAAGTTTGTCTTCTGAAGAAATCCATCTATGGGTTGAAGCAAGCTTCGCGAGCTTGGAATAAAAAGCTCGACGAAACTCTTAAAAGTTTGGGTTTCAGTAGGACCTCCTCAGAGTCATGTGTATATACGAAACTTTTTGGTTCGTCTGAACTAGTTATACTAGCTGTCTATGTCGATGACATTGTCTTGTTGCATAAAGATGACTTGACGTATGACAAAGTCAAACATGACTTGAGACAATTTTTCGGTATAAAAGATCTGGGAAATCTAAATTATTTCCTATCTCTAAATGTAAAATACGATAATGGGATAATTGAAATAAACCAAAAAACTTTTATACTCGATTTATTAAAACGTTTTAAAATGCAACAGTGTAAAACGTTTGATACACCTTTAGCGAGCAGTAAGTTGGAACCTGGAATTGGTGAGAAACCTGATTATCCTTATCAGAACTTGATTGGCTGCTTGATGTACCTCACTGTTAATACTAGGCCAGATATAGCGTTTGCTACCAGTTATTTGAGTTAGTTTAATACGACTTATGACAAAACGCACTGGGCAGCAGCGAAGCGTGTACTTCAGTATCTCAAGGGTACTATAGATTATTCCATTGTCTACAGGAAGACTGGTGAATATATCTCTGCATACGCTGATGCCGATTGGGCTAACTGCACAATTGACCGCCGTTCGTATACAGGCTATTTTGTGAAATTGGCTGGAGGACCAATTTCTTGGGAGTCAAAGAAACAGCCAACGGTTGCATTATCTTCAACCGAGGCTGAGTATATGTCACTGAGTGCCGTAACCAGAGAAGTTGTCTTTTTGCGCAGACTCTTGCAAGAAATTAGTGGCAAGGTAGGACAAGTTATTATTTATAACGACTGTCAAGGGGCGCAAAAGCTGGCGTCAAACCCTATTCACCATAATAGGACTAAGCACATAGATACAAAACATCATTATATTAGAGAGATTGTATCTAAGAATATTGTGGACTTACGGTACATTCAGACGCATGATATGAGCGCTGACATTTTGACAAAAGCCCTAGGACGTGTATCACATTTAAGATGTGTTAAGGGTATGGGATTTAGTTAATTATAGGCTTCTTTAAATCTTAATGTCTCGCTTATAGATCTTAGATTATTTCGATTAAGTGGGGGTATGTAGTAAATACTCAAAGTATGCATTAAATACTTGTTTGTATTTATTATTCTTAATAATCTAATTTCGTATTGACATTGTGTTTTTTCTGATTGTCACAAAAAATAAAAAAACATGACGTTTACTACTTTGGCTCTTATTTAACTTAATTATTCAATATACAACAGTATCAAATTGATATCGAAAACAGAACTCTGCGCTGGTAAAGCCGCGGGCACCAGAAAGTCCATAATAAGCCTATTAGCTATAATCAGAGGAATTCATTGTTTACCAAATCGACACACTACAAACGTCAATTTGCTGTGTTAACGTCATTTCATACAACTGTTAAGGAATGAGAGTTGTGATTTGAATAAATAGTGCTAAAAGGTTATTTTGGTGCGTGGCCGAAATCGAAATTAACACCGCCTTCTTGTTTTGTGTTGTATTTCAAGTAACATTTCAAAAAACAATTGCAAAATTTTTTACCAACAGCGCCACCTATCAACGTCATTCATGCGTCAAAAGATCCTAGTACCAGTGTACGGATTATTTTAAAGTCAAAGTCAAATCATTTATTTCAAATAGGCCCATGAATGGCACTTTTAAACGTCAAAATTTACAAAATAATATAATTGATTCTAGTTGCCCCTTCCAAAAGGTTATTTTCATATGGAGAAGAATGGGCAAGAAACTTCACCGTTACTCTTTTAAAATGTATTTAAGGCGAAAGCGTCAGGATAGCCCGCGAAATTCAAATAATCGTACGTTTTTTGCAATTTGCAGGTCAGTATCAGGTTGCATGTTAATCTAAATATGATTCTCGGCCGTACCAAATATTTATTTATAGAATTATAATCATAAAAATCATCAATACAATACTTTAAGTTCATAATATCCTATTGAATGACTATTTCATGAAATCATGAAATTTGATGCCAATTCTAACTTAAGGAGTTGTATTGCATATTCAAATTATTATAATTCTGTACCTAAAGCTAGATGAGTTACTGTCGCAAATCATATTTTAATCAACACAAAACCTGACACTAACCTGCAAATTGCAAAAAAAAACTTAAGAATATTTGAATTTAGCGGCTTGCTTTAAGTTAGTAGTCAATTTACTAAACAATAAATTTTCCTGACCTTAACATTTGCACTAACGAGAGTACAACAAACTCTTCAACATTTCGTCAGAGATAAACTTGAAAACCGCAGGGTTGAACGTCTGCGGCAGTTTTCAAATATAATGTAAACGTTATTCAAAGTCTTGGTCAATTCAGCGTTGAACCCTGATAGATGTGCAGCCCTACGGTTCTTGTTATCCTTCTACTAAAGTAGCTTTCTGAATTTGATAGCATAGGTATAAAAGGGGTAGATATGGAGGGTAATTCTATTAATTTCTAGGTTTTGATCAACCAATCTCTTGTAGAAATCAGAATTCCTAACAACAAGCTATACCGATACCGAAATATTATGTTTGGATGGTCAAAATAATAATAAACAATCACAAGAAAAAAAAAACTAATTATATATTATAATAGTTAATTTATTACAGACTAGCGACCCGCCCCTTATTCGCAAGGTTTTTACAACTTGACAAAACAGTGAAATTTCTTTATTATAATTATGTAAGTCTAAAATTCCCAATCTTTCGAAATAAATTCTCAAACTGGTGGGGGACAACCGCATAAAAATCCGTTGCGTAGTTTAGAAAAAACATTGCGGTCACACAGACAGACACGAAAAATAAAACAATCTGCCTAGCCTTGTCCCAACTATATTGGGGTCGGCTTCGAGTCTAACCGGATGCAGCTGAATACCAGAATTTTACATGGAGCGCCTGCCTATCTGACCTCCATAACCCAGTAACTTAACAACTGGTACTTAACATAACTGGTTGTCAGACTTTCAGGTTTCTGACGACCCGTAACGACTGACAAAGATCCACGAATGACATTCGGGACCAATGGCTTATCGTGTTTTCCGAGGCACGGAGTAGTCTCGGTATGTAAAGATGGTCCCATTTACAGATCAACCCCAGCAAGCGTAGCTTAACCTAATGAATTGACCCGGGCGGCTGACATTATACTTAGCCACAAACTCCTCAGACGGATACGAAAAGTGACATTAATTTACAATACGTATGTAGAACAAACAGATAACATCTACTAGGCTATCAGAAACCGAGAGAAGTTATCAAACTACAAAATTATTAATGTCAATGCTCTATGAATATTTCATTACCAGAGATAAGATTTACGTACTGTGAGTGCAGAACCCACGCGCTCGGTTCAAATCCATTTGATATGGTTTTAACCAATAGGATTGAAGCGTGGTAGGGCCTGTATACTTTAATTAATAAAACTCATGTTGACTAACAGGATAGGAACACATTTAACAGGGAAGGAGTAGGTACCTGCAGAATAGTGATGATGACAAAAAAATTTTTGTCCGTCAGGTAGATTCTTATTAAAAATATTGGACACATATTTTTTCTGTTTTTACGTTATTAAAGTACGGCGTACATTGAGTTAAAATGTGCCATGACGTCACGAGTATGAAAATGTTATACTTGTGACCCCCACTTTCCAACTTTAGTGCATTTTATTTAAGTTTTTTTTTTTTATTAATATGATTAAGCAAAAAATACGTGTCTAATAATTCTTTTTTATTATCTCTCTGACGGACTTAATAGATTTTTTTTCATCCGAGCATCGCCCCTATTACGGAGCCCACAAAAGTCGAAGGTAAAGTGTCAGCAAAAAAAACCTTTCACACTGTTTTAAAGATTTAGCTGGGCAATAATATCTGAATTCATGATTCGTCCATTAATATCAGTCGTCATAATTACCGTCATTTTTATGCTGAACTACACTAGTCTATCTATATTATTTTGAACCTTTTCACGGGAAGATTTTTCGTCCGATTCCGATACTAGTCAATATTAGTTTTAGATGTCTTTTTGTTTTATTTTATCATCAATCCGCCCTCTTTCCTCACGGAATAATTCATGAGAGTTATTTATGGAATGTCACGTATTGGTACTTTGTTTCATTTGTTTTCTACCTTTTAAACCTTACCATAAAAAGTAATACAATTGTAAGGAACCATAATGGGCAGTGGTTATGTAAATTTTCACCATTTCGTTGTACATTTCGTGGTCGAGGTGATAATAACATAGAATAGTCGAATAGGAAACACGAAGCACATCTAGTTTTGAAACATTTAGTCAAAAAACTATTTTTGACGTGTAAGTCTTAAAAAAGCCTATTTACGGACATAAATTTGTTATTATTTAACACGTATCTAAAAACAGTGAAGCAAGTTTATTTAGCTTCAGGAACTATCATTATTTTTATTGGGTAATTTATTATACGATTATTGAACATTAGAGAAGTATTTTAACTAAATGCAGGTTGTATATAGCCCTTTTCATCCTGCCAATTTTTCATTCCACCTTCCTTTTATTTTTCTTCCACTTTACACAAGATTTTATTCAACTAATAGGCTAGATGAACATACGATATCTGAATCTCACCTCAGCAGTAACCACAAAGTTTTATGTAGGACCTAATTACTTTTCTATCCGATCCGGGTTAGGGACCACATTCCCGCAGTCCCGGGATCCCGGAATTTCAGTCCCGCCTCAATTGTCACACTTACAAGTGATATACGAGAAGCTAATGATCCTTTTACCTTTTCGCTGAGTATCAGTTCCTTCCTTACTGGAAATAGAACTGTGAGGTTGGAAAAGAATTTCGTACCTTTTTTATTTTTTGGTGACCATTTTTAGGGTTCTGTACCAAAATGGTAAAAAAGAACCCTTATGGTGCAACTCAGTCTGTCTGTCATAGCTGGATATCTCAAGAACTACTAACGCTATAAACTTGAAATTGGGGTATTTAATTTAATATTCTTCTTATTATGAAGTGACGGTTAAAAGTCTAAAAATTAGACTGCCTGCTTTTCTGGAAACATTCTTCAGCCCCGAAGATATCGAGAAAAACTTTAATTTAATTAATTAGTAAGTGTAGATTACGTGAGCCATTTTCCAACACAATAACAATAAATTACCACACGAGTTCCTCAAAAGTTTCAAAATAGTGAACAATGCCTCATAAGAAAGAAAGAAAAGAAAGAAAGAAAAATAGGTTTATTTGTCACAGAGACACGTGCATACATCAAAGAGTAAATGAAAACAACAAAAAGTACATAATAAATCACGAGCATAAAACAGAAATTAGTCGGCAGCTGCACGACATGACTGTGACAAGAAGGCTTTCACTCAGCATGATGCAGTGCTATGGGGAGCCCACAGCACAGCGCTGATTTTCAGTGGTCACCCGAAAAAAAAAAAAGAAGAAGAAAAGACGTACGGAAATCAAGTCAGGTAAGATAATTTTTAGTCAGCTTCGAACTCAAAGGGAAATTATTAACATTATAAACATTAATAATTCTATTACAACTTTGCGTTTTTATTGCATTAATACTTAAGTACCTACCAACTCAGAAGCGTTATGTAAAAGCTTTTATGATATTGAAAATGTAAAAAGGCTAATTTTCTATGAAAAAATCTTTTTCAAAGAGTTACTTGATTTATGACCGTAAGAAATGGTCGGATATAAGCGTAATCAACAAGCAAATACTTGAACTTCTCGTAGCTTCGTAGCGCACTGCTACGGTACGGGCGCTACGGCGTAGCAATGCGATTGTCTCTACGGAGGTTAAAAAGGTTTCCATGCACACTTTATTT
Organism: Omphaloscelis lunosa; assembly: GCA_916610215.1. Classification (NCBI taxonomy): domain Eukaryota; kingdom Metazoa; phylum Arthropoda; class Insecta; order Lepidoptera; family Noctuidae; genus Omphaloscelis; species Omphaloscelis lunosa. The sequence goes on from OU744258.1 coordinate 14,379,099, forward strand.
TTCCATAAGAGATTCGTTGTACGGTCTCATTAACCGTACATACACTTCGCAAATGAAACCCATTTGAATGTCGTGCGTTACGAATATTTTACTATAATTAGAACCAACTTGTTATGCAATACATATTGAGTACGACAACTACTGTGAAACTAAAGTAACTTGTGGTTATTTCTGTGCGCTCCAATAACTTAATTACTTAACCAAAACTGCTATATGGTGCCAACCACGGGGCCGTACACTTGTGTTAAAATAACATTAAATTATATTATTTATACATTTAGAAATAAAACATTAAATATTGAGACAAAGTTTCCCTACATGAAAATAGTCGTAAAAATGGTTCTAATCTTTGAGCATTGAACTAAATCTTGATCAGCCATTCGACAACGTCCTGAAGAGGGATTATATGGCAAAACATAAACATGTAACCATTGATCTAGATGATTCTTTTACAGATGGCTAGATTTTCTCTTCAGTGAATATTTTGTACGTGTTTATTCTTCACGTGAAAATATTTTGCAATGTATTATCAAATGTTCACCGTCTGAAATCGACCTTTAGATCAGCTACATTCTTTGGTTTTAATCATATTGATTCTTGCCCGGAATTGAACTACCATTATAAAAACCAGCCAATCGGAATCTTAAAATCTATAAATATCTACCAGCCAAGCCCCAAAAAAATCCCTGATTTTGAATCATCTTCAAGTAATACTTTAAGTATTGTTAACTTTAGTCGACTCGCCTTTGAAAGTCAGCATTTATTCACAGCCTTTGGTTACAAAACAACGCCAAGACCAGGAAGTTGTAACAACACAATTTCTCCACGAATCATATAGGTTCTGAACCGAAGTTTAGATTACAATAGCGTTCGGGTCCATTGGGAATGAAATGGCGATCCAATCTCATCTCGTTCCTGAGGGAGTTTCCTATCTGTACCTATTATGTCAAATAACTAAGTTAACATCGTTGGATTTTCTATTCATAAGTGGTAGAAGTTGTAAAAGTAATGAATGAATGAAACTAGCATTCAAAGCATACCATTTGGCATAAATATAGGTATTCTATCACAAAATATTATTGTAAATTTAAATAATGTCTGCCTCGTTGGTCTATTGATCGCAAGCGCTACTGCTGAGTATGAGGTCCTGGGTTCGATTCCCGGGTCGGGCAAAGTGTTATTAGGTTTTTCTATCTGAAATTTCTCAGTAGCAGCTCGGAATCTGGATTTGTGCCCGGTTGATGGCAATAGGCTTGCCCCCTATTACATGGGACTTAAACATAACTGGCGAAATGTGGGTGTGCCTGCTACAGGGACACCTCTGCCCAACCCTTCGGGGAAACAAGGCGTGATGTTATGTATGATTTACCGATTTTAAGACCAACACTGTACCAAAAATTATTGCAAATAAATGACTAAGATTATGAGAAACTCCATATTCTAGAATAACGTTAAAAAAAAAACGATGAATCATAATCCTTGATCAACTCTCCAGAATCTTGCATAGTTAAAATATTACGATAATAATAGCAAAGCTATTCATTCATTCCTTTTCATATTTAAAACAGTCGGACTATATCATGATCTTGAAGGCATAACAATCGGTAACGTAACATTTGAAGGCGAACAAATTACCAACATTTATTCATTCATTAGCAGAGAGAACGTTTCACCCACATAAGTTTCGATCCCGTGAGAATACCTCCCGATATTCATTTAACAGTATTTTAGATGTTAATCCAAGTTATAAAACATATGTGTGCCAAATTTCATTTAAATCCGTTCACCCGTTTTTTGTGATTGAGTAACAAACATACTATGAATATGTTTGAATGTTACCATCATACATTTCACATTTATAATATTAGTAGGATAGTAGGAAAGGTCTTACTCGTTCTATTTTCCATTCAAGTCAATTTCGCTTCTTTTTTGTTCTTGTCGCGAACCAAATCTGCCTAGCCTTTTCTCAACTATGTTGGGGTTGACTTACAGTCCAAACGAATGCGGCTGAATACCGTTATTTTTAAATGGAGCGACTGCCTATCTAACCTCCATAACCCAGTAACTGGGTAATACAATACCACTTAGTAATACTGGTTGTCAGACTTTTGAGCTTTTGACGACCCGTAACGACTGTCAAAGATCCACGAATGACAGCCGGGACAAACTGTTTAACGTGCTTTCCGAGGCACGGAGGAGTCTCTGAGTCTCGGTATGTTAAGATGGTCATCCATCCACAGCCCAACCCCTGCAAGCGTAGCTTAACCGGATGGATCGAACTGTGCAGCTGTTTAAACTTAGCCACAAGCTCCTCCTCCTGTTCTTGTTGCCAGCAATCTAAAAATACCTTACGGCTGCCTGAGAATAATATTACAATAAATTCCTAAGGAAGAAAGTTAGCTCATAAAAAACCTACCTCATCTCAAACTGTTCGTTATAAAAGTAACCCTCTTTGTAGTCTGCTCATGAAATTTTAATTTACCGGATTCTGGTATAAACTTTCTTACAATTTGAAGTATATACTGAGTTATAAAAAAATCGTTGAAGGTAGAAAGTATCAGAGAACAAGAACATAAAGATGCGAAAGTTATTTTCCAAGCGCATTTTAAATATCTGCAGTTTAGGGGCGTAAGATACGTTCAACAAAGTCAGAATTGTCGCTTGCGGTGCGGTCCCGTGTTCACAAAAGTTCCTCTTCATGTCAACGGGATTGTGCTAAAGAAACTTTCGGGCAGATACATTTTAAATACGAGCAACTTATGCTTCTTTAATTCAACACTAATGAGCTGTGTGAGGTGAAGAATGGAATGCGTTCTGTTTGTACGTAAACTTGTGACCCATCTACAGTATTTGCAACCCCTATTTTGTTTTGGGGAAAGCGTTGTTAGGGAGTTGGGGGGAGTGATATGGGATTATTTTGGCGACATCGGTTTACGCAAAAAGGATATTATGGTCACAGCAAAATATGTTCGTCACCTAAAGCACAGTATAAATAAGTAACGTATCTAAAGTAGAAAACGGTCGAAATGACGCGCTTTGAAATCTCAGTGCATATCGTATGCAATAGTACGCGACAGTTACGCACGGACGCGGAAGGTTTATGTACTCACTGTTTTAAAGACTTGAGAAAAAAAATGCGATTTTTTTTATTCTATGGTTCTACACAGAAGCCCAAACTGTGAAGTTGTCGGGTCAACAAATTTAATCTTGTTATATGTTTGTGCTGCTAGACTGACCGATGTGCGTGGGATTTGTATTCCCTTATGCCTCAATTCACACTGTCGCTCTGATATATACGATTATGGGTTAACGATCCGATAAATTTATTCTGAACAGATATAAAACATTGGCAGTGGCACCATTGATATTATCAACAAAGGATAATGGTATGTGAACATAGTGGAAGTACAATAGTGTAATTACACTTTCTATCACATATGTGAAAAATGGTTGTCATGGTATGGGCATGTGTTGCAGAGGAATGAGGAAAATGTCGCGAGGAAAGTTTTGAGTATTAATGTGGCTGGCTATAAGAGTAGGGGAAGATCAAGGAAATGATGGATGGACTGTGCGAAAGGTCGTATGGTTATAAAGGCGGTGACTACCAAAAAGGATGACTAATAGAGAACTATGGAATGCATGTTGTGCTGACACAAATATTTGGCGTAGGGACAGGTGAATGATAAATCTTCAATCTGCCGAGCCTTTTCCCAACTATGTTGGGGTCGGCTTCCAGTCTAACCGGATGCAGCTGAATACCAGTATTTTACATGGATTGACTGCTTATGTGACCTCCACAACCCAGTAACCCAACTGGGTAATACGATACCCCTTGGGTGGACTGGTTGTCAGACTTTCGGGCTTCTGACGACCCGTAAGGTATGATTCAGATACCAAATAGTTTGTTTTTCCACCACACACACCGATGTGCTTAGTACCAAACTCAAACTCAGACTCAAAGCATTTATTTCAAATAAACCAATTACAGGCACTTTTGAATTGTCAAGGGATCGGTCAGTCAGAAAGATGAAGCTAGTTGCCCATTCCAAAGCGTAGTAGGTACCTATGGAGAAGAACGGGCAAGAAACTCCATGTACACTCTTTTAAATCACAATATGTTTACAAAATATTGGTAACATCATTCATGTTAAAATTATAAATTTGAGAATGATGCAGAACGATAAAAGCGTCCGTAATAAAAAATAAAACAATTAAAAAATCAAATTAAAATAAGCCATGGCAGCTAGAATATGACGAGTCCCTACTGACAGCGCCCGTTCACGAACATGACGCATGGATTAGCACCATTCAGCTCAACCATTTTGAAGGGAGCTAAATGATCCAACACACACGACACCGTCAGCGAGACATTAGAGTGAGCATGACATATTTTCAGCCGCAAGGGCACATTCAAGTCAATGAAAGACGTACCTAGTAAATGGTAGCTTTAAAGTAGGTACATAGTACTCACACGTGTTATGAAATTATACAATGCTAAGGGATTGAATTTATACAATGCAAAGATGAGTAGTTTTTAAATCTTCAGCAACTCCAACAGTCGTTTCAAATGCTAATCAATTAGTTTATGCGCCCTTGTGGAGCAGAACCAGCGTTTAGCCAAGCATTTATATTAGCGATGTAATCCCCCAACTTATAATATGCTTGGCTGCCTACACTTGAAAACGCAATTTAAAGTAACATAGATTTTTCATAACTCAACTTTAGAATAACCCTCTTAGTTCTTATAAAAAACATGTGCCATACATTTTCAAATGATTACACATTAGTTAATATAATACGTTCATTCGTCGAAAGTCCAGCAGTACAGCTGTTTCCAACGGGCCAATTGTTTAAGTTAAATGAGTTTGTCCTTTGTCCCGTCTGTTTAACATAAACAGAGTTATGATAGTGAACTCAGCTGTCTACAATATAAGTAGGTGTAACATCATATTGTGCCTGTTGAGATTTAGTAAAAATATTGCTTATATTTGATTTCTTAAAAAAATGTCTAGACTAAGTCCCCGACCTTTGCGTTCGATGGTTAGAGGTTGTGAGATGGAAAACATCTGATAGAAAATTTAACGTGTAAACATTTATGAATTCCTTTACAATATACATCTATACATATCACACACGCACACACACACACACACACACACACACACACACACATACAAGGAAACACAAAATATGGCCTTATAGAGATGAAAAAAAAATGCTTTATTTTGTTTTAAATTAATTTTTAACTAGGTATTTTTAATTTAAAATCTGTTTGTTTTGTCTTACATAAAGAAGATAAAAAGAAAACAATACAAATATTTGTAAACAAAATTAACATCTAAAAATTTTACTTATCCTATGTGAACTTACGCTACTACCTACAAAATAAAAAAATCAAGTAAATAACCATTTGAATATGTGATATATTTTACCCGCACTATTGATTTGTAGTAGTTGAAAGTGAGATTATCTGATTTTTTTTTCTCTCAATCGGCTTATTTTATTATTGTAAAACGCGAATGAGGAAAGCTATCCCACCGTAATACAGTTTATAATTGTTACGGGGTCAGGGTGAATCGGTTATGTAACAACCTTTTTTTCTTTTGGGTGGGAAATTATCAAAAAACTTCTCCCGCTCTGGGCGGAGCGGGAGGGCGTGTCAGACTCTTACTGACTAAAACCCACCCGTGTTCATTCGGTTGCCCTGTTGCCGGGGGCCACAATGTCCCTTTCGGAGTTCTTCGCAACCCCGGCAGTTCGTAACAACCTGAATGTATTATTGTGCACTGAGTAACTAATTGGGTTTCTAATCTTTTAAATTCATTGAAAATAAGCACTAATGTAAAATTTGTTGTAAGGTTGTTATTCTTTTGTCAAAAAAAGTTTAAAAATATTAGTATTATTATCTTCTAGCGAAATATATAAAAGCGAAAGGTCACTCACTCACTCATTCATCACGAAATATCTAAAACCGCTTGACGTATAAACATGAAATTTGGCAGAAAGTTAGTTAGGGATAGGCCCTGGAATCGCAAGCCGATTTCCGTCCACCGTAGGCGCGGGCTTGCGGACGGGGAACAATGGGTAGCTCACCTTCCGACAAGGACCAGGCCCGGGTCGACGGCGCGTTGTGTTCCACGCGCGCCTAAAAGAGATGTCAGCAGAATTGACGGGGTCCGTTAGGGCCGATGCCTGCCGGGGGTGCGAAGAAAACAGAAAGGGAGATCGTGGCCCCTGAAAAGGGGGGGATGAAAAGGGGTATTCAAATCCAAAAGGGGGGTTTTGAGATGGGGCAATACGAGCCTTAACCGCTACAAGAAAACGGTCTTAGGAGACTGTCCTTAACTTTTTAAAACATTTTGATCGGCATTCAAAGATTTTCAAAAAAATTATAGTCGGCAAGAAAATGGCCAAATTTCTTATTACTAGGATCAAAAAACTATGTCGGGCCAATTGAAGTTTGAGTACGAGGAAAGTCATAAATTGCAAAAAAAAACTTCCTATACATTTCGTAGGAAATGAACACAATATACCTTTGTATAATGAAAAAAACTTTTTAATGAGGTACCTACTTCATGTAGGTATTAAGTGTTCAATGGCGGCAGTAGATATTACAAATGAATGGTGGTAATAATAGTAAAATGAATAATCAGTATTTTAAGTAAGGCATTTAGAATCATGTAAACCTGCCATGTTTTTTTATCTATATTAAAAAGTGGGACAAGTGTGCGTAGGATTTGTGCCCTGAAGGTTCCGTCTCAAAGCTGTGCTTGCTCGGCTGCCCGAATTTCCAAATCAAGATTGAAGGACAAACTTAACTTTTCAATAGAAAAAGAACTTTTAATAGAGTGGAGAGTACCGATTTGAATGAAATACAGACTAAATGTTACTTCAAAACACGGCCTATGAATTTTTGATCCCAGATTGAAGAACAAACTTAACTTTGCAGTTTATAAATAATTATAAATTACCAATTTCCGGATTTTCCTCTTTACTTGACGTTGCTTCTCTCCAAACTTCATGATGCTGGGCCAACGAAAATTACCAAATAGAGTGATTTATTTGTGAGTGTCAAAATATGCGCCAAAAATGGCCGTATTTTTTAGCGATAACTTGGAAGTTTGGTTTTCGTTATTGATCCAAGAAACCGTAGATCTAAGTTGTTCATATCTATTTCAACTTGATACCTCCACGCGTGCCTGCGAAAAAGGGTCTTGAGAGACAACGAAGTCATCCTTTAAGGGTTTCAATTTTTCATTTTGAGGTACGGAACCGTATAACAGATTTATTATCCGTCTGTTACCTTTTCATGCCGTACCGGCTGAACGGATTTCTAGATGAAAGGCATAGGATACTCTGAATCCCAGTAGCACGTTCCTGTGGGATATTTTCCAACATACACACGGGCGAAGCCGCGGGCAAAAACTAGTTATACTATAAATTAAAGTTGTTGTGTCTATGTGTGTGAACATATTGTTCTTCTAAACCATGCAAGAGATTTTTACGATCACGTAGAGAATTATTCCGGTAGGTTTACGTGTTTACATACATATTTAACTTACATAAAATAAACAAATATCGATATTTCGTCAAGTCGTAACACCGTACGAAGCAGGGGCGGGTCGTAAGTCTGTACATAAATACAAAGAAATAAATAAATGGTCTGCCTGTCTGTTTGTTCTGGCTAATCTCCGAAACCGCTGAACCGTTTTTGACGGGACTTTCGCTGGCAGATAGCTGATGTTAAAAGGCCTAGGTAACTTAGGCTACTTTCATTTTATGTTTTAGAAAAAGAATTAGGGTCCACGTGGATGAAGCCGTGGGCAGCAAATAGAAATAAATAAATCACCATAATTTTATCGTTCTTTGTCTTTAAATTACTTTCTTCTTATTCTCTTGTGTCATTTTCGAATTATAGGAGTTTAACGAAACTCTGCGTACGGAAAAACGTAGCGTCGGAAGGCCTTCCACAAGGTGGACCGATGACCTTACGGAGGCCGCAGGAATCCACAAAAAAAAAATTAGTGGCACTCCGGGAGTGCCGACAGAAGTGAAAAATTGAACAAGATTGCCTTGGTGGAAGAAAAATACTTGTATAGAACATTCGTCCGCAAGCTTATCTAAATTAAGGACACAATCACGTTTACAAAAAAAAAAAAAAAAACTTCCGAAACCTTTAAAGTAAAAATACTTGCATAGAACATTGATCCGTAACTTAATATAAATAAAGAGTACAATCGCGTTTACAAAAATTAGGTGTCGTCATGGTGTCGTGAAATCAATGGTTTAGTACCATCTCAAAAATACCCAACGCGCTTAAATAAATTTTCACTTTAAAAAATGAAAATATTTTATTTCACATTAACCTACAAGGGCACTTATGAAACGTCAGAAGCAGAAGTTGCACGGTTCCAGTTGGTCGCTTCCTATGGAGAAGAGCCGGCAAGAAACTCCACGGTTACTCTTTTAAAAATAAATGATTTCTACAATGTTTTCAAATTACAGTGTCAATAGGTATGAGAGAACAGTGTAGGCCTGTCAACATGTACCAGGTACTTAATAAAATAGAAAATGGTCCACAAGTCTACAGCCTACAACGCTCTAATTTGATAAAAAATAATATATAGAAAATTTAAGGATGCGGGAAGCACAGAACCGTTCGAAGTGGCGGTGCTTGGGGGAAGCCTATGTCCAGCAGTGGACGTCTTTCGACTGTAATGATGATGATGATGATGATGACACGAAACTTATGTCGCAGTAAAGAGGGGACAGTCAGCAGGACAGTGAGGCTGACTTCATATTCACACATATTCATATTAATTGAATTTATATACATACATGTAAACCCGCTGTTATGAGCCCTGCCGTAAATTGATACGTAATTTCATTCCTTATCGTATTTACAATCATTTGGGCTTATTGTTAACAGGTACTAGACCTGAAAAAGCGATAAACCACTACTAAAAGGTAACGATTTTGGTAGAATTATATTTGAAACCAGCTACGTGAATAACTGAAATTAATTATTTTAGCAAAGGATGCATCTGGTAGAGCTCCTACCTATTGACAGTTTCTGCATCTGTCACCCAAAGACAATGTTAATGTGCTCATGATTTTACTGACTTTTTTTTAAGTTTGTGTCTCAGCGGTAGTCTGCTGTCTTTTCCTGGTAGCCTTGATTTTTTTTTTTAAATATCATGATTATTCAAGAACCCCCGTAAGAACGGATTCCTACTTATTCCACTACAAAAACAGAAGCAAAACAATAAAAGCTCTTTTACAAAAAATAAAGAAAGAGCAACCATGAAAGTAGATTGAATATTTCTTATAGAGGCCAAAGGAAAAATAAGCACGTTAACACTTAATAACTTTACATTGGCTTGCCCTTGTACCGTGTGTCCGTGGCTGGTAATGGGCCTTCCACAATACCGGACATTAGCCCCAACACCGCGACATTTGCTGAACGTTGACATTTTTCTTTTTGCCCCAGATTTTTTATTCTCATTATGTATTCGCGTGAACATTACGTACGTAGACCTACCTACTTTTTTTTAGATAAAATAATATATTTTCTCTTTTAGAGCGTTTGCCAATCAGTACTAACGCGTTGGTGGAAGAAAATAACGTTTGCTACATCGTGATTTTTCGGTTATAATGTGTGCCGCTCGAAAGTCTGAAAATTATTCTCATTCATACACAATTGTAATGATCTCTATTTGAGCATTTATTTATATTTAATATTCAGGTGACTTTGAAAACAATTGTTAAAATTTAAGGGGGTGTTCTACCCACCAATTATAAACAACTTTTAATAAGGGACAAATAGAATCTAAAAATATTTGATGGGTAGAACACCCCCTTAAATGTCGATTGTTTTCGATGTATATTGATATGTATATCTACAAAACTTTGAATATAAAGCAACGCGATCTTAGCCAAATAACCCCTAATAGATCAAAATTTGTTTCAATTTAATCTCAAGAAGGCTCCAGTTTCGGAAGCAAAGCAAGGAGGCGATTAGTTCAATCGGATCTCGGAAAATTGGGGCTTTACTTTACTGGAAGGGTCAAATGAGACGAGCTGAGGATTTTACGAATAAGAATATTATGGGGCTAAAACAACTCCATTTCGTTCACAAAGAGTGTTTAAAAAAAATGTTTAAATTGTATTGTCTCTTGTCTTTAAATATAGTAAAATCCGGATAAAAATGTGGCGCTTGCCGCGGTTGGTACGTGGAGCGGTAACCATCTTTAAATATCGAGACCCCTCCATGTCTAGGAAAGCACGCAAAGCCTTCGGTCCCGGCTGTCATTCGTGGATCTTTGACATTCGTTACGGGTAGTCAGAAGCCCAAAAGTCTGTATTCAGCTGCATCCGGGTAGACTAGAAGCCGACGCCAACATAAATAGTTGGGAAAAAGTTTAGGCAGATGATAATAATTTTTATGATATAACTTATAATGGCTTTAAATATGCTATATTTTTATTGAGCTTAAGATTGCTCTTCTAGACAGCTCACCCTGAGGACAGGTGAGAAATCCTCAAACATGCCAATGAGGTATTAGATTTACAATATAACTTCTAACTAATATTATTAATGCGAAAGCGAGTTTGTTTGTTACACTTTCACGCTAAAACGGCTGTACGGATATGCATGAAATTTAGTATATGGGTAGACCATGACCTGGGTTAGAACATAGAATGCTTTTATCACAATATTCCATCGGGATCGAGACTTATGTGGGCGAAACTGCGGGGTACAGCTACTGAAATAATATTTTATTTATTTTTGTCCGAATTGTAGTGAAAATGTGTTGGTTTTTTCATTCAAACATATAAAGGCATCGTTTGTTATTCCCGCTCAACTAAGCTCTTTAAACTAAACACTAGTAGGTAGTGCCGTTAACTTGAAGTAGCAAACTTGGGTACCATTGATTCCGCTTGCTTACATTTTTCTTAAAGAAAACTTGTTTACAAAAGGAGAAGACAAATAGTGTTGAATGTGCTATCTTTCACAGAATTAAAATGTCTCTATAACCCTCGTATTGTAATTCACTGTGCTTTTAATATAATGACTAATTATTACATGAATTCTGAAGTAACTACAAAAGCACCAATTAAATTTATGTGTTGCTCTTTCTTGGAGAAATACGTGATTATTCACACATTTGTACAGAATTGTTGAAAATACAAATAAGTAGTTACTACGGACACCATAGCGAATTTTTTTGAAAACCTACCGCCAAAGTAAAACGTTTGTAACCACAAACGTTTTTCTTCCAAATATTAATACAAATATTTTCACCTTTCATCACAAGCGACCTGTCTTATACTGATTACGGAGTTACAAGCAACTCTTTCACGATAACGCTTCAATAACGTGTACACAACGCTATATAGTCTCGATTATGAATAGAACACCGGATCATTTCCCGCGGGGGCCGTACCGGGGATTATATCAGCAGAACGGGCAATAGTGTCAAGCTATGTAATATTAACATCACAGGTTACTTTGCCACAGGTACGGTAAAATAGGCATTACCAAGTGCGGTCGATCCGACGATCTCTCTAGGCACGACGGGCTGATACCAGTCCGGGAAGTGCGCGAATATAAAGAAAATAAAGAAAGAAAGAATAACATTTATTTAGGAACAGTTCGTGAAACACAAAATAGAAATAAAACGAAGTGAAAATAGTTTTCTAACAACAGCAGTGTGTGCCCAATGTGTGGGTGTGCAATGTACAGTTATCTCCCGAGCCCCCGAACTCAAGGTAGAGGAAAGCACCGTACACTATGGAGTTTAAGCGAACACAACCCTCCGTTCTCCCCAGACGACGCATTCATGATAACTTCCCCCCAAAAAAAAGGTAAAATAGGCGAGTTCGTAATTTTTGGCGATAGGTAATCCCGTCGGGCATACGTCTTCTCCATTAATAAAATCACCGGCTGATATTTATTTACATTCGAATTTATCAATGAGAAATTGAGAATTCATTCGCGATGTTCACAGGTACGTCCGTGCTTTACAAACAAATCGATAGGTCATATGTACCAGTGAACGAATGTAGGTTGTACGCGAACACAATATCGGAGGCGGTGAGTCGCGGCGAGATCAAAGCGGGCGCGCCTTTGATGTGCCGCCGAGCGCGGCCGCCGACCGCGTGCCCAGCCAAACACTGCCTGATAATAATCTCTTTATTAAAATTATTTCAATACGTTGTTGAGTTTGAGTTGACTGCTGAAATATTTTACCAAAATAAGTACCGCCTACGCAAAATGATGAGCTGAAAAAAACTCGTTGATTCTTTTCAGGAGAAACACTTTTAGGAGGAAATCTATAAGTTGTTAATATTACAATTGAATAGGTACCCATTTCTTAGTATCCAGAATATATATCTATCATGTGCAAAGATAGATAGACACGCAGTTTTCTGAATTCTTCCCAAATAATATTAAAGATTTACAAAACCTTCAAGGCAAATTTACGAAACTGGTTTAAACCTAGGAAAGAACGACACTGGATACTTTACATGCCAACCTTCATCTGCAGCTGGTGACAGTAGCACACACAATAAACTAACCCTCAATCTGTCTAGCCTTTTCCCAACTATGTTGGGTTTGGACCAGTCCAGTGAAACCACATGCAGCTGGATACCAGTACTTTACATGGAACGACTGCCTTATCTGACCTCCACAATAAACAAACCCTTTTTTTGGGTGGGAAATTATCAAATAACTTCTCCCGCTCTGGGCGGAGCCGAAGGGCGTGTCAGACTCTTACTGACTAAAACTCACCCGTGTTCCTTCGATTACCCTGTTGCCGGGGGCCACGATCTCCCTTTCAGTTTTCTTCGCACCCCCGACAGGCATCGGCCCTAACGGACCCCGTCAATTATGCTGACATCTCTTTGAGGCGCGCGTGGAACACAACGCGCTGTCGACCCGGGTCTGGTCCTTATCGGATGGCGAGCTACCCATTGCTCACCGTCCGCAAGCCCGCGCCTACGGTGGCCGGAAATCGGCCTGCGATTCCCGACGCCCTGGGCGTCTCCTTCTGCGGCGGTTAGGGGCGTGAGGGCGCGAAACATGCCTCTCCCTCACGCGTTCCGCTTCCTCCTTCGCGAGCATTACCGCTTCGCAGAAGGAGGTGACAGCCTCCCATTTCCTCTCGTTCCGTACCATGGCCTGAACCAGGGCCGGACGCGAGAGATCACCGCCGCCGATCGCCTCCACGAGGACACGGCGATACCCCGCCTAAGCAGGGCAGACCTCCACCGTATGCTCCACCGTGTCCTCCGGGCGATCCACACAATAGTGACACCCGGGCGTTTCCTCCCGCCTTATCCTGTATAGGAACCTCCCAAAACAGCCGTCTCCGGTGAGGACCTGCGTCAGGTGGAAGGTGAGGATGCCGTGGCGCCTCTCTAGCCACTCCTCAAAGAGGGCTCATATCGCCGCAATTGTGACGTGCCCAGCGCTGGGTTGCGACAATCGCACTCTCATGACGCCATAAGATCCCGCCGGAGCTATGTCCGCTGTGCCGTGAAACAAACCCTAAACATCAAATAAACTAAAGCCACATGAAACTAAGAATTCATAAATAAGCAATAACTACACGGTCTCTTACAAAATAATAATAAAGGTATGTACGCTCACAGTCGCACATAAAGCCCGTAAATGTTCCACGTTGAACAAGTACCGGCTGTTCAGAACTATACGTATTTACTACATACTTGAATTCGCATGTGCAATCTTCCCGATCTTTTATTCCAGTAAAGTTGTCAGACCTAACTCTAACCGTCAATTTACTTCACAAAGGAATTGAAACAAAGCGTTTTATTTCAAAGAAACGACTTTTACGAAACGTGACTAATCTACAATCTATAATGAAATAACGTCGAAATTGATTTAGCAACAACTTTGGGGAATTATGGAAATTCTGTTCGATTGTTTATGTTTGTCTAAAGGCGTGTATGCACGAACGAACAAGAATGTGGTAAAAACGAACATCGAACACTTTGTTCGTATGTGCGTACCACTAACGAACATCAAACACTGTGTCCGTAAAAAATGTTATGTGGCTACTAAAGAGAGCGGGGCGGTTTAGCACAAACACAAGTCGAACTGTGTTCGTATGGTGTTCGTATTCGCTTTGCTAACCGAACCAAATGTGCCGTGTTTAATGTTCATGTTCACCATGTTTTGTTCGTTCATGCGTACCCGCCTTTATGTTTATTGGAGCTAATAATATTGACAAACTAAAGCATTCCTTTTTCGATCGACTACATACATAAATAAACTCACGCCTCCTTCTAATGAGGGTGGGCAAAAACTATAGAACGCCACCTGCTACGATTCTCGTTCTAATTACTTATATGGAATACCTAAAATTCATTTATTTGCTGTTCTGAACATCACGCCTGGGATCCCCGAAGGGTTAGGACAGAGGTCGATAAATACCTATGGTTCGCCAGCTATGTTTACTACTGCTGTTGGAGAGGCTTGTGGCTAAGTAATAACAGCCGCACGGGTCGATCAGTCAGGTTAAGCTACGCTTGCCGCGGTTGGTCCGTGGATGGTTGACTATCTTTACATACCTCTCCGTGCCTCAGAAAGCATGTTAAGCCGTTGGTCCCGGCTGTCATTTGTAGATCTTTGACAGTCGTTACGGTTAGATATAAACCCAAAAGTCTGACAACCAGTCTTACCAAGGGGTATCGTGTTACCTAGTAACTAGTTTATGGAGGTCAGATATGCAGTCGCTCTATGTAAAATATTGGTACTCAGCTGCATCCGGTTAGACTGCAAGCCGACCCCAACATAGTTGGGAAAAGGCTCGGTAGATGATGTCGGTAGTGATTACTACTGCTGTTATTTACTGTTCTTTAGCAGGTAAGCACTATCAATTTTTGCACCAGACACAGCTCCAGTTCAGGAGAGTTTTCCCCATAGAGAAATCGAAAACTTACCCATAAGGAATTCTCTGATTAAACTTGCGGCCCTGAAAACCGATAGTCGGTAGCGGTAGCTACTTACAATCATTGCTTCAAAAGGTTGAAATGAAGTCGAGGAACGATTGTGTAAATTCTACGAGAAGATTTATTAGTAAGAGAAGTGTGTCTGTAACGTCTATAAAGCTGAAATTGTGTCGAAGCAAACAGTTAGCCATCTGTTTGACACATTTTTATTAGTAAGACTATAGGAGATCATAAATGACCTCATCGTAACACTATGATCAGTTATAAGGCTGGGTTTACATTGCTGCGTTAATGTGTTTCTGTATTATTTTAATATCACTTAATAAATACCAGCCTATTATTGTCTCACTGCTGGGCATAGGCCTCTTCTCATACAGAGACGGCACGAGCATTGATAACCAAGTTTGCTCAAGACGGGTTGGCGACCACTTCGAAATTCGAACGGTGTCCAGTCCAATCCGTGGAGAATTATTTAAAAAACAAATGAATTTGTGTTCGAATGACGGTCACTCGAGTGAAGTACACACATCAAAAGTGTCTAGGGATCAAGCATTTTTATGCGGATTTCTTGAGATTGAGATGTGGCTTTGTAATAAATTTATGATTATATAAATTTATATGGATCCTTTTTGGTGCATT
This sequence comes from Omphaloscelis lunosa, assembly GCA_916610215.1. Classification (NCBI taxonomy): domain Eukaryota; kingdom Metazoa; phylum Arthropoda; class Insecta; order Lepidoptera; family Noctuidae; genus Omphaloscelis; species Omphaloscelis lunosa. The sequence continues at coordinate 14,394,716 of OU744258.1, forward strand.
TCATAATTTGAAACAGGAACTGTTAATCAAATTCGAGTAAAAGATGAAAATCAGCTGTCAATATTTTCCCTATAAAAACATACAACGCATTGAAGACATTATTAGTGCTACTGTTTCCCTACTACTGATTAAAACCAACGTTATTATGGAGCGGCGACGTCATTTAAGCAGGGAAGAAATGCTCAGAGCCGTGGGAATGATAGAAGCTGGTTCCCGGCAACGTACTGTGGCTTTAGCTCTGAATACAAGTCAGAGTGTTATCAGTCGACTTTGGACACGTTACCGAAGCACTGGTACCGTGGCTGAGCGCCATGGAGGACGGTATCGCTGCACCACACGGAGACAAGACCGATACATTCAAATCTTAACTCGAAGAGCTCCAACAATAACCGCCATGATGTTAGCCGTGAGGCTTCATCACTCTTCAGGGAACTTAATTAGCGACCAAACAGTCAGAAACCGCTTGCATGAAGTGAACCTTCATTCCCGAAGACCGCTACGGGTACCACCTATAGCAATGCACAATCGTAGGATTCGATATCAATGGGCTCTTGAACACAGAAATTGGGCAGAAGAACAATGGCGTTTCGTGTGCTTTTCTGATGAGTCTCGTTTTGGTATGAGACCGGATACAAGACGTATACGACACTGGAGAACCCCTGGACGCCAACAGCGATTAAAATCCTGCCAGGAAGTCCATCCTTATAGTGGTGGAACCATCATGGTATGGGCGGGTATTTGGATCGGCGGAAGAACTGAGTTGATTTGGATCAGAGGCAACCTCAACGCTCAAATTTATGCTGAGACGATTGTATCTGACGTCATCGTTCCTCTACAAGTGCAAATCGGTCCCTTATTTCAGTTAATGCATGATAATGCACGACCGCACACCGCAAGAGTTGTAAGACAGACTCTCGCCGCAGCTAACATCAATGTCCTGCTCTGGCCTGCTCAGTCGCCAGACTTGAACCCGATTGAGCATGCATGGGATATGCTACAGAGAAGAGCTCTGCCGAATATGGAGGGTATCCAGTCGCAAGAAGACCTTTTTTTGTTGTTGCAACGAACATGGGCGGCCATTCCACAGCGTGATTTGGATGAACTCATTTTGAGTATGCCAAACCGATGTTCTTGTGTTGTTAGTGTTCGCGGTAGAAACACGGATTATTAATTGTTTAAGTTACCCAATAAAATTTTAAAGAAAACTGTTATTTCAGTCTTTTTTTCGAACTTTAATGTTAGTGGTTCAAATGTCAAAAATCCCTTTATTAGGAAAATGGCAAATTTCTTTATTAATGCAAAGGTGACTTGGTTTATCGTTACTGTGACAAACGAAAACACTTTATTTGATGAATCCTTAAAGAAAATTTTAATTAATATCAATCAGGAGAAAAGTTATTGCAAAAATATATGTTGATCCCTAGACACTTTTGATGTGTGTATAATAAACTTTGAATAGCACTACACAAACACTGCTACAGTGTGTTCATTATAACTTCTCCCGTGACGCGATTGGTAGCACTGTTCTATCAGTCGCCATTTTGAACTCTATTAATATTGAAACTAAGCTTGTCAAGCAATAGTGCCAATATGATGGAAAGGCACAAGTTATAGTGAACGGTCTGTTTATGTATTTCTCGAGCGCTCGAATGACATTGACAGGGGGGGGCGGTAAACATTTTGCCAATTGTTTTGTGAAATGTATAGTACATACTAATTCCATTCCAAAACAAACAAGATGGCAGCGTTAGTTCCGATTTCGGCCACGCGCCAAATGAACCTTATGCCGTTGTAAATAGGACTACAATTTCGTATACCAGTATGGGCGGGACAGTACTGAAATACTGGTTAGTTAAAAGCTTGAATTTACATTTATATTGTTAGTAGTTATAGCTAACTGGGCAAGTCCGGAGCGATAACATTGCGTTGGAAATTGTATCTTCTTTAATGGTATGTAAGTTCGTACGTTTTTCAGCAAAATGAATGTAAGTATTTAGATGTGTTCCCCCCAAATCTACCCGAGGCTTCGCCCTAGTGAAGGTTGGAAATTACCCCACGGGATCTTACTACCGATATAAAATTCTTTGTCTTAACCCAGCTCATGGTCTACCTGTGCGCTTTTAATCGAAATCCGTTTAGCTGTTAAGGTGAGCAAAGGTAGCAGACAGACAAGCAGACTTATGGTATGATTACGAACAACGCTGCACGCGGCATTACTGTTCTGTGGTCTAGTATGTGTAAAGAGCCATACATTTTTTTTTTCAAAATTTTAGGTCCAGTAGTTTCGGACATAAGGGGGGAATGGTCAATTTTCATCGAATTTCTTATATATCTTTAGAAGTCTTTATTTTACATTTATATAAAAACTATTATTAAGATTCTCTCTCCCTTTCATTTGATATATCACACGGTACTGTAAGCAAAACTTTTTAAATTTTTCTTGTTTGCCCCCCAAAAGTGACCCCTATATTCAAAATTCATTTATTTACGTTAATCGTTCGTGTTTGGGTCACAGAAATACGTGTATGTGTACCAAATTTCAACTTAATCGATCCATTATATTCGGAGCAAATTGGCTGTGACAGACGGACAGACAGACAGACACATGAGCGATCCTATAAGGGTTCCGTTTTTTCCTTTTGAGGTACTGAACACTAAAAACCATAAATAAATCTAAGTACCAATTGCTATAATTTGGCGCATTTTTATAAGATTGCTCTTTATAAGTAGCAGTAATTTTGAATGCCGCATTTTCTGCAGTGGTTATAAATGGGCTTATAAGATACTCCGTAAAACTAGTTACTCTACCAATGTAACAACGTCCTTATGGGATGACGGATAGCGGTCTATATGAGGAAAGGCTTTGGCGCCTGCCTGTCGCGACGTGTAGGCGTTGGTTGGCCCTTCGTCTTTGGTCTCACACATGCCACCATTCCTGATTACGCTACGATATAATTATAAGTATTTTTGACCAATTATCGGAGAAATGAAAATAATAAATTATATTAGCATCACATAATCAGCCTATAATGTTCCCACTGCCTCGAGGGCTGTAATCTACCACGCTGGCCCAGTGCGAGTTGATAGATGTCACATGTCTTCGAATTTTTGGTTCTAGGACATCACAGTTACCTCACGATGTTTTTTATATTAATTATATTATTATCGCATAATAACAATTTAATAGTCATGAATGAAATATTAATTTTAATCTACAAATGTTATCTGTGTAAATTCATATATTGTGAATTAGTTGGAATGTTATTTCCATTTTGCCATTGTACAACTTTACTGTTTTTAGCTAAATCATAAATGATATTTATTCCCGTAAATTGGTGCAAACAAACATTTTTACACGTTAATAATAAATTTTGATTTAAATCTAGATGAAAAGAAACATTGAAACAAACTCACAGGTCACAGTGACTTTTAAAGTACAGTTTTGCTTGACGTAGCTTGAATAGTTCATCCAAATGGGTTTATGTAATTCTGTAAACGTTTTTAATTACTAAATGAATGAAATAAAAATTTCATTTCAGTCACCACTGTAAACCGAACGGCCTTTTTGCAACAAAACATATCGTTTCCCGAACCAAGCAAACATTCAACTGCCGATTTGTTTGTTTATCGATATCAACGCTATGTGTCGATACAAACCTGATACACCCCGTCATGCAAACCACGCAGCGGTAAATAAACACTCGACTTGACACTCTTGATTTCGAACTCAATTTTTTATCGATATTTTTCGAACAGCAGTTTTTTTACGATAGAAAATAAATGTCATTGGTTATATGGAACCATCTGAATGTGGAGTTTTAACCGATAAATGCATATGCTATATGCATTTATTGGTTTCATTTGTAAAAAAAAAAAAAATATGCCAGGTCATGCCGGACGGAAACCAAGACGAGGATGCATTAGTGCCTCACACGGTTTGAACCAGGCATGGCCTTGCATGTAGCATATCCCACAGAGCCCGGAGATACCTCGGCGGCCGCAGCTAGAGGCGGCATAGTCAACACTTTCCATACAAACCAAGCGTCTCATCGTTTAGTTGCACTTCGACACAAATGACGTATAGAAATTAAAGCCTTTGAATGGTAGTCCATGACAGAAGTTGTGCACTCATCGCACTTTCGATGCCACGAATTTTAATAGACTGCCGTTTTTCGACGGGCGCGGCGTTTTCCTCCCATGCCCTCTCGCTCCGTACCATGACCTAGACCAGGGCCGGACGCGAGAGATCACCGTCTCCGATCGCGTCCACGAGGACACAGCGGTGCTGCGCCCAAGCCGGGCAGACTTCCACCGTATGCTCCACTGTGTCCTCCGGGCGAGTCACACAATGGTGACACCCGGGCGTTTCCTCCGGCCTTATCTTGAACAGGAACCTCCCGAAACAACCGTGTCCGGTGAGGACCTGCAGGGGGGGCGAGATGGTACTAATATTAAACTATAGAATTGTACAATTTTATGATCTGATTTAGAAAATGTTACGGCTAGTTTTCAAAATCCGAATGTTTCATAATATTGTAGGTACTGTAAAATGAGCTTCAGCTTTTCTACATAAGCTATACTTTTGTATATAGCTATACTTTTGTATGAATGGACTAAAGAAAACCGAATCTATCCCAGGCGGCATGCTACAATTTTCGAGCTCACTTTGCTCGCTCTTACATTCTACATTCTCTTGATTCTTCAACTTTTCTGCAAAAGTCGACAAAGAAACTTTTTTTTCTGTGTGAATGGTCAAAAAATAAATGTAACTAATCCGAAATGATACAACATTTTTGAGCTGGCTTTGCTCCCATATTAGCCATTCTCATAATTCTTGAGTTTTTCTGCAAAACTCGACGAAGTAACTTCTATTTATGTTTTAATGATCAAAAGAAAATCTAACCTATCCAGTCGAAAAAGTAAATCAGGGGCCTAGTGATTTTAAAAGAAACTTAGTGCCGCGTATGTTAAAGGAACCCCTGTTCTAGGGCGCCCCGTCCCGCGTTTCCACTCACACACGCCTTTTAAATACCTTTTGTTAGTCGCCTTTCATTCATCCTCTCAACATGACCAAACCATCAAGTACTTTTCTGAATAAAAAGTAGCAGTCTTCCTCATACTGTATTTGCAAACAAACTCGATTCGTTCCCGTAATCTGTATCGATTAAAATGGCTTACTTGGTATTCAAATTTTGTTCCTGTGGATACGATCTGAGGGAATTGATGTACACGTATCGTTAATCTGTGATTGGACACGTGTAGGCTTATTCTATGGAGCCTGGAGTACGGATTGTAAGAGATCTTTGTCAACAGAGCCTTGTATGTGAGAAGGAGTGATTTATATATAGTTTGTAAATACGGTTAAATTTAAGATATGCGGCAATAAAGAGGAATGTGATTGACTATTTATTTAGATACTTATGTCGCTTTGTGGCTTTAAGACGAAAAAAAAAACATTAAATATGTTACTGACGCGAACCTGTGTTTGAATAGTATATGATCTGATGGTAAGCGAGTTTCCGAAACCTTCACAACTTGTTAGCAATTTCACCGCTCAAACTGCTACACGGCTGTGGCTGGCATCAAGAGTAGTTATGCTAACTTACTGCTCTTGTTCGACACGAATCTAAACAAAAGTATTTAATTCTCTTTGAATATCAACCTTTTAATACGGAAGTAAAAACACCTATATCAAAAACTCACTGATTAAAAAACAATAATTACAAATAAGACATCAAAACTTTGATGCGGAAGAAAGTCGCATTTAAACCTACTGAATTCAATTTACCCATGAATTTCGCAATCGTACCAATAAATTCCCTTACAAAATACGGAAATCTAAGTACTTAAAATCCCAGCAGAGTATTGTACTAGGAATGCAGAAATTCTAGGAATCACCCGAGGGAGTTGCCTGAAGCGATGCTAAACTGGGGCATCATTTGATCGAATAATCGTACCGATTTATTCAGCTGTAGTCGATAGATATCTTGTCATTTCTCGAGATGGCAGTTACGACAAAGTTGTCGAGAACTTTAGTATGAATTGTGAGATATTGAGATAAATACTGTAAAATAAAAGGCTAGTTCAGAGTATACTTTGTTTTATTATTAATAACAAACATAGAATACCATTAATTACCATAGGATAGCAACAATTATATTCAATATTTAATAGCATTAATTTATACAGTTATAATATTAAAAATAAATACAACATTCAACTTACTCGGTGATGATCACTCCACGAACGTCGCACAAAAACTGAGCTCGCAATGTTTTTTTTTTTTTTTTTTTTTTTTTTTTTCTGTTGGGCATCTCGTAGCTGACCTCTGAGGTCATGACTACTTAACCGGTCAATCCTGTGGTTGCCTTAAGCTGCTACACTCAAAGCCTCCAGCCAGGGGCATACAAAACTAAGCTAAAAAGCTAGGTGAACGCTCGCTAAGGGCACCCCCTGTGGGGTACGAGCCTCGGCTTAGGGCGTCACCGGAGGGAGGACATCAAAGATGGGACGGGCTGGATCAAAGTTTTGATCATTATTATTAATCGGGGAATTTAAAGCTACGTGCACAGCTGAAACCACTGCTGGCACCTCGTTATCGAGCAAGGGTCGGGGAGGAGTATCATTTACTCGGGGGCGCGGACGCGATCGCAAAGGACCTCGACGGCGAGGTCGGAATGACGGGAGGCGTCTGTATCTGTGTAGAGTACTAGTAGCCCTATTGCTCTCCTGAAGGAGGGTTATGGGGTCATCAGGGTCGGTGAGAATGTGCCTAGGTCGGCGGGTACGGCTAATCCTACTTGGGACGTAGCTGGCGGCCTCGACAACCAGAGGGTTGCGATGTTTGACCGCGGAATCGAAGTAACGCTTTGCAAGGCGTTTTAGGAATTGGTGGATCGTGGGAATTCTAAGGTCGAGATGGAGACTCTCGTTCCTAACATACCAGGGGGAGCCTGTGGCCCTACGGAGGAATCGGTTTTGGAGCGTTTGCAACCTATGGATATGATGGGGTTTTGCATGAGCAAAGACGGCACCCGCATAGGTCATGATGGGACGAATACACGCTGTGTAGATTCGCAATTTGCACTTAAGTGACATCTTGCTGCGTGCGTTTAGGACGGAATGGAGCCTACCGAGAGCGAAAGGGGCTCGCGAACGAACCTTCTTTATGTGCTCAGCGAAAGTGAGATGGTGGTCGAGGAAAACACCTAGGTATTTGGCTCGCTTCTCCCAAGGGATCTGCTTACCGAACATAGTGAGAGGTCGGGGGAGGGGGTCTCTAAGCCTTGTGCGCGGTTTCGAGAAGAGAACCGCTTGGCTTTTTTCGGGATTGACTTCTATGCGCCACTTTCGAAACCAGGCAGCGAGTCGATTGACTGCGCCTTGGAGAGTGTGGGCGATATTGTCGGGGTATCTAGACCTAAAGTAGATGGCCGTATCGTCTGCGAACAGAGCGAAATGCGTCCTTCTACCTGGGTTTGGAATATCGCTAGTGAATAGCGTGAACATGAGGGGAGCTAGCACGGAGCCCTGAGGGACTCCTGCACGAATGGGGCGGGGAGAGGAAAGTGCTCCTTCAATGCGATAGCGGAATACGCGATTCGATAGATAGTCCCGTAAGATGAGTACGAGACGATCCGGCACGCCGAGTTGGTACAGCTTGTATAATAAGCCGTTGTGCCAGACTTTATCGAATGCTTTCGCAATGTCGAAGAAAACTGCACCCGTCAAAGAGCCGCGTTGGAAACCATCGCTTATGAACTCAATGATGCGGTGGGCCTGATGCACGCTAGAGTGCTCAGTTCGAAAGCCGAACTGTTCGTTGGGGATGAGGCCCTTGGTCTCGGCGAAGTCTCTGAGACGCTTGTAAATAAGCCTCTCATAGATTTTTCCGAGAACCTTGAGCAAACTGATGGGACGGTAGCTAGAGGGGTCGGTACTGGGTTTACCGGGCTTTCTGATACCTATGACGGTGGCTTCTTTCCACGACTGGGGAAAGAAGTTGTTGCTTAAGGCACCATTGAAGATGGTAGTCAAAAGCATTATCAGGTGGGCAGGGAATAATTGGATCACCCTATTGGTGAGTCCATCTGAACCGGGAGCTTTACGAGCTTTAAGACCTTTGATAATGTCGTGCACTTCGTCTGGAGCGACGGGAGGCAGTGGACAATCAGGGTCGTCGACAGGAGGGAGAGAGGCTCTGCGTTCGACTTCAGCGTCGACCTTTAGGAGGTGAGCTTGGTCTACTGGCAGGGAGCTGGGTGAGCATTGGGCCTCGAGGGTGTCGGCCAGGCATTCTGCCTTTTCAACGTCCTCGAAGGCTATGGTCTTATCGGGACGGGTCAGGGGGGGCATGGAGGAAGTTTGAGGGGATTTGAGTTTCCTCTGAAGTTCCCAAAATGCCAGATGGTTGGGCTCTAGTTCGCCGAGCATCTTGTCCCAGCCCGCGTCACGCAGCTCCTGTATGCGTGTCTTTACAGATCTCTGTAAATAGCGCATATGGGCTTTGTTTGCGGGGCAGGGGAAGCTACTGTAGGCACGGACGGCCGCGTTCTTCTCAGTCAGTAATGCACGCACATCGTCCGGCAAGCTCCAGTGACGGTCGTCCGTCACTGTAACCTCCCTTGAACATTCGTTCAGGACGGTTTGTACGTGATTAGTGAGTGAGTCGATCGCGGACGTCGTGTCTGCGATAGAGTTGAACACGTCGGGAATAGAGTCTAACTGAGGGGACGTGTTGGATTTCAGCTGAGTGCTTACTTTCTTCCAGTCCGTGATCCTCTTAGTGATAGGGGGAGAGTTTGGGTCGCGGAGACCTATGCGGGGGTCTAATCTCATGACTACCGGACGGTGATCAGAGTCGAGCTCGTTAATAGCTTCTATGGAGTCTAGTCTTAGGTTGACGTTCTTAAGGAGCGCCACATCTAAGATATCAGGGGCATGATTTACGTTAACCGGAAAGTGGGTGGGAGTCATTGGAGCGATGACGTCAAAGGTCAGAGAATGGGAGAGGTCGAACAAGTGTCGGCCTCTTGTAGTAGTTACCGAACTATTCCAGGAGGGATGTTTGGCATTGAAATCGCCCGCTAAAATGAGCGAGTTACTCATAGTGAGTAGAATCGAGAGGTCGTCAGAGAGGAGTTGGAAATTCTCCGAAGTATTAGCGGGGGGGAGATAGACCGACACGAGAGTGATCGGCTGGTGGCCTGACATGCCGAGGCGGCAGGCCGAAACTTCTAATCGTGAGAGGGGAGGAGGGTCAATTGGGATGCAGTGAAGCTGCTTTTTGTAGTAAATCAGGGTACCTCCTCTATGGCAACGTGACCTATCGTTGCGAACTATCCGGTAGTTAGCTATTGATGGGTTACGGTTGCAAGGTTTTAGGAAAGTCCAATCGTTGCGAACTATCCGGTAGTTAGCTATTGATGGGTTACGGTTGCAAGGTTTTAGGAAAGTCTCTTGGACTAAGAGGACGTCTATTTGATGATCGCGGAGGAAAGCCGCAATCTCTTCGCGTTGATTTTTAATGCCGTTTGCATTGAAATAACCTATTATTAGGGATCGTGGTTTGAACCTAGCTAAGACCGTGTTATCCATAATGGGGTTTAGTAGCGAGGGAGGTTAGGGCTTGCGTAATGTCCGGATACGCGTTGTAGATGGCCTGGATCTGGAGGAGATTGCCATGGGCCGCAAGGATTTCGTTGGCCATTGTCTTTGCGCGAGGGGAGACGAAGGCCAAGAAGGTTGACGTAATTACGTTGAACGAGTCAACGGAGACGTTGGGGGTAGCCACGGGAGTGGATTGAGAAGGACGCGTAGCTTTAAGAGCGGACGTGGGTTTCGCGGGGGGCGCGGCGGGCGCTGGAGGCGCAGAGGGCGCAGGGGGCGCAGAGGGCGCAGGGGGCGCGGGTGGCGCGGCGGCGCGAATACGGGGATCCATAAGGCGGGGGAGGGGAGCGGGGGGAGGGGGAGGGAAATTTGAAAATTGAGAGGGCACCATGGCAGGAAAAGACTGCTGGTGGTGGAGGTAACTCCACGGACTAGGCCTCTGAGGGCTTAGACGTTGGGGCAAATGGGATGAGGGAATCCTATAAGAGGAGGGAGCTTCCCTTTGCTGGCGGGCGTCGAAACGCTTGGCCAGTTTGGGAGAAGAGGCCTTAGGGGCTTTGGGGCAACCACGGTAGTTGGCCGGGTGGCCTTGTTTGCCGCATAGAACGCAGCTGGGAAGGTCAGTGCAAAGGGTACGATCCTTTGGACGGGGACAGTCTGAAGTGCCATGCTCACCCAGGCACTTGACGCATCTGGGTGTGGCATGGCAGTTCCTCTGAGAGTGACCGTATAGTTGGCAGCGGTGGCATTGACCGACAATGCCACTCTTGTGGGGTTTCTCAATTTCGAACCCTGTGAGATTGCACAGGGAACGAATTTGGAATATCGGGTGGTGGCCCTCGACGGGCGGGCAGATTACGAGTATCATATCGTAAGATTCACCGCCTCTAGAGCGGTGCATACGATGGACCTCGTCAACGGGGACTTTTTGCGACTGAAGGTCGCTGAGGATCTCGGCGGGGAGGATTTCGCGTGGGATTCGCTTAATCACGACGCGGATTTGCTTTTCCTCTGGGAGTGAGTAGGTGTGGTATGACACACCTCTCATTCTCAGAAGACGGGTTAGGTCCCTAAAGTCGCGCGACGTAGGGACGGAGACTTTGATACCCTGCTGGGTATTTCGGGCGCTAGAGAAATTGATTTTGTGTTCGGCACACCATTTCGAGATGTCCGTCCACTTTCCCTTGTCCTGAATGAACAAGGGTGGCGGGAGAGGGATCTTTTTAGCGTTAGGCGCGGGGGTATCCTTCGCGGAGGATGACGCAATCGGGCGGGTAGTGGAGGGGGAAGCTACTGTAGCGCAGCTTACGGATGACGTAATCGGACGGGAGGTGGCGGGGGAAGCTACTATAGCGCAAGTCGCGGGGGTAGCGGGAGAGATTTTACAGGACGGTACTAATGGTGCGGGCGACGAGGGAGCAAAGTCTAGGTCCTCAAGCGCAACGACCTTGCTGGCCTGGGACGAGCTCTGCTTCTTGTTTTTCCTCTTCTTGCCCTTTCCTTGGACGGTTGTGAAACCGTCGTCGGATTGGGAGGAGGATGAGGAAGAAGAAGAAGCAGCGGACTCCGCTTCGTCGTCGTCCGAACCATAGGGGTACGGGGTAGTGGGCCGCTTTGAGGAAGCGGCGCTGATGGGAGCGTCAGTGTCCATAGACTCTGACGGACTGGGGGGTCTAGATGGCTCTGTAGCCGGGGGGGTTTCTAGTGCATCGCTAAAGTTAGCGATGCTATTGTCAGAGGGACAGGACTGAGATTCAGACTCAGCTTGGAGCCTGGCGAACCGAGCTCCATACTTAGTCTTCAGGGCGGGCTCTTCTTCGAGTACACCCTGGAAGAACTTAATAAAGAGCGCTAGGCACTTTACCGGGTCCTTCATATTGACGGGGGAAAAGAGAGACTACGCGTGAATATTTCCTAACTTCCTACAATCCTAACTCCCCGGTGGGTATGCCGGGGATGTGTAATCCCTCCCTGTCGGGTGTAGACAGGGAGGATGTGTGCCTATGGGTGAGCCCTAAGCTTGCTTTGGCCCGTTGCCTATCTTATTGTGCAACGGGGTCCTATCCAGTCTAGTGTGAAGGGTATCGATATACCCGACCACGCTAGGTGAGTCGCTGTGGAGGCAAAACTGTCACCAGTGCCGACTAGGAGACCCCCCAAGGCCGAACACTGGGACCCGGCCAATTGACTGCCTAACCCTGAAGGGGATCGGCGGGTGTGATTGGGTCAACACCCCCTCGGTTTCGTTGGCACCGTAAGGTATCCACCGAGGACCACGAAACTGTGGTTTTGCCCGGAAGGGGCCAAAATTGCCTCGACGAACGTTTTGAACGACAATCTTAAAGAAAGTCGATATTAATTGTGTCTTGAAAAAGACCCCAATTAATAGACGTGATGGTAGTCGGGTGACTACGGAGACGACTCGGGAACCACCAAGGAACGCTTGAGCCGGAATATCGGGAACTCTTGTACACAGCAGCGCAGCGCAACACGACCGTCCGCCACCGGTGCCGGGCGCAGAGTGTTGATTGAGCGCAGAGTGTTGATTGACTCGCAATGATGGTGGCACGCTGTTTTATACAAGAAAGGTGGGGATGGCGATGGCGCCATGATTGCGAGCTTGACAGTTGAAATTATTTAAATATTGTTTTGCAGCTAAATAACGATTTTAGGCCATTAATAATCTGTAATTATTTAACAACAAATAATGTAATATAAAATAACATTATGAGGCATAAAATGACGCATGTTGAGCACGTGTCTGAGCCCTTCTGTACAAACGTGCTTACAGTCGGCCATCCAAGCAAATTGGAAGTACGTCCACGTACTTAGCTGCAAATCAAACAAACAATATTATTATGAAAACAATTCAGTGCAATAACAATTATGTTTAAATGCAAAAATAAAAATTATAGACTCATCGATCTAAATTAATATGCAGACTCCATTAATTAATCAATAGATTTGACCCCATTGGTCCTTATTAATAGATTTGACCCCATTGGTCCTTATCAATAGATTTGACCCCATTGGTCATTATCAATATATTTGACCCCATTGGTCATTATCAATATATTTGACCCCATTGGTCATTATCAATATATTTGACCCCATTGGTCATTATCAATATATTTGACCCCATTGGTCATTATCGATATATTTGACCCCATCGGTCATTATCAATATATTTGACCCCATTGGTCTATACTAACTTAACTAACTAACTAACTTAAACTAAAAATTAAATCAATTCAATTAGAATTTCCATAATCCGACTTTTCACTTAAGACGTCATCATGTGGTCTATTGAAACAAATCCATGGCTTTAATTTATCCACAGCAATTATATTAGAGTATTTTTTGTTTCCTTTTCTTGTAAGAGGCGTGTCCTCTACTTGATAACGGTCATGATCGAAAACATTAGTAATTTTGTAAGGGCCCTGATATTTTGGGATTAACTTTTTACTACCACCCGTAGAGGGAATTTGCCGTTCAATCCTTACTAAATCCCCAATACTATATTTAATAGACTTGCAACGAGATTTATCAAAAGTTGCTTTTTGAGTCTCCTGCATGGATTCAATATGAGAAGATATCTCAGTACGAATTTCTTCAAGACTTTTGTCTGTTGAAGTAATATCGTCATCAATTGCAGAAATTACTCTACTATCACTTGAGCCCTGTGGCCTTATCCCAAAAAGAGCCTCTGCAGGTGTCTTATTGATACCCTTGTTGAAGGTATTATTGATACCCCACTGGACATCGGGCAGGTGGTCTTCCCATTTGCTTTCAGAAGTGCCAACACATTTAGCTGTTAATGAGTCAACAATAACTTTATTATATCTCTCCACCTGACCGTTGGCCCGTGGAGTAGCAACTGCATTTAAAACATGTTTGATGCCTTTATCCAAAACAAACTTTTTAAAGAGATCACTTGTAAATGACGTACCTCGGTCAGATATAATTCGCTTAGGAACGCCAAATATACTAATAAATTCGCGCAAAATTCTAATAGTAGTGTTTGATTTTGTATTTTTCACTGGTTTCAAATAGATGTATTTTGTAAAAGCGTCAATTAAAACAAGAATATACACATTACCCCTACTACTACGTACAAATGGTCCAGTATGATCCATGTGTATAGTATCAAATGGCACGTCTACTTTATGGATTGGGTGCAAAAAACCAGGTCTTTTTCCACCAGGTGCTTTACTATACGCGCACTCTAGACAAGAGGATACATACTTTGTAACAAAAGCACGCATACCTGGGAACCAATAATGAGTTTTAATTTTTTTTAACGTTTTGTCTAAAGCAAAGTGGCCGATATCGTCATGATTCTGTTTGACAATTTGCCATCGGACGCCTTTAGGTACAACCCATCTATCTCCATCAGGTGTGATTCTAAAAAGCTTACCATTTTTAATTTTATATTTTTCCTTTATTTCTAAAATATCGCCAAATTCAGAGTTACTTAAAATCCCGATAATCCGTTGAAGTTCTGAATCTGAATTTTGTACTGTTGAGAGCCAGTCTGTTTCTGTTATAGAATTAACGATATTTTCCGAGTGATTACTACTGATGGATGGATTGCGACTCAAAGCGTCCACATGAGCCATAGAAGATCCCGCTTTGTACTCGATTTCAAAATCAAATTCTTGCATTTGGGTCCACCATCTGGCAACCCGGGGAATCATATCACGTTTCATGAAAGTGGATCTTAACGAATTACAATCGGTCACAATCTTAAAATGTATCCCTACTAAATATACCCGAAATTTCTGTAACGAGGCTACTACTGCCAGAGTTTCTAAATCATAAGAGCAATAATTTTGTTCTTCAGGGCTAGTTTGCCTACTAAAATAAGCTACGGGTTTTAAAATATTCTGTTCATTTCTTTGTAATAGTATACCACCTATACCTATTTTGCATGCGTCGGTGTGCAATTCTGTTAAAGATTTTGAATTATACAGGGCTAGTATCGGTTTTTGAACTAAAATTGTTTTTAAGGTATTGAATGCATTTAATTGATTGGGCCCCCATACCCAAACAGAGTGTTTTCTGAGTAACTGTGTTAATGGCTTTGCAATAACTGAAAACCCCTTCACGAACCTACGGAAAAAGCTCGCTAGCCCTAAAAACTGTCTAACGTTGTGTTGATCTTTTGGTACGGGAAATTTCTCTACTGCCTCTATTTTTGCAGACCCGGGTTGGATACCTTCACTTGAAATATTAAACCCTAAATATGTTATCGAACGGCCAAAAAAAACACATTTTGACAAATTGAGAGTAAGACCAGCTTCCGATAGCAAAATCAATACTGATTCTAATTGTCTCATACCCTCTTGTATTGATTTAGATGGAATGACTATATCATCTAAATATGCTAGCGCCTCCTTATGCCTTAAGTTGCCTAGAACCTGATGCATCATTCGTTGGAACGTTGCTGGAGCATTTGCCAAGCCAAAAGGCATTCGGTTAAATTCAAAATGTCCTTCCGGTGTGACGAATCCTGTTTTATGCCTATCCTGCTCTCTGATTGATATCTGATAGTACCCTGATGCCAAATCAAGGGCTGTGAAATATATGTTACCAGCTAATGTATCGATTTGGTCATCTATGAGTGGCATCGGGTAATTCTCACGTATAGTATTTTTATTTAAAGCTCTATAATCAATACAAAGGCGGTAACCGCCAGTTTTTTTTCGTACGAGTACAATAGGACTAGCAAAAGGGGAGACTGAAGGGCGTACTATATTGTTTTGAACTAGTTCATCTACCATATCCCGGACTATTTCTTTCTCTTTCATTGCTAATCTGTAAGGCCTATAGACTACAGGTGTGTTACAATGCAGGTCAATGCCCATTTCACAAACCGAGGAGTGCCCCAATTCAGATAATGTAAACGCAAAGCAATGTCGATAGTTATTTAACAAGGAAAGTAAGTCATCAATTACTGTTTGGCTTAATTCACCAGAATTTTTTAGGTCCGAAGAACAGATTTTTCATTTTCTTGATTAGCGGTGATACCCCGTGCAATCAAAGTATTCTCTTCTAAACAAAGAGGCTCAGAATTTAGGCTATTTACAACAATTTGTCCGTAACCCTCATTGTTAAATTGATAAATTCCAGTTAGAACAAAATGAAAAACGTTATCTCTGTTACGCAAGCCTCCCCCAATGTAAAGGTCACCAGTGAATTTGGGTTCTGTATAGACTTCTAAAATTGTTAAACCTAATAGTTGCATATTTTCACGATTAAAAATATTTACTTTTTGGTATTGGATATTATTGATCTGATTTTGTAAAATTTCGAAACGATCACTTGTTTTTTGAATTAATACATGAGGTTGTTCAGTAAAGGTTTGACCTATCATAAGGGGAACCTGCATAACACAATCTGGAACGATTAAAATTTCAACTTCAGCCTTGACCCCGTCAATTTCAATTAGAGTATTGACCTTACCTAATGTATGCACAACAGAATTACCAAACCCTCTGAGTATAGGTAGATCGTTGGTTTTTATTTCTAATTTCCCTAATTTAGATAATTCAGATTGTTTAAGCATAGAGCACTCGCTACCAAGATCAACAAAGGAATTCATTTTTATGTCGTTAATACGCACAGTTTTAAAGTATTTATCTGAAACTTTACCATTGATAACTACCTTGTTAACAGATTTTTGAGCCGGAATTATTTTTGAAAAACAATTTTCCGCCTCATGACCAATTCTCATACATTTAGTACACTTTTTGATTGGTTGAGTACATTGACCTACAAAATGACCTTCCTGTTTACAATTATTGCAACGAAGGATTCTGTCTTTGGCGCTTGGATTCTTTCCTTTATTATCCGAGGAGTTTGTAATGGGCTGGTTTTTAATATTAGATTTACGATCAGAATTTTGTTTTAGACTTCTTGTATTTCTTAAATAAGTGAGTAGTTTATCCAAGTCCTCATACTGAGCCGCTTCGGCACCTAACCTAACAGCGCGATCATCTATGCCGTGTAGAACACATTCTACTGCTCGTTTACCACTTATACTACATCGGTTAATAAGAGTAATTTTGTCGTAAAAATAATCTTCAAGGGAGTCTCCGTAACGTGCACGCCTAGTCAACATATCTGCTAACATTTGACCGTAATTCTCTTCCGAGGGAAAAGCCGATATTAATTTTGTTTGCCATTCGTCCCAAGAAAAGAGTACCGATGGTAATCCTTCATACCAACGTTTTGCTATGCCTTGAAGTTTAGGCAGAGCATAATGCACTATTTGTTTATCATTCCATGAATAAATGGCGGCACACTCATTCACTTTGTGCAGCCACATACCCATTGTTTGCTCTTTTCTTGCAGGGTCAAACTCGGGTATAGTATTGTTGAAAGATCCTAGGTTCTCATGACCCCCGGCGACAGACCTCAATGCCTGCACTAAAATATTTAAATCACTACTGCCTCCGTTAGAAGCAGTAGTGTTACCTATGGTTCCTTGCATTGCGGCGGAAAGCCGTTGGACGTTGCTAACTGTGCTGCGCCGCTGGCTGCTGCGCCGCTGGCTGCTGCGCCGCTGGCTGCTGCGCCGCTGGCTGCTGCGCCGCTGGCTGCTGCGCCGCTGGCTGCTGCGCCGCTGGCTGCTGCGCCGCTGGCTGCTGCGCCGCTGGCTGCTGCGCCGCTGGCTGCTGCGCCGCTGGCTGCTGCGCCGCTGGCTGCTGCGCCGCTGGCTGCTGCGCCGCTGGCTGCTGCGCCGCTGGCTGCTGCGCCGCTGGCTGCTGCGCCGCTGCGCCGCTGGCTGCTGCGCCGCTGGCTGCTGCGCCGCTGGCTGCTGCGCCGCTGGCTGCTGCGCCGCTGGCTGCTGCGCCGCTGGCTGCTGCGCCGCTGGCTGCTGCGCCGCTGGCTGCTGCGCCGCTGGCTGCTGCGCCGCTGGCTGCTGCGCCGCTGGCTGCTGCGCCGCTGGCTGCTGCGCCGCTGGCTGCTGCGCCGCTGGCTGCTGCGCCGCTGGCTGCTGCGCCGCTGGCTGCTGCGCCGCTGGCTGCTGCGCCGCTGGCTGCTGCGCCGCTGGCTGCTGCGCCGCTGGCTGCTGCGCCGCTGGCTGCTGCGCCGCTGGCTGCTGCGCCGCTGGCTGCTGCGCCGCTGGCTGCTGCGCCGCTGGCTGCTGCGCCGCTGGCTGCTGCGCCGCTGGCTGCTGCGCCGCTGGCTGCTGCGCCGCTGGCTGCTGCGCCGCTGGCTGCTGCGCCGCTGGCTGCTGCGCCGCTGGCTGCTGCGCCGCTGGCTGCTGCGCCGCTGGCTGCTGCGCCGCTGGCTGCTGCGCCGCTGGCTGCTGCGCCGCTGGCTGCTGCGCCGCTGGCTGCTGCGCCGCTGGCTGCTGCGCCGCTGGCTGCTGCGCCGCTGGCTGCTGCGCCGCTGGCTGCTGCGCCGCTGGCTGCTGCGCCGCTGGCTGCTGCGCCGCTGGCTGCTGCGCCGCTGGCTGCTGCGCCGCTGGCTGCTGCGCCGCTGGCTGCTGCGCCGCTGGCTGCTGCGCCGCTGGCTGCTGCGCCGCTGGCTGCTGCGCCGCTGGCTGCTGCGCCGCTGGCTGCTGCGCCGCTGGCTGCTGCGCCGCTGGCTGCTGCGCCGCTGGCTGCTGCGCCGCTGGCTGCTGCGCCGCTGGCTGCTGCGCCGCTGGCTGCTGCGCCGCTGGCTGCTGCGCCGCTGGCTGCTGCGCCGCTGGCTGCTGCGCCGCTGGCTGCTGCGCCGCTGGCTGCTGCGCCGCTGGCTGCTGCGCCGCTGGCTGCTGCGCCGCTGGCTGCTGCGCCGCTGGCTGCTGCGCCGCTGGCTGCTGCGCCGCTGGCTGCTGCGCCGCTGGCTGCTGCGCCGCTGGCTGCTGCGCCGCTGGCTGCTGCGCCGCTGGCTGCTGCGCCGCTGGCTGCTGCGCCGCTGGCTGCTGCGCCGCTGGCTGCTGCGCCGCTGGCTGCTGCGCCGCTGGCTGCTGCGCCGCTGGCTGCTGCGCCGCTGGCTGCTGCGCCGCTGGCTGCTGCGCCGCTGGCTGCTGCGCCGCTGGCTGCTGCGCCGCTGGCTGCTGCGCCGCTGGCTGCTGCGCCGCTGGCTGCTGCGCCGCTGGCTGCTGCGCCGCTGGCTGCTGCGCCGCTGGCTGCTGCGCCGCTGGCTGCTGCGCCGCTGGCTGCTGCGCCGCTGGCTGCTGCGCCGCTGGCTGCTGCGCCGCTGGCTGCTGCGCCATCATTCCATGAATAAATGGCGGCACACTCATTCACTTTGTGCAGCCACATACCCATTGTTTGCTCTTTTCTTGCAGGGTCAAACTCGGGTATAGTATTGTTGAAAGATCCTAGGTTCTCATGACCCCCGGCGACAGACCTCAATGCCTGCACTAAAATATTTAAATCACTACTGCCTCCGTTAGAAGCAGTAGTGTTACCTATGGTTCCTTGCATTGCGGCGGAAAGCCGTTGGACGTTGCTAACTGTGCTGCGCCGCTCGCTGCTACGCTGATGGCTGCTGCGCCGCTGGCTGCTGCGCCGCTGGCTGCTGCGCCGCTGGCTGCTGCGCCGCTGGCTGCTGCGCCGCTGGCTGCTGCGCCGCTGGCTGCTGCGCCGCTGGCTGCTGCGCCGCTGGCTGCTGCGCCGCTGGCTGCTGCGCCGCTGGCTGCTGCGCCGCTGGCTGCTGCGCCGCTGGCTGCTGCGCCGCTGGCTGCTGCGCCGCTGGCTGCTGCGCCGCTGGCTGCTGCGCCGCTGGCTGCTGCGCCGCTGGCTGCTGCGCCGCTGGCTGCTGCGCCGCTGGCTGCTGCGCCGCTGGCTGCTGCGCCGCTGGCTGCTGCGCCGCTGGCTGCTGCGCCGCTGGCTGCTGCGCCGCTGGCTGCTGCGCCGCTGGCTGCTGCGCCGCTGGCTGCTGCGCCGCTGGCTGCTGCGCCGCTGGCTGCTGCGCCGCTGGCTGCTGCGCCGCTGGCTGCTGCGCCGCTGGCTGCTGCGCCGCTGGCTGCTGCGCCGCTGGCTGCTGCGCCGCTGGCTGCTGCGCCGCTGGCTGCTGCGCCGCTGGCTGCTGCGCCGCTGGCTGCTGCGCCGCTGGCTGCTGCGCCGCTGGCTGCTGCGCCGCTGGCTGCTGCGCCGCTGGCTGCTGCGCCGCTGGCTGCTGCGCCGCTGGCTGCTGCGCCGCTGGCTGCTGCGCCGCTGGCTGCTGCGCCGCTGGCTGCTGCGCCGCTGGCTGCTGCGCCGCTGGCTGCTGCGCCGCTGGCTGCTGCGCCGCTGGCTGCTGCGCCGCTGGCTGCTGCGCCGCTGGCTGCTGCGCCGCTGGCTGCTGCGCCGCTGGCTGCTGCGCCGCTGGCTGCTGCGCCGCTGGCTGCTGCGCCCCTGGCTGCAGCGCCGTTGGCTTCTGCGGCTACTGCGCAAAGGGCTGCGCGATCGACTGTTGCTTGGTAGATGACAAGTCGGGCCCATCACGTGGCCTCGTGTTTGCTGCAAACCCAGTCTTGATGGCTGTTCCAAGGGGTGATGGTGTCCATGGTCATCTGCACTTTCGATTGGATTCGCATGACCACTTCCCAAAATCGGAGAGGCAAGCATTCTTTGCTTATCCATGTTCATCGATCGAAAAGAAAAAAAATACACAATGTTAGAATGAGCTACTTATCCCACTTCTGAATTGTAAAATAAAAGGCTAGTTCAGAGTATACTTTGTTTTATTATTAATAACAAACATAGAATACCATTAATTACCATAGGATAGCAACAATTATATTCAATATTTAATAGCATTAATTTATACAGTTATAATATTAAAAATAAATACAACATTCAACTTACTCGGTGATGATCACTCCACGAACGTCGCACAAAAACTGAGCTCGCAATGATGGTGGCACGCTGTTTTATACAAGAAAGGTGGGGATGGCGATGGCGCCATGATTGCGAGCTTGACAGTTGAAATTATTTAAATATTGTTTTGCAGCTAAATAACGATTTTAGGCCATTAATAATCTGTAATTATTTAACAACAAATAATGTAATATAAAATAACATTATGAGGCATAAAATGACGCATGTTGAGCACGTGTCTGAGCCCTTCTGTACAAACGTGCTTACAATACTTTAGATGTTTAGATATATGAATATTTGATATAAGATTGGTATTGGAAATAAAATACATAACGTAACGCCTATATTCCTAGAAGGGTTCCAGAGATGCACCTTTATATAGTACACCCACATTTCGCCAGTTATATTTAAGTCCCATGTAATAGGGGGCGAGCCTATTGCAATCAACTGGGCACAAATCCAGACTCTGCGCTGCTACTGAGAAATTTCAGAAGGAATAATCCAATAACATTTTTCCCGACCCGGGAATCGAACCCAGGATCGCGTGCTAGCAGTAGCGCTGGCGACAGCTAGAGCAACGAGGAATTGATCATGTTTTTAAAATAACATTTATACGGCTGCTCTATTTGAAAGGAATAACATAAACCCTTGAGATGTTTTGTAACATTTTCGTTAATATTACATTGATAGATCAATATAATAATAGGGATGATGACTAAATTTATTTTTGTCCGTCAGGTTGATTAATAAATTGACGGGGTCCGCTAGGGCTGATGCCTGTCGAGGTTGCGAAGAAAACCGAAAGGGAGATCGTGGCCCCCGGCAACAGGGCACCTGACGGAACACGGGTGGGTTTTAGTCAGTAAGAGTCTGACACACCCTCCCGTTCCACCCAGAGCGGGAGAATTTATTTGATAATTTCCCACCCCGAAAAAAAAGGTTGATTATTAAAAAATATTGGACACGTATTTTTCATTTTTTTACGTAATCCAACGATTACCGCGATACATTGAGTCAAAATGTGCCATGACGTCACTTGTATGTAGATTTTATACTTACTTGTGACGTAGCGTCCCCCACTCCCCAACTTGAATGCGTTTTATCTAAGTATTTTTTTATTAATATGTTAAAGCAAACAATAAATATTTAATATTTTTTATTATCTGACTGACAGACTAAATTCAATTTCTTTTTTTTACCCAGGCAACATCCTTAGTACTGATAACGTAAATATTGGAGGCCGCTTATCTAACATCTTACATCATACATGAAAGTACCAATACTAAGTTTAATTAATTGTAAACATCGTCTTCTCGACGATTAACCGATATTCCCATTAACAAATGAATACATAGAGGAATTTAGCAGTATATCGACGAGTTTGTAAACAAAAGGATGCTTCAATGCTATAGTGAGCAAGCATTGAATTCGTGTCAAAGCGTTCGTATCTAAATTCATCACGGGTTCATGGGCCTATAACATTTTAGAATTTACTTTTAAAACTTGGTACAGTAACGTGACTGATTCGAAACTCGGTAGATAAGTCTTTATTTGCCTTAAACATGGTATAAAGCAGGGATTTTATGGATTTGAAATTTCGGATCTGGATAGGGATACGGATATATGAAATTATTTCTGATTATCCGTTAGTTTCGGATAGTTTCGGTTACATATATTAGATTTTTTACGAAATTGTAAAAGTAAAACACAAATAAGAAATAAAAAAACTTGCAAGTGACGCGCGCGGCTAGTGTGTCGGATCGGCGGGCAGAAAAACCTGTCATAACGTGTCTCATTTAGACTCTATCCATAACCGTAACCGAATCCGATAAAAAGGTATCGGATAATTTTGGATAGGAGTGAATCCAAAATTATCCGAAACCTTTATATCGGATTCGGTTAGGGTTATGGATAGAATTTAATTTCGGATATCCGGTAGCTTCGGTTACGGATACGAAGCTCCTTAACATCCCTGGTATAAAGTTGTTACAGTCAGGTATTTATCTAAAGTCCACATGTTTAGCTATACAGGCTATGTACCAATTGCAAGCAAAATAATAATTATTAGTTAATTGTTGTTTAATGTCACAGATATCAGGTCAATACAATAATATAATAGTTTTATCTTAACATTATCCACAATGACAAAAGTCCAGAAATTTATAGTTTATTGTTAAAAAAATCTTAAATATAATAAAACATTATGTACTTTCAGCCATTTCAATCATTTGTTTTTAAATTAGTTAATATTAGATATATACCAGTGTTGACTGCCTCGTTGGTCTAGTGGTCGCAAGCGCTACTGCTGAGCATGAAGTCCTGGGTTCGATTCCCAGGTCGGGCAAAGTGTTATTGGGTTTTTCTATCTGAAATTTCTCAGCAGCAGCCCGGAGTCTGGATTTTGTGCCCGGTTGATGGCAATAGGCTCGCCCCTATTACATGGGACTTAAAACATAACTGGCGAAATGTGGGTGAACCTGCTACAGGGACACCTCTGCCCAACCCTTCGGGGAAACAATGCGTGAAGTTATGTTATGTTATATGTTATATACCAATGTTATTTCTATTGGAGTTTTGTTATAAATGCGTATACACATGGCTAGGAAACCTTTCGCATACTTGGCTGATTTAGGAGTACCTATCCTGCAATACAAGTCAGCATGGATCTCTATTTCGAGAGTTCAAGTGACGGAAGTGGAACGTATAATATACCTAGCTTTTTATAGAACACTTTACATGACTCGTCAGGACGGATACCACAAATGGCTCTGATGCATTTCTTTTGCGCAATAAATGCTCTGTCTCTATCCGTGCTGTTCCCCCAAAAAAATAAGCCCGTATCGTAAGATGGATTCTACAAAGGCGTGATATGTTGTAATTTTGCTGTTTTTTTGTTGATTACACATTCTTTATTTGTCTGAGAGCATAAACAAACTTATTAATCCTACTGCATAAAGTATCCAGATGTTCTTTCCAATTCAGTTGTAACAAGATTTTCTTCCTTGATTATACTTATAATATGAACTTTGAAACGAGTTTCATGAATATGAAAGACTCGGATGTTGTTCCAATGATTTATAAGAATTGTTTACACCTTCTTCGTCTTTAAAAGCCAAAATATGTAAAAACATTCATAAAGTTTCAGTATGTTTTCGTAATATCCCGATTATACATATTAATCGAACTTAAGAGTCCGTGCACAAAATTCACTCGACAAGTTTATGAAAATTCATTGCAATTCTATGTTTGTGTGCACTGTTCACGCACACACGCATAAAGATTGAGCGTAGTGATTGCTTAAACAGTTTTGATCCTATAGATTATATTTTATTAAGCTAAGTAGGTACGGTTAAGAAATAAGTCTAGAATGTTTGTGTATATTCATTTAGTATATTTATAACAATCAACATAAATATGCTACAATTTAGTCTTAGATGTATTTAGGTACATTTAGACATTTAATAACATTGAGGTAAGCGTTTTACATAAATACAAGTAGTGGTGCCGATTCTCCTGTACACCGAACTAAACTTTCACTAAAATTCCTTTCTTTTGGTTATGAGAATCTTAAAGCCTGCAAAAACATTCTCTATATTTAAAAATAATTTTGACACAACTAAAATCGAATTTGACAATCGTGAATCTACGTGGTACTTGTTTGCCCTGCCACCTGAAGTCGAGGTGTTGGTGTGAATTTTATTCATGAAAACTAATTTTATTCCACACCTTTTTAATCGCGATTAAATATTGTCAGATTTAGTTAGATAATCAAAATTTTTGGTGAAAAACGTCAAATACAGAATAGCAAAATTGCCATTTTCACTAAATTAATAACTTAATGCCAACTTAGTGCTGTCAAACTAAAATATAGTTAAGTTGTGTCACTTTAGTCTATTTTAGAATGGGAAATCATCGTTTGACAGGAATAAACTAAATTTTGGTGATTTTTAGTATAGTTTAGAGGCATTTGTGCCAAAAGAATTGGCACCAGTATCCATAAATGGATCTGGGACACTTGCGCGAAAGACATTTCCGCAGAAGATACTTGCGCGAAAAAGTTGCGGAAATGAGATTGTTTTGACAGCCGCAACTTTTTCCGCAACTTTGAAATTGATGGGTGGTGTTTTCAAGGATGGCGTGATAATATGAAGAAATGTAAAAATTTTCGCAGCCATCATCATAGATTTACATTTTGATATCAAAATCGGCTTTAACACTCTCGAAAACTATGAAAAAGACACCCATGACGATTTTTTTTTTAATTTTCGCAGCTGTCGTCTTGGATTTTTATTTTGACCCCATCTGGCTTTAACAACCTCGAAAACCATGACAACAACACCCATGACGTAAAATTTGAAAATTTTCGCAGCCGCTATCTTGGATTTACATTTCGACCTCACTATCGGCTTTAACAACCTCGAAAACCATGACAACAACACCCATGACGTAAAATTTGAAAATTTTCGCAGCCGCTATCTTGGATTTACATTTCGACCTCACTATCAGCTTTAACAACCTCGAAAACCATGACAACAACACCCATGACGTAAAATTTGAAAATTTTCGCAGCCGCTATCTTGGATTTACATTTCGACCTCACTATCAGCTTTAACAACCTCGAAAACCATGACAACAACACCCATGACATAAAATTTGAAAATTTTCGGAGCCGCTATCTTGGATTTACATTTCGACCTCACTATTGGCTTTAGCATCTTCAAAAACTATGAAAACAACACCCATGGCGAAACTTATTGCTACTGCAGCGTATGGGCGCGGGCATGTCGATGACGCGAACCCATAAGTTTTTTCCCTACCAAAAATCATTCAATGCGCTTAAAGAAGTTTTCACTCAAAAAAACTATGAAAGCTACAGTCAAAATGTAACTATCAGAATCGGTAGGCAGACGTTGTCCTGCGACAACAGCGCCACCCGGGTTTAACTATAGCTAAAAACCATCCAAGTGACACAAAAAGAATTTTAAAAAAAACATGTAAATCAGTCAAGCCATTTAGGATAAAACTAATTACGAACAGACGTACATCAATATTTTGTTTATTGCCGGGCATGCAAACGCGGGTCAAAATGTTGTAGTCAGCGTATAATTTCTGGATTTTTTTACATCGAACACGTGTGTCCGTTTGTGCGTGCTGCGATGCAAAGCACTTATGTCCTCATGCTGGGAAGGCCCGGTTGCTAGTAGAAACGGCCGCAGAAAACCTATCCCGTCAGTAGCAACTTGCTACTGACGGGATGGGTTTTCTGCGGCCGTTAATATAGTTCACTTTGCCAGTTATTTACGAAATGAAGTAATTGTTTATGTATAAAATAAAACTTATATATTTAAATGGTTAACTTAAGATTAATACTTAATTTTTTAAATTTCTTAAAAGTATTTCTAAGAATTAGAAAAAAAATATTTGTTTTGAAGTTTTTATAAAATTTCGTTATTTTAACATTTTTTCCTGCTATATTTTGTAGCAAATCTAAAACTGTCAGATACCTTGGGGTTCTTTTGGACGAGAAAATATCCTGGCAGCCGCATATCGAGATGGTTTCGACACGAGTCAGGAAACTTACATGGGTGTTTAAAAATCTGAGGCATGTGGCTGACAGTGATATCCTCCGTACAGTTTATTATGCATTGGCTCAATCAGTTATTGGTTATTGCATTGGGGTTTGGGGAGGTGCATGTAAAACGCATCTCTTACGCCTGGAAAGAGCACAACGGTCTTTGCTAAAAACAATGTCATTCAAACCATATAGATTTCCAACGAAGACATTATACGAGATGTGCCGGGTATTTACAGTGAGACAACTTTTTATTTTCCAGATCATTACGAAAAAACACGTATGTACCCCATACGAACCAGGTAAACTACAAAATAAGCGAACAATTCCAAATGTAATTGAATCTGTTAAATGTCGCACAGCTTTTGCAAGACGACAAAATGCTTTTCTTTCTGTTTATTTATATAAAATATAAAATTACAAAATTAATAGAATCTTAAATTTTTATCCGCTAGCACTACGCGAATGTAAACTAAAAGTAAAGAAGTGGCTCTTTACTCTTGATTATGAGAATGTAGAGGAAATAATAAACAACTAATGACATTTTACAAAGGAACACATACACATACACTACTCATACACAAACACGAACGGGAACCCACCCACACGCACATGTACACACCTCCCACACACACACAGCACGATATAATTTAAGAATAAATAACTTTTATTTTTGTTTTAAATATTTTTTCATACTTTTCATTTCTGTGTATTTAATTTTGTTTTTACTTCTTTAAAATCTTATTTTGTAGCACATCCGTTTGTCTGTTCCTATGTTGACATTAGTACCTAAGTCAAACAATATGGGAGAGGGCGCTGACTCCTGACATACAGGTTCACCTAGTTCGGTAGTCAGAGGCTTCAAACAATTTCGTGTAACTTATTATGTCAATAAAGAACTATTATTATTATTATTATTATTATAGTTGAAAAAAGTAGTTCAGCCAAGTACAAGTAGGCCATATAATGATGTTGATGATATTTTTAATTTTCAAAATCAAAAGTAGTTTCTTATAACAAAACGATCAAACGTCAGTCTCGCGTCATTTTTCGGAAAACTTGTTGCGAATACTAGTGTTTTTCCATGAGTACTTAATTTATTTGAAAAATCCCTTTCAGCCACGTACAAGACAAAGAACTCGACTTTTCAAATCACAAATAATTTTGTTCAAATTCTGTTTCTCTTTCTCACATCTAATGAACAAAATTGATCAAAAGTAGTTGATTTCGTGTACGGCCTCTTAAGCTGTCCGGGAGACCCGTGCGGGCCGCCCGTACGGACTTCCGGAAAGAGGGCACATGTGGGGCGCTAGAACATTGTTTCACAGTGACGCGGATTGGTCTGAACGCGACTCGCTCCGGGTAGAGCCCTTACAACGCTAGCAACCGCATTGTACTAACTCCCTCGTTTCAGAACACTGCGGGCACTTCCCGTGTGGGTCTCCCGAGTGCGGGCGGCCCGTACGACCAGCCTAATACTTTATTACTAAAGTTAGAGGAGGTTTCTCAATGAAATTAAAAACTGAAAGCCCAGAACAGGTGGCAGCACAGTTTACTTTTGTGTCGATCACAAATTACACGAAAACCAATAGATAAAATAACTAATAGATAAATGTATGAGACTTGGAGTGTAGCACTATAAACGACGAGCCCAGGACAGGGGAAGCGTCTCCAGCCCGTCCCATCTTTGATGTCCTCCCTCCGGTGACGCCCTAAGCCGAGGCTCGTACCCCACAGGGGGTGCCCTTAGCGAGCGTTCACCTAGCTTTGTAGCTTAGTTTGTATGCCCCTGGCTGGAGGCTTTGAGTGTAGCAGCTTAAGGCAACCACAGGATTGACTGGTTAAATAGACATGACCTCAGAGGTCAGCTATGAGATGCCCTACAGAAAAAAAAAGGGGAAGCGTCTACTACTGGTAAAAAAGCAGCTTTAGTGGAAAAGTCAATAAATTATTAACGTTTTATATTTTATAGGTTATTTTGTATTTGTTGACTTTAAGTTCGGTTTTTGTTAAAGCCTGGAGGCGTACGATAGAAATAACCTGATCAGAGTTGAAAACCAACTCGGCCATGATCTTCTTTACTGAAAAACCTCAGAGATAGCACTTCTAGCACTAAACACATACTTTACTTTATTTTACACAATATCACATGACGAGTGTCAGTATATAATGAAAACAGACTTAGTTCTCTTGGGAGCATCACCTATAAACCACTTTCTCCCATAAAAGGCTTAAAGGATAGCACATCGTCTCGACGAAATATCGGATTTCAATTTTTTTTTCGGAATGCTTTCTCCCACAGTTTTCTTATTATAATATCTTTGGCAAATACATGGGTCCCCGTATTTTTGCAGTAAACAGCTGCGCAACTAGGCTCAATAATTAACTATGCGTAAAAGAAGTCGCTTGTTTACAAAAAATGTATGGCTAACCTGTCAAATTATAAGACGCTGGAGATCAACGCCATCTGAAGTGAGCAAGTGGCAGTTTTTATCCCCATTCGACCGTATTTAAAATTTTTAACCGACTTCAAAAAAGGAGGATGTTTCTCAATTCGACCGTATATATTTTTTTTTAAGTGAACACTTCTTTACGGGACTAAAACATTGATTTCGCGACACCATGACGACACCTAATTTTTGTAAACGCGATTGTGTTCTTCATATATTTTACGTTACGGATCAATGTTCTTTGCAAATATTTTTATTTTAAAGGGTTTGTGCCAATTTTTTTTTCAAGTTTTCACTTCAGTCGGCACTCCCAGAGTACCACTGTTTTTTTTTTTTAAACACAATCATTATATTTATACTTATTATAAATTTAAGTCGTTTTTCGTGTCTGTCTGTGTAACCGTTTTATTCTTGTAAACTGTGCAACGCATTTAGATGCGGTTTTCATCATCATTTAAAAAATGAATATATTGTATATAGAAATCTCTGTTTTGTCAAGTCTTAAAATCATTGCGAAGCAGGGACGAGTCTCTAGTTAATTATAAACTTAAATCTGCTTTATTTCTGTAAATATTTCCTTAATTTTCATCATTGTTTTTTTCGAAGTTTTATTTCTAAATAATCACTCTGAATCAAAATGTAAAATAAAAACCTCCACGAAGAATTTTACGGCTGCACTATGGTCCGTCTAGAACAGGGCTGTCCAGACAACGGCCCGCGGCTTGTTTTCATGCGGCCCGCGACGCATGTTTTAATCAGAAAATTGTATTGGACTTAAATAGTTTGGATAATAGAATTCTTTTCTGCGGATCGATTTTCGGAGGATTTTTTTCTGCAGCCCTCCAGCTTTTGTAGCAAATTTAATTAGCTCACGAAGGTATGTAGTTTGGACAGCCCTGATCTAGAACATGCTTGCTGGACAAAATTCGATATCGAATATGCCGAAAATTCTTTTCTAGTATCATAGGCTATTATTTCCTATGATACTAGAAAAGATATTTCTATAACCACCACTCCCTCTCTCCCCAAATGGCTCCCCTTACACCAAAACAAAATAAGGTAGTCATAACATGTTATAAGAAAGCCCCTGGGAACCAAAAATCGCAGATAATAGATTTGTCCAGCTAGCATGTTCTTGACGAACCACAGTGGGCCGCTTTGAACTCATTTTGATCGACAAGTTTCTGTATTAAACAAATAAAAGCCTTATTTTTCGAGAAACAAACTGTTCCTCTTCAACTGGAAAATGTTTAACAGATTATATTTCTCGTTGAATATTTAAATTTAATTTTCTCGACATTCGAAGCACTTTACTTCGTTCGTGATCACGGTAAATGGATAAAATAACGGACTTACGATCTCAGTAATTTCATGAAGAGTCTTTGAATAAATATTATTTTCGAGCCCGTGAATAAAAATAACGAATGTTATTGTAAAAAGGAATAAATATACCGTTTGATGTGCAAGCACAGTGCAGCATAATTTTCTTTACGTACGAATGAGTAATGCGCTGTTCAATAATAATAAGACTCAATATGGCTTGACAACCACTATGAATAACTAACTGATTCTTCGTAATGAGAAGTTTATTCAGGGAGAATATCCAAGGATATATATACCAACTCCGGATATATAGATAGGTACGTATTGACTGAAATATTGTATACATTATCATCATCTGCCTAGCCTTTTCTCAACTACACCAGCCTTCAAAACTTAGTACCACACTTTTGAAATTGCAATAACTTTTAAAGTACACAAGATATTTAAAGTTCACTGACGAGTCTGCGATTCTCACTATTCACTTCCGATGGAAGGCGAAGAGTGTACAGGCAACCCGGTGAGCGATACATTCAAGCCTGATTCACAGAAAGAGTCTAATACGTTGGATGCTCTGTATACATGTATTGGCTAGTATCTCTTCAGAAGGTCGCACAGAGCTAGTGGCCATATAAAATGGCATTCTGACTAGGGAAAGATATGCTCAAGAGATCCTTAATGAGTATGCAGGGCCATATTTAAATGCAAGATAACGCCCGCTCGGGTCGTACAAGAGTACATTCAGGAGGTTGGTATCAACTTGATGACTTGGCCATTAAGAAGTACTGATCCCGATCTAGCATGCCTGGGATGAGCTCAGGAGGCTGGTCAGAAGTCACAAACTACCTCCTATCACCCTTAGGGCCCTAAAACAGGCCCTGATGGAAGATTGGAATATTCCCCAACATCGCCTCCGAAACCTCGTCTTCTGTATGCCAAACCGGCTCGACGAGGCAATACCAGTTATTAAAATGTAAATAAGGCGTAAAACATACTTTTAAATGTTGTTTGAGTTTTTTGCCAGTAAGTTAAAAATGGCATTTTTTTGGCTTTTATCTTTTTTTAGTTAGAAACGTTACTAATATATAATAACCTATAATTTCAAAGAAAGTTGATGAAATTTGCTTTCAAACGTTTTTTATTTCAAAACTGACTTTTTTTGTTTAGGAGAAATTGCAATTTTAAAAGTGCGGTACAAGTTTTGTCGGCTTTTAGTTTAACCGGACGCAGCTGAATACCAGTATCTTACATGGAGCGACTGCCTATCTGACCTCCACAACCCAGTTATTGGGTACACCCCTTGGTAAGACTGATTGTCAGACTTTCAGGCATCTGACTACCCGTAACTACTGTCAAAGATCTATGAATGATAGCCGGGACTAATGCCTTAACGTTCTTTATGTAGCACGGAGGATAGGATTTCACAAATATAATAGATGGTCACCGATCCACGGACTGACCTCGGCATAACACAAACATCCAAAAATTAAAATAAAGAAGGTACGAATCACTACAGTTTCAATATTTTGGTAAAAATAACTGTCAACCGTCGACATAATTATCTATCTGTATAAACTATCTAAAATGCATTATATTGTATAATAAAATAAAATCGTATCAAAGTAAAAACTCTACATACAATATTTTTTTTAAATAGTAATAATATAATAGTGTAATAGTTTATTGTTTTAGACTGCTCAGTGTGGTTTGTTTAAAATTCTTGTTTATGGGTCTACGTTAAAACAATAATGTCGAACAAATCGGTTTCCGATCCTCTTAGGGGAGTCGCAAGCACTGCTATTTTCGTATATTCTGGTGTCTTACCAGGCGAATGAAGTCGCGGGTAGAAAAGCTTTTCTGTAATAAAACGTGAATTTCTCTAATGTGGTTATCGCCTAAAGCCCTTGTTAATAAACTGTCACGCTGTCTAACCCCCTATACAAACTATGAGATTAATCTCCGGCGCAGTTTATCCAGCTTTGTAGCCGAGACGTTGAAAGCCATGTAGTTAGTTGTACACACGAGTCAACAAGTTTAATTAAATGTTAACAGCGGCGGTGTATCCCTTGTACAGTTAGCTATCCAGGCAACTGAGTACACACACATATTTCCCTCCCTCCCTGCCTTACCCTCAAAAAATGAATCAAACTTACTTTGAAGAGAAGGTCAGGATGAAACAATTGATGCGTAGATTCGAGGGATTCAATAAATGAGAATTTACTTCATGTCAGTGTTTTTTTTGTAATTTTCGACATGCTGTTTGGGCTGAATAATCCAGTCCATGAATTTGCTCAACAATATAATGGATATTAAAAAGTATAAAGCGCTTGCTACACGGCTGCCAACCGCGTTCCCGACAGAGGTGACCTTGGTTAGCGACAGGCAGAGCTGTTTGAAATTTGGTCGTAAACCACCAACTTCACGGTTGTAAGCCACCAAGGTCACCTCTGTTGGGACGCGGTTGGCAGCCGTGTAGCCAGCCCATAACAGTGATAATTGACAGCACTGTCCAAAAAATACTTACCTATCGTCGTGCCACCACCTGTAGTCCGGCGGAAAATTGTGGAAAATTATTTTGTTTATGTCATTTGATGCAATGACACCGACATTAGCACCGCGTCTATCGGACTTGAGTGATGGCGCGGACTCTATAATAGTGAAGTGAATAAATAACTATTTTCTTATTCAAATACTTTTCTGTTTTGTTGACTGTACGTCAAGGACGCATTATTATTAGATGAGCCTGGGCCTTCATACTTGAGTTCGGACAAAGAAAGATTGTTCATTACTTAGGGCGAGTTCAGGTAACTTTTTCCTTTAAGTTAACGTTTGCCTATGTTCAAGTTAGCTTTTCTAAGCGCGAAAGTTGAAGATTTGAAAGAATCCTTTAACTACGTCCTATTTTCCTTTTTAAAACATGATTAAGTTTTCATAAAAAAATGTACTTAAATTTGGGTCTAGACGCATTGGGAAATTCATCCAACATCGCTTTCGTACATATTTGTATGAACTATTCCACATTAGAGGCGGGCAACAAAACGCTTTTTATGATTCCGTATCCGAAGGTTGCCAAACAGAACCCTATTACTAAGCCCCCGCTGTCCGTCCGTCTGTCTGTCTTTGAGTGGACTGTATTTCATGAACCGTAATAGGTAGAAAGTTGAAATTTTCACAGATTGTGTATTTCTATTGGTGCTATAATAACAAACAAAATGATTGTTTTTCGCTAAATATTGTACGGTGGTATGGAACTCGTCGAGGGCAAATCCGAATCGCACTTGGCTGGTTTTTTGGTAATGAATTGCGTTACGCTGTGGTCTGACGCAGTAATATGTGCCAGCTTTTACTGATAGTTAAATTCCTTTCTTTAATCCAGTGCAAATGTAAGCAAACACTCTAACAAAAAAAAAAGCAAGCAGTAATAGTCTTTCACCTTCCCAACATAATAATATAACTTTGCACAGACCTAGATCACATATTCATAAAGTTCCTCTCACCGGGAAGCCTTTTCTTCCGTGCCTTAGAAAAAACCTCTGACGTCTATCGTCGTCGTATCTATACATATTAAACGCGGGTGAAGTTAGTGACCCAGAAACCGTCAAATTATCTAAAAACATCAATATCTTTTTCTACTAAACATTAAACTTGCCAATTTTTATGGCAACATATTTTTGGTAACATATTGCACGATTATAATAACAACACAGAGTTTTAACTGTAATGGCGTCTGAAATATTTGACTTGAAAAGTGTGTCCCACAATTTTTTTTTATTTTTTGCAAGTTTGGCTGCTACGACTCAGCTGACTCAGCACGTTGTTTCGTGATTTGATTTATGAAACCTCAGTGGGGCAACGGTAGGTCTAATTGTTTGATGAATTAGTTAAGTTAACTTGCAAACGATATAACTTAAAATTTAGAACCCTTTTATAATAAAAGTATTTTTTTTTCGACTGTGACATCTTTTGATAGCATATAATTGTTACTTAACCCAGAACTCGTAATTTTATTTACTATTGTGACGATTATTGGGACACGCTTAATAGTTGCCTCTAAACTCGTCATATTGTAGATATTTTTATGTTTAATGCCACAAAATGGGAATAATAACGATTGTCGGGATCGTTTCATAGTTGTTAACTCTCTTGTATAAATAATTATGTGTTTTAGACTACATTTCACAATAAAACTGGGATTCTCTCAAGCTGTTTTCGCTTCGGTCGCTCATTGCTTGAATAAACGCGCTTTTTTGCCGTGGCGTCATTGGGCTCGCTTCGCTCGCTTGGTACGGAACTGTGCTCGCGATTTTCTTGTGATAGAGCTTGCTTAGCTCGCTCTTGTCATGTGTAAGCGCGCTCGGCTCATTCGTGATGAAGATGGGCTCGCTTCGATTGCTGGTCTTGAGAGCTTGCTCATCGTGTGATTAAAAGCGCACTCTGATCATTCGTGTCAAGAGTCGGCTTGGTTGACTCGCTCGGCTCATTAAAAGTATTCTCGGTTCTAAACTAACCTGCCTTACTGAGGAAAGTATAACCAAGCTGTAATAATAAGCGATATGAGACAAAATCTTTTTAAATTACAGGCTTTTGTAATTGTTAAGGTTTCCGATACTGCCGAATCCATTGTATTTGCTCGACACTGTGTTAGGAGGCACATTGCATTCCTTATGAAGTAACTTTTCACTATATATGATATTTTTAATTTCAGATTTATGGCCGATACGAGACGACATCTAAAATTACTTTGCATTGAACTTCAAATGCATTTTTAAGCCTTTTTTAGCCAATATTTCTGTTGTTTCTCTTATTCTTGACAATGGTAGTATGGCACCATAAACATGTTATTGTGCTATAGGAATTCGAAGTTCGATACATAGTGTAGAATAGAGGGTCGCGTACGTGCGCCTACTCGCGATGTTTCGTCATGTTTCGTCGATGTTTCGTCATAGGCTAACCATATTGTGCCTCAAAATTGGTACAAATGTAACCTATGTTTTGAATGCCCAACTATTATTCTAGCACTGAAATTCTCGTAGTTATTAGCGGTTGAAATCTTATATAAATCTGATATGTTTTTGTCGGTCAGAAATATTCAACTTACCATCAGTAGACCTACTGATGGTAAGTTGAATCCACCACCGAGCGAAAACACGTTTTCACGTCATAATTGATTCTAATAAAAACTGATTTTGTGATTCTGATCTCTTTATTTTTAAGCAAAAATATATTAGAATTTAATTTATCTTGCTGTTACAACCTTTAGTGACTTCTTGGGATTTGGTCTACTACAACCTTTTATTTCTTAGACTTGCCAGTCATATCAAAGACAATCACAATTTGTTTTAATGATGTGTACTTATCTTGAACTTTATGTACAAGACTTGAGAGCTCATATTAGCATAAAAAAATTACGTCTACTGGGTCTTTTACGACTACTGGTACAAATAGCCTTTCTTTACATTTAATTTAATAAGTATCTACTAACACTCAAAGTTATAGAAATGCACTAGTTGCTTAGAATAACGGATAAATTTCCTATTTAGTTAAGCAAAAAGTTTTATTCTAAATTAAATACTTTTCACACGGCAGTTCTTTAAAGTCAGTGAATTTCAAAACCCGACGAGTGCTGGTACGTTTACCTTATAAATTACTTTTCGTGTATGTCTCTGTGACCGCTTTGTTCTTCTAAACTAACGTATTTTAATGCTATTTTCGCTATCATTTGAAATTTATTCCGGAGATTTCTTAATACATTTAACTAAGATATCTCAATGTTTTGTCAAGTCGTAAAATTCAAACGCTTATTTCGCTTGACCAAGATAATGACATAATATGACGTTTTCGATACAACTTCCCTGACGATTATAGTCGAACGGTTCGAAAGGGATCACGCATCGAGCTCCTCCCACTTTGTTTTGTTATTCTACTTCCGACCCTCGCCTTACAGTTACCTTATAGTGTCCCTTCCTGCTCGGTTTTCGATAATAACAGTAATGCGTGATTGTTGTCACGTAGTTGACCTTTGAGACTGGTAGTTTGAGGACGAAACAAAAGTTTGTTCTTAAGGACCAATTTAAAAACAGCGTCAGTACTTATTAATCTTGTCTTGATATACTTAGAATTTAGATCCATTATTATATCTGTTACAGTAACTGCAACTCAATTTTGCAAAATTATATAGTTGACAATTAATTTCTCTCGCCAGGCAATAAACTATGTGGGACATGCTGTGGTGACTGCCGTCCTACGCGAATTACGACAACAAACTGTGTTTGACATTATAGTCAGCGAAATCTTGAACTATTCTACCTTATACTAAAATAAAGTAGGTAATATAATTAGACGTTAAGGCTCATTTTTATTGGACGATAGCGAACGATTGCGGTATACGGAAAACCTGCACCGCACGTTTGGCAGTTGCTTTGATGGCTCATTTTCATTGGGTGTGAGTTTCCGCACGCTTTTTACCGACCGATGAGTTAAATTGATCGCTACGCCCGCTATGGGGATTCCCCGCAGACGGTGTACCAAGCGCCTTATTGAATTATGATTTTCATTAGTCTAGCCGTCCCTGTCTGAGGGGAGTCCCCGCATGCTTTGTACGAATGCGGGGACTCCCCTCATCGAGTTATCGACTAATGAAAATGAGCCATTATAATCGAACGATTGTTATTTTATCGTTTGAAAAGAATGCTATCTAATCTAACATAAAAAAAAAACTACACAAATGACGAGCGTAACAATGCAAAAAAATAAAATAAAAAGGTCACCGCTTTGGGACCTCTGCGCTGCCGCAAATATAGAATTAATTTCACATTTTCTTTCGCGAACAATGGAGCCCTAGTTCTTTTGTACAATTATTTTGTGGTGTTTTAATCTTAACTTAATGTACTTTTCTTTGAAATATGGAATGTTAATGTGCTTAGAAGTTATTTATATGCAAGTCTTGTTTAGTTTCTTAAGATTAAGTTGAGATAGGGAGATTATAGTGATGAGTTTTCTCTGACAGGTCAGACTGAGATTGTATAGATATGGGTTTTTATTAGAGTTTATTTAATGGTTCGTTTTAATTGAGTTGTGGATTAAAGTAAGAACAAATTAATTTATTTAAATAATATTATATTTTAAAAATGTTATCGGTCAATATCTATTAGTAATTAAACTCTCTTTTTGTATTATGATAATTACTTTTTGTTACTCATTTTATTTTCCATCTGATGATTGTCAATTTTGTTTTTAATGAGTTTTTTTTCCAATGGATAATTCGCAGTTCCACCGCATTGCAGTTGTAATCATTCTAGTTTGTTTTATAGTAATCTGTACATATTATTAATTCATTGATTTTGAAGCAGTTTCCACCATAATTTAGAAAATTTATTAACAAAAGGTTTTATGTGTCAAATACGTTATTATTAAACTTACATATAAAAATGAAATCGCAATAATAATAAAACATAAACTCATGCCGTCTTTCTATGGAGGTAGGCAAAAACAACAGAACGCCGCCGCCGCCTGCTACGATCCTTAAGCCGGCCACACACGCTACGGTCTACCGGAGAGGTCTGTCTGTGCAGGTTTGTCTGTGCAGACAGACCGTATGTCGTAGTGTGTGTGAGACAATTCGGTTTATCGGAGAAATCTTCAGTTCGTTTCGCTATGAAATGTAATGAAATTGTTTGTTCTGTAAATAGGATATCGGAATCACTTTTACACGTCATATTAAAAAATACATTAAAAAGAAGATAGTTGAGGTTGGCGTTTCCTATCTGGCTACTCTGAGAAGAAAGGCCGAAACAAACTCAGAGGTCATAGTCTCTTTTAAAATCCAGTCATAATCTTGATCAGGCCATATGAGGACCATGTAGATTAGTGTCTGAAGTGGTCTTTTGAGGAAAGAACCACACAGATTTGAGTGGACCTGTCCAGTCAGTGCAAGCATTTGTCAGTTATCGTGGAGCTCAACTCGACAAACAATACCAAAGAAAGGACATTTGGGTAGGCTGCATAAACTACTCAAACTGCCAGACCATCATTAAAACTAGATGAGAAATGAAAATAATAATGATATCCACATAGTCCTAACATTTACAATAATTAATTAAAATAATATAATTTTACTTTACAAAGTAATCATGTCATTTTGAATATAATTTTCAACAATTTCAATATGTATATAAAGCTGGTATATTTTGATGATTTTACATAATAATATGGCATTTATAGAAGACGACGTCGACGCACTGGCATTGATAGTCCTTGCGATAATTTTAAAGAATAAAGCAACAGTAAAAAGAAAAGATCAAAGTGGTCTAAAGATTGGTTATTGCATTTCTTTCAATTTATCTATGAGCAACTTATAAGCTGCCTCTTTTTTTTCGGTCAAGGTATTCACTACTCTTTGCTTTCCAAAGACATGTATATATGTCTATATAAATTCTTCTAACACTTTCTTTGACATTCTACAGCCGCACCACGCGCGCGCACAACCACCTTAAACTGCCGTGACCTGCGCAGGCGACCGAAAGCCATGCATGGCTTTCGGTCGCCTGCGCAGGTCACGCACAAGTGTACCGTAGGTTGTCGTATCAACAAAACTGATTTTAGAATTTGGTCCGGTCGCCTGTACAGGTAAAAAAACTACACAGGCCGTTGCCATACACGCACCGGTCTTCCTCCGTAGGTACACCTGCACAGGCAGACCTCTCCAGTAAAACCATAACGTGTATGGCCGGCATAACATACTCCTTTTGCTTCGTTTACGTTCATGCAACAAATGGATTACAACTACTATTACCATCACATTCATCAAATTCCTTTGATGTTCAGCAAATCCATGAACAATGTGTACCTACCTACTTACCTACATAACATGAATGTTTAATTCATCAAGTTAGGCTAGAGAACAAATCAAAGCCGCGCAAACACCATGTCACACCCATGAATATTACATTAACGTGCGGCAAACTTTGCACAGTCATGTCGGTTACCGAAGTACACTTGTGTTATGACCTGAGTTGGTAGCCACTATGTTGGTTCAAGATACTGCGGTCACGTCAGCTATTTAGTTGTGAAAGCGATTTTTAATGTACTAAAGACCTAGTATTGTAGTACACTACTAAGTATTGCAGGCTAGGTTTGTTTAGGAGATGGTGAGCTAGACTCCTTCAACAAATACTGGTTCTTAGTCGCCTTGCATCGACAGAAATGGAAAGAGAGTCATTTGCCCTATAACTTCTCGCGCTCTGGGCGGGCGTTGGACAATGCCGGCCGGGGTTGCGGGGAAGTCCGAAAGGGATATCGTGGCCCCCGGCAACTTGGCAACTGAAGGAACACGGGTGGGTTTTAGTCAGTAAGAGTCTGACACGGCTTCCCGCTCCGCCCAGAGCGGGCGAAGTTATTTGATAATTTCCCACACAAAAAAAAGGGGGGCTGTTGATTAATATTTGTGAAATTGTATTGAATAAGCACGATGGCGGCATTAGTTCCTATTTTGACCACGCGCCAAAAAATAGCTATTTTTTTACTTTTTCTTAAGCATTATGAACTTAAATTACCAAGAACATTTAATTAATTCACAGTGGAAACAAGGAAAAGTGTGAGAAAACTAAATAAAGTTAATTAATTTGAACTTTTCATAATAATAATTTGACGTTCCGGGAAGGACCTCTGCAAGCCGTTTTTATCTTGAGAGGTCTTGACGCGGCGCGTTGAATGTAAATTATTATAGCGTCTGTTCTCATTTATTTACTGTAGCCTACTAGCTTCTGGGAAACTATACAACATGTACAAAATACTCTGTCCGATCCCTGAGGGTGTTGTTAGGTATCGTACTGAGAGTCTATTTATGTGGTAATTTTCAGGAAAAAAAAATCTTTTTTTTTTTTCCTTGGGGACTTTTTCCGGTTTACTACATGGGGCGCGAGCGGCCGTCGTTTAGCGGGTGTCTAAAAGTCATAACTTTAACTAATGACCCTTGTCGAAAATTTTCAAATTTTTAAAGGATTTACGGTAATTTGGTACTAAAAATGTGAATTTTAAATGGCAATATTTTTTTTTCAATATTAATAAAAAATCTTTTTGATAATCTTATTGCAGTACCTATGTGCCCCTTACAGATTGGACAGGTTTTTTTACATATTCTAGATTTAAAGGGCAAGTTGAAATAACATTGTGCTGACAGTGATAGGTATCTACTACAATTACATACATAAACATAAGCTTAAGCCTACTTCCGATGGGGTAGGCAGAAACTACAAACGCCACCTGCTACGATCCTTACATACATAGGTAATCCTTTTGCTTCGTTTACATTCATACATCTGGTCATACACGCAAGCCGGTTGCGGTTGCTACTATAATTAATTGACAATAATTGTAAACTCCACTTAATAGTAATTTCTTCCGACTACCTGAAATTTTTAACTTTATAAAAAATTTACTCTCAGATAATTAATGATAAATAATGTATTCGTACATCATGTATCATATCATATTAATCACGCTACTTCTAAGTATTCATACAATATTACTTTTATCACATTCAATCTTCGGAGTCCCTAAAATAACTCATTTCTAAGCGAAATTCTGTGAATATCTTATAAGCATGTGGCTGCCTTCAGGCATATGGGATGCCCAAGAGATTCGTAAACCGTCACCAACATTGAAACCCTCTTTGCCGCTGAGAACTCCATATCAGAGTCGGAAAACCCTTGGGACAGTCTCGTGGACATTAATGTGAAAATGTTGTTTACACTTTGAAAGTAATTTCAGACGTTCGAGTTTAATATGCCTATTAGTTACAGTGTGTTATGGTTTTAGGCCCATTTGAATTTGTTCCTACTTCCTACTATGATTGTTTGTTTAGTTCTGTTGCCAATGCGCATCCATATTAGGTATTGTTGGATCCCAAAATTAAAAATATTATGGTGATTCTAAGTGACGTTACTATTTAAGTCTTAAGTTTTAAGTTTTTAACCGCAAAAATAACTTTTCGTTTTCATCGTTTTTTTCGAGAAATACTATTTATTTATTTATTCACAAGGCAACTACAAGTAACAATCACATTCATTAGGTTTACTTTATAGGTTTCGACCTGATTATCACCGAAAGCGTAATCGCAGAACATGACTAGCAACAACAATAATAAAAATGACAACTGCAGTAAAAAGCTTAGTTCACAAATTTACAGCCACAACGTCTGTGCGACAGCCCTTCGACACACTTCTGCTTGGACAGGGAATGTGTGACCAAACACGCCAGGTAAAGTACATAATTGACACAAATTTACATTATTTAAAGAAAACAGTATTTAAAGCGTTACAAAATAAAACTGTGAAATACAAACTTATTTTTGCGTAAATATTCATCCTGATTACGCAACCCTTCCCTGTGCGTGGTTCGACACGCACAGGGCCGTTTTTAGGCCCTACCTCAATAGGAAAAATCGGGACCTGTATAGGATCACTCGTGTCTGTCTGTCTGTCCGTCTGTCACAGCCAATTTGCTCCGAATCAAATGGACCAATTAAGTTGAATTTTGGTACATATATGTATTTTTGTGACCCAAACACGAACGTGTAACGTAAATAAATAAATACGTATATATTTAAAGATATTAAGAAAATTGATGAAAATTGACCACTAAATTGAAAAAAAAAATAATACAAAGAATGGTTCTTCACTCATAGATTACAGAAAAACCTGTAAGTTTATGGTCTTAAACTAACATGGTAAATCTATCAATATTGTGCGTATTTGCAGTTGGAATGTAGGTATGGGAAAACATGTATTTCAACTACACTGGTAAGTGTTGTATCCCAACTATGGAACCCTTCATTGTGCGAAGTCCGACACGCACTTGGCCGGTTTTTAAATGAATATTTGTACTATCAATTTGGTTCTTAAATAAGACAAAACCTTTTAGAGGGGCTTTTTATTCCCACTAATTAAGTATAACTTGACAAATTTATTTAAAATTACCTACTCATTTTGTGTCATAAAATCCACAATTTTACAAGTATCCACATAATGTACACTTTACCTATTTACGAAGTTTGGTAACGTTACATGAAAATATAAAGCACAGCTTCAAGCACAGCTTCAAGCACAGCTTCAAGCACAGCTTCAAGCGCAGCTTCAAGCACTTTTGTTGATGAAAATAGGGGCTTAACTTTTATAAGACTTAAATTAATTTAGTTTAACAATAAAACTAAGTTGTTTATTAGGTTGTTTATTCGTTTGTTTACGCACAACAATCACGTCTTTTGACAACACAAAACATCTCTCGAAAATTCTTACTCTATCACTTTCAATTTTGTTACTATTCGGATATTGCTATCCTTGTCACACGATTGAGTCATCCTGAAAAGCGACATACAGGCGCTATATAGGCGCCTCATAGTCTGGACATAGAGCTGACAAACAAACTTATTAAAGTCTACAAGGTTCACTCTTATGACGTATCAATAAGGTTCGTTTCGCCTTACGCTAACCGCAAGCAAAACTATCTCACCATAGGAGCGCAGGATTACGTCACCCTCTATCTTGCCAGGTCATAGCCAACCAAAATATTATGGCCTGCCATTTTATACGATTTAAATAAAAATGGCAGCTCCCACAAAATAGTTGACATAGACATCTTCTTGAGAAAATGGGCCCAAGGTTGTGTTCTGGTTGAATTAAACAATATATTGGAGTTTGGTCAAAACAAGACCCAGGGGCTGGTGAAAGCAACCTTGATCTATTATTCTTTATTGA
Organism: Omphaloscelis lunosa; assembly: GCA_916610215.1. Taxonomy (NCBI): domain Eukaryota; kingdom Metazoa; phylum Arthropoda; class Insecta; order Lepidoptera; family Noctuidae; genus Omphaloscelis; species Omphaloscelis lunosa. The sequence goes on from OU744258.1 coordinate 14,437,221, forward strand.
TAATGTTATGACCCTCTTGGCACAGCATGCGACCTGTTTTTAAATAGTTTATGATAGCACGTTATGAATTCCTCAACAATATCGCATCATATTAAGTTTGGCGACTGGAATAATAAGACATAAATGTATTTTTGTCATTTTAATATATGATGCCGTCATGTAATCTAAACTAGTATCATAATAAAAACTTTTTACAAAATAAACAACCCACTTCCAAAAAAACAATACAAAGTGTAAAATAACTTTAATTTCTGAAGTCGGTGTCTTTGGTTTTTCACTTTGTAGTATTTTTTTTTTGGAAGTCGGTTGTGATTTTTTTTTTAGTTTTTATTTTTCACTTTTTACTTGTGGTACCTACCCCCCACAACTATTTGAATAACACCTATAAAGTTGGACCTCTAGGGTCCGTGCCACCGTTCGAAGCTGCGGTGGACATTTAAACGATGTCATATTTCATAAATAATGGCATAAATGGGCCTTTCAAAAAAAAAAAAAAATTTCTTTAATATCTCACATACAGCTTGTTTTATTTAATTTCAACATCGACCCGTCCTTGTTGAAAGACCCTTTAGATATAGTTGACTACCACGCCACCAGGCGGACGGAAGTCGCAGGCAGAAGTTAGACATAAATAAGTGCTGTACCTAACCCAAAACAACCTAAGGCAATAAAGGCTAAAACAATGTGAAGGGAGGCCTGTCTAAATAAAACAAGCTAAAACATACAGCATGTTACTGTGAACGCGGTACCTACACAGTTTATAATCCTTTATACATTAAACAAGCGTCTTAGTTACTTGTCTTCGGGATTATGTATTGTGAAATTGTAAAGGTGAGATCCCGTCATTTAATAGTTTATACTGTTGGTTATCGTAACTAATATTATGAATACGAAAGTTTGTTTGTTACGCTTTTGCGCTAAAATGGCAATAGATTTGGGCTGGGTTAGCACATAGGATACCTCTTATCCCGATATTTTCACGTTTTTTCGTCATAAATATTATAACGGACGCCGTGAAACACGCCATTTTCATCAGTATTTGACCTTAAATCAAAACACTCTTCTCAAAGATTTAAATCGCTAGACTTGTCCTCAGCAAATTTAGTCATAAGAAAAAGTGTCCATACTGAGAAGAATGAGCTCACACATGATTAAATTGCATTTATGTGATAAGTTTTAAGTGTAGTCACAGCGTCATTGTGTGTCAAATGTGTCAAAACGAATCAGAAATGCGAGAATCTTTTGACGCGATAGGGCGAATTTAACGATTTAAATCTTTGTCACTGCCATAATTTTCATGACAGCCGTCACTGCGGCCGTTAAGTGCAGCCACCGCTATTCAAGGAAACCGTAACTTAAATAAAGTATAATCTTACATTCATTTGATGTTGTGACAAAAAGCTGTCAATTATAAAATTCGCTTTTCTTCAGACTGATTCCTCATACTCATCAATATTGGCAACCTGCTGAGTATAGATCTCATCCCTTTTGCGCCATGCTTCCCTGGTCTGTGCGAGTCTCATTCAGGTCTAAACTCATTTCTGCTTCAACTCAATAACGAGAAAACCTTCAAATGTATACATAATCCTTTCAAATCCTTTTCTAAACACAACCTGACAGCCCAACCAGACAAAAAGCTATCCCTTCACAAAAAGCGCAGCGTCTCATCGCGGTGAGCCAGAGTACATACTGCGACACACCAACCTATACATCGCCAATATAAGTAGACTTCTCATTGTACGAAAAGCCTACACAATGCGAGGTCAGCTTAAACTGGAAATGATTGCTTGATGTATCGTCGTGTGTACAGTCGAACAAGCTATTCGGTATACATGCAAAAATATTTCTATACGAGTGCGTAATAACTTTTTAAGCTGAATACTTGGAGAGTGATGTAAAAGAATTGACTACTCAGCACGTTATTTAAAATCTTCTTCTTCTCGTTTGGTTATTGACTAACCTGGTGTTAGAGTTTTGAAGCCGCCGCCGATGGGCTTCTGACTTTGGTTCACATGCCGTCAAGAAATATCCGTCAGGCATGCCAGTTTCCTCACGATGTTTTCCTTCACCGTTTTTTAAGCAAGTGATAATTATACTTACAATACGTGCATGAATCCAAAGAGCCAGACTGCGCTCGACCTTGTTCAAAATTGAAAGTGTCATATATCGGACTACAACTGAAAAATGTAAGCCCTTTATATATTTTGATACCGCAGTCATAGTCAGGCTACTAACTTTTTAACGTTAATTTTGACGTCTAAAATCCGCCATTTTGATTTTATACAAACAAAACCTTTAACCTCATATATTAAAATCCATTCAGCCGGGACGATACTTCGAGGGTATAAAATCCCACATACATTGATACGCGTGAAAAACATAACCCTGTCTTTGCTGTCGCGCTGTCAGGGAAAAAGTAGTTGCAAATTTGCTGCCTGTTTACCAAATAGTCTGTTCGACAGTACATACGGTACGCGAACAATATGCGTGATGAGTTCTCTTGTTTTACACGCCACACAAAAGATAACCTACATCATCGGTACGGCTTATACCGGGCCGGTATAACGAAGTGCGGACGCAAATTAGAGATGTGTATGATGATAACATTTTGACGTAATGGAACGAAGGTAATGTTCATATTACAGTTCTGTTAAAATATTAGTATCGTATTGTCGATAAATATTGCAGTTTTCTGGAAGCGTATTGGTTTGATGCTGTAGTTATAAATATCACTGAATGTTTTGGTAAAGCTAAATAAACAAACTGGACTATTAATTAATATCATTAATTTATATCGGCCCGTATTCTTAGGATGATATGATTATTATTATATTTAATCAATCATCTTAAAGCACTCACTTTAAAATTATAATTAAAATGATAATAAAGTAATAACGATTAAATTAAATTTAATAATATTATTAATTTAATATTAAAATTTAATATAATTAATTAATTAAATAATAATTAATTTAATAACATTATTAATTTGATTCGTGTTAATTTAATAATTATATAATAATTAATGTTATAATATTATTAATTTATTAATTAAATTAAATAATAACGATTTTATCATCATTTTAATTATAATTTTCGGAATACGGCCCGATACAATATAAATATGTGAAACATCGGAACTTAGATATCCTTCTGTACCGAGATGGCCAATGCAGTTAAGCTGTGACCGAATGGTGGCCAAGGTTCATCATAATCCACAACCTAACTTCAACCACTAATGAGCATAGGCCTCCCTTTTCTTGTGCCAATGCCCAAGTTCTTATGCCAGTCTCATCCAGGTTCTACCCGCAATGATAAAAATATCGTCCGTCCATCTCACCCATTTGGCCAAGGTTAGGCCAAAGAAACAAGGGCCGTCCAAAAGCGCGTTGTGTTGATGATATCGCCAAAGTCGCGGGAAACACCTGGTTGAGAAACTCAAAGAACCGGGAAGTATGGCAGAAGAAAAAGGCTCTCTTTGCCCAACAGTGGGTGATTCCAGGCTGAAATGATGATGATAATGAATATACAATATTGAGATATGAATCCAATTAGAAATAATTATTTCTAATGCGACCCATGCAAATTAATGTCTGCAACCTCTACGCTTTTCTCTGCACACTGCTACGCCGTAGCAAGTAACTACGATTTGCTGCGACTGCTACGCGGCTACGAAATGAGCCGAACAGAACATAAAATGTATGTATTGTTAAATTAACTCGAAAATAAATTGTGAAAGGTCCCTCATATAACGTTTTTTTATGCTTCCCTAGTCATTGTTCGCGCAATTTGAACCCGGCTATCGAGGGAAATTACTTTTTCTTAATAGCCCCGTGTAAACTGACGGGGTCTGGAATCCATTTGAACATTTTAATTTCAACTTTTATTACCAACTCAGGAATTTGTTTTAAGATCTATAGTGTACCTTCTGAAGGTCTAATTACGGGCTATGCAAAGAATTTTGTCGCAGAGGTATTTTTAAAGGGTGAATTTAATTTTCTTCAACTCTGTCTTAAATATTTAAAAAAAATCATAGGCACCTTTAATTTTTCTTCCTTACCACGTCGTACGCATATGCTTCCTTTTCATCTCACGGTTTTATAGTGGATGGACAAATATCAAAGTGATTCATCGTCATCTTTTCGAACATTTTGATTCATTTTATAATTATTATTATGTTATAATTGCCACGTTGATTTAGTCGTTGCAAGCGCTACTGCTGAGCAAAAGGTCCTGGGTTTGATTCTCAGGTCGGGCAAAGTGTTTTTTTTTTTTTTGAAGTGTATAAAGTAATTTTATTCTACGTACATTGCGCGTAAAATTATCTAATTAATTAATACAAAACTAAAAAAAGTCTTAAGTGTTTTTTTTGGTTTTTCCATCAGGAATTTCTCAGTAGCAGTCCGGAGTCCGGGTTTTTGCCCGGTTGCCGACATAGGCTCGCCCCTTATTACATAGGAATTAAACATAACTGGCGGAATGTCTCTCTACCTAACCCTTCGGTGATTACAGGCGTGTTGTTATGTTATGTAATTCATACATTAATATAATACGTAGGTATAAAATAATAACTTTTTTTGGTAGGGAAATTATCAAATAACTTCTCACGCTCTGAGCGGAGCGGAAGGGCTTGTCAGACTCTTACTGACTAAAATCCACCCGTGTTCCTTCAGTTGCCATGTTGCCGAGGGCCACGATCTCCCTTTCGGATTTCTTCGCAACCCCGGCAGGCATCGGCCCTAGCGGACCCCGTCAATTCTGCTGACATCTCTTTGAAGATCGCGTGGAATACAACGCGCCATCGACCCGGGCCTTGTCCTTATCGGACGGCGAGCTACCCATTGCTCACCGTCCACAAGCCCGCGCCTACAGTGGCCGGGAATCAGTCTGCAATTCCCGACGCCCAGGGCATTTCCTGCAGCGGTTAGGGGCATGAGGGCGCGAAATTTGCTTCTTCCTCTCGCTGTCCGCCTCCTCCTTCGCGAGCATTACTACTTTGCAGAAGGAGGTGACGGGAGGCCGTAATGCCTTCTCTAAATACCCTCTCACTCCGTACCATGGCCTGAACTAGGGTCGGACACGAGAGAGCACCGCCGCCGATCGCATCCACGAGTACACGGCAATGCTCCGCCCAAGCCAGGAAGACCTCCATGGTATGCTACTTGTCCGGAGGACAAGTGACATGGCGATCCACACAATGGTGACACCCGGACGTTTCCTCCCGACTTATCCGGAACAGGAAGCTCCCGAAGCAACCGTGTCCGATGAGGACCCGCGTAAGGCGGAAGGTGAGGACGCGTGGCGCAGCTCTAGCCACTCCTCAAAGAGTGGACTTATCGCCGCAATTGTGGCGTGCCCATAAAATAATAACTCTAATCATGTTTGCAAACATCACAGTATTTACGTGTCGCAAATTAGGTCATTTCCTTCGATTTCACGAAGCTTCCGCTCGTAAATTACAATTATTGCGTACACGTACACACGTATGCACCTACGTTGCTAATTTTAGTTATAAATGAAAATTGAGATTATTGGTAACGTATACGTATTTATTTAACTTTTTCTTGAATTAATTGTGTGTTACAATGAAAATCTCAAATGAATCGAGTCCTGAAAACGAGACAATATTAAATGCCTGTGGTCCTTTAGTGAGCATGCTTGTTCTATGTTCACGATTTATCCAAACCACAGTATAAATATGGACAGTATGGAAACCAGGATCGTGGCGTCCACTTGTCTCGACATGGCACCTGCAACCACAGAGTACTTTTTATATATTGGCTGTAACCGACAGCACCGCGACAATCGCTTGGTGTCTCGTTAATGAGCGCATCTGTATGAATGCGCCGTTTTGAACGTTTACTACATAGTTTCTGTACTGTCCATATTTATACTGTGACCAAACCTACGAATTATTTAGCTTTCATATTAAACTTGTAATGTTTTTTGTAAAGCAATCTGATTGGACGGTTGAACATTCAATAGGCATACAGCAATATGCGATGAATCCTAAAAAGGAGGCGCTTTACTTTGTGTTAATTATTTCATCACCACTGCTCTCAAAACGGTGAAGGAAAACATCGTGAGGAAACCGGCATGATGTCCTAGAACTTAAAATTCGAAAACATGAGACATTTACTGTTAGGATTGGGCCAGCGTGGTGGATTACAACCCATTCCTTCTCACAGAGGTGTCCTGCGTCCCAGCAGTGGGAACATTATAGGCTCACTGTGCCTAGAAAGTACACTCGAGAGCAATGAATCCGGGTCACTTAAAGAATGTTAAAAATCTCGGAAACTAAAAATGATAGGTTAATGCAATAAATTGTATTTAATAGACAATGTAATACTCCTTAAATGAAAGTAAAAAAATATGAGTCTCCATACATTTTATTAACACAAAATTACATAAAGAAAAAAACTGCTGATCTCTCCTTAAAACAAAAATAGGAAACATTAAATTTTTGAACTTTATTACGATTTTCTTGAATTTTAATACTTCGTATTGCCTCCTCGTGCTTCCATTACTGCGTTTACGCGGTTTGGCATGCTGTACACCAAGTTCCTTATACGATTTTGGGGAATATTCTCCCATTCCTCTGTGAGAGCAATTTTGAGCTCACGAAGCGTGATTGGGGGAGGGTTTCGTTGTTTTACGCATCTGCCTAGCTCGTCCCAAGCATACTCGATCGGGTTGATATCCGGGCTGCGCGCTGGCCACTCCATACTAGTAATGTTCATCTCTTGAAGGTAGTCATTCACAATCCTACCTGTATGAGGTCGGGCATTGTCATGCATAAATATAGCATCCTCACCTAAATTGACCATAAATGGACCAACGTGATCATTGAGGATTTCTTCCACATATCTTACGCTAGTTAAAGAGCCGTTTTCTATGATCACCAGCTCTGTGCGACTTTCAGAAGAAATTCCGGCCCACACAAGGACAGACCCACCACCGTAGGCTACTTTTTCTTCGATGCATGCTTGCTTGAATCTTTCCCCTGGTCTTCGATACACTCTGTGTCTTCCATCGTGCTTGTAGAGCATACATTTTGATTCGTCGGAGAACATAACTTTTGACCAATCTTCAATACTCCAATTTACGTGGCTCTGGGCATATCTTAGTCTTGAAATACGATGGCCACGCTCCAGTTTAGGGCCGTTTGCAGGTCTAAGGGGTTTTAAGTTAGATTCAGCAAGCCGACGTCTTACTGTCCATGCACTTGGGTTACTTCCTCCGAGGCGTCGAAACTGATTTGTGAGTTCAGTTCCTGTGAGAAAGCGATTTCGATGCATGGTGTTCACCAAGTATCGGTCTTCTCGTGCTGTTGTACACCTGGTTCTGCCCGTTCCTGGTCTGCGTAGGTTAGAACCAGTTTCTTCGTAACGTCGGAGAACTCTTTGTACTGTTGACAGCGACACACCGACAGTCCTGGCTGTATCGCGCTGACTCCGGCCGGTTTCCAGCATTGTAAGTATTCTGGTGCATTCTTCAGGCGTAAGCGACATAATTTCAGCTTGAATAATGAATATAGAGCACTATCAACATGGTTTATGTACCCACATAAATGACAGATTACAAACAAAAGCAAAACCAAATGCTGTAATTTCGTAGTTCCATCTTCGAAAGTGGCCCTTTTTCAAATTTGATTTTTTTATGATATAACTTTACAATAACTAAGAAGTTTTAATACCTTCATTTAAGGAGTATTACATTGTCTATTAAATACAATTTATTGCATTAACCTAGCATTTTTAGTTTCCGAGATTTTTAGGATTATTTAAGTGACCCGGATTCATTGCTCTCGAGTGTACTTAAATAAAAGTGAAAATAAAACCAACATTATTTACATACAGTAATAAAACATATGAAAAAAATAATGAAGAATATTATCTTTGAACATACAAGCTGAATATATGTGTTTATTTAAAGCAGATTCTTGGAAATCTATATTATTTGATTCATAAAAATAATATCTGTCAATATGGGTAGGTTTTCTAGGATAATTTCTGTACTAGATGAAATAGATTATTACTAAATATGGAACACTTGTTTTGATATTTCAAAAACATGGATAAAAGATAAGTATTATTTTTATGTATTTTATATATGTCCTAAATATTAATATTTCTAAAGATAACTCTGTTGGGAAATATTTTTGATTTTAGAACGCTGCCTACCTACTCAGCGAATCGCAATGAAGTCAAGTAAAACCAAGATACGTAAGAATTTTCTGATGCTGTAATTATATTCATGAGGGAACAGCAGGCTCATGACTGCTGCTACGATGTGATCCATACAACTACATACAACACAAATAAATAAAATTGAAGTCTCAGTTTGTAATGTAAAAACATATTTTACTTTCATATGTATTTACTTAATGCATATGAAAGTATATACGGTCCAAATAATTAAAAAAAAATTAAGTTTTTGTCTGTCTGTTTGTTTCGGCTAATCTTCAAAACGGCTCGACCGATATCGATGGGACTTTCACTGACAGGTAGCAATGTTATAAGGAGTAACTTAGGCTACTTTTATTTTAGAAAAATAATTAGGGTCAACGCGGGCGAAGCCGCGGTCAGCAACTAGTCATTATTGAAAACATAGAACAAGAAAAGTTTTTGCAATCTTCTTTTTTTCGTGTGGTTAGTGACTAACCTGGTATCAGAGTTTTAAAACCGCCCATGGGCCTCTGACTTGGCTCCATATACCGTCGAGAAATATCTCTCAGGCATGCCGGTTTCCTCACGATGTTTTCCTTCACCGTTTTTGAATATACTATTAAAATAAATTCTACATTTAAAGTGGGTCAGAATTCATAATTTTGATTTTAACTAACATTTATTTAAAATCCGTCACTAATTCCATGTCACTAAAAGTTGCGTGCCACACGGACTTACGGGTGTTAAACTTTGTTGATAACAAACACCAGTGATTACTGTATTCAGCTAAAAACATGTTATTAAGTTCATGTTTAAAAGTTTTACCGTGTCGTGTGATTTAAAACGATATTTTAGATTATGACTATTAGAATTTAGACTTTGAAATCATCATCATCATTTCAGCCAAAAGACGTCCACTGCTGGACACAGGCCTCCCACAAGCATTACCACTTCGACCGATTCTGTGCGTCTCGCATCCAGCGGATTCCTGCGGCCTTCACAAGATCATCGGTCCACCTTGTGGGAGGCCTTCCAACGCTACATCTTTCAGTACGCGGTCGCAACTCCAGAACCTTTCGGCCCCAACGGCTATCTGAGCTTTTGCAATTGTTTTGTGGGTTATATTAGTTGTGCAATATCGTATAATATGATGTAAGAATTTATTAAGAAACACCTTGATTTTCCAAAAAAGAAAGAAAACAGAACTTACATTTCCAAGTAAAAATCTATAATTTTATTCTCCATTTACATTTAAGTCCATCCAAAGGTTGTCTGTAAAAAAATCGCTTTTAGCAATAAGACCGTCCATTGTGTCACCCGATGTAAAATTTCTTATGGTGTACATAATAAAGAATATTCTATCTATCTATCTTAGAAAAAAACATCTGGCAAACGTACCAATCGTTAATACCTCCTTCTCTACCCTCACTTTCAGAGTCATAAGAACGCAGCCTCCCCAAAGCGCCAAGCGTCGCGCCAGACCGACGCCAACCGGCCAAGGACACTTGGCGCCATCGAGTCTGACCCCCGGGAGAAGTTACATTGATAAATAATATGACAAATGATAGTGGTTTAATGCTCTGGCAAATATCTGTCTCAAAATTATTGAGAATTAGCTTGTTTTTATAAACGCGATTGTGCTCTTTATTTATATTACGTTACGGATCAATGTTCTATGCAAGTAAAATAAAGGTTTTGGAAGTTTTTTTTTTTTTTTTGATATTTCATTTCAAGGCCATCTTTTTAACCAACTGCAGGATGTTAGTCAGTAACTTTCCGGTCTTGGGCATGCACGAGTAAGTAATTTTTTCCGTTGGCTCGTAATTATCTTTTAAGAACTTTTTCTTTCCATGTATGTGGTAGAAAACAATGCAAGGATAATTTCAGTAGTAATCATTATTCTTGTTGCCTTGTTAGTGTAGTGGTTGCAAGCGCTACTGGTGTGGACGAGGTCCTGGGTTCGATTCCCAGGTGGGGCAAAGTGTTATTGAGTTTTCATCATATAACGATGCATGATTACAGGCTGCCACGGCAATGAATGTGATGATAAATCATGCACAGTCCACAACACGAATTATAAGAAAAAGTCATCTTAAGGGGTCAGTGCCTCAGTGTCAGGTTGTATGGTGTTCAAAATATGATTCACGACCGTAACAGGTAATTACATATGTAATTACAGAATTACTAACAGTGGCACTCTGGGAGTGCCGACGGAAATGAAAACTTGAAAAAAAAAATCGGCACCGCGGAAATCAACGCGTTGATGTCTTTTACTCCACGGTGTCGGTAAATTGCGTTACAGTGTCGCGAAATCAATGGTTTATTCCCCATCTCAACAATGCGCCTAAAGAAGTTTTCTCTACAAAAACCCTGGCCGATCCGAAAGGGTTACATAGGTACTGCGTACTGCAATATTTTGATTTGTTTTATTGAAAATAAAATATTATTGTTATTTAAAATCACATTCATTGTACGAAAATTACCCCAAATCCATAAAAAACTTTAAAAAATTACAACAGGGGTCATAAGTTATGACTTGTAGACAGACACCCGCTAAATGACAGCCGCCCGTGCCCCATGTATTTAACCCGGTAAAATTCTCCATTGAAAAAAAATGTGTTCTTCTTTCTATTTTCCTGAAAATTACCACATAAATGGACTCTTAGTTCGATACCCAACAACACCCTCACGGATCGGACAGGATATTTTTAAAAGTGAAAACTTCTTTAGGCTCGTTGGGCATTTTCGAGATGGAAATAAACCATTGATTTCGCGACACCATGGCGACACTTCATTTTTGTAAACGCGATTGTGCTCTTTATTTATATTACGTTACGGATCAATATTCTATGCACGTATTTTTCTGCCGCCAAGGCGATCTTGTTCAAGTTTTTACTTCTGTCGGCACTCCCGGAGTGCCACCAATTTTTTACATGTAAACAAGCCGGACTCTTCACGACACCTAAAGAATGAGTGCACCAGATGTCAGCACTTAAGAAATGACACTCCTGATGGCATTTTTTTATCACTGACAGACATCAAATACTTACCTTTCATCCCCTTAAACAATTCAAACCTTTTTCTATAACGCTGAGTGAACACTAGTCAGCTAAGATGCTTCCCTGGAGCGGCAGTTGTCGCGCCACGGAGGCGCCAAACGGCCAAGGACAAATGGCGCCGGCCAGTCTGCACCCCTGAAATGAGACGCGATCGGATGCCACGCTGGTGTACACAAGGCTTTAGCGTGGGAGTATTGTTCTTGTGGGTGGACAGTTATCCGGATAAAAATGTTACGCTTTTTTGCTTTTTCGTCGTTTTTGTTATTACTATACAACAATAAAGTACCTATTCTTAAAAATAAAAAGTTTCTTATGAACAAAGGAATGTTAATGCTATTGTTACGTGTGCAACGTAGGTATTTTGTGTGTGTGTACTGAAGCTATTAATATCTCTTTTGTGACGTTAGATTTTCTTATTACTTGATGTAGGTTTCCTCTTCAGCCTATGTAGATACAGCCAACAGCACTTTAGCGGTAACACTTGCACTACGAAAATCACTTTCACTTGTTACGACTTACAGGCGCTGTCAATATCCAATTGCTAACTGATGTGCGGTTGACCGTAGGATTCCAAACTTACCCTACAAAATACCTAAGTTGTAGTAAGTAGATACCTGATTGCAAATATGGTAGATATTTTTATGTTTCCGACTATAATTCAATTCTGTCAAGTTTATATTTTAAACATTTTTAACCGACTTCAAAAAAAGGCGGAGGTTCTCAGTTCGTCAGCATATTTTTATGTATGTTCCCCGATTACTCGAAGACGGCTGAACCGATTTGAAAAATTATTTTTTTGTTTGAAAGGATATACTTTTAAGTTGGTCCCATTGTGTCATTTGGTTACGATCTGATGATGAAATCTTGGAGAAATCGAGGGAACTCTACAAATATTATAGGCACACCATAGCGATTTGGGTATTTTTTATAGTAACTCATGTTTTTGCTCTCGAAAAGCACCATTTGGTAAAGTGGAACTATTCAATAACAAACCAACACAATAAAAAGTGAAAAAAAAAAAATTACCAAAAGTACAACCGACTTCCAAACTACAAAGTGAAAAATAACTTTAATTTCGGAAGTCGGTGGCAAAAAAAAAATTGCGTGATCCAAAGACACCGACTTGCGAAATTAAAGTTATTTTTCACTTTGTAGTTTGGAAGTCGGTTGTATTTTTGGTATTTTTTTTAAATTGTTTATCTTTTCATCGTTTCTGTGTCCACCAAAACACAGCATAGGTAGACTTAAGTACATTATACCTGCATTACAATGCACAACTGTCCCAACTCCACAACAAAGGGGTTGTTAAATAAAAATGTTTCACGTCACACAACACCAGAAGTTCTCTGACGTGAAACATACATAATAATAACGAAGTGAGTACGTGTTAAAAGCAAGTTATTTTTGTTCGCTTCGTACCGCCATAAATAAATAATACCGCACTACGCATGACGTGGGACATTTAATTTGATAAAAGACACAGTTACAGTAAAGGAGCTCATGGCTAAGTACTAACAGCTGCACGGGTCTATCCAACAGATAAGCTACGCTTGCCGGGTTGGTCCGTGGATGAGTGACCATTTCTACATACTTACTGAGATTCGTCTGCGTCTCGGAAACCACGTTAAGCCATTGGTCCCGGCTGTCATTCGTGGATCTCTGACAGTCGTAACGTTACGGGTCGTCAGAAGCCCGAAAATCTGTCAACCAGTCTTACGAAGGGGTATCGTATTACCTAGTTAATGGGTTGTGGAGGTCCGATAAGCAGTCGCTCCATGTAAAATAATGGTATTCCGCTGCATCCGGTTATACTCGCCGACTCCAACACAGTTGGGGAAAGTAATATATGATATAATTACAAAATCTCTAATATTTATGAGATATAACAACTGAATCTATAATTTTATTTGATATAATAATCAGTTAATATAATAAACGATTAATATAATTTTAAAATAACTAATTTTTATAAGCATAACATACATTGAATATAAAATTGTTTGATATACCACTCAAAAGACATAAAACCTGTAATAACCATAAATATGATATTTAATATGATTCACCAACAACAGATGGGAATCTGGCGCTTGGCAGCCGCTGCCGCAGCACGCTCGCTTCGCTCGCTCGCCTTCGCGCGTTACGACTCGTGCAGACCAGCGCGATATCGCGGGCGCTACAAGGGTCGAGCTGCCTGTAGCGCCCGCGATATCGCACCAGTTTGGTTGTGGTCACTGTTCTAACCTAACCTAACCCAAATAATTCATCGGCAATAGAGGGGTTCTGGCGCTCGGCGGCCGCTCCCGCCTTAGCCTTCTAACCTAAACTATCCGAGTCGGATTGCTCTGAATTGGGGTGTTAACCATAATGATGGTATCAATATATATTTTAAACGATAGACCAAATGATTTTCGATTAAATAAACGTTATATCCTATAACGTCATATGAAATAAGTTTAAGAGTATATTATGTAGTATAACGAAATTATATCAACAGTTGGTATATCTCACGTTTATTACATCTTGTAAACGTAATTGAAATGAAAATGTACCAAATAACGTTATATGATATGAGACGCACCCGCATAGTTAGTAAAAGGACAGAGAAATTCATTTTTTTACTAACAGTTACAGTAAAGAGTTACAGTTTTATTTAAAGAAAGTAAAGAAATGTTTATTTGAAAATATGTTAAAAGTTATGGGCTATCACCATTGCATTCGCTGTTGATACTGCTTTAGATTAGAGGAAAGTAATTTTATGTAACTCAGGCCATGTTTGCCGTAACAGTAAAACTACATTGAAGAACCCTGAAACATGTAAGCAGAACTTTCAAGACTGCCAAAGCTATGGCGGATGAGCTATCGATAGATGCGATTTTTGGCGATCGAGTCGTTTGATTAAATCGAGTAAATGTGTAAGCAATAGACAATCGATAACATCGACCAAATCTGTAAGAAGCTGACAGATCTTATTGATAGTCAAAACACGGCATATCGAGCGACAATAACGACTGTGAAAAATCTAGCAAATCTCTAGGCACCGTATGCCTGAAACAATAATGACACGAACAATAGTTTGTTTGCAAAAGATGATTAATACAACCAATATTCTTTACCCGTTTATCCTCGATTTATAAGCAATAGATACCCCATTATCAGTCCTTTCACACAACAACGTACCTTTTTAGCACGAAGTACGTGTAAAAACGATACTATTATATACGAGGGTGTAAAGTCCCCATTACGTCCCTGATACGTGGGTAATTTCCCCCACTCTCCCTGAATATTAAGCGGGCTTTTTGCATTATGTTAGTTTTCATGCCAAGTTACCTCCTGACCAAATATTACGACTGTTTACATAATTATTTTGATGGTTTTGGTAGGTATGCAGTTAAAAGTATTTTATTACCTGTACACCTACGATTTATGGAGCAATTACATTGAAAAATACGAAACCTGACTCAATTTATTAACATTATTCGAGTAGTTCAAAAAATAGTCAAACCTAAAAACCCTAAAAACAAAGAGATGTGAAGAAAAATTGCCGACAATTACTGCCTTCGTAGCAAAAAACGCAGCACCTTCAGTTAAACAGAACCTGACTGAAGGAACTGTGTTTTTATTACAAGGACTAATCCGTTTACTTAAGTAACGGCTTCTAGCACTCATTAAGTACGTACTTATTTAAGAACTTATTTAATTCTATCTAAACTCCATTTCATACTTAAATCGACTCTTAAGTTAATTCTTGGCCATCGTTCTGGTAGGAATACTGGCGAGAAATCATAGGTTTTTTTGTAACTTAAAATTGTATTTTATCAGTCAAAAATTTCAAAAACAGTAACAACACGAGGTTCACATACGTCATCAATCTCCGCACCACAAACCCGACTAATAAAATACAAAGTCTTCGAAACCCACATCTCACAGACACTAGCATAAAGTATAAAGCTGAGATACACCAGCTTACATTCTAATAAGGCAGATGGCCCATCTGTATCTCGCATCATTTCGTTTAGAGGCGAGCGGCTCCCGGCAAGGTAAAGTTTGTAAAACGAAAAGAAAACATGCGATGTTTCGCTTACTAGAAACCACAGTGTGAAATGAAACACGGCAGGGGTTCATAATACTTTTTGTTACATAACAGGATTGCTCTTTAAGCGTTTTTTTTTTGTTCGTGAAGAATGATGAAAACTTTTTTATGGTTGTGGAAATTGAGGAAATTGTAAAAGTTTGTACAGTAAAAGCAATTCATTTTTGAATTCCCAGCAGATCATTAGCAATTCCTCTATGGTGACACATATTAGCTGAATCATAGTCAATTCATATCAGAATCATATTTGGTTAGTTAATTGATTCAGGCGTGACCTTGCGGAAATCCATGATAAAATGATGATGTGGATATATATTTAGTAACCTTTTCCGCTTAGCTATTTCTAAAGAGTCTTGAAAAGACCCTGGAAGAAATCGACACGTGTTTCACCTCTCAACGAGGCATCCTCAGGATGACGATTAACTTGTCGTGAACTCGCATGCGGCGTGTTGCCACACCAAGCACCGAGCGCAGACGCGCGCGCGCGCGCGCTCTTTGCTTCTCGGTGTTTTTTTTTTCAAAGTAAATAGAGTCATCTCAACACCTCTCTTCCTTGAATTTTATGTATGTATATGTATTATGTTTATAACCTATTTATGTACTGTTGTACCTACCTATTTTATTTATAATGCATTATGATATATTTTAATTTTTTTTTCTTTGTTCTTCTGAAACAAAGCACCTGCCATCTAATCTTTTCACTATCTTTGGTTGACTGGTAGAAAATGCCTAAGGCAATAAGTCCGCCTTTGTTCCTTTTTTGAGTGCGAAAAGTTTAAATAAATAACCAAATTTATTTATTTAATACTTCAAGCACACAAATGTACAAAGCGGACTTAATGCCTTAGCATTTTAGCAAATACCTAAATACCAGACATACTTGAATGATTAACTAAATATTACAGACTCACATAGCCTCGCTCACGGACATTATACACAAATAGAGTTAATTAATTATAAGAATGTGCTTGCGTCAAAATGTTATGACTTAAATTATTAGATTTAATCCTACTTAATGATAGAAGATAATTATGAATTTCATTGTGTCGTATAGTTTAAATGTTTGCTAGTTAGCCCTCAAGTTTGCGATGCCTGGAAAAGGCCGCTAAATTGTAAGTACCTGCATTTGTAAACAACACCAAAATGTACACTTAGTATGCAAATAAATCTTTGACTTTGACTTTGACCCGTTCTTTTTTTTTTTGGGTGAGAAATTATCAAAATAACTTCTCGCGTTCTGGGCGGAGCGGGAGAGCGTGTCAAACTTACTGACTAAAACCCACCCGTGTTCCTTCAGTTGCCATGTTGCCGGGGGCGGCTTGGACCCCTGAGTTTATCTCAGTTGTAGTCAGATAGGAAATATCGACTCTATCTTGTTTATTTTTATTGTTTTTTTTAATAAAACATGTAAAAGTGATTCCGATATCCATTTACAGAATAAATAATTTCTTTCATTCCATTTCTTTGTTAACAAACGTTACCTGAGCATGCACTTTATCATTTTCGAACATTTATTTCACGTTCAGTGACAGGAAAAAGGTGATTTCACAGCGGCATAAAACCGATAAAAAAACTCAAAGCACTTTTATTACATTTTCATCCGTCATCTTTTCATTCGTAACCTGGTTATAAGCACTAAGTAATACAAAGTGGGTGGAAAAATACAATATTTTTGTATTTGTAGTGTTATTTTTACATAACACAACGTTACGCCAGTATTCCCCGAATGGGTGTGTAGAGGTGTACCTATAATACACCCACATTTCGCCAGATATGTTTAAGTCCCATGTAACAGGGGGCGAGCCTATTGCCCTCTATAGTCACAGTAGACTAGATTTATTTATTTGCTCCTTGTTGTTCTCCTCATCGCTGACACTGTGGCGAAGTTGTCAACAGCCTCGGACACCACGGCCTGTCTTGCAGCCGAAGTGCGGGTCGCTTAGCGCGGCATGCAAACATTAATGACATCATCCGACGAGCTCTTGTCACCGTCGGCGTTCGAACCCAACGGCTTGGCACGCGACGATGGCAAGAGACCGGTCGGCATGTCTTTATTTCCATGGAAGGTGGGTAGGCCTTTAGTGTGGGACGCAACGTGTGTCGATACTCTAGCGCCATCCCATCTTCCTGGCTCAGCGTGCTGTGCTGGCGCTGCCGCTGCGGCTGCGGAAAACCTCAAGCGGCGAAAGTATAATAACCTTATAGGTCACTATATTTTCGAGCCGTTTGGGGTTGAAACCCTAGGGCCGTGGGGTCCGAGTGCTCACGGTCTGTTCAATGAAATCTCCAAACGACTGGTTGACACTTCCCGTGACCCAAGGGCTGGTTTTTACCTTGGCCAGCGGCTAAGCATTGCCATACAACGTGGCAATGCGGCCAGTCTCTTGGGTACATTACCAGTCGACAGCGATGCGGAGGAATTTTTCGACGCCATATTTAAGTTTAATTTTAGTTTAGTTTTAGTCTAATAGTTTTAGTTAGGTTAGGATATTATATTTTTTTAGTTTTGTCATATCTATTTGTGTTAGTAAGTACTTAAGAACTATGTTAATAAATGCACAGTATGTATCAGAAAGGTGCTGTCATATTTAATGTATTGGATGGCCGATCACTGTTTCTCACCAGTACGCCTTGAACAGGATCAGGGGGCCAAAAACGGCCACATTAAGCAATTCCTCTAAAAGCAATTCATTTTCTGAATTCCCAGCAATTCCTCTATGGTGACACATTTTTTAGCTGAATCATATTCAATTCAATTTATATTAGAAATATATATTGAATTTATATTTGGTGTAAATATTGCCGCAAGAAAAAAAATGAAAACCGTAATTTTACCGCATAATTTTTCTTTACAGTTTTTATTAATGAAATGAGATTTTTATTTTTTATTTCTACATCACTAAAATAAAAAAAATGTCAAACAGATGAATTGCGTAATATAAATTGAACGCAGATAATATTATGAATTGTCAGTTTGTGTGATTCGGAATATTATCACATTATGATTCTGCCAAAGTGGCCATTTTTAGGTCCCAGTCTTGTGTTTGCCTCTTGCAGTAGTTGTTACGGTACAGATGAAAATCTGATATGAGTCCACTCTTGGTTAAACTAAAAGCTATATATACATCATCACATCAACATACTATTAACTTATTTTTTTACTCAAAAATAATGCATGTATTCACTTCAATGAGGAAACATAAAACATTTCCTTGTGACGATAAACTTATTATCTTTCATGTATAAAAACATAAAAGTTTTGTAAATAAACTTACGCATAACAAATGAGGCGGAGAGGTAGCAGCATCTATCTGAACAGGCTCCGTTATACTGCGGTTTCCATATGCATTATCTAGATCAGAATAAGGTCAGTCTATGTAAATAAATAAAGAAACTTAATGTTAAACTACATTGTTTAAATATTATATTATTTTAAATAAGCATTTAGAATGAAGTATTGTATTATATTGTTATATTATTTAAGTTTACTGCATCGGTCGACGTCATCACGTCAATGCCAGCTATCGCTGAAAACCAGCGCTGGGGCTCTGTCTCGCATAGTGTCACAGCATTATGCTGAGCGATGGCCGTTTTGCGTGGATGTGACGTATATTTTCCCCCAACTTGTTCTTTTTGTGTTTGTGTTCTTTCTTTCTTTCTTATACTTGCATAGGTCAGATTATATCATAATTTTTATGCAAAAGACAAGTAGTTTTATCTCTACTGACCTACCAGCTGTTTGTGTATCTAGGAAAAGGTATCGCTCCTTGCTTGAGTTCCGTAAAAGGCAGCTAAGAGATTGAGCCAAATCTTTCAGTGATATATCAAATCTGTGTGCCCAGGCGTGGTGTTAAAGCCAATTTTTCTTTTGGGAATTTATCGCGAGGCCTTTGTTCAGCAGTCAACATATAAAAGACTCAATATAATAATAACACTGTGAATATACAACACAAAAATAGGAGAACCTCACAAAAACACGTAAAACAATTTCATTTATTGACAAGGAAAAAGTCCACTTATTTATTCGACAACATTTGAAATTGTGGAGAAATAATACACATGTAGTAAACAGACGGACCCTCGTCAGGTCTTCTTAGTGACATAACATTACAGAAATGTCAAGGGAGACGAGCAAAAAATATATAATCTTGTTTTACTTTATTCTAACCATATTACATATATTCTTACGTGGGAAGTAAAACCAATACTTATGTGCATAACTACGTGATTACATAGGTAGTTACGCAGATAAATATTGGCTTGTAAAATTGTCTATTTACAATTTTAGACAATTTTGTGCATTTATCTTTGGCAGTGACATATTTATTTATTCATTACAGCTAAAAAAAGAAAAAAAGCCAATTACAAGTCTTCGCGTTTAGACTTATAATAGAATGTGTGTTGTGAGTATACAAGCAGTAACATATCACTATATACTATATTTAATAGTTAAAACTATGAAAATAACCACTTGTGTTTGCAATTGAAAAAAGAGAGAGCAAGAAAAAGAAAAAATATATATAAGGAGCACTGCAGCATTTTATTTATTTTTTAATCCTCAATTTTTCGTAATTGCAACTGCCACTGTTTGTCTCTGCATCACCCAAAGGTTGACTGGTAGAAAATGTCTATGGCATTAAGTCCGCCTATGTACATTTCTGTGCTTGAAGTATTAAATTAATAAATAAATAAAAATACAATAATAATAATAACCCCACCGCCGTATCTCTACGTTAACGTCGTGGTGGGGCTTACGCGCTCCGAACTTTAGGCCTATGCCGGAACGGGTCTGAGATGAGGAGCCAGACTAAGAGAGATGCCAAAACCCGCAGGGCAGCATGTGGCGAGCTGTTGGGCAGTAGCGACCCCACGGATCCTTTCTCCCGGGAGAAGTCTTGTTCCTCACCTCTGGCTTGCCTTAATTGGCCGGCTGGAGTGAACACTGAAGAGGAACGGACGTCCCACCTCATTCTTGCCTGGGATTGTTCTGAATGCCGTCCACGGCTTTCAGAACAATCCCAGAGAAGATGAAGATGGTCAAGATCCCTACAAGCACTTACTGGAATACTTCCTTCCTCCGAGCACGTTTGCTCTTGCGAATCTTCACTCAAGCCGGTCAATTAAGACAAGAATGAGGTGGGACGTCCGTTCCTCGTGAGCTGCTTGGGGAGTGGAGAGGTATTCCAATACCTCTCCACTCCTCAAGCAGCTCAGGACATGTTGTCCCCTTGTCGCTACGTCATTATGTGCTAGCGACCGTTTCCGGGGACACATTATTGTGTGTGCAAGTCACCCCCTGCCGTTTCATCCGTGTACTTATAGAACATTAATCAGGCAGAGGCTATAGTCCTTCCATAGTTCTAGGTAACCAGTCCACTTTAGCCACCCAAACTCATAGTCAAATATCTTTGTTTCTATATCCTGCAATAGTCCTACACCAACTGGGGACTGGGAGCTCTTGCATAGTGTACATACAGGGATAATCGTCGGTTGGTGCCTCATTTCATTACAAACGTCTAACGGGCCTCTGCAAGTTGGCTTCGGCCCCTCGTACGCCTTCCAAAGGTCCGGGACCCAGGGTCCTGAGAAATGTCAAAGAAGTAAAAAAAAAAAAACATATTTTGATATACATTCACGCTACTAACTTACATGTATTTAATACGAATGTAATAATCACAGCTCGTTAAAATTAAGAGTCTTCAAATTTAACACGCGTGCAATAATGTACCTACGTTTTCAACAAAACTGACTGAAGTCAATTGATAATTAGATAGAATATTTCTTCAAAAAGAAATATTGTATCTAATGTTTTATTCATTTTAATTCCGACTTAAAGTCTTTCTTATGTAAATTCCTTTTGGCAAAGCTACGTCCGATAGCGTGTTAGTATAATACAAAGTTATGCAAGGAAATTAATGCGATAAAACTTACATAAATATTCATTAATTTTACTTGTATAGTGGAGATCGTATCAACGATAGATGAATTTTTATTTTGAAACAAGCCAGTACCCTAATTTCGTAACAC
This sequence comes from Omphaloscelis lunosa, assembly GCA_916610215.1. Lineage (NCBI taxonomy): Eukaryota > Metazoa > Arthropoda > Insecta > Lepidoptera > Noctuidae > Omphaloscelis > Omphaloscelis lunosa. The sequence goes on from OU744258.1 coordinate 14,458,568, forward strand.
ACTTTTTTCACAATCCGAAGGAATTTGAAGGAAATTCCTAATCCATTGCTTCATATTATGTTCGAAAAAGCAAATTATTTTAAAAAAACAAAACACCCTACTGCAAAAACACATAACTGAAAACAGAAAAACAAGCATTATAATCTATAGAATTTTGGTATTGCAGGCGGAGACAAACCAATAACTTAAAATGAGATTTAGGTGTAAATTTTGTTTCTCTTTTCAGTTATGTGTTTTTCCAGTCAGGTTTTTTGTCTTTTTTTTTAAATAATTTGCTTTATTTCAAGCTTTTTAATTTTATTAAAATATGACTCATTGCTCTTTTATTTGATACCAATAACGTAGTTTTTTTTTAAACCTGCCTCCCATTTTTTTGTATTTGTAGTTGCAATGTATAAATATTATAAAGCCTATGTCACTCGTACAATTAAGGCGAATCTAACGACACCTCACATATTAAAATCCATCAAGCCGTTTAGGCTACAGAGCGTGCCAAAGAAATAGACATCCATACTCTCCTTTTGGGGCAGTCGGGTAAAAATTTTAATTTTTATAAACTTCTACAAAAAAAAAAAAACAACCTTAGTACCTATAAATAAAGTATCAAACTTGTTTGAAAAAAATCCTACCCACTGGCTATAATTTTATTTTTCCAGCAGACATCTTCCCAGTTTGAAATTGAAAGTTTTGATTACATTTTAAAGGTCAAGCTTCCCTCCCTCAGGCTACCTTTTTCTGATCGAATATCCCAATCTATTTTTAGCGTTTTATAAATATAATAATTTTATTTCAGACTATCCATTACAGAATCATCCATATATGTGTCAGTAATTACTTAGGAACTATGTAAATAAACCACAAAAATAAAACAAACGACATCAAATTGACACATGTCTAAGTAAAGGACCATCCAACCGGTCCGCTATTACCTTTCAGAATGCTGTTGAAGCTTGCTCGGATACAGTGCAATATGGAGGCCAATATTGTACCGTATATAGATGCCAATATGTTTCAAATAAGCCTGGAAAGTTTTTAAAAATCTTGTTATTTTGACTTAAAACAAGCTCGAATTTCTAATCAGTTGTCAGACGAATGCTGCAGTTTTATACAAAACGACTGTCTACTAAAGATTTTGAGAACTTAGATTAAAGTCCCTGCTAATAGCCACTAAGTAACTAAACCCATGAAGACTGAACAAATACCTAAAATAAACTAGCCTAAATGCCAAAACAAATTAAAATAGGGTCATTACCAAAACCCTTAGTTGTTTCAGCAAATCACCCTTTTATACATACCCGTGGTAGTGTAACGAAATAATTTCGGGAGGGTCGTTAAGCCCGAGTAAGGGTCCACTTTGTTCCCTAGTAAAGGGTCACTTTGTACGCTAGTAGGTACGAATATTACTGTACCCCGTAATAGTTTGGTGTTGGTGAAACATGCTATTGTTTTTGATGTCAGTCTTTGAGAGCAAGTTTAAACCTAGTGAGTGCTTATTAACAGTTTAGTAATTGTCTACTTGGTTAACGGTTACCTAATAGTCGGCTGGCCACAATTCAATAACCATTGCGGTGTAAGTAAGTAGTTTAATGGACTTGTTGTGTACAAATGGAGTAGTGGCCTTTGAAATTTTGTTATTAACGGTCGTTTGGGTTTCTGCTTAGTGGGCCTGTGATTCTTCTTACCTCGTTTGAGTTACTTATTTTTGTTTTGGCAAAACTTGAAGATCGAGCCTCTGTTAATTTGTAGAGAACATCAAATACCTACCCGAAAAGATACAAAAATATTTTGTGCAGATATTAAAACAATGAATTAGCCTAGCTTTTTCCCAACTATGTTGGGGTCGGCTTCCCTGTCTAACCCGATGCAGCTGAATACCAGTATTTTACATAGAGCGACTGCTTTTCTGACCTCCACAACCAAGTATAATAACTGGGTAATAAGATACCCCTTGGTAAGACACAAAACAGAGACACAGATACAGATGTTTGTACAGATTAAAAAATATATATTTATATTAAATAAAGGGTTTAATTAATGTTATTTTTAAATAATATTTAAGCCATCCGCACACCTACACGAAAGTCTCTTCTTCCCAATGAATATTATTAACTTTTGCTACCGACCCTTTAATTAACAATCTCACTCAGCTAATCTTTAAAAGATTTATCTTTATAAAAACCTTTAACGACGTAACTTGATTAAGCTGTAGTCGAGCCAGCGAAAATCCACTCCAATTCAGTTCTAGGTGAACTCATTTGCGAAACGGCTATGTCACTGCGGAACCCAAATTCATTTACTGGGATGAATCTGCCAGTCACCCGGCCTACAAAACGTTTTGCCTAATCTTTTGGAAGATAAATCAAGAGAATATTTTAAATTTTATTCTTCCGTGTTCCATAATATAAGTTATTTTCATTTTTATAAAATTCAATAATAAAAGCTGGCAAAGGTCTTGAAGCCTACAGCCTAGCCTTATCATTAAAAAAATCTTTCCACTCGCCTTTTATACGCACCCAAAGCTTGAATCGCTCCTGTTTTACACTGATGATATAGTCCAATCTTATCTTACTAAATGTTCAAAAGCTTTTTGGCCCTTCACTTATAAAACAAATATATTAACAGCGGACCCTCTCGTCCCGAAATATTACGGACTCAAACTTATCTTCCTGCCTTGTTTTCTCTCTCTAGCCATCACTACAAAGATATTGAGTCCACTAAAAGTTGTCTGAAAGGGCATTTTATTCCACCCTTTGAACGGGCAAAACAATTGAATGCATGAATTTATAGCCTATACCGCCCTATACAGAATGGCTAGGTACATCAATAGCAAGCGTGTAGGACGTTCACTATTGATGTCCTTGGCCATTCGAATCGATATTGGTCATACAAAGGCCGCCTCTGAACGACAATAAAAAAGAAAACCCTTTTTAAATTTGCATATAGTTGATTTGACGATTGGTGATTTGTCCTGGTCACAACTTGTCCTCAATAATTAACAAAAACCCCTGGCTCTAATATTTCCAAAGTTGACATACCATTAAATATCTTAGGGCGGCCTAATGAGCGTCCTAACGGCGATACTTGGTAAACGAAGCGGGATTTACGAGCGGCGCCGACGATCGACGATGAAATGGCGAATGTTTGCCGAGAGGTTGTCGAATGGTTGCCGAATAGCAACCTAATTGAAGTCGGGCGAGGGCATAATTGATGGAGCGACCAGACAACTTTGAGTTAACTTTGGTGAGCTCTTTTATGCCATTTTGATGGCCGACCGACTTTTGCAATAGAAAACAGTACCTACTTTTACAAATGATTACGTCACTTTGTAGCCTGCAAACGCGTTTCTGGATCATTTATCTTCGCTTAATATTTTTGTGGCTAAATACACAAATGCCAAAGGCCCTTTGTGGCTGTGTGCGATATTCTATATTACATTCTTCAATACATCCGGTATTCATTCCAAGTAGCGCGATATGCTTTTGACGAGATGCATCACATTATGATGTTAAATATAGGGTCTCACAACGAGGGTGAAATACTGATTCTTATACTTACGTACTCACATCAAGAATGTTGTGATTACATATAAGAATTAGTAAACACTTTAAGTTTTCATTACTTTACACTATAAATTGTATACCTACATTTATTTTTTAGAGTAGAGTTTTTTCAAAAGTTAGAAAACTTCTGTAAAGCCCAGCTTTCCGTGTTTCCTTAAGTTTAATTGGAGTCACGTTCTAGTTTGAAAATAAAGTCAAGACCTTACCAGCCAATGTAGGCTTCTGACTTAATGTTAACTCTATCTCCTGGGGAGAAGATTTTATCAAACATGCTAATAAACTTGAATGCAAGCAAATATTGAAAATCAACCAAGTGCCACAATTATTAAAATTGCGAACGTAACTTTCTACACACAGGGATTATGATAAGAGTATATACTTAGTTATTATTTTTAGTGTCTCTTGACTCGAACCCTTGAACCTTCTCTTGTGCTCACAAAACAATGTAAAAGAAGTTAATAATAGTCGTATCCAGCCCAATGTCGGGATCGACAAGTTGGACAGTTCGACATTTCTCGATTACTATGTCATTTCAATTTGAAAACAAATTCCCTTTTATCTATATTTGTAAATAACTGAGAAGGGTAAATCCCTTTCCCATTTGAAATAAGGAATTTTCTCGTAAAAGACTGATACTTCGGTTAGATCAAACACGTAAGTAATATTAGTCATTCTGTATCTTTGTTTACGTAAACATTACCTAAGCTCTCTACATCAGAGGGTTTTTTAGAAAGTTATTTGAGAAAATACGGGGTGTATATCAAACCTGGGGATTTACTTTTCTTAGATTTGTGACGGGCTATGAATAAACCATCAGATCATTTCGTGGGGGATTATATCGATAGAATGGACCACGGCTTCCTTTTGTACGCCATCTTATTTCCAATCATGGATAATAAATATAGGTACCTACCTATCTATACAATAGATTTCATATTTTATTTTGGAATTACCGATGTTATATGCCTTTGTAACTGTGGCAGGTACAATGTGCAATTTTGCAATTATTTTAATAAAACTTACGGATTACTTAGGGATCTGTCTAGTTCCAAACCATAATAATATCAAACAGCTATTTAGCTCGGTCAAGTTTTAGTATAAATTAGAAACTTGGGCTATTTCTGCAGTATGCTGTGCACTCGAGCAGTTACATACATACTGCAGTCAGAAATTCAACTTGAAAACTACATAGGAAGCTATACATACAAATTGGTTGCGAAAATCATTTCACATCATTAACGTCTGTTTAAAGGCTCCTACAAACAGGCGCGACACGCGACGCGACACAAAGACACCGCTTGTCGCACGACGCGACATACCTTTGTGTCGCGTCGCGTGTCGCTCCTGTTTTTAGGAGCCTTAATGCTATATTTTAAAAATATATCACGATTAAATACTGGAGAGCTGCACTACAAATATTACGATAAACATCATTCATCTAAATTGAGCATCAATCTGCTCTTAAAGACGCTGTCATTAGAGGGAAAATATTATAATAAGCTACTAATTACAGCTATCTGTTATAATTACTCTATAAACGTCTCAAACAGAAGTGGGCGAGGAGATTGTAAGTGGATTAGGTGCTAGGGGCTCAATCAATCCATCAATACTTTTGCAAGTTGGTGGCAGTTGGCAAGTATCGGTCTGTTCAGGAGCAGTTGTGCTATTAATGTTTGATTGATCGTCAAGTGTTTTTGTATTGTCTACGTGAGAAAATGTTATGGTAGCCATACACGTTACTATTATACTTGTGCAAGTTTAGACTTGCACCAGTATTGAATATAACACAAATCTAGACATAGTTAATGGATTCAGGCGTGACCTTGCGGAAATCCATTATAAAATGCAATTGAAGTGGATATATTTAGTAACCTGTTCCGCTTAGCTATTTCTAAAGAGTCTTAAAAAGACCCTGAAAGAAATCCACACGTGTTTCACCTCTCAACGGGGCATCCTCAGGATGACGATTGACTTGTCGTTAACTCGAACACGGCGTGTTGCTACACCAAGCATCGAGCGCAGAGTCGCGAGACTCGCGAGAGTCTAATAAATCTAGACATGTATACTTGCGCAAGTCTACACTTTGCGCAAGTATATCGTATCGTGTATGGCTTCCATTACAGTGCTACAAGGCCCTTTTGACAGGAGGGCGTTGTTGGTAAATATTAGTGAAATTGTTTTATTGAATGTATTGAAAAAACAAGATGGCGGCATTAGAGCGATGCCACACGGGCATTGCCAATGTGTCGCGTGGTCTCAACGCAGTGATTTCGTTGCAGTGAGTGCCACATGAGCGCTGCGTCGCAACGCAACGCAGCTTATCCCGACGAGGCAATGTCGGTGTAAGTACTGTCGCCGTCGATATCTATTCAAAAAAATACTGCGCTGCGCTCCCTTGTCGATCCGTCACATCATCTCACCGCAGCACTCCTCCCCGCTTCATCTCCCTGGCCCCTTATCCGATACGTGCCATAGCCGCACGTCGTTTTAACGCACTGTGTGGCATTACGCTCAGATTTATATGTGGAACTACGGAACGTCACCGCTCAGGCGTCGCAGCGCCGACGCAACGCCTTGGCACCGCTCATGAGGCATCGCTCTTAGTTCTGATTTTGGCCATGCACCAAAAGATCCTTGTACAGTTGATATACCAAGGTATCTACTTCTAAAATGTGTGAATTTACTTCCTCCTAAATTCGCATCACGCAAATTATTTCAAAACTATCGAAATTCCTTAGATAACATAGTATAATTACCAACAAAATCTATTTACGATTCATGTTAACAGTTCCCATGTAGTTTATGATGATGTGCAATAAGGCTCAATTTAAATTGCCACGGAATGGAATGGAACCGAGTTTTTGTAACGATATTGTACATAGCAAAATGAACTTTATGTCAATCTTGTAATATACAAACTAAATACGAGCTTGTAATGCGGGAATTACCTAGTATGCGCGAGAATTCTCCAGAAAACGCGCGACCTGTTATTTGGCTCGTGTCTAGTTTGTACGTTACACTGTTGACATAAATTTCATTATGCTTTGTACAAAAATTAATCGCTTCCATTTCTCTCCGTGGCAATGTAAATTGAACCTAAAGAGTAGTCTTTCATACTATGTCTATCTAAACTAAAGTGACGTAAGGTTGAAATGTAAAGAAGTCTAAAATTAAAAAAGTTTCTACTCAAACTTTCCCTAATCGCATTGCTTAGTTTTAAGTGAAAAACACGTAAACACTATTAGAAATAAACATAAATCCAATTAAACAATTAAATGCCTTTAAAACTTTTAATTAATTCTAAAGAGTTAACATTTGTACCTATCAGTAACATTAAACGGTTTTGAAATAAAGCAATAGATAGATAGGTGGGTATACACAAATACTGAACTATAATAGATTTTCAGAAAGGTCGGGTGCGTAGTACTCGCAACCGGCGTGCATTTATGACCAAAGGCCATAGTGGAAGTTTCTTTTAATCATCTCGACCTTACGCATCGACCGCGTTCGGCGCTCCGATTAGCCCTTCACCAGTGAAGGCCAGTGAAGGGCCAATCGGAGCGCCGGACGCGGTCGATGCGTAAAGTCGAGATGGTTAAAAAAGAAACTAACACTAAGGCCTCTGATGTATGAACGTAAACGAAGCAAATGGAGTATGTAAGGATCGTAGCAGGTGGCGTTCTATAGTTTCTGCCTACCCTCATGGAAAAAAGCATGCGTTTATATTTATGTAAAATATGCGTAAGTATATAAGCTTAGGACGTTCCATCCTCGTGTCTCGAAAACCTTGAACGTCATTTAAGTGCTTACTTAATAACATAAGAGCCTATTCCACATAGTTGAGCATAATTACCTTCAAAACACTCGTTGAGATATGCCCGGTCACATGGACCCTAGATTACCGCTTTGTCTACCAACCCTGACACGCATTGTTGTAGGGTTAGACATTTTATACATTCAATCTACCGTTACGATGATAAAGCTCGTTAAATACCAGCAAATATTTAAATTATGGCAACCCTAGGATAACCCTTCTAACTCTCCGAAGTTTATTTTCGATAATTAAAATTTACGAAACAATGTATTTCTGAAAATGAATTCAATGTTTTTGAAGGTATACATATCTATCTACGCATTCACAATACGATGTAACTAAAAGATATTCAAATCCTTATTTCCAATTGATTTTATTTCCACTTAAATTCAGTTGATTTCAAAATGACTTAGTAACAATGTTTGAAATTGTAGCGAAAACTGAACTTTAAGTGTGGATACTAAAGTTTTTTTTTTTCTAAAGCACATATCTGTTGACAAGTTTGGAAACTAAATCGCGAACGCAGTTTAAGTACCAAATTCATGTGCATGTTCTTATAGATAGTATTCGAAGTATTTCACATTACTCGCTAATTAAACTCATTAGCGATTGAAACTGTCTGATAATAACGATATATCAGTCGAACAGATACACGAGAGACCGAGCGTGAATTGTATATTAATTAGCATAAAATCATTGCCGATTTGGTTTCACATTTGTGCATGAGCTAATTAGAAGGAAATGGACTATATTGATACGAATTTGATAATAAACGTCTGCCTCGCTGGTCAAGTGGTTACAAGCGCGACTGATGGGCAGAGATACCTGAATTCAATCCCAAGGACGGCCCCGGCAAAGTGTTATTAGGTTTTTCCATAAGGAAATTTTGAGTAACAGCATGGAGTGTGGGTGTGTGCCCGGTTGATGCATAGCAATAGACTCGCCCGTTATTATAATTATGGGAATTACAACAATATTAGGCAAAAAATGGGTGTAACCTAGCTACTTACTAGCAGAGGCAGAGATTTCGTACTAACGCTATCAATTCCACAAAAAAAAATCTACATCATTCACGCTACTGACACAAACAATACCCAACAAAATTATAGACAAACGGAAGAATATTCAATACAAGGAGAACAAGATAAGTACACAACGGTACCTACAAGGTGTTCTCGTTTCCCCAATACTAGGGTGGAGGATATTAAACACGCAGGCAAATACCCCTAACACCTTTTGTAGCCCCCTAATGCCTTTCACGAAGTTATAAATGTTACCCCATCGACCACGGGTACGGGAAAATCTTACTGGAAATGTATGGGATTGTCCGTTATAACGCACCTGGTATTTTGTGTTTGGTTTTTATAAGTAAGTAGATAGTGTTTTTCCTTTCAATGTTTCCTTGTAGCTCGTGTGTTCTAAGAGTTAAGGCTCGTGGCAGACCAGCGCGATGTCGAAGCGCTACAGGCAGCACGTCACAGTCTGCACGAGCTTTTATGTAGGTCAGGGACACTATAGTTGAGTATTAGGGGCCTACTCTTTAAGTCCGTCAACGAAGGAACGGGCTCTCCGAAAGTAGTTCGAAACCTGGGTATGAACACTACAACCGATTAATTAACTTTTTTGAATGGGCACAAACACAACGGGAGTAGGGACAACTGTCAAATCGTGATGTCATTCTTCTTAGGTTGGGCCCCAAAATAATCTTATGGCCGTAGTAGAAACGGAGTTGAAATCGCCTGTAACTTCGGCCGAAACTATGTACGAAGTCCGAAGTTTCGGCCGAAGTCACGCTTTGTTTCCCCGAAGGGTTGGGCAGAGGTGTCCCTGTAGCAGGCACACCCACATTTCGCCAGTTATGTTTAAGTCCAATGGGCGAGCTTATTGCCATCAACCGGGTATAAATCCAGACTCCAGGCTGCTACTGAGAAATTTCAGATAGAAAAACCCAATAACACTTTGCCCGACCCGGGGATCGAACCCAGGACCTCATGCTCAGCAGTAGCGCTTGCGATCGCTAGACCAAGGAGGCAGTAATTAATATATAATTATTATGTGCACCCTTCTTAAGCAAGGCCTAAAGATACTCCATTATTTACGCCAGTTTAACCACCTATTTTTCGAGATGTAAGTTTGTCTAATGTTTACTGCTTTTATTAATGGAATAGGTACTAGGGAAATCAGCATTACAAACGTAAATTGCCCTACACTACGACCAAACCCTCTATTAACATACAAATTCAATAGCCTTTATACATAATTAAGTAGGTACATAAAAGAAGGCTGCATTATGACATTGCATGTCGATAAGCCGTGCCTTTCATCTCGGCTCGTTTCGTTCATCGTTATCTCTCACGACCACCGATCAACCCCATTGAGTGTCGCGCCATCGATAAATCTGTCAACGAACGGGATGTTTTTATCGATATATTGCTCTGCTGTATAGCTCCAACTCGAATGATTTTAGAGGCATCGAGATATCGTTTGCAAAACGCAAAATAGGTAGGTATGTAAAGTCAGAGAAATTCATTGTTAAGAGCGTTCATTCTAAAAGTTGGCAACGTCGCAAATAGCTGTCAAATTTTTACCTGTTTTGATTAACTTGGCAATATTACTATATGGAAATATGAAATATCGCTAACTAGTGAACAAGAATATTAATATCTAATTAATTTTCAACTTGTAAAACTAAATATTCGGTGTCACAATATTAAATTGCATTTCATAATCAAAATTGTAGTTCACTAGTTAGGCATATTTCAATACTACTATAACTGCAAAATTAATCAAAACAGCGAAATATTTGCTATCTATTTGCGACGTTGCCCACTTTAGGAAGCACGCTCTTAAGCAAATTGACACCTGTCGTGTTATGGCCATTTCATAAATATCTGTTCAAGAATGATATTTGTGATTTTAATATATACAGACAATTTAACTTGTTAGTCGTTTCATTTTCCTGACTTTACCGAGAAATACTTATCTTATGTAACTATGTACAGTAGAATCCGTTTATAGTGACTCCGTCTATATTGACCAACCGATTATGATGACGTAATTACACTACGAAGTTTGGTTTTCATATAAAATTCTTTATAAAAAAGTCGGATATAATGACTTCCCTTACAGTGATATGTCGCTTATTATGACCCATTTTTAATCAATTATGTCCGGTTATAATGACCGACATGATTTTTTACACCTCCGGTAATGTTCGTTGATTCCCGACGACGATCGGCACGTGGCTCGTTTTTGTTTTGCAATTGTGCAATTTTTATTTTGATTTAATATGTATGTATACACATGTAGTTACTATGTTTCTCTATTAAAATACTTAAGTACATAGATATTTACATAAAAAAGGTCTTTTTTTTCACAAAACACTTTATATGACGTCCGCTTATTATGACGTGTTTGTCAATTCCTTTCGATGTCGTATGTATAAATGGTTTCAACTGTATTTTGAAAATAAAAGGTGTGTTTACTCGTACGTCAATGAAAGATAGGCGTTTCAACAAAATATTTTTACTGAAACAAATGGATGAGCTTGAATTTATTACACAAACAAAGCTTTTTGGAAAACACGCAATCGTAGGTCGTAGCACAGTGCGAGCTACGCCGTAGCTTCCATAGCGTAGCAAATCGCTACACGAGCTACGCAGGGAAATTCACCGATGCTGCTTTTCTACACTAACATTGATATAGAGAAAAGATTTGTATGTTTGTTTGTAATGAATAAACTCAAAAATTACTGGACCGATTTTAAACATTATTTCACCAGTAGAATGCTATATTAATTATAACTGACTAACATAGACTATAATTTATAAAGATTTCGCGCGGGCAGAGCCGCTGACGGAAGCTAGTCTTCGATTAATTTCAGACAAGTATGAAATATTATTTTTTTTACCAATCGAATATGACTTTCATTGCCAAATTCGTATATTCTGACGGATAGAATCACCCCCATGAAAATTAAATCAATGCACTAACATAAGTTCAAATAACGTACGTAGGTAGGTAGATGAGAGTGCGCTCTAGCTCCAAACCTAATTAACATTTTCACTGGAAGCGCTAAATAAGGGTGAAATTAGGGTGCTTCTGCAGTGAACAAAGTTTTCGTGAATAAATAGGTAGGTATTACCATTACGCAAAAGATAACCTACATGAACTACAGAATGAATTAAGGTGATTACGTATAATTATTATAATTATTTATGCCTATAAAACTTACATTGAAAATAATATCAAGATAATATATCATATGGCAATTGCAACCCAAAACTTGAATGGAAAAAGGAAAAAGAGCCATTTGGAAATCTATACATTTATTGATACAATTTTTTTTTTATTTACCAGTTTCCAAAGAATAGGTACTTTTTCATTATCTATTTTATTATTATTTTATTTATTATTATTAATATTACTATTATTTTATTTCCTTTATTTATTTTTTTAACATATTTATTACATTTTTAAATATTCATATAAAAACAAAAAAAAAATAAACATTTAAAAATATAAAAAATAGTATCCCACCGGTGTCGGGAACAGGGTCCAAGCTACCGGTGGTCAGGGCTCCTGAGAGAGGAACCTCCTGACAATACGCGCCGTGTCCAGGAGTACCGCTTTCTGGATCAACCCCTTGATCCAGCTGCCTAACGAGAGCCTCTTCAGGTGTTGGTCGAGGCTCTTGGCTATTATGCCATTAGCCGTCACGACTATCGGCACAATGATTGCTGTATCCACATCCCACATGTCGACAACCTCGCGAGCCAGGTCAAGATACTTAATCTGTTTATCTTTTTCAGCTTTCACGAGATTCTCGTCATGTGGGACCGCTATATCAATAATCATTATGCGACGCTCTAATCGATCTATCACCACTATGTCTGGCTTATTAGCAACAATACTCCTGTCAGTGATGATAGATCGATCCCAATACAACGTGATATTGCCATTTTCGAGGACTAGGTCGGGCACATATCAAGACAAGACAAGACAAGACAAGACAAGACAAGACAAGACTGTATTTCAGAGCAAGTTGCTGGTGGATAATCCTGGCTACAAGGTTGTGCCTATGCAAGTAGTCTCCGTTAGCCAGACGAGAACAGCCAGAGATAATGTGTCGGATTGATTCCCCGGGACGGTGGCATGCCCGACAGATGTCAACCGTGCAGTCCTTCACAATATATTTCCGGTAGTTGTTCGTCATCATAACTTCGTCCATAATCGCAAAGACAAAACCTTAGGTTTCCCCAAATAGGTCACCGAATCGCAACCAGGACACGGACGCTAACAAGTCTACATCGGGCCCATGTAAGGCCCGGTAAAAGCGCCCGTGAAGCTCTTTGCTCTGCCATACCTCCCTGCGGTCATTAGTATCTAATACTATAGGTTTGCGCCAGTTCTCGTTAGCTAAGGATAGCGGGGTGAGGCCTTTGTCCACTGTGACCACATCTCGGTGCATCCCCACGTCGGCTTCTAGGAAGTATTCCCTGAGACTGCATACCTCACGGTTGTGCAGGATCTTAGCATTTGAGAAGCCTCGACCTCCACATTTCCGCGGGATATACAGTCTCATCACCGATGAACGTGGGTGATGCATGCGATTTGCAGTCAGCAGTATGCGGACCCTCCTATCCAGGGCGTCAAGTTCCGTCTGAGTCCTTTTGAGTATGCCGAAAGAGTACATCAAAACCGGCATGACCCAACCGTTGAAGGCGTGCACCTTGTTTCCACCTGATAAAAGACTATTTAATACTTTATTCAGGCGGTTAAAGAAGCGCTCCTTCAGCGATTGCTTCATGTCAGCAGCGTTGACACCTAACGCTTCCGACATACCCAAATACTTGTAGGTTTCGATTGAGGAGAGGGATCTTAGTTGTATGGAATCCGAGAGGTGGGTTCCCACGGATTCCACGATCTCCCCTCGTTTAACATGCATGACCGCACATTTGTCCACACCAAATTCCATCCTGACGGCGCTACTGAAAGTTTCGGTTACCTTCAGTAGCTCCAGCAGTTGCAAATTGTTGGGGGCAAAGAGTTTCAGGTCATCCATGTAAAGGAGGTGAGATATAACCTGACCACCTCTCCTCAATCGATAACCTAGCCCTGAATCCTCCAGCAGCGTGCTTAAAGGATTCAAGGCTAGGCAGAACCAAAGTGGACTCAAACTATCACCCTGGAATATACCTCGCTCGATCCTTATTGGCTCGCTATTCCTCAGGATTTGTCGACATCCTGGATAGCGAAGCACCGTCCTCCATTGCCTCATACATGACATCAGGAAGGTGCGTAGAGTTGCATCTACTTTATACAGCTCCAGCACCCTCATGAGCCATGTATGTGGCACCGAGTCATAGGCCTTCTTATAATCTATCCAACATGTCGACAGATCTCTTCGCGAACGACGAACCTGCTGGTTAATGGCCATATCGATGAGGAGTAGCTCCTTAGTACCGCGGGACCCGTTCCTACATCCATTTTGAGAGGCGGACATGATGGAGTTGGTGTCAATATGTTTGTTAATTTTAGTTCTCAAAATGGAAGTAAGAACTTTATAGACCGTCGGTAGACAAGTGATCGGTCTATAATTTTTGGGTTCCGCAGTACTACCTGATTTATGGAGCAGGTGGGTTATTCCTGTTGTTAGGAACTGGGGCAGCGATCCTTATTTTATTTATTATTATAGCACAATCATCGGTATAAACAATTATTCGAGATCTAAATCATAGTCTGGCTAGCAAAAATAATAGTCTTGCATCCTTTAATAATGGGGACACAAGAACGCACACACACACACGCCTACCAACATCCAGTGACTTGGATAAAATGTACACTTGCATAAAGAAACAAAAAAATTAATCATTCAAAACAAATAAGTAGGTAGGTATAAGGGTGGTAGGTACGTATGCATAATAAAATAAATCATCTGACAAAACTGGTTACGACTTTAGGAGCTGTCTCGGTTTCCGTGTTCCAAAGCCCCGAGGGAGTCGCAAAGCTTGTCAAAGACAGCCGGGACTTCAGTTGAGCTTGCCCCTCCAGGCGATTTGGTACAAAAGCCACTTTATGGACCTTTAAAGCGACCATCATTGATATTGTATCTGTATATTATTTCAATTTGTGTTTGTAATTCAAATCTCGGATAATAATTATTAAATCGAACAGCAACCGGTTTTTTTTTATTTTTGTTTCAAGCAATCTCGGTTTTGTTGTGATTAGGGTACATAATATAGTATCCTGCTTTATATGAGGCCTAAATACTATAAGCAATTTCTAAAAAGAATGTAGTAAGTAGGCGAATATACTATCTACAAGACTATATCTGACATGACATGACAATTTATAATTTAGGGAAAAGAACCGGACCACGATACAAGAATCCTGTGATCTACGCAAAAGTGACCGGGAATGTTATTAATTACGAATATCATTCTCCCACCCCGTCACAGAATAATACCCCCGTTTAGTGGAGAATAAAAAAAAAAACATTTGTTATTTTACACATAAAATAACTAGATGGCACAGCGCCATCTAGTTATTTTATGTGTAAAATTGCCGCCACATGAAGTTCAAACAAATTCTACAAGATGGCTATGATATAAATATAACATCGATGTTCGGATACATACACGCTCTTGGACTATTTTCTAAGATACATTTAAATATGAGTTAACAATTAACTTTGCAGCTAATACAGTATCATAAAATAATATAAATCAATATTTCTTCATTACGATGAAAATAAAAATAAAATACCATAAACAAAAGAAGTTTTTATTTTTTATGCCAAAGTGACTGGCAAGTGGCAACTCTCAAACTTTGCTTTGTTTTTGGTCTCATCACATGACCCTTTTATTTTGTTCCCGTGATCAAATTGTGGAAATTCAAAAATAATTACGCGCAATGGCCAAAGTGGAAATTGACGTTGATGACATGCATGAAAATTCACTTGATAACAGGTAATATGCTGTTGAATTTGGTGTTATTTGTATAGTGCATTATATAATGAGGATTTAAGACACCGAAGGTCATTGCTTTATAGTTTTGCAACTTGGCAGTCAACTCAGTTCTCTCGATTTAGATTTTATTTTCAAGTGTTGTATTTTAATTTATCGCATTTGTTTGCAGTGCAGATAGTGAATATTTGGGCATGGTAGATGAGGGATCGTATGGTATGTAATATCGATGTATTTTTTTTACTTTTTATTTTCATTTGTTCTACAGCCACCTCTTGTTTACTGTAGCACAGAATTAGCCCTAATTCGTTGTAACAAGTTTCAATTTAATTATCTGTGTACATTAAGTAGTGTCATGAGTGTTATTTAATTATGGTTATATTAAATTATGATTAATTTTCAGGAAGTAACGAAGGAAGATCCATTGTGCCACAGCCTTACTTGGATACTAACGAGAATTCTACTTCGTACAGCTTCAAAGATATCTGTAAGTTGTATTCTTTTTGAAATAATTCAGAGATTTAAATGTATGTTTACAGATAGTCAATGTGAAACAGCTGTGTAGCATAGGCAGAAAACATTACTTTGGGATATGTTTTAACATCCCAAATATGTTAATTTATTTATTTGCAGAAAATATCGTAAATAGATTTGTATGCCTTAATAACATACATATCAAACAAGGAACCATCCTTGATCAATAATAATTATTGGATACAAACTGATGATTTCCTCAAATACTTCAAGTTAAGTGCCTTGACCATCCTGTAACTCGTTGTGGTCCTCTTATCAAAATGTTCAGAAGTGTATGTGTACAATTATGCACTTAAATTAAATATGCATTTAACATCAGCTATGATAGAAACCAACAGAAGAATTCAACTTTGATTTTCTCCCAGCAGTAACTGATATGGTCAAAATACATATTTGCATAGTTACGGTCAACTGCTATCAAGTTTTAAATGTCAAACAATGTTATTATTTTATTATCACTTTGATTATGACTTTGAATGTTATGAAGATGCATAATTATTTATTATTATGTGTAAGGAGCTTGTGGCTAAGTAATAACAGCCGTATGGTTCGATCCATCAAGTTAGCTAGCTTGCCGGGGTTGGTCCGTGGATGACTCCTCCGTGCCTCAGAAACCACATTAAGCTGTTGTTCCCCGGCTATCCTTAATGGATCTTTGACAGTCGTTACGGGTCGTCAGAAGCCCGAAAGTCTGACTAGTAGTCTTATCAAGGGGTATTGTATTACCCAGTTACTTGGTTGTGGAAGGCAGAAAAGCAGTTGCTTCATGTAAAATACTGGTATTCAGCTGCATCCAGTTAGACTGAAAGCTGCCTCTAACATAGTTGTGAAAAGGCTAGGCAGATTGATTTGATTATTATTATGTGATAGAATCTTCATTATCTTTGATAGTTACAGGTTTTTAAGTTGCAGTATGTACACTGATAAAATGCAATACATTACCCACATTCTGCTATCAACATGCTAGAAAAATTTGACTGAACTAATGGTTTAGTTTTGTGGATAAACATGTCAACTGATTTTAATAATATTTGGAAAAAAATGCAGCTTCTGAAAGACCTAGACAGAAACCTAGGAAAAGAAATAGATATTCAATCTAAGGATGGAAAAAATGAGCTAATGAGGCATTAGGGCACTTTCAAATTTGATTATTCTGCTCTTTTTACAGCCGGAGCTGTGAAGTACAAATTAATTACTATGACAGGAGAAGAAGCTGGGATTAACGTAACGCATTCACCATCTCCTGGTAAGGCCTAATTTGTTAATTGCTATCTTCTAACTTACCTATCTTAGGGAAGGGAAGAGAAAGAAAAGGAAACCTTTGAAAAGATGGCAGGATGACTTGGTTAGGACGGCGGGAAAGACATGGACTAGACAGGCAAGGAACAGGGAGAATTGGAAGGGTATGGAGGAGGGAGGCCTTTGCCAAAAGGCACACTAGAATTTCAGAACTATGATAACATTTTTGTTATACAACTGCAACAAATAAAGGCTATAAATAAATCTTATAACTTGGAAAGAAAGAAAGAATAACATTTATTAGTTTGGTAATACATAGTTCATGAAAAACATACACAAAATAAAACTAAAAAAGTGAAATGCTTTAAAAACATTGTGCTTCACGGCTGCACCAAAATGGTCCAAAATCATGTCAAACAATATACAAAAGACAAAGTGATGCAATATACTATTATCAAATTAGTATTAATAGCATTATCTGATTTAATTCAATAAATCTAAGCCTAAATTATTTTTATTCTAGACCTAGTGACCCCCTCTTTGAGTCCTAGATCTGAAATGAAGTACATTATTTCAGTTACTTATTTCTGAATTTTATTTATCAATCAACAATAGGTAGGGATTTTGTGTAAAATAAATATTAATAATAAGGTAATTTTATATATTTACAGATGAGGAATATTATGTGATCAGCAATCCTGTGGAAGTGTTTGGTACTACAACTACACCTAAGAAAAATGCTCGCAGAGATCCTTTGGCGGCAAAAGCAGTTACTGCAAAAAAGGTTTGTTCTTCTAAAACTCCTTTGTAAAGTAATGAGATTTAAGTCTTCAGAAAATTAAAAAGTAAGCTTGTCAATTTGACAATATAACAGCAACAAAATAAATCCATTTAAAATGCACAACATGAATTATTATTGTTTGTTTATTTTACATTTATATTTATTATTCTTCGTACTGACGCACATTGTTGCTAATAGGCACAACATTAGAAAGTGATAAATAATGTCTTTTTATGTAGTTAAATTTCCTATTTCTAATGGTCTTCAAAAGGGTAAAGTTAACAATACTAAATTAAGCCAAGGACCTACGATATGTCCACCGATTTTAAGTAGGTAATAGAAAAAAAATATATATACAGCGGCCTAGTCCAGTGGTCGGCAAACCGCGGCTCGCGAGCCGCAGCAGCTCTTTAGCCTATATGTAGAGTGCGGCTTCGTACAAATGTCGATGAGTGCGAGCGTAGATAGATAGGTGCGGGGGTCGGGCTTTCGGTCATTAAGAAAGATATCAAGTTTTATTCAAAATTCAAACCGTATTTCGAAGATTTCTTTCCTAAGTATTCTCACCATAAATTAACAGGGCATCGAAAAATTAATCATTTACTGTACCTTTGTAAGGGTAACTTGTTCTTAAGTAAGATGCCTTCATGATATATTTTTATCAGCCGATATTATGATGATAATGATGAAGGCATCCTACCTCTTAGCAAGTTAATTTTAGGAAGCGTTGTGGAGTGAAAGAGGATGAAAGTTTTAAGGATTAAGAAAAGTGTATTGAGACAGTTTGGATACACAGAAAGGATTGGCTCTAGTAAGAAATTCTAGTCGTCATATTATTGATATTTGGCTCTATTAATAATGTGTTTGCTGACCATGGGCCTAGTCCTAAAGAACTGTAGCATCTAGACTAACTGGACTTACTTTGTACGTACTTCGTAAGTACCACATAATATTTGCAAATAAATAAATTGTAAAATGCTAGAACATGATAATTCTACTTCCCTTTTGTATTGATAATATTTCCTCAAAGGATGTCCATTCTTTATACTGTATAGGTATACCTACAATGGTTAGGTTAGCATATACATGCCTAAATTCAACTCAGATTTCACTTACAAAAGCACTGTAATTACGTAACACACTATCAATCTTTTGAAGGATACCTACTTATTGCTAATCCATTATGTTCGAAAAATTTGTCTGCTCGACAATGTAAATAACGCAATTAATATTTTTGAACTGTCAAAATAAAAGCTATTGCTACTGTATTACGCAATTACTCCGCAAAACTGTACCATAAGTAGTTGACAAGCCCCACTTATTAACATTTCTACACTAGGTCAACGGCCTCTCAATCATCAGGCCGCGTTCCGACATACTATGCGTTTTATGCGCATGTACCTACTCCCAAAGGTTATTGCAATTTTGAGTCCTATGCTAATTACATAAAGCATTAAAGCTTATTTTCGCTGATCGTCGACTGCGCGGTTGCTGCTCGGTGGCTGCGCGCGTGCGCGGTGTTTGTGGGAATATTTCAAAATAAGCTTAATGTAATTAGTATAGGACTCAAAATTGCAATAACGCGCATAAAACGCGTCTATCGAAACGTGGCCTCATTCTAATATATTCTTGTAGCGCGATGACAAAAGACGAGCGACCCACAATGAGGTAGAACGACGTCGTCGAGATAAAATCAACAGTTGGATCTCCAAGTTGGCTAATCTTGTGCCCAATTCTGGACTACCCGACTCTGCGAGTAAAGGGGGAATATTAGCTAAGGCCTGCGATCATATTACTGATCTGACGGAGAAACATAAAAGGTTGGTAAAATTTTGCACAGTTATTACGACTTGAAAAACATAGAGATTCTTTATTATTATAATATGTACCTATGTTTAATGTTGGCTCGTAGCTAAATATTAACAGCTGCACGGGTCGATCCATCAGGTTAATAACGTGCCTCGGAAAGCACGTTAAGCCGTTGGTCCCGGCTGTCATTCGTGGATCTTTGACAGTCGTTACGGGTCGTCAGAAGTCCGAAAGTCTGACAACCAGTCTTGCCAAGGGGTATCGTATTACCCAGTTACTGGGTTGCGGAGGTCCGATAGGCAGTCGCATGTAAAATACTGGTGTTCAGCTGAATTCCAGTATTTTCAGTCTAACCAGATGCAGCTGCATGCGGTCAGACTGGAAGCAGACCCCAACATAGTTGGGAAAAGGCTAGGCAGATTGATTGGTTAATGTTGATGTATTCAACACATAAACCTTCCGGAATAAATTCTTAAAGATGGGGAAAACAGTAATAAAATCCGTTGCGTAGTTAGAAAAAACAACGCGGTTACACAAACGGACACGAAAAGCGAATTTAATATTTATAATTGTATAATTTACTGTCTTTGTGAGTATATTACCTACTCTTTTACCTTAAGTACTTATCTTTTTACTATAATATTTATATCGTAATAAAATGCTACACTACTATTTTTCAATACGGTGATTCAGTGTATTTATGTAACCTATCGCCAATGTTGTGTGATAGTGTAGATAACAATGACATCGCAATGTTCGCAGTTTCCTGAATTATAAACGTTGATACTGTTTGACGTAAGAGATATGAGATATAAACAATCAATCAAGTACAATACGCGCCACGAAAGATGAGACTTGACCGCGCCTCCCGCCGCTCCTTCCACCGCCCCAATGACGCCCCGGCGCGGACTTCATACCTCTAAAGAGACCCATAAATCGTCTACTGCGCAAGTCAAACCAAGTCGTGTGTCAAGTCTCATCTTTAGTGGCACGCACTGTAATAATCACTGGAACGAAATATACACGAGATTATCCTGCTGTATCATTTGTAAAACATAAGGCGGTAAAACAAAATAGTATTCAATGCTATTCTTGGAGTTCCCGACATAGTTTCGGATTCAATTGCCCCCCCTATTACCCGACTACAGCAAATCAAAGGAAGGTTATGATTTTAACAGGCTATGTATGTATGTTCATGTGTTCTCTCATAACTTTTAAACTACTCATCGTATTTTGACAAGAGGTATGAAGCGTCACGTTGTTCATGACGCTATAATAAAATCTACGGCTATACGAACATCGGTTTTATTTTAAACTTAATTCTAAAACACTAAATTAATTTTCATTCATATCATAATAATTTATAAAAAATCGATATCGAACCCTTGTTTATACCTTTTTAGTTTGCCTTTTTTGGTCATAGGTCGGTTTTAGTTTTTTACTTTCTTTTTTATCATTAAGTAAACAAGCATTGTCATGGAATTGTCTCAAAAAAACATTACCATTTTTTCAGATTAGAGAAACTAGAAGTTGAGAACGAGAAACTCGTGCTAGAAATATTAAGACTCAACCAAGAACTAAGCGAGGTGCGTAAAGAGAACAGCTCTATGCGCAACCAGCTTGCCGACAACTGTATAGTGTTATCCCATAGGCCAAAGGGTCAGAAATCTTAGTTCAAGTTTATAGTGAAGTGTAGAACTTGATGACTGACTAAACCAAGGTGCTGAAAGCTGTGTTTGTGAAGTGACAACTGAATGATTAAGCTAAGTACACATTGGAATCAATACTATCGTTATGACGAGCCGGATGAGTTTTGTTTATTTTTTTTAGGCTGGTAACACTCAATCTCTCTTCGGGCCACATGAGATTCCAGAAGCCATTTTGGGCCTAGCACTTCATGATTATTATGTTATAAAACTGGAATGGCAAATAGGGCAATAGACAGTATCAACCAGCTATCTAATTGCATAACACATTTTCGTAAATCGTTTCATTTTGACAGTTCGACAATATTCATTGCGTTATTTACGTTGTTGAGCAGATTTTTTTTTCGAACTTTTGAAGCTGTGTATTAGCAATCTTTTAAAAAAAAAATGATTCAGATCGTGTAATACGCAATTAAGGTGCTGGCTATTTATAAATAAAATATTTTGTGGCCCGAAAAATAGTTGAGAGTGACTGAAGTAGAGTAAAGCTGACGAAAATGTAAGACAGTTGCAATCAGTGGCGGATTTTCCCGAGGCCCGGGCCTAGGCCGGGCAAAAATAAAGGTCGGCCCAATTACGCCTGCGGCTGACAATATCTCAGCTCAGTAAATAATAGAGCTATGACGGCTAAGGGCAAGCACGCACAAGGTAGCCTGGTTGCGACGGCCACGCTGCCTTGTAGCCAATAGGTAACAAATAATGTAACAATTTCGAGCTCGCTTCGGTCGCTCTTGCCTTCTAGTTTAATTAGATTAGGTTATTAGCTTGTTTGCATAAGTTGACAAAGTTATTCTTTGTATGAATGTACAAACGAAGACTTAACATGTACGAGGTGAAGTATAAAATTTATCGAGCTCGCTTCGTGGAGCTGAAGATATATCCCCCGAAAATAAACCTGCCGGCGCCCATATAAAATAAGTATAAATTACTAACGCCTACTACTAAACGGCCTAGGGCGGCCGAGACTGCAAGTCCGCCTCTGTTTGCAACGACAATAAAGTTGAATGCATGTTCATAATTAAGTTGTTAGCCTCGTTACTAATAAATAGTAAATCATAGATGAACCAAATAATGGATATTTTCAAGGCAGCTGACGAAGTATTGTGTCCATGTGAATTTCAAGTTTATTTTGTCCTATTATTTTAATTGCATTATGATTCCATAATGATTTGTTGTTATTATTTTCGTTTTATGAATATAATTAGTTAATGTTTTAAACTCTGATGGTTCTGTGAGTTGATTTGATGTCTATGTTGCCAAATTATATCACATGGGACTTATTTTTTTTTAATTTATACATCATGTTCAAGGGATGGTAAACCTATGGCACCGAATGTTGTAAAAACATGTTCAAAATCAATGGTCAATAATTTTCTTTAGTTATATTTTTTTGGTCTTCTTTTCATAAAGGTTTGCTATCTCTAAATTCACTTGCATCTCTCATTGCTAATACTGTTACAACCAGTAAAGAATGTAGTCAGAATACATTAATAGTAATTTAAATAGATGTGTCTGTGATGATGGCACTAAACTTTAGACAACTAAAGAATTAGCTTTAAGGAATTCAATCCAAAAGAATATATTTGAAATTGGATACAGAAATTATGTAAGTTAATGTTATAATGACACATGTAAGGTGTTTATAGACGGATTGAATTACAACCGCAGAATGAAGATTGGATGCTTGTGGCACAAACAAGGGGATCTTAAGTCATGTTATAGTAATGTGTAAGGGCCCAAACACGTACCACAACCACACCACATCGTAGCCACAAAATGTGAGCAAGCAGTGGTTACTCAGAGTTGCGACATATTTGAAATACTTGTATTTAAAATGCTAATACAAAATGCAAAATACGTATTTTATATTTAAATACATTTAAAAAAAAAGGATTTTGCATTTTATTTGAAATACTTTTCGAGATGTATTTTATATTTGTAAAATGCAAAATACTTTACTGCTAAGTTTCGCCAACATTACCACTAAAATTTTCATGAAAAAAAGCCATTACAGGCGCTGCAAGTGCTGCAACCTTGCGAGTCTGTGTGCAAAGTGACAAAACAAAATGAACATTTACATTATCTGTGGAACATGACGCTACGCGCTACGCCCTGTATCCAGATGGTTTTACTTGGATTACCGTCTTGGGTTCGACGCCGTTAATAGTGTTTATTATCAAAAAGAAAGTGTTGGATTTTTAACAAATTTAATCTAAAAGTATTTTGAAAATACGTATTTTGCATTTAGTATTTAAAATACTAAAAGCAAAAGTATTTTGCATTTGAAACGGTAAATTAGAAAATATTTGCATTTTGTATTTAAATACTATTTTTATTCTATTTTGTACATCTCTGGTGGTTACATGTGAATAGTGTCGCTGCAGCTTTTTGTAGTTACGTTGTGGTAATGTGGCGGCATCTACATTGCCACATACGAACTACGCATCACACTGACGCCACATGAAATACTGCATCGCGCAAGCAGGGCTTACCGCACGATCAGCATATATATTACTTCCCGACATCAATCATTGGGCAGTTGCCCATCAGACACGACATCCATCTGCATGCGTAGCATGACCGCCATAGAAACGGGTTTTGTCGACGGAAGAATAGACAAAATGACAGATCATGATTGTTTATCTGTCATTTTGTCTATTCTTCCGTAGACAAAACCCGTTTCTACGGTGGTCATGCTACGCGTGCTGGTCGGAGAATCCTCCCTTTTCTATAGAGGATGAGTGAACTTTATACCTTTATTTTGTACCTCTATTTATAGTAACTGCAAAATTTCGATGTGGTTGCGATGTCGCCTTGATGTAGTCGGTATCGCCAACACTGTTGATTTTGACGGCCAAATGTGGACCGTGTGAATAGACTATTCATTTTCATACCAAATTAGCGCCCGACCACGTGGTTTCATTGTGGTACGTGTGATCATGATCAAGCACGTAATCAAAAGCCATACTTGACAGTTTTGTTTGGTTCCAAATACCACTCACATTGCGTTGTTATAAGTTAAGAAAAATACAGAATTTTGTCGATGGTGACACGATAATAGTGACTATATGATTTTCCTTGATTTTCGTGCTGGGGTACTTGATAATTTTGCACTTGGGAAGTTTGAGTGCAGTCCGTCTGTACACGCTAGGTTGAAATTTTCGAAATTGACGAAATGACGTCTCTATGGATTTTTTCTGGCACTAGTTAAACCTGAACAAAAATTCTATTTACTGCTGGATCCCATTTGCACTGAATGAGGGCTAATTAATAAACAACCAATTACAAATTATTATTTTTTCTCTTCCTTCGTGCTAGTGGGTCCAAAATCTTGTGTGAATGTTCTAAAAATAAACGTATGTTCTAGTTATACATTTTTATATGATACTAGTTATAGAAACTTACAGAATGTGTAAGTAATAAATAGTTCTAAATTAGGGTATACTAGCTTTAAGAGTTGATTTGTTCTTATTTAACAATTGGCTTACAATTGACTGCATTTAAATCCTCTTAAAAATGAATCACATACAAAACTTAAAACTGGTCATGTTACAGGATAAATCAGTTGGTATTTTGTATATTTTTTTATGTAGCACAGTCCTACTTGAATATAATCAGGTGTTGTTGAGACTTTGTGTTTTATTGTTTTACACCTTCAAAAAAACGTGGTTAGTGAACGATATTTTATTAAGTTAGGGCGAATTTCGACAATGAAACTGAACGCGATCAGCTTAACCAAATCGCGTTCAAGAGCTAGTGTTATCATTACTCTGGAATATTGGACACTGACAGCTCTTGAACGCGTTTTAGATGTGCTGACCGCGTTCAGTTTCATTTGTGAAGTTCGCTTTTATTCTGCAACTGAGTCACACTTGAACAGTTAGCACAAACATAGACGGAGCGATAGACGAGTCGCCGGTAGCATAGCAAATTATAGTTTGACCGAGTCCGCTGTTCCGCGCCTCAGGAATGCGCGGCGAGGCAGGGGGCAGCGTTGAAGGGTTAGCGGCGGGACGGCGTGAGCGTTGACGAATGAGCGGCCTGCACTGCCCCCGTCCCGCCACGCACATACCTAATACGCGGAACAGCGGATTTAAAACAACTTTTTGTTGATTTAAATTGACGTTACAAATATCAACAATAAAAGTGTAAATAAAGGTGATTTTAGATTACTACTCTTTTACGGCCGAACCCAACAACCTATTTTCAGTAAAATACAGATCGCTATTGATGGTAGGCAGTTTAATTCTAACTGTCATTGAATGTCGTCCCACAATTCGGTAAGATTCCTTATTCTCTGACAGATTATTGGGACGATAAAACCACAGAGACAGATTTTTCTATCTCCAGTATGCCAAAACTGATGAAAAATAGATTATTGGTTTGGGCCGTTAGTTGATGTACATCTCCAATGCTCCAATTCGATTTAAGAATGATGCTGAAGTCAGATATCAAAGAAAAAAAAAAGGTTTAGATTATAATCAAACATTTATTTTTCTTGTGTTTTCTAATTACTTCTTTCTGTTTCTAAGAAAGGTAACTGTTGTCTGATCGTAGCATCACTGCCTTTTGCATATATAACTGTAACTTCTTCTTTTTGAACTTCTACTTCTGCATTTTCTTCTTGTTCCTCTGGTATATTTCCGGTTTCTAAGAAAGGTAACTGTTTTCTGATCGTAGCATCACTGCCTTTTGCATATATGACTGTAACTTCATCCTTTTGAACTTCTACTTTCTCTTTCTTGTCTGTTTTCTTTTTTTTCTTAGCTTTTTTTACCTTCCTACAGGATTTATTCTTTATGTGGTTTATTAGATCGTATTTTTTTATACACTTCAAACCACAGTAGTCGCATTCGAAGAATTTTTCACCTGAAATTAAAACCAGTTGCAAATTAATACAAAAAACCGTAACATTTTGGAACGAATCTATGGTTTAGTCTGCGCGTGACTGGTTGTCACCGCCTGAGGTATGTGAGCGGTGAGACGGGGAGGAAGCCATTGACAAAATTGGCTTGGCCTTTGTCAACCTCCCCGTCTCACCGCTCACATACCTCAAGCGGTGACTACCAGTCGCGCGCGGACTATAGTAAGCTAACCTAAACCTGACGTGAGGTCTACTAAAATGTTGCAGGAATCCAGTGCCATGAAATAATATGATGGGTAAATATTGAGTTAAATACTTAAATGTACCGTTACTTACCAAGATGTGTAAGAATGTGTCTTAATAAAACATCTCTGCGAGCGAACAACTTCGGGCAAAATGTACACGAAAATGGAGTATCGCCGGTGTGTATCCTGCAAAAAAAAAACAGTAAAATATTCAGCTATCATTTTGCTTGCAGATAAAACAAGAAAGATTGCTGTCTGGTTCTACTGAATAGCTGTGTAAGGTTGAACTACTCCCTTAATTATGTGTATTTTCAGACTAAAACGTAAAATATAAAAAAAAATTGACGAGGCAACCGAATGAAAATGCTATTGCTTTGAAGTTTATATAAATATAAAATATAATATAATTATATAATATAACTATATTATATTTATATAATTTAAAAAATGACCATTCGAAACATGCGGGCCGTTTGCGCACTCGCGAAATTAGAAAAAAAAAAGTTATGAGGCAACTGCTCTAAAACTGGTGAGCTTATTTATTGGTACCACCATATGTTTAAAAAAAAATACCATCCGATCCTGCTAGATAGTTTCTAAGAAACAACGCTTCAGTCGCCAAAAAACCCTTTTTTTGCGAATTTTAAAACAAAAATCGGCCAACCGGTTGCCTCTCCGATTAAATTTTACGTAACTATTGTAGCTGGGAGCAAGGCTAACCAGGGTAAGCACAGATGTGTCATTTTCGACACGGCAGCCTAAAAAAGGGACTCTTGCGACACAATACAGTGCAATTCAGGTCGCACTGTGCTAACTACAGTTATATTCACCTAGAAGTTGCCTCTCTTTCTACTGCGTACAGATGTTCTATGTCACGAAGTCCGTTTGGCTATGAATGTTGTCAAGCGTGCACATTGTTTTTGTGTGCGTAACCTCGAGAGCGCTCAGTGTCGATAGGGACACGGTCCGGATCAGTAGTGGTTTTTAGTTCGCGCCAAATTGTTTCACGGAGTAAGGTCAGCATGGCAACAAAACGAAGAAGAGTTGTCCATAGTGAGGTAATATTTATTTATACGTTTTCAATTAAAATGTTATACAAAGATACTTAATATAGCAATAGAAGTATTTATAAAATGAATGTTTTTTTGTGTTATAAAATGTTTATATTACTTAATTATTTTGATTACATTTTGTTTTAGGGTCGAAACATGATAGCTAGTGTTTATCATTTTCTGCGAGAAGAATATGAATTTACAAAATCATTAATGGAACTCAACTGTGATTTGTCTCATTTACGAGACATTACACGCCGTACAGCTGAAGCTACGGGTGTGAGCCAAAAACAGTTCAAAGAATATTAAAAGAAGAGAAGGAATTGCCATCCACTTCATCAAAATTCACTTCACCTATGAAGAAAAGGAGAAAGCGAGATAATAAAGTGGATATAGATAATTTTACAGCCGATGTGGTTCGCAGTACTGTACAAGATTTCCATATTGTCCATAAAGAAATTCCAACATTAGCTAAGTTAAGAACAGCATTGAATGAAAAAATCGGATTCGAAGGTTGTTTAGAAACTGTTCGCAAGTTACTGTTGAAATTAGGTTACAAGTGGCGCAAAACAGAGAACAACCGTAAAGTCTTGACGGAGCGTCATGATATACAAATGTGGCGTTTAAAATATTTAAAAAAAATAACAGAATACCGCTCTCAAAGTCGGCCCATTGTCTACACCGATGAGAGCTACGTCCTTTCGACACACGTGCGAAACAACACCTGGGCAAAAAAAAAAAGGAAAGAACTCCGTTTTAAAAAAAAATTAGCACAGGCACTCGCTTTATTTTAGTGCACGCGGGAACCAAGGATGGTTTTATTGAAAATGCTTCCTTGGTTTATAAGGCCAACTCAACAGCTGATGATTATCATTCAAATATGAGCTATAATAACTATGTAAAATGGCTAAATGAAAAGTTGCTACCCAATTTACTTCCGCGCTCTGTCATTGTCTTAGACAATGCATCTTATCACAACACACGGGCTGAACGACTACCGACGCAATCTACAAAGAAAGCCGATATGCAGCAATGGCTCAGGGATAAGGGTATAGCATTTGATGAATCTCTTCTTAAATTGGATTTGTAAGATACAATCGGGCTTTGTACAAGAAGTACAAAGCCCAACACGTAATCTACAAGATTGACGATTTTATAAAAA
Organism: Omphaloscelis lunosa; assembly: GCA_916610215.1. Taxonomy (NCBI): domain Eukaryota; kingdom Metazoa; phylum Arthropoda; class Insecta; order Lepidoptera; family Noctuidae; genus Omphaloscelis; species Omphaloscelis lunosa. The sequence continues at coordinate 14,487,301 of OU744258.1, forward strand.
GCAAGGGTTTTGATGTCTTACGCCTTCCCCCTTATCACCCAGAATTAAATGCGATTGAAAATATTTGGGGGATCGTTAAAAATTATGTCGCATCTAAAAATATCGAGCAAAACATGACGAATACGGTAAGACTGATCAATGAAAGTTTGGGCCAAGTTAGCAGTGATACGTGGCAAAATACTTGTGCTCATGTTGAAAAAATTGAAAAAGACTACTTGAAATATTTTGATCTCGATTTTGAATTTATAATCAATGTACAAGATGATTCTGACGACAGCAAAACGGAATCGGAAATCGAAAATTTATCTGATAGTGATTGAAAATACTGAATAGTCTACTTGTTTCGTTTCCATTCTGTAACACCAATGCTTAATTAAATGCCTACATATTCTTAATATTTTTGTATTTATTGCAACCTAATCTAATTTATTTACAAAATGTATATACTTTTAAAACTAAAATTTTATTTAGATTATTAAATCTCGACTTGAATATATATCAGATTTTTTTGCTAACGTTACCTACTTTTACACACACAAGCGCGCTTGTCGGGATACGTCACTACTACAATTAAAGCCGAACGGACTTCGTGAAATAGAATATCTGTAACACCTATTATAATACCTTCTGACTATGTTTCGCTCACTGAATTGGCCCGACAATGCGAGCCCGCCACGTACTTGTAGTTTCATACCTAAAATGTGGAGGGCGCACTCCGCATTTTAGGTATGAAACTACAAGATCTATTCTGTGGCCTGAATGGTTGTAAATTTTTTCTATTTTCTTAATGTGCCTCAACAAACTTCGTCTTTCGTCAGTCGTCGGATTTCTATCAGTTACCCTTTCCACTTGGTGTAGACCGAACGCTCACAATCGACTTGGAAGTATATAGGGTTGTTAATACAATTTTAACTTAATGTTATTTATTCAAAAAATAGGTGGAAAGCTGCTAAAGTAGCAGATAGGAAAATAGTTTTACAGCTCTATATAGTTCACACGGAAATCAAAACAAAACAACAATAAAGTACTTAGTTCTGAACTCAAATTATTATACACGATAAATCTAATAATTGGTGGACAAGGAAATTAGCATTCGTTTGTATTCGGAAATGCGATAATTCCCGAGAAACATTTAGAAAATAGAAATACTGTAAATAGATATGTTGAGCCAATATAGATCAATCCCGCCTCTTAACTTCAGTTCAGTCAACTTTGCTAAATTATGTTCCTAAATTCGGGAGGGAAATATAAATCCAAGAAAGATGGAACTTGCCTCACGTGAGCCCTCAAATCTGATACCCTATAGAATCCCTTGTCGCAATATTCGCACATTGCGCTGTAGTCTTTCGTATGTCTCCTCATATGTAACGCGTAGTTACTTTGTTTGTGTAAAATGGCGCCGCAAATTGTGCATACAAATTCCTGAAACAAATATAAATAGCATAAATTAATCTAAAAATGGTTGTCGATTCTGGGTTATATTCCTAAGTAGGGCAGTGTTATTTATTTTTCCGTCAGGAATTGCACTGAGCAAGCGCCCAAGAGTTAGAAAATTTATGTTGTGACACCACCGTGATATACGTAATCTATGCACCCTTGTCTGAGCAAATACGTAAAGCAGTCGATCCTGTGTCTGATTTCTCTCGATTAGGCGCCGTAACCAGAATTTGTTCAAGAGGAATTATTTTTATTGATGGATAGTCTCATACTAGAGCAGCATTTATACTATATGAGGGTCAAATTTTAATGAAAACCGACCTTTCCGGTAGCTGTCTTTCTCTTCACATTCGTGTGACTGATCTTATGCTTTTCTAGATAAAATTTCGTCTTGAATTCTTGCAGACAATGATCGCATTTGAATATCGTTTCCTCAGTTTCCTTTAACTGCAAAAAAAAAAGAAAAAAATATAAAACAAGCAAAAAGAGATTCCGATACCGGGAATCGAACCCGAGCCTCCTGGGTGAGAGCCAGGTATCCTAGCCACTAGACCATATCGGATGTTGAAAGAGATCCGAAATAGTGAATCATAAGCTTTGTATTACCAAAGAAACCAACTGGCATTTTTTATTCATAATGATAAAGAGACTTTACTACTCGAATCGAATGCGAGTAGTGGAATATGACGCGAACCAGTTGAATTGAACTACTACATTTTCGCGGAGGAGGTGTGCTACCGACGTGAGAGCCTGTGCCACGATGCATTGCGGCGCCACACCGCATAGATTTCGCCGCATTGGCGGTCACACGGACTCGGCTCACACGCATCGTAACTATGTTACGCTGCAGCGGCGCCGCGCCGCAAGGCGCGTAAATTGTCATCTGTCAACCATCTGTGTTTATGACAACGCACAAACAACTAAGCGGTGTTGCTCCAGTGTCGCAACGCGTACTCCCTTCCCCGCCTCGCCTCGAGGGCTGCAAGTCCGGTGTACGTGCGGTGCGACGCCGGAACGTACAAACGTACAGTGTGGGATACCATGGATATTTGTATGTAGGACGCCGAAGCGACACCGCTCTGGCGCCGCACCGCCGCCGCAACGCATCGTGTGCACAGTCTCTGATAGCCAAAGTTTGTGCCCAACGCAAATTGCGCGGCACGAATATTAACAATCTCTGCCAGTGCGGCAATTCCGTGCTCTGTGATCTGCAACACTTACTTGAAGATTAACAAGAATAACATTTACAACTTACCTGGCATATTTTCACATGTCTAGAAAAATTTGTGGAATCCCTGAATTTCATTCCACAATTATTACATAATTGCTCGTCTCGGTTTTTTCTATCGTATCCCGGTTTAACGATTTTAATATTATGAGTTAGCGACAAATGTATGCTTAATGCTCTACCACTTTTGTACTTCTTTTTACACAATTTACAGTATAATTTTTCTATATCAAATTTGTCATTAGATGTATCCGCAACGTTTACAATTACTTGGTTCTTAGATTCTGTTACAGGTGTATCATTTATACCGCACTTCCGATTTTTCCTATTTTTCGGTTTTTCGATTTTAATATTATGAGTTTTCGAAAAATGTACGCTTAATGCTCTGCCAGTGTCGTACTTTATGTCACACAATTTACAGTATGAATTTTCCATATCAAATTTTTCATTAGAAGATATTTCCGAAATATTAATTATCGTATCGTTCTTAGATTTTATTTTATTGCTTTTCCGGGTTTTTGGTCTTACGATTTTAATTTTATGAAATTTTGTTAAATGTACGCTTAGTGCTCTGCTAGTGTCGTACCTTATTTTACACAATTTACAGTATAAATATTCTATATTAAATTTGTCATTAGGAGATGTATGTGAAATGTATATTATATCTTCGTTTTTAGATTCTGTTACAGTAGTATCGTCAATAGATATATCCATATCGATATTCTTTGACTCATTTTCTTTATTAATAACTTCAACATCATTAACAGCAATAGGTTTTTTCCAATCTCCTGATTTAAATCCTCCATTTTCTCTTATAATATCTTCTAAGTCAAATTCTTTTGTATCGTTATGGAAAAATTCTTCAAATATTTCGATATCTCCTTGAATATCGTGATATGGTTCTATGCATTGTTCAATTTTAGTATTGGTATCAGTTGTATCAAGTTTTTCACCAAATAATATATTTGTTATAGTAGGTGTGGAAGCTGCTGATTCGGCTGGGAACACTAAAATTAAGAAAACAGTACTATTAGTAGTTACAATTCAGTTAGTTAGTTTCTTTTAGTTTTAGGCATAAATACATATGAACAACGTGAAAATTAAAGTAATGTAACAAGTGAATGTAGTATACAAAGTATAAAGTTTTCTGATATTACCTCGAGGTGAAACAAGTAAATCATCCAAAGAAAATTGTTTACTATCATTATTCTTCAAAGCCTCTTCTAAATTTGTATCTATTGTACATGGTTTATCTTTTAACAAGGCTTCAATATTGATACTGCTATTACTGATATCGTTATTAGACTGTATGGAGCCAATTACACTTTTTGGTATGTCAAAGTCTGGTGTATCTATTTTGTCTCTTTCCAAGACATCAGACAGTGATGGTAAATCTAAATTACTTTGTGATCTCTCAGTTCCATTAATGTCATCTATGCCAAAATCACACATTTCTTTTATATTTGGATCAGTTTTGAAGTTATTACTTCCTGAGTTTACTATGTCATCAAAATCAGTTAAACTCAAATCAAGTTCTTTTACGTTTTGATCAGTTTTGAAAGTATTCTCAGTTTTAAAAATACTCTCTGACTTTGCCATATCATCAAAACTATTTAAATTCAAGTTGTATAATTCTTTTAGACTTTCATTATTTTTGTGAATACTGCTTGATGGTTTCTCAATACTTCCAATACTATCTAAACTAAAATCACATAACTCTTTTAAACTTTGAATATTTTTGTGGGTTTTGCTTTCTGTTTTTTCTTCACCACTAAATCCATCCAAACCAAAATCACACAATTGTTTTACATTTTGATTACTTTTGAGATTATTTCTATCTGATTTTCCAAAAGCCTCCATTGCGCCTAAGCTAAAATTACTTATTAACTTTTTCTGATTTTGATTACTTTTAACAGCACTGGCCTCTGATTTTCCAATTCTATCAATGTCTTCTATGTCCATAACACTTATTAATTCTTTCAAAGTTTTATTAGTTTTTACAGCATTACTCTTTGCATATTCAATACCATCAACTTCGTCTATGCCGAAATTGGATAATTCTTTTAAATTTTGATTACTTTCGATAGTATTGTTTTCCATTTCATGTTTACTATTGATTTCCTCTAAACCAAAATCACATAACTCTTTCAAGTTTTGATTACTTTCGACAGTTTTACTATCAGATGTTTCCATATCATCGATTTCATTTATGTCAAGATTAGTTACTAAATCTTTGAGATTTTGTTTATTTTTAAGAGTATCGATTTCTGATTTTCCCATATCATCAATTTCATCTACATCAAATGGACATAATTCTTTTAAATTCTCAAAACTTTCTGTTTTCTCAATACCGCTAACATCCCCAACAAAAATACTAAGTTCTTCAATATTTTCATTCGTTTTGAAAGCATTTGTGAAGTCGTTAAGGATTTTTGTTTGTTTCTCGGTGTTTATAGTGTCAAAGGTTATTTGCTCCCCTTTTTGCTTAGGCGTATAACAGTGATCATTATTTACAGTGCGTGGTGTTGAGAATGCGCTGAAACTGGAGAAATTTACATAAAATAAATAAAATCACAAGTAACATATGAATAAAATATGCATAAATAAAATTTGTAGCCTTAATATACAGAATAGTCAAGAAATGTTTAAATATTTTGTATAATATCAAAAAATCAAAAATATAAAAAATCTGATCAGTGTCCCAATTGCAAGCGTGTTTTTGAAGTGTCGAGTTTCGCTTTCGAAGGAAAGGAGATTGAAAACGGTGGGCCCAAATGTAATAAGTTGAGATATGATCTAAAAAAATAATCATATTTTTTTATCCAAGAATATAAAAACATCTGCTCAATTCCCAATCTAGAAGCTGAGAAATATGAGAAACATATTTTTTGTGAGATTATTGAGTTATCGATTACACAATTACAAAAAGAAAACCTTTGCACTAGATAATTAACTCATAGTAATTAAATGCACAATAATTTGTACAATATAGTGCATTTAATTTCAGTCATTTTAATAAATAAAATATTAATTAATTACTGAAAAACCAATATAATAACTATAAATTTTATATCGATTAAAATCAGTCTTATATTTTTAGATTATGTCACTGGTATGAAAGCTTTCTGACATTGACACTTAAACAGTTGCCGACTGCTCTTGGTTGAAATGATGATGTGGATATATTTAGTAACCTTTTCCGCTTAGCTATTTCTAAAGAGTCTTGAAAAGACCCTGGAAGAAATCGACACGTGTTTCACCTCTCAACGAGGCATCCTCAGGATGACGATTAACTTGTCGTGAACTCGAACACGGCGTGTTGCCACACCAAGCACCGAGCGCAGACAACACGCCGTGTTCGAGTTCACGACAAGTTAATCGTCATCCTGAGGATGCCTCGTTGAGAGGTGAAACACGTGTCGATTTCTTCCAGGGTCTTTTCAAGACTCTTTAGAAATAGCTAAGCGGAAAAGGTTACTAAATATATCCACATCATCATTTTATTATGGATTTCCGCAAGGTCACGCCTGAATCAATTAACTATCTGCTCTTGGTTGCTCACTGGTTTCATGTTTTCTGATGCGTTTTGAGTGTTTTCCCGATTATTTTTAATTTTCAACGACCACTGCTTTGTATTTTACGAATACTAACCCTGCTTACCTAATACGACCCTTGCTGTCACACTGGACACCGAAGATAGGTCACACGTTTGACTTGGAATTGTTTTTTGGATTTTACCGCCGCCGCGCCGCCTTAATTTGGATGGGATATTATTGAAACTATGGATCGCGAGGGACTGATAAGTTTATATCTATTCATTCACACCATTTTCACCTCGTTACATTCAGGCCCAAGATTTTATGTAATCGTTTTCATCTCCTTTATAACTCATTGCCTCATATGTTTGAAAAATCTGTCTGCACAACAAATGTAAATAAAAGTATGAATATTGCTGAATTGTCAAAATTAATGGCATTGGGATAGTGAACTTATTGGGGTAGTGAGTTGATGGGATAGTGAGTATGGTACGCAATCATCACCATCATTTCAGCCAAAAGACGGCCACTGCTGGACATAGGTCTCCCCCAAGCATCGCCACTGTTCTGTGCTTCTCACATTCAGCGAATTCCTGCGGCCTTCACCAGGTCATTGGTCCACCTTGTGAGGGGCCTTACAACGCTACATCTTCTGGTACGCGGTCACCACTCCAGAACCTTTCGGCCCCATTGGCCATCTGAAGAGATCCGTAGGAGAACCAAGGTAACCAACATATCCTAAACAGCCAAATTTAAGTAGCAGAGGTAACATTTTTCGCTCTGCAATAACCCTTTATAAATCATGCAGTTTACGAATCTAATACTGGGCAATTCTAATCTACTACCTACTGCTCCATCTCCTTTACTACCATGCCATCTGTGTCCCAAAACATGCAGTCAAAGTGACCTCTGTGCTGCCATAGAGAAGTGGCGAAATTTTGTGACAATTTTTTTTTTATACTGTCGGGGGGCAGGCGGCACGCAAGATAAGAAGACTGGGCGATAAAAGCATCTGCCTAGTTTTATTTTTGAAGTCCTAGCTTACCTAAAATCCAATCTGAAGTCTGTATCAATAGACATGTCATCCTGCAGCCAATGGGAATCAAGTGAGTCATCCAGTAAGTCAGCCTCTTCTTCTATAACCTCTTTAATGATGCGTGCTTCTGTATCAGGCATTTCTTCACCTTGGAGGATGTCCGTCATGAAATTACGGATACTTGTGCATGTTGATTCTGAAAATGTTAAGCGCCTTGTATTAGAGCCAATTTGTACATGTTAATGGAACGAAGCAGCAACTAAGATTATAATTATGTAGTTTCTCTATGTATTTTACTGTGTGTACTATCGAAGAAACGCATATCTGTACACTGTAAGAACTATTCTTGTTTGCAGCGCACGGCCGCAATAGTAACGCTTACCTACGAAAAAAAAGGGTCGTGTGCACGGGATTTTGTTTTCAAATTGGTTAGATATGCGTTACCCCGATGGTACATTAATAATAAAATAAATAAGATGGGATGAAATTGTTTTTACTAGGTGTTGCCTGCAACCTTGCCCGCCTGAACTTCTTCTTCTTTTAACGTTTTAGTTTTTCTCAACTTTTTCTAAAATAAAAGGAGCCTAAGTTACTCCTTATAACATCAGCTATCTGTCTGTGGGTCCGGTCAAAATCGGTCCAACCGTTTTGAAGATTAGCCGGAACAAACAGACAGTCAGACAAAAAAAAAATGTTAAAAGTACTGTAGGTATATATTTTCATATGCATTTAGTAAAAAGCTGTTATTTTGACATTACAAACAGACACTTCAATTTTATTTATTTATAATATAATAATATGTATAGATGATTCTTTTAAAAATGGTTACAGTGGTAACATTTGAGATTAATAGTGTTGAATTTATTACAGGGGTCAAAAAAATATTATAGCATGATTAAGGCTGCCTGTCTACTGGAGCAGAGCAGAGAAATGTGCCAATATTAACCAATAGTTACGAATTTTTTTATTAATATTGGCACACTTCTCCGCTCCACTGCCTCGCTCCGCTCCAGTGGACAGGCAGCCTAAAACATTAATACTATGGAAGAATAATCCTGTAGATTAAAAAAAAAAAAAATACTTTTGTAATTTAATGAATGTTACTATACATTACCATTGTCATCATCTCTACATTTTTGGGTTGCTGGTGTACTATTTCCACTTGTCATTGGAAGACTGGAAAATAATCAAAAGATTTGTTATTTGAAGAATATATTTTTAAGTAAACAAAATAATTTGGAGACAAAATATGAATGCCAAGTAAAAGCCATTATGAAAACACAAATTTCCCTGATAATTTGAGGTTTCATTAACAAAGTGGTTTAGTTATGTTATGCTATTTAGTTAGGCCTTATCGCTTTCTGCTATCTCTTCCATGCAACCAATTGGTTGCATGAAGAAATCGCAGAGAGCAATAAGGCCACCCATTGTATGTTTTGTAGTGTTATTTTTTATTTTTTATTATGTATTTTCTGGTTTACAATAAAGTATAAATTAATAAATTGATCATAATTACCGGAATGTTAAAGTATCATCACTATTCTTGAGGAATGTGCAGAAATCCACCGGATCCCCTACATCTTTTAAAGCTACATAGTTCCTAAATCGTTTGTCTGAAGTGCGACAATTCTTCTTGAACTTGCAAGCTTGCTTCATGTTCAGGTAACAATCCTTACATAGCTGGAGTGTGAAAGTGTCATTCCTTTTCACCTGAAAGATATTAAAGTCTTGTCTCATAACATCTCCAAGAAAACAAGTTTTAACTTTACTCCAAGCTCAAACCCACAAGCCCGTTATAGTATTCTGAATCCTATTTCAACTGTGGTAATGTTCTTGATACAAAATTGGCAACTATCAGAATGAACTTTGAATTAAAAAAATGAATTGGAGGTTAATAGACTGATCAAGCCAAGCCTGGAAGCTTGACTTGACCAGTCTTGATTGTGGAGAACTTATTTCTGGAGTTGAGTACCATAAATATAATGGCGTAAGATTATAGAGAAGTTAGAGCATTCTCCAGGAAGAAGTATTTTTTACATGTAGAAAAAGTTTTCCCATAATTTAATTTATTTATTCAGTTCAGACAACAATATGGTCAAATCTGTTAGTAAAATACCTTATCAATAGTGTTAGTAGTACACAAAACAAGGATAAGAATAGCTGGTGACTGCGGCAGGATAAGAAGAGAATGATAAAGCAAGGAATATGCTACCTGACCATTCTCCCCACATAGTGCCTCAGAAAAGGGGAGTGAGGGCGGACTCTCCACTGTTTTCAGGATGCTCTTGTCACTGACTCGCATTCTACGCATCAGTGATGCAACTTTTTTTGTGAATCACTGCATGGAAGCCATCAGTTTAGTTTTGAGCAAACATCTCCGATGCGCTACAGAATCGGGGCAGTTTCAACAGCATCCTAAAAAATTGGTATCAACTTGTTCATATTTTTTTTTTATGTTAAACAAGCTATTACATACATCAGAACCCGTCGGCAAACCAACTATCTTTTGAGCCTAGTCACTGAAGGTAGGTAAGGGAAATACATAAGAGCTGACAAGGGATGAAACGAATGTTCATATATAAACAAGACTGTATTTTTAAACGACAAAGCTTACCTGTAAACCGGTGGAATATACAAACAGTCTTCTATTTTTCTCAGTATATTGCAGCAGCTCCAGGGGTTCGTCATATTTTATGAGACAACCTCTGCAAAATCCTTCCATGATTTCAATTTAATTTTTCAGATGTTTGTAATTACTTATTCCTTCTTAGTTTCGTTAGTTTTTTATTAGAAAAGAACATTTTATTCCTCTATAGTAGGGTCATTTTCTTTCTTGTTTCTGTTCTATTTGATATTTTATTTTGACATCTTTGACAGCTGATGAGCTGACTTTTTTTTTTTTTTTTGGAATTTTATGACCTGGTTACTGGACCTTTAGGTCAATATGAGCTGACTGAATTCATCATTGAGATAGTAAAAACACGGAGGCGCCGCGATATTCTATACATAAGTTTGCTTATACATATATGGGTGAGTAACGAACTAGAATGTGAAATATCGTGATATTTCACTCTTTCTAATGTGGTAATCGTATTTGATAAAAGAGACAACAATATTTCAGTTGTTCCTCATAATGGCAACATTTTGTTGAGACGTAGTAACAGTTGTAGGTAAGTGCCATATCCGCCATAATATGCGACAAGTTCATGGTAGTTCTGCTGTAAAGTGGTTGTTTACTTTTTGTTATTGAGATTTGTGAGAAAATTACGTGGAGTTTTCCTTTAAAACTACATATATACGTTGGAAAACACCAATTCAACATGCCTGTGTGTTGTATTGTGAAGTGTGGTGCAAGAAAGAAGGAAAATCAACCTCAATTATCTTTGCACAGGTTAGTAGCCGGTTTTCCTGCAATAGTACATAAAGTGATAAACTTTCGATGAAAAAAATTGCTAGGTGATCATTAAATACGGCTTAAATTTTAATATATGGGTTTATTTCCGCCCAACAGATCTTTTTATTATTTCATAATTTCATTCGTTTGTTTACAATGATATGTCATGGTGGAATAGTGTTGTACCGTTTCCGTAATAGTTTCTGATACTAGTTCCTTCGCTGCGCTGAAATGATATTGCTAGGTCCGGCCCGTGGTTTATAGCAAACTGTACTCTTTGGTTCATAGCACCGAGAGACCGTTCCGCAGAGTTTTATGTAGTGTATACGATTTTTTTGTTGAAGTTTTTAAGATGAACAATAACAATCCGTGGCGCACGCTAATAAAGATCCCAGTCCGCATGATTTTATCCGACATCTTCAACAATAATCGTCAAATTTCAGCCAATTTACACAAAACTTTAATGAATTATACACTAAAACCTTCCGCATGAATCACTCCGTCCATTAGTGAAAATTGATTGAAAATCCGTTTAGTAGTTTTTGAATTTTTCGCGTTCAGACAGACAGAAAAACAGACAGACGCGGCGGTGTACTTTGTTTTATAATATGTAAGGATGTGTATTATTCCGAATGTTCATTTTTGATAAAATTGTTAAAAATTTAATTCACTAATGCCCGTTTTTACCGACAGCTAAGTGACACTTAAATGAATACCTAAATAAAACTGCACTGTTTTTCAACTCTCAGCGCTGAGTCTACCGTTGAAAATCCAACAGTGAACTTTTATTAGGGATTCATTTAAGTGTCACTTAGTGAAGGTGAAAACAGGCATAAGACTTGCATGCTCACTCGATACTAAATATTTGGCTTTGTTTAAACGTTCACTTGCCAAACATTAGGTTTGCGTTACAAATATTTGTGAAAACTTTATTTGCTAAGTAATAATTCTATAAATGAAATTATAATTATGCGGAAAATTGTTTGAGAAGTGATAAATTGTCAATACTCGTTTTTTTCTTTTACAACGGACTATTAGCTAATATTTTTTTAAATATGATTCAACCGTGATATCTAGTAAGATTCGTTATACTATTACGTACTAGTATCGATACTCGAAATAGTAACACCATGTTCCCTGAATGACACAACCCTAGCATTGGCAGCCATTTTATGCGACATTTTGAGTTGTAGGTATGCACCTTTTTTTTGTAGGTATTTCCAGTCCATACTTATTATATTCATTGATTTATTAAATGTCTATGACTGAAACCGAGCGACCATAGATAAGATGGTGCTCTATAGTAGGGTAATTTTCTCTACTGAAGAATGGTGTGAGTGAGGTCAACAAAATAATTAATCCCATCATAAATCGACAAAATTTTGAGTGGGTCCTCCTCACAACAGCTTACCTGGAACCTCAAATACAATTAATAATGTTGTTTGATAAAATTAAAAATATAAGTAACAATATTATCAATTTTTCAATAAAACAATGTTGAAAAAGCTTGTCGAATACTAACTTTTCAAGATGGTTTATTTTGACGTTACAGACGTTCAACCAACGTTCAACAGTCGTTTTGCTGCTGTCAAATATGAAAACTCTATACAAAAAAAAAAGTTGAACAGTTTTTGTAAACGTCAACGCAACAAGCCTGCTGCAGGCTTGCTTTTAGGATGTCATAGTACAAAAAAGCAATGCAGTTCAATTTCTGTCCTGCTATAAGAGCTCGTGATTAGTCCCCTGTATAACCCAGCCCGTCCCATACTTGATGTCCTCCTTCCGGTGACGCCCTAAGCCGAGGCTCGTACCCCACAGTTTTTTAGCTTAGTTTGTATGCCCCTTGCTGAACGCTTTGAGTTTAGCAGCTTAAGGCAACCACAGGATTGACCGGTTAAATAGTCATGACCTCAGAGGTCAGCTATGAGATGCCCTCTTTAAAAAAAAAAAAAACCTGTATAACTGTACAGCATAGTAAGACCCCTGCCCCTAGCTCGTCTTTTAAAGTGCTATACTCCAAGTCACATACATATTTATCTAGTATTCGTGTAATTCGTGATCGACACAAAAGTAAATATAAATACAATAATGGCGGTTTTTAGACGTACTACTGTGCTGCCAGTTTTCAGTTTCAGTAAACTAGATTATATTTTTATCGCTGTTCTACAATTTTCATTACTAAAATCATGGTATAATAATAACTAAAATGGCAACTTTGCACTTGCCCGTCATTTCCAATTCGAGTGGAGACGTCATTTTTGTGTTATTTGTTTAGAAATAAACAGTGTCGTTCACTGTAAATAAATATTTATTTATTTAAAAATGGAGAATAACACTGAAACTCAAGTAACTATCAACAAGCCAGGAAGAGTCCTGCATTTTTGCGATGGAGTTGACGAGGAAATAGAGGAAGAGGAAGCTGCCGAATTGGCTACAGAACCTCTAGAAACGACAAACGTGGATCCGGTCAGTAAGCGATGCATTCTTTGTTTTACTACCTTCAGCTAAGGAGAGACCTTGGTGGAATTCGTTTCTATTTATATCCATGACGATAAGGCTTGTTTATTACGCTTAAATTATTTTCGGAGCCTTATTAATAGTGTTATGATATGTTAATAATAAATAATAATATTGTAGTTCTGTTCTAGAATTATAGTTTAGATATATTAAAATGCAATCTTAATAAATGTGAAAGCTTGTGTTTGTGTGTATGGATGTTTGTTACTCAATTACGCAAAAACGGCTAAACGTATTTGGATAAAATTTGGCATACAGATAGACCATGACCTGGGTTAGAACATAGAATAATTTTAATCCCGGTAGTACATTGCTGTGGGATAATTTCCTACCTCTACGCAGCGAAGCTGCAGGCGAAAGCTAGTACATAATAAAAATGGCAAAGGCGAGAAAAAACCTCGTTAACATTTCAATTGGATTAATGTTCATGAAGTAATGTTTATTACCTTGAATTTTATTGGTTTCCAATCATTCATTTATAATTTATATTGAAAAACGTTTACAAGTACATAAATAACAGTGATAGGTTTCTTTATTGTATACCAATGGGGAAAATAAACAAACATAACATACATAAAGAAATTGAAAATTACAATAGGCACACCGCTGCTTGAAGAAAATATGCATAACTTAAATAACTATGCAGTAAGTGTGTATAATTTTCTATTAATCTCATCTTCATGTTTGATGTTTTCAGAAAACTCTACCTTGGGGTCCTTGGTTCTCCCACTACGCATGGAAATCTGGCAACAAAATGTTGAATGCAGTTGACTACGCTGGGGAGTCACTTGCTGGCTTCTTTGGGATAACCACACCCAAGTACCAAATAGAAATTGATGAATATGAAAGAGTGAAGGAAGAAAAACGAAAACTGGAAGAGGATTCCGCTGGGTGGGTACCGAAGAATGCTGGTGGAGACATACCCTTAGTTCTAAACGAGCCTATCAAGGACTTGGACAAACCAGCGGAAGTGTAATGGCGATAATAAAAAACGAATTAATTCCCTTACAATCTCTGTGTGACTAGTCTACTAATTCTGATTGCGATGATCAGTATTTTATCTAACAGTGACCTAATTAATTTAAACATTGTATTATTTGTCATAAAATTTTTAGGTTCAAATACTTAAGAATGACTTATTCATAGAATTTATACTTACCAATTTACTCAGAAATGTTTCATTTTATCTATGATGGGGTTATGGGTACTTTTTGTAATATTTAACATTTTCTAAGCATTTCTAACATAGTCTTAATGCCTAAATCTATAATGTGCTAATGTAATTTGTATATTAATTATAATAGTATGATAGTTAAAGGGACTGAAATGATAAGAGCTTTATTTTGTTACATGAATGTATAATTTAAAATAATATATTTCTCACATGTTTTCAAACGATTCAGGACGATTGCTTGGAATAAATAACACTATTGGCTTAAAGCTATTCAGCTATTCTTAAAGCTAATTTGTGGTTGAAAACTAATGTCATCATTTTTTTAAAATTAATTAAGAATGAGACTAAAATATTGGTAAAACGAATGTTTTATTTTATATGTAGTAATAAATATACAATTTTATTGATAGAAAGCAGGTGTTTTGAAATGGCTTTTTATCTATTGTAATCATTGCTATTCTTGAAAAGTTCACAGATTCTAATTTTTCAATTACGATACTAGATGTCGCTACAAACGTAGGTTAATTTTGCGAACAGTGACATCTGTTGTGCAGTAGCAAAAACTAAATGAATTGCTTTGTCGCCTCAATCATTAGAGCATCTGACGGTAGATGGCAGTGTTAATTCTAAGCAAGTTATTCTGAAATTCAAGATTGTAAGAATAACAAGGTTGTAATTTTAAATCTGTTTTTTTAATAATATTTTGATGTTTAAAAACTATCATCGATAAGATCTTTCTAGACTAATGTTTTCTAGAACTAGGCCCAATGTTAATTTTTTAGTCAAGTGAATTGATTAGCGAATTTCGACAAGGTTTGAATATTTTTGGACATATTTGCATATAATATAGGCCACTTTTTTAGTTTACTTCTAAGTCTTACTAATCCTAAATGGTTTGTTAAGCTTAGTTACCTTATGTTCTGAGGAACAAGGTCCACTATCGCTTGAGGTCCTCTCACATTATAAATTACACCCCTCTGAAAACGTGGAAGGACGTATGTGACATCAATTTCTGTGTCCGATTTTATACCTTATTATTTGTGTATAGAGCTACATTTCGCATGGCAAGTGACCATATGTTATTGTTTGTCGGTGTTTAGCATGTGATATGTCGAAATGTAAACGGTTCGAGCGGTGTCCGCAGATCAATATGCGTGTTGCGCGGCCCGTGAGGGTGTTCGCCCCGTGCGATTGGCCAGCGTATGGGGGGCGGGGCAACCGTGTGTGAGGCGTCGCGCGTTCTCGCACGCGACGCGCTGTTTTGGCGCCAAATTGGGCAATAGGCATTCCATTTTCAAGTTTCGCGAATGAGTATTAGGCCGTAAGCCACTAAGATAAGCTAAGGCCGTAGACTAGGGTAATACTTTTTGAATTTTATCGTCTATGGTACGACCCGTACGACTTCGAATATTAGAGGTTTGGGAGCTATTAGAACTTTATGTTTTGTAGGACAGCGTCAAGTTTTTTATTTTTGTTATAACGTTGTCGTTTTAATAATAAATGTTGATAGCCTCTTTACACAACCAGATTAAGTAATAAAATAACATTTTATTTCAGAAAAATCCTAACCCATAACAAAGTTATTGTGTCCAAAACAAAATATTTTTTCTTGTTTCAGTAAGTTAGGTAAAGGTACAGGAATTTTTTATCATTAAAAACCGAAGTAAGATGCTTAAAACAGAAGAAAAGTAAAGTTCAGTAATTGTTCTTATTCTAATAATTTATGTGGACTACGTACTTAGGAGGATTTTCATTTATGAAACTCTACAATATAGGTACATTCTAGGGACTAGACACGGTATAGGTTCCTTTATTATACATACCTACCTATTGTAATAGGAATATAAATATTATCAGCCTATAATGTACCAACTGCTGGGACACAGGCCTCCCTTCTGTGAGGTAGTGAGCCATAATCCACCACGCGAGCCCAGAGCGGGTTGGTAGATGTCACGTCTTCGAATTTTTTTGGTTCTTAGACATGCCGGTTTCCTCACGATGTTTTCCTTCACAGTTTTTGAGAGCAGTGGTGATGAAGTAATTTAAATAAGCGCCTGTCAGGTTTCGAACCTACGACCTACAACTTGTAGGTAAATCGTGGCCGGTAGAGCAGTGGTGGCACTAAAATGAATATTTATAAAATAGTAACAAAGCCCATCCACCAGTGTTGCGGCCACCAACAATACTAAAACATGAATTATGTCTCTTCCACCCATTTACAGCAGAATTTACGACAAACGCATGTAATTATTAACTAATTCAATAATTCGTTAACAGTGCAGGTCATTCCAGACAATATGGCACGGGACAATAAACACGCACCAAGGTTGCCAGTTTAAAAAATATTGCGAATTAAAAAAGGCGCGTGGATCGCGGTCAAACTGGTTTTAAAAAGTAAATGAACTTGAAATTCTGGTTTTTGGTTCGCGTTTTCTATTGTGATAGAATTTTGCGCAGATTTGCCAAACATAATGATTTTCTATGGAGTTTGAACTAGTTTGTAGTGCATGGTTTTGAAAAGGTGTTAGTTTTGTACCTATTTCTATGGTTGTCAGGGAATTAGTGCAGAACGCAGTTTGTCAGCTGTTTTTGAGCTCGCGAAATTTATCAAAGAATTTATAAAATCGGGTTTCTGCGATGTTGCAGACATCGCAGAAACCCGTGACATTGTTGGTTCTTTTTTATATTTTTTTAAAATTGAAATGTTACATTCAATAATAATGCCTATGTCATCAGATAACAGAGGATTTTAATTATGATATTTAAGAGCGTTTATTCTAAAAGTTGGCAACGTCGTAAAAAGCTGTCAAATATTTACCTGTGTTGATTAATTTAGCAATATTACTGTATGGAATTAAGAAATGTGGCTAACTAGGGAACTAAAATATTGATGATGAAATGCAATAATTAATATCGTAATACCGAATTTTAGATGTAAAAAAAGTATTTGGAAACTTTCCAAATGCCTTTTTTACACCTAAAATGTTGCAACATCAAATTCAGTGTTATAATTGCAATTCATTATTATTATTCTAGGGAACTAGTTAGCCACATTTCTTATTTCCATACAGTAATATTGCCAAATTAATCAAAACAGCGAAATATTTGACATTATTTGCGATGTTGCCCATTTTAAGAATAAACGCTCAGAAACATTTTTTTTTGGGCTCATTTTCTATTGCACCTAGAAATATATACCATGTTTATATTATATTTAATACATATTTATTTAGCAAGCAAGCCATGGCCTGTTCTACAGGGACCTACTTCAAACATGTAGGATTATCACAAGACATCGAGAAGCAAGAGATTTTCCAAGTTATGACAGACAATTACTTTTACGATCCAACTTTTAAGAAACGATGAGTCTGTTAGCAACAGAAAATGCAAACAGAATTTTCTTGAAAATTTTCCCAAATAAGGACCTATCTAGTATCTACATAGTACCAATTTAACTGTAAATTGTACCTAATGGTTGTAAATGCAATGGCTCAGATTCGACTAGAGAGGACTAAAAAGCCAATGACCAAATTGGTGCAAATAAAAAAAAAACTGGCCTACAGAAGTGAAAACTTGAACAAGAAAATACTTGCAAAGAACATTGATCCGTAACTTAATATAAATAAAGAACACAATTGCGTTAGTAAAAATGAGGTGTTGGTAATGGTGTTGCGAGAGTTGAGTTCAATTGCTTTTTCCCATCTCAAAAATTCCTAGAGAAGTTTTCACTTTAAAAAAAAATCGCGGCCTTAAAACAATCATTATTGATTAGGTGCAGAATAATATGACGAACAAAAGTTAATATGCGGTACCTAACATAACCCAACATCAGTCTGAACCGAGTTACATAAAAATTCAAGTTCAAATATATCGTTTTGGACTGCATTTGTAGAAAAATCATTTATCAATTCATTTTTATGATAGGTTTTTCTAATACCGACTAAGGTTTCAACGGTGGCCGGAGTATAAAACCAAATGCGCCACTTCCCATAGTAATTGTCCTGTACCTAGAAAGAGACCATTAGTGAGCTTTTAACTTTGGAACATGTTTCCTTAGAAAGTTGCCATATATGATAATATGTGGTGCAGGTATGTACCTCAAAATTAAAATCAAAATATTTTTATTTCACATAGACCTACATGGGCACTTATGAAACGTCAGAAGCTAGGTGCACGGTTCCCTGCCTGCCTATAGTTAAAACCTTAGTTCGTGTTCAAACTAGACCTAATTTAGTAGTTGGATTGGCCAAAGTAGTGCCTACTTATTCTTTTAATTTTCACAACTAAATGATATCATTATATAAATTAATATGATATAATTATAAATCTTAATAAGTAATTTAATGTAAAATTTGGACAAAGTGCAAACTCTGGCATTTTTGAGTAATAATAATAGTTCAACTCTATTCTTTTCATTTAATTTTACATTTCAAGTTGCTATTTTAAATAACAAATCCATGATACATTTAAAAATGTTTATTTATTCAATCCGCGCAGGTAGAATGCAACGCTAATTCTATCGATATTCAAATTTCTGCGCAAGCGGTCTTTTCAACCCCACACAGCAGATGTTCTACTTTTAACTTTGCATGCATTCGCAGTGTTGTTTATTAAAAAAATCTTTTGTGGCCATTTACAAAATAAAGCTTGCAACACAATACCTCATGCAAATTAGGAACGAACGTGATACGGTACGTCGTGAATGCATTTGATTTCTTTGCGAATTTGAACTGTGTTATCGTGATACAAGCTTTCAAATTAAATTGCATAACTTTGTCTTTTTATTGCAATACTCGGAAAAGTAATAACCAACTTTGTTTATTTATAAATAAAGTTTAAAATCTTTTGGCAGAGTGACGATTAGGAAAGAAATTTGCATAAACGACGCACACCTTTTGCGTTGATCCTTTTTATGCAATTTGATTGACAGTTTTCATTGAATAGTAGATATTATTAGAATTTTATGTATTGGTTTTATATACTTCCGATTTGATACGGTTTATATACTGTACTTCACTTTTTAGCTTTAGTTTCGCTAAAAATCTACCTTTATACTTACCAAAGTTTTATTTGGTTTCAGGTAGGTGGCGCCTTTTTCCCATTGCAATTATTTCTTTATCCAGGTATTGGTATATATGGTATATGGCATAGGTATATAATATAATTAGGTAGGTATGTAGGTTTATGCACTAAAAAACTTGAAGTGAGGTTTCTAAAGGATTAAATTGAACTTTTTGTTTTTACAGATAGCTTTGAGTAGGTTAAGTCAGTCACTTTAGGTACTTTTCTCCTGTAAATGATGACGCATTGTAAAGTTTGTTCTGTTATTCTAGCTTTTAATTGGTTCATCTGACAAACGTACCAATTTTCTTATTTTAAGCTGAATTAACCCTCCAATGCTAATTGATAAGGCTAAGTGATAACTTTAGGTAAATCCCAGATTCGGTTTTCTAATTTCATTTTAAAAATGAAGGCAAAACAACATAAAAAGTTTCCTCCTGCCAAATTACAGCCAGTGCTAACATCTTAAAATATTAGTAGGACCTTGGGTTGAGTAAGTTCGTCGGTCGTCCGCGTCCCACAGCTCATCCAAGATGCACATCTGTAGAACCGCTAGTTACACACGAGGGGAACATTTCCGGTGCATAAATAATAACAATAAATTGTTAACTATTAGAAAGGGGTGTGCTCTGTATGCAAAATAGTTGAAGTTCGTTGTTGCTGTCGGGTTTTTGCAACGTGCGTGCGTGCCCACCGGTTGGGACTGTGTGGAGACTTCTTTGCCAGGACAAAAATTATTTGTTATAAACTTGTAATGTTTAAATTTCAGTAGGTCTTTCATTTAATACCCATAAAGGTCGGTACCTAAATCATACCTTTTTGTTGTAGGTACTATTTTAACCATCTATCTTAGAAGACAAAAAGCTAGTAGGTAATCACCTGCATGATGATCGGCTTTTGGTCGTCTCAGCTAACGTAGGTACCTATTTAAGTACCTGTTATTCAAATTCTCAAAATGATTTTTATTTGTGTCTAGAAATAATGTAATATTTTTTGACAACACCTCGTATGAGATTAAAAAGTAGCCGATGCATTATTTGCCGAATATCAAAAATAGATAAACTGATAGCGTCCAATTCAAAACAAAACCAGTTTTGACCGCTGCATACGAAAAAAAATTCGCAAACCAGTTTCGCAAACCCTAAACTGCGAGGGGACACTTAAAAACTTTTAATATAAACACAATGACCGACGAACGAATAACGGGTGGGCAGTGTCCATACAATGGGCATACTAGCCGATTAATTCGCTACACAATGACCAGGGGCTAGGCCGAGAGGTCATATTTAGGTAGAAGGGTTAAGGGTCAGTAAGGGTTATTGGTAAATAGGAGCGTATGCCTGAATGCCAGGGGAGTGACGCGGCGGCCAAGTTTTGGAAAACATGTCGCCGTTGACGGGTTAAAAATTTATGTGTTTTCGTGTTTGGTTTGCAGTGCAGATTTTTGAATTAAAATGTATTTTTTTGGTTGAGTGGTTATAAGTTTGGCATTTGAAATAATGGGTACACAAATAAAAAAAAAAAAATTGACAGAATCTCCATATAATTTATGGAGTTTTGAAAACGTAACAAGTAATCAAACTTGCCTAGCTATATTTCAAGGTTATAATAGGTATAATAGATTAATAATATTCCATTTTTTTTTATTCATAAGCAATAACAAAATTTTAAGTCGCTCAATTTTATCTTAATTATAAAATCACGTAAAAAGTCAATGAGACCAGCATACTTGAACATAATGACATCAGATGGAATCAGGAGCGATACTTATCGTACTAAATAAAGCACTCTTCTGTCAAATTGAAAATATGTGACGCATGCGTGCCAAGTGTGAAATTGTTGATGATATCTCTTAGAGCTTTTTGTCTGATAGTTTTTGTGTTTGGTACAATAGACCGTATTGTAGCTTTGAAAGGGTTACTGGTACACTTTCTAATAAAGACGGTTTGAGATTTATTAGAGGTTCGATTTTATTATTGTTTCTTGATGCTCTGTGAATGTAATTTAGATCATAAAATATTTGTAAAGTTACCTGTAGGACGTACGTGCCTATTTTTAGTTGAAATTATTTAAGTTAGAAACCGAGAATGTTTAATTTAAAAATGCAATTTTTACTACTTTATTTCTAAATCATTTCTAGTGGTATTTGTCTTTATTGGTGTTTGTTATTTCAAGTCATTACAGTACTTACGTTAAACTTCGTACAAAAAAAAAATATCGATGGGACAAAAACCGACAGTTCGCAAACGCAAATTCAACTTTAACACCGATATAACGAACCGTCACGAACCGCATACGCAGGGTTAACTCTTTGTACGTCACATTAAAAAATATATTCAATGCACTACCGACGTGTCTAACCCTTTCGCGGCACACAAAAAGACCAATTTTATATGCGTACCCGGTGTCTCATTTCAATAAAGTGTAATAAAAAAAAAGATAGAACTTTTTTACCCACGATGCTTTGGGGTCACATTTTTTATAAGGGTTGAATCCTTAATTTGCAACAAGGTGCATCGCAGGCAAAGTAGGGTGCATCGAAAGATTTAAATGAGTTCTATAGTGAAAAAGTCGATGGGGTACAGTTTGGTTCTCGGTTATTTTTTCCCATAAGCGATATGACAAAAGATGTTATGCTGTTTGACGTTGATGTGTCGAACGTTAATAATATTGACCTGTGGGTACCTTCTTTCTCATGATCTGTTTAGAAACGATTTACAAAGAGCTCTGATGGGTATTATTAGGCTCTTTCTGCATATCAAGGGTTTTTTTTTTCAGTAGGTAGTGTTCCAGCTACAAAATTATACTATTTTGTTGTTCTTTCGTCATTTTTAGTCGGTTAATAGACCTAACTTCAATCGCAAATGACGAAATTCAAGGGCAAGACGAATAGTGGCTTGCAATGCCAAAACAGCGTTTGCCTATAGACACGTCCTCGATGTGTGAAGTAGTCTGCATCAGGGCCGTAACTAGACTTGAATTTAAGGCAGGGCAGCTATTGTTACAGGTAGGGCGTAAGTAAAATTGTTGATCTGTTCTGGTCAATTGATTTTTGACTTTCTTGACTGATATTTGAACTGTCGAGGGTGACATATGGATAAAAATAAATTTATTCTGATATAAATTATTATTTCTCCAATCATGTCCAAACATACCTACTAAATATAAAGTATTTCCTTAAAACAATTGAATTCGAATAAGACTCAGAATAAATAATTATTTTACTGTGATTCTAAGATGCCGTGGTGGTTAATTTGGAATTGTTTAGATATCATAACTTAGCTTCACAGTACTTTGCTTATTATTAGTTGATATTTAGAATAGTTCGTTTTGTTTTAAGGTAGGGCATTGCCCCACAATGCCCCCCTTAGCTACGGCCCTGGTCTGCATTCGCGCCTATGCCCACAATAATTACTTATACGTTCTACATAGTACTTAATTATTGATACAACGTACATTACGATCCCATATACTTAATTTATCTATGTACCGCGATCCACGTTCGTCGCTCGCACAAGATTATGTATTCATGGTGTCCTAAATTATTAACACGTCCATTACTGCTTGCTATCAATCAATATGGCTTCCAATTTTGAGTGGAGACGTAATTTGGGCTTATAAAGTATCGTATAGGTATAGAATACAAGTAGAATATGAAGCGTGGTCTTTTGATACAATTGGTCCTTCTCTGGTCCGTTCATCATCTGTCGAAATGCCAAAAAGTCGAACAAAAAGAAAAGTAGGGTCCATCTGAACACACACACATCATAGTATTAAGCTTTTGCAGAGAATAAGCCGCCCCTTAAAACGTGGGTGTCTTAAAAATGGCGGGGATTATGTTAAGATGTTAGACAGTAGCATCCTCCGTATCGTAATGGCGAATGCTGCGATTTATTATCCCCAAGTGTGAATTATAGGAATGGCCAAAGACCATTTTTTGTAGCGGCCAATCGAAATCTTTCGTTCAGTAGCAAAAATTTGAGGTAAGTATGAAATATGTTTTTTTTAAACACAGAATGAACCAGTACCCTATTTGCGCAACTATTATTTTCGTAAACAATTATGCCTAATTTGTTTCATTTTGACAGTTCAACAACATTCATTGCGTTATTTACGTTGTTGAGCAGTTTTTTTTTCCAAATTATGAAGCAATGGATTAGCAATATGTTTCAAATCGAAACAGATTGCGATTGTGTTGTATTACGCAATTAGGGTACTGTTCGTGACCTCGATCTCGCGTGATGGTTGAGGATGGACTAGATTTAAAATACCAAACAGACTGCGATTTGTCCTATGCAACTCGAAGTAGTTACATATCTAAAACATAAAAGTTCCTCTACTTATTTGGGAACAACAAAGGCACATACGCTTTTCAAACACGGTCTAATATCAAATGTTATGATTTGAAGCAGAGAACCCCTTAAACATATTGGTAGGCAACAAAACTCCATCTTTAAATAGTCTCCCTGTCATAATCCTAGGTATACCTGCGTACTATCGCAGCGGGCAATTTTACCGTTCTGTCCTGTACAGGATTTCCCTTTGCGACGTGTGCCTTCATACAGGAAAACGTTACCCCCCACACACCCGTTGAAACACCCTCCACCCTGCTTAGTTGACGAATAAAGTGAGGGTTAGGACATAAACGGATAGCGGAGAATTTAACGGACAAAGGATTTATATTGTTTTTTTACAGAATATTTTTATGGGATATTAATATTATTTTATTGAGTATTCTAATTGACTTTACCTATTAATTGGCTTAGGTATTGACATGATCATGTATCAAGATGCTCATCAATAAGAGAAAAAATTTAATATTTTTTTGGACGCGTCCATTGTTTAGAGCTCAAACATTATTTATTGCCTGTTTTCGGACTAGTCTCAGAATCTGAAGTCCTAGATGATGAACGTGACGGTTATTTATAGAGGTAGGCCTGTGTGAGTTTCCTCTAGTTTCGTTAGTTTGTTAGTTGAGATACGAGATTTGCTTTATTGTGGCACTAGGTTCGCCTTCTTTATCTATTATGAATACTTGCAACCACGGTAATTATTTATTTTGCGGATGGATCGAAAAGTTTTAAGTTTTGTGACTTGTGTTATGTTATTTGCGTACAAAATTAATATTATTGCGTTAATAATTTGTTATAAAGAACAAAAAAAACAATAACTGCTTAGTTTGTGTGTCAAAGTTCTTATATTAGGTATTAAATTTTAAGTTTTTAAAATGTTCTCAAGTAAGTGAAATCTTTTTAATTTCCTATTGATATATTAATTTCTTTTACCATATATATGTACATTAAGATCTAAAGCAATAACTAATGTTGAATCACGAAACTGAGGTAGGAAGCTAAGCATTTGATCTTCAACTCTAATCACGGAATACTTACTGCAGAAAAAAAGGCTTTTGTAGCGGTCTCTCCTTACTTGTACCATCCACCTAAACATGCGTTACAGGCCACCCTGCTTAGGCGACCAAACAGCGGGGTGGGTATATGTACCGCCATCGCATGATATATAGTGCCCCTTAAACTTAAACGGATTACCTTTGATATATTACGTGGATTCGCAATTCAATCTCGGATAGTCGATCTCTCGGTAGATGTGATTGCTTTTTGAAAGACATTTGTTGTAATTACGTGTCGACGCATGTGATTCGAATAGAGAGGTTTATGGATACTTAATGCAGGCTATGTGTGGTTTGGCAATGAATTTTGGAGGTTGTATGGTGTAGCCTATTTATTATAAATTAAAGCACTTCTGAAATGAAAGGGAGGGCAGTAGGAGACCAAAAAGTAGGTACCCAAAAGTTTTCTTAAATCAGTCAGTATGTATGCACTAAGCAGGTTAAATCCAGAGCCTAACATCGTGATTTCAGCATTACAACGACATAAAATAGGACCTTAGAATTGAAATTTTCCTGTAAGTAACTATTTCCATAGTATATATATTTCTTATCTTTTAACGAACCAGTAGACACAAAAAAACTTTGTTACAGCTCACATTCCCTTACTCATTAGTTCGATATTGTTATCTATTTCTAAGTAAACAAACCTTTGTAAACTTCAAACAATCTGCAATATTCTACATACTTTTAAATTAAAAATCGTGGCAGGCATTGCTTGGCAGGTGAGGGTGCCCACCGTGTGGTTTCTTCCCCCTGTATCTGGGTACCTCAGGTTGGTTGCTGTGAAACAAACCACAATGGAGGGGTACGCATCACACATCCTTTCATCACTTGCCAAGGAGCGAAGGGCATGTGGGAACGGAGTTGAGAACCGATGCGTTGTGGAGGTGGTATTTCGTGTCTGTAGGTACTTAATTCTTATTTTAATGAAAGAAACTGGTAGCGGAAGAACTTATATTTTTTTATTTACACCACACTAACAATAGTCGATAAAGTTTCCTAATCAATTTTTATTAACGCTTACTAAATTGAGCGTAGCACAGAAATCTTGTTGGTCGTAGCATAGCTCGTAACACTCGTAGCGGTCTACGAGTAAGTAATCGATGCCATTCTTCGTTGATGTCTTTTACCTAAGTTCCATAGTCAATGGCAATGTTTTTGATATAATTTCCATTCAGTTGAGTACCTATTTAATTTTAGAATAGGAAAGATCAATACAGACTATTTTTCTACACTTTTTATAAATCTCGTAGGACGAAGGTACAAATAATTCCTAGAAACTAATTATTGGAACGGAGTATTTGCTGGATAAACAACGCCGAAATTGTCTTTCAAAATATAAGGCGGACTCCTCCAAAGTACAGCATATTGGCGAGTTCGTCGTTCCCGATAGGGCGTGTACACACGGGCGTAGCGCGGGGCGCGCGTGGACAGGCATTCGAAATGAAGAGTGCTCCACAACTACGTCTGTCTGCCCTCTGATGTTATGTTGTGTGGAAACTGATTCTGTACTGGTGGTGTTTGAGCAAATTTTTTAAACTAGGTACTGGTAAAATATTAGGTAGATTACTTAATATTTTACTATTTTGAGTGTAAAAAATATGGTTTGTATTTTCAAGAATTATTTTTCACGTAATTTGATCGTAAACACAAATCTAAAAAAAAAAACAAGCAGCTCAACATATTTTCTATTCTGCCAGGAAAAGATTTCTTCGTTTTCAGTGTTACTTAATGTGTACGAATAAAGACAAGGAGTGATAATTAAACATTTTTAAGGATTACTTTAGTATGAAGTCTACAATATGAGATGTTATAAAATTGCAAATTCGAATTGGCAACTTCTAACACTTATAAGGAGATATTGATCGCCACGCTTGCTTTTCTTGCATAAATTATATAATTAGTGAAAATCTCCTATACCTACACGATGACAAAAGTCGATTCCTTATTCGAAACAAAAATTACCATCAAAATTCAAATCTACGAAGTCTCTCTCCGTACTTTCCAACATCCGCAAGGGTAGTTCTCCACTCATATCTTGGGCCGCAACTCCCGCCTGCTAATGGCGACCAACGTTTATATTGAAATACTCCATCGAATTGCTGTGTAGCACTGCTGAGGAATCCTGAGATGAGGACGATGCACTCCTTGTTCTACTTTAATAGGGACGAGAGGTTTATGACGGGATTGTGACAAGGAAGTGCATTCCTGTGAGTAGGCTTTATGGTGTGGAGAAAAGAAATGAATAAAATTCAAGGGACATTTGTTAGAGGTGGAGAGAAAGAGGCCTGTTCATGTGTTACTAGCCTTTATTAGTAAGGTTAAAAATAGTATTTTCGCCATTATGTATACACTTAACCACAAAATCTACACAGATTTTGTTGCTAAGCATCGGGGACTATTTCTTCTTATCAATAATATTTTTGAAGAGTCATTATAAAAGTTACGATAGGCAAGCACGCCATCCCAGATTAAGAAGGCTGGAAACTACAACTAAAATAAAAATACGGGAGGAAAAAAACTTTCATTAAAATTGTTCAATGCCGCAGCGTCCATCAAAACCCCACGAAAGACTGCGTCCGCCGTCCGTCCATCGTTCTATTTTCATTATAACTGTCATCCTCGTCCACGATATTCTCATAAGCAATACTGAACAACAAACCGTGAAGCTATTTACATTACAGGTAGCGAGCAGACAACTCGCGGCCGGTTGTCATGGTTACTCCAAGATGGCGGCCGTCTGCTGCGGTTTCAAACTTCGCCTCTAGTTCCAAATTGTTCCAGGAGTATTTTAGAGCGGCGTACGTATGTACGAACGTGCATAATTACATTATGTACGCCCAGCTATATACCACGGTCCCACTAATTACTGGTACGGTTAGCAACGAAGTTTGGATCGTATACAGATTAAGGCGGAATTTGTCGTGTAAATTTTGGAAGGTGATGGAGGGTAGAAACTTACTTGATACATCATTGCCTGAACCGTTCTGTATTATGATCCGATATTGTTGTACCTGTTTAAAAGATGAAATTCTTTCTTAATCTAAAACCAAGGAAAAAAAACATAGGTACTTATTTAAATATTTTCCTTTGATATAAGTTGTAAAATTCCTACTGATTAGCATAATCAGCCTATAATGTTCCCACTGCTGGGACACAGGCCTCCTCTCGATGAGAGAAAGTGGGCCGTAATCCATCACGTGGGCCCAGTGCGGGTTGATAGATACGGACGTCTAAGTTATAGGTGAGTACCTACTGATTAAATACTCACTTATATATTAACTTACACGTCATAAATACTCCTAACCCACCCATTTGTATACCTACTTGTGTAAAACTAAACAAACTGAAAAAATTATGTAACATCACGTCAGTAAGCCCCGAAGGCTTAGGTAGAGGTGTACCTATACAGTAGTGGATCCAAGGGCTAAGGGGCTCAAGCTCCCCCCCAAAAGCATCTAAATTTTTCTGTGAAAAATCCTTAAGTGAACTTATTATTATTACAATATTTTTTTTTAGCAAGCATAACACTACCTATGGTACAATTGTCATCAATTAGTAACTTAAATAAGTATTATATTTTCAAGTTTTTTTTTTCTATAAGTTGTTTTGTTTACGTGACGAATTTTGAATCCGCGCGCCACTCATTCTGCCACTCACGCTGCCCGGTTTGGCCGCCATATTTATTAACCGAGAGATCTCTGGTAGTCTACAACCTAACGAAGTCATTGAGGAATTTGCGAAATGTAATCCGAGGAGGCTTTTTTATGCGATAAGCAAAATAAAATGTTGTGTGCTTTTTTAGTGTTTACTTTCCAGAACCTACGTACCATCAGCGGAGTCAAGCTTCTCCCAAACGAAAATCCAGGATCCGCCACTGTACACATAAAAACACCAACAAAAAAAAACGAGCCTTATTTCAATTTCCTTCCCCATTTTTTTGCTGCCATTACTCCTGAAGGATTAGTTAAGAAGGATTTAATAAGAGTTCCTTAGATAAGTGTAGCGAGCGCTCTTCTATCTAATGCTCATCAACTTAAACACCTCTCGAGGACGAAGCTGCGCAGGTCACCTGAACGAAGAGATTTTAGTAATATGACGTCATACAATGTTCCTAGGAAGAAGGTTAGGTAAGTATGGTGGCATATGTATGGGATAATTTTTATCTTTAAGCGTGGTATGAAGCTATTTTGTATATTTATGGATGGATAAGGTAATTGTGAGCAACGGTGGTCCAGTGTTGGTCGTGAGTTCGAACCCAGGTAGGTACTTTACTTTGTGTAGGTACTTAATTTCATCACCATTGCTCTCAAAACGGTGATGGAAAACATCGAGAAGAAACTGGCATGTCCTTGAACCATAAATTTTAAGACATTTGACATTCTCACTGGGCCCGCGTGGTGGATTACAGCCCACTCGCTCTCACAGAGAGGAGGCCTGTGTCCCAGCAGTGGGAAGATAATAAGCTGATTATGATTATGAAGGTAATTGAAGGCTGGTGTTGAAGGGCTTTCTGTCAGAGTTTATTAATCACTTTTCGAAATAAATGCACAGTTTTGTTGATGAGCACTCACACGTAAATGAAAGAATTTTGATAATGTATGTTATTAAGTACCTTTATTTTCCTATTCATTAAAGAATTAACTATCTGTAGGTGTTGTCGAAATAATCCAGAAATTCAGAAAGTAGGATAAAAATGTAGGATTTTGGAAAGTTGCCAACGTTGTGTTACCTACCTACACTGGTGGAGGTGATAGAGAGAAGTGGTCAAACAACACTTTACTTACCTTTGTCATTCCGAATGAACCGATTTTGCACCATGTATAATTTACAACATTGGCAAGGCTCCAAAATCTACGAACGTTGATTCACTCTCTTAACTAATCTGTTCCTTTTCACAACCCCAGAATGCCTAGAATATTTTATCATTCTTCAATACCTTAATAGCTGTCATCACGATATAAAAACAATGATAAAACCTGCATGGTTTCTTGATGACCCTCGTAAATCATACGTTGTCGTCGGGAACATAAACCGGTTTACGACCCATATAGGACGAAGGTTCAGAACGGACATGGAAGTAAAATATGAGAATTTTATATCTGGGGCAAGGCAACTAGGAGTGAAGCTGTGATAAATTGTAGTTGCGATAGTTTACTGGATAGATCTAGGTATCTAAGCTATTTTGTATGATCTTAAAATAGTTGGGATGAATGGGAAATCGAAGCTTTCTAATCCCCCTCAGATTTTCGCAATGCTTATTTTTTTCCATGTATTTTTTACGAAAGACTGATTCACTCATCCTCAAAATCTCCTGCATTTTAAAGCCTTATTAAATAACTGTAAAGTATGCATATTTAACTATTAGTTTTCATCTGCAATGGGCGTTAGTCGGTCCTCAACCGAAAAGATTTTCGAAATGCTTTCATTGCATTTCAGAGTATACCTTTTTAAGAAATCACGAGAACAGCTTGTGTGATACTATGTAGGTATCTAATTATCTGTCAAAGAACGGATTAATGCTGGGGATATTACGTAGAACCTAGCTAATATCGTTATAATGGATTCACAGAATCACTAATACGGCTAACAAGCCTTGTTGGTTCTAAGAGCTGTGTTCTATTAACCGTGTCTAGAGCAAGACAAGGGATTATTTATTATGTTCCGAGTGACTGGAAAAACACCAGGAATCTTGAGTTTTAGGGGTTTAAGAATTTTCTTCTTTCTAATTCATTTGACCCTAGACGTGACAAGACGTGAACTTAAATTCAAGACTGAAGCCAAAATCTATAAACGTTACTTAGCTCGTTTGACTTACATATGTTCCTGTCTCGGTCTTGCACTTGCAGTTTGACAGGAGTGCGATAGTGACAAAAATAACGCTTTAACTACGGCTTCCTAGAAGAGCGGTGGCCGACACTTACCACCGCAGTGATCGCTGTCGTGAAAATGACGGCAGTGGCAAAGATTTAAATCGTTAGGTTCGCCCAACCGCGTTAAAATATAGTCATATTTCTGTTTCGTTTTGACACCTCTGACACACAATGACTTCACTTGATTGTCATAGAAATGCTATTTAATAATGTGTGAGCTCACTCTTCTCAGTTTGGACACTTTTTCTTGTGACTTAGTACGGTGAGGGCAATTGTAGCGATTTAAATCTTTGGGCAGCGGGGCTTCACTTAATATCAAATACTTGTAAAAATGACAGATTTTCAAAACGGCCGTAAGAATATGATGGAACCCCTTTCCTAGGAAACCGTAGCTTTAGCTAAGAGTAAGGCTAAGCGTATGCTGAGACGCAGGTGACGCAGGTTCACGCAGCGCAGGGCAGAGCAGATTTTGTAATGCATGAACGTACTGACAGCTGCGTACGCTGCGGCGCAGGTACGTGCGACGCAGAAATGTGTCTGACCTCCTCTGTGTCATACTCTGTGTCTCGTAGTAGAGCCAGCCAGATTTATGCGCGACGCGTGCAGATCGTCACTTGTTTTTTACCGCTGAATCATAATTTTGTTTCAATTACATTGTTTGTACTAGCTAGGACGCGAATGCGCCTGCCCTGCCCTGCTGTACTGTGCTGTGCTGTGGCACCTGCGTCTCAGCATACGCTTAGCCTGACGGTTTTAGATCTCGGCCTGAGACTAGCCAAAAAGAGTTCTTAAAAAAATATCTCTCAGTAGAAAGCCAAAAAATATCAAAGAAAGTGAAATATAGTGCTACTCGGTCTTTGTTTTAGTGCCTCGTCTTCAATCTTTTATTATGAATAGCCGAGTCGTAAAACTGACTTAAGAGCTTAGGTCATGAATTCTGCACAGGATTTTTATATGTTTTATGGCATACATAGTCTGCTGTAGGTGTCTACATGACAAATACTTGGATGTTATTTTTTATATTTTTTTATATTAAAGTTTATATGTAAAAGAAATGTTGTGTTGGTCCTGTTTTCACATCTTTAACGATCATATTTATTTGGTTCATCAATAGTTGGTGCATGTGTGGTTTGACTATGAATGACATTAAACTGAGGAATGATGTGATAAGACAGCGGTGTGATTTAAAAGAAGATGTAGTGACAAAAATTGAAAAGGGTATGCTGAGATGGTTTGGGCATGTTGAGAGGATGAATGAAAGGCGATTAACAAAATGTACAAGCTGATGTGAAGGGAAAGGTCGGTCGGGGACGCCCTAGAAGGACATATACTGACCTTATTGATAATGTTCTTCAGAAAGGCCAGGTGCGTAGTACTCGCAACCGACGGGCATGTATGACCAAATATATGAACGTAAACGAGGCAAAAGGAGTATGCAAGGATCGTAGCAGGTGGCGTTCTGTAGTTTCTGCCTACCTCCATGGGAAGAAGGCGTGAGTTTATGGATGTATGTATGTATGTAGTTGGTGCCTCGTGTCCTGGACAGTTTATTTTTAAACCTAGCTGTGCGAGTGAAGCTACTGAAAAAGATAGTTCAGAGTAAATCCTACTTCCTACTAATATTAAAAACTAGCTGCGCCCGGCAAATTCACCCGCATAAGTCTCGATCCCGTGGGAATATCAGGATAAAAACTATTCTATATCATAATCCAGGTCATAGTCAGGTCATGTGCCAAATTTCATCTAAATCTGTTCTGTCGTTTTAGCGTGAAAGCGTAACAATCAAACAAACAAACTCACTTTCGCATTTATAATATTAGTTAGGATATGAAAGTTTGTATGTTTGCGTGTTTGGATGTTTGCTATTCAATCTTTTAAGCTACATGATTATAATATGGCTACACAAACAGTTTCCAGGAAAAAAACAATACAATATTTTACACAGTATTGCTGTTATGAAATTAACTTAAATTGTGTTCGAAGTATAGTCTTCATCCACACTACCGCATCATAATTACTAGGTATGTTTCGCATCTTGTTCCGCACGGAGAATCTGGTCATTTTTCAGTACGGATAGTGCATGCACGAAGGTGCGGCCCACCCTTCTTGCTAATCGTTCACAGCACAAGTGTACGACACACCGTTAGTGTTTAATTTTGCCGTGTTTAATAATAACGCACTTTTAGATAATTAGTGTGTATTGACAATACTAAAACACTAGTGGAATTTTGCAATCTTGTACTGTAAGCGTGTAGAAAGAAGAGTGGGGCGCGTCTTCGTGGATAGCACTAATATAAATATGCTAATTTTCAATGTAATCTAATCATATTTATTCATATAATTGGTTGTAAAATAGCATTATATTTTAAGTAGTACTATTTATTTTATTTTATTTTGTTATCAATTTATGTATAATTCATTAAACCTAACTTGGTTTCCGTGCGTTTTTTTTAGGTGATCACTGAAAGCAGCTGTCGACTATTTCTGTTTTGTGCTCGTCATTATATTTAATTCTATTGTGTTTTATTTTATTGTTCTACTCGAGTAATTATCTTTTTTTTATGCACGTGTTTCTGCGACAAATAAACTTATTTTTCTTTTTTTCTCTCTTTCTCTATCTGTAACTACCTACCTGAATTTGGCACTGACTTAAAAACTAGGCGTAACCCATGTGCTGATACAAAAATTATCCTAGCTGCCTAGCCTTATCCCAACTATGTTGGGATCGGCTTCCAGTCTAATCGGATGCCGCTGAATATCAGTATTTAACATAGAGCGATTGCCTATCTGACATCCACAGCCCAGTTACTGGGTAATACGATACCACTTTGGTAAGACTGGTAGTCAGACTTTCGGGATTCTGACTACCCGTAACGACTGTCAAAGATCCACGAATGACAGCCGGGACTAACGGATTATCGTGCTTTTCGAGGCACGGAGGAGTCTCGGTATGTAAAGATAGTCACCCATCCACGGACCAACCCCGGCAAGCGTAGTTTAACCTGATGGATCGACCCGTGCTGGTGTTATTACTTAACCTCCTCCAAAAGACCGACATCCGATTTAATATCGAACTACGAAGGATGTGACCAGCATTTATTGCGTAACATGTTTCGTAATATACCTACACATGATTTTCTATAGGAAAGGTTTCACATAAAAGATATCTACATAATATTCAAGAAAATTCCTTATATACATACACGTTATGTAAGCAGTAAGCCGAAGCAATATCCGTTCGGCGTTCAGTATCGTCGGCTGTCAGTTTACTTTTACGAAAACATGTGGAGTTGGAGATTCTGCGAGCAAATAGCTACAGATAAGTAGGTAAACTACATCTACCTACCAGATATTATATATCTACACTTTTATTATAAAGAGACTGCCTTGTCGGTGACCCTTCACCGACAAGGCAGTCTCTTCTGGGTTCGATTCTCGGGTCGGACCATGTGTTATTGGGTCTTATCTGCCAGGGCTTATTTTTAATCTTATATTTTGAATTACTCTTGATTATTTTTTGTACATTGTTCTCACATATAGAATCAACAAGAATAATGTATCCTCTTTTTTTTTGGGTGGGAAATTATCAAATAACTTCTCCCGCTCTGGGCGGAGCGGGAGGGCGTGTCAGAATCTTACTGACTAGAACCCACCCGTGTTCCTTCGGTTGCCCTGTTGCCGGGGGCCACGATATCCCTTTCGATTTTCTTCGCACCCCCCGGCAGGCATCGGCCCTAACAAACCCCGTCAATTCTGCTCACATCTCTTTGAGGCGCGCGTGGAAGACAACGCGCCGTCGACACGGGCCTGGTCCTTATCGGACGGCGAGCTACCCATTGCTCACCGTCCGCAAGCCCGCGCCTACGGTGGCCGGAAATCGGCCTGCGATTCCCGACGCCCAGGGCGTCTCCTCCTGCGGCGGTTAGGGGCGTGAGGGCGCGAAATTTGCCTCTCCCTCACGCGTTCCGCCTCCTCCTTCGCGAGCATTACCGCTTCGCAGAAGGAGGTGACGGCCTCCCATTTCCTCTCGCTCCGTATCATGGCCTGAACCAGGGCCGGACGCGAGAGATCACCGCCGCCGATCGCCTCCACGAGGACACGGCGATGCTTCCCCCAAGCCGGGCAGAAAGAATTATGTACCCAGGATTTTGTAATATCTATATTTAAGGTTCCACTAGTCGACGGCTCGAACTAGTTGGTGGCGTGGCTAATCTGCATGCTATTTAGTAAAGTTATTTATTTATTTACCTAGTTTGATTGTTTTTTATTTATTTATTTAGTTTTATTTGTTTAGTATTTATTTATCTAGTTTTTATTTATTTATTTAGTGAAATAGACGATGATTTATAACGAAGACAAGCGCGTAAAATTTCCTGAACAGACCTTTGGGCGTATAGATATTAAGGAAAAATTGTGTGTATCTACTCAAAATAAAATTATTTGAATTTTTCAATAAAATATCTATCCCTGTACGGTTTTTATTTTGCCATTTTCATACTACATAAGTGTTCAAATATGGAAGTTTCGACGCGTATAACTTCCAAACCAATACTTTTTTCCCAATTCTGCTTCCATATAGGGCTAGATAATGACAAGGCAAATTGATATAATTTTTAGTTTTGAACGTACACCGTCAAACAGACGAGTTATCACCATACTACGTTTGTATGCAAGAATGACTGACTAGTGTATCCTTAAAAGACTGTCCTTGGAGTTTCTTGCTCGTTCTTCTCCGTAGAGATCTACGTTTTGGAATGGACAACTAGCTTCAAATTTCTAACTAACTGACCGAGTCTTTGACAGTTCAAAAGTGCCTGTAACTGGTTATTTTCAATTTTCAGTGGCAGCCCGGAGTCTGGATTTGTGCCCGGTTGATGGAAATAGGCTTGCCCCCTATTACATGGGACTTACACATAACTGGTGAAATCCTAATCCTCTGCGTAGCCCTTTGGGGAATACAGGCGTGATGTTATGTTATGTTTATTAGAAATAGAAAAGATTTGTATTTTTGTTTGTAATTAATAAACTCAAAAACTACCGATTAAAAAAAAAAACGATGTAAGCTTCGCAACGGATTTTGATGCGGTTTTCTCCATAATTTGGATAATTTATTCCGGGAGGTTTTGACACATTTATATTAAATTTATATTTAATAAAGAAATCTCGATGTTTCGTCAATTCGTAACATTCATTACTAATTGACGAAACATCGAGATTTCTTTCCGTACGAAGCAGGGGCGGTCTTTAGTATCATTCTATGTAGTTTATTATGTGATGGGAAAGGCTGGAAATTATATTATATTAATATTATTTAGTTTATTAAACTTTTTAACGTATAAAACATATTTTTAAATATTTCTTAAAAATATATATAAAAATATATTATTTATATTTCCTTTTTGAAAACTTATACATTACACTTTTAAATATTAAAATATAAAAACATTAAAAAATATAAAAAAAACATAGTAGCCCACCGTTATCGGGAACAGGGTCCAAGCTATCGGCGGTCCGGGCTCCAGAGAAAGGAACCTCCAAACATTGCGAGCCGTGTCCAGAAGTACCACTTTCTGAATCAAGCCCTTGATCCAGCTGCCCAGCGAGAGCCCCCTCAGGTGTTGGGCGAGGCTCTTAATTACAATATTATTATTATTTATTTCCGAGTTTTTATTTTGTAGAAAACGGCTTTCGTTAATTGTGGTTTTAGTGGTCAGTGTATTTGAGGTGAATTGAGTCATGGGTCCATTGTGTGAAGACGATTAAGCAAGTGTGTTTGCATTAGAATCTGAGCTTGTTAGGGATACGTTCGTAAGGGTTTGTGTTCTTTGTTACGTAGTACCTACATTTACAACTCATATTTTCTGTAAAGTTTTGAAAGAATGGAATGTAATAATGTATGTAATGTATCTAAAGAATAAAATAACGCGTTTTTCATCGATTTAACACTTTCGACTCCACCCATTTTTCATAGAGCTCATACGCCATGCCGCCATACATATTACAAGTTGACTCCAGGAAGGTCACCGATCTCACAGCATCGACAGGATCCTCACATACACTTTTTGCCTCATTACGTTCATATTCTGGTCAAATACGCACGCTCGCGCTGGTTGCTTGTTCACTATATGTCCTCCTAAGGGTGTAGGTACTTAAGTATTTGTTAATTAATTAAGCTTTCAGTAAATTACTGCCTATATACCTCGATTAATCCAACACACATAACCCCTAGTACATAAACCACCATACTCCGAACTAATTTGTTACATCTAATTCGCTCCTTAACAAGACGATACCGTAAACTTACTGTATATACCTTCACGCACACACACACATCGCACATATTCATTTAAGCCTTCCTAAAGTAGCACACACACACAAGCCAAAGCCGCAAGGCACGTAACATAAGGAGCTTGGAAATTAATTTAGCTCGGAACTAGCTGGCAAATGGATAGACGTGTGAGCCTGGGGGGGTAAGGTGCCTCCCCAAAGGGGTGAAACGGGGGGGTGTGTCGGGAAAATTCGGCGTTTAGGTGAGCCTTTGTGGTGAGACCGGTTGCGCTTAGCAGTAATTGTGTTCCGTTGTATATGGGTAGAGAAATTGATTATAATTGATATTGTTACGTGAATTCGCCAATTATGTTCGATGATTCTGTTGTTAATTTGTTATGGTTTAATCAGTTTCTTGTGTGTACAGGGTGTATCAGAAGGGTGTGGTGAAAAAGGGTGTGGTCAAAAAGGGTGTGGTCAAAAACGGGTGTGGTCCACACCATCAAACTGAACAACTTCCTCCACAGGATCAACAACGTAATCGCGAAAAAAATATCAATTGCTCCAAACTAAACTTCAATAATAATAATAATACCATTTATTTCAGGCGACACAGGCCCTTAGAAAAATACCTTAACCTAAACATACATATTTTAATATTAACAGAACTTGAAAATTTGTGTTAATAATAAATAGTTTAAAACTATGTTAGTAACACTTCACTTCACTAGCTTGTCCTTGAGCTGTCCTGTGGTACTTTTCTACACGCCTTGAAGTTGACGTTGCGGTGCGACTCCAGCAACTGTACCCTCGGCGTGTACCTGTTCTTGTGGTGGACGTACTATCGAAGAAACGCATATCTGTACACTGTAAGGACTATTCTTGCTTGCAGTGGCCGAGCGCTGCAAGCAAGAATAGTCCTTAAAAAAAGGATCGTGTGCACAGGATGTTGTTTTCTAATTGCTTAGATAGGCGTTACCTCGATGGTACGTACTTCACGATATCCTCCGCCTTAGTGGACAATACCTCAATACTTACTCGACCCAAGAGTATGGGACGGCTGATTAGAAAACAGGTTAAACACAATATCTGTTATCACTGTTACTGTCACACAAAAATAACAGATCCAAATATCTGTTATTAAATAACAGCCTGTTGTTTTTTTACGGACAATAAATACGTATTTAAATATCACTTGAATAATGTTAACTGATCAGTAACAGGTAACACGACCTAATTTAGGAGTCACTTTTTCGTGTTTGTTCTTGTAAAACCACCAACTGTATTTTTAGGCACAATAAATACTAAGAGCTTCTCTTTTTAGCGTAGTTTAACCGCTTTAATAAGAGTGAGAAATAAACATATTTCGAAGTAAATAATAGGAGTTTCTCTATTTAGCAAGGGTCTTTCTTTAATGAGGAAGAAATATAAATTGTTAACCTTGCAATATTTCTTCCTTTGTGTGAGTGTGTATGTAAGTAACAGCCGTAGTAACAGTCTGTGTGAGATTGTTATAATGAATTAACAGTAACAGCCGTGGTAAGTCTATTGTTAGGAACAATTTTTATTTGTTATTTTTAAATATCTGTTATTTCTACCTGTTACGATAAATACGCCTCCCAACTACGGCTGATTATCTTTTAGTGATTACGATGTGGGTCCCTAATGGATAATGTTGTTCAATTAGATGGTCTGTACCACACCTTTCTGATACACCCTGTATATCCGAAGACCTATTATCAGGTCTTTGGAGATATGAGACCGATAGGTTATCGGGTCGGTCGTGTACAAAGGTTGGTTTAATTAGAAAATCTGTTTGACTTGAATATATCTCGATCTCTAAATTACAAAAAAAAAAAATACAATTTTAAAAGTTGGTGCCTTCATTGAGCCTGACTATCTTAGAAACCTTTTTTTTTCAATCCTATACTATTTATTAAATGAGCAATATTTATATATAACGAGCTGCGCCCCGCGGTTTCACCCGCATTAGTCCCCTTTGAGAATATCGGGATAAAAAGTATCCTATGTCCTTCTCCGGATCATGGTTTACCCATACGCCAAATTTCAACCAAATCTGTTCAGCTGTTTTAGCGTGATGCCGTGACCAAGGGAAATAGGGATTCATTTTTATATATATAGATAATATATATTTGTACTCACGTTCTCGAAAACAGCTCTAACGATTTCGATGACAGTTGTAATATAGGGGTTTACGGGAGCGAAAAATCGATCTAGCTAGGTCTCATTTCTGGGAAAATTCGTTTTCTCTATTTTCACCCGAGCAGAATTCAGTCGACCACGTACTTAGAGTTTAAATGAGGAAACTAAACAATTGACTACTAATTTTCAGTATCCATTAACGTTAATATGGAACACAGAAACTAAATTAGGAGAGACGTCCTACCAACGTCAAATTCATGCAACTCAAACTATGTTCTAACCACACCCACATAATACATACAAAGTACAGTCACTTGCCAAAATATGTGTACAGTTACTGAAACCTCTTCCTAAAGTTCTTTTCTATACATACAAATAAATAAAATTGTTTGAATGTCAAAATAACAGCTTTTTTTACTAAATGCATATGAAAATACTTTAATCAAAAAAACATTTTTTTGAAGTGAAAACTTCCTTAGGTTGGGCATTTTTGAGATGGGACTAAACCATTGATTTCGCGACACCATGAGGACACCTCATTTTCGTAAACGCGATTGTGCTCTTTATTTATATTACGTTACAGATCAATGTTTTATGCAAGTATTTAAACTTTAAAGGTTTTGTAAACGCGATTATGCTCTTTTTTTTTCGTTACGGATCAATTTTCTATGCAAATATTTTTACTTTAAAGGTATCGGAAGTTTTTTTTTGTAAACGTGATTGTGGTCTTAATGTTCTATACAAGTATTTTTCTTTCACAAAGGCGATCTTGTTCAAGTTTTCACTTCTGTCGGCACTCCCGGAGTGCCAGTTTTTTTTAAATGTTGCTATTCTGTCGGTCTGTCTGTCTGTTTGTTCCAGCTAATCTCCGAAACGGTTGGACAAATTTTGATGGGACTTTCATTGGCAGATAGCTGATATTATAAGGAGTAATAGACTACTTTTATTTGAGAAAAAATAACTAGGGTACACGCGGATGTAGCCGCGGGCAGCACCTATCTTGAATAAATATTAATTGCAATTATTTTTTTCTGGTAGTATTCGTATAAGTTGTTTAGAAGAAAACCTCATTTCGATTTTATTAATAAAAAAATAAATAAAAAACAATACATAATCTGTATTCCTAATGCCAAACTAGTTCGCCCAAAACCGCGTTTTAGATGACTAAAGAGTTTTGCCTAGAAAAAACGAGTGAGTTTTATCTTTCTACACATAACTGTACCTATCCACCCACCGACATCAAACATCTAACTGTATCTAATGAAATACACGTCAATATCGCCGCGTCAAAGGCCGCACAATATCCGTGCGTGTCACACACACAGACAGACACGCATACACTGCCGTGCATGTTCACATACATACACGTAGAGTACCGCCGTCACTCCGGGCGATTGCCGGATAACCAGCTTATTAATATCCGGGGCCGTCTCCTGTGTATGTCTTTGATTTATATTTTATATATGTACATAGTTACTGTGGGGAGAAATTGTTGAATTCTTGAGTAGGGATTTTTGACAGGATGTATGGGTGCCTACTTGATACTTTATACCTCAGATCAAATAAAAAATCAAGACAGAGCGCTGTCAATGGTGACGTAAAGCCACATGTGTGCACTTAGTGAGGTGTAGTTTGATTGTAAATTCGTGGAAAATCACTAAAATTTGCAAGTTTTCCGAAAATTGACGCGAGACTGACGTTTGATCGTTTCGTTAGAAGAAACTTACTTTTGATTTTGAAAATTAAAAAATATCATATTATATATTTATATGGTCTACTTCAGGGGTGGCCAACTTGGTTAGATCCAAGATCTACTGTTTACTGACGACACCCTGTGCGATCTACCAATTACATACTTCTTTAAATTTTTATGAAACAATGTACAATTAACTACGTTCTATTACTTATTTTATTAAGAGATCATAAAATTTAAAATTATTCTTAGT
Source organism: Omphaloscelis lunosa (assembly GCA_916610215.1). Classification (NCBI taxonomy): domain Eukaryota; kingdom Metazoa; phylum Arthropoda; class Insecta; order Lepidoptera; family Noctuidae; genus Omphaloscelis; species Omphaloscelis lunosa. The sequence goes on from OU744258.1 coordinate 14,528,340, forward strand.
AACTACTTATTTATAGTAGTGTGAGTATTGCGTCTGAGCTACTGCCTGGAAGAGAGGATAAATAACGTGATGGAACGGCGACACAAAAATACAAGATGGTGCGTGCAGCAGTTGGTGATTACGTTGCGTGGTCTGTTCTATATAATATTTTTAGGTATATTGACTTATTATTATTTTTTGTTTTGCCACGATTGACTGGACTAATAGCCGCGATCGATCGCGATCGACCGGTTGGCCACCCCTGGTCTACTTGTACATAGGGGAACCACTTTTTTCAACTTCCATACAAAATATAGCACAAAAAAAATGTTGAAATAACCTTTTTGTGTACCTATGTATTTTTTCCTATTATTTAGCAAACCATATCCAGAATTTTAAAAATCACACATTAGTCTTCAGCTATCTTTGAAATAAAATCAAAATTTTATTTTATGATAATACTATATCTTCATTAAGTAAATCAAAGGCGAAATAAACCATATTTTCGAGAGCGCAAAAGTGATGCAACTATTAACAGGTGCTGTGACTGACACGAATGCTTTAGCACCACGAAAACTGTACTTTTATGCTTACACAGACTTAATGTTTAAATTATTTCAAGCTTTCTCTTAATTGGATAAGTTATCGACGATTTTTTCGTGCACGGAGCCTTAAGCATCATTAAGTATGTATTTATTGATGATATAAAATTAGACATGTATGCCTATCTACTTATTTTTACCATATAATATCATATCATATCATTTTTATCATAAATATATTATATTTAATGCCTCGCGTTTTAATTAATGTCATGCCAGCTAGACAGCTTGAATGACGAAGAAGTCTTGAATGGCGAAATCAGACTGGTTGGCAGACGCCAACCAGTCTGATTTCGCCATTCAAGACTTCTATCCTTTGCACTGTAATAACATAATGGATTCGTAAAAATACCTTAATTCTACCCTCTTGTGTTACCAGTCCTAAATTCACCACACGACAATTAAAACAAAAATAAAAGTGACGTCACAAAACCGTCGACAGTTGACCTAAACTCAATGCACATTCAAATATAGAATAAAAAAACATTCCATTTACATATCCGTCACGTCACGGTTAGCTGACATCTACGGCCCTTTCAAATATCACGATCAAAGAAGTAAACTGAGATTAATTCGCGCCCTGTGAAAACAATGAAGGATTTCGCCCTAACAAAGGGTTAGGACAAAGGCCACGAATGGAGTTTAGTCTATAACTCTGCATGTGACTTCTATACTTATTGTTTTAACGTTTAATAAACGAAAACAATGCTAGAGAAATTAATTCGATGCTTGCTGTGTTTTTTTTTGGGTTTTGTATTTGGAACGCGACTATTTTTAATCCGTTTTGAATTTATATGATTATCTTTGGTTGCCTTTTGTTCTTATTTTGAATTACAACTGACGTCTGCGTCTATTATGTCAACTTATACCGGGCAGTTAATTTAATTTAATAAATGTAATTGATTCCGTGATAGACTCAACTCCATTTTGCTTTCTACCTCTTCTTGATTGTATATGCTTCCCGACAGAGAGAATACAGGAAAAGAAAGAAGGGCAGATAGGTAACTAATATTCTTAAAAATAATGCTATTGTAAACAAGAAAGAAAAAAATAATAATTTCACAAAAGTAACCGACTCCAATCAATCAAAATTGCAATAAAGAACTGTACATGAGTAAAAAATAAATACTAAGTAGACATGATTTAAAAAATGGCGGCAATTTTCTTTCTTTTTTCTCTGCCGCTGAATTGCAGACTACGGTATGGCTTCAAAAAGTCTATCAGAGCGGAATATTCAGTTCGTCAAATGGTAATCAGAGAGAGGCATTATACGTTATGGTTCAAATATCACAAGCGTAGTCTGCACAAGATTTTACTTTCACGAGAAAATAAAAATATAGATAACTTTGATTGAAGATAATACCTACTTCAATATTTTTATCTGTTGAAAAAAATGTGTATACTTGATGGAAAAAGAAAGTGTATTACATGTCATGAAAAACACATTTTCTCATCAAGGGAAAAAACTTTCAGTTCCCAGGCACGTAAGCCTACCCGAAATTATTTTATTTGTGTGCACGCTTTTTGCATCCTTAGAAGGTTGGATTAAGGTTGAGTTTGGACGTGTGTAGTCGACAAAGAGTTAAAGGTTTAATACACGTGACTGTGAGAACGCTAGTTGTTACGGTCGTAACAAGGCGAGCGCATCAAAGGACGTTTTTCAAAGAGAACGTGATTCTCGACCGATGCTCTAACAAGTCCGCCCCCGGCTGACTCGGGGGAAACTCGGCAATATATTTTTAAGAATTACAATTTTATTTGAAGGATTGTGCGGGCGATGTGTTTTATGTAATGCATGCTTGTTGTTCTGTTTCGTTGGGTTTTATTTGGAATGCTAATTTAATAAAATGCGCAGGTTTTTGAAGTTTTCGTGGATGATATAGGAATTGGAAATAGCTGAGTATGACAATTTGTTCATGAATGTGTAGTGTTTTGTTTTTTCACTTGTTCAGTTCCCAAATAAAGTAAATGCCTTTTATTTTATGAGTTGTTCACCCATGTTCAGCTGCGGACACCTAGTTTATGTGTTTGTATATGCCTAAGTTTAGATGACAGTTCGCCTTCATTAATTGGGCAGGTTCCTGGGTATAATACCTTAACCTCAAGCGTACAAAGGAATTTGCTATTAAAAAGGGGGTAATAATAATGGCTGACGTACGTCTCCCTTTCTGCTCAGAAATACTTCAATGACCCCAAAAATCTCATTATCTACTCATTAAAACAAAACACAACCCTAATCAGTTCCAAATTCAAAACATCACATAGCTCTCACTCACTCTCATTCCCTTCACCCCCCTTACTCCCCCTTAGCAATCCCAATAGTTTCGATAGTTCCCCGGTCGGGATTAAACGGGGAATGGATAACATGGGGCATGTGTCTTCGACGTCACCTCGGCGATACTTCACCCCGCTACAAAGGTGGGGACTGATTGAAAATCCGAGCTGTATGCGGTGCCTACTGTATTAGGCATAATACTTTGAATTGTAGGTGTGCTGCTAGGGGCTTTGTTCGTGCATTGTTTTTGTGATTTGTAGGTAAATATTTTATGGTTGTAGAACATGAGATAAAGCCTAGATACCACATGAATGGCAGATGAGTATTAATGGTCAGCTAGAGATTGAAAACGTCAAAAAAATATTCCAGTGAGTTAATTCTATAGTCAATAGACGATTATATTACTTAAAATGAAACCTCGATTTGATGAAATCTTGTTTTTGAGTAGCTACTTTAGCGGTAGGGTGCGCTTTTTTGTTAATCAATTGGAAAATTATAGGTAACTGAAACATCATTTAAATTGTATTAAAGTAAAATAATAATCTACTTTTAATTCTTCAACATGAATATGAATCTCTTATATTACTTAAAAGCTAGAATTAGATCACATTTATCACTAGATTTAAAATTCACTCAGACTTCAACAAACGTCCTTTTACAGACACTTTCATACTTGTACCTATACCTACCTACATAGGTACCATACCATTGTGTACCTATTGCATTCTTGGCGAAGGTACGTACGCTAGAATTTGTCTCTTTCTCATTGTGACAGAGATTTATAGTGGTCGTGTTCAGTCGATCTCACCCCGACAGCGTCTGGGCACCAATCATACATTATGGCGATATTATAATTTAAATAGGTACGTTTTTGGAAATTCGTTGTGTATAAAGAAAGAGAGGTAACATTTATTAGAACCTAGAAAATTTTCGCAACACATCCATAGACTTGTATGTTTGTTTTTATTTCATTTAAGAATTGCATGAATAGACCGTACCTATAGGTGAACCAGTGTTATAATTATGTTTACATGTGCTAAAAAGGAGCTACGTCTGTCAAAAAACTGCTGTGTTGTTTAGCAGAGGTAATATCGTGTAAATAAATTATTTCTGCATATAAAGACTTTTAATTAATATTTTTTTAAAGTGAAAACTTCTTTAGGCACGTTGGGCATTTTTAAAATGGGACTAAACCATTGATTTCGCGACACCGTGATGACACCAGCTTTTGACGATTAAAAAGACATCAACGGGTTGATAACCACGGTGCGTGGAGTAAAAGACATCAACGCGTTAATTACCGCGGTGCGGTTTTTTTACAAGTTTTCACTTCTGTCGGCACTCCCGGAGTGCCACCACTTTTTATTTTATTATGACTTGACTTTCAGAATTATTTATTTATTTATTTAAACTTTTCACACTCAAAACGGTACAAAGGCGGACTAATACGCGGAATATGGCGGAGAATTCGACTTTTTCTTTTTCAGAAATTATTGTATAGTTTACAGAAGCTATGTTTTGTACATAGTATGAAAAAGCAATATCTAACTAATAGTTTTTTTTTTTTTAATAAGAAATATCTAACTAATTGTTTTTTTTTTATTTATTATTTTTCTATAATAATATTATAAAGAGGTAAAATTTGTTTGCAAGTTTGTATGTATCTACCAGACAGATTTAAAAATTATTTTTGCATTGGATAGCCCAATTAATGAGGAAGATTATAGGCTCGCGGACGAAGTCGCAGGCAGAAGCTAGTCTTCTATAACTGGCAAAATGTGGCTGGTATAGTAATACCTCTGCCTAATCCTTCGAGTATTACAGGCGTGATGTTATGATTTTTATTCAGCTTATGCTTGTACTGTAACCTCACAATAAATTTCGGTTTTGAATATCGTTGAATTTAGTTTATTTCCAATGATTGTGATTTTAAGATCAATCACACTATTTCTTGATTTTATAAGTTTCATGGGCATATTGTGTCATAGTTCGTTTTTTAATCCCAGATACTAATTTGACATTTCAAATGATTGTTGTTTGTTTTTTTAATTTGGAGTTTGACATTTGCACTTGTCAAATTAGTATCTGAGATTAAAAAACGAACTTTAGTTAGAACTCCTGAGTGAATGATGAAATCTGAAACAATACTATATTGTAGTGTTTGAAAAGCAATGGTCTGGCTCTTGTAACAAAGGAAGGAAATAAAACAAATTGTATTTTAAAATAAGCTGGCAACATTTATTAAACAATTCATAAAATACATATCACAAATACAACTGGGAAATAAGTACATGACAAATACAACAAATATCAGTTTAACAAATAGCCACATTATTTCTAACATTTACCAAAATAGTGAGGGCTTAACTTAATTTTACGCAACATAAAATAAGGGGTACGATTTACGACCCGTAGACATACGACTCGTAACTAGTAAATGAACCGACCGAACGTTATGGGGACCGAAGAACCGAATATATGGAAGGAGGGAAGTAGTTCCTGTATTAGATTTATCTTTTGTTTGCATTGTAACCGGGTAAACTGGAGCTGATTTTCTACTGAAATGGGTATGGTGCATTTGTGGGTATTAGTAGGAATATTTCAATTCAAGTGCACCAGTAATTGGAACTCACTTAAATAGTTTTGATACTTGTATGGTTTTTGCCAAAGTCATTGCAATAATTTGAGTCCTTTTTTTACTGAAAATTATGGATTTATTTTGACTCTAAGTTGAATTTATTTCATATTAAAATTACAAAAATCATTGGAATATTTTGTGTTATTTTTTAAATGTTACAGGTATAAGTTTCTACTGCCTATAAGCAAATTACTGAGTTAGAAATATTTATAAGGTAGATATATTTATAAGGAGAAGTTTGGAGTATCGACCTCAGAAAACCAGTGAGTATTATAATTTCGATGATAAATTTACTATTTTTTTACATCATTCCTACATTGATATTCTTAGCTAAATACCCGAATGGCTCGCTTTCCTTAAAACTAGGTAGGCTTTTAATAGAATAAGGTACCTTACACATATTATTGACAATATTCGGAACACGTGTAAAGAAAGTAGAATGTTCTACGGTGAACCCGAATCAGCTAAGTATTTGAATGTAACCTTATTTACGTTCGAGTTAATCTAAAACATTTTGTATTAAAAACCTATTATAACCTACTACCTACGTTATAATAAAGTGTTCTCTTTTGACAAAAACGCGTGCGTTCAGCATTTTATTTAAAGAGACCCAATTTAAAGGCTTTGAAGCGTAGGGAGGCCTCTATATCACATATAGGGTAAAACGCCCACTCAAACACACACATATTATTATACATATGTACATAGAAAGCATATAGCCTGGGGGCCCGTCAAACGCCCTGAAAGTCACGTATGCCTGGTGGCCTCGCAATGTTATTATCCAACACTTACGCACGAACATACACTCACGCATCTATACATATCTGTGTGCGCTATAGATGTGCGTAGGTAGGCGAGCCCGGGCATCGCGGCCCACACGACCCCGACCGAAGGGACAAAGCGAAACGGGTTTGTCCCAAGGGAAATTCAATATTCGGGACTAAACCTTAACTCCCCCTTAAGACACCCCGTCTACCACCCCCGGAATGCTTATATGGCCACGACGTGTATCGATTTTCTTGCCAAATGGAAGATTGGTGTCGAACCGTTCTAGGCGGACGAATGAATGATGTATTGGAGTGGCGAGTGAATATTTCAAGTGTGTGTGTGCCACCTTCGGGGTTTTGTGTTTAGCCACCGTATCGGCTCTGATGGAAATCTCCTTCGGAAATTCACGTGAATTTTTTATTTCGGTAATGCATTGCGGGGTGAGAGAGGGTGTTCGGTAACCGCGTATTTCTTTGAGCTCGACGCCAATTATCTCTGAAATACTCTTTGAGGTGACTGATTGGATCGCAACCATTGCTTTCAGGCCTCTGTTGCTCACTGTTATAAATATTGAGATTTCTGTGGTGAATATCGTTATAGCGAGGATCATGAAAGGTCGCTTACTATCTTAATGGATCGAATGGCATTAGCTGAAGTAATCTCCCTTCAATCAATTAGTAGCATAAGAGAAGCTACATTTGTAATATCAGCCATATTTTACCAGTAGGCATGCAAAAGTTACAAAATTATGAACTAATCCACTAAATAAATCTACTAAACTTTTAAAAACAGAACAAAAAAAAAACAACACAAAACCAAACATAATTCTTATATATTAATTTTTATAACGAAACTTTATATTTAAATATTATAAAGTTTCAATTTTTTTTTTCATTCTAGAATTCTGGTACGCTATAGTATGCTTTGACTGTCAAAAAATTTCGAAGTCTTTTTTTAAATAACGATAGCGGCAATTCTTTCAAACTTTTAGATATTTTTAACCGATTTCCAAAAAGGAGGAGGTTATATGTTCGTTGCGTACGTTTGTTTTATTTTTTTTTGTCTTATGTATGTCCGCCCATTTTTCTGTCAATTGTAGTGGTATTCGAATTTGTGTGGGGTAGGTACCACAACTAAAAAGTGAAAAATAAAAAGTTTTTCAAAAAAAAAACCACCGTCTTCCAAAAGTAACTTTAATTTCGGAAGTCGGTGTCAAGAAACGAAACTTCAAAACCAAAGACACCTACTTCCGAAATTAAAGTTATTTTTCACTTTGTAGTGTTCTTTTGGAAGTCGGTGTTCTTTTTTTTGGATTTTTTAAAATCATATGTAACCGGAGCTATGCAGTCAACACTTATGCGCATTACTGCTGGCATAGCGAACTGATGACACTATATGTAGGATATTTTTGCGCCTATAACGTGAAACTGCATCGGTAAGATAAATATTTAAAACGATTTGGGTTCAACTTAACAAACACACCTTCTTCTAGTATGTATAAAACATGGAGTATCAGTATTTTATATTGTTTAAATTTAAAGTAATTATCTGGGGTTTTAAGCTTAGACATCACCCGTATGCATCTTTTTTGAGACTTGAAAGGTGTTTCTTTCGATGGAGTTACCTTAAAATATTATTACATATCATAGATGGAATTCTGATAAACCGTAGTAAGTAGTAAGGACTGCATTCGTGTATAAGTAAGAGTGGTATCTTATTTATATTGTATATGGATATGTAGAACACATATTTACAATATAAACTGGAGCGGTCCCTGCATGACGTACTAACTTATTCACAAGCGAATCCTTTAAGGGGAAATCTCTGCTTTTATGTACGTAACATGCCATAAAGCGTTGCCATAAACTTTCCTCGTAAAATACGTTACAACCGAATTATAAATATTTACTCTATTTGTTTATTACTCGCGACAACATCAAATGGCTGTAAAATTAATCTTAGTGAATAGGAACAATGGAATTTATTAACCAATTAAAGCGTTCAGGACTTTCTTAAACCTTTTAAATATCACAAAAAAAAATCAGTGGCACTCCCGGAGTGCCAACAAAAGTGAAAACTTGAAAAAAAAAAAATCGGCGCCGCGGTTATCAACGCGTTCATGTCTTTTACTCCACGCATCGTGGTAATCAACGCGTTGATGTCTTTTTAATGGTCAAAAGCTGGTGTCGTCATAGTGTCGCAAAATCAATTGTTTAGTCCCATCTCGAAAATGCCCAATGCGCCTAAAGAAGTTTTCACGTCAAAAATGAACTAAAAGAAAATAGTTTTTTCAGGAGCTTTTTTTTTCTCTAAAACAATTTTATTGCACATTTTAAGTTACAAATAAAATATAATTATACGTACTTATCGTCTTTGTTTTATCAATGGGTTATTTTACCTTTAACAAAGATCTTGATTTATCTTAAAATCTATGAAAAAAAAAAAAAACACATAAACATGGGCACTTATGAAACGTCAGAAGCTAGGTGCAGGTTCCAATTGGTCATTTCCTATGAGCAAGAGCCGGCAAGAAACTCCACGGTAAAAATAATTGACTTTTATAATATTTCCAAATAACAGTGTTAATAGGTATAATAGAACCTTCATGTAAGTCCGTGGATTAAAAAAGATACAGCACAGTAACAAAGAAAAGCCTTTCCGTCTCAATAAAGAAGTAAATCAGATTTCTTTTAAAAATAAACGTTCAATAAAAGATAGCTTTTGACTTAAAGTTCAGAACAGTTTTATTTTTATCAGGCTCTTTTATCAGGCTATTCTTGTCCTTCACTGGTAAATATCAATTCTTTGCCCTCTTATTTTATTTTTTTGGTTATGGTTTTAATAGGTCCAATTAATAGTATTTTCAGGTGCCTACAACAATTTTTGTAAGCGTAAGTAAGCACTGATTAATTTTAATTTGTAAATATACATTATGATGGGATTGTCATATCCGTAACAAAAGTTTCGGACAATTAAATCTATAAAACTGAAACTTTATAAAAACCGAAAATGAAAATAAATTTAAGAAAAAGTCGTCAGAAATTCATAATAGAGCTGAGACATATGATCACGATCGTTGACAAAATGATCATGAAATTCTATCCACTCATTACGAACAGGCACAGCAAACAAAAAACAAACGAAAAACAAATTGAGCGCAAACAATTTAAAGCACACAACCTGTGTGTTCTACATTAAACACACACACGCTCATACGTAGAGGACATTAGTATTAGTGGGTTTCGGCCTTTCAAAGGCCCCTTAGATCGAGGGGGCATGTTTGGGGTAAGATTGAGCGTGGGTGAGATGCGGGGGAGGGGGCGAATTCCAAGATGGCTGCGGACCGTGCCGGCCATAAGGGTAAAATAGGAGCCTTTATATATTTATATGTAGTTTATACTTGTATTGGTCAGGCGGCCTCCTGGATTTGTTATCGATTTCTGTTTCTGTTGCGGCTTCGTGAAGCGTTAGTGTCGTGAATTGCATTTGTGTAAAGCTGCGGTGTTTGATTATTCTTTGTGATGTTGCTTGGAGTCTAATCTAATAATTTATTATTGCTATGTAGACTTGATCGAATTATTTATTACATTAGGTATAGCTGAGGCTCGGAGCATATAGATGTTCGAGCTTCAGCTATATCTAATCTAATGAATAACTTAATACATCCCTATGTATTAAGATATTATTTTTATGAGGCTTTTGTATCTCACTGTAGGGCAAAGGCCTCCATTCTGAACATTGATTATGATTTTTTTTTAATTGTTCTTGTAAAGGTCAATCAAATCAATATTATTACATCAAGTTCTTCAAAGGAGATTAAGCCGGACTATCATAAATCTACAATTTGTTATAAAGTTCGTTTTTTAATTCCAGAGACAAATTTGACATTTTAAGTGATTGTTGTTTGTTTTTTCAATTTGGAGTTTGTCATTTGCACCTGTCAAATTAGTCTCTGGGATTAAAAACCGAACTTTAGCTGAAGCTGTTTACATCTATGAATTATTTTATTATTATTATAAGCTATTTGTGTCTCACTGCACGGCAAAGCCTGAGATTTTGTATATCTATTATTTTATGAGTTCAAAATGGTTTTAATTAAGGGCAATCAAATTAATATTATTACAGCAAGTTCTTCGAGAGAGATTAAGCCAGACTATCACAACAATTTGGTAGATTTCTCTATCATAATCATTATCATATTAGCCGAAAGACGTCCACTGCTGGACATAGAATATATAGAGTTCTGTATATATATATATTTTTTTTTAAACCACTTCGAGGAAAAAAAAACCACCGGATTTCTTTTGTTTTACCGCCATCCTGCCATAATTAACGAAGAAAATATAAACGTTTATCTAAAGCGCTAACTAATAAATAAGTTTTCAAGTCAATAGAATAGGAAAAAAAAAACGAACAAAATTAAAGAATCGGATCTGCGGTTAGCCATTTCAAAGTAAATAAAATGCCTATAAAAACTTGGAGATCTCATTATCAAGTGGCGTAAAGTTTTTTTTTCTTTACGCACGCGAAGTTACGCGAAACTTTGTGAATATTTATTTCGTGAACTTTTAAGATAACACTTCTTGCGTTTATTGAGTGATGCCAGTTCTTGAGTGTGTGAAAGTACCGAGGGTTATTCTATTAAGAATTATATCTGTGTGATGTGTTTAAGATTGGATACAGAACATTTGTTAAATATTTGAATATTTAGATAATATTTAATGCAACGACTACAATTTTCAAATATGTAGTTCTAAGTTTGACGTTGCTAGTTTATACTCATATTTCGGCGGAACTCCATGCTTTGGTTCTACTAATTCTTTGCATTGCGCCACAGATTAGTTAGCACAAAATATAAGAAAAATTCCAAAAAAATACAATCTTTATACAATAATTAATTATTTGCTCCAAAACCTTTCACAAAGTGAGTACCAAACAAAAACTTTCCTAATCCATAAACAAGTTAGGAGCACGACGTCCACTTCCAACCTCTCAATGTCCATTACGGGCAGACGTTATACATAATTCAATAACCTCAGCACCTACCTACATACAAAAGTACCTAACTTTAGCCGGGTCCATCCGAAGAAGGGTTCCACTAGGTGTCATAAATTACAGCCCTGTTTATCGGGCTGGAGGGGAGGGGGGACCCTCCCGTGGTTTTACAGTTTATCGTCCCTCTGTATGGGCCCTCCGTGAAGCGAAGGGTAGTGAATTACAGAACTGTTACTCAGCGGAATGTACCCCCTGAAAGTTTGAGAAAAAAGGGACCTTTAAGACTGTCCATTGCGTGGGGTGGGTTTGTGTTTAGAATGTACTGTTGGAGGTTTTGAGTTTTTGGCGAATTGTATATTTTTGATTCAATAAGTAATCATTCATAACCGTTTTCTAAAGTTTTTGTTAAAGTTAAAATTACCTTTTGATTGCCATACTATAGACAAAAATGCATGAAAATTTTCAAACGAATAATGATTAAACGCAAACTACGAATTAATCTTCTATGTAATTAGGTACCTATTTAAATACTCTGTTTAAAATAAGTAGACAGTTAAAACGAAAGTCTGAACACATTTTTTTTTTCACTAACACCACACAGAGCAGATACACCTCAATACATAATTAAACCAATACCAAAATAATTTATCGGCAAAGTTGCGAAAGTATCAAGTTTGTTCGGTCGGAGTCTCGCTGCCTTCCATACGCGCGGTCAAGCGGATTTCGAGTCATAGAATTACAATTTGTATAGAAGGGACACAGGAAAATGTCTTTTCTGCAATTTTCGTAGAGTTGTGGAAATAATTGTGTTGGGCTGTATTATACACGTACCTACTTAGTCCAAAAAAGCTTGAAAAAAATTGGAATTAGCAGTATAAGAAGTTGTTATTATGTTGGTACTTTTTTTCTTAAAGTATTTTATGGTGAATGTTTTGTTTATTTCTTTTTAATTGTCTCGTATCTAATGCTAGATTCACCCGCAGTGACTTTAGTTGCCAGTGACTCGTTTAAAATCTAACGTCGTCGACATAGATATTTTGAAATCGCTAAATCGACAAATCTGCTGTCAAATCTGTGTATACGTGACATTTTGGCACTAGCGATTCGCCGGCGACTAAAGTCGTTGCGTGTGTTGCGTCTTTAGACACTAACTACCACTAAAAACTATAAGTAAATTTTAGTTATAAACAGAGGAAGTGAGTAGGAACGTGGAGATGAAAATGTTTGGAAGTTTTAGCCATATTTATTATTAAACTTTCGTTTTACTGATATATACTTAAAATGCCAAGTATTGGTAGAAAAAACGAAGGCATGGCTCGTTTTTGAATTTTATATTATCCTTATTTGCCATGACACTGTTCAAATAACATTTATATGTTGCAACTACATAAGGAATGGTAGAAATAATCCATATATCTTTGTGTTTCATGGTGGTGCAGTTTGCAGAGAAATTGGATATAATCAGTTTCTACTGAAAATAAATTGATGTTTTTTACTACAATAAGATTTTATACAAGAAAAAATCTTGGCATTAATAAAAAAATCAAGCCATTTTATTAAAAAAAAAAACACTTTTTCTAGATTTTGTGAGATCGCGGTTAAAGCCTTTGTTAAAAGAAATTGACCATCGTTAATGCTTGAAATTCAGTGTAGTGACTTTTACAATAAAAAATATTACAAAAAAAAGAGAGAGAAATACCCAAAACAGTACTTCAACAATAACAAAGTTTAGATGTTAAACATTGGAGCCACGCCATGTTAACACAAACGACTCACGCAAAGCAATATGCATAAGTAACACGAGAAGACGATACAAGACAAACATATTGTGGCAAAAAGCACATAATACCAGTGCCATAACAATTTTGGGAGGTCTAAATTACTCTGTGGCAGTTTACAATGTAGGTGGAGGCGTGCGGTCTGAAGGCGCGGGGAGGGGCCGGGCGGGGGGGTAGTGACACAGGCTACCGGTCACCACCGCTCGTATTGATTTGTTGTATCGCTCGTCCTGCAACACCCATCCCTTTCTTGCACACCTACATCACAATGGTTCTCTCTCTGTCTTACACGTGTCCCTCCCGCGCACACGTGGGCACATACGACGAGTATGTGAACGTACGTATGTGTGGGAGGATTACTATGTGTTTCGCGTATGTGTGCGTTGGGGTCCGAATATTATGTACCTACGCATTTTCGACAGAGTTTTCCTTATACTGTCTTACGGACACCGCGATTTTCATTTCGTGTGAAAATTTTCTTTTAGCCGTGTGCTTTCAATAAAAAAGCTTTTTCGTTTTACTTATAGTTTCTGGTTTGTCTTTCTCAATTTTATTATAGGTAGGAAAGTAATCTATATTTTCTCAGTTTTTCAATAACGTTTCAACTTGATGGTAGGTATTTTATTATTCATAATCCCGAGCCCTAATCCTTAGGAGTCGCATATGAATAGATAAATTCTATGCTTTTTGGGACACCACACAAAAAATTAGATTGGAGAATTTATGAACTTTCGTTTAATATTGGAATCAAAAAAGAATATTTAAAAAAATAGACAGCGTGATATTATTTGGCAACATTGATACGAACGGACAAAAAAAAAAACGAAACTAGAAGCTCCAAATTCAAATTCCATAAAGACTCGCACACACTGAGTTTAACATGTGTGCTTCAGATTTACAGAGGTCAGGTCACACTTATGTACTTCATTACAAGTAAGAGCAGAAAAAGGGCGAAACTTTGAAAGCGAGTTCGTGTAGAACCTTGTGATATACGAGCGTTCTTATATTCAACAGAAGAGTTTAACTAGGTCTTAAAGTTTTTAGACTATTTTTATTTTTTTATTAAGACTGAACAAAGGTGTAGGTTGTTGTATTTTAGGTTTATTTCAGATAGAGGTATTTTACCCACTACTGGCTTTTCTGGTTTGATTTTCAAAAATTTCTTTAACGTTTTTCGTATTTCATTAGCCTATGTTATTGTGTATTAGCGTGATATTATTACCTAAGTACTACATATAGATAATGGGAAATAATAAAAAATAATGAAATGGGAAAAAAATGAATGGGAATGGGATAATGGAATGTAAGTTGTTGTTGTATGTAATTAACGAATGATGGGTCAATTAGGTACAATATTATATAATTTCGAATGAATGGCATGAATTAGTTTTATTTCACACATTATATCTTTCTAGGTTGTTGGCATTGTCAAAAAGCTGAACTTCAGTGAAATAAAACAATAAAGCTTAAATTACTCTGCGTAGAAGTCAGAAATATAAAGAGAATTTTACGCTGTCGCTGTGTGACATTTATAATTATTTCTTTCAGTATAATAATATACAGAAACACACAACTCGATGGACAAAATATTTATTTGTTAAATTATACACTTGGTACAAAAGTACGTTGTTTAAATAAGTTTTTTTTTTTTTTGTAATAGTAATGAGATAAGAACATACTTCTTACCTAATCATTTAATTGCTAGAAACCCAGTTCAAAAATTAAATAAAAATACTACGTAATTCTTTAAAATTATTTTAACCCATATCTGTCGGAGATTCCATTTTTCACATACTATTTCATATCATATATACTCAAAGCATTTATTTTAATTTAGAAAAAAAAAACATTCACAGGCACTTTTGAATTGTCAAAGGAGTTGGTCAGTCAGAAAGATGAAGCTAGTTGCTGCTAATTTCCTTTTTATATAAACCCAAATAATGTTGCCATACCTATTTACATTCTGCCTATACACTAAACGTCACCGCTCCATGGGGCGTATGTGCTAATTACAAGAACACAGGACCAGCATACTAACTAGCCAGCGAATGTCTTACGAATACTAAGTGGGTAGCATACTTAATTGCTTACAACTATGTACTGGAGGCATATAGGCAGATGCTAAGCATATCTACATGTATTGAAAAGTGTGAATGTGTGGAATTGGTACGGTTTTAGTATTGAGTTAACTTATTAGATAACTCAATAAAACACTAACCTAATACTTACTGTATTTCTCTTACGAATACTTTTTTTGAAAAAAGAACGACAATTTTACTCACCTTCTCACAGTAATAAAGGTTATTTTAAGTGCATTTGTGGCGTTGAGCTTAACCCTACTTAAACTTACATACATTTTATGCGTTTATCTAATTATACGAAATATTTTTTTTAAATATTTTCTGTGTTGCAACTAAATTGTTCATTTATATCAAGGATAATTTACAAAAAAAAAAAAAACTATTTAATCTCCGTACAAATTCCATGTTTACAGCTATTCTTATAAAAAGACAGCCTTTTTTAAAGCCCGCATCGTAACGATAAAACATCAGAATAATCACGACATTAGGGTTCCTTCGCGTCACGCCTAAGAAATTGTTTCGAACCCCACATTTTTACATAACTAGTGCAAAAGTAAACAAAGTAACGCACAGAGGGAAAGTTTCCTCGTTTTTCATCCCCCAGGACCCTCGCGAAGGGACGTAGCTCAAATTTCCGACAAAATAATAGCGTTTGAATTTAATTTCAATCTCACTTTCTATCGTGTGGGTTGAAAAATAACTACTTAGATACATATATAGTGCCAAAGTAGTTTTCTTCACAAATGTTAACAAAAATCATTCATATTTGAATAGCAATAAAGACCAAACTCGCATTTTCATTAAACCTTCATTCGTCTGCATCTGCATTCATTTTACTCAACGATCTTGAAGAAACGCAGTCGCTTGAACTTGTAACCTTTTCACCTTTGAAAAGACACGTGCGTTCAAAATTATAAATTAAACGTAAAATTTTCAATAAAACGTTACCCTCGGTCGAGAAAACCGGTTTCAGAGACCCAAGCTGCGAAAATATTAAAAGTTTTGTATATAATGTAGCGAACACGAGGGTCATTCGGCCAATCAGTCCCCTTTTGAATGACCGACGGCGACCCGAACGCGCGTCGGTCAACTTCGAATAATGAAATTCTAAAAAAGGAACAGGCCCGCCAATAAACAAACCGTATATCATTCGTTATTCAAATATATTTTGGTGAATGGTTGACCCGAGCCCACGCGACCATTTGATGGTTAAATATTTTCAGTGGGCAACACTGACCACCGGGTGTAATTTATGACTTGTGAATTTGAAACAAATATGTAACCTTTTTAGACTGATTTATTTCCCAAAACATAGAGCATTTATTAAATATTTATTACAATGTTAACACTAATAAAAATTGACATGAGCAGTTTATTAAATTTAAAGAAAGATGCAACAGTGTGCAAATTAAATGGAATCGCCCTAATTGTAACGATCTACATTATTAATAAAATGACTTGTAATTAGGCGGGGGAGAAAAAGGCGGTAAAATTGTATTACTTTGCCAGTTTGCCTTTTAACACGACCAAAGCAGTGTTTTTGCTCCCCCACATTTATAATTGTATTAATTGTTGAGACCGATGCCTTTTTAATTTATTTCCTCTTCGTCTTAAGATATAATCTTCATGTTTTAAAGATTAAACGTGCTAGATGATTGCGCAATTTTGGTTTGAATATTTTTCATCTATAAATAAACATATTATAAATTAAAGTCACTTTTCGTATCTGTATGTGTGTTCGCGTTGTTCTTCTAAACTACACAACGGATTTTGATGCGAATTTCACCATCATTAAGAAAATTTATTCCGGAAGGTTTATGTGTAAAAACATTATGATTAAACTTTTTTATAATAAAGAAATCTCAATGCTTTGTCAAGTCGTAAAAACCGTGCGAAACAGAGGCCAGTCGCTAGTCTAAACTAATATTATAAAGAGAAAAGATTTGATTTTTTGTAAGTGTGTTTGTAATGGATAAACTCAAAAAATACTTAAACGATTTAAAAAAAATATTTCACTTATAAAAAGCTACGTTATCAGCGAGTAGGTAATATGGGCTGTATTTTATCGACTTCAACGCGAACGAAGTCGTGGGCAGATGCTAGTAAGGAATAAAGCTAAGTTTTATAATGATTGGCTAAATACATTTGTAATCATTTTGATATTATTCATGAAAAATGTAAATTCATCATAATGATTACCTGCCTTATGTAAGTTAGACAATAATTATGGTTTTAGTTTTGAATAACAGTAGATATTAGAAAGATGTTGTAGACAAATCTAAAGTTAGTTCCCGCAGGAAATCTAACTTTAAATTTCACTGAAAATAGTGACCAGACGCGGCTTCGTTGGTCTGAAAGTTTCTTGCATATAATAATGAATATAATACCTATGCATTTTTTTTTTTTTTTTTGAGGGTGGGAAATCATCAAATAACTTCTCCCGCTCTGGGCGGAGCGGGAGGGCGTGTCAGACTCTTACTGACTAAAACCCACCCGTGCTCCTTCGGTTGCCCTGTTGCCGGGGGCCACGATCTCCCTTTCGGTTTTCTTCGCAACCCCGGCAGGCATCGGCCCTAGTGGACCCCTTCAAATCTGCTGACATCTCTTTGAGGCGCGCGTGGAACACAACGCGCCGTCGACCCGGGCCTGGTCCTTATCGGACGGTGAGCCACCCATTGCTCACCGCCCGTAAGCCCGCGCCTACGGTGGCCGGAAATGCGGCTGTTAGGGGCGTGAGGGCGCGAAATTTGCCTTTCCCTCACGCGTTCCGCCTCCTCCTTCGCGAGCATTACAGCTTCGCAGAAGGAGGTGACGGCCTCCCATTTCCTCTCGCTCCGTACCATGGCCTGAACCAGTGCCGGACGCGAGAGATCACCGCCGCCGATCGCCTCCACGAGGACACGGCGATGCTCCGCCCAAGCTGGGCAGACCTCCACCGTATGCTCCACCGTGTCCTCCGGGCGATCCACACAATGGTGACACCCGGGCGTTTCCTCCCGCCTTATCCTGTGCAGGAACCTCCCGAAACAGCCGTGTCCGGTGAGGACCTGCGTCAGGCGGAAGGTGAGGACGCCGTGGCGCCTCTCTAGCCACTCCTCAAAGAGGGGTCTTATCGCCGCAATTGTGGCGTGCCCAGCGCTGGGTTGCGACAATCGCACTCTCCATGACGCCATGAGATCCCGCCGGAGCTCCGTCCGCTGTGCCGCGATTTCTCGCGGCAGCGGAGTTAAGCCCCGGCGTTTCGCCTCCTCGCGCCACTCCCAAATGTGCGCGAGGACCTTTGCTTCCAGATCCCATGGCGGTAATCCGGCAAGGAGGCTCGCCGCCTCGCAGGAGACCGTGCGGTATCCTCGGGCCAGCCGGATGGCCATGACCCTCTGGGACGCGTTCAACCGGCGGGCTGGCCGCAGCCTTAGTGAACGCGCCCACACCGGTGCCCCGTAAAGGGCCATGGACCGCACGACCCCCGCGTAGAGCCTCCGGCAGGAGGCGTTTGGATCCCCTAGATTGGGCAGGAGCCGCTTCAACGCAGCCCCGGCCCGCTCCAGTCTGGGAGCCAAACGTCGGAAGTGTTCGACGAAGTTCCACCGGCTGTCGAGGACAAGTCCCAGATACTTCATCGTCGACTCGACGCCGATGTGAACCCCTCCCGCCATTACCTGGGAACCCGACAGTGGCGCATTCCGAGGTCCATGAAAACCCATGGCCTTGTGCAGGGCCACCTCGAGTCCCAGCTGCCGGATCCTGTCGACAATACCTATGCATTGCCTTTCGTATTTATGTTTAGATGCTTAGCTATATCTATATCTTCTGCTATCCAGTTATCCATAGGTAAATGAGCTGAAAATAATACCTAATTGATTTCTTTGAGCGGCTTGTGAGAATCCCGTCGGAATAAGTGAAATAGAATTCGTGTCCTACTTCTATAAATGAGAGATAATATTTATTAAACCGTCCTAAATTAAATTAAATAGAACATACAGAATCACTAAATAAATCTTAATAATATATTGCTGAAAACATTTCAAATCGAGAACGAAAAAACGAAAATAATATCAATTTCTGATTTAAAAAACACAGATATTCAAAACATTTTTGAATCTGTAATGAGAACAATAAATGATAAAGCATGCTCGTCATGTTTCGCAAACCATTGGTCCTAGCAATAAAATTATATACGCCTACAAAATAAAGCGTCCCCTAGCAACGACATTCTGCATGCAAAATTTAATTTTACAATCCGAGCCGTTTCAATATAGGTAATATTAGAAATTTATGTCCCGTGTTTGACTGTCCCTTCGTCATAAATTTATTATGTCTGGGTAGTTTTGTTAGGTAGTTGTATTATGTATTAATATTTTAAAGAAAAAATATGAAAATATTGTAATATTTTTCAAAACTTCATCGATGTGAAA
This sequence comes from Omphaloscelis lunosa, assembly GCA_916610215.1. Taxonomy (NCBI): domain Eukaryota; kingdom Metazoa; phylum Arthropoda; class Insecta; order Lepidoptera; family Noctuidae; genus Omphaloscelis; species Omphaloscelis lunosa. The sequence goes on from OU744258.1 coordinate 14,547,871, forward strand.
TTCATGACTTAGGTTAGACTTAAAAAAAATATTTTACGTTTGATCCGTTGAATTGAAACCCAAACTTTGAAATCGACGTTCGAATTTTAAATACCTAGGTAGGTAATGTGTTATTTGATGCAACGAGGCGGTTCTAGTTTGTTTTCCGTTGTTTCTAATCTATAATGTGCGTAGGTTTGTAATATACAAACTGGCTGGCTTAAATATTTTAATTTTAATATTACGGTTACACATGGTAGAAAAGGGTTAGTTTGTTATTTTTATAAAAAATCTTAAAAAGAATAATAATAACTTTGAAATAAGATTAAAATGAAGTGGTTTAAGAAAATGGTAAGTACAATATTCCTTAATACGTTGTTTTATTCCGGTGTAGTGAGACGAATGAAAAAATTTTAAATTAGAAAATCGATTGAACCAGAAAATGCGTTTTCTTTCCAAGTCGTGGACCCCAACCCATAACCGCTCACGACAAATACCACACACACATCTTCAAAAACAAAAGAAAATCGAAAACAAACATCACATCGTGCACTCTAAAAATAATAACATATTATGTCCCTTCAAAGTGCTCGTCTTGAAGCGTACCTCCTTGCCCTCCCTCCCTCTTTAACCGTACAATAACTTCACCCTCACATGGTCATAACGAGGCTCGATAAGGGTTTCGTAGACCCGAGGTAAATCACCCTGTATCTGGGGTGACACCCCGCCTCTGGCTATGTACCGACTGCTATGTACGTTGGACATTAGATTTTGAAATGGCTGAATATTTTAGTGAGATGAAGTCGGGTTTTGGGCGGCTGTTTTTGATTAATGAAAAAGTTTTTCTGCTAGATAGGTTACGTAACCTAGCAAAAGCTAGCTACTTAATGCATTTTAGAATGTAACTATTTGTAATTTTAGGCAGTGTTTAGACAACCAAGCCCATTTTACACAGGTCGTCTTGGCGCTCTACTATTCACAAGAATATAAAATATTTCAAAGAAAAGAAAGAAAGAAAAAAAAAGAAAAATATTTTATTTGGGATACGCACAGGAAATCCAACATTAGAACTAAGAAAATCATGAAAACAATATCAATTTTAGAAAAGAACACTAAACTTAAAAAAAAATGAAAAATCAATAAATGAAAACCTGTGCAAGGCCAATTAAAAGGCTCCTGTCTCAGCATGAAGCTACGATACTTGATAAAAAAAAAAAAAACAAATACCGTAGCGCTGGTATTCTGATAGGACCCTCTGTGACACGCCTACGAATATAAAATAAATCCCAGCGGAGTAAAAAAAACTAAATAAAATAAACAATTTAAAAAAAAATACAAAGATCTATGAAAACGGTATTGTATTGTACCGTAAAAGCGACACAAACCTATTATCAAGAAGAGCCAAATACGCAACGAGAGACCTAAGCTTTCTAACACGCTTACATACAAAAACAAAGGCCAACTTTATTGTTCTAGTTGCGTTCGAAACTAAATTCGGTCTATCGAGCTATCTATGGGCAGACGCAAGGAATTGATTTCTAAGGGTCGCCGTTATCTAAATCGATTAGGAGGGCTATATAGTGATCTTTTTAGTAATGGGGAAACTATAATGATTAGCTTCTGTCTTATGTTCACATAGGTCCATTAGGACTATAAGTCTAGTGAAAGAAGGAAAGAAAGAAAGAAAGAAAAGTGTATAGTGCTAAGGGATAGTTATAAGATTCTATGATAGCAATCGTAGAAAGTATGTTCTCATCCACATCAACAAACAAAACAAAGACATCGCTTTCGACAAACAGCACATATAATATAATATCCATAAAAAACACACAACACACACATTAAAGATTAATGTCTAAACAAAAATCAGGCCTGACGTGCCCCTTCAGGAAAATAAAAATATCTTAGAGGAAGGCTTTCCCTCGAGGAAACTGGTGAGTCTAATGTTTTCTTTTTATTCCATCACGCGGGATGACGGCGTAATCCATCAGGGGTAAGGGGGGAGGGTGATGATCGATTTTCTATACGAAAGGGACCCCCGTAAAACTATGGTTATTGGATATTTCGGTCGAACATCATCTTGGGACGCACTTGTTTGGTTTATGCGCTGGGCTTTGTGGAACAAGGGAGGCGGTGGAGACGCTGGTAGAGATTTTTTTGACTATTCCTCACACTAAAAGAAAGTTATAATAGTACCTATTTATCTAAATAATAATAATAATTTATTAATTTCAGACATAGTTCTAGTACATAGTTTTACACTCATACATTTAAATTATAAACTATTTATTATAAGCAATTTAAAATTATAAATGAATAAAAACCCAAAATAAATTTGTGATTAATTAAATTTAAGTATTCAACAACAAATAAAAAAAATTGTCAAAAATTATACAAATGTCAGAATCGTATAAAAATTAAAATGTAAAAAATATAAAATTGTCAAATTGTAAAATGTTATAAAAATGTCAAATAAATATCTAAAGTCACTTAATTCCTAATTCGAGTTTTAAATGAACATTGAAATGTTTGTAATTTACTTTTAACTTTTATTTTTCACCTTTGGTCTTTCGTGACAAGAGCTGTAGCCGCTTAGTTTTGGTCCTAGAGTCGGGGTATTAACTGTATTTATTTTAATCTTTATGTGGTAGTTTTATAAACATTACTTACTATTAAACTGTGCTCAGTTGAGATGAGATATTTACTACAATATTTTACCCGAAACTGTTCTAAGGAGGTTTATTTATGTGAAAATAAAACTATTTTCTTTACGAAAAATCGTGAGGAATATCTGAGAAATATTTCTCAATCGGCATGTGATGTGAAGCAAAGTCAGAGGCCCATAGGCGGCTTTAAAACTCTGACACCAGGTTAGTCACTAACCACACGCAAAGAAGAAGATGAAAAATCGAATCATAGCTAGCAAACAATATTTTCCACACTCATCTTCATACCTTTCCCAAAGCATTTGCGTTCGCTCCAAAATAGGGGTGGATTTATGTTAACAGGAAGTGCCCCGGCGAAATGGCGTCCTAAGCCTTCAGATACGGTTTATATACCGTACGGTACAATACGTGCTGTGCTCGTACACGTTATTAATTTCAAGAGAAATCAGTTTGCGAAACGTTTCTGTTTGTAGGTTATAAGTTTGTTAAATATTTGTAAGACCTACATTTTCTTAGGGACTTGAGAGTAGTCGTTTTATAACGAAGTTCGATGTACGACTTAGATTACTCTAAAATTGATAATGATGTTTTAAAATTAGCCGGCTGTATGTATCAATCATACTAATTTAAAAAAAAAATAACAGGGTAAGCATGATCGTAGCAATGGGTAATTCTCTTTTCAAATCCCGTTTATAAAAATAAAAAAATCTTTCTTAAGTGCCTGTAAGTGTTCTAATTGAAATAAATAAGACTTTGAAACAAAGGTTTGCTTTTTCTGAAACAGATTCTTTCGCATGAGTTTCGAGTTTGAAGGAACATCTTTGCTTAAACAACCTTCAAGTTCCTACCACGTTCTTTGTAAACAGGGACCAAGGGAATATTCACTTGTGTGCTTACTAATTACATCATAAACCCTTGGTATGTGAAGTGTTCTCTTAGGGACAATAACGGGCTGAGGAACTTTATTTAGTAATAGTTAAAACAATGGCACGTAAAATTTAATCGGAGAGGCAACCGGATGGCGAATGGTAATTTGGGTTTTGAAGTGATACCGAGCCCCCCGTGTCGTCCGAATTGACTCCAAAATGGACGGGGGCGGAGATATGGGGGATGGGGGCAAAAAAATTTTTTTTTTGACGTGGCATTCAAAATTTAAGTTTTAATAAGTGCATTGATATAATGTATACAATTCTTGAAACTCTTTACCGATTATTTATCACCGAAAATGAGGGTGAATTTTATCAAAACCAGATGGCATTGATACACACAAATTCCTTGCAATTTTTTGAGCTTAAATGTTGAATACCATGTAAAAAAAAAATGTTTTGCCCCAACCCCCATATTTCCACCCCCGTCCATTTGGAGTCAATTCGGACGGTACGAGGGGGTTCGGTATCACTTCAAGACCCAGATTACCATTCGCCATCCGGTTGCCTTTCCGATTAAATTTTTAAGTGCCATTGCCTTGAATATAAGAGAAATCTTGCTTCTATGTGCCATCGAAAGTTACTTATGAGTTATTCACAGATATTACAGAATCACATTATCATCAGGACCCATGGGGCCATTATGGGGCTAGAGGATGCAAGGACCAATTGTACCTTTATACCTATATAAAATTTTGAGGATCGTAAGCTCGTGGCTAAATAATAACAGCTGCACGGGTCGATCGAAGTACGCTTGCTGCGGTCGGTTCATGGATGGGTTACGCGTTACATTACATAAGCGCATAAGCGCCCATTACATAAGCGGGCCTGAAAAATTACGTTAAACCATTGGTCCCGGCTGTCATTCGTAGTAGATAGTCAAAATCCCAAAAGTGAAAATAAGTAATGTATGTAGTAAATGACAACAAGTCTTACTTACCCAGTAACTGGGTTGTGGAGGTCAGATAGGTAGTCGCTCCATGTAAAATATCGGTATTCAGCTATATTCGGTTAGAATAGAAGCCGACTCAAACATAGTTGCGAAGACAATCAAACTTCAAGACAGCACTTGTTTTTGGAAAGTTGAGAGTAAAGCTTTTCGTTATGAGGCCTGCGAAAGGCTCGGAAAATTAATTGACCTTCAAATGTTGAGCTATGTCTTATTCTCTATCAACCTATCCTTTATCAACAACACGTTTTCCTATAAAACTCAAGCAGTCTCTATCCTATCCCCACATATACGTCAAACACATACAAGTAAAATATAATGGCGTTGTCTGAGTTTTATGACGTCACGGGATCCGTTGAAAGCTCACGGCTATTCGGGGATAAGGCGGTCGTTAGAGGGATGTGCTAAAAACTGATATGCCGACGGCTATAGGGACTATAAAAGCTATGGAGTCCCGTTATGGGGTCGCGAAGGTTGTTTGGCCGATATTTATCGTAAATTTCCGTTTTCGCTGTATATGGGATATTGATTTTGTGGTAGAAGGGAAAGTGGTTTTTTGGAGACACTCTGAGACCTTATTTTGTTGGTTTGCTCCACCGTGGAAGATCTACAGAACTTTATGATTGTCGTCATGATTTCAATAATGAAAAAAAAAAATATATATAATCGTGTTCGCAAATGTATTTCAAAACATTGCTAGGAATGTCTCACCAATTTTGTCTAAAATTGGGAGTACCTCAGTATTATTACAAGATGGGATCTTTGGTTCTTAATTCAGGAACTACTAACTACCACCACATACATTTTCACTCTTAATCTCAACACAAAAGAAATGTTAAAATAATACACAATCTGCATCAATCTGCCTAGCCTTTTCTACTACTATGTTGGGGTCGGCTTCTAGTCTAACCGGATGCAACTGAGTAACAGTATTTCACATGGAACGACTGCCTTTCTGACCTCCATAGCCTAGTTACTGGGTAATACGACACCTCTTGATAACACTGGTTGTACGACTTTCGGGCTTTTGACGACCTGTAACGACTGTCAAAGATCCACGAATGACAGCCGGGACAAACGGCTTAACGTGCCTTCCGAGGCACTGAGGAGTCTCGGTATGTTAAGATGGTCACCCATTCACAGACCAACCCCGGCAAGTGTAGCTTAACCTGGTGGATCGAACCGTGCGGCTGTTATTACTTGCGGCTGTTATACGATACTATTACCCAGTTACTGGGTTGTGGAGGTCAGATAGGCAGTCGCTCCATGTAAAATGCGGTATTCAGCTGCATCCGGTTAGACTGGAAGCTGACCCTAACATAGTTGGGAAAACGCTAGGCAGATTGATGACCTAATCAATACCTTGATCTTGCATTTAAAGACAATTTACAGACACATTACTTCACTGTCACGAATAACAACTTTACAGAACAAACGTCAAAATCAAAATAATCTTAGTTGAGCACAAAAGAAACGTTGAATAAATCCAACCTTACCTCTGCGTGCACGCATGGAAATAAGATCAGTAGGTAGCGCAGGCGCCGGCGCCGATTAGAACAGCAACTGCCAAAGATTTTTGTTGCGTAATCGATGGATGGATTGCGTTTCAGTGTTTTCCGAATCTTTTTATACGAATAGATTTAGTTACAATGAGAAATACTTGAACACATATAGCAATTACATGAACACATATAGATTTACTTATATAAGTAGAAGACATGTTGCACTGACTTCAGATAAAATGGGTGCAGGACAAGATAATAAAATGAAGTCGATGGAAATGTTTTTTTTTTAATTCTATTAGAATTTAGCACTTCAGTTATGATAAACATTTAGTATCCAACCAATCATTTATAAAAATCTTTATAATAAAAAAACCCGAACAGCTGATTATCTTACACCTGACACCTGATAACTTGTCATTTTACAATTGAATATAAAATTCCTGAAATCACATCACACACTATCACGAAAAACAACTTTACACAACAAACGTCAAAATCAAACTAATCTTAGTTGAACGCAAAAGTTAATAAATGCAAGCTCTATTGAAACTGTGAATAAATCTAACCCCTTCGCTACCTCTGCGCGCACGCATGGAAATTAGATCAGTAGGTAGCGCACATTTGAACATGGATTGTCAAAGTTTTGTCATTGAGTGTAAAATATTTATTCACAAGATTTAGATTTCCATTCAGATTTATGATTATCATGTTGAAAAAGAGAAATGTTTAATTAATTACGAAAAACACGAATATACGTAATAAAGAACAGTGTTAAGTACATTATGTTTAGATATGTTAAAACTTGGATTTTTGGAGACTGTGAAGAAAAAATCGTTTCAAATCTTTATTTATTTAAAAAGCGTTTCATTTGTATGAGATGTAACGGAAATTAATAAATTTGTTGTTTTATAAAACGAACAAGGAACTTAGATGAAATTAAACGGCTGTTACATTAATAACTTTTAACCGTTTCTTCACCAGACTACCTGCGTAACTTTGAGCAACATTTTAAGAGATCGTATGTCGCGATTGTGCAACATTTTTTGCAGGCGCTCATTAATTTGGAGTTGTATGTACAGACAATAGTAACCCTTCCGGTGCGCGCCGCGGTCTCTCCGGCCATTGTGGCATTATCACTGCATTTGTGTTTCCGGACGCTTCTTTTTATTATGTAGATTAGGGGCTTTATCAGACCCGGATTTAGATAATACTGCATTTGCGTTTCTAAGCTTCGGATTCGCATACAAAATTCGCGCATTTAACAGTTACATTTTATTTTAGTTTGGGTATTTGGGTACAGAAAAGATTCAGTTATGCGGGTGGTTATTTTGAAATTTAATATCCCGTCTTTCACCCTCATTGTTACGTCAAATAATAAACACTAACTGCCAATCGACATGACCAATCATGCGTAACGCGAGATCAATGGAAAAACAGCAGTCAAATAAATCTAACGAGGACTCTTACATCTGCATGTCATTGGAATAAATCAAATCACCATTGAATGCATCCGTAAAATATTTTTGAACTATTTTGAATGTACTATGCGTTTGATAGTACTAAAAAAATCATCCCTCGTAAGTCAACCCGTTCACTGACACGTATTGAACGGATATAAAAAAGTTACACCCATATTTTGCACTTCCCGATATCGAATAATAGGGTCTATTTATGCATTCTCGATAAATGAAGAGTATTTTTTTACTTCTATTATAAATCAAAATGTATTATTTATCTTTAGAGAATCAGAATCTGCATCCTATTGTTATTCGGGATATGCGGTGTGTCAAGGGTGTAATGTTTTTATGGATTGTAGTAACGTTATTGATTTTTAAATAATAATAGTACAATATAGTAAATCCAATCTTAGTACAGCAATAAAACTGCACACATAGAACCACTACTAAATATTACGCTGTTTCGGGTCTAGCAGATTTTATCGCTTGCATGAATTGAAAGGAGAGTAGTCCGCCATTTTGAATATTTGAAGGACCGAGGGTGTATTCGACCGTAGGGCAGTAATTACTTGATTGGAGTCAAGAGGTGGCATGCCGAGATACTGGCTGGGCTGCATTGTTGTTGCCGCGCCTTGGTGGGGCTCGAGTATTGCGCTCAAGTGTTTTATAAAATGTACGGCATGTCAGATTCTTCACACCTACAGCGTTTGAGGGTTAACCTTCTATTCCTACACTAGCGACCCGCCCCTGCTTCGCATGAAGTTTATGAATTGATTAAACTTCTAGGTTTCTTTATTATATGTAAGTTTAATATTGATGTTCCGAAATAAGTTCTCTAAATTTTTAAAAAACAACATCAAAATCCGTTGCGTAGTTTAGAAGAGCAACGCGGTCACACATATAGACACGAAAAAAGATTTTAATTTATAACATGTGTAGATTAAATATAAACGCAAATTACTATTCAGCTATTTCTGTAGGTAATAGTAGTATATAATTTGCATAATATAGGTACACTTTCAATAAAAGCCTTTTGAATGTAACCCTGACGAATATTTCAATAAATCGGCTTATCAATTAGTAAAATATCGGCAACATACAGCTTGCACTAACGCATATTATTAAATCTAAACGAATTCAAAGAGTAAAGAGTTCAAAAAACATCTGACACTGGCAAGGTGACGGGAACAGAAAAAAATGTCACACACAGAAAATACGGGGCCTATAATCCGTTCTATTATGCATATAATTATTATTTCCGATACTTTATCAAAGAAAATAACAGTCCTTTTTGCATATGCGTTTTTGACGGAAGTGTGAATAAAAAAGTCACCCTCAGGTAGTGGAAGGGTGACCCGAAGTGTTTTTTTATGAACGTAATACGAGTAGAAATGTATTGGAGAGTTTTATAAGATGATTATTATGCATGCATTCTCAGGAAGATTTAGCCGACGCGTTGCCCGAGGCATGTGTGAAGGACTTCCTTAGGGTCTAGAGTTGTGGGGTAGCATTTGAGGGTTAACGGAAAAATTACACAAAGTGGAACAGGATTTATTATAAAAAAAATATCAGCGCATATTTTATTGGCACTTATCCTTTAAAATTCTATTGTATGTATAAAAAAATGTAAGTTACATTTTAATGCAATTTAATTGTCCTAAGAACCGAATCCTTCACTCACAAAAATTACATCATTTTAAAACTGACATGTCACAATATGTTACGTTCGAGTTGACCGGACCGTAGGACGCAGAACGCATCCAGTGTGACAAGTCCCTAAAGGGCCACTGCTTACTTGCTTAATTCTTGTATTGCTTAATTCTTGAATGTATGACGATTATTTTACATAAACCTAGTGATAACTTGATAAGATAGGAAAGTGAAAGTTGGGATGCCAGATTTGACATCATCAGTTCATGACATCAAGAATACAACAATCAAGAGATACACACCAAAATGTTCATTCAATTTTTTTTTCTAACCCTAAAAAGCGTACCCACCTTGTATTCAGGGTAACCCATTGTGCTACTGTTTGTTTGTCATATTTTTTATGGGTTTTAGTCCAGGTAATCCCGTGTCCTCTCACATCGAATGGGTTGTGACGTATAGAAGGATTATTTTTTAATCGATAATTAATGATGTTACGGTTTGGTTGGTAAGAGCTGTTTGTCCGTATTTAGGTACTTTTGCATGAGTTTTTATGATGATCGTTGTAGTTAGAGTTAGGATGGTAATTAAGTTTGATATATTATGCTGCGTGCTGCGAGGAGCTTGTGGCTAAGTAATAACAGCCGCACGAGTCAATCCATCAGGTTGGTCCGTGGATAGGTGACCATCTTTACATACCGAGACTCCTCCGTGCCTCGGAAAGCACGTTAAGCCGTTGGTCCCAGCTGTCATTCGTGGATCTTTAACAGTCGTTACGGGTCGTCAGAAACCCGAAAGTCAGACAACCAGTGTCACCAAGGGGTATCGTATTACCCAGTTACTAGGCTATGGAGGTCAGATACGCAGTCGCTCTATGTAAAATACTGGTATTCAGCTGCATCCGGTTAGACTGGAAGCCGACCCCAACATAGTTGGGAAAAGGCTCGGCAGACTCTATATTATGCTGCGTGTTCTAAAATGTAATTTAATTTAAAAAATCCTACGTATAGTCTTAGTAAATTTAACTTGCGGAGTCTGGATTTGTGCCCGGTTGATGGCCCCTATTACATGGGACTTACCGTTAAACATAACTAGCAAAATGTGGGTGTACTATAGGTACACCTCTGCCTTACTCTTCAGGGATTACAGGCATTATTTTATTTTATTTTTATGTTATGTTAGTCTTACCTAAATTAATATAAAAAAATAATGATTTCGTTTCTAAAGTTACTGATCAATCTGCGAATCAAAAGACCAATAAATTAAGAGTTGACATAATTATATAATCCGTATCTAGCACATACAGACGCGACCCAGAAGCATTTGAGTGAAGAAATGAATGATTTAGTACCGTATACAGGTCAACAGTTCAACAGTTCAGCACTCCGACTGGAGCGACTGAAGAATGCAGAATCAATACCTGCACTAAGCAGACAGTTGCATTGTAACTGCATCTATTTCAAGCTATGGCTAAGCCTTGTTACAATGCTAGCTTTGTAACGTGGAGGATTTTAACTTTTTCAATATAAAAAAAGGGCTACCAAAGCTATCGTCCTTCATCATCTGCCTAGCCTTTTTCCAACGAGATCGGAAGCCGACCTTATGCAGCTGAATACCAGTATTTTACATAGAGCGACTGCCTATCTGACCTCCATAACCCAGTTCCTTACTAAGACAGGTTGTCACACTTTCGGGCTTCTGTCAGGTCTACAATTGACAGCCGGTGCCAACGGTTTTACGTGCTTTCCGAGACACGGAGGGGTGTACTGTAATGTATGGTCACCCATCTATGGACTGACCTTGGTAAGCGCAGCTTAAACTTCGATCGACTCGTAAGGCATTTTTATTTAGCACGAACCCCGAAGCTATCGTCCTTATAGATCGGCGCGAATGACAATAACAAAAGACAGCTGTTCGCGAAAGTTCATCGACCTACGGCAACGTGGCCGTAACTTTCATTCTTAAAGCGTACCAAGTTAGTAACCTACTTTTCATTAATAAGGCAAGCTAAAAAATGCAAGAAGAAAGTATCAAAGATTGAGCGAGCGAACTTCGCTAACAGCGAACGTGAGGAACAAGAGGATGCGCTGCAGGAGATTGTAAGGACTTACGAAATAAATTTTTACAGTCAGGAACTTTAAAAAAAACTGAAATATGCTGGCTTTTTTTTTCAGTGCTTGTTGCTCATAACATACAGCACTATGTGCAGTCACATCAATTTTACCAACGAAATAAATATCTTCGCAGTTTTAGCTACTAACAGAATTAATGGTAGCTACCCTTTTTATTTCAGTTTAGATTAGAAATTATGTAACAAAATATTTTCAACATTTTAACTAACTCATTTAGTTAGTTAAAATGTTGAAAATATTTTTTAAAATATAACACTCAGGCTACACACCACAAGCGAAAATCATCGTCATTTCACACATTCCATTATGAACATGGCACAACTACCAAACAGTGCAATAAAATAACAAAAAAAAAAAAATAGAAACGAAACGCCGTCCACCGTAATGTCGTCGTCAATTTTTCCCGGAGTTTCCCGCCAGACGTCGAGACGTTGAAAAAAAAATAATAATTAAAACGAGCCGGCGGCGAAAGTGAAAGCACGCCGTCTGCCACGTAATTAGTACAATGGAGTTTCCTGACTTTGAACTCAACGATATCATTTTTGTTCATCTTTAAATTATCGCTCTTTCAGTAAAATGTTTGCCCTATTTTTTGTTTGTAAGTTTGTTGGTTGCGTTTAAGAAATTTATGCTTTTTGTGTTGGTTGTTGTGACTGCTGTTTGAGGATAGGTTCTGAAGTGGACGTTGTATGGGTTGATGGTATGATATAAGGAGATATATAAGAAATAAAATGTACTCATTTTTCTGGGGGTTCCATACCCAAAAGGTGCCTCCGGGATCCTATTATTAAGGCTCCACTGTCTGTCCGCCTGTCACAAGGCTGTATCTTTTGAACCGTAATAGGTAGGCACTTGAAAAATTCGCAAACTGTGTATTACTGTGGCCGCTAAATAAATAATTAAGATAAAATAAAGTTAAAAATTAATGTTAAATTAAGTTAACAAGCAACGTGTTCTTTGGGGTTTTTTAAGAAAATATGTAGTTTTAAATATTGTACGGTGGTACCGAACCCTTCGTGTGGGGGTTTGACTCGCACTTATCCACTTACACACCTATCTAACACCTTCCTTCCTTATCTTAGCTTCTTTCTTGCACTTACCCTCTCTCTTGTTCTTATCTCTTTCTTTTTCTTTCTTTCTTTCTTTTTTCACTTGGCCGCTTTTTCTAGTATAGATTAGTGGAATCGTTGTGCGGTTTTTTTCAGCAACTGGTGACACTGCTGTTAAGCAAAGGTATTGTGACTAAGGTAACTCATTTGCAAAAACAAAAAATCTATAATACAGGTTGTACGTTTTATTGGTAAATCAATTTTTTCACTTTCTGAATAGGTTTTGTATCAAACCTTATCTTCATAGTGGTACATCTTGCGATTAAATTTTTTCCATTAGCTTGGCGCATTACGATTCAATTCAAAATGTTACTTAGCCACACGAGAAACATAAAAGCGCCCATTCAATACACCAGATAGGGAGAAAATGGAATAGTCTAGACTAGACCGGCTATCGGTACTTATACCTATCGTTTACACGAGTACCTACCTATCTCTGAACACATGTGAAAAAAATAGTGACTACTTTGTTTTTATGTGCAAATAGAATAGATAAATGTTTTTTCTCAAGCATGCTTGGAAATTCAAGCATTATTTTGACAACCTTCTTCGAGATATATCGGAAATGCTGTACTGGTCAAATATATGCAAGCAGGCGGCCAGGAATATTAGTTTGAAAACTCATATCTGTCATGTAATTTAAAAATGGTTCGAACTTTTCACTTCGACATTATGACAAGCAAGGAGGATTAAATTTTGATTTGGCTAGCAAATAGAGCTGTTTAACGTAAAAAAGAAACAAATGAACATATTGGCGCGTGAAAAATTATAGTTATTTGTCATTGATTCTAGAATTTCTAATTAATTTACTTAGTTCGGATTTCCGTGCATTATTTAAGAAAAGTATTATACAAGGCACAACCAGGTATTGATGGACTCACTCTTCACGTTCGTCAGTCAATGCTCCATTTGCAGGCCGCGACAGTAATGTATTATTCTATTCTTATGAAAGAAAGAAAGAAAGAAAAATAGGTTTATTTGTCACAGAAACACGTGCATACATAAAAGAAAAGAGTAATCAGAAAACAACAAAAAGTACATAATAAATTACGAGCATAAAACAAAAATTAGTCGGCAGCTGCACGACATGACTGTGACAAGAAGGCTTCCACTCAGCATGATGCAGTGCTATGGGTGACCCACAGCACAGCGCTGATTTTCAGTGGTCACCCAAAAATGATGAACGGAAATCAAGTCAGTCGTTATGCGTTATTTATTTATTTTAATTTAACATAAAACGAGTGTCCGCCAATTATATTAGTAAAAAAAAAAATAGTCAAAATTCATACACTCATCTCATTAGCTAATATTAATTTTTATTAAACTTTGTGCACAATAAAGGTAAAAAAAACGGACTTAATGCCATTCTAGGCATTCTTTTCAAGTTAACCAAGGGTTGTGGAGTAACTATAAATAAGAACAGTATTGTGGAGTGTGATAAATACCTACTACTTAATTTTTATATTCAAACAAAAACCAAGAGTTGCAGCCGTCATTTTCTAATGTCAAAGAAACGGGGGCTTGATTTTTAAATGAAGGATATGGTACTAATTGAATGGTGAAACTGCTACAGTGAACTATTTTCAGAGACCCTTAGCAGCATTTTCAATGTTGAAATAACCACATAGTAAGTGTGGGGATTGCAAATAAATAGTAATTTATTATTCATTCGTGGAAAAGTACCAGAATATTACAACATTTAGACAACAAGGTCTTCCGAATAGCATAATCAGCCTATAATGTTCCCACTGCTGGGACACAGGCCACCTCTTTGTGAGAGGGAGTGGGCCGTAATCCACCGCACGGGCTCAGTGCGGGTTGGTAGTTGTCATATGTCTTCGAAGTTTTAGTTCTAGGACATGAAACTCGATGAAACTTTTTATTTTTTACAGAAGTTATAATGTCATATAAGAAGACATTGCCCATTTTTATTTATTTATTTATTTAACCATTTATGCACACACATATAAACAGACAAGAAGAAAGGAACAGAAAAATACGTACAAAGGCAATGCTTATTTCTAAAGAAATCTCTTTCAGCATACCTGCGACAGGAAATTATATAAAATGAGGTGTAGACAATGTGTGTAACCGTAGAAGATAAAACATTACAAAAAAAATATTACAATTTACTATATTATTATTTTTATTTTCAGTTTTATCTAGCAATTACAGTATAATCAGTACTACTACCCTTAGAGCAGCGTTGCCAGTTTTTTTTTTTTGACAAGTCAGGATTTTGACACTTTTTGAGTGAAAAAAGCGGGATTCTTTTCTAAAGAATCCCGCTTTTTAGTAAAATAACGTAAATAATCAGAAGTGTTTAAATATTTATCTTTTTATTTGAGTTTTAAGTTACGTTTACGTGACAATAGATAGCAAACATAGCCATAGAAAATGTATTTTAATAAATATATTTTAAATCAGATTTACTCTATCGTTAGGTAGTTGAGTCTTCTTAGTCTTCTGAATAAAAAATAATTAATAGTAAGGGGAAAAAAACCGGGACTGAGCCTGCCCAGCGCGTACATTTATTTTGATTTAAAAATCGGGACGTCCCGCCAAAATAGGGACGTCTGGCAACACTGCCTTAGGGTATTTGAAAGATTCTCATTTGAAACAGGAGTTGCTTGTGTTAGGAGACTCTGCGCTTCCACTTATCATTATCTATTATTTGAAATTTAAATGTAAATAATGTAAAAATGGGAAAGGGTATGGGTAATATATATGAAAGACGTAATTCTTTTTCCTATAGAGGTACTCCATAATTAAGTATCTGCTTACATAAATAGTTTAAGTAAGGCTTATTTTTAAGGTAGTTTGGTAAGTATTTACCTATCTTCAGCAGCTCGTCGCTAAATAATAACAGCCGCACGGGTCAATCCATCACGTTAAGCTACGCTTGCCGGGGTTGGTCCGTGGATGGGTCACCATCTTTACATACCAAGACTCTTCCGTGCTTCAGAAACCACGTTAAGCCGTTAGTCCTGGCAGTCATTCGTGAATCTTTGACAGTCGTCTGAAGCCCGAAAGTCAGACAACGGCAGTTTTACCAAGGGGTATCGTATTACCCAATTACTGGGTTGTGGAGGTCAGAAAGGCAGTCGCTCCAAATAAAATACTGGGATTTAGTTACATCTGGTTAGACTGGAAGCCGACCCCAATATAGTTGAGAAAAAATGCTAGGCAGATTGATTGGTAAGTACTTACCTTAAAAATAAGTTTCTGAAATTAATATTAACTTTACTTATCTATAAGGTAAGGCATCAATGAAGATCCATAAAACCTGAAATTGAAAACCTGTGATGGCTTCATCCGGTCCATCCTGAGCTAAGGATACTTTCCTAACACCAACCTGAATAATAACGTACACTGTAATTAAAATTGTATTAAAATGTCAAATTAATTACGTCAAAACAACGCCCTACCCACAAAATCATACAACAAAACGACAAACGGCTAAGTCTAAAAGTAATTTCCATGAGTAAAAAGGGACGAAATGAATGCCTGAAACCTTACCTGCCTTTAATTTGGCGACGAAGCCCTAAAAGTAACCATACGGACCAACCCAATTTTTCGTCTCTATATTGAAAACTTGAATATTAATTCCTCCATCTAATTTCCTCCACGTGAAATATGAGGCCATGTTATACCTCAACGCACACAGGCGTGCGTGACGCAAAATTCGTTACGTAGCCATAGGGTTGCCGAAACTACCCCCCCGCCGCCCCGTGGCATCAATCTTCACCCCCGCGCCACCTACGATCGTATAATACAATAATATATGTCTAACTTTCGGACCGGCCCTGTAGGTAGCTCCATCCCTGTCTCCCTCAAAAGATAAACGGATGATAGACAGGGATGGCTATAGGTGTGGGGGCGTCCTAAAGGGTGTAGGGAGTATGTAGGGGGTGCTATTGAAATTGAAGCGGGGTTTAGGCGCGGATGACGCCTGGCTGGAGAATGGATGGAAATTTCCTCAATTTAGCGTTTTCGCCAACAAAGGACGTTGTTTAATTTTTGGTTTTTGTCAGACATTGAGGTGTGGTGATTGTTGTGTGGGCAGGTGGATTGGTAACAATGGGGAATATAACTTTGTGGAGAAACGGATTTTTCTTTTTTCCCTTTGGCGGAGTTTTATTGTTACTAATTTTACTTTTGCTTGGGTATAGGTAATGTTATGTTAATGTATTTATTGTTTCAACTTTTAGTTCTGGCGATCGTTTCCCCTAATTGGGGTGAGTTGCAAATTATAATGAAAGAGAAGCCTTTTAATTGTTCACCCTTTATTTTCAGACTACCTACTGTAAACTTGGACTCAAACATCCAGCAAGTTACTGTATACCTACTACGGTAATACTTTGCCCAATAACGAGACGAATTTCAAACATATAAAATAAATAAAAACTTCACCTTAAAACGTCCTAAACTATAAATCTATGACATTCAAGTCTAACGGTATAAAGGGTACACAAAACAAGGCGTCTACGTCCCCACGTAATCCGAACGCAATTAATTAAGACGCAAAAGTTTTACAACGCCGATTTATATTCACGTCGGGTGCCACCTATTTGTGTGCGCCTTTATCTTTGTTTAGAACTAGCGGGGCTCCGCAATTATCAAGGGCTTAGTTCGTGTGTGCGGAGTTTGGTTTTGCAGAACTTACTGTTTATTTTCATCGTTATGTGCGAATTTAATATGAAAAAGAAAATCGAAAATCGTGTCCTTAATATCGTGTCCAGCGTGTCCTGTTGCCTGCAGGAGCTGATGAAAGCTACTGAAGTTGCCAAATTCGTAGCCAAATTTTGGGCTGACTTTATCTAAAGTGCCATCGGCACGCTAAGAAGATAGAAAAAAAAAATATATAATGATCTATAATAATATTCTGTACAAAAATATAGAAAGGTACCTTATTCCAATCCGCTGTTTTGTTGTTTTTAATTAATGGAATAAAGTCAGCTTTGATCCAACCTTCAATTTTACCTCCTGCAAATGTAGTGTAAAGAAAATACCTTCATAAAAGAAACTTTGGACCGAAGTTGCGACCGGATTTCCATACACTTTTCAAGGTTTCACTCTTTTAAACGATGTCAAAAGGTCAAACAAAATATTTTATGCTTTCAAAAGTCATGAAATATAAAGGGAAAATTACCATTTCAAGATATCCTTACCTATGGAGATTAGAAAAAACTTTATCAATGTACCTACTTCTTATTTTTTATTCTGATGAAAAGTACTGAAGACTTTTTAAAAGTTGTTATTATTTTTCACACCCAATGCAATGATAAATATGTAAACTTAAAACCTGATATTGAAAAGAAGTTCGTTTGGAATCATAAGTGAATTTAACTGTGTTTGTGAGCATCGGTTTCGTCCCTGGCTATTTAAGGTACAACTTAAATTTATGGCACTGTTTTCCGCGTCCTATGGCAAGTTATTTTGAAATCTAGATGACCTTCACATCTGCACCAGGCACGCTCGCTCACCGCCGCCACACATTTAAGATTTTGCAAATCTGCCCGGACAAAATTATAAGTTGAAAATAAAACAAAGGAATAAACACAACTACTCAAAATATTCTGTAAAATAATCATCCTAACTCCACAGTTCCTACTGACATTTAATTTTTACTATGGTAACGTAAAATATATATAAATGTATTCTACAAACTTGAAGACATTTGCTCCATTACAAAAGCAAGTAATTTAGACACGTATTTTCACAACACAACCTTCACAATGAAGCGGTAGGCGACAAGCAGATCCGCTCTGAGAGAAATATGACGTAACCTGTGTTTGAGGTAAAGATAATAAAAATACGCCCTATTTTTCCTATACTTGAATAGTCGCATCAATAAGCTAATTAGCTTTCATTACTAAGGGCTTAATTCTAACTTCCATTCTTGTTTTATAAAAGTATTTTGAACCGCAAGATTTTAAAAAAAATCTTACACTGTGTGCCGCATACGGTTTACCAAGCGAGAACAAAAATTGATTCCTGTGTTCAAATAATTTCGTCCCGGGATTGACCGGGTTATCTAGCTTATTAACACACCCTTTCATATCACGCTCTCTCAAATCTAAATTGTTAAGATTTCTCTTCTTCCATTGCACTTTCTACCGAAAAATATTCCTCCACTTCTACGGTAACACAGCATATACAAAACCACCGTCAAACACATTCAACCCTTATCAGCAACCATCGCCAGAAGTACCCACACCTACGTTCCATTTAACTGTTCACTACACCTATCAAGTATACATCTTATAAGGTATATAGGGAGCCTTATCTCCCGCGTCAGGCCCATACTTAAGCTCGAGGGGTAACTTGAAATAGGAATAGTCGCATTAGGCCCAAAATTACAGGCGACCGTCACTGCCTAACGTGGTAAAATTGCCCAGCCACCTGGGGGGTTTAACCCTCTAACACCCTCTTAGTTTAGCGTCGACTTGGGACTTTAAGGACAAGACTACCCACTTGAAAATCAACCCAATCTTTCACCACATACAGTCTACTTTCAAATGTGTTTAAACTTTGAGATCTTGGACTTTGGAACAGCAAGTAAACGTTAGCGTTTGACCCCACTTCGCATTTGGGTCCACGCGGCCCTCAGAGGGGGAGGGTTGTTTTAGTCATCAATAATGTTAGAGGTAAGCTTTAGTGGATACGTGTGTTATTCGTTATGTGGACTGCTTTGTACAGGATTTATTTAAAGTTGGTACAACTGGCTCTAAGAAAAAAAGCATGTTTATGAGATAGGTTTGTATTGAATAATATGTATACGAAAAGATATGCTCCTAAAAAATATTAAAATATTTCGCTAAACATTTTTCGTGTAAAGGAACACGCTAAATGAAACTAAAAGATCATTATTTAAAAATGGAAATGTCGAAATGTGAATACGATATATGCATTATGAGTCACAATACATAACATATTTCTTGCTTAGCTTCTTGCTGAGTCCTCTATAATATCTAATATTTTCTTAGTAGGTAGGTACTAACTTCATTCATGTAAAAGAAAAAGATTTTTTTACAAGAGACTTTAACAAGCATACATCACCAAACTACATTAAATACCAAATCATTTCCCAAAAACTGAACACTCATTTTATTTCGCTCCTCAACTCTCAAACAATATCCCCGTCTTATCCTTACTAAGGCGTCACGAGACGACCACGTAACGACAATCTCACGGGGCGCGGCTTATCAATCACCGCTGATGGAAAACCGCTAGACCGTGGGGAGTATACTCCTCAAGGACTTAGATTTAGAGGCGCACGCATTGAGTGATTTAGGTAATGGAAATAGTAGTGTGTGTTGCTAGATTTATGTTTTGGGCTCTTCTTTTTTGAATAAGGAATATAGGAAATCAAATACGAATACATACATAATAACATAATTTAATAATAATTAAAAAACTTCTAAGAATTTAAATAAAAATTACCTACATTAGTCTAATGCAATACATAAAATTAAAATAATTATATACATAACTATACACACAATTAAATAAATCTAATAATTTATAATTATATTGAATTGCTACTTAGCCCTCTTCCTCACTCCTAATTTTGCTGTGCCCGATAGGGTCCATATTGCTCTTTTACTTTGATAAACCATCTATGTACGTATAATACATATGGAATGCAATAAATAATTGAGTATTTAATTACATTTTTATTACACTATGACACGTTGAAGTAGGTAATAGATCTATATTTTTTATGTTAAGTAATTCATTTGTGTATTATACTCGTAGCTACAGCGATGTGCAATGCTGTAGCACCTAGGCGTTGTAGCCGTCAAAGTTATCGAGCTTAAAATTAAAAATTAAATGGTAGTATTTTCTTACTTTTTTAGAATATACATAAACCATTATCTGATACAATGAACGGTTTAAAAATAATCTGAATGCATAATGGAAATGACAATGTAGTGCCCTCTACCTTCGCGAACTTGAATCTAAATTCGATTTCCAATAACGATTCTATTCGATAATAGATGTCACTATAATCTTCCCTCGTTGTCGTAGTCGTCCAATTAGAAACACGTCTCTAGTTAGAATACTGGCAGTAATAGAAAATTTGTTAATTAAAAAACCTTATTTGAACAATTAGAAAAATAATACTGGTCTGCTAACAGTTCTACCACGGTGCACTTCACGGAAAAAGAAGAGCTCTGTATGATCAATGAGCACCAGCTTAGTTCACCTACTGAGTTTCGACGAGAATGACTTTTTTGGTTATATAGCGACAAACGTCCAATAAAAGGAAAGATTACCTGACCAAATTTGTATATTCTTGAAGTGAAAACTTCTTTAGGCGCGTTGGGCGTTTTTGAGATGGGACTAAACCATTGATTTCGCGACACCATGACGACAACTCATTTTTGTAAACGCGATTGTGCTCTTTATTTATATTACGTTAATGATCAATGTTCTATGTAAGTATTTTTACTTTAAAGGTTTTGGAATTATTTTTTTAAAATTTCACCTGTTTAATTTAAAACAAGATATACATGTATAATAAAAAGGAGGAGAAAGAAAAAGGCATCGAAAAACTCGTCAAACTCGAAAAAGGTTAACAGTACATCCAATCACAGTGTACTTTATTATCTGAACTGCTAGGTACTACTCAATTTGAGCTTAAATACACAGCACCGACATTCCGGGAGAATTTACTGTCGGGGCGCTGTTCCCCGGTTTCCCCGCAGGTGAATACCAACTGTCAGCGTTTCAAGATGGACGGGGTTAAAGGGGAGAAGGGGGTGGTATGGGGTAAGAAGTACCTATTTGTCTTGTAGGAGACATGTGATCGTTTGCCGCGAATGTTTGTTTATTTGTCTTTAGTATGGTGTAGTGGGTTTCATGTTGTATCGGATGGCTAATGCTGTTTGCTGTTATGTTTGCGTTTCATGTATCTTAGGTTTAATGTTTAATAAAGAATTACTGATAAATAGACTTGGAAACACAGAAAAAAATATCTATACGTTTGAGTTGAGATTCTAATAACGTCAAAACCTTCGAATTGTTTGAAATGCTTTTAAAAGTTTTTACTAAATACTGTTTTTTATAACATGAATATCGTACCTATATATATCTAATTATCGTATTACAAAATAGTACCGAGATATGCTTTAGTTTTTACGATATGAATATAATTACAAGCTGTGCCCATTTTCCATCGGTAAAAAGGACAAAATTCTACATTCTTTCATCCCTCCTATTTATCCCTTTTGGGGGATGAATTTTCTAACATCCTTATTTACTGCTCACCTTCGTTGTAAAAGGAACTCTTGCGCAGAATTTTATGCTTCTAGATCCAGTAGTTTAGGCTGTATATTGTCTGTCAGTGAATCTGTACATAAAAAATGAACCCCTATTTCTTTTGGATTTCATAAATTCTTTTTTTTTTGTGTTTGCCATTGTCAGGAGAAGGTTCTTATAAAAGAAAAAAATAAGAAAGTTGCGCGGAAAATTAGAGAATTTAACGGCCATATTTGCGGCGGCGCTTTTGACATAACTGTCAGTCGTTTGACAGTTGGCGCGACTAACAGAAAAACATGCATCGGTCGGAATTATAATGATAAAATAATTCGAATTCAATATTCAGAATCAAGACAGGACAACGTCTGTCGAGTCAGCTAGTTTAATATAAAAAATCAGTAGAATTAAAACAATTATATTTTCTCACAATATTTTAATCAAAACAAACCCATGACTTTTAAATAAATACTACACATATGTCCCACTACACCAACAAAATAGACCCATATTAACCCTCTAAAGCCGACGTGCCAAAAACTACAGCCATGCATCCAAGCTGTCGCCGTTGTACCCAACTTACATACTTGCCATGTAACCTGGCATAACTCACCTACCTCAGCGATAACTGCCCAACTTTTACACCAGCATAAACTGCGACCCAGTAATTAGAGGGTTATGATTAAGAGTAGCAATTCATAGTGAAGCTGTTTTGTATGTTCCATAATCAAATAGGAATTTAAAAAAAAAACCCAATAGTGATAGTATTTTGTTTTTATTTGAATGAGGTCCTTTTAACTTTTCATCAGTACCAATGATGAAAAGTGAATGAAGGTGACTGTCATTTTGGGGTGATGGACACACTAAAAATGTATTTAAAAATCAGCTGCATTATCGAAAGAACTGTAAGGAATGGGGGCTTTATTATTCATCATCATCATCATCATTGGTAGCCTTCTTCTACCCATTGCTGAGTATATGAGTGAGGCCTCTTCCCTTTTATACCATGCTTTCCTGGTCCATGCGTCTCTTATCCAGGTCTTCCACACGATCTTCTGTAGGTCCTCTACCAACCTGTCCTTTATTTTTATTATTAATTTATTTCAGGGATTCTCCATATAAGTTATATAATAATAAGTATCTGGGCGACCGAGCTCTGCTCTGGTGAAAATAGAGAATGCTCATTTAATAGTATAGGAAAGTACCTACTAATTCTATACCGCCATGATAGTAGGTACTTACTAATTCCATGCTGCCATGTCATTCTTCAATAACTTTTTCTAAATTTTGGGCGACCGAGCTCTGCTCAGGTGAAAATACGGAGAATTTTTTTTTTCCGTATTTTATATATTATATTTAAACTACATTTTTTTTCTCCTTTTTTTTTTGTTAAAAATCGATCTAGCTAGGTAGCTGATCGATTTTTCACCCCGTAAACCCCTACACTGCAACTTTCATCGAAATCGCTAGAGCCGATTTCGAGAACGTGAGTACAAATATATATATCTACTTATAAATATATATACAAATATTGCTCGTTTAATAAATAGTACAGGTAATAATATCACAAAAACATAAAATCAAAACTTCATCTAGGATTGGGACACTAAAGTCTATAATGTTTTGGTTTTGCCCGACAACAAAGTTTCACGTTACAAAAAATCTATGTAAACTATTTTCCCAAAGAAGTGAAAACATAAATCCCAGTACTTCGATATCCAGAAAATTCTATCAGTATGAGAAACGGTGCGTTCAGAAAGAAACGACATTCCATTATCTCCGCATAATGGCACTACTACAAGACGAATAGTGCCAAAATATGATTGATAAGAAACACTAGTGTTATTCCTTTTCAATGCTCTTAGCTTTAGCTTCAGTGTTCGATGTTTGTTTGCCTAAACTTGATGGTTAAGTATACTTATAGGGAAAAGATAATCTATTCGTTATCTTTTCCCTATATCCATCAAGTTTAGTATGAAAAAGATGTCGAATAGTGAAACGTCAATAAATATTGTCGTTGGTATAATTTGTTGAAGGATTTTTACTTCTATGTAAGTAAATGTCATGTTTATTGTTGGTTTTTCATAATTATTTTAAAAAACCAGCCAAGTGCGTGTCGAACTACGCACAATGATGGGTTTCGTAGTTGAGATCTAACATTGTAGTTGAAAAACATGTTCTTCCATACATTGTAATTGCAAATGTAAGATTGTACGCACAATATTGAGAGATTTACCATGTTATTTTAAGACCTATGGTCTTCTTATAGGTTTTCCTGTAATCTATGAGGAAAGTGCTATAATGTGTATTTTTTTTTTCAAAAGTTTAGATCCAGTAATTTCGGGGATATCTTTAAAAGTGTTCGTTATAAAAAAAAATAAAAAAAAAGTTTAAGATCCTTGCAACAAGTCCTTTCATTTGATATGTCACACGGTATTGTTAGCAATTTTTTTTCTTGTTTGCCCCCCAAAAGTGACCCCAATATTCAAAAATTCATTTATTTACACACGTTACACGTTCGTGTTTAAGTCACAGAAATACATATGTGTAACAAATTTCTACTTAATCGGTCTATTAGATTCGGAGCAAATTGGCTGTGATCCTATAAGGGTTCCGTTTTTTCCTTTTGAGGTACGGAACTCTAAAAAAGTGAAGTTTTAAACTGGTCTCAAGCTGCTGTATGGCCGATATAAGACTCTAATTTCCCTTTGTTAACACTGACATTAACTATAGGTATTCATAATGATAAATATCTGATTTCGAATTTCGTTGAAATGTGTGTAAAACAAAATTAAAAGCAATACAAGAAAAGCTTACGTTGTACTCTATTATAGTATTACGTAAAAATCAATTGAGTATCAATATATGGGGGTATGTAATAAAGACCATAAAAATATATACACTGAATCAACTTCTTAAGCCACCGACAACTTACTGTGTCGTGTTGTGTCGTGACACGGGATACACATATCAAACGAATCTGTTCAGGACTACGTCAAATCACAATGAGTTTTAATTGGCTAACACTGCGTCAGAAGGCGTCACGACACGACACGACACAGTAATATGAATCCGGCTTTATACTAAAAGCAAATAAATATGGCGTCGAAAATTTCCTCTGTACCGCTGTCGACTGTTAATGTACCCAAGAGACTGGCAGCATCGGCAATGCCACGTATATATCAATTAGTTTTTCATTATCGCTCATTGATAATTTCTAATTCACCGAACAGCATCTAATAAGAATCCAATTTTCTACTTAAAATCATGAAAAATCTGACTCAAACCTTTCCCATAATTTAATTTCTCCCCAGCCAATATTTACACATTTTAAAATGTAAAAGATCGGTAGCCGGTTTGCCGTCAATGTATGGGCGAACAGACTTACCGGGTATAAGCCGGATCAGCCCGGGTAAATACACCGGGTACCTGGAACCGGGACGAATATCCCTTAAAGATACGGTTTTAAGCTGGTATGGATGATTTTAGGGTTACATTTTGTAGTTTTGAAAAATAATTTCTGAATTAAATCGCAGTACTTAATGAAATTGTGTGGTGATCAATGACAGAATTTTCTTTGTGTGAGAAGAGAGTTTTGTCTTGCAGTGTGACTAAAGTAAGGTTGATGTTCCATGTTTTTTTTAAGTGAAAACTTCTTTACGCGCGTGGGACATTTTTGAGATGGGACTAAACCATTGATTTCGCGACACTGTGGCGACACCAGCTTTTGACCATTTAAAAGACATCAACGCGTTGATTACCGCGGTGCCGATTTATTTTCAAGTACTCACTTCTGTCGGCACTCCCGGAGTGCCGCTGTTTTTTTACTGCTGGGGAGTTCTTCTTTCCAGCTAAAGTACTAGGAAATGATGAAGGGCGGGCGTTTTGAGGGACCATCTCATGTCATTTTGACGTCCAAAAAGTGCTGATTCTCAGCCTCATTTGAATAAATGACTTTTGATTTTTTTAAGCCATTTACTGCTTACAGCTTTTATAATACCTAAACTGATGTAATACGACCATAAAATACCATGCAGTGACAAATACATACATTTCGTTCAAAAACACGTAAAAATCTTCTACAATGTCGCTTTACTCACATGTTTGTCAACATATCACTCTTTTCACTGACAAATAAAAATATGAAATCGAACGATCTTTTGTCATAGGTATTTTTATCTTTTTCAGATAAACGACTATCTGTTCTTACTTAGAAGAAAAATAATGATACACTTCATATGCTATGTACGTAACTAAATATATTAGTGCATATACCCACCTACGTACTTAAAAGGTTCCAATTAGGCAACTCCATCTTATCCACTAATCTTTTCCAACAACAAACTTCGATCCCTTATACGTCTTAATTAAATTTCCCCACATCCTACATATCAAAGAGGCAGTTTTTGCCCAATCTCCCCTATAATTAGACCGCGGGCGAACCCCGAAGTTCCTTCATCAAGATACGCCTCGCGTTAGTTTAGTCTTAGTTTAATGTATGCACATTATCTAAGCAAGTTCGGTTCGCTTCTATTTCACCCCTGCCTCCCCCCGTTCGTTACGTGAGCTCAATTTAGTTGGTGCCTCACATAATGTTGTGTGTGTGTGTGTGTGTTATGTTTATGTACTTAAGGTACTGTTTATTGAAATTGAACTGCTATTGGTAAGTAAGCGACATGGCCATTACATATGGAGTTTTGCTGCATATCAGTGTCACAACTCTGCGTTCATTATGACAACGTCATAGTCAATCAAATCAAAACAAATTTTTATTTGCCAGAAATATTTTGGTACAGTCGAGATCTTATAACCTATGTGTCATTGTATTCTGCCTGCAAGCACGCGTGCAATTTTTTATATTAAGTTTACAATGACAGTTCATTGCGCATAGTAGTGCGAATTGAGCTCTGAAAAGTTATTTTTTTTTTAAAAGCACTGAAGCATTGCTTCTATGACTAGAAAAAAGAGACTGGTACATGGAATCATTGTTGCTGTCATGCACCCAATTATACCCGGACCTTTGGAAGGCGTACGAGGGGCCGAAGCCAACTCGCAGAGTCCCCTTAGACTATTTTAAATGGAATGTGGCACCAATTATACCTTATTATTAATCTACACTAATATTTTAATTTAAAAGATTTGTATTTTTGTTTGTAGTGAATACAAACTCAAAAACGAATACTTCGATTTTTGAAATTCTTTCACCAGTAGAATGTGATATTATCACTGAGTAACATAGGCTTTAATTCATAAAGACATCACGCGAGCGAAGCCGCTGGCAGAAATGAATTATTAATGTGTTGGTGAAATCGTTAAAGTAGGGTAAACTTTTTAACGGTTTATTGGATTTCGAAGCAATATTTTTTTTAAATAATGTAAGTGCTTAATTAACATCTAAATAGCACTAATGAAGAAAACACACAAATACATCTAAGAGAAATGCTATTGCATTTCTCTTGGATGTATTTGTGTGATTTCTCGTCACTAAATCCACGCATTAATGCTAATTACTACACTTTTTATGTTAGTCTATCGAAAGATAAAACGCGCCCGGTTCTAAGTTAATTTTTTTTTGCTTAGCAACACATAATGCACAAAATCATTTAATTTTTTTATCGAACTAAATCATAATACGATGACGCAAAAGACTTCGAACTTCAACCAACACTCTCAATACATAATACTCTCTCAGTCGACTGTAATCGGTTCATTCGTCATTCCCATACGTAACTCGCATGTTAAAGTTCTGAGAGCAATTGGAATTCACTTTGAGGGCAATAGTTGAACACTACAAGTGTTATTATTGGAACCGCTCGAGATTTCAACTGTCGCACGCTTGTAGCATTTCGAGTCATTATAGAATAGTGGGTGTTTTTATGGAGTTTTGATTTATTAAAAAAATTGTCATAGACAATAATAAAATTAATGAAAACAAAAAAACAAAAGTTTTAATTGACTCTTCTTCTTTTAAATATGATGTTACTATTTTATAAAATTACTTTCTGCCGTCTAGAGTTGTACATCTATAAATACAGATTTTTCTATTTACATCGTTCACAGTATTAAACCGCACTGAATTTGATACTGATCATATTTACGTAGGCAAAGCAAAAAAAACTTATAAGAATTTCTACTTTCTGACTTGTATTACTAGTAGTACGTACTAGTACTAATAGTACGTAGTATTATATACATGTTCCGTGATCCTATAGGAATATTACATTCACGAACAAAAATGTCGACCATTATTCACCACATTCTCTGAGCCTGTCAGATGTTAGAAATTGCTTATAACATCTAAACTATCGACATGACAGGTCTCCTGTAATTTTGATGTTCCTTTGATGTTGGTACGGGGAGGGGAACGCTGTTTGTCGCAAATTAATTCGTAAATTATTGTTTGAAAGCGGTGAACAAAGGTTTAGTGAAGTGTAGGAAAAACACATAGGTAGGTAAAACTGTGTTAAGTTGGACGAAATAGGTTTTTTCCTGAAAAATGCTTGGAAATTCGAGCGTTATTTTGACAACCTTCTTCGAGATAAATCGAAAATGCTGTACTGGTCAAATATATGCAAACACCGGCCGGAAATGATAGTATGAAAATCCATATATGTCGTGTAATTAAAAAATGTAACGAACTTTATACTTCGAAACATGGCAAATTGGCAAGCAAGGAGGTAACATATTAAAAATTTAATTTATATTTCGAATTGCAAACAAAGGTGTAGAGTAAAAAAGGAATAAAAGAACATGTTAGCACGTGAAAAATTATAATTTCTCGTCATTGATTCTGGAATTTATAAATAATTAACTTAGTTTGAATTTCCACGCATTATTTGATAAAAGTACTTATACAAGCCTTGGCCGCAATCAGGCATTGATGAACTCACGGATGTGTGCCTCGGCTTCGCCTCGGCCCAAATTTTCTAGGTCGTCCTCTTTTGCAGCCCGCGGCAGTAACATTTGCTCGTATAATGCTTTACTTTTCTCTAAATAAGTGTGAATTTATTTAAAGAAAACTTACATTGTTGCTAGAAGAATTATTTAGTATAGAACAAGAAATAGTTGGACGTTCCGTCCAACTACACACATCAAAAGTGTCTAGGGATCAACATATATTTTTGCAATAACTTTTCTCCTGATTGATATTAATTAAAATTTTCTTTAAGGATTCATCAAATAAAGTGTTTTCGTTTGTCACAGTAACGATAAACCAAGTCACCTTTGCATTAATAAAGAAATTTGCCATTTTCCTAATAAAGGGATTTTTGACATTTGAACCACTAACATTAAAGTTCGAAAAAAAGACTGAAATAACAGTTTTCTTTAAAATTTTATTGGGTAACTTAAACAATTAATAATCCGTGTTTCTACCGCGAACACTAACAACACAAGAACATCGGTTTGGCATACTCAAAATGAGTTCATCCAAATCACGCTGCGGAATGGCCGCCCATGTTCGTTGCAACAACAAAAAAAGGTCTTCTTGCGACTGGATACCCTCCATATTCGGCAGAGCTCTTCTCTGTAGCATATCCCATGCATGCTCAATCGGGTTCAAGTCTGGCGACTGAGCAGGCCAGAGCAGGACATTGATGTTAGCTGCGGCGAGAGTCTGTCATACAACTCTTGCGGTGTGCGGTCGTGCATTATCATGCATTAACTGAAATAAGGGACCGATTTGCACTTGTAGAGGAACGATGACGTCAGATACAATCGTCTCAGCATAAATTTGAGCGTTGAGGTTGCCTCTGAGCCAAATCAACTCAGTTCTTCCGCAGATCCAAATACCCGCCCATACCATGATGGTTCCACCACTATAAGGATGGACTTCCTGGCAGGATTTTAATCGCTGTTGGCGTCCAGGGGTTCTCCAGTGTCGTATACGTCTTGTATCCGGTCTCATACCAAAACGAGACTCATCAGAAAAGCACACGAAACGCCATTGTTCTTCTGCCCAATTTCTGTGTTCAAGAGCCCATTGATATCGAATCCTACGATTGTGCATTGCTATAGGTGGTACCCGTAGCGGTCTTCGGGAATGAAGGTTCACTTCATGCAAGCGGTTTCTGACTGTTTGGTCGCTAATTAAGTTCCCTGAAGAGTGATGAAGCCTCACGGCTAACATCATGGCGGTTATTGTTGGAGCTCTTCGAGTTAAGATTTGAATGTATCGGTCTTGTCTCCGTGTGGTGCAGCGATACCGTCCTCCATGGCGCTCAGCCACGCTACCAGTGCTTCGGTAACGTGTCCAAAGTCGACTGATAACACTCTGACTTGTATTCAGAGCTAAAGCCACAGTACGTTGCCGGGAACCAGCTTCTATCATTCCCACGGCTCTGAGCATTTCTTCCCTGCTTAAATGACGTCGCCGCTCCAATAACGTTGGTTTTAATCAGTAGTAGGGAAACAGTAGCACTAATAATGTCTTCAATGCGTTGTATGTTTTTATAGGGAAAATATTGACAGCTGATTTTCATCTTTTACTCGAATTTGATTAACAGTTCCTGTTTCAAATTATGAAATGCACCAAAAAGGATCCATATAAATTTATATAATCATAAATTTATTACAAAGCCACATCTCAATCTCAAGAAATCCGCATAAAAATGCTTGATCCCTAGACACTTTTGATGTGTGTATTTCTTGTTCGACAGATACAGACGAAAATGGCGGGTCGAGTTCGACGTCTGCGAAAAAGTTTGGCGCATACTTGCACAGGAAAAAAAATGTTTGTCTATGATCAGAACGAGCGCTCTAAAAATAGATTAGGAGTTACCAATCCACTCGATTAGCGTTGTAGTGAATCTTAATCACTTTTTAAGAGGGACATATATTCATGAAATTAATTAAAAGAAAGAAAGAAAAGTATTTATTGAGACTCGCACAGGAAATCACAAATTAAACTAAAACACACTCATTAAAACATTAATAAAAAATTAAAAAACAAATTAAAAACATAACAGAAAGTTCTGTACGAGACCAAAAGGCTCCTATCTCAGCAACTTAATGACTAATTAGTCTAACATATTGAATTTTGAGCCCTACAATTACGATTAATTCCAACAAATCACGCGAAACCTTACGATCAAACGTAATTCGAAACACATTACTTCGCTACAAACTAGCTTTATGTGCAGTACTGTGTGTTAATAATACAACAAAGCAATAAATTATTACATAAGCCGAACCGCGGCGTACATAGTATGTACAGTACATACATAGTTATGTACACAGCTTGCAGACAAGTCCACGACTGAATACATTATGTAAGGGTAACAAAGCCTTGTATGTACTTATTGCCCACCAAATTCTAACTCTTGATGTGGTTTAAGCTATGAGAGCTTGCGATAACTTATTCATTGTCTTATGTCAGTTTTCACTGACATTGATCTGGAGACACTTCATGAATGCCTAAATAAAAGCATGCTGTTAGATTTTCGACGCTCGGCTCAAGGCCGAAAGTTCAATATCTAACAGTCTAGTGTTAGTGACACCGGGCATTAGATGTTAAGAAATAAAGAGAATCATCTGGTTCAATGTATGTATTATAATTAGAGGATACTTAGGTGCTGATTGTTGAAACGTCACATGAAATGTAACACACGTTATAACAAATTCGTGTTGTTAATGTGTTACATTTCATGTTACATTGCATGAAGGACGGCTCATTTGTGTTATATTTCAAAGTCAAAGTCAAGTTCAAATAGGCACATACAAGGCACTTTTGACGTCAAAATTTACATAAAAATAGAATAGATTCTAGTCGCCCCTTCCAAAAGGCAGTATCGTATGGAGAAGAATGGGCAAGAAACTCTACCAGTAACGGTGGAGTTCTTTTAAGAATGTTTTATAATACTTTGTATACGTTAATAAATATAATTATGTGAAGACGATGCACCTAGGATAAAATTACTACATCACAGTAGGTAAAAATAATTAAAAATGAAGCAATGGCAGATAAATTAATTATGTGAGAGATATAGTCACGGTGTTACATGTTAAATGTAATAACCTAACTACTTATATTTGTACTCCGTTAAGGAAAAACATGACTGTGATATAATTTAATTATAACATCTTGCATGCTATGTGTGTGTATACTCATGTTCTGGACAAATAAAGATCATTTTCTCAAACATGCATGGAAATATTGTCAATATTTTCGAAAAAAGAACACGCGTAGTATCGAATTTACGCCAAAGAACATCAAATCCATTGCAGGAGCGTTTTTTGAATTTGGAACATTACAACGCTCCAGCAATGTTGTATGAAACGGCGTGCTGGGGTTATTAAATACTCTTTGATTGGATCTATTTTATCATTCTTGGAATACCAAAGTAAGTCTCTTTATTTAGTACAATTTGCGGTCACGTGGCTGTATAAATGCGTTTGCCTTTCGGCACAGGTGATAAATAGAAAATTGGCGGCAAAGCTGAAAATTCGTCTTGATTTGTTATTTACATACATAATAAAAAGTATGTTTTATTTCCCTGCATTCTTTTGAGAAAAGCACTAAATATGCCTTGGCGGAAATTGCAATTGCCTGTCTCGTATTTACTCGACGTGCAATTGCCTATTTTACGGCCTTTGCAATAATGTACTATTTTCTTATCTTACATTTCATTAATCAGTACCCTGCATGATAAAATAATGATCACAAGCGATTAACAACTCTTCAGAAGGTTCCTCGCACCCGCTATTTCGTATGTTTGAGAGATGGTAATTTACAGTAGATAAAAATCAATGGGATGACGTCGAGTTGTAGATGATGATGGTGATGACATCTCTTGGGCAAACCAGAAAACCATGTGCGAAAATATGTAAGTATTTACAATATCATCTGCGCGTGTGGTATCGAGAGTCGAGATAAATGCCATGCGATTGGAGAGGTGTATGCTGAGCAATGGACTAATGTAGGCTGATGATCCTTTACATCCCACAAGTTTATCTTAGTGTGGGACGCCTTCTAGTTAGATGGGCCGACGACATTAAAAAGGTGGGTGGGACAGAGTGGATGCAGATGGTGGAGGACAGGGTGTTATGGCGCAGCTTGGTGTCCAGCAGTGCACTACGATAGGCTGACTTGAAGATTATCTTATCAGTATGTCTTTAAAATTCCTTTATAATCAAGTTTATTGCTAAATCCCGCTACCGCTCATGCCCCACACTACTTCCGCGCGGGTGGGTAAGCAACAAAGGCGGAATTTCGCCAGAGCCATCCACCCACAAACAAACAGCCAGCCGTTTCGCATTCCGTCCACTGGAGTCTCGTGTGACGTGCCGAATTCAACCCTGGGATGTTGGTTCTGTTGGCACATGTAAATAGGTATGTGTAGTAAGTGTAGGGTTAGAGACAGTGTGTATGGATTGGTGTTTAGTGTAGTTTGGAGAGAGAATTTTGTTTCGAAAACTAAACTAACTAACTAGGCCCATTTGCACCACCAATGACTAAATACACTAAACATCACAGCGCTGATTTGCTGGATTCGTTATCTCCTCTATTGATCGTTATTTCTCCTCTACCGATCGTTATTTCTCCTCTACCGATCGTTATTTCTCCTCTACTGATCGTTATTTCTCCTGAAAAAAATTATTCTGTTTTTATATATATCTGTGTATTTATTCTTGTATTTTATAGTTATTTTCCAGTTATCAATCCCTTATGTTGCACCTGCCGCCATGTTTTGTCTCTGCATCACCCTAAGGTTGACTGGTAGAAAATGCCTCAGGCATTAAGTCCGCCTTTGTACGGTATTTTTACTTCACTTACTTGCATAAAGTTTTAATAAATAATAAAATAAATAAATAAATACGTTTGGCGGTAAACGAAATTAAGTGCGAATTTCAGCAATGAAACTGAACGCGATCAGCACATCTAAATCGAGATCAAGAGCTGTCAGTGTCAAAATTAGACATGGCCATCCTCTGCCTTAATCTCTGACTTTCTTTCAGTTATGATCGAATTTTTGTAGCAGCCTTTTAGGGTTCCGTACCTCAAAAGGAAAAAAAGTGGAACCCTTACACACACGGCACTTTTTTTAAATTGAAAAGTCTGCAAATAGTCACTGGCAACCACAACATGTAGCCTGTTCTTAGCAACAACCTGATGGAAAGAAGATGATGGTGATATGTAGGAGTAAGAAAATGTATAAAATACAGAGACAGGACTGTCTTCTAAAATCACTTGCAGGCACATAGAAAGCTGGTACAAAATCGTATGTTCTACCATAGCACCAACATAGTAGATGTTGGAGGGTTATTTACCCAACGTATTTGCCCCGGGCGGGGCGCGGACCGACGGGTTACAAACGTTTGCATTACCAACTGGATATCAACTAGTGATGCTATGTTATCGATAGAATAACGATTTAAATGAAAGAATAGATTTCAAGAATTGTTTGTTGTGAAGAAAAAAGCAGTGTAGGAAAGGAATTTAACAGGGGGCTTAAAACGGCCGCTTTGCAGAATCATAATATGATAATCACACAAACTAACAATTCATAATATGATCTGCGTTAAATTCATATTACACAATTCATCTGTTTGACAGTTTTGTATTTTAATGAAATAACATTTAAACTGTAGTAATAAAAATAAAAATCACATTTGATTAATAATAACTTTAAAGAAAAATTATCCGGTAAAATTACGGTCTTCATTTTTTTCATGCGGCAATATTTACCAAATATGATTCTGATATGAATTGAATTGAGTATGATTCAGCTAAAATATGTGTCACCGTATAGGAATTGCTAGGAATTCAGAAAATTAATTGCTTTTAGAGGAATTGCTTGATGTGGCCGTTTTAGGCCTCCAGGTCGACATTTAGGAGCAAAGTTAAGAGGTATTTCAATATTCATTCGATATTAATTGTGAAATAGAATCTAAATATACATCTTCGTCTTACTATGAATGGATAACTTTTTTGGTTTTTGCATAGTCGTTCGGAAAAAAATAGAATAAAAAAGTGGAAAAGTAGAATTGGTGATGGTTTTAGAAGATACAGACTTGTCTTATCTAATTTCAGAATTATGAAGGAATAAGGTAGTTTTTATGTAATAATTTTGTCGATATTCGACATTAGAGCCATCCCTTCCCTACTGTCAGCATAGCCCGTGGTGCTTGCGGGGCGAAACCGAATTTCCGAAACGTCTAATAAGTTGGATGTTAAGCTGACAGCACCATGTACTATGTACATGACAATACCACTCGAGCAAGACCTTCCAACCCCCCCTGTACCATATATTTCAGTACGATCTAAGGGGAATGTAGGAGGGCATGATAGCTCATGTTAAAATGGTCGGTTTCAGCGTGTGAGTCTCATTTGCCAACGCTAGTTACTACGTAGTTGAAGATTCAAAATTAGGAAATGTTTAGTTAGACGTTGCAAAGGGTGAGATTTGTACACATAGCATTTCGGGAAATAATTGCTTGCTCGTATTAATATACAAATTCTTACTTCAGAATTCTGAGATCCTGAAAGTCTCATTACGAAATGTTTCGGAGGGCTCCGAAAAAACGTGTGTCGTTCAAGAATTTTGTATGAGCAGATACCTAATATGGAAACATGGTTATTAAGAATAACGTTCACAGTAATGTTTGCCCTTTAAGAATTTTGGGAAATTGCTGTACCTAAATAAAAAAGAGGTTGATGCGAAGGTGGAACTTAAGTACTCCGAAACATTCGATAAGGAACAGAACAACGAAAAATATGACGAATGAATAACGAA
This sequence comes from Omphaloscelis lunosa, assembly GCA_916610215.1. NCBI lineage: Eukaryota > Metazoa > Arthropoda > Insecta > Lepidoptera > Noctuidae > Omphaloscelis > Omphaloscelis lunosa. Next base: position 14,583,238 of record OU744258.1, read on the forward strand.
TATTTAGAGTCTAGCTTAAAATAACGATCTTCTCTCTTGTACAAAAGTGGCAATCTGTCCTATACAAACCATAAGATTTAGTCTATCCTATTCAACTTCATATAAAATTAAAATTATAATTGGCACCTGAACAGGATGACATTAATATTGCTGGATAATTGTATAAAATTAATTATTATTGACATTTGAATTTTGACATAACTATAATTTCTCTATTTAATTGTGCCAATATATAAGAAAATAATTAAGTAATAATAATGTTTAATGCATGCTAATTTAGAATGACAAGGGCAGGAGAATGATAATTGCAATGCCTGTAAAAGGCTGCTAATTTATAAGTACTAAAATATCATAACACCAACATTGTACACTTAGTTCGCAATAAACGTTTATGACTTTGACAAACGGAATAATTTATGTGCCTACACATTAAGTTATGGGTAAATGGGTATTCATAATAGATTACCAAGACACATGGTTGTCCAAGGGTAGCGAACCCGTGTAAAAAATCTAAGATGATTACCTGCATAGTTCGAATCTAGACAGGTTCCCTGTTTAATTTAAACAGTCTATAATGTTCCTACTGCTGGGTCACAGGCCTCCTTTCTTCGAGAGGGAGTGGGCTGTAATCTACCACGCGGGCCCAGTTATCATCATCAGCCTACAGCAGTCCACTGCTGGACATAGGCCTCTCCAATTGCACGCCATTCAGCTCGATTCTCAGCAACTCTCATCCAGCTACTACCAGCCACCCTGCGAAGATCGTCACTCCACCTACCCTGAAGGCGTTCTACCTACCGCGGGCCCAGTGCGGGCCAGATTTCACATACTTTCGAATTTTTGGTTCTAGGACACGCTGGTTTCCTCACGATGTTTTCCTTCACCGTTTTGAGAGCACTTGCGCTGATTATTCTTTAATTACTGTATAGGAAAACATGTAGATAATAATGTTGCATGACTTAGAATCAAAAATCTTTTGAAACGAATAAAAGAACGAAGAAAAACGGCCAGATGACATGCAGTCCAAACAGCTGCTGGACTTTAACAGACTGAAGAAAAAGCAGACAGCCAGTGCTTGCAAATAACATTGGACGTCTTGTTCTCAATGGAGACTATAAAAGGTAATAATAGGAGTAAAAGTTACTAAGATGGGTTAATTTTGAAGTTCGGTGATGCTGACTGGTCGTATACCAGGTAAAGCTCATGTGTTGCGCATTAAAATACAAAATAGTAGTTTATGAAATGTTTGCGTAATGAGGGGTATTAAAACACTAGTGTGTTTAAAAACAGAGCGAGGTTTTTAATAGTATCACACGAGTGTTTTAATACCTAGTTATGTGCAGTTACATACACAACTTTATCTACTCTCAATAAAAGATCAAAGTTAGAGGAGTAGTTCAAAACTTTTTGTAATGCTATAAAATGGTGCGCCCCGCTTAAGTTACTTAGAAGAGCGGTGACCGTAACGTAACGCTGTAACGTAACGTAACCTTCAGTGGTTTCTATAGGAAACGTCTTAGTGACGTCATTCAACATTACATTACGGCCTTACGTTACGGTCACCGCTCTTCTAGGAAATCGTAGCTTTAAGCGTTCCATCAGAAAAAAAAATAGATGGAATCTCCTTGGTGATAATTAAACTTCTTCTCAGTATCGTAATGGTATTTTTTTTTTAAATAAAATATGTTTTATAACATGGTTCTATTGTTTAATTTCAGTATTGTGTTCATACAGTATGTCAATATAAACTCGTTTTGAAGTTTAATATTTACAGATACAGTCCACAAAAAAAAACATAACATATAATTAATAATCTCTTGTTTACTAAACTTTTCTTAATAAAATATTCACTAAAATAAAACTTCATTCAAGTCTTCTATTCCTTCGATCGTATTTATCATAAAAACGACGTTCAACAAGTGTTGCGAACAAGAATCGAGTGTCGAACGTTAATGAGTCCTCCCCCCTTCCCTCCCCGCGGATTAACGGACTAATTAAGGGAAAAACGGAAGAAAAACTCGGCCAGTCTCCCAGACGATCTACTTCCATTTGAGGTAGGTCCGGGACGATTTTTACGTCAGTTTTCAAGTCGTCTTTGAGAATTGTGTGGTTGGTTTGGATTGGCCGTTATTTTTTTTTTTTTTGTAGGTGAAGCGTGTCTTGTGAGTCATATAATTTTATCATGGACTTTTATAAAGTTTCTATGCATTTTATGAAATAATTTAACTATGTATCTAGCTAATTCATAAATTTCATTAGAATGATGTTTTGGCTTAAAAAAGCAATGGAAGTTAATGCAGGCAGAAAACTTTAAACCTTTTATTTAATCAACCGAATTTTCTTGTTAGAAGCTGCACCATTTGTATTCATTCTACATAAGTGTTTTTTTTATTCTGTTTCACATTACTAATGGGACTACTTTGAAAATTCTAATAAGAGGCCGTCTGACAAGAAATCATATAGGTACCTACTGTGCAGTACTAGCATAAATATTTTTTTAAAGTAGAAATATTTAAAAAAATTAAAGGTTTCTAATCACTAACATAAAATAAAATCACCCTTTTATCTTCCACAAAAGCAAAAATCTTCAGCGGCCAAGACGCGACAGCGCGACTACCCGTGCTCTCGCGAACATTGCCGCGTTCAGCAATCATAATGAATATTTTATTTTATCATAGCGCGCCCCGCACCCCGCGCCCCGCGCCGCCGCCCCGCCCCCCAGCCATGAACTTGACACCGAGCGAAAAATTAGTTCACAAGGCGAAAGTGAACTTTGTACAGAGTTTGCACTTTTTGAGCGAACCTAGACTGAGATAAAAGAAGTTCGAGACTTGCCGAGCTCTGAGACGCTTCTACAGCCGCTTCACTGCGTCATCGCGACACCTGCCCGCATTGGCATCTCAAACAACTACCCGATACCATCAATAAGGCCTCCAGACACTATCAGTAATAATGACATTACATTCGAGTAATGACATTACTACTGACAGTCCGTAATTGGAATGATGATGTGATCTTAATATTTTCAAAGTTTTACGTCCATATTGGAAGGAATGACAGTAATATTAATGTCATTATTACTGATAGTGTCTGTACGCATATTAGTTTTAAACACATAATTCTCTCTCTCTCGCTAATTATCCCATTAAAGCTCAAAGTTATCAAATAAGCCTTATCCACGGAACCCCTTTTTTAAACAGTTCAAAAAGCAGCCGAGAGCAGGCTACTTGTGAATTAACATACTTTACTCAAAGCTACCAAACTAACCGCGTATGAGAAAAAAAAATCTAACGTATTTCACGCATTCACTCAGTGTATGAGGCTAATTAAAAAAGTACAGAGGTTGGTTCCGCGAGTGGTGTAGTTCCGCTACTCTCCGGTAGGTGGAGCTTTTCGCTTTGACGAGTCTTGGGGGCTTTTTGTGGGCTTATGGCATGTTTGTGAGGTTTCATTTTTTAATGAGGTCGTGTATTCGGGGCTCGGTGGGGGATGGCGGTTGCCCGGCGCTGCTTTGTGCCGCCGATAAGCTAAGAGAACATGCGCCACGCAAAGGGAGCCAAACATGTGTGCGTTTATGAAAGAGTTACATTAAGGCTTGCTATTCACTTATTCATGGCGCACCGCAGATGGAAAGGTTATTAGGACGGGATGCTTGCGGAGACTGATACTGGATTTCTTGGGAGAGCACAAAATATTAGAAATTATTGTAACAGTTTTGAACAGCAAGCTCCTATCGTTAGATCATGAAGTAGTAGTTGAATCTAAATAAACAGATCATCAGACCATCAGATCAGATCAGATTTTATCTAGATCAGGTTGGTCATCAGCCAATTCATATCTATATATATAAAAATGAATCCCTATTTCCCTTGGTCACGACATCACGCTAAAACGGCTGAACGGATTTGGATGAAATTTGGGATATGGATAGACCTTGACCCGGAGAAGGACATAGGATACTTTTTATCCCGATATTTTTACGGGATCGAGACTTATGCGGGTGAAACCGCGGGGCGCAGCTAGTATACAATAAATGAGAATTAAAAAAACTGTCTATCAATCTTAAATTTATTTCTGATAAATGATGAATAAAAAACTATGGTCCCGGCGACGTTATTTCCAATGTATTTATTTAGCTGTTAACTGCGGGGTAATTACGTTACGCACTTACTGTAGCAATGGCTTTTATTTTGACAGCATTCTTTTCGTGCATTATTTTCGTTGCTGAGCTGACAAATTTTTCGAACATTACGAAGCAATGGATTAGCAATAACCTTTGAAATCATTAAAATTGTGATTGATAGTATGTTACATAATTAGGGTGCTGGACAGGGCAGGGCAGGGAAATTAAATCAAACAGGAGCAGAATATAAGATAAAACAAGCCAGCAGCCGGCAGTGTCAGCTAAAGTAGCTGCATAATCAGCCTATAATGTTCCCTCTACTAGGACACAGGCCTCCTCTCTGTGAGAGGGAGTGGGCCTTAATAATCCACCACACGGCGGGCCCAGTGATGTCACATGTCTTCGAATTATTGGTTCTAGGACATGCTGGTTTTCTCACGATATTTTCCTTCACCGTTTTGGGAGCAGTGGTGACGAAATAATTTACACAAAATAAAACGCCTGTCTGGGTTCAAACCTACGAGTTACAACTCGTAAGTTGCGGCTGTTACCATTGGGCCAACATTGCTCCAAAAAACTCACACCAGCACTGCTGTAAAGTAGCTGAGCAGCTATGTATTTATTATATAGTCATGCATCTTTTTCTCTGTACTAATAAAATCATAGGTTTATTTGTCTTGTACAGTCAAAGTTTTCAAATTCTTTTCTTAAGGTTCCTTAAGGTGTCAGACATAATTTCGGTTGTGTTTTTACCTGCTTCTTATCCTTCTCTTAAATCGACGCAAACTACATAAAAATGGTTTATTCAGTTAAAACAGGCCAGTCATCAAGAAGGTCCATGGGCGGCTTTAAAACTCTGACACCAGATTAGTCACTAACCACACGAAAAGAAGTAAGAGAAGATAAAGAAGGTTGTGGGCTTCTTTCGCAGGGTGCGCTGTTTCTTGGTTATTTTATTGCACCCCCGTAAATTTAATGGTTTAATCTGATTTACTCCCGAAATCGAAGAACCACAACTCCAGGAGAGGGTATTGTTTGATCCCTGTATGTCACACATACGACCAAAAGATCACTAATGGAATAATAATGCAATGAATGAGGTAAGTGTGGTAGTAACCTAATACAACAAATAAACACTGTACTCATTATTTGTTTTAACTAATTTAAGGGTATTTATTTCTAAGTTTTCAAAGAAATGCTGTAGCTGTTGAGGAAATAAACTTTAGAATATGCCCCGGATATGTAACCGGGAACAAGCATTAGCAAATGGACATAATTACACAATGATGCATATATCTTCACTAAGACTATGGCAGGATTTGATACAAATAATAATGATCAAAAGTAAAGCTCACAAAAATCATTTAAAAATGTATTGACACTTTACAAAAAAATAACACTTTATATTAAACTAGCTTCTGTCCGTGACATCGTCCGCGAGCCTATGACCTTCTTCAAGAATTGGGCTATCCAACGTAAAAGTATTTTTTTAAATTCGACTGGTAGTTCTGGAGATCCCCCTACATACAAACAAACAAACAAACAAATTTTACGTGTTTATAATATTAGTATAGACATACACTTGTACAAACTGGTAAAACACATTGAACATCGACTTCTAAACTAAGTAAAAAAATACTTGCAGGTATTTCAGGAGTCTTAGTTCCTCATTCAGTATCCAACAGGTAGGTACATGAAGTTTCTTACCCATTTTTCTCCATAGGACCATAACAGGATATAGTGTACAGAGATATAGAATGTTGTGAAAAAGGTAGCAAAATATAATTCAAAGAAAAATTTTAATCAATGACAATAATAAATAAAAATGGTGTGCTTCAGGGTAGCACTCTTGGCCCTTTACTTTTCTTGCTATAAAAGATCTTCCGGAAGCCACTTTGTAGAAATGTATTCTTTTTGCAGATGATACTACATACATGCATTATAAAATGTCAGAGTTGTTGGAAAGCTGTTGGATCGAAAATAATAAATGCAAAACTAAATTATTCGAACCTAATTCCTACAATACAAAACGGTGGATATGGAACTTCTCAACTCAGATCTCGCTACTATCCAGCGTCTAAGAGTCTGACAACTAGCTGTCACTATCCATATTTTTTTTTTTGTAAACAAGTAACTTCTTTTACCCATAATTAATTAATATGCCCCATTGCGCAGCTGTTGATTGCAAAAATATGGGGACCGAGACGGTATGTTAAAAGACGAAAACAATAGGAGAAACCTCTCCGAAAATAATTGCAAACCCAATATTTCGTCGAGACTATATGCTATCCTTTTAAAACCTGAACTCAAACTCAAAGCATTTATTTCAAATAAACCAATTACAGACACTTTTGAATTGTCAAGAGGTCGGTCAGTCAGAAAGATGAAGCTAGTTGCCCATTCCAAAGCGACGTAGGTTTCTATGGAGAAGAACGGACAAGGAACAGCACGGACACTGAAAACATCATTCATGTTGAAATTATACATGTGAAAACAATGTAGAAAGATGTGCACGTTCAAAGCATCCGTAATAAAAAGATAAAAACAATTCAAAAATTTAAATAAGTCAGGGCAGCTAAGAAATGAGCAGTCCCTACTGACGGCGCCCGTTCGCGAACATGACACATGGATCAGCACCATTCAGCTCAACCCTTTTGAAGGGAACTTAATGATCCAACACCCACGCCACCACCAGCGAGACATTTGAGTGAGCATGACATACTCTCAGCCGCCAGGGCACAATCAAGCCAATGAGAGACGTAACCAGTAAATGGTAGTTTTGTAGAACGTAATGGTAATAGTGCTCACACATGTGTTGCAGACTTACAAGGGAGAAATTCGTATGCAGAAGATACTCCCAAGAGAACTAAGTCTGTTTTCATCACCTACAGGCACTTGTGGAGTGATATTGTGTAAATTATAGTAAAGGTGTTTGTGTAGTTTTTCAGTTAGGAAGATCTTCCTGGAGTTGGTTTTCAGCTCCAATCAGGTAAGATTAGCAATATCCCTTAAAAATAATTCAGTTTGTGATTGAAAGTGTGTTAGGTACGCAATTATATAGGGTGTTGTACCTGCAAATTTCGATTGCATTCAGAGACCGTTCAGTACGGTTTAATCAAGTTTAATGTAATATTCATGTGAAACGAATAAGACGACTGTGTGTTGTGACAAAGTAGTAGTCTGAGTCTGTGACGAGCGATGTTAAAATTGGAGAAAATCAATGAAAGCCTTACTTGATTAAACGGAAAAGTTATTTTTTCCAACTCTCTTTCAGACATGGCATCCCAAGGCACCTAGATATTTATACTAGAGATGCTGTAAAAAATCTGATTTTTTTAACAGCTAGTTCATATTTAAACTTTTATTGAATGGTTTATAAAACATCTTTATGAAATGTGATTGATTCTTGAAGTAATGGGAGTCTGGCGAAACTCATAAGGTATCTCCTTTTTTTCTCTGTAGGTATTTCACGACCACCGTAACAGCACATGTCGTAATTAAAAGATTAACCAGTCCGCTAAAAGTTTGGAAGCGAGCCTAACCTACCTACTTGGACCCTACGCCAGACACCTACCAAGGATGTTTTATTATACAAAACAGAAATCTAAAATTAAACGAGAAAACCATTCTTTCGTAGAACCATGAAAAGTAGGTACAATATTTTGCAATTCTTGTTAAAATAGGAATATTAAACAAGATTTAAAAAATAAACTCAGAACTAACTCATACTTTTTCATTCGGTTTTTTGATTTTCTGAGTCTAACAACAACAAATATTTTATAACAGTGCCACCTATCCACGAGTAGCTAGTTCCGCCATTCACCAACAGATGTCTTGATCGAGTTCGTTTGTAGTCTGCTAGGAATAGCAGAGGTTATTGTGAAAAACAAAAAGTTTTATTTGATGAAGCTAGTATAAAACTAAGCTAAGCATTTCAAGATTTCAATATTATTATTAAGAATAAGGTACCTACAACTAATTAAAGGGCATGTGGTGGGTTATGGAAACCGTACCTACCTACTTATTACATAGTTTACAAGTTTTATTATACTAACCAATTTCTTTAAATTTATTATGGCAAGCCATAGGTGAAATTTTTAAAAAGCTTTTACTATTTAGTCCTCACCTCTATGAAAAGATTATCTATGGAACTAAAAAGAGGCTAAATCAAGAAGCTTCAAACAATGCCAGAAAAAACGAAGAATAAATTCCAAACACGAAAATCTGATGCAATAGGATGTCAAATACAAAATTCCTGATTATTTAACTCATCTGACATCATAATATATTTTTGGTAATTAAAAAAGGGAAGATGACAAATTCAGTGTGTGGGTGTGCGTAGTAGATGTAAACTTTTGGCCAGGTGGTGATTTGAGTGGTGAAATGATTCGGTGGAGGTATTGCCTCGTGCTGGCAATGCTGTTGCTTCTGCCGGCAAAAACCGGCTCAAAATTAGAGGATGATGAAGAGGACGAGTAAGTGTCAAACCTAATATTTTAATTTTACAAGAAATACGTCGAATAACTCTAAAAACATTGTTAGGATGAGGTAGGTGCTGCAGCAGAGATTCCGCTCACACGTTGTCATGATATAATTTCATAAACAGCTGCTTACAAAATATGGCATCAAGTTAGCAGCAAGAAATGTATACATAAGTGTGTGACAAATATTCCTGTAATTATTTTAGAGTGCCGATTGATAGGAAAAAATTCGCACACAAGTTTGATTGATATAAAAATAAAAACAAATTTAAACGAAATTTTATTTATTTAATTCTGGAATTCACCAAGTAGGTTTTGTAGTTTTACCTAACTATTATTGCTTCACTTATAAAGCTAATTATGAATTATGTCTATCAATACCTCTTATGTACGAATATTCAAAATTTTCTACCGCATTCTCATGATTTGCAATTCAAAACTATTATGTACCTAATACTTTTTCTTCTGATTCTAATCTTTTCTTCTCTTCCCCATGTAAGCAGTAGCCGTGTCACCCATATCTCAAGTAATAGATTCAACTCTCGTCTTTCAAGTAATAGATACAACCTTCAACTTTCAAGTAGAAGGGGTGAAGAGAACGAAGAGGATGACGATGATGACGAAGAAGAAGAGGAAGAGGAACCTCCAGCTGTTGCAGATAAAGGGGAGAGAGTAACAGTGGTACGACGACCACCGCCGATCGTGCAGCCGACGGCGAAAGCAATGACAGTTACACGGACGCTAAAAAAACGGCCCCTCGAATGTTATGTGTGCGCTTATAAATCCGAGACGCCACTGAGAGCGTGCTTGGATCCTACTAAATATAGGTATTGTTGATTTTAATTTCAAGATTTAATAATTATTCGAACCGACTCAACATTAATAACACATTTGTGAAGTAAGTTTTGGCTAATTCCGTTTAGGTCACTGAATTAGCTTTTGATTGAATCTGGTCTTTATAGCGGCAGATTGTGTTTTTGTTTTTAATTGTGTTTGTGTTTTTGTTTTTAACCCAACTTGTATAATAATTAATAGATTTCGTTGGGTACAAAAGGGCGAACCTTAAAAATAAACTCATTGATTCACCGTTTTCTTCGATATTTGACAACGAAAACGAAAGTCTGACATCCAGTTTTGCCAAAAGGTATCGTGTTACCCAGTTCCTGGGCTGTGGAGGTCAGATAGGCAGTCGCTATATGTAAAATACTGGTATTCACTAGCATCCGGTTAGGCCGGAAGCCCATCCCAACGTAGTTGCGAAAAATCTAGGCAGATGATGATGATAAGGCAGTTAATTTCATCTCCATACTTGTGTATTTAAAAAAATGCTCAAACGAAATTAAAATTTCTCAGAGCTCCCACCAAGACACAAGTTACCCATAGACACCCGAGCCATTACATCGTCGCATTAATAAGGTACAGTACCTGGGCGTTAATATGGCACATATAAATTTAAAAAGAGACACTCGGATGTTATTTGATGTACTTTTTTTGGTATGCTCCACGCAATGTTATTTTTATACCTTTGTTTTGTTTGTATACCTTAAAAGAGTGTCCATAGAATTTCTTGCCCATTCTTCTCCATAGCTACCTACTACGCTTTGGAATGGGAAACTAGCTTCACATTTCTGACTGACCAACTCCTTGATGGTTCAAAAATGCCTGTAAATGGTGTCATTGAAATAAAAGTTTGAGAGTACCTATGATTGTATTGTTTATTTTATTATTTTCTTTTACTTTTGCATTTTGTCGTTGTCGAATAAATGCTTTCTGTTTTTATTTTATAATATGAACTATCCATTTCATACAGAACTTGGTCAAAATTTCGATGTGCCACATTAACGACCGCGTACTGTATATAGTCGGAGATTGCTGCTGTCGGTGTTTATATCACTCATTATTTACCGTTGTTATTTCCAGAGTACACACGATCACATGTCATAGTGCGGAGGACAAATGCTTTACGTCAGTTATATCAAAGGGAAGTTCGTACGAAGCGGTAGTGCGGGGATGTCGCTCTGGTTGTGTTGGCTCACCAGAGACTACGTGTTGCGAGGTTGGAACTTTATACTTATCTACTCCATTTTTTTACCGATTTTCACCAATCACACTAGCCTAGTTCAGTTTTTAATAAGTCTCAGGCCGAGATCTATAAACATCAATCGGCTCGTGTTTTGACTTAGACATGTTCCCGTCTCTATCTTGCACTTGTACTTTGATAGTTGTGCGACAGTAACAGGAATAACGCCTTAGCCTAACGTGCTAAGTAACATTAATAGATCTTGGTTTTATTCTCTGATATTGAAAGACTAATAGTAGTAGTGACATAGTTCTCAAATCATGAGACTACCTGAATAGATGCATAAACAAGAAATATAAAGTTCTTTAAGATTATGATAGTCTTTTCACATCAGAGGCATAATCAAAAACATTATACGTGCCTTACTTTAGGAAAGAAATGTTACGCTATTGAGTGTATTTTTTGCATTTAGACAGATTTTTTGGGTATGCACCATATAGCCCACATATAGAAAATTAAACCCTCTTGACTGGATAGTGTTTTAATTATAACTGTCATTAATCTGATCTTCTCTTTCCAGTTAAACCGCTGCAACAACCAAGCTTTTGCGATGCCAATGATATCGCCCCGGTCGCTGACCGCGCTCGCCATCAACAAGTCAACTAAGTCGATACCACCCACGATACTTTTCTTTGTCACCGTGCTGTTGGTACTTCAGACCGTGGTCAAAGTGGCCTTTGTGTAAACTGGGTCGCCCTACCATGAGACATCCTACATACTCACTACAGTCGTCAAAATTGTAAATGAAACTATTTGAACAAAAATTTGGTTGATCACGCCTTTTGACTCTGCCCTTGCAATTTACTCTTACACGTTTCTAAACTTGGTTCTATTTGAAAAGTTTAGCTTAAAATTTTAGCTTACTACTCTGTTTGTGTTCATCATCATCTGCCAAGCCTTTTCCCAATATGTTAGGGTCGGCTTCCAGTCTAACTGGATGCAGCTGAATACCATTAATTGACATGGAGCAAGTTTTTATTTGTTATTCAAAATTCAAAAGTCATTTATTCAAAGGAGGCTGAGAATCAGCAGTTTAGGAACGACAAAAATACATAAGACAGTCCCACAAAAACGGCCGCCCTTCAACATTTCCTAGTGCTTAACTGGAAAGAAGAAGTGGTACAACAAACTCCTCAGCAGCACTGTTCAGTTAGAAAAACTTGATTCTATACAATAGTACATAGTAGTATGTTTTTGCAAATGTACTAATAGTAACTTTCCTTTCTATATCTTGGATATCTTATGGTAGGGCACCAATATATATACCTTTAGCTTATTGCTTAAGATTAACTTTCCATTACAAAGTCAGGATTGAAATCATGTAGAGGGAAATTAATTAATAAACTACAGAATGATATTGTGTGAGGTGACGGTGAAAATTTGTGGTGAACTTAATAATATGCTGTGTTTGTAAAGTGAAATATATTTTTTGAAATTTCATCGCATATTTTGTACTGCTTGTCGTCATCAACGTACCATTGAAACATTCGAAGAATTAGGTCTCTATTACCTTGATTTTAGAACATAATTGTAACTTCACTGAAGTGGATTAATTAAAAATTCAAAGATACACACCCGCTGTAACCTATACGAGCCAATTCTGAGAGCCACATAATTGTACAAAAGTTCTCCAAATTCCTCAAAGGAGGTGCTCAAAGGCCGCCCTCGTGAAAGGCCTTATGATTGAAAGGCGCAAGGGAAGGGTCACTCGACCTCTGCGGTCAAGCCGCCTTTCCGCCCAATTGAACCGCTTCCGCCCGCTAGGGGGCGCTGATGTGAGAATGGAATGAGTTATTGACGGCTATATGTTATGCCCAAATATTTTTTATTTGAAGAATAATGTTTGGGTGGTAAATTAGCTGTTTAGTTTAATGAAAATTCTTGATATTATTTTCTAAAATAAATGCTTCATCGCTTCTTATTACGCACGAGGAGGTATGAGAAAACCAAAAAATGCTATGTAATTTTTTTAGTCCCTTTTTAATATTTTTTCACAATTAATTATAAAGGCGTATTTAATGCAACCTTAGAATAATTACATAACATTACTTTCCCGAAGGCTTAGGCAGTGGTGTGTATGGTAGGACCCACATTTCAACATTGCAATTTTCCTTCATTGTATGTCCAAATAACTAGTCTTCCCTTCCTCATAATTCCTTATGTTTTTAACTGATAGAATAGAATACTCTTTATTATGTATATCATACGAATAGTGTAACTGTTACTAATTAATACACAAATTAATATATAGCCACAGATATTATAATAGAAGGAAATGGCATAACATTTTTGGATGTCAGTCTTTATTCCATCATTTCAATTTCTTTATACTTCCGCATCACTTACCGGGGTGTCGGACCGAGACATATTTTGACTATCATAATTTCCACCCCTAACGCACTCACCACGTGTGAAAACCCATAGGAAATTCCAATAAACCCGACGATTTCCCCTCGAAATACCCTCAATTTGGGGTGTCCAGTGTGTTAAGAAGCCAGCTCACTTGTTCTCGACATATGGAGCAAATCACTTGAAATCGAGATGAATAAAACCACAAATCATGCAGTTGGTGCGAACTTTAGTTGCAAAGAAATAGGTGTTATTTTCGTTTGCATATAGGTTGAAAGAAAAGTTTGTAAAGTTAAATTTTTAGGGTGAGAAAACTCGATTTCCGGCCGGACTTGTGGGTGATTTTTATTGGTTATAAACAGGGGAACGCGTGTTAACCGTGATTTGGGTCGGCTGAAGTTCGGTCAAACAATGTGCGAGGGTGTGACGTGGTAGTGTTTGATTTGAAAGTTAAGAAGGTTGTTTCTTTTAGTTTTTGGACATTGTAACTTTTGTTTTCGGATGTTTAACTTTTAGATGTATAGGGTGGATAGTTGTTTGAATTTAAAGTGTATGTTTATGTTTATACTGTTTATTTTAGGTTTGTGAAAAAATAACATTATTAAACTACTGAGCGTGTATTCAACATGCTGGATTGTATGTGGTGCTTAGTTTAGTATATTAGCATAAGTAATTTCATAGTGCATGTCAATTAGTAGTGTGTGTGTGTAGTGCCAACCACAAATACTGCCCCACTCTTCTTCTTAATCGCTTACAGTACAGAGGCCCTAGTGTAAGTTTCTTTTAACCATCTCGACTTTACTCATCGACCGCGTTCGGCGCTCTGATTGGCGCTTCACCAGTGAAGGCCAGTGAAGGGCCAATCGGAGCGCCGAACTCGATCGATGCGTAAAGTCGAGATGGTTAAAATAAATTTACACTAGTGCCTCTGTTATCGCGTTTAGGAAGAAGAGTTGGGCTAAGGGTTGCAATGGTGTGCTCTATGGTTTAATTTGCTTCCTTCGTTTTTAAACTTTAAGAAAACGAGAAAATCGTCTACCGATGCTACTTATTTATTCTTGGAGCCATCGGCACAGTTATCATCAGACTTAGCAATCTACTGCTTGACATAGGCCTTTCTTGATCCTTTGAATTGATAACTAATATAGGTATTCAGGTTAAAGCATAAGAACAACGTAATTTTTTTACCATAATTTTATCATTTCTTCCTCTAAGATCACGTGCCTTCACACAAATACGTAATGACCATATCAGTACACAACAAGGAGTCGCACCTGGTCTGTACATCACAATGGCACGGAGGCAATGATCGATCGAGTCATTTGGCACGCACCATCGGTCAACACTGAGATTTGCACAACACTACACTAGCGAGGGGCGTGGGCGGAGTTGTCGATACGAAATATACGTAGATTTTAAATATATTTCAACAGGAGCTCAATGTAAGCGATGTTGGTAATATTTCTGGCGAATATAATGATCCAAGTTTTCTAAAGTACCTAGATAATAATATTTAATGAAATTATGGCATTGTAATGTTGATATTTGCATTTCGAATCCACACGAAGGCCAAATATTTTGTAATCAATTTTTTTTCTATATCATAAACAAACCAACTAGTACTACTTGTATCGTATCACAAGTCTGTTAAAAATGCATTTTTTTGCGTAAAAAAGAGCCAATTACACCAGATAGTTAATTGATTCAGGCATGACCTTACGGAAATCTATTATAAAATACAATAGACGTGGATATAATATTTAGTAACCTATTCCACTTAGCTATTTCTAAAGAGCTATAAAAAAACCCTGAAAGAAATCGACCCTTGTTTCACCTCTCAAAGAGGCATCTTCAGGATGACGATTGACTTGTCGCGAACCCGAACACGGCATGTTTCCACAACGTACGCCAATTTTACCAGTAAAAAGTTCTTGACTGAGATGATTCGTTAGATTATGTTGTCATTTGTAAAGTCATTTACTATACGCTAACTTAGTTTGTATCGATATTGATACGCTCGCCAAAAACACCACACATCACTACCAAATAGTGACAGCCTTTAATACGCATTATTGACCGAATGATGAATGATCTACGCTGATTTGGATCAATAAAATTATGCAAGATCATCGCGTCATTGATTCCCGTATTGACCGATTTACTTTGTTGTAGAAAATATTGCGTATTATGGACGTAATCTTCGTGTCCATGACATTTGCGGCTGTGTCATTGGGTAATGCTTAGTCATTGTTGTAACGGTTTATTTTTTGTGTTAAATATCGATAGACAGGACGCACGAGTTTTAATGTTATATTTTAGTTTGTCTTATTTCTAAAATATTTTGATTGCTGGTCCTGTGCTTATTATAAGCAATTGTCAAAATTATTTGAGTTCAACGCGGTGCGATTGTTTTTATATTGCAGTTGTTAACTGACTTTGAAAACAAAACGAGAAATGAGAATGAATTAATTTATAATCGTTTTCTTTTTTATTTAAATTCTAGAAACAAGAACGAAAACATTTGAGGGTAGTTTTTTTGGGCATCAAATTATGCCTAAAAAAGGTAACCGATTCATCATTTAAAATGCTCAATTTTCTTAATAAAATCTAGCCGGAATCACGAAATCGTAATGAAAAGGTAATGTTTTGATAATGCACTCAATTGATTCAATTCCAGTTATGGTCGTCAATGTCATAAATGTAAAGTAAAAGCTTGTATTGAATCGTTTTTAACGATTTTATGACAAAATAAAACAATCTATATCATTCAATAGGTGGGTACCGAACAGTTCGAGGTGGTAACCTAAACTGTTTTTATCAATGAAAAATAAATCATTGACGCTGCAGCAGGTTTCACACCTGTGTTTAACCCACTTTTTAAGTTTGCTTATTTTTTGCGTATAAAAATCTACGTGGAAAGGAATGTATTTTTTGGTTGCTTGTCAGTTGTCAGTTATTAAACTCTAGTGATGTTACTCTGTTAATCGGTTAGGCACTCGATTGACGCGATTATGTAAAAAGAGGGTCCCAGCAGCTTCATATGTTTGAAACTCACACAAAAAAATAAAATTAAGAAAATAATCACGCTGATTATACTGTCAATCTGATAATCATTGACGCTGCGATGACGATTTTAATGACAAATTACACGTTATCAACTGACCACACTAGACACTGACTGCGCTTTTCAAACCCAAATTAACGAAACACAGAACATTTCTTTTCATTCTTATTCCTAATGTATTATGTTAATTATGGACCTGTGCCTATATATGTTATTTACACGACTACCGAGTTAAAATCTAGCCGCATCACTATCTGACATTGTCAGAAAGACACGTGTCAAGTGACAGCAATACTTCATTCATTTTAATTCTTTCCATTTCTTTCGAATTGCATGAAATTGATATTTCTGTTTTCGTGTGCTTAATTGAAGGATTATAATCTTCTTCTTTTCGTGTGGTTAGTGACTATCCTGGTGTCAGAGTTTAAGTCGCCCATGGGCCTCTGACTTGGCTTCACATGCGGTCGAGAAATATTTCATATTGTGGGATTATAATGAATATGTAAAAAAAAAAAAATATTCAAAAAATTACAAGCAATAAAAATTTTGTTTAAATTTAAATTATATTAACAGTTTTGTTTAAATGTAAATTATATTCCTAACACTTACGTGCCTGAATTAGGTAACCCTGTGTTTCAGGCGGGAAGAGCTAAAATAAATAAATAATCAACAGGTAGACAATAGATCACTAATTATATGTTAAGTAGCTTAACTCTTGGTTTTTAAATTTGGTAAATACTTAAATGTAGGTGAAATTTGTACATACACTCGAGAGCAATGAATCCGGGTCACTTAAAGAATGTTAAAAATCTCGGAAACTAAAAATGATAGGTTAATGCAATAAATTGTATTTAATAGACAATGTAATACTCCTTAAATGAAAGTAAAAAAAATATGAGTCACCATACATTTTATTAACACAAAATTACATAAAGAAAAAAACTGCTGATCTCTCCTTAAAACAAAAATAGGAAACATGAAATTTTTGAACTTTATTACGATTTTCTTGAATTTTAATACTTCGTATTGCCTCCTCGTGCTTCCATTACTGCGTTTACGCGGTTTGGCATGCTGTACACCAAGTTCCTTATACGATTTTGGGGAATATTCTCCCATTCCTCTGTGAGAGCAATTTTGAGCTCACGAAGCGTGATTGGGGGAGGGTTTCGTTGTTTTACGCATCTGCCTAGCTCGTCCCAAGCATGCTCGATCGGGTTGATATCCGGGCTGCGCGCTGGCCACTCCATACTAGTAATGTTCATCTCTTGAAGGTAGTCATTCACAATCCTACCTGTATGAGGTCGGGCATTGTCATGCATAAATATAGCATCCTCACCTAAATTGACCATAAATGGACCAACGTGATCATTGAGGATTTCTTCCACATATCTTACGCTAGTTAAAGAGCCGTTTTCTATGATCACCAGCTCTGTGCGACTTTCAGAAGAAATTCCGGCCCACACAAGTACAGACCCACCACCGTAGGCTACTTTTTCTTCGATGCATGCTTGCTTGAATCTTTCCCCTGGTCTTCGATACACTCTGTGTCTTCCATCGTGCTTGTAGAGCATAAATTTTGATTCGTCGGAGAACATAACTTTTGACCAATCTTCAATACTCCAATTTACGTGGCTCTGGGCATATCTTAGTCTTGAAATACGATGCCCACGCTCCAGTTTAGGGCCGTTTGCAGGTCTAAGGGGTTTTAAGTTAGATTCAGCAAGCCGACGTCTTACTGTCCATGCACTTGGGTTACTTCCTCCGAGGCGTCGAAACTGATTTGTGAGTTCAGTTCCTGTGAGAAAGCGATTTCGAAGCATGGTGTTCACCAAGTATCGGTCTTCTCGTGCTGTGGTACACCTGGTTCTGCCCGTTCCTGGTCTGCGTAGGTTAGAACCAGTTTCTTCGTAACGTCGGAGAACTCTTTGTACTGTTGACAGCGACACACCGACAGTCCTGGCTGTATCGCGCTGACTCCGGCCGGTTTCCAGCATTGTAAGTATTCTGGTGCATTCTTCAGGCGTAAGCGACATAATTTCAGCTTGAATAATGAATATAGAGCACTATCAACATGGTTTATGTACCCACATAAATGACAGATTACAAACAAAAGCAAAACCAAATGCTGTAATTTCGTAGTTCCATCTTCGAAAGTGGCCCTTTTTCAAATTTGATTTTTTTGATATAACTTTACAATAACTAAGAAGTTTTAATACCTTCATTTAAGGAGTATTACATTGTCTATTAAATACAATTTATTGCATTAACCTAGCATTTTTAGTTTCCGAGATTTTTAGGATTCTTTAAGTGACCCGGATTCATTGCTCTCGAGTGTATATTCACTTTAACATAGTTAGTAAATTCTTCTAAATGATCATCTCTAATATGGCATCCTCAAGAAGGTACCTACAGCATTTACTCTAGAACGATGTTGTGGTAATTGTTCAGTAAAATTCCAACGCAACGCGTGCGATGACATTGTCAGAGACTGCTGCAGATGTGCGGTAACTTGTGAACGCATGGATTTTTCGCTTGTTTCGGTCAAACCATCTAAATGTAGTTTGAGCAAAGTGTGTATTGATAATGCAAGAAGGTATTCAAACTGGATCTGCACACCAAACGCACACTGAACCTGTCTACTCTGCGGAAAAGAACATTATTTTGCTGTGGATATCGTCACACCAAAAAGAACAATAATAATGTTAGTTAGAATACCCTTAACTTCTAACACAAATTTTTAATTTTTTTCAGGTACTTTATTAAGGTACCTAGAGCATCAATTTTTTAACACTAGGGCTGCTCTTTCTGGTTACTGTTATAATTTTTTGGTGGCCAGACATTAGTTCTGTCGGCTGTAAGTTGTCCACATGTTATGTTGACCGTGTGGTATTTTTATATTGGACACGGTATCAAGATGAGAAGTGGAGTGACCTGCATGTTTTCTAGATGAAATGCGTTTTCTAAGTCATCTGACGTTGAAAATGATATACTTACAGTAATCAAATATTTTGTTACCTAAGTATTTTTTATTTATTTCACAACCATTCACAACATCCTATACTCCTACTAATAATGCACTATTTTACTGAATTTTAATACTGATAAGACTAATCTACTGACTAAATAATACCTCTTAGTGTATTTTTAGGTTATGATTGTATTTCTCAGTATTTAGTATTAGTCGTTAGACGAAGTATAATAATTATTACTACCACTGTAATCTAGGATCATAGGAAACAAATCAACATGCGTTTTTTAGTAGACGCCACAATTTTTGGTGGGCCGAATCCCCGTACAAAAAAAAACGGATCTCCTTTGGAAATATATCATCAGTTAGCTGAAGTATATTTATTTTCCAGAATAGCCAAACAACCTAAATCCTTAATTTAGCCCTTTCAGACAGAACAAGAACTAATAAAGTGCAATAAAAGGACGCAGCAATAGCAAGACGTTTCGTTTTACAGACGCCGGAGCAACACAAAGAGTGGAATCCAATCGGACGCCCATGCTCAATGCACGGTAACTGCATTTTATAGTCTAGTGCAGGTATCACCAATAAGCTTCATTGGGGGTCCATTTTTTAAATAATGGGACTGTCGCGATCCGTTTGGTAGACGATTACTGGCAAACAAGATTTAAAACAAAATTATTGATAAGGTTTTTTTTTATTAACTAATAAGCAAATATAATGTAAAGAACAAAGTAAGTGAGTAATAAAATTAATATTAATGTAAGTTTTTTACTTTGAATTATCTGTTTGAAATCTTAAGTAAAGTTGATGAAAGCTAAAACTCAAAAACAATACTTTTATATTTTTCGATTAAGTTTTAGTTATTGATTTTACTGCTTACTTAAGGTCCACACAAAATAGGTCCAGCAATTGGTGACTCCTGGTCTAGTCGGTAAAGATTTTTTTTAATAGTGGGATTCAAGAAGTTTATGCTCTGGAAATAGGTCGAAAATATGGGCAATTCTTATCGTGCTAACTGAATGCTATTTTTCGATTAAACTACCGATACATTTGTTAAAAAACTTCATCTATATTAGTTCAGTAGTTTTTGAGGCAAATAATTACAAACACAAATGTATAACCAGAAAAGCATAACCAATATAGTAATAAAAATCTTTTAAAGGACGTACGTATGTGTACATATAGACGAGATATTTTTGAAGTGAAAACTTCTTTGGGCATTTTTGAGATGGGACTAAACCATTGATTTCGCGACACTATGACGACACCTCATTTTTGTAAACGTAATTGAGCTCTTTATTTATTTTATGTTACGGATCAATGTTCTATGCAAGTGTTTTTACTTTAAAGGTTTCGGAAGTTTTTTTTTTTTAAACGCGATTGTGCTCTTTATTTAGATAAGGTTACGGACCAATGTTCTATACAAGTATTTTTCTTACACCAAGCTGATCTTGTTCAAGTTTTCACTACTGTCGGCACTCCCGGAGTGCCTCAACTTTTTTTTTCTTAATTTTTCTTTTTTTTCTATTATAATTAAACTGACGAGCTTGTTGACATCTGTAGTCACCGGTGTATGCACCATTTTTTAAGGCAACTACTAATTAGTTCTACAATGTCAACTAATTTTTCAGGCTCCTTTCAGGTAGAATCAGGCGACAAGAAAGTCAAGTGTAAATTATGTTCACGTTCGATACCCAGTGCTTAAATACAACAGTCAGTAGCAATGAGTAATCCGAATACTGTCGGGTTTGTTGGCCGCCGCAGTGACCGGCGGCCGGTCAGACGGACAAACAGTAGATATTTGCGTACGCGCCGTTTTTTGTTGGCACCCGGCCAGGTGACCGCGGCTGCACTGCAACTGTATACAGGATGGGGGTAATATGAAGTTAATTGGTTTCTGCAGAAATCTGGTGATTCGTTGAGATAACAATATTGTCTTTGATTATATAAATGTCTAGATAGTGTTGTGCTGCAAATGACAAACAGGCCAACTTTATTTTGCTGGTGTGCGTGACAGCTACGTCTTACACTCGCGTCACGTCATTGTGCTTTTCTAGTGTGCGTGCATTTAGCGGCCAACGGTTGGACGCAATTTTTTTCGATGAGTTCACAGCTTTGACTGTCTATCTAGACATATTTATATCTTTGAATATTGCCTAGTTTCTTCTTCAGCACTCTTTCATACTTTTATACATAATAGCTATAATAAGCATTAGTGTAGGGGCGGCGTATTAAAGCCAACTGATGTCTGATGGAAATTGACCAACCAAATTCGGAGTATCTTTCCTGCTGTGGCCATTTAATATAGAAAATATTTGTAAATAAATCTTCACTCGTGGGCATTAAAAAAGTTACTGAACTCAAATTCAAACTCAACGCATTTATTACAAATTAAACAATTACAGGCACTTTTGAATTATCAAGGGGTCAGTCAGTCAGAAAGATGAAGCTAGTTGCCCATTCCAAAGCGTAGTAGGTACCTATGGAGAAGAACGGGCAAGACACACCACGGATACTCTTATAAATAAAAACACAACACAGTCGAAAGCGAAGAATAAGGTGTAGGAAAATTACCCGCATTACCTTATTGTTATATATTTTATTTCAGTTGTTCTGTAACATTATTTCGTAACAAAGTCCACCCACTGTTTGTTGCACAAAGTGCATTAACATCGTCCGAAATATGTCTGTATTTTTGTTTGAACGATAAATAGCCGGAATTCAGTTGCGCGCCATTGCTAAATATTTGCTGATAACTTCTCCGTTGATGCATTTATGATCAACAGTTATTTCTGTAAATGCAGAAACTGGATTTTGGTGTTTAATTTTTTGCGGATTTTTTGTGTTTTATTGGTCTTAAATTAAATGATTCATTCAGCTTCTTCATAAACGCAAATCATCGAAAAGATTCACTCAATCACTTGAAATGTAAGTGAAAAGAAAATTGGTTAACTCATGCCTTTAACAGAATATTTTAAAAATGTATCAGTGTCCAAGCAGTGTCTATGCATAGACTTTGCAGATGACAAACTCAATTGTCCCAATCACACACATTTCATAAGTGGAAATCCTTTTTTAAAGTTTTGTGTCGTCATACTGCCTTATTTCCGGTCGACGTCATTACATCGGCGCCGGCTGTCGCTGAAAACCAGCGCTGGGGCTCTGTCTTGCATAGGGTCGTAGCATAATGCTGAGCGATAGCCGATTTGCGTGGATGTGACGCATGCCTCCCCAACCTTTTCTCATTTTTGCATTTTAAACTTTTTTTGCGTCATGTTTATCGCAAATAAACGTTTTTTCTTTCTTTCTTTCTTTCATTTGATAAGTTAAATTGATCTCTCACAGAATCCAATTTATGTTACTAATTTTGGGTATTCGAGTTGAGTCTTAGAGCTATATTGGCCAGTCATGGGTCACAACAGAAAACTGGTGGAATCCATGAAGGACATGGATTTTCAGTTCAATCAACACAGTTTTTTGTTGCAATTCCAAGTTAACTCTTCTTTACTAATTCGTCGTCCTATAATCTATAGTACCTGGTCGACCAAGCTCTGCTCTGATGAAAATAGAGAATACTCATTTAATAGTATAGGAAAATTCATACTGATTCCAAGCTGTACATACTAATTCCATACTGCCATGTCATTATTCTAAGGTAAGCCACCTTGTTCTAAACTTTGGGTGATCGAGCTCTGCTCGGGTGAAAATACGGAGAAAACGAATTTGCCCAGACATAAGACCTAGCTAGATCGATTTATCGCCCACGTAAACCCCTATATTGCAACTTTCATCGAAATTGTTAGAGCCGTTTTCGAAAACGTGATTACAAATATTTATGCTCATTTAATATTATAGGACTAGTTTAAAGTACTCAGTAAATAAAAGACACTTATAAAAGACAATACCTCCCTCCACATACGGGCACTGTCCAACTAAACTAACAAAGCATGACCCGGTGGTACGGTAGATAATAAATTCACTTATCTCGTACTTCGCTCGCTCACACGACCAAGTTTTTCGACTTAAGATCTTAGTTACCGCTAGTTTGAACAGGGGTAAGCTAGTATGGATTCTAATGAAAATTAGGGAATTAATTTGCAGATAACTTTTTTTTTTTTAATAGCTGCTGTCCGCGGCTTCAACCGTGTGGACCCTAATTATTTTTCTAAAATAAAAGTAGTATGCTTTCATATGCATGTAGTAAAAAGCTGTTATTTTGAAATTACAAACAGACAATTCAATTTTATTTATTTGTATAAATTTAACTTTTGCTGTCGAACTTGAAGTATGCATTTTAAATTGTAAGAAAAATTTTATTCAAACTGATTTATTTGGAGTGATTTCTGAATAATATGTCAGACCTACTAGCATAGGATTTCATCTAGAATAAATTTAGATTTTCACATTGTCTGTTTTGTTATTTCGAGTTTATTTTTGCACTAAAGTTTATTTTTTTTGTGTATTAGAATCCCTATGAATGGTCTCACAGATATATTGTAGCGTTTTATTTCCAGAATACGAGGTTATTGTAAACTTAAAAATATATAATTGTGATGTGTTTCAACGCTCGGCTAAGCGCCGAGAGTCGAAAATCCAACGGCACAATTTTAATATGGTATTCATTTAGGTGTGGCCTGGTATTAGTAAAAACGGGCATTAGTGTACTTACACGATAATAAATTTACGCTGTGTTATAGTACAACTTTTAAAATATTTTATACCGAAAAAAAAATAACATTCCCTTTCCTCTCTATCCCACCGAAGCGGGCAGTCGCTAGGCCGCGAACGTCCCCCGGATCCCGTATACGGCTCTGATTGAAAAGTTCTTTAAACCACAAACTTCAAAACTACTATAGAAACGGTGACTTCACAAGTCCACGTACTGCTTCCAAGCTTTGTTTGAAATTCATGCCGTGTGGGGAGTTCGTCCCCACTTGGAGTGGAAAGATTTCCCAGAATTGTGTAGATAGAGATAAAATGTTAATCAAATTCATGCTGCTTATGTGGAGGACGCGCTTTACGCTATGCTTAGGCTTAGACGGAAAGTATATTGATTATTATTTAAGATCAAATATTGATAAGGATAAGGATTAAGGAGGTTAAGGATTGAGGAGGTTATGATGATTGCAGATTTGTGATGGCTCACCCCCTGTTACATGGGACTTAAACAGGTAACAAGTGAAATATGGGTGCACTATAGTGTCACCTCTGCTCGACCCTTCGGGAAAACAAGGCGTGATGTTATGTTATGATCAAAGATAATAATTATAGAAAAAATGTGTCATAAATTTTTACTTTTTTAGAAAGCTTTTTACAGGTAAAAAGAACCGAAAACTAAATACTAATGACCGAATTGCCCAAATATGATATCATTCAATTGCGAATTTGATAAGATTTTAATATTCAAGAAATCCTTAAAAGACCTTAGTAACATTACAGAAGAAAAAAAAAAAAAAAGCTTATTTATTAAAAGCCAAAATATTATATGTATGAAGCCAACTAAAACCCTATAACTAAATTTAATCAAATATCGATAACGTCCAACCCGCCCAACCAATGCGTCTTAATTCAACAAACATTTTAATACACAAACATAACAATATTAACTTAATAAACTTCAGTGGCCGGTGGGTAGACAAGTAAACAATGCAATATTATTAATGTACCTCTGCAACCAATATATTAAACAGTGTAATACTAAACGCGAAGTCGGGACAAAACTAAATACTAATTGTTGGTTGTCCAACCAACACAATGTTGCATGAATGAATTATCATTCGGAATTAAGAGGATTGTCGAGTTTAGAATATGTTAGAGATGGTGTATTGTTGTTTGATGGAGGTTTTGATCTTGGACGAAGAAGAGTTTTTATGTGGACAAAAATTTCTTCGTCATAATAGCTATAGGGTTAGCCATTTTTTAACTCCATTCATATGTCTGTATCATTTCTCGATCGCTATCTCAAGGGCCGGTTTCCATTCTAGCAAGGTGCATCTGAAAACTAATATTTGATTTGAGAAGACTGTCATAAATGACTTTCACTGGTCTATTTGCTAGGTTCAATATTCAGATATTAGATCAGATATCAGGCAAGAATCGATAGCTGAATTCGTCTCTATTCAATATTGTGTCTCGTTTACTTTCTTAAGATTTATAAAAAATATTTTTGTCCGTATAAACCCAAACCAATGCAGCATCATTGGCATCAGTAGAATTCTGTTAATCAAACCTGGCAAAGCCAAGCCCGAAATCTTCAATCATATTTCGAGAAGGCAAATTACATCTATCGATATTATGTTTTCTATCACAATCCGCCACATTACTATGCTGTCGACACTGTAATCATCATTCCTAATGTATTTAATGCTGGAATTCAGACAATGCCATGAGCCGAGGCCAGCTGTATTATAAATTAGTGTGATCAATGTTCATTGTCACTTATTGCTTTCGAAAATTACAAGGTGGTCAGTGCAAGATCATTTGCATGCAATTTGGGATAATTTGACCACCTGGAAATGTTTGTCAACAGCTATTTAGTGGTTATTGATGTGGGGTTTGGTTAACTGGGAGTTAAGTTGACTGGTTTAGTGGACTGTGTAGGTATGTGAACTGCTTTGAAGGAAACTTCAATCCGTCTTAAGGGATCTCGCGCACAGCCACGACTCCGGCTCGTCGCGGTCCGTGGCCGGGTCTGCAGCTAGTTAGCCGTTGTATCTTGCGACCAAATTTATTTATTATTATTTCGTATTTGATTCGTATCGGTTTCTATAGTTTACGTGGTCGCTGCGACCACTGGTCATGGTCGAGGCTGGCGAGATCCATAAGTCTGAAAACGAAGACCACCTAACCAAATATGGTTAAATTTATATATACACACAATAAGTTTGTATGTAGATTACTGATCTTATAAATTTTAGTAAAGTTTATTGAGTCTGGTAGTACAATCATATTTAAATTCAATTATATTTTTTATATATTTATTCAATTCAATTAAATTCAAAATATTTTATTTCACATAAACCTACATGGGCACTTATGAAACGTCAGAAGCTAGGTGCACGGTTCCAATTGGTCGTTTCCTATGGAAAAGAGCCGGCAAGAAACTCCACGGTTACTCTTTTAAAAATAATTGGCTATATTATATATATTATATAATATTCCACTACCTACCAATAGTTCATCGGAAACGCAAATCTAGTACTACTGTTTCAGAATCAAGTAATGGTCTGAAGAAACATCTCTTCCTTTCTTCATGTCTTTGTTCAGCTTATTAGCAAACGATAGAATTAAAATATTAGTTAGTGCTTAACACAATCAGCCTCATTACCGATTGAACACAACTAACTAAAACAACATAACCTCCTGACAAGGCAGGTCATCCGGACACCACCCCACGCAGCCATGCCTCAGTCAGGGCAAGCGCGCATATTAAAACATTATTCAAGCAATCATTACCATAATAAATGTTAATAAAGTCAGTGTACATGCACATTAGTCGACAGTAAATCATTTGTGGGCTTGCTATTGGTTTTTAGCGACCTGTATCAATTATGGCGCGGACTATGGCGAGTGTTCCAGGGTTGGTAAGCTGCTCTACTTGGGGATTGTAGGTGAGAAGAATCTTTTATTTTTGGGCTTTAGTAGAGTACCTTCTTTTAAGGATTACCATTGTTTTTAGGGTTTCGTACCTCAAAAGGAAAAACGGAACTCTTATGGATCAGTTCGTTGTCCGTCCGTCAGTCTGTCAAGACCCTTTTTCTCAGGAACGCGTGGAGGTATCAAGTTGAAATTAATGTTAGATACGTAAGTCTATGGTTTCTTCGAAACCTAAAAAAATCAAGCTTAGAAGTCAATTAAAACGTACAGGGTACTTCCCGTTAATCTAGAAACATGAAATTTGGCAGGAAGCAAGGTTTCACATCACAAATAAAGAAAAGCCCGAAAATCATAAATTTGTAGTTTAATAACATTAAAAAAAAATGCGATTACAAACAACAAAGTTAAGTTTGTTTTTCCACAACAAAGCTAAGTTTGTTTTGGGAAAAATTCATCTCAACCACAGATAATATACTAGTACAGATACCCAATCCCATACAAAGAAATGATACCTCCCTAAGTCTGGCTATTGAGCTGGCTATTTTCCTTCCTCCATTGTTTCAACAGATGGCAGCATCAGCGACTCACAAATTACCAGAGACTGTAGTTTTATAACGCCATCTAGAAGTCGACTTAGATACTTATGGCATTAAGATAGATTCTTTACATCGCACATCGCACGGTACGTTCAAGGACAAGTATATTAACAATACAACAAAAATATCTCGAGTTGACGGAATAGTTTCATTTTTGTGAGTGAGCTAGCAATTTTCACGCGGCAGCGAATGCCTCTTTATGTATTTTTTTGTATTTCAATGCTTAAATCTAGATTTTCATCTCCTCGTTACCAAATCTACTATTGCTAAAACCCTAAAACTGAAATCACGCGTTCTTCATCCGAACTAATTTTGACAGTAAGCCCAAGTTCGCACGGATGTAATACAATTGGGACGACTTTTTCGTGCACTTGATTTTCAACGCTCTGCTTAGCGTCGAGAGTTGAAAATTCAAGGGTGTTTTTTCAGCGCGTTGGATTCTCAACGCTCGGCTTAACACCGAGAGTTGAAAATCCAGTGCGCGATAAAATCCCGCCGCGATTAAATTACATTCGTGCGAAGGACGGCTTAATGTTTTTAAAAATATCAAATAAAACCGGCCAAGTACGTGTTGGACCACGCATAATGAAGGGTTCCGTAGTTAGGATGAATTTATCCCAAGAACAAACTTAACTTTGTAGTTGAAAAACATGTTCTCCCATAAGGAATGTATACGGGAGAACATACGGAAGAACATGTTTTTGCAACCGCTTTAAGTTGGTTGATTTATTACTCGTCAACTTATAGATCTTACTTAGCTGTGATAGTTTTCCTTTTAATTTCGTTATTAATACTCCTCTTGTGATCTTTTTTCACATAAACCAACCATTTAGCTGGCAGGGTGGGGGAGGACTCTAGATTCTAATGTAAATCGTCACCATTAGCTACCTATGCACTTTTAAAACGTTTCGTACAAATCCTTTTTAGGGTTCCGTACTCAAAGGGTAAACCGGGACCGTATTACTAAGATTCCACTGTCCGTCTGTCACCAGACTCTATCTCATGAACTGTGATAGTTAGACAGTTAAAATTTTCACAGATGATGTATTTCTGTTGCCGCTATAACAACAAATACTAAAAAACAGAATAAAATAAATATTTATGGGAGCTCCCATACAACAAAGTGATTTTTTTTTGCTCGTTTTTATAGATAATAATGGTACGGAACCCTTAGTGCGTGAGTCCGACTCGCACTTGGCCAGTTTTTTATAGAATTTTTAGGAAGACATTGGTAAAATGAAAAAAAAAATTAAGTCGGTAGGTATTTGCCAAAAACATGTTGAAACTTTTCTTTCAATTCCTTTATTTCTATGTAAAGTAGGTATTAGATTATAAAAAATTATGTTGTTTGATTTTCCTACCAAACACTTATACCGTATGTCATGACAAATTGAGTAAAACGCCATCTATTGCAAAGAGCTCATCAACTCAGAACTTTATCATTCTATGGGTTCGAATTCAAGTAAAAGGTTTCACTTATCGTTTTTGTTGGAAATACGTGATTTACGAGTTTAAATGGATAAATCAGCATTAAACAAGGAAGTTTTGATTTTTACTAATCTTACTTCAGCCAACTTCTGCCGTTTATTCGTTTTTAGTGATTGTTAATTTATAATTGTTTCCTATGCTGCCATCTATGATTATTTTTTCAACACTAATTATAATTTGTTCGAGTTGAGACCCCATGTCTCAACTACGGAACCCTTCTTTGTGCGTGGTCCGACATGCACTTGGCCGGTTTTTTTAGGTTTTATCATCTCTATAAAACAAACTAGTTCTTTTTGTTTTTCTGTTCTTTCTTTGCGTCATGTTTACCGCAATTAAACGTATTTTCTTTCTTTCAAACTTTTTCAAAACTTATTTGCCTAAGTATTGCATTCAATTTTTTTATCACTTTATCATAAATAAAATCATAAATCATTTATTTATTTGCATACATGGGTAAGAGGTACATAGATATTTTTCCTTATAATAAATTTCTCCATATTTTACCATTACATGGGTATGCAAATAGTGTAATAAAATTTAAAACTATCAATAATGTCAACTAAATTCAATAAATCACAATTCTAAAAACAATAATAAACAATTTAAAATAAATCAACAATAACTAAATTAAATCAGTCATTAATCATTATCAGTTTTTAGTACAAGTTTTTATGTCGCAAGCTGAACAAATAAACAGGATAGAATAAAGACCCCTAGACAAGCACTACGCGATGGCGCGCCGCGACACCGGTAAAACCACAGAACATAGGTAAAACAATTTCCGTGAAGTTTTCATAGTAATTGTCCCACCAGAATCGCATCGTGCCTTGATATTTCTTTACCTATCCCTTCTTCCTCCTCTCCTCCCTTCTTATTACTTCCTTTCCTCTTTCCTTCTTCCTCTGACGGCTACGTCAAATGGTTCTGTTCAATAAAATTTAAACGCAAAATGGCGACTTTACAGCAGTACCACGGCGGCAGTAATTATTTTATTACTTACCTTTTTAATTCATTACCTGCTGTTGCGGATACTTTATATATATGATAGCTCAAAAGGACTCAACAACATCCTCTAGTAACCTGTCATTCTTGTGTTGTTTTCACTTGTAGAGCAACATGCAAGCCAATCCATTGTATTGCGGGCGTACATAATAGCAGACCTTACGACTCGCGCCCACGTGATCGTCCTGCGGGACGAACTGCTAGCCGAACGTTTAAGGTGGGAACATACTAACTATTCGACTAACTGTAGGTGTGCAGTACCTTTGCTTTAGTCGAGGTCATGCGTAGATGAACTATTGGTCAGCTAAATCTTTCAATGATTAAAGTTAAGCTCAGCTCAGCTGTTAAGGAATGGATTTCGGTTGCGGTGTCTTGCTTAACGTATTTTGCGTTGACTAGGACCCTTAGATACTACTCAATAAATTTTAAGAATTTTTAAGAAGTGTGTTATGAAATCACTGGAAACAACTTAAAAGTGACAGACAAGTGGTTAAGGTTCATAATACTTATTGTTTAGACCAATGAAGGCACTTTAGAAATAACAGTATTTAGATGCACGGTTTCAATTTGCCGTTTCCTAGAAAGAAAAGAGGGAACAAAATGAAATGTTTTTTAAATCCATAACTTTCCACAGTTCATGAGAAATTGTGCTCACAATTTGAGATGCTTGCTTTTGAATTCGTGTGCAGTCTGGGTCTAACAATCGAATAATACTCGTCTTATTGTAAACACTATGAATATTCAACAACTGTTTATACGTTCTAAACGAGTTATAATTTGCTATCGCAGGCTTTAAAATTTTGGACTGAGCATTAAATTAAAGTAGGCATTAGTGTAAATTAAGGGCCTGTTCACGAATCTACTTAATATGGATACTGTCTTATTTGTGAGAACTGAAACTAGTCGTTTTAGCTGATATTGCATTAATTTTACTGTTACATAGGTATTTCATTTTGTATTTCCTAAAAAAAAGGTGACGTACCAATATAGGTAGGATCGCAAGTACATACAAGCAATTGCTTAAAATATAATGAAGTCTGCAATTACAAAAATTGTTGGAAAATGAATGATAATAGCACTAGGCGTAATAAAAGTGGGATCAGTAGAAGGAAAAACATCCAACAGCAGTGAAATAAAAAGTAGACTATAGATCAACAACAAGCAGTTATCACTATAGAATGTAACTTCTTGTCTGTCACTAATAATAAGCCTTGGTTATATTCCATTAATCCCAAAATACCAAATAAATCTCTCTAGTCATAAATCAAAACGTTAATAGATATTGAATCAGTCTGTGAAATTGAACCAAACTTCGTAAGATTCGACAGAAAGCCGAATTCGCACGACCAACTAACAAAGGTACCTAACCTTCAAAAGTGTTGCTTCCAAATTGCAACATTAAAATCTAACACGTTTTGTGTCAAAACATATAGAAAATCTTGGCTTTAGAGAGCGGGTTCCCATAGTAACCCCATGGCATGGTGCAAGCCTAGTGATTCGGGCCGCAGAAGGCCGCAGTCGTTATCGGTCAACGCGCGACCTTTGAGAAGATGCCTCGCTTGCACAATCACTACCTTTAAGTTTGTAAGGACGCAAGGTTTTAGGCAAAAGGGTTTTTAATTAAACGTACAGTGTTTTCTATTTTAACTCTAAGTCTATTCCAGAATTTAGGTGGTAGCATTTCAGTATGGTGGTGGTTTTCTTTACCACGCACCAGACTACCCAGTCTACGTTTTTAAACATTAGAAAAATATATAACGTCTTCTGCATCGTGTACATAATGTAAATTGCTTGAACTTACATTAATGTGTTTGTTTATCGGACATAACCCGTAACTATATTATAACTGCCTCGTTGGTCTAGTGGTCGCAAGCGCTACTGCTAAGTATGAGGTCCTGGGTTCGATTCCCGGGTCGAGCAAAATGTTATTGGGTTTTCTATCTGAAATTTCCCAGTAGCAGCTCGGTGTCTGGATTTGTACCCGGTTGATGGCAATAGGCTCGCCCCCTATTACATGGGACTTAAACATAACTGGCGAAATGTGGGTGTGCCTGCTACAGGGACACCTCTGCCCAACCCTTCGGGGAAACAAGGCGTGATGTTATGTGTTATGTTATATTATAACAGTATCATAAGAATTGCCTGTCAAAAATTTCATTCTTGTACCATCTTACTCAACGTGGCGGGTGACATTTTTATGTCCGTGCCGGCCGCTTGAACTATCCTTCTAACTATGTTGAATATCTACTTACCATGCTGACCTGTTCAGGAATAATCTATAAAATCCTTCATTCGGCTAATCTATCCGTCCGTGCGTTTTCATAAATATTCGTTCGTTTTCTACTAAAATTCTACCATCTCGCATAATGCCTTCCCATCCGGCTGGGACGGTGACATTTGCACGTTCGCCGGCCGCTTGACCTATCGACCATCCGAACAATATTGCTATATCTCCACTACCTGACTTGTTTAGCACAAGATTATCCTAGGATAGCTGTACCTGAAAACTTGTGAAGTATGTTCAGAATGCGGTTTTGGTGTCAACGTATTTATTATAGGGACCATTGTGCACTGATACTTTGACCATATAAATATTGTTTAGGCCATGATTTAGACTTGGAGATTTCATTTCTTTATTGGGCTGTGGGTATTTGATATTTAAATGGTTGTTAGGTTCAAGAGTATTCCTATACAATTTTCATCATCATTGCCTAGTCTTGAGAGAGTGGATTTTTAATTTTTTTTAAATTTAAGTTTTACAGAACAATATATAAACTTAAAAGTGACACAGATACCTACGTAAGTAGGTTATGTTAAATACAAAAAAAAACTGGCCCGGTGCGTGTTGAACTACGCACAATGAAGGATTCCGTAGTTGAGATGAATTTATTTATCCCAAGAATAAACTTAACATTGTATTTGAAAAACATGTTCTCCCATACATTCCAACTCCAAATGTAAGTTTGTACGCACAATATTGAGAGGTTAACCATGTTTTTTTAAGACCATAGGCTTCTTATAGTCTCCTGTAATCTATGAGTAAAGAGCCATACTGTTTTTTTTTTTTCAAAATTTTAGGTTCAGTAGTTTCGGAGATAAGGAGGGAAATAGTTATTTTTATCGAATTTCTTAAATATCTTTACAAGTATTTGAAAATTATATTAAAAATAGGTTTAAAATTCTCGCAACAAGCCCTTTCATTTGATATGTCACATGGTATTGCAAGCATTTTTTTTTAATTTTCTTGTTTGCCTCCTAAAAGTGACCCCTATATTCAAAATTCATTTATTTACGTTACACGTTCGTGTTTGGTTTACAGAAATACATATGTGTACCAAATTTCAACTTAATCGGTCCATTAGATTCGAAGCAAATTGGCTGTGACAGACGGACAGTTAGACGTACGAGTTATCCTATAAGGGTTCCGTTTTTTCCTTTTGAGGTACGGAACCCTAAAAACAAAAAAAAATAAAACATGTGTATATAATATCACATTCCAAAAGTGGGCAACGTCGCAAATAGATATCAAATATTTCGCAGTTTTGATTAATTTGGCAATATTAGGTACAGTATGGAAATATGAAATAAGGATAACTAGTGAACTAAAATATTAATAATATTGCCAAATTAATAAAAACAGGAAAATATTTGACAGCTACGAGTATTTGGTACTTTACCAACTTTTTGAATGAACGCTCTTAACAGTGGTCCTTCAGATTAGCGACGTAGAATTCAAAAATAACTTAATAAATCTAAAACGCCGAAGAAACTCCACAGTTTCCTATAGTCCGAACATTTCTAGATCACCATACTTAATTTACCTCGGTTAAATTGTACGAAGGCTTGTTAGCCTCTGTAATGCCAGTGAGCAGTACTCATATATCGAGAGTATTCGTGCTAAGGATGTAACATTCCCAATCATTGGAATTGTGCACCATACCATATAGAGACGTTACCTGAAGGTAAGCATCTGTTATTTATGAGGGATTTGATGCGAGATTTAGAGTTGGGTTTGAGTAAATGTAAGTGTGGTGTTCCGTTTCAATTTTGGACTAAGAATAGGGAGAGAGACTGTTAGTGCCTTTTCATACGTCCCGGTTGCCGGGTAGCCGGTGCCGGGTATCCGGTGGCTAAGTGTATGGGCATGTACGTTATCTTTCATACGTACTGGCGTAATATAACGTACACTTAGCCGACGGGTACCCGGCACTGGCCACCCGGCAACCGGGACGTATGAAAAGGCACTTAATGTCCTGATTCATCGCCGAATTTTTAACGCTTAAGTAATGAGATTCACGTTAATATCGTCATTGATACTAGGTACGACCTATATGTACATATTATCCAAGATCATGTACACAAATAAAAATGTGTTGAAACTATATTATTTTCGTTGATGACTCAGTCGGGAGGCGTGGCCGCAAATGGTGCCCACAATTTATGTATTACCAGATCAAAAAGTCCATCTCCAACAGTCTGTGAATGTCCGCTGACATTTAGCCACAGATTTATCATTGTTACCGCGGCTAATAGCGCAAATTGTCGATCTGGATCCGATGCGATTCATTTTAAAACTCCTCTCACGAAACTATTGACCTTTGTGAGTTCTCATAGTTATGAATAATATTGTAGTAACAAGGGAATCTTTCTGCTAATATGGCTGTTTAGAGGACAATAGATTTAGTGCCATTAAAATTCAATAAGCAGCAGTTTACCAATAAATCTTCATAGAAGGCTATCAGAATAGGAACTATCTGATCCAGAATATAGGCGGTCATGGGCTTCTGGCCATTGTATCGGGCTGAACCAAAAGCTATTCAAATAGATGCCCATAGAGGGTCGTCGGCAATTTGTGTCCGACGAAGTGTTTTGACACCTTCATACATAAACATTTCACTGTTTATAAAAATGGTGGGGCGGTTATACCATTTGGTTAACTGAGATTTAAAAAATAAAAAACAGTTTTTGATTTTTGCATAAGTTTATGATGGGCATTGTATAATGATCTTGAACATTCTATGTCAGTTAGCAGACAAATCTAATTTCACCTTGAATCAAACTCAGATAATCAAAAAATTGGAATAAGCATTGTTATTATAATGATTGATCCACTTTGATAATTGGTGTAGTAGAATACATTATTATGAACAAAGTTATTTAACTTAAGGGGGATGCGCTAAGGTAGCCCGCTAAATTCAAATTTTCTTACGTTTTTTGCAGGTCAGTGTCAAGTTGTATCTTGATTAAAATATAATTCGTGACCGTAACAAATATGGCTTTACAGAATTATAATCATTAGAATCAGCAATACAATTCCTTATGTTAGAATAGTCCTAAAATGTCAGGATTTCATGAAATAGTCATCATTCAATATGAAATTAGAGAGTTGTATTGATGATTTTTATAATTATAGTTCTATAAATGTATGTTTCATACAGCCGCGAATCATATTTAGATCAACAAACAACGTGATAACCTACAAATTGCAAAAAACGAAAGAAAATTTGAATTTCGCTGGTTATACTGACGCTTTCGCCTTAAGTAAAAAGAGTAATGTAAGGATCATAGCAGGTGGCATTCTGTAGTTTCTGCCTACCCCCAGGGGTAGAATGTATGTCTAAACAGTCAAAATCATTTTACAAAATGACATATCTTACTCCATTCACTACAAAAAGAACCTGCCTTAACCAGAGTTAACCTACCGATGCAACTAACCCCACAATGACATAATATATTTTCAACCCGCTATTGTGTGCAAGGTGAATGCTTATTATTCCGCGTGCTGCGGTCACCAGCCGATTATTATTCCCCTATTATCGTAATATAATAATATTATTGCGAGGTACAAGATGGGACGGAATAAGGAAACGGATTGAAGAATTGCTTTGTGATTTATTGACATAAGCGGTTTGTACACTGCTTCCACTTTTCTGTTTTCTAGGATTTTACTGGTCTGACTGTGTAGAACAATGATATTATAAGTAAGAAAGAGGTAGATAGGTTACCTATCCAACATTCGATCTTCAAAAACGGCACAAAGTCATACTATTAGATGATACGTGGAAGTACAGACCGTCCACTATAATTTGTCCCTTGCCGTTATGTTGGCACTATTGCTTGTCAAGCTTATTTTCAATATTAATAGAGTTAAAAATGGCGACTGACAGAACAGTGCTGCCAATCGTGGCACGGGACAAGTTATAATGAACGCACTGTAAGACAGCATGTCAAAACGATACGTAACTAGGCTAATTAGCCAAGTTTTGGCGTGTCACTTGTGGAGCGTGAATTACCGATAGGTTACCTCTACCTCTTTTCACTTAGATATAATATCATCGGTGGCTACAATCAAAACAGCATAAGATTTGACAGCTACTTGACACGTTGCCAGTTTTCCAAATGGACACTCTTAAGTCTGCTTTATTTTAAGAGGCAATCATCGTCTTTTTCTCACGTTTCGTTTTAGTAATCCTAAATATGTTTTGTGGACAATTTATATAAGTTACTTACTTAGGTAGTATTGTTTGTGTCTATAGCACTAAGGTTACGGTAGACTGGATGTCGTAAAATAGAAATGCGTTTCCCACTTTCCCTTTGTGAGATTCAATGCGTTTTATTGTGTTGCTAGATTTTCTTATGTTACTTACTTCACTAGACAGTTAAATTTTGCTAGAAAAGTTTGGTATTTACTGCTTTATAATAATTTATTATTATTAATGGTTGCATTTTTTTTGTTTATTTGAAATTTTTCAGTAGTAGCCCGGAGTCACGATCTGTGCCCAGTTGTTGGCAATAGGCTTGTCCTCTATTAAATGGGACTAAAAAAAACCAGACAATATGTGGGTGTCCCATAGGTACATCTCTGCCTAACCCTTCGGAAAATACAGGAGTGATATTATGTGTGTATGTTCGAAGTAAATGAATAAAAAGTCAATGAGATGCATGTTGTGAAGCTGTTTTGTTGTTTTTAAGAATACTTTTTATTTGAAATCAAATCTTCAACCTACAAAATTGTCACCCTTTCAGTCATATACACTAATGCTTTTGAACTAACTAACAAAAATCTGACAAGACAAAGAATATTTTTGAAAAAAATTGCACCGACTAATTTTCCATTAACAGTACAGCATTAAATGCATAACCGTCATCCAGTTCCGCTATACCAATGATAATGAACAAGAGACACAACGTACGACATAATTATTCCGTGGACTGACGCAAATCTAGGGGCAGAGTTCAAACGAGATCCATAACTCATTCACACAACTCTAAGCGCAATATTATCGACCACAGCCTAATAATTTCTCTAACAGAGTTTCAAACAAACCACCAGCAGGTCTGTCCAAATGTATGGGTAACAAATAACGGTCTACAGTCATTTCGTTTAAGGTTACAAGAGAACACACGTCCCAATGACTGGATAGGTCACCCGTGTGAGGGTCTGAGGTCAAACCGGGACTCAGGTCAATGTTATGTTACATTGTTATGTAAATTTGTGACAATAGTATGACAAGTATTTTTATCAACAATGTGAGGAAGAAGGGGAGATGTTTGGAAACAGGTTTGTTTGTTATTTGTTAAAAAGTAGGTGATGAAGTTACGCTAAAGGATTGCAGCAAGTTTTGCCCTATATTAGGATATAGGGCAAAACTTGCTGCAATCCTTTAGCGTAGGATAGGTCCTATACTATAAAACGAGCAATATTTGTATAGATATATGTAATCACGTTTTGGAAAAAGGCTGTAACGATTTCGATGAAGGTTCAATATAGGGGTTTACAGGGGCGAAAAATCGATCTAGCTAGGTCTCATATCTGGGAAAAATCGTTTTCTCCGTATTTTCACCCGAGCGGAGCTCGGTCGCTCAAAGTTTAGAACAAGATGGCCACCTTAGAATAATGTCATGGTAGCCTGGAATTAGTATGAACTTTCTGATACTGACTTTCTTACTTATGAGCATTCTTGGGGGTTAGGTACTATTATTTAAAATTACATAATTTAATGATAATTAGTTTTGTTATTGGACTAGTATCAATGATTTACCTATTCGAAGTGATATTTGATATTAGTATATTTTAGTCATCAAGGTTTTAATTAAATTCATAATTTGATCGAAATAAACTCTTGTTTATAAGTCTTCCATAATGAAATACTTGCATTGAATAGGGACTTATAAATACCAACAGATCTTATTTATGTTGATAAACTTTAAAGGATGCTGGTAGTTACTGATACTCCTGATTGAATTTAATTTATAGCATGTATCCCATGTTTATGTAAATAATATACAGTTAATCAGTAACTTATACAGTTGCATTGTTGGATGGTCACGGATTGCCCAGTTAATTATAAATATAATAAAAACGTAAATTGTCGTGATCTATAAAAAGGAACAAAGCAAAACGTAGTATTTCATGGCCAAAATATAAGCGAAAGCGGATTTTTGCACAGAATCACCATAAATGATGACAAAAATGATAATGATGCTGATGTGGTGACAGAAATTGAAAAGGGTATGCTGAGATGGTTTGGGCATATTGAGAGGATGAATAAAAGGCGACTAACAAAATGTATTTACAAGGCTGATGTGAAGGGACAGACGGTCAGATAGACTGACGGACAGCGGAGTCTTAGTAATAGGGTCCCGTTTTAACTTTTGGATACGGCACCCTAAAAAGAAGAACAAATCGAAATGAATGTGAAGGATCAAGGGGGTCAAACACTTTAAATCACA
Organism: Omphaloscelis lunosa; assembly: GCA_916610215.1. Taxonomy (NCBI): domain Eukaryota; kingdom Metazoa; phylum Arthropoda; class Insecta; order Lepidoptera; family Noctuidae; genus Omphaloscelis; species Omphaloscelis lunosa. The sequence goes on from OU744258.1 coordinate 14,621,721, forward strand.
GTTCATAATTCCATAAACTGACACATATTTGACCGAAAATTAAAGAGATATGATTGTAATCGGGACAGGAGTAGGCGGTCGCTCCATATAAAATACTGGTATTCAGCTGCATCCGATTCTTTAGACTGGAAGCCGAACCCAACATCGTTGGGAAATAGCAGATTGATTGGTTACTATCAGAACAGCCGTACTATTGTTAAAGCCATAGGTACAAAATGGCTTATCCCGAAATAACGGTAGCCATGATTATCCACAGATTCTACACTGACACTCTGATTCTTATGGATTGCGTCGCACAACCGCGGTCTATTGTCACGTTACCCAAGATGTGGGTTGACATCGCGAAAGCTGGTTGTCTGTCATCATCGCGACGTGGTTCCAACAACTTAATGATGTCATCCACTGTAGAACATTGTCATCCTGCCTAGATCTTCGAAGAATACTGTATTGTTTAGTGAATTCCATTTGTCCACAGATGGTGAATGGTAGACCCCCTATCATACTTTGTACCTAATGATGCTGCATTATATCTGTAGGTAGGTAACAAAAAAAAAGTTATTGTTTTTAATTTGGTATTAAAGTTGGACCGATACTGTGCAGCTAATTTATGAGTCCCAGTCAGTACGCCAGAAAAAAACTATGTTTAGCATAACTTTCTTTTGCAAGGGGGGAGAAAGTGTTCGATACACCTAACATGCTTAAGAGCGTTTACTCTGAAAGTGGGCAACGTCGCAAATAGATGTCAAATATTTCGCTGTTTTGATTAATTTGGCAATATTACTGTATGGAAATATGAAATGTTAATGAATTGCAATAATAACACTGAATTTGATGTTATATCCGTTTTAGCTGTAAAAAAGGAATTTGGAAAGTTTCCAAATTCGTTTTTTACATGTAAAACTAAATATTCGGTGCGATATTAATTATTGCATTTTATAATCAATATTTTAGTTGACTTTCCATACAGTAATATTGCCGAATTAATCACAGGTAAATATTTCCTAACCGCCGCAGGAGGAGACGCCCAGGGCGTCGGGAATCGCGAGGCGATTTCCGGCCACCGTAGGCGCGGGCTTGCGGGCGGTGAGCAATGGGTGGCTCACCGTCCGATAAGGACCAGGCCCGGGTCGACGGCGCGTTGTGTTCCACGCGCGCCTCAAAGAGATGTCAGCAGAATTGAAGGGGTCCACTAGGGCCGATGCCTGCCGGGGTTGCGAAGAAAACCGAAAGGGAGATCGTGGCCCCCGGCGACAGGGCAACCGAAGGAACACGGGTGGGTTTTAGTCAGTAAGAGTCTGACACGCCCTCCCGCTCCGCCCAGAGCGGGAGAAGTTATTTGATGATTTCCCACCCTCAAAAAAAAAAAAGGTAAATATTTGACAGCTTTTTGCGACGTTGCCAGCTTTTAGGACAAGCTTAACACCAAGAGTTGTAGTTGATGCGGATGCGTTAGTCCTTTTAAGAAGACAGCACCCTACTTCAGAACCCTCATCTCATGTCGATCGCAGCGTCATTGAAGTGTCCATGAAAAAATATAAAATATGTACATAGTCTATTTGTTAACAGTTTATATCCTACTGAATTTTCCAGTTAGCCTTCTTAAACGACAAGGATGTTTCTATTCGGAAGTGGCGTGTTTACCCGCACGGACAGAGAGCCTGAGAACAGATGCTATCGGCATCTCATTCGCGCACACGTCGCGATCGAGATAACACGTGTCATGCGCGAGAGCACGCTCTTGTCAATTTTTACTAGGACTACTCTTTAATGTACGAGTATGAGAATAATGTGGTGATGTAGAGGATGTTGAAAGTTACTTCTTAATTTGAGGAGTATTCAGAAATTGTATCGACTAGCTGTTTTTAATCAATTTATCGGCTAGGGTAGCTTAGTTAGAAAGCAAAGTGGTTTCATCATCATTTTAGTAGTTTTCCAGATTTTCTGCTTTTCTAGTCTCAAAATCACAAAGAAGCTGAAAACAATAGAAGCATTGTAAGCTTAAGTTTCAACAAATAATATCTAAGATGTCCACTAAGGTTTAAAAAGACACCTGTCCTAATTGATTATGCATCTGCTTTCTGTAAGTGCGAAGAAAATCTTTCTTAATTCAAATAAATCTCAAAACCAAACCACCAAACTTTTGCTAAATCTTTTTACCTTAAAACCTCATTGGCTGCCGAAAGTGGTAAATTAGCGTAATTGCTCTCAAAACCCTCTGTATTCTAATCGTGGAGGTACGTGCGATGTGTTATCTCCTGGTTCCCATGGTCGTGTTTATAAATGACCGTCCGGAGGTCACTGATGCTACAGCTGATGGTCATCGCAGTCTCAAACGGGACAGTGACACTGAGAAATGGATACGTTTCGGATTTTGATTTCCGGATGTTTTGAGTTTTGTGAATTTGTGATGTGGTTTTCAGTTGCAAGGTTTGTGTATTGTTGTGTGGAAAATTGCAAAGAAATAATTTGTGTAGATATTATGAAGATTGACAGAACTTTTGGTCTAAATTTTCTAAATTTTATATTGCATAAATATATTTATTTCCCAAATAATTATCTTAAGATGAATAAAATACCTACCTATAGATTAAAGGGTCGATTTTTCAATTATCAGAGAATATTTGCCGGAGGAATAGTTTGGCCTTTATGCCATACATATTTAATAAAGCTTACCTTACATAATAATGTACGGCAATTAAATTTCGTTTGCTTTAGGGACAATTAACGTGCTAATTATCATTTTCAATGACCTAATATTGTTACCATGACTTGAGGCAGCGATTAAGAAACAAAAAACACGAAACTAGATCAAGACTATCAAACTTTATCGACCGAAAAAGTAACATGACCGTGTGTGCAATATGCAGTCAGTACTTACAGGACCACTGTGTGTGAAAACGATAGCATTTAAACACTCGTTATTGTTGGTAACTGTACTTTGGAATATTTCGCAGTTTTTAGAAAGACCTATAATTATATCACCTATAATTATATCACCTATAAAATAGTTTGCGATTTGCATAGCTTACCATAATCATAATCAGCCTTTAATGTTCCCACTGCTGGGACACAGGCCTCTCTCTTCAGAGAGCTGGGCTGTAATCTACCACGCGGGCTCAGTGCGGGTTGGTAGATGTCATCATGTCTTCAAATTTTTGGTTCTAGAACATGCCGGTTTCCTCAACGTTTTTCTTCACCATTTTTAAAGCAGTGGTGATTATATATAGGTAAGCAGGGTATGAATTCGTAGGTCGCGACTGGTACCACTGGGCCACCACTGCGAAGCGTGCAAAAACTTTTTACTGAAAATTGGACTTTATTAAAATTGGTAGTAGGTATAATTGAGAGAAGAAGTTCCCTGTATATTTACACCGAACTGAAAAACTACTGTCTTCCTCTAAACAACAATTCAGACCAAATCAATAACTCCAAAATGATACCAATAAAACTGTCGATAGTAAAACTTAATAGGTACAAGTAAATCAGGTAGTGTGTTCATATCTTTCTACTTAACATCCACTTAGAAGTCAATGGTTATTGAATTACACCATAGAGTGATAAATTAAACGATTAAATCTAATATTAGGCCTATTTATAAATCGGTGCCTAGTCTACCTACTCCTTATGAGTCACAGTTTCAAAATTTGCAAATCAACTCAAAATGTTCGCAGCAGTTCGACAAGATTCGTTTTGCTGTTCCAAAACTATATGTTACAGGAATTGGAACCTTATGACTAGGACATATGGTTGTGTTTCGGTTTAAGACAGTTCCTAGAGATGGTAATTATTGGGCCATACTTATGATTGAACGGAACAATGAGTGCGTGGGAGTAGTTTAGTAATATTTGGTAAAAATGTCAGATGATAATGAAATATTTTTGTAAAAAATTACAGTTTTGTTTCTTAGTTAAATGTTAGACTGTAATGACCTTTTATTTGGAATGTTATGTTGCGTAAAGTAATATGGAAGCTTATTCTCCTTATAAGAGTTCGCTAGCATTCATCATTAGTTGTGACATAGTATCTATAATTCTAAACTAAAAACTATGTTTCATCATCATTAAAATGTTTCAGCGGAATACAAGTTCCAAATAAGACATAAATTAATCACAAAAGGGTCGTTAGTAGGTACCATCGCGGAAAGCCATAACTAACCACCGTAAGGACTATTTTTGCTTGCAGCGCCCGGCCTCTATATAACCGGGGCGGTAATAAATGTGGCCATCGTGTGCATGGGATTTTGTTTTCAAAGTGGTTAGTTATGGGCTTCCGCGATGGTACTTACCTAAAATATAACTAATTTTACAAAAGAACACTCTTACTCACACCACTGATTATTTGCTTAAAAAAAGGGTGAAGGAAAACATCATGACGAAACCGGCATGCCTAAAAGTTATTTTTCATCGGCATGTGAAGCCAAGTCAGAGGCCCATGGGCGGTTTCAAAACTACTACGTTTTTACTATTTATTCAATTTTTGTATATGGGTATTTTTCCAGAAAAAAAAAAAACATTTTTTTTTAAACTCCGACACCAGGTTTGTCACTAACCACATGAAAACAAGAAGACAAAAGAAATACTTTAAAAAAAGTATTATTTTTGTCACAAGAAATAGCTCTTATCAAATAAAAGATCTTAACTTGTTTAGGTAAAGCAATCTTGCGTTTGCAAAGCTTTACCAAAACATACATAAAAAGAGCATTGATTTAAAAATAAAGAAGGAAAAAAAGAAAAACTTTATTTGGGCACAGTTCGATAAAATTAAATTGAAATAAAAAAACGATCGATCAAATCGTTTGATTAATTAATTTATTGGACACTTTTCTCCAAGCATGTTAAAACAAACTATAATTCTATACAAAATTTGGTTACTGCAAATTTGAATTTACCCTTTAGTAAATTAAACAACAAAGATCCCTAAAACAAACTCATAACACAATAATCCTATTAATGTCTTATTCTACTTTCCTAATCCTACTATTTCCTATTTTACTTCCCTAGTTATTTTATATTTGTGAATGTTTGTATGTTTGAATGTTTGTTACTCAATCACGCAAAAACGGCTGAAGAGATTTAGATTAAATTGGGCACACAGATAGTTCATAATCTGGTTATCCCGGTAGTATGTTCCCGTGGGTTCATTTCCGACATCTCCATAGGCGAAGCTGCGGACAAAAGTTAGTTAAAATCAAATATCAAATATTTTATTGGAAGAAAAACAGGTTTACAATTTTTTGTGTTTGTTAACAGCTACATTATTAAAAAAAAAAACTATGTTGCAGCCACCTCCGAGAGGGGAGACGTCGGCGTTCCAACATTAATAACATTTATAATACAAAAACAATAAAATAAAAATTAATTTGATTTAAATGAATCTAAAGTTAAGTAGGTATCTCAACTACTTAACTAAACTACAATATTATTAATTATGATTACATTTAATTACTATTATTTTTAAACATTATATTATATCATTATTGAAATTATTAAAACATTCAGAATAAATCATATGACCACCTCGTTGTCGTAGTTACTAATAAATTCCACGAAAACAAACAAATTCCACCTAATATCCCTAACTAGTTACTCTTGAACACTTTCCCTAGTATAATTTATATGCAGTAAGTTGTACTAGCCGGTCGGTATAAATTATACCGGGACCAAATTGTGGACAAATGAGCGCTGAGACACACTGTCTGCTAGCTTTTGGTATACTCGGCTGTTATAAATTGGTAGTGTTTTTGTGTTGTTCTTGGTAAAGCGTTGTTTTTTGCTTTCAATGATTTCATAATATTTGATTAACACTATGTTTTTATCATTATACTATCTGTCCGTAAACTTCAACTGTTACAAAAGCTGTGCAGTTTAAAATGAAGTGTGTCTAAACATTGCGCGGCAAGAGCGCGGCAGCAACCCTCGGCGTTTGCAGGACATATTTCTGCCGCGCTCTAGTTAGAACTAAATCGACGATTGTTTGCGCGGGGGTACTGTACGGCACATCTGAGACACGTGGCGTGCTTTAGTTGGCAATATCAATCTGCCTAGCCTTTAATACGTCCGTAGAAATATAAGTCCAGATACAATTAGTGACGAAAGTGTCCTAACAATGTTCGCGCGCGGCAGTCATTCAAACACAGCACGGCACGATTGGCGCTCAATGTTTGGACACATCTTTATAATATTACGAGTTTTTTATTTCTCTCAAAAAGGTTAAACTTTTAGTTCATTAGCTGTATCATATGTTACAGCACATACGCAGCAGCTGTGTCATATGTTGGTTCGGGACCGGTTTGACACATCTCGAGCTATGAGCAGCACTAGTAGATGGCCGTAGTTGCTCAAACTCTTTTTATAAACCTGTTTTCGCTTTTCCTTCAAGTAGACACAGGGTCGCTATTTATTGTCAGCAACCACAAAGCTTCTCACACTATTAGCAAAGCATGCCTCTTTCTAATTTTGTTTATACTTCTTGCTGTAAAAATACAATTAGGAAGTAACGGAAATGTATTGCCTAATCCTTCGGGGAATACTCGCATAATGTAAACAAAAGCTTATGTCGTATGATCTTACATCAAAAAACGCCTCATTTTTCATCAGTTGAGTGTACCAGGCCGTATATACCGCCATGGGCGTAAAGCTCCACAATGTCGACCACCACGCGCAGTGTTCGCACAAACACTGCGCCCACGCATGCATCCATTAACCAGTGATTAACTTGTAGTGTGGGTAACACAATCGCTTTTTGTTTTCAAATAGTCGCACTTTAATTTTCATAGAGCGGAAGTGACTCATTAATTGTTTGGTTGAAGCTTGTCCAGTGTGCTTGCACTTGTTTATCATTTCAGCATTCAATAATCTTTGTTATAAACCAAAGAGATTTAAGATACTATAGAAAAGCTATAAAAAGAAATTTCAGTGAAATGTATGTGTAGAAAAACTGTGATCCCATGATTCAGTGACGTCATTTAGCTTACTAAAGCAAAATTGCATAATAGCCAAGTTTGACGATAACGTCACATAACGGTGAAGGAAAACATCGTGAGGAAACCGGCATGTTCTAGAACCAAAAATTCGAAGACATGTTGTCACATCTACCAACCCGCACTGGGCCCGCGTGGTGGACTACGGCCCTCTCATAGAGAGAAGTCCTGTGTCCCAGCAGTGGAACATTATAGGCAGATTATGCAATTTTGATACGATACAATACACTTTTACCTCCTTTGATTACCAACCGTCAGACAGTTTTACTATTATTACTCGGTAAACAAACACAAACATAACATCACGCCTGGGTTCCCCGAAGAGTTAGGCAGAGGTGTACCTATAGTACACCCACATTTGGTCAGTTATGTTTAAGTCCCATGTAATAGGGGCGAGCCTATTGCCATCAACCGGGCACAAATCCAGACTCCGGGCTGCTACTGAGAAATTCCAGATGGAAAAACCCAATAACACCTTGCCTAACCCGGGAATCGAACCCAGGACCTCATACCTAGCAGTAGCGCTTTGCGACCACTAGACCAACGAGGCAGTCGGTACTTGGTTGGTACTCGGTAAATTATGATAATAATTTCGCGTCTCAACTGAACTGAAGTAAATCAAATTGAAAAGCCAGACCAGGCCCAATCTAATTTTGATTGACATATATTTACTAATGACATATTTATACCGATCTCCTTTTCGGCTACCAAGTGATTACTTATATTCTGAATGTTACTTTACAGTATCAGTAGTTTACCGTCATGCTACAGTGTCATATTCAGTCATCTGACCTGACTGAATATGACAAAATCAGATGGTTATGAAACAGGATTCAGGGTATGGAAACAAGCTTTTAAAATTGCATGTAAGTTTTTATCAGATCACCGTTATCTTTCTTCGTGTATGAAATTTTTACACACATTATTTTTAGCGTTACGTTTTCTCATAATAAACTTTAAAGTTTTATAACCTGAAAACGTGTCACAGACTACGCTTACTAAACCGAATTTAGCTTACCAGATCCCTGTAGAAAGTTCTAGATGCGCAACTAACAAATTGGCAACGCGACGCGAGGGGTGGTAGGTCGCGCATGCGCACGGGCTTGCGCGTGAGTGGACGCACGCTCGAGCCGCGCACCCATTCGTCTTGTTTAAACCCATTTGACTAATTATTACTGTAAAATTGTTTGCAAAATTGTCTTGTAAAGCAACTTTGAGATATTATAAGTAATTTCGTTATGAAATATTATGTTTTAGGCTATGAGAATACTTACTTCTACTTTACCCAGCATATCGCAATCTTTCTATGGACACAGGGCTGTTTCATGAAAAAGAACGTCTGTTGACGCTTAACTGCAATAATGAATCTTCCCGGTTGGATACTTTATCATTGCAGGATGAAGTGATACAATTTATATCGCGTTCTATACCTAGAACGCGATATAAATTGTATAGTACCCCATAACGTGCGAACGATCATTAAGGACCGAAATGAAACCAATACTAAATACAACAACATTCACACAAACCGTATTTGCATTGACCCGGACCAAACAAATCGAACCTTCCTCCAACCTTTGATTGAAAGATTACCCGCGTAGGCGCATACGAATATTATCGCACACACACATACACGCATATCCTTTCCACTTTCCCCTGACACTGATACCCTTCGATAATCTTAGTTCTAAGCGAAGATGAGTAATTTAATGGAGGCGTGTTTATTGAAAATTATCGTATGTCCGACCGGCGCCGGAGCACGCACCATCCGCCATCTTGGCGCAGATAAATCAATCAGGGTTATTATTCAATGTTTGAGCTATTCATTTAGCTTGTGTGTTGGTTTTAGTGTGGAAATTGTTGAAGTGCTTTCAGTTAAGCGAAGTGAAATTATTGTGCATTTAAGATTTTCGTGTTGATAAAATAGCCCATTTTTCCTTAGGTCTCAAAGGTATGAAAATGAAAATGCGCAATTAGTACAAAGGCTGTTTTGAAGGTGAAGGAGAGCAGCGGTGGCCCAGTGAGAGCAGTGGTGGCCCGGGAGAGCAGTAGTGACCCAGTGCAAACGGCTGCGACTTACAAGTTGCAGGTCATAGGTTCGGACCCAGCCAGGCACTTTACTTTTAATTATTTCATCACATCTCTCTCAAAACGGTGAAGGAAAACATCGTGAGGAAATCGACATAGTCCTAGAATATAAAAACAGTGGCACTCCGGAAGTGCCGACAGAAGTGAAAACTTGAAAAAAAATCGGCACCGCGGTAATCAACGCGTTGATGTCTTTTTAATGGTCAAAAGCATTGATTTCGCGACACTGTAACGACACCATCGTTACAATGTCACGAAATCAATGGTTTAGTCTCATCTCAAAAATGGCTAACGCGCCTAAAGAAGTTTTCACCTTAAAAATTTGAAGACATGAGACTTCCACCAACCCGCACTGGGCTCGCGTGGTGAATTACGGGCCACTCCCGCTCACAGAGACGAGGCCTGTGTCCCAGCAGTAGGAACACTATAGCCTTTATGCTTATGCTGTTTTGAAGTATTTACTTGTAACCTAACTTTAAAGCGACCGAGGCATGCTTGGTATGCTTTACGATGTAACTACTATTAAGAAATCACACCCCTCTTCTATCCACTTCCATTCCATCGTCAACGTTTGTAACATAGATTTTGTTTGAACAGAATACCATATAGCATCTTTGGTACTGCTTACTACTTCAAGTCTCGTTTAGAGTAAATTATCAAAGACTGTCACCAAATCCATATTTACAGTCTTGGTAGGCTTATAAATAAACATAGGAAATACCATTCGCACATTAAAATACATCTGGAGCTACTTAGCCAAAGTCCGGCTCACTATCAGCGCTCCAATGATGGTTCGCACTTAGCCCCCGCCGACGATCACGACTCCCTACTAGCCATAAATATGTACGGTACCGGTGATTACGACTCTAATGCGAAATATTAATTTAAATGTACTTACTTGTTAGGCTGATTGTATGGTAACTGGCAACCGGCAACTGTGGGGCAATGTGAGAACGATTGTTGGGACACATAAATGGTATGGATAGATGCAATAAGGATGATGACTACATTTTTTTTTGTCCATCAGCTAGATTTATAAAAAATATTGGACACGTATTTTTTCTTTTTTTTACGTTATCAAAAGATTACGGCGATACATTGAGTTAAAATATGCCATGACGTCACAAGTATGTAGATTTTATACTTACTTGTGACGTAGTGACCCCCACTCCCAAACTTTATAGCGTTTTTATCTAAGTTATTTTTTATTAGTATGATAGAGCAAAAAAATACATGTCTAATATTTTTTTATTATGTGACTCACGGACTAAATAGAATTTCTTTTTTTGGGATAAGGGTAGGAAGACCACCATTCTTGCATCTGTCATCATAAATACGCCCTTTGGGGAGGTAATTTCATAGCATAAAAGTTACATAGGCATATATTGAGTAGGTAGGTTAGTGCTTCATGGGATTTTAATTTGATGATAAAAACCACTACATCGGAAAACAGTCTTCTTCAGTCTTCTAATACATAGATTGTCGAATTTGAGGTGGGAAACTGTGCAGGGAATCATCTGCCTTTGCCAAAAGACATCTACGATGTGTTAAATTTTGTTTTCTTCAATCCTTGAAACATCAGCGTGATTTTTTATAAAACTCCTTTGTTTATACCCTATTTCTAGTTTAACCATGTGCACTCAGCCTTCCGTAGCCAGTAAGTGGTCATACATTTCAGCAGATCGTGTTTAAATCGCCAGCGCTGTGATCTGGGCACACCGTCGTCCGTCAAAGTCTGCTTCAGATACGTACGTGTTGCTGAGTTTAATTTGAGAATATTCCAGAAATCAGAAACTATCATAAATATTTCCTGACGTGGTACTATGGGTCTTGGTTGCAGAAGTCCATTGGCCAGAGTTTTTCTAATTCATCAGTTTACCATCCAGTACTGTTGGCACCGAAATAGACTTCCTACCTAATTTTGAACTTAGATATTTTTGGTAGGTACCTTGTTTCCAATAGAGATGGTCTGTACACGTAATGTAGCAGAGCCTTAAAAATATTTATATCAAACCTATAAACATTTACAAAGCACAAAAATTAAATAAACAAAACGATTAATAAGGTTCCATAGCCCCGATGTTATCTTTCTCTAAGTCCGTGAGAGTACGGGGTGCGAACACGTATAGGGGCACGCAGGAAGCGCGGGCGCAGATAATGAGTGTCGGTGTGTTCTCAGTGCGGGGCAATGAATTAATAGTGGCATTGCTATCTTCATTGCGGTCATACTACCTCGAATACACACATTAGCGAGGCTCGGTCACGAATGAAGCTGCATTGAGGAGGTTGGTGCTGTGTTTTGTACTTTTGGGTGAGATTTTGTAATATTTTAGGGAAGTCAGCTTGTGCCTTGATGTGTGTTATATCTCTGAACCGTGAACTGAGTGTTGATGGTCGGTTTTTGTAAATCTGTGATATAAATTAGCGAAGATTTAATAACTTTGTTATATTATTTAGGGGTTTATTTATATACGTTGCTTTTAAAGTTAAGTAATGATTAGCAACTTTATTTTTGGGTCTTTTAACTTTAAGCAACGTTTAAAAATAAAGTCGTAAAAGTTTGGGCTTGCACGAAGTTCTTTAAGATTGGTCCGATAAAGATGAAATCAGAATTGGTGTCAAAAATCTAGCAGAAAAAGATTGTAGGTACGATGTAAAGACCATCAGGAATGGTTACATTAACGACTAATGTTACTAAAGTGATGCACTTTTAACGCAACACAAACTATTGTTTCACCTTGAAGGTATCATCCACTCCATACCCGCCAATAATTGCAACAGACCCATCCTTGCTTGCATACAATCCACGATTGCCGATGAAATGCTCAGGAGAGCAATTTTCGCGTTATAAATAAATTCGCTCAATTATAGGCGCTAAAGTGTAGAATACTAAGATGATCTTCAATTGTATCCGTGCCGCGTATATCTTTGTTCTCACACGATTATAATTGGATTCTCCATTCAATGTTTTGCGATTTAAAAGGTTGCAATGTTTTTGCAATTTTGTTGTTCGGGATTTTGAAATCTTTACCTGGGTACGGTTGTTCATGTATTCGTTGATATTATTATCGGCAATTTTATTTACGTTTGTAGTTGCAACGTATCTTTGGACGCTTTATCCTTGGTTCTTCTTTTTTTTGGTAGAAATCTGCATTTTGAACACTAGCTGTTTTGATTGATTTTAAGACCACTTTGACTGATTTTGGGCAAAACTTTTAAACTTACAGACCTAAATTTTTGCCTTGATAACAAAGAAAAACGTCTAACAGGAACGTTGTTTAATTAGATGGCCAATTCCACGAATTCGTGAAAAGTTGGTATCGAAGCAGGTATCATCTAAATTAAGCTTAGTAATTCATACATAGAGCATGAGCTTGTTAAGCTCATACTGTTCACGCTTTGGAGTCGTAGCGAGCATAAATTCGTACGATCAACAGACAGGACCCGCACCACCGACCTATTTCATAAAATCACGAAGAAAACTTGCTTACAACAACCCCTGAACAAGGTATACCCGACTTTACCATCGTAAAATTAGGGTTGAATGTTCATTGGCGTGGCGGAAAGTCGTGTGTTTTCGGTTACCATGGCGACTGAAATGTCGGTGAGGTGCAATGCAATAGTTTAATCTGGCTGCGGGCACGACCACACGAACTCGCCGCCCGCGGAGGCCTTGCGAGATGAGTAGCACTGTGTGAAGTTAAACTTTTGGTTTAAATTTGATGTACCTAAAACAGATTCGTATTCAAATTTCGATAAAAAGTTTAACCAGAATGGCTTCTGGTAACTACGCGAATGTCAAAGAAGAGATTTGAAGAATTTTTGCGGACTTGTGCGTGGCACCACTTCGTAGCATGGCACCTCGCTACCAACACCTCATTGAGTTTAGAAGACGTAGATCATAATAATCTAATATACTTTGTAGAATAGCTTAAAATAAAAGACATGTGACGACAGAGTCAGTCGTCATTCGGCTACGCTAGCTAAGTACTACTTTACCTAATAGGAAATTAGTTCAACAACTTAGTTATTTTATCTTTCATCGTCAGTATTGTTTTGATTTGCCATTAACCATCGAAACCAATTAAAATCCCTCAACATACTTAATTTAAAAATTACCAAATAAAAGTTTCACTAAACTCAGTTTAACCACAGTTTCGTCGGGCGCCAACGTGTCACCCAGTGTCGCAAGCGCAGCGGACGACTAAATATCAGGCGCATCACTACCCTAATGACTCCTACAAATAGCTTCCACGAATGTACGTAATGTATGGCCGCTAGCGCATAATATTATGTTTTCAGTTTTCATACATTTTACATAATAATGTCTAAGTGTCCTTTTGTTTTTGTATTTATTTCTATAGTTAGTTAGTCATTTAATTTAGTTTTAGATTTTTTATAGTGAATAAATAAAAATAATAAAACATTTATTTTACATAAGGATGTGGGAAGCCGGTCTGTTTGAGAATTAAGTAGGGAAACGGAATATTATTAATTATTTATCGATGCAATTAGCTACTTAGCTTTGTAATATCATAAAAACTTCTGACCAAATAAAAGTGTTTTCCCAGCTAAGTTTTGTAGGTATAATTAAGCCTCATTCTGTTATGTGATGAATTATTAATATAATGACACTTAACACGACACTTAAGTGTCATTTTGTTTTTGTATAGTTAGTTCGTCATTTAATTTATTACTTAGTGTAAATAGTTAGTTGTGTTATATATTGTATATAAGCATTTTAATGTATAAAAGATAAAACTACATTTGAATAGATTTTTAAAGTAAACATTTTGATTACTTTCCTGGTCAAATCGCAGTGTAGCCTTAAACCAGAAATGACTTTATCCTGCATGAAGAATTTGTTCGTGCGCTTGCATATGACAACATGACTAGTTCCTTGAAGAAAGTAAGTACTCCAAGAACTTTGCTACTTATTCTAAAGGGTACACGTGCCAGACAAAAACCGAAAATCAGGCAAAAACTGTCATTCGGAATCGCCAAGTACAAGAAACAAACTTATTATCTTCTCAACGGATCACAACAAAACATTCTAAAATCTAATACTTAATATCTTTACAAAACATTGCGATTTGAAAGTAAAAGGGACGCTCTGCAAATATAGGTCACCATTCACACTAGTTTGTCCAGTTATACGAAAAATCCGCGATAATTGGTTGCGTGTGCGCACGACGTTGGTCGAGAACTGACGCTAATAAACACGTTTCAAACGTATTGATTTGTTACCACGGTTTATCGAGATCTAATTTGTAAAGCTTCTGAAGGGGTTAAACTGTTTGTAAATGATTAGCTAGTTGGCTATTTGAATTAATTTTAATATTGGCACCTTTCGTTTTTATGTTAGCCTACACTGTCCCACTGTTGAGCAAAGGTCCCCCCAAATCCTTCCAAGCATCCTTTTCCAGGGCCACCTCCATCCAACCCTTGCGGTACGCTTCCAGGTCGTCTCGCCACCTCTTTCTGGGTTGGCCTCGGTACCGCTGCCCCTAATAAAAGAAAAAGAAAGAAAGAAAAATATTTATTTGGGATACGCACAGGAAATACAAATAGTATAATAAAAGGAGAATTTAAAAGTAACAAAATAAGGCTGCAGATTGCAGCACCTATGTTTAACGGTTAGGTACTTAGACGCTATCGCACACTGACTGTTTAATACCTAAGTATTTCTTAGTTGCGTTTAAGATAATTATATCAATAGATTCAGATTGCGTTAATTACTCCATTTATGGTGGAAAAACTAAGTAAAGTAAGTAATACGACGCTTTATAAAAGTCTACAAAATTATCAACTTGAATGATCCAGTGCGTTAAAGGTTGATCGACAGTGCTCTTGTTAATGAACAGGTGAAGCAATTAAATATTTGTTTGAAGGCTAGATTGTCAATGTAGGATTTCCACAATCAATCTTAGATACCGTAACATACATTGTTGTAGCAGCAAGTGGTAAGCGTTATTTAAATTGCTATTTCACACACACCAAAGTTCACGAGAATTTTCCAATTGACAGTCGTGATCGACTATACGTATACAACACGAAGGCACCTATGTATACGAAAATGTCAATCCTATGCAAGTTTCGCACGCCGCCGTCCGGGGTCGTCCGATTCGGCCGCGTCCGGCTGTTGACATTCACGAATATTATTAGGCATAGTTTTGGTGTTTGGAGCTTAGAAGGAAGGTTGGACATGACAGAATGGATCAACGTTTGCTGTACAACATTCAATTGTACTCAGCAGTTCATCCCTTTGAACGTAATATATTAAGTTCAAAGAGATGCACTGCTTGACTTTCAACGACATTATTATAGCGTATTTTAGTAATACGCTATAATAATGTCCTTGAAAGTCAGACTCGGAATAGAAGAGAATAGAACAGAGTACAATTGAATGTTGTTCAGGTAGAATTATAAAATAAGTGTTGTTGGTTTTACAAGCCTTTAGCTTGTAAAGTTTGTATGCAGAGAGCTACATTATTTTGCACCTCTTAAACTCAGACCAAATAAAAAACCAAGACATACACAACAGTGAGTAACATGAGGCCGGTTTCGTAAACATGTGTGCACTTTGTGAGGTGTAGTTTGATTGTAAATAGCTGTAAATGTGTGGGTGTGAGCGTGTATGCACAGAGCGGAGGTGTAGTTTTGGTACGCTTCACTGTATTGTTCGCAGCGCTATATCTTGGTTTTTTATTTGGTCTGAGCTCTGGGATATATTTATAAACGTTGGTTAAAGTTATGTGACGTTCAAACATCAAAAATGTGTAGTTAAACAGTCGCTAATCATTACTTAACTTTAATCAACGTTTATAAATAAACCCCATAAAGTTTAAAATACCCAATTAAAGCAGATGTCTGTAAACAAACAATTGATTATGGCAGCGTTTTTTTTTTTCAACTTTACCTAATTAAAGCATTTTCAGAGGTGATTTCGTATCTCTTTTGTTTCCTTAATCTAAGTTATAGGTTAACTGGTATGTGATGTAATGCGGATGTGTGAGTAACCTCTGTGTGGGCGATATGTCCGGCTGGTTCTCAAGACATAGCACGAACTGGCCATAGGTTACGTTAACTATGTGTAGGAAATATCTATTAGATTAAGCTAATTCAGAAATATTAGGGTTGTGTCATCAACCCTGCTGAAGGAACTTGTTTTAATCTTGTGATTTCTTTCAATAACAAGACCAATTCTCTGACATTGTCGCTCTCAAGCTTCTGGCAGAACCATCACTTCCGTGGTGAGTTGCGATCAGTAAAGGTGACTAGTAATGTTTGTTTTTAATTTATCGAGTTTTTATAACACGTTACAGTGGTCAGTGCAGCGAGCGGAGCCGGTCGATGCGAACGCCCTGGATCCTGCACCCGACTGACGGCTGTTTCGTGAATTCCTTTGAATGACCACTTGCATTTCGTCATCTCTCAGGATAGACTCGCAACTTGTCAGAAACGGAACTCAACAGACACGAAGTTCGGCAGACACGCAACACGTTAGTTACGCATTACGTCAGATATTTGAAATCATCCACGCAGATTGATGTAAACTGGCGTTTTTTGCGATGTAGGGACATTAATCGTTGAGTTCTCCTGGTACTTCACCATCAGCTTTCAGCTTTCAGCACTTCTCCATATGCATTGTGACGAGCATAAATTGCTTGGCAACCATATTAAAGTAATCGAATCGCAACCCATTAAATACTTATTATTGGGTAGTTCCTGTGGCCATTTGTGGTCTTCATCATCAGTTCCACTTCAGCAAATGGCGCTTTCCGAGAGCACGAGTTACTAAAAAAATACTCAAATCGCTATAATTGTTTTTCCAGGGACCCATCATCAGATCCTGATTTGATGACAATGGGACCACCTCGAAAGCTACCTCAACCATTCAAACAAAAAAATAATTTTGTAAATCCGTCTACATATGACGTAGTTACGCCCTAGTAGATTTATTTATTTGACTAATTGAGTATGTATACGACTACAAGCGTTTATATCCTATTTATTCATTGACTGTCGAGTGGCGTATCTGTCGAGATGCGCATCTGTCAAGTTGGGTGTTTGTCGAGCTGCGTCTTTGACGTGGTGCAAATCTGACGAGATGCGTTTCTGTCAACATGCGTTATCTGGCGAGATCCAAACGGACATATGATAAATGAAAATTTCATGTGTTCGAAGTGAGCATTCGTCGCGTCTTACATGTCGCCGTATTCCCAACGCCATATTCTCTTAACCAAGCTCGCCTCGAATGATACATTACTACTGATACATTACAAACAAACATTGCAAGTTAGACTCCGCCTTTAGACAGCTCATTGAAATGATGAAGCAACATCAATATTATTGTAAAAGTGTCAATACAAAAGAATTCTTAATATAAAGCTTCTAAACCAGTTCAAGGTATCAAAAATTATCTTAAAAACATTTACCAGACAGTTATGCGGTATCGCAGTCAGCACTAGTATCAGTAACCTTTGCTCTTACCGACGACTGCACGTCAAGGATACCAACAACGGATCGTAGAGTGACGGATGTAATGGCAAGGTCCCATGTATGACGCTGATGGCAGACGGATTTATGAGCGTGCATTCTATTGTTTTTGACATTGACTAGTGATGAATTTTGTGATGGAGACTGATAAGTTATGTGTGACATTAAGATTGTTAATTCAATAAGTGTGTTGTTAAAAGAAATTAACAACAAAGAACCTAACCTGTCCGAGTCGGGATGTCCTAAGTCCCGAGCTCGCTTCGCTCGCTCTTGCGCCTTAAGCTCTCCTAGTAACAACAGTAGTGGCTTTTATTTTTGCACATACACAAAATGTCAATTTTATTGCACAAACGAGATGTTTTTTTTGAAATTCAATAGTCAGTGAACTATCCTCAACATTTAACCAAAATATCAGGTAACAGTGACAATGCTGTTCTTACGGCACTACGGTTCTCGGTGACGCCACTATTGTGCCGCAAATGGCGGCACTTTATCCGATAGTGTTAAAATGCCGCTAGCCGCCCTCTATACACTTCTAGTGTTATTATTTACACCTCTCAGGGCTAATTTTTTCTTTTATCTGGAATAAATATGACATTTTGACAGCTTTTGTATATAAAATATATCAAATTGTCTTATAAATTCTCCAGATAAAAGTTATTGATTTGATGATAGAAAAATCAAGGTCTTTAAAGGGCATTTAAATACTCGGGCTATTGTCTGTAAGTATTCTTGTCAACTCATTAGATGACATCATAATATGACTTTGTAATCGTTCGTATTCAGACCAGGATCGACGCATTGTTGAAAAAAATATTAATGGGAAAGAAAAAAGTCGAAGAAAACCCGTATATACAGCGCTCATGTGGAATAACAGGACAAGAGAACAAGGAAGGGCTAAACAAAGGCGTATTATCTAAGCAAGTCAATTAAACAGCGGAATGAGGAAAGCATCGTGTGATGATCGCCAACAATAACTGTCCACTCAGTAATGAGTGCTTTCTCAGCTTCTTGTGCACGGCATTGTACGCTTTTCCTCGTGAAAAACTATACGGAGCGGCGGTTGTACCGTACGACTAACTGGGCTTTGTTGATCGGGATTAACATTTTTTTACTTAACCAGCCATCTAATCAAAGGTTAAGTAAAAAAATGTTATGATCGTTTCGTAGGCGAGGGAGAGATAGATAGAATATGCTTGCGATGTCGCCGTTTGAATAATAGTAAATAATGATGTATTATTAATAAACAATAGATATTTATTTCACCTCTATCTGTTGTGTGTCTAAGTGGAAACTATAAACTGAGATAGATGGGTCTTAAATCCTGTTGAATTCACATGGAAAATCACCAAAATATTTTTGGTGATTTTCCATGTGAATGGTTCATAATGTATTTCATAAAATCAAATTTCTTCTCATTTAAAACTTAAGTTAGGTAAATGTGCAATGTAAACGAATGTTTATAGCTTATGTAAATCAAATTTAAATTACCATTACATGATTACCATATACCATCTGTGATTACGACGAAGTCACGGCATTAAACTCACATTCGGTGTTTTGTTAGTTTAAGTATCGATAAATCATTCCGTCAGTTTAAAATATTTTACTAAATGATATGGGCAAGTATTAATGTTAAAGGTAAGTTTCAATGACCACATTAAGGAATTAATGTTGCTATTTGTGAATAACACGCTGTGATTAGTCAAATGACATTAACCTTTCTTGTACGTAATAAAATATTAATTGGCCAGTTACGGACTTAAACCCTTTGTAACTACAGGTTTTAAGACCTTCACTGGTCAATTAATATTGATGTTAAATAACCTCAATATTCTTAATTGACCAGTTTTTTTTTTAAATTTTATTTATTAAAGGAGTCATGTCACCCCCGTAAGTATAAACATGAAAATATCACATATTACGACACAATACTAAACAACTACATAGCTACAAAAATCAGCTACATCTAAAAATGATACAGTGTATTAACTCAAGGTGATTTATTCTTAAAATTCAGGTTATGTTCGTAAGTTTTTTACAGTCTTAATTCACGTTTTCGTCTATTTTGTTTGAAGACAATGAGAGCTCTTCATGCACATTATGAAACGACTTAATCAGTGTGTTAACCAACGATTAACACGGTCTAACCGTACCCTGTCATATCACCCAGTATATGAGTTCGCGCGTAATTACGTTCGACGAGCGCTCTTCAACCGAAAAAACAAGCATCTCTCTCATTGTTCCCGCCAATTTTTCCCACATTTCGCCTTTAACAGTTACACTTTGGCTTCCTGATTTACTCGCAAAAAGTGTATAAATTGAATTCCTCATACATCAAGCGCGCCGGGATCGTTTCATACTTTTTTCTTGGCCCGGAAAATATTGTCTTTGTTGTTAGATAATTCTTGGTGTGTGAGCTGCCCTTATTTTTGAACTGGGTATTGTGGACTTGTATTTAAAATATGGCCTGTTGAAATCTTATTTTGTGTATCAAGTATTACCTTTCGTAGACCCAATAAGAACGTCAATCGCAGCGTCACTAGCACTAGCCAGCAGCATGGTGTGACCGTCGGATTGCCAAGTCATAGGTTTCGAGTTCGAACCGAAGGCACGCACTTCTGACTTTTCGGATTCATGTGCGTATTGTATAATTATCACTTGCTTCAAAAACGGTGAAGGAGAACATCGTGAGGAAACCGGCATGCCTGAGTGATATTTCTCGACGGCATGTGAAGCTATGTCAGAGGCCCATGGACGGCTTTAAAACTCTGACACCAGATCAGTCACTAACCACACGAAAAGAAGAAGCGTCACTGATGTTTTTTTAGGAATCTGAGAAGTTTCAATTTCTGAGGTCGTATTAAAAGCCTGTGCGACACTAAGAAGTTAACTTAATTTTCTTTAGAACATCAGAATGGATAAGTAAGACCTAATGGACAACCATAGGGTGTGAAACGATAGAAGTTTAAACTAAAATCGTTTATCCATTTAGCCAAGTCCATTTAGCCTAATCCATCTTCTCGACCACCCAAACATAGAAGACTAAAAAGAACAAAACCGTTCGAGCTAGTGTTTAGTGTTAGTGAATACTGTAAAGTAAAAAAGTGCCATACAAACACAAGAACGAAGTGTATTCGCCTTAATAGAGACAATAACAAAAGTGCTGTTAGACACATTCTTAGTAAAGGCAATTTTATAGTTTAGGTAATAATTAAATTACTTATTTGTCTATTTATAAGGCTAGATTGTAATAAGATTAGGGTCCATATTATTGTTGAACCCACAAGGGAAAAAAAAATTGTCTAGTCGAAGTACTAAAGCTCCATGAAGGGAAATAAAAATGTAGCCTAGTCGAAGTACAAAAGCTCCGAACTCGGTTTCCACCGTTCAAAGCACCATACGAACGCATCCAAATACGGTCAAAACAAAACTTTCTCACTAATTCCATCGCGGATCGTGCAAGGAAGATTCACATGCGAAACGACCACTGCATACACGTGGAACTATCAGTCAAACTACTACTTAAATATCTACATAAGTCACGTCTCACGATTCACTACAAGTAACAGTTTAATAATGTCCGCAAAGTGACCCACCACGACCTCAGTGAAATACGGTTGAACGGACTTGGGGCCATATTTTCCCCCATGCATCGTACTAAAGTCGTGTCTTCCTTGGTGGAAATAAAACGCGAGGTCCATCTCTAGGGGCATCGGTGCCTCAGATGCGCTATTTTAGACCGCAAAGTCAAACATTTTATGCACCCAAAACTTGCAGTCCAAATTCAATCCTGGCATATCCAGATAAGGTTGCTTTTAGATTGTGTGGTATTAACATATAAGTGAAATCAAAGTAGGGTGTACGGATAATGTCATGGGAAGAGCTCAATGAACGTGCGGACAGCGCGTGGACTGCCGACCGGAGGAACTTCCCAACTTATTAACCTCATTAGACAAATGAATTTCGGTTTTAATGCTTAAGTAATAAAGGTGTTATGAAAAGCAGATATAAACTAAGTAAACTTGTAGACTCTACTGCCGTGATCTTCTGTCTTAATATGTGTATATCTGTTAGGTGTCATTGGTTTAGTTTCGGCGAGTTTGTTTCCATTAGTGAGGCGGCCATAAGGTTTACTATAGTTAATGTTTCTTGTTCATGATTCGTTTTATTTCACGTCTAGTATTTTGTGTGTTTATTGGCCAATAATTAATATTGAAATACTGTTCAATTATCTGTGGTAATCTTCGGGAATACTTCTGCGATGGTCTTATAAGCGTGTGTAGGGAGATTATGGCTCGTAAGTTAAGCGGCTGATAAATTATGAGATAATTAAAACATCTACTTACGATTGAGAATAGAATTCGATTCCATCGTAGATATAAAAGGGATGCTTTCACTGTTCACAATAGTCGGATTAAAGGTGTCAATGATGGTTTTCATGGTATTTCATAATATTTAGCTAAGGCCCACTTGCGCGTTACCAGCTGCTAACTCAAGGTTAATCCAATAATACTCTTTAGTCATTCAAACTCTGAGTTAGCTGTTAACTTCGAGTTATTGAGCTAACCTACGATCGCGCAAGTGGGCCTAAGTCATTTAAATTTTAACTTGAATACAAAAACAATACCTACTAGGTTGAGGTAAAAAAAAAAAATTGTGCTTCTACTTTATCGGCAGAAGGAAATTAAAATTAATAGTAAAACTAGATTATGTTAAAAGTTATCAATAAAAAATTAATTTTCTTACGTTAAATAAATTTAGTTCTATTAATTATCTAATTGAATTCTATTTTTATACATTACACTACTTTATTAAAACACTTGCAATTTGCACATTTAAACCTCCTTCTTTGTCGGTTAATAAACCACAAAGTGGTATCAACAACTCCATACAAATACCCGTGGGATGACGTCTGCCCTTTCCTGTAGGAAGCGTCGTGACTCACTGACCCATTGCCTCGACGGCCACGTTCATTTGCTAGCTTTACGTATACCGTGTCTATTTGTATGTGTGTATGTCATGCCAGTGTATTGGTACTGCATGTACGTAGATTTGAGTAGAGAGTGTGTCGATAAATGTTTTGTATTGAACTTATACTTTTTTGGGTCTTTTGACGTAGGTAAATCTCGAGATAAGTTGACAATTTTGCTAGCTTTAAATATACGACCAAAACGGTTGTCAAACCTGATCCTCCGGACCTTGGAACTTTACTTTCAGGAAGCCTCAAGAATGGTTTATGACTGAAATATTTGGCGCCAAGCTGGGACAAGACCACTGCAAGATGGGTCTTGTCTGAGCACTGCGGGAAGAAGAAGACCTAATAATATAATTTGCTTATAAGCAGCAGCATTAGAATAATGTACCTTCCTTTTAACCGCCTCTGTGGTCTAGTGGTAAGACCACCTCTCTCACACCCAGAGGTTCGATTCTCAGAGGGGGCAAAATATTCTGCTCGGTTTGGTTGATGGTAGGGCTTATTCGAAGTCCGGCTGGCTAGCTACCACCATTTTATCTAAGTCTGTTGCCATTACAAAAATTTTAACAGCATTGTTGTGTTTCGGCAGTTAGAGGTAAGAGAGCCAGTTCCTTTGTGGTTGAGGATTCCGGGTGAATGGTGATGGCTTCCCCCTTTGGCCTGATCATCACTTACCATCAGGTGAGATGAAGGCCAAGAGCTTCAAAGTGGTGGTAAAAAAAGTAGAATTGAGTGTGTGTTTTGTGTTGACATTTATTGGAGATTAGTTTGAAGATGGCCATAAATCTTACTCTTTAATCTGATAGCCACTTCACTTCCTTCCTATGTGAGTTTTTAAGTCATTCATTTGCTTCTGTCTGTTCCGGGGTTTCCAGTGGTAGATATTGGAACCGTGATATTTTGTCTTTGAAATCTTACAATCTCGAATCAATCGTCAAAAAAAAAAACAACACTTGAATTTGTTAATATCATAAAAGCTGACTTTTAAAAGCCCTACGCTTCTATTAGCAGCAACATTAACATCTAGTTTCCGTGCTTTCTTAATCAATTTAAATAACGCCATTGTTGCATGAAAACTATTGTTCGCAGAGCCAGCCCATCACCGGATTCCTGCATAAATCAATAGGATATGTACAGCTGAACGTTTAACATCTAACAATTATTACCTTTGACCTTATTTTGACATTTGGGTCTGTCGCAAACGGCCATGAATGAGCGGGGATGGGGGCTATCTCTGTTTCATCGACCTCACCTGTGAAATAGTTGCATAAAAAGTTCATTTACACGTTGAAGTAATTGATTTTTGGAACAGTGAACTTAAGTTTGAAGAGTAAATGTATTTCTAGAACAACGCTTAATGTATTGATACTGAAATATTAAGTAAAGCTACGGTTTCCTAGAATTGCGGCGGCCGCCACATAACGTCTGCAATTTACTGGCGAATGGCGTCACTGAAACGTTACTTATTAAAGTAAGTTGGTGTGTTTTCCAAGTGTTTATTGATACCGGAAAGTTAAACACCGCTATCATCATTTTCATAACAGCCACATGGACATTATGTAGCGGCCACCGCTCTAGCTGTTACTATTTTCTTTGCTTCTTTTAAAGTTACGTGACATTTGAAAAAATAAACACTCAGTTTAAAATAGCTGACCTAAAACTTGAAAGTGCAGACTTTTTTAAAAGCTTTGCGAACTTTAACTTTTCAAAGTTCTAGGAAAAACTTTCAAACAAAACTTAATTCTCTATGTACATAAATATATTCTAAGCTATCCGAATATAAATAAATGATACAGGTCACTCTGGTCAGCTACTGTCACAAATCATCTTTTGTAACACCATTAGCCGAGTGACCTTACGACCAGTTCAGGTCAATTTGTTCATTCATTGTTAAAACATAAACAGAATTAAAGATGGCGTCGGTATCATCCATTTCGATTTCAATGATGCAAACTTTCTTATCTAACAATGGCATCGTAGTAAGTTTAAGACCTTTGTGCTTGAATTAGATACTTGTGGCGAGAATATGGCAATAATTCGAGTATATAATATTGTAATTGTTTGTGCCTTATTGTGCCGTGTCAGTCTGTCAGTCAATTCACTTTCGATTTTGTGATCTACATTGGACGCGGATGGGTTATGTGAGAGATATAAAAACATTAACCATACATTGCAAATTAAAATGGTAATTATCAATCAGCTCTCAGCTGTATTATGAGGAGTGTTATATCATATTAAAGTGTATGTGTTTTTGTGATTTATGAATGTCAAATAGTTGATCGTTCTTTAAAATTATGATTATGAATGCTCAGTGAAATTGATCCTAGTTATCTATTTACTGCTTTAATTCTTAAGTGTGTAGGAATAATATTTTGTATGTATAATGAAACTGAAAAACTGGCTTCAACTGTACGTAACTACTTACTCGTAGCTTCTATTATATTTTCTTTGTCTGAACTGAATGACCGTTTCAAGTCTTTTTTGTTTCTACATGTAACAGTTATTCCTAATACTTCAGTCTTACATATCGCCGTCCAAGCTTCCTCGCTGTTTGTCAATGTAGGAGGGTGCGCGAAATGCTAAGCGTGATCGATGGGATGGACTGTTGCGCAAGCGCCGCGACGCGTGCGATGAACCAAGTGTTAACTGGGGCATTGTTTTGATATGGGTACTAACTTTGAAATGGAATTTTATGTATTTTCTATGTGTATGTAAATTAAATTTTACTACTGAAATATAAAAAAAAAATCCTATACTCCTACCATTATGATCTACTAGATGGTGGGACAAACTGGAAAAAAACAACAGACCAGTTAGTGGTTCACATTAGCCTTGGATCGAAATAGTTGGGAGTCATGGGGAGAGGTCTTAGTTCAGCATTTTTCAGCTTAGGGTGATGCAGGCTAACAATATAATATAATTTTAAAAAAAACTACTTCTGCTGACTGTGAAATCGGGTTTAATGCTCGTTATCAGGCGGAAAATGTGGTTGGGATTTTCAGTAATACTTGTTTTTTTTAAATGTGTTGCTGGAGGTTTTGTGTCGAGATCGGTAAAGTGCAATAGGCTCGTCAGAATGCTGGCATGCAAAGGCACACCTTAGCTTCTCCGAGAAACACTAACATTGCAAATTAAAATGGTAATTATCAGTAAGCTCTCAGCTGTATTATACTATCTACCAATCAAAATGTATAATCAATTCAATTAAAAATATTTTATTTCACAAAAACCTACATGGGCACATCTGAAACGTCACCAGCACGATTCCAATTGGTCGTTTCCTATGGAGGAAAAACTTGCACCTTTTAAAAATAATATATTATATATTATTAATAGCACTAAGTTTGTTGTAATTTTGCCTATTATTTTCAAAGAGGTATGCAGAGGTATATAAATGAAAGAACTCACGTTTGATTTTAAAAGTGAGGGAAGTGTCATCTGCAAATATTACGTTCTTGTTCAAAGTTCAAAATATTTTATTTCACATAAACCTACGAGGGCACTTATGAAACGTCAGAAGCTAGGTGCACGGTTCCAATTGGTCGTTTCTTAAGGAGAAGAGCCGGTAAGAAACTCCACGGTTAAAAAATGATTGGCTTTTAACAATGTTTTCAAATTACAGTGTTAATAGGTATGGGAGGAAAGTGTAGGACTTTTAAGGCCTGTCAACCACTTCACAACAACTTAACAAAATAAAAAATGGCCACTAAATCGAAAAATCTATGAGTCTACAAGGCCGTTTCATTCAGGAACCTGACCACTTCAATAATTTAAAAATACCAACATACTCCAATCGAAGTCAATCTACCTTCGAGAATCTTCTCATAATTTAGCATCAGTAACGTATAGTTTGGCAGGCCGGGTGGCGACTGGCGGCATGAGAGCGACCCACTGATGGACGTCACGAATACTGATCGTGTGCATATAGCCTAACTGTGCCTCACCTACATACGAGACGTGATATAATTATGTGAGACTGGGAAATAGTGGTTGAAAATATAGGAAATATTTTCAGCTCGTTAAGAATCTTTCATGATGGAGGAATACATTTGAATTTAACAGAAATGCATTGACTTATGAGTTTCAGGGCTTATTATACCCATTATTTAAGTACAGTGTCGAAAAAAAGTAGCGTAGACTAGGGAAATACGAACTGGCTTAAAAAAATAAGTTAATTTACTTGTTGCCAAAGATTACTAGTAGCACCTGAATGAGAGCAGCCGAGGAAATGGCGTGTGATTGAAGAGGGATATATCCCAATGAAAAATAAATATGAAGTTATAAAGTGAAGCTTGACAAAACCTTTAAAAAAATATATAAAACAGAATACACTCATGGGACTGCCACAAATCGACAAATACTATAAGACACAACCCTAAAATTAAGCTCATTTATTTATTAGCATACTTCAGCTTCAATATCAGGCTCAAAATGCGAAGATAAAGTAAGTAGGGCCAGTACATTGCGTGAGAACCTTGCCTTCGCCGGGAACGACCTGCGACCGTTCGTAATCTAGCTGCTACCGGTCGGTTAATTTATAGGTGCACTGCGCTTCTCAATGTCGCTGGTATTGACATCATTAGCTGTATGGATATTATGTCACGATCTATTAATTAATATATGTGGTGTTTTTGCGGAAATATGTGCAAAGTCACGTATGAAACTCATTACAGTAGTTGAATAAAACAAATAACTGACCGATATTACTTTTAAGACATCTTTAAGGATTCAGCTGCATCCGATTAGATTGTCAGCCGATCCTCTAACATAGTTGGAGCAAAGCTGGTAAATGATAAAGAGGTTTTGAAAGAGACCTAAACTAGGGGAACAGCATGTGGTGGCATGATGTGGCTGAAATAGATGCGGAAGGAAGAGCTCACGAAGACACAAGCAAAATGACTTAATTTCTACCAAAGGAAAATAAAGAAATTACTAAACATTATAATAAGCTCAAAAAAAAAAACTGGATTGTAGATCTTGTTTCTTTTATCTTTCAATGGCTGCTACCTTCATTTATATAAAAGTTCAGTTATGAACAGCCGCCATTAATTTGAAGTAACTTGTGACAGTTTGAAATCTTAACTGTTACCAATCGACCAATTTATATGTTATGCTTTTCAATGTCGCAGTTATTACTGTCATTAAGTAGCCAATATTCGCTATTAATATGTGAATATTGAGGAAAGTTACCTTATTTAGTTCATTTAATTTCTGCGATTCCTACTTAAAGGTTTATTCTTATAATCTCATGCGTCAATAGCTATTATTAGTCTTGTCTTCTTCCCTTGCTATTAGTTTTGCATCTTTATTTATTATTTTACGTATTTTATCTTCTACTGTTCTTTCCAGATGAAAGTTACAAAGACTACCTTGTACCGTTTTAAAATATTCCTTTCCTATAATTTCTTCTTCTGTATTTTCAAAGCAGCCATTGATAAATTAAGAAGCATGTCCACTGGCTTTGCATGAGAGCTCCATCCGTCCGACACGACCTGTGCAACCGTTTTCAATCGCTCAGTTAAATCATCGAATGCCTTAGTACTGGCTACCTAATTTACTAACTCAATTTACTACAGAATGTCTTGATTATTATAATTAAAAGCATAACATTTATTTCAAACCATATACTTCAGGATTTAAGGAATTAATTACCGTTGATTTATTTGCAAGTAATGGATTGGCATTCCTTTTGTCGAATCTTGATGCAAAAGGAATTAGTCTGTTTACACTAGCCAGGATATGCCTACGAAACTGATCCATGCTTACCATTATTTATTTTGCTTTTTTATGCATGCCATTATTCCGTGACCCACGATAAATTTAATTGACCAAAGAGCTTGCGTGTCAGCCATCCTCTCTCCAATTTGTTTCTCGAAACCAACTTCGTGAATCCCTAACATGTTACGAAAAATATTCCAAGTGACTGTCAGCTCTTAACTTCGGTGCCATCTTCGAACCGCAGCTATAAATTAAGTAGCATTCACGGATAGGACGGCGTGAGAGCGTCCGACCGTCCGGCACGACTGGCACACACGACCGCTCTTGGTACATCCCGGACACGGAGCTTAGAAATATGGGATATGCCTAGAGAGCACGACGACTAGGTACTTGGGTATCAGACACTAAATGTCCACTTCTAAACGTGAGCCTTCCTATTATAGACTATTATTTTGCATGATTTTGAAGAAGTCGTGTCTTTTATGCTAGATTTTTGTGAAAGATATATTGAAGCAGGCGGTGAGGAAACCCTTGCAGACTATATCAATACTCCTTAGACACCTTCTGAAACACCTATGACATGAAAAGAGATGGCTTTTCAGCCGTGCAGAATTAAAATCAAACACAAGCGTTTGCAGGACATCCCAGCTGTTTAGTACATTATCTTGTTGTAACCCCATAATAATATTTCATAACACACACACACACACACACACACACACACACACACACACACACACACACACACACACACACACACACACACACACACACACACACACACACACACACACACACACACACACACACACACACACACACACACACACACAACAAGGAAAGATGACCTGTTCTGCCATGACGTAGAATTCATATAGAAACGTATTCGTAGCGTCCGACCGTCTGGCACGAACGAGCTCTGCACATCCTTGACATGGAGCCTAGAAATATGGGATATGCTACGAGGTAATTATAAAACTAGTGCGTGTGTTAGTAGTCACTTTCCTATTTTATACAGCAAAAGTTTTCTGGAAGAATTGATATGGTTGTGTGTGGTGTTTAAAAAAAAACAGAAATGGTTTCGAGTCAAGCATGTCCGGTTAAAGGTGCTCAATAAAATATCAAACATGCCAAAAGCTTGATTTTGTTTTTGTAAAAATTTACTATTGAGGGGTTTGCAAGGTTCGTGAACTGTTCCTCTTACAATTGATAACCCAAAGACATTGAGCTGAGTGTCTTTGGCCTTCTTTTCTTAGCCTTCTTAGTGTCAGGAGCTGGATGAAAAAGCATACTATTTTTAAAGCTTTTTGGCGTACGTATTATTATAAGCCAGTAGTGAGATGACTGTTCTCCTATAAGCCAATTTGAACGATCTTCCTGTGCCAAAGTAAACGTTTCCCTAAACCTGCACCAATGACGTATCTCCTTCGTTTCTTCGATCTACGATCTCAGTCTCTTTGTTATGTCATTCTGGCATAGAACGATTTATCGGCATGCTGTTTACCTCATCGTGGCGTTTGTGGAAATCATTAGCTGTTGCCGTTCTCTATCTGTTGGGAATTGGACTGCTAATTTGTATGATGTATGTTTCAGATAAATGTTTCTTGTCATTTTGTATATTATGTTTTTAAATAAAAGAGATATTATTATG
Organism: Omphaloscelis lunosa; assembly: GCA_916610215.1. Lineage (NCBI taxonomy): Eukaryota > Metazoa > Arthropoda > Insecta > Lepidoptera > Noctuidae > Omphaloscelis > Omphaloscelis lunosa. The sequence goes on from OU744258.1 coordinate 14,651,634, forward strand.
AACTTTCTGTCTACTGTTGAAGTATTTTGGAACAGGCATTCCAACGGTTTTTTGAAAAGGTAATTTTATTTTTTTAGAAGAAAACGATTTCTATGCTAAACTTATGAAGACTACTCTCTGATTAAGGTGATACAAAAGTGCTTAAATAAAATCACTGTTAGGAATTAGTGAATATTACACCAATTTTATCACACTTTATTCCTGTAAGTAGGTACATCACTATCGATCAACACTGATTCATACAGGACAAATTTGGAGAGGCAACATATTTATCTGATGATTCTACAGAATAAAGGGCAAGTACTGTTACTACGCTACGATGTTCGTAATTTTAATATATGTATATGTTAAATATGAGGAAAGAAATAAAGGAAACCATCAAAGAAACCTCTTCAAAATCAAATACACAAACAACCGTTGAAAATGAATGCAATGCACTAAACACACAATCAAAAGCTATCTAATAACCGCGTTATTTACGCAAAGGGTTGTAAGGTAGGATGCAATCGTGCGGCCGAACAACGCGCCATAAACGCGTACGCTGCGTTTTACGAGCGTTTTCCCTTTCGCGCCATTTGCAATAAATCAGAGACGCCACCGAGTGGGCGATGTTGGTGCGCCCGGCGCGTCAATCCGAATCATGGTCATACGGTGTTGGAGGAGACGAGCGGTTTTGTGTCTTAATATTTTGCACTTTTTTATTAATGGTGTAATAACTTACCTGTCTTTGGAGGAGTAGGTTCCATTTCAACTCAAGGTTTATGTGCGAAGTTATCGCCATTCTTCTGATTCTATACGGCGGAACCGATCTCGGCTAATAGCGGGGTAATTGCTTAACACATATAAAATGGAAATTGATGTCAATGCCTTTCATTTTGCCAGTTCAGCCACGTTTATTGCGTTATGGTTGAGCAGGTGAATTTTTCAAACTTAAGGAGCAATGGATTAAGATTTTTTTTTAAACCCTCGGATTGTGATTGAAAATGTCTTACGCAAATAGATAAAACACTAGTTGAAGCTCTCTTGAAAACTTGTTCTCCCTTGTTAGTGTTCCGTACCCGAAGGGTATCAAACGGAACCCTAGTACTAAGCCTCCGTTATCAGTCCGGCTATCTGTATCTCATGACCTCGTAATAGGTAGACAGTTGAAATTTTCAAAGATTATGTATTTTATTGCCGCTATAACAAAAAATAATAAAAATCAAATAAAGTAAAAAAATTAAAGGTGAAAAAGAAACATGTATTTTTCGGCGTTTTTTGGTCAATATTGTGCGGTGGAACGGAATCCTTCGTATGCGAGTTTGACTTGCGCTTGGCCGATTTTTTTTATAAACTTTTTATGAAGACCTGTAGAAATTATTTTGTTTCTTAAAAATTATAAATAATTTATCTATATTAAAAATCTTGAAACCCATGGGATTTTTTTATTAAAAGCTTTCTTAAAATACATAATTTATGATAATAATTTTATTAAAACCTTTACACTGTTCACTTACCTTAGGAACAATATTGGCCATGTCCAAAGCGTTCCAAACGCAACCGCAGCGTCCTACCCGAGCGTCTGCTAAGTCCGTGTAACGGGACAAATTTCACTCCGGCGCCGTCGCCGCTCGTACGATTCCCCATTTTACTGTCAATACTTGTAAACGTCTCAATTTAGCCCAGCTCAATTGGCGCTAGTCAATATGTTATAGGCTGGGCTCGCAGTTCACATGGCTCTTCATGTAAACTTTATTTAAAAACTATAAACTTTGTTGCCTATTTGAGCATGTGAGGAATTTACTGTTTTCTCGAAGACTCACATTGTAGGTTCTGTTTTGAAGATACTGATGGTGAATGATGATTTCTGGTTCAGGTTCAGCTATAATTTCTTGCAGTTCTTCTTTGGTGTGAACTCAGAAGTCAGAATTTCAGGAAGCTAAAAGACGTAATGCATGTGGTAAGAAGGTTTTATACAATTTGTAAAAAAACCCTGTCCAATCCCAAAGGGGCACAGAGGTAATGCAATAATATTACCAAAAAGATTATTATTTTTTATTATTGAAAAAAAAAAGTTATTGCTATTTAAAATTCAAATTTTTAGTACCAAAATTAACCCAAAATCCATTAAAAAAATAGTTTTTTTTTTTTTTTTTAACAGGCGTCATAATTTAAGACTTCTACACTAAACGACGGCCGCTCGCGCCCCATGTATAACCCAAAAAATATCGAAATGAAAAAAAAAATTGAAAATAATTGGCGATTTTTATTTTCTTTTTTCCTTGAAATTACCACATAACATAGACACTCAGTATGATACCTAACAACACCCTCACGGATCGGACAGGGTTTTTTTACATGTTGTATAGGTCTAGTTAACCCTAGAAATAAACCAGGTAAAACAAAGGTGGAATGAGTCAAGATTATAGCATAACATCATAACATCACGCCTTGTTTCCCCGAAGGGTTGGGCAGAGGTGTCCCTGTAGCAGGCACACCCACATTTCGCCAGTTATGTTTAAGTCCCATGTAATAGGGGGCGAGCCTATTGCCATCAACCGGGCACAAATCCAGACTCCGAGCTGCTACTGAGAAATTTCAGATAGAAAAACCCAATAACATTTTGCTCGACCCGGGAATCGAACCCAGGACCTTATACTTAGCAGTAGCGCTTGCGACCACTAGACCAACGAGGCAGTCGAATAAACCTAATGTATGACAAAAATAATTAGGTACCGAGTTATTATTAAAGTGTCCAAGAGCAATAGTAAATCACATCTTACCTGAACCGCTTACTTCTACAGAAACAGTGAAAATTTCTAACAATGCGTACCAAAAGTAACCAAATAAAATGGACAATAGTCGTAAATTAGTGTTCCTCAGGCCAATTTGCAGCGTAAAGGGTTCCGTACACACCATAACAGGTTATCAAAGAGTCGTATGTTTTCATTAGGATGTTATGCGTGCACCTCCAAGGCACTTTCTGCAGGATTCTAACAAGATTGCAGGGAAATATTGTGGGGTAATATTAAATTGTTTTGCATTTTGGTAAAATGTATTTGACATAAAGGTTATTTTCTTTTCCAGTTGGATATTTTGAGTCACTTTAATGAATCGGCCAATAGCATTCTCATTGCATTCTAATCTGCCAGAATCTGTAATTTTTTTCTGTCAGTATTTATTTTATGTTATCGATTTTTTCGGTTTTCGGGACTTGACCACCTCAATCTTTTGTACAATAAAAGACAAAATACAATAAAAGAGGAGAAAATCTGGGATCTGGGATCTTTATGTTTCAAAATAACAAATTAATTCCGCTATAGATTTTTAATATTTTATCTCCGTAATTGGAGTGCCAAAACCAATAACCAGCACAACTTATGTTATCGTCCACTCAACACTTTAGTTACCAATTTCCAGGTAATGTTGTACTTCCATAAAACAATATCTTTCGATCGCTTATTAATTAAGACGGATGGCCGGACAGACTAGCGCAGGATTACTACGGACTTATCACGTTAGTACGGACTTATCACATGGTGCCCGAGTTATCACCTTTATTGAATTAGTTTTGTTGTTGACCTATGTTGTTGGCTTTGGTTAATATGTTGATAAAGGACCTAATTGTCATTAATACTAAAGATATTAGGGCTTATTTTCCCCAAAGCAGATTGATTTTGCCTTATTTCGGCTATAGGTGAGGAACTAATACAAGAATACGAGAACGGTAGGCATTTAACAAATTGCCAGTTTTATTTTAATGCAGCATGGAGGACATGGATAGTCTTCCCTCTCTAAAGGCTCCCACAGACAGGCACATCGTGACTCTGGTGGAACAATTTCTCTGAAAACTTTACGGAAATAATATTTTACCGATGTCACGTCGCGACTGTCTGCGGAGCTTTAACTAAAATATTTGTTATGAAATGCAATAATTAATATCGTAACACCGAATATTTAGTTTTAGATGTAAAAAAAGTATTTGGAAACTTTCCAAATGCCTTTTTTACACTTAAAACGGTTGCAACATCAAATTCAGTTTCATTTTTCTAGTTGGCTAGCTAGCCACATTTCTTATTTCCATACAGTAATATTGCCAAATTCACTTCACTTTCAGAATAAACGCTCATAAATGTTGTTATACAATAATTGTAGGTTATTCCCTATTAGAAAATACCAGCACTAGACCTGACCATTATCTCATAGGCTCTCATTTCCATTTAATCACAATACAAATCAAGACACATACACAACAACAACAACAATACTTATATTAAAACAATTGACCACAACATTCACACACGCTACACCATCCTTCAATAAATCTATAAAGGAGCCCACCCACTAATAACATGAGCACATGATAAAGAGACTTATACATCAACGTGGAACAATCCGTACCTGATGATATACGAGGCGTTAACAGTAACTATAACGCCCAAGGGTTCGTAAGCTTGTGAGCAAGGGTTTATGCACGTATGCCATTTTCTATTAGTTGGTGAAATTAAGAAAGTAGGTGTATTGTAGTTATCGTTGGTTTTCTTGATATTGTGCGTTGTTGACTAAAACAAACTATTATAAAAGAGTAACGGTGGAGTTTCTTGCCCATTCTTCTCCATACGAAAACTACCTTTTGGAAAGGGCGACTAGAATCAATTATTTTATTTTGTAAATTTTGACGTTCAAAAGTGCCATACACAGGCCTATTTGAAATAAATGATTTGACTTTGACTTTAAAAACGGTGAAGAAAAACATCGTGAGGAAACCAGCATGTCCTAGAACCAAGAAATTTGAAGACATCTACCAACCCGCACTAGGTCCGCGTGGTAGATTGCAGCCAACTCCCTCTCGAAGAGAGGAGGCCTTTTTTTTTTTTTGACTTTGGGAAATCATCAAATAACTTATCCCGCTCTGGGCGGAGCGGGAGGGCGTGTCAGACTCTTGCTGACTAAAACCCACCCGTGTTCCTTCGGTTGCCCTGTTGCCGGGGGCCACGATCTCCCTTTCGGTTTTCTTCGCAACCCCGGCAGGAAGAGAGGAGGCCTGTGTCCCAGCAGTAGGAACATTATAAACGGTGCTGAATATGACATGACTTATTTTTGACACACTTGTAGACTATGTTACATAAAGCTATGGAGAAACCTGAAAACATAAAAGAGAAATTATAAGGCCTAGGTAAGGTCCTATAGTGATAGAAAGGTACTTATGCATCAGAATGTTGACCATCTTACAAATACCGATGGTTGCAATGAGGAAACCTAAAAATATGAAAAGAAAATATTATGGTTACGGTCGCAATGACAAGGCACAAGGCTATTTATTTAAGTATCAGAATGTGGGTTTTCACCATAATTGCTTTCGGATGCTAAAAATGCCTTTTCCCAACTATGTTGGGGTCGGGTTCCAGTCTAACCGGATGCAGCTGAATACCAGTATTTTACATGGAGCGACTGCCTATCTGACCGCCACAACGCACTAACTGGGTAATACGATACCCCTGGTACTGGTTGTCAGACTTTCAGGCTTCTGACGACCCGTAACTACAGTCAAAGATCCATGAATGACAGCCGGAACCAACGGTTTAACGTGCTTTATAATAATATAATATAAATCTTTATTTTCAGACCAGAGATACATAAAATAGGTAATACCAGTAAAATAAGTTAGTACTTACTAACTAAAACACGTTCAAACTTATTATTTTACATATCTGAATGACGATTTGTGTTTTGTCTCGGTATGTAAAGATGGTCACCCATCCACGGACTAACCCCGGCAAGCGTAGTTTAACCCAGTGGTTCCTAAACTTTTAAGGATTCGGAACACTCGACAAATCCCTTTCATTTTATTGAAACCTTGTGGAATAAACTTGTAGTACCATAAATTGACGCTAAACTAATCCTTTACGAGATGTTTCACAGCATTTTTTTTTTGCTCTTGTTATATCTACGGACTTTCCACACGATATTTCTAATAACCAAATGTAGTTAATCCCGAAGAAAATTCTTCAATAGGATTTTTTTCACAGAAAATTTATTTTTTCCTATATAATTAATATTTTTCACTGTTTGAATTAATAAGCTTTTGCCCGCGACTTTGTTCGCGTGGAAGTCGTCATACACTACCACATCTTCCACCCGCGCTATTACTTCGTTTTCGCTTAGCGTTCCATTTGTTTTTATATTTTTTTCATTTTGCTCGACTCCTTAGGGCCATGGCATGTAAAATAGCCTTCTTCAAGAATCGGGCTATCAAATGCAAAAGTAAATTCTCACATCCGAAAAGTAATTCCAGAGATTTACGCGTTCAAAACAACAAACAAACCAATCAAATAAACAAACTCTTCAGCATTGTTATATTTGTATTGATTATTTTAAATTTAGGATTCGCGGAACCCTTGTGAATTTTCTAGGGAACCCTTGGGTTCCGCGGAACCCACTTTACAAATCGCTAGTTTAACCAGTTGGATCGACCCGTTCCGGATGCCATAATCACTTAATATTACGGTTAAAAAAACCTTCTGGTGTCCTGGATTTTGGTCCGGGTAACACCGAGGTATCAAGCTGGTGCTTTCTACTCAGTCATTAAACGCCGATTTGGAAATTTATTACGTTATTTATTAAACCAAAGTAAAAGAAATTAAAGATATTTTTCAACTTGGGAAATAATGTTGTTTGTAATCCCGAACTATTATTCTACTGCCCAATTTATTAAAAAGACGCTTAACAGAGTTGCGTGTCTGGATGTAATGATATTGATAGGCCGGACGACGGACAGCGTCGCACAACAATTGCTGCCAATAGGGTAATTGGCGACCGACCGCGCGCCAATGGTCGCACCATTATGATTGTACACTGTAGGCCGAGTTTATTTGGCGACTCGTTATTTCATATTTTTTTTAAACAGTAATTTCAGTTCGTGTGGAAAAGGGAAAGTGAGGCATTTGCCCAGTATTACGGGCTAAATAGATAGATATAATTTCGTCCAATGGTGCTGTGATAGGCTAGGATAAAGTATGTAGAGACAATATATCTTGTAAAAAAAAACTGCTAATAAACACTTTATCATTTCATTTTCATTGAATTGGCATGAATATTTTGGTCTAATTAGAATTTTGATGTTAAGGGAAATCAGTTGGCACTAATTAGAAACTAGTTAGTAGTGGTTAGTATCATTCTTATGTGATGTTTACTCTTATCTAAATTGGTTTTCCTCTTGATTTTCAGTTGCGTGTTTTTGTTTTTGTTTTCTGTACCTGAAAATCATATAGCTCAATTAAAGTTGTAAATCAGGTTTGAAATATAACTAGAAAAGGAATTAAGTAGGTAAATACCCCTTATTCTTAAAACCAGCCATTATTTTTGCAATAAACCGAAGCAACAAAAATGTAAAATGACCTTACATAGTTAATATTTCTGTCCCGCAGTGTAACATGGACGCAGCACGCGGTGTTATCAGGATGTCCCGTCGGCGTATCGAGTGACGACAACCTGTAATCGTGTCATGCGCATCGCGCTCATGCGCCGATACCGTACCGTGCTGTGGTGATGTTTGTGGCTAGATGTGTACTTGTAAGTTTCCTTAGAACTTTTCAAGGCATAGGTAAGTATGATGCCACGGTTTCTTGCGCCCGCCATGATTCATTGTTGAAGTCCTTCATTGAATGTCCTTTTTTTCAGTTTATTTATCTAGGATAGATCTGGAAAATAAAAGAGAATCTATAGAGTTATCGTATTTATTAAAGTTGAGAATACCGCAGGTTGTCATGAGCTTGCGGTATTTTAGAGAATTTGGGCACTGGAAAAAACCCATAGTTTTTTCTTTTAATGGAAACTTTATATAAATTTAGATATTAGAAATACACTTACATATACATTACACTCGTATATTGATTTCGTTGTAGTTTTACAAAAAAATAGTTTCTTACTTATTTAGAAGAAAAAAAAAAACGAGAAAAATGCACATCAATAATAGTAATCCTAAACTAATATTATTAAGAGAAAAGATTTGATTTTCTGTATGTTTGTATGTTACGCTTTCACACTAAAACGGCTGAACGGATTTAGATGAAATGTGGCACATGAGTAGACCATAATCTGGATTAGGACATAGAATACTTTTTATCCCGATATTCCCACGGGATCGAGACTTATGAGGGTGAAACCGCGGGGCGCAGCTAGTTACAAATAATTTGAAGACATATACAGACAAGGCTTACCATCCACGATACTTGGAAAGCCAGAAGTGTCTTTCGACATGGAACTTTGCACTAACCTTACCTATTTCAACCTTCATTACATTATATCCATACGATCAGCATGGATATCGGTCAAGGCGTCCATCGATGGATATAATGAGTTAATACCATCCCACGCCCCTTATTGTTCTTAGTCCGTTCGTCCGCCGCACGCATCTACATTTTAATATATGAATATATCATACACACTTCTAAATTACACTCCCCTAACCCCTTGCCAAGGGAATTAAAGCTTAATTGCAAGGATTATAAGGTTTGTAGGGGTGGCGGTTGATGGTACATTAAGGTAGTTGAAATGTACAAATGGGCTCATTGTCAGACCAACGAATTTGCATGAAGTATGAAAGTTAAGGCGTTATAAAGACGTAATAGATGATTTGTAAAATGTACCTAATGAATTAGTCATATTGTCTTAGGGTTTAATGTAAGCAAATTATGTGTGGACGTCGTGGAGTTATTAGTGTTGTACATTACATATATGGATAATATGACTATCAAAGTAATAATAATTGCGTGATTCTAATGGACATGACAAAAAGGGAGTCAGTCATGGTGTGTTTCAAGAATATGAAACACATAGGCAATAAGGAAGAATAGGCACAAAATAATCATGATTTCTAAAAATCCTCCGAGTTTTAATAGTCATTTCTAACAAGACGAAAATTTCTTCTTTAGGCGCTGAACAGATGATGGATAATTTATCCGTAGACAATTTGGAATCGTATGGAAATCCGGCATTTTGTTCTACGTGCGCATTAGATTTCCATACGATTCGAAATTGTCCGCGGACAAACTGTCCATCATCTGCTCAGCGGCTAAAAGTCAAAACAACAGTGAATTGAACCTCTATTTTTTTATGGTTATATTGCATACAGCAAACACATTTGTTGTAATTTTTAAAACCTATTAGTAAAATGCACATATCAGTGCAATGCATACACAAAGACAGGCGAAAACCAACACCCATCCTTGAATAAAATTAAGAAACAAACGCCGCTCTGGTTCTGGTTGCCTTCCAACAAGAAAGCTTCACATGCAACAAGATATATTTACAGACCCACTAATAAACTTCCAATTAGGTTCGTCTATCTGCAATAGTCCATTCATTATAACAAAGAAGCATTGATGTTGCAAATAAATAAGTTCTGTCGGTCCGTCCGCCCACGAGGGGTTTTGCAACGCATCTATTAAATTTTGATAGATCCTAGTATGAGTCACAGATGCGCTTGCACAGACTGATTTGATTATACACGCTTACTTATGTATTGTTTGGATTTGCATTTAAATAGGTTTAATTGTTAATCAATCATGGTTGGTGAATGGTGAATATTGAATACCTGTATTTGAGTGGTTCGTTTAGCTGGGAAAAGTACGAGGATTAGTCAGTTCATTTATTTATATTTAAAATGGTGTAAAATATAGCCTGAGAAGGTTGGTCATGGAAAAGATAGAACTAGATTTTTCAATCACAGGCAATAATTTTTTTTTTAATCGTGTAATTATTGCTGTTTTATTTTATAAATACAGGCTTATTTTATTTATTTTAGTAAGTATTATGTTAGAAGGCCTATTTGTCAGTTCACATTGTATTTTTTTTATCTCAAATATTCTTTAAAATCGAACATTATGTTGGCAACCTTCTTCGAGATAAATCGAAATTACTGTACTGGTCAAAAACAAGCGAGTAGGCGGCCGGGAATGTTACTATGAAAATCCCTATCTGTCGTGTTTAGCGGCCAAATAAATTAATATGAAAACTCATAACTGTCGTGTTATTTAAAAATGGAACTAACTTTTTACTTCAACCCATGGTAACCAAAGAGGTAACTTATCAAATATTTTATTTAAATTTCGAACTGGCTTAGCAAATAGAGCTGTTTACCTAAAATAACTTGAAATTTTATAACAGACTAATAGGTAAAAACATAAAAATTAAATATAAACTTTGTGCCCGTACACAGACACCTAGTAAAGAAAAAACAAATGATCATATTTCTGCGTGACTTAGTTTGAATTTCTGCGCATTGTTTGAGAAAATTACCTATAGAAGACTTGGCCGCAACCAAGCATTGATGGACTCACGTACTCGTATGTGTGCTTCGGTTTCGCCTCGGCCTACATTTTCACGATCGTCCATCGATGCCCTAATTAATAGCTGGCCGCAACAGTAATGCACTGTTGTTCAAATTAAGTCTATTTGATAAGTAGTTTAAAACTGTTGCCTACCTAAAATATGCACTTTTGTTTCACATTTATTTCAATATACACAAAACTAACAATAAATAATTCCCAACATAATTTCAATGATGATCATCAATTATACAAACAACTCAACGTTTAATACATCTGTCAACAACTTGATAAATTACACAAAAAAACACAAATAACGGTACTCGATCAATTCAATAAAGCACATAAAAAGTGGACAACACATCTGCGTGCGCGCATTGCGTTCGATATTCAAAAACTTCTCTTTTTTTGACAACAAAGGTAACTTGACTACCGCGAGATCGTATGACAAAGATTTTCTATTCAGCCTAGTATGGAGCTTCTATAAAAATATAGGTATTAAAATACTGTATTGTCCATTACGAAAAAAAAAAGGTCTAAACTAACTTTATTAAATGCAAGTAAAAAATGCTAGAATCATTTAGAACTAGTTCAATAACCAACATCAACTACAGTGGTAGTTGTCTATGGTAGACAGACCAGTTTTGTCTAATGTCAAAACAATTTTTGAAGTGAAACTTCTTTAGGCGCTTCAGGCATTTTTGAGATGGGACTAAACCACTGATTTCGCAACACTGTGATGACACCAGCTTTTGACCATTAAGAAGACATCAACGCGTTGAATACCGCGGTGCGTGGAGTAAAAGACATCAACGTGTTCACTATTGCGGTGCCAATTTTTTTTCAAGTTTTCCTTTCTGTCAGCACTCCCGGAGTGACACTGTTTTTTTTTTTTCAGTAGTTTTTGATAACTTTTTTAAATATGGGACAGTTTTTTTGTGAGTGTGCTCACCATCATTGTTTTTGTAGTTTGATAGTCTCTCTAAACATCTAATTGCGTAACATACTTTCAATCACAATCCGAGTGTTTTGAAGGATATTGAATTAAAAAGAAAGAAAGAAAAATAAGTTATTTTTCACAGAAACACGTGCATAAACAAAGATAATTACTCGAGTAGAACAATAAAATAAAACATACCTGATTTCAATATAATCACGAGCATAAAACAAAAAAAGTCGGCAGCTGCTGGCACGTCATGACTGTGACAAGAAGGCTTCCACTTAGCATGATGCTGTGCTATGGGGGGGCCCACAGCACAGCGCTGATTTTCAGTGGTCACCCGAAAAAAACGTACGGAAACGAAGTCAGGTTTAATGAATTATAGATAAATAGATAAAAAATAAAAAGTACTTAGAATATAAAACTACTTTACAAAAAATTAGGTATATGAATAAATATGATTAAATAACATAAAAAATATCCGCAGGCATCACCGTGCGTGCATTAAAAAATGTACCCTCATTGCTATTCCATTGCTTCATAGATTAGAAAAATTCGTCAGCACAACAATGTAAATAACGCAATGAACGTGGCGTGGAAACCGTCAAAATGCAACCCATTGCGATCAATTGTCATTATGCACAGCTATGAATATTTACATAAAACAAACATACATAACATCACGCCTTTATTTCCCGAAGGGTTAGGCAGAAGTGTGCCTATAGTACGTATACACCCACATTTCGCCAGTTATGTTTAAGTCCCATGTAATAGGGCGCGAGCAAGCCTATTGCCATCAACCATGCTATGCTACTGAGAAATTCCAGATGGAAAAACCCAATAACACCTTGCCCGACTTGGGAATCGAACCCAGGACCTCATACTCAGCAGTAGTGCTTTGCGACCACTAGACCAAAGAGGCAGTCATAAAACAAACACTGGACCACAAAACCAAATGTAAGTAAGAAGCATCAATATCTTAGATATAGCTAATCCCAATATAGAATGCATGCAATTAGGTATCTAATGATAGCAAAATTAAGTCATCTAAATAATGAGAAACACCTAATAATGTAGTGTGGGTCTCCACAAGGTAATTTGATTAATTTCTTTAGTTACTAACTATAAAAGGAAGCTGAAGGATGATAATAGTGAAGGCCTAGTGACAGATGCAATTACCTTTAGACTAGTGAAGACTGATATTACTTAATTGAATGCTAAGAGTGGTATTGGTAGAAATACAGTACATTTGTAAAGACGAGCTTTAGTTTTAAGGTGCTGATAAATATGAGCATTCACTTGTAACAGAACATCGCGCATTCGCCGTTTTTAAATATGGTGAGTTGAACAACGAACAGAGCCAAGTATAGAGCTAAACATAGTTACTTACGAACATTTTCGCGATCATTCTAGCGACTGCTCGTAAAGGGGTGCGGGAGGCATAGAGGGACGGCGGCGGAACAATGACAGAATGGCTCGACTCGGCAAAAAGCTTGAAGCAAATTTACTGTCCTTTCGCTAGAATGCTCGCTAAAACGCTCCAGTTTATTTTTCTGTAATGTAACATTCACTAGAATGCTCATTACAAGTGAATGCTCAAGATTATCAGCTTTAGAAGAAAGTCCGGGTCTTGTTTTAATACTGACGTTTTTATTTATCAAAAAGCTCTTAAAATTCAAAAAGAGTTTTTTTTTAAGTAACTGCCTCGCTTGGTAGTAGTAGTTGCCAGTACTACTGCCGAGTCCTGGGTTAGATTCCCGGGTTGCACAGTGACATTGGGTTTTTCGTCTGGAATTTCTCAGTAGCAGCCCGGTGTCTGAATATGTGCCGGGTTGATGGCAATAAGCTCGCCCCCTATTACATGGGACTTAAATATAATTGGTGAATGTGGGTGTTCTATAGGTATACCTCTACCCTTCGAGGAATACAGACGTCATCAGTGTAGTTAAGTTCTATCTTGGATAGTCAGGCAATACCTAGTTAGGTATTAAACAGTTTCATGTGCAAAGAAAAAACCATAGTTGAATTGTAGCCTAGCAGAAGCAAAGTTGTTAAAACGTTTCGTTGACTATAATATGTTTATAACCTTTCAGTTGATTATTGTGCAATTCAAAATTCAAAATATTTTATTTCACATAAACCTACTCATGAAACGTCAGAAGCTAGGTGCACGGTTCCAATTGGTCGTGTCCTATGGAGAAGGGCCGGCAAGAAACTCTACGGTTACTCTTTTTTAAATAATTGGCTTTTACAATATTTTCAAATAACCGTGTTAATAGGTGTGGGAGGACAATGTAGGTCTTTCAACAAGTAACAGGTACTTAACAAAATAGAAAATGGTCAACAAATCTACAGTCCACTAAGCTTACAGCGTTCTCACATTTACAGAATAGAAAAGAATCTATACCAAAGATTAAACACAATTACATGACTGCTATTACAACTGTAATTAATCTGAATAATTATCATGTCCACAAAAGTCACTAACAAAGAGTTGAAATTAAATTGTAGGTATATAATGTCAAATACCTGGGCGACCGAGCTCTGCTCTGGTGAAAATAAAGAATGCTCATTTAAGGATCGTACAGACCGGCGCGATATCGCGACTCGGGTCGCGCTGCCTGTCGCGCCCGCGATATCGCGCTGGTCTGTAAGAGCCTTTAATAGTATAGGTTAGTACCTACTAATTCCACACTGCCATGACAGTAGGTACTTACCAATTCCATGCTGCTATAATTATTATTCTAATATCATTATTCATTATCTAGTTCTAAACTTTGGGCGACCGAGTCTGGTCGGGTGAAAATACGGAGAAAGCAAATTTTTCCAGATATGAGACCTAGCTAGATCGATTTTTCGCCCCCGTAAACCCCTATATTGCATCTTTCATCGAAATCGTTAAAGCCGATTTCGAGAACGTGAGAAGAAATCTATATAAAAATACAAACAAATTTATTATATATAGGTACAAATATTGCTCGTTCAATAATATAGGATAATAGGATGATTATGTGAACAACAAATGTAAAAAAAAAATATGGTAATTTGGGAGCAATGTTAATTATCACTGCAATTTAAAAACCAAATTGAACCTGGCTGGACACATTCAACTCCAACCTTGAATTTCGAACTTACGTTTTCAACATCATCCATTTTCATAGAATCTACCATGTAAGTATTTCCTGTTAGCAATTTCCTTAACTCTTGGCGTCCATGTACGAATGCGGGTTTAACGAGAATTGATCAGCGGTGAGGTAAATCTAAGTGACCTCTGGCTAACCGTAAATGTTATCAGCATGTTGTCCTTATACTGTGTGCATACAAATGTACTTCACCCGCATACAACGTACGTATGTAGAGAGAATGCGTTACCCGTTTACTATAAAAGTTAGTGCGTCATATACCTACTGAATGAAGTAACCAAAAACTATATGTCAAAGCTGTGAACTCGTCGAAAAAATAGCGTCCAACTGTTGGCCGCTAAATGCACGCATACTAGAAAAGCGCAAATCTTTTGAAAATTGGGGATACAAATTCATTGGTCATGTAACCTAATTCCAGTCCATGATTACTGATCATGGACTGGAATTAGGTTACTTGGCTTTTTGGCCCCCCCGTCCGGGCTATGTCTGGCTTTCTCATTTGTCCGGAATTTTCGATTTTAGGGGATTTTCTTTAAAAAAGATAAATTATTAATAAGAAGAAGAAAACATAAGATTGAAAGTTAAATATCCGGACTTTTTTGCAAATGTCAGGCGTTTTGTCAGGACTTTTTAAATATCTAGATGGTAACCCTAACTAGAATTGAAGATCTTTTAAGTTCTGTGACAAAAGAAGGTTGGAAGTTTGTTAGAAGGGTAGAAGGTTGCGTTCTTGACATGTTCTGCTGTCGCCTGAGGCCTTAGACCATTTATCCTTTTCATATTTTTTTATATTCTTAACATTTCAGAAAGGGTTGAACATGCAAAACTGAACATCTTGCAAACGACGACGGACACAAAAGGAATTGAATTTTTATCTAATCCTGCAAATCAATACAGTATTTAGATACTTATAGATCAACAATACAATCCTAAAATACTAATAATAAAAAATGCAGATGCAAACCCGTGAGAACTCTGACCAGGAATCAATTTGCGTTACTGTAACTATGCATATTATTTTATATACTGTCCTCGTCTTAAAAAAAATCACACACGTTACTGTGGGGCACAGTTTTTGTGTTTCACCCCTCATTTTTTTACTTATTCAAATCGCAAGTAACTCTACCCTCAAGTTTTTTAACCCAAACAATGGCTTCTTTTCTTTGGCCGAGTAATTTATTTTTTCTAACGGTCCAAGATGGCCCCGGGTCATAGGTGAGGCTTAGGATAGTTCTCAGGGCCGTTTTTTAAAGTTTCTTTTATCATTTTGCACATCTGCCAAATCTTTGGTAAAAAGACCGTGAGGTTCGCGTGGGAAATTGATATTTGGCGCATCTGTAGTTTTTTAGTTTGTCTATTGATCTGATATTAATTTGAGTGTGCTTATTTGTTATTGGGTATTTTGCAACGGGATGCAGAGATTTTGTAAATGTTTGATTAGTTCCTAATGTTTTTAAATGCTTTCGAAACGTCGCCCGAAAGTTCGAAGTCATAAAGTTATGACTTTGGCATTTTGTTATGACATTGTAACCAGTACTGTAAATACAAACCGCGGAAAATCCTAACGTTATGGCATTAGCGGGCAATCAGTGAGCTCGCGTCCGCGCCCCCCGCCACCCGCGACCCGACTAAAACAAAAACGCATTGTCCCATGACGTCACGGCGATAACTCATTTACGACTACCCGCATGTCGGCGAAAGAGGACAATATGAGGACAATCGATAATGCTAAACGCGAACACGTGTGCCGCGGACTGTGAGCGATCCTATTGTTTTTGTTTTACAAACGCGGTGAACTTTAGAACGGTGCTTAGCGATTGATTTTATTTTTTGTTTCATAGTGTTGGTATGGTTTTCAGTGCATCGGCACACCGAGCCCTGCATTCCTTTTTTATATTCTATGGATCGCATGGTTTTATCATCACTTTACCCACAACAAAGAAAGACGTAGTTGTAAACATAGAACACCAAATAAATAATTTAAGAAGTCCACTAAAACTTTTAGATTAGGATGACAGATACGTACAGCTAAACTTTTGGTAAGTTTTTTTAGGAGTAAATCATTCTCCTCCATTCATTTATCCAGTAAAACTTGCTCAAGGGCAGACAGCTGACAATAGCTAGAGGCTAGAATTTTATACCAACAAAAATGTTTGATTGGGTTCATCATAAAAAAAGTCTCTTCCTCGACCAACAATGGACCAGGCCAAGCGTTACACATGTCTACAGAATAGCCATGAACTATCCCAAAGGATTAACCATACGTTTTCTCAACAATGACTACTGCAGATTTTTTATATATTTTTTTGTTGGCAACACCTGGTCGCTGATTTTTTTAGCCTTGTCATCTCCCGGAGATAAAGTCAGCGGATCGCAGATAAAAAATGGACTGAACGAAAGGAGTTGGTATATGGACGGGGTGTTTTCCAAAGGGTGCGATTTTTAAATTGAATTTGATAAGTCTTTGAAAAGGTCCGAACGAAAATGGGTTTGATTTGTGGGGTTAAAGATAAGATAGTCGTATTGTTATGAATTGAAACTGACTGTGGGGTTCGATTTAGGTATTATGGATTATTATTTAAGTTTTTAACTTCACAGTGGAGATTTAATAAGGGTTGTTTGGCTGCAATTTTCAGAACTGTTCACTTTTATTTTTGACAATACAGATTTTTTAATTAAAAATTATCACTTCTTCTTTTTTATAGTTCCGACCTAGTTAGTTCTAGAAAATTCAAAATGGCCACCCAGAAAAGCAACGGAATTCCATTTTTGAAACTATACACCTATATCCAATCCCGAATGACTGTCACAAAACTTTAATCGTCGTGCGAATTCAAGCAGTCATTATAACATTTAAATATTCAATAGTTCGTTACGTCAATGGCGTTGCTAACACTAGCCAAACAACTGACGGTGACCCCTCAACATTATGAACAAAAAAAATCTCACCCCAGGGTTTTTTTTTCAACCCTTTTATGCATATCCTGTGTCATGCGTGCAATATTACTAGTCAAATTTAAATAATTTATGTCTTAGGTCCGTTGGATTTTGCATCTGCCCTTGGCTAAAGTTATGAAAGATTTATAGGCCGTGATCAGGATCATACGGGTGGGTTTAAAAGGCTTGATAGTCATTAGTATTGTTTATAAACATAAAGCATTTTTACAATACACAATAGGTACAATAGGAAAAAACATTGACTGATCAACTGAAGCCAAGAAAATTTAATGAAGGATACAACGTACAAGACAAAAGGCACGCAAAGATTCAATATGGCTTTAAAAAAAATTGCATAGCCTAATAGCATAATCAGCCTATAATGTGGCCAACTGCTGGGACACAGGCCTCCTCTCGGTGAGAGGGAGTGGGCCGTAATCCACCACGCGGGCACAGTGCGGGTTGGTAATGTCACATGTCTTCGATTTTTTTATTCTAGGACATGCCGCTTTCCTCACGATTTTTTCTCTCACCGTTTTGAGACCAGTAGTGATGAAATCATTTACACAAAGTAAATTGCCTGCTGAGTTCGAACCTACGACCTACAACTCGTAAGTCGTGGTCGTTACCACTGAGCCACCACCACTCCAGTCCTAATTAATTAATTGGGCGAGAGGGCAGAGGTCGAAGCACAATGCTATCCTAGAACTTATATACAAATTTATAAATCTAAGACAATCTATTTTTGCCACAGTTAGTAATATGTCACATAGAACACCAAGAACTGTGCATCTATATCAAGAGGATATCAAAGGATGTAAAATATCTAAATACATACGCTGCCTTAAATCGACGAGTGATGACGCTATCATGACACTATTTTTCACACCTCAGTACATAAAGCTAAATGCATATTAAAGAACAATGAAAATATATATTAATATCGGCTAGACAAGTCAATTGACACGTTGAAAGTGAAAGGGATGCGCTCCATTGTTCACTTGATTGTCGTTCGACTAAATATCGTGTCATTCTCAGTGCTGTGACGAAATAGAACGATATCGATAAAGTCGAGAACGCCCTATGTGTTGGTGTGACCAGATTTATGCGGTTTTAGATGAGCCAATGGTCGTTAAAATGGTTGATCTAACAGCTGATAGTGAAAGTTTTAGCTAGGTACTTTGATTAACTTTTGTTTGCAAATCTTTTACAGGAGTAAAGAAGTTTTTATAACATTTATGAAAAAATAAATTACACTGACGAGCAATATAAAAAAAAAACACTTGCGAAGTGCCACAAAAATCTAAATATCTCCTAATCCACATAAGTTAGCTGCATGAAGTAAAGAAATCTTGAAAACAGTTTGATAGGTGTATTTTATGCGCTACTAAATAGGTACACTTGAGTGTTGGTTTTTACTTCAAAAACTATCTTGCGTGGTTTCAGAAATATTTCTTGATAAGTTAGTGGCTTTTTATATTGTTCGTCAATGTATTTATTATGTTAAGGCAGTGGAAAGTAAAATAAACCTTTCGCTATCATGCGTATCTTACCAAATTACCTTTATTTGTTATTTATTGCTATACAGGGTGGCAGGGACATTGACACACAACCTGTTACCATCATAAATCATAAATCATTTATTTATTTGCAAACATGGGTAAGAGATACATAGATATGCATTGATTCTGAACCCCACTGCGTTGAAATTTTTCGTCGGTTAATAAAAATAAAATTAGCTGTTCCATACATTTTGACCGTGTTGGTATTGCACTTTTCTATGAATCTGCTTATTGATTTATTTTACTGATAACTGACAAATAAATGCTACGTTAGGGGTAGAATCATCTGAATTATGAGGCGTCCCTGCTACCCTGTAGATTATCAGTTTGTATGTACTAAAGCCTGGAGGAGGCCTTTGCCCAAAAGGGGTCGATACAAATGTAAAAATGGATAACAATATTATTTTTATTTTATCACTATAATTCATTATTTTATGATCATTTATCAAATATTACTAAATTAATTGTATGTTTTATGAATTATTCATTGTAATTGTTTTGCATGGAATTGAATAAAGTTTTATTAGCTTTTTTTTTACATAAATTCTTTAGTACATATAAAAAAAAGTCTGTAATTTAAAAAAAAACGAACGTCCTATGAATCCTAAATTAAAGTTTTTCTTTACTTATCGACTAAGGCCCACTCCAAATCAGTAAATGCATTTGACACTAAATGTATTTAAAACATAATTCTGACTCTGTTGTTACTGACGATTGACAGAAATCGAACGAGGTTTAAAATTCGTTGCAACTGGCCCTAGTTATGGTGTTTATTATAAAATGATTAAAAAAAAAACTACTTTTTATTTTTAATTTAGAAAAAATAGACGGTTGTGAAAAAAATGCCACAGACTCCACCATCATATTATTAAATGTAATTACAATGTTAAAGCCATAAATCTGCTTTATAATAAAATTAACCGCTTGTCCCAAAGCCCAGTTAGCTTACGATAACAGCCCACAGTTTTTTTCCTATTGTTTTTACACACCCCTTTTAATTTTTTACTTTAACTCTCAGTAGCTCACCCCAGCATGTTTTTCAGACACTTTTTATTTACATTGGCCGTATTTTTGTCATCTAGTTTATATTAAATTACCGTTTTTATAACGTAATGAATATGCGGGACGCTATTACTAAAATTATGCATTTGTAAACTGACGAAAATGAGCTACCATTATCGCTGAGATTTTTTTGATAACGGCTGTACGGGTTTTTAGGCGGGATATAGTTTCATATTTTTTTATTAAAATATTTTTGTATCTTTATTTATTCAATTATATTTTTATTTAACTACTAAGAGAAAATAGGGAAAATATAAATAAAGGTTTTGGATAGAATAATAATGTTGCTTTACTATGAAAATTATTAAAACCGTGTTCAAAGAGCAACTGCACACACCATAAAATATTGACAAAGAAATATGAAAGCGATCGCCAACGTGTTTTTATTATAATTCCAAATTCAAAATTAACAAATCAATGGCAGTCATACGTGAAATCAACAATGACGATCGCGGATGTATCTACCCACAGATCTAATACTTCAAAAAGCTCTGCGTGAGAAAATTTAAAAAACTGGCTCGCACATAAAAAAATGCACTTTACAATTATCAAATACCCTCAAAGATGTCCCTTGTACAATGCGCACACCTTGAATCTGCCGAAGATATAGTCTCTTAAAAAATGTGCATATGTTTTTATAAACACTGTACTCTCAGGATGCGTAAAAAAACCGTGGGGTGCATTTTAGTTTGGTAAGGATGCTGTTCCGCCAGTGAGGGTCAAAGTTTTTGGGGCATTCGAAATATAAAAATGTTGCAGCTGTGACTTACTTAAGCTACTAAGTATATTTTTCAGTTCCAGGATTATTTATGTCATTGGTCTTTTACATATTATATATTTTTTGAATTTAGAATTAATTTTGGTCCTTTTTCATTCTTAAGTGTAAGATCGTTTGCCTTTAACTTACTTTAATCAAAGCGTACCTAATACAGTTAGCATTTTATATATTTACGGGAATGTTGAGCATCAGTGCGCGAGTCCTTTTGATTCGATGGTTTTTGTTAAAATTTCTAGAGACTTGTGTTATGAGTTTTTTAAAGCGGAAGCAAACAGTATCGGGCTTCCTGTCGACTGTTTATTAATTTTAAAGTGGTCCGTTAGTGTAATTAAATTAAAACTTTTTTAAATGGGATCAGATAGAACTAATTTGTATCTCAGAAAGTTAAATTATAAATGATTGATGGATTCATGGACCGACAAAAGAAATTCTGTGATTGGATAACTGTTGCAATTCTGAGACCTTGGGATTAAATTAAAAAAAAAAAAAAACCTACATTGACCTGCTTACAAAAAAGATTGAT
This sequence comes from Omphaloscelis lunosa, assembly GCA_916610215.1. Lineage (NCBI taxonomy): Eukaryota > Metazoa > Arthropoda > Insecta > Lepidoptera > Noctuidae > Omphaloscelis > Omphaloscelis lunosa. The sequence continues at coordinate 14,672,886 of OU744258.1, forward strand.
AAAATAAAATGATGAAATCCTTTGCACTGCAGATTTACATTATTAATTTATCATTGATTAGGTATTATTTTCATCCTTTTTTAATAATTAGTTTGAGTAAAAAAATAAGTATCTACCTCTTTCAGTGTTCTTCGTTAAAATATTCTAAAGAGTAAAAACGAAAGCTTTAATGAGTCCCAGCAGCGACCCAGTTTTTTTAGGATCATGTTAATTTCTCTTGGTCCCAGAATGATAAATCTTTCATATAAATATCCGTCCATAAACTTACTTGTATGTCACCTCACATATTTACACTTACCGTTTCCTGCCCCTTGCTTTTTTAACAACGTTCCCACAACCATCCTTGTGTTTTTTACTGTTTTTTTTTTCATGTAGATTAGAATTAACGGTAAAATTTCTCCCCTAAGGATACTTTAATTTATTTCTTTGGCAACACAACAGGAGATGCGGTTCTTCTTTGTCTGTGAATGTCATGGTGTCAAAAAAGTGCAGGAGATTTGCAGTACTCATTTTTTTACTGTTCCTTCCGGAGATATATCTACTGTTATGTTATTGATTGATACACTTAAGTTTTGATTTTCTATACAATTAAATCTTATTGAAATCACACTGTAAAATGGTCAGACATTGTTCTCTGCTGAATAAGTACCATAACAAGCTCAGTTTAATTCAGCAATCAGTTAACTGTTGATGACAATATTTATTAGTAAAAAAATAACCATCTAAATAGACTAAAATTGTTTTTAGCATTAAAAATGAAATGATATTCATTTTATATGGCGATGCAATTCTTACCGGGTGTTGCAACAGAATACTATATAAAAACTGAATATAGAGAAAAAAAATACCAGTTAAAATAATTAGGAAAGAAATATATGCAACCGAAACGTATAAATAACAATGCAATTATTTTTTGTGACAACCGTATTACGAGACGTTGTTTTTGCAAACAATGAAACAACATAAAAAAGTACGAAAATCAAACCCCAAAGGGTTCTTCAAATTAAAGCGTCATTAGAAATTTTCTAGAAAAAAAAATGCTAACGTGAGAAAATTAAAACTGATTTTTTTACGTAAAAAAACTGGCAACACACAATGTCACGACCGTTGCAAATCATTAGCATACATTTTTTATTGCGTTCGGAATTTAAACCTATTTTTTTTTTATTCGACGGAGAGATTGGCAGCATATAATTATAGTAAAAAAGGTTGCTACCGCCTATTCTATGGGTCTTTTATGTGTCGGTCAGGTAAAGTACGTAAGTGTCGAATACAACAATGTGCTCCGGATTTCCTCTCTTTATTATGAGGACCAACCTTCGCCTCACGTGCAGATTTTGAATAAAAGTCCGTCGATTTTCCATGGGCGTGATTGATTTTCGAGATAGTCTTCAGTTTTTTATCGATAAAATTGATCCACCGGAACTATTGATGGCTATTTATTCCGTCAATTGTACTTTAAATACGATCTCTACAATGATATCACTCTCATGGGAAAAGATCGATGTTTGATTAAAATTATTTTCGAGATAATCACTCACTAAACTCCAGACTAAGATTACAGACAAAAATCTCCAAGCTTTGCTTATGTATTAAAAATTAATTAAGTGATGTAATTAAATAAAAACGACAAAGCGCAATAAAGTCAACAAAAGCATTCATAAATTGCTGAGATTATGCAACGGCACGGCTTAGCGTCCTCTTCCTGGCTTTGGGGCCATAAATTTCATTTAGCTGCAAGGTGGTCTGACAAATTTGCGGTCGCTACGACTACTAACTGGTACTTTTACCTTATTAGACGCATAGATGAAAAAACTTGACCCAACTCTCGAACAATGCTTGCAGTAAGTCAATGGTTTAGAATAGCATTATTGTAGACTGTGGCGTGTTGATTATTGTGGTGGGTGTACACCATAAAAGTGTTTCTTTAACTAATCTGCCGGCCATGAAAAAAGGGACAGCGGGGGACAGTTTTGTGACAAAAAATGTTTGGGACATATTGACGTTTAGTTTGGACATCGATATTTTTTTTTCGAGTCTCCTGGGACTGTTGTAATTGCTGTGTAATTGTTTTCTAACAACAGATAACTTGTTATGTTTTGACAGGAGTGACAATGAAACAGTAGTGGAGCTTTTAATAAGATTTGTGGACTATTGACAGCTGTATCTTTCAGTGTAGCATTGTCTTATTATTTTCGTAAATAGATTTTGTTTCTTGAGTTACTTTTTTGTGGGATTTTTTTAACAGAAACATTAGAGAATTTTTTCAGACTTGTTTATTCTGATTTTGTTTTTATGCTAGGACCATTATTCGGTATTTGGAGACATAATATGTTTTTCGATTATTTCTAAAAGGTTTATCGCATTTTCATTGAAATTATCTTCAGCTAGAGAAATCGTTTGTATGTAGGTTTAAAGCTATTACAGCTCATAGCTATAAAGTTGATCATGGATATTACTCACGGGGAATACAATTGTTTCGCCATCTTAGACACACCTACCTACAAGGATTCTCCGTTTAGCTGCTAGTTATATCTTTGTCGTATGAAGTTGGTAATGGAGTGAGTTTGACCACAGGAAAAGAATGCAAGTTACGTATAAATTTCCTAGATGAGTGACGATTTGAAATAGTAAACATTCAACAGTAATAAAATTGGAATTAAATTTTCAGAATACTAATATAATTCAGAAAATCAATACGAGGCAAATGTGAATTGAAAGAGTCTAGAAACTTTTTGCCAAACTTACACCTTTTTTTTGAGTGGGAAATTATTTAATTAACTTCGCTTGGCCCAGACCGGGAGGGCGTTTCAAACTCTTACTGACTAAAACGTGTTCCTTCAGTTGCCTATATGTTGCCAGGGGCCACGGTATCTCTTTCGGAATTTCCTGCGACCCCGGCAGACATTGGCCTTAGCGGACTCCGTCAGTTGTCCTAAAATCTCTTTGAGGCGCGCGTGGAAAACAACGCGTCGTCGACTCGGGCCTGGTCCTTATCGGACGGCGAGCTACCGATTACTCACCGTCCGCTAGCCCGCGCCTATATACGGTGGCCGGGAATCAACCTGGGGTTCCCGACGCCCAGGGCGTCTCCTGTGGCGGCTAGTGGCATGACGCCAAATTTACCTCTCCCTCACGCATTCCGCTTCCTCCTTAACGAGCATTACTGCTTCGCAAAAGGAGGTGACGGCTTCCCATGCCCTCTCGCTCCATACCATGACCTGGACCAGGGCCGGACGCAAGAGATCACCGCCATCGATCGCCTCCACGAGGAACTTGAAACCTCTTTTTCGTCTCTCTACTCATCCTCCTCCACTACAACATTTTCGTATCTTTACCAGCTCTACCTTATGCCAATTTATACATTGGGTATAAAGTAAAGCCTGAGAGGTCAAGAAAACCTCATGATTGATATGAAATGATCGCAGAAAAAAAAAATCTTTAGCAACCGGTTTTAAGAATCTCCAGGTGGGCACGACTGTCAAGTGTCCATCTCTTCGATATACACCAAAGCCATACCAATTTCTCTACAAAAACGTGACTCTTAAAATTGACCAAATCAAAATACTGTGGTCATTCCCCAATCTACCACCGACTATTAATAAAACAAATACATTTTTCCGTCAATACATTGCGTTACCGCTATCGGCTTGCGGTCGGTTTCTCTTCGTGAGAACACCATCGTGCACCATGGTTGATGGTAATTGGTGTCAAACGACGGATGCTGATTGTGTGGTTCGTCCACTGATGAAGTCCGTGTTGCCGTGTCTGTTTGATTGTTAAGTTGTTTTGAACCAACCGCTGAAGTTTGTGTGTCCGTATGTTGAATGCAAGGCGAGTTTTTTTTTTTGCGTTGTTCAGTTTTTACTTGGCAAATGTGACAGCCGAAGCCAAGTAGAAAGTTGGCTTCGGTAGATGATTTTAGAGGGTTAGGTACCTGGTGAGGAGCTTGTGGCTGAGTAATTACAGCCGCACGGACCATTCCATCAGGTTAAGCTACGCTTGCCGGGTTTGGTCCGTAGATGAGAGACCATCTTTACATATCAAGACCCCTCCGTGCCTCGGAAAGCACGTTAAGTCGTTGGTCTTGGCTGTCATTCGTGAATCTTTGACAGTCGTTACAGCTCGTTAGAAGCCCGAAACTCTGACAACCGACTGGTTGTCAGACTTTAGTAACTGTGTAATACGATACCACTTGGTAAGTATAATTCTACACTCGTGTTTTACAAAATAAATATCTTGTATCTTGTATCTAAGACTTTACCAAGGGGTATCGTATTACCCAGTTACTGGGTTGTGAAGGTCAGATAGATAGCCGCTCCATGTAAAATACTGGTATTCAGCTACATCCAGTTGGACTGGAAGCCGATCCCAACATAGTTGGGAAAAGGCTAGGCAGATTGATTGAGGTACCTACTGGTTTGAAGGTAAAAGGAATAGTAAGCTTATCAACTAACCACCAACCAATTCCTAGCTCCTTATTAACATGGCAATGGAAACGATCGTCAAACTTCCAGCAGTTTGGTCTGCAAAAGGTCGATAATGATGTTAATAATTAGGTATAACGTTATAAAAGGCCATTAATAAACTATCAGCATTTTTGACACTGTCTTCTGAAAAGTCTTCCGCTAATATACTGCGCATCGCACCGGTCTTCACATGCCCAATATTTTCAATATTCATTTATTTTAAATTAATGTTACAAATATGATTAAAATTTCAATACAATATCAAGAAAATCATCACAATCCAAGCAAACCCGCAACAGCAGACTAGCAACTAATAATATTAGTGGTTTTCATAGTATTAGCTATCCGTTAGAGTTTGTTTGCCTTGATTGTATGCGCCCGCGCCGTCGTTCTTGACGAGTGATTGAGGTGAGAGTTGGGAATGTACTGGCTAATATAAACGATATACATAAGGTTTTAAGAGAGTCGAGAATGTATGATATGGGAGCAGTGTGTCAATTTTGCTTATTGTGGGTAGGATGTCAGTGTGAATTGTGGAGGGACAGCATAGACAGTGTCCTTTAGTAAATACTGTTCTGAAGTCAGAAGTTATTGCTATGTTAGAGAAAACATACTCTTTCTCTTTCTTTTGTTTATTACACTTTAAGGGTACCTAATTAAGACGAACCCAAAGACTTACCTCTTACCTCTTCTGATTATTCAATATAGTCTTCTGTGGTGTTCATTCCGTATATTCCAAAATATCCACAGAACAATTTGTCAATGAACGAGCTGCGCTTCGCGGTTTCGCCTGTATAAGTCTCGATCCCCTGAGAATATTGGGATAAAAACATCCTATGTTCTAACCCAGGTCATGTGTTAAATTTAATTCAAATCAGTTTTGCCGTTTTAGCGTGAAAGCGTCACAAACAAACATACAAAAATTAAATCCTTTCTCTGTATTTATAAATAAAATAAATATTATATAATATTAGTTTGGATAAAAATCAACGCATTCTTTCAACTTTATAATAATTATTATAAAGATGTAATAATATGTACGACAAGTCTCACGTTAATTGTGTGTGGTCCAAGGGTGACGTTGTCGACTAATATTTGTTCGAGCGACAGATAATGCTGGAAACTACCACAGGCTGTGCCTTATCATAAGCGAAGCGATTTTGTATCGCTCGAGTCGTAAGTGTAGATTTTTATCAGGTTCGGTACGCGGCTGTTAATATGCAAAATAGATAAATATAATACTCTTTATTATGTAAGTACACCATAAAAATAACAGGCATCAATTTAGAAATTTTATATAGTGTGACACAATGGGCAGTCTTATCGCTAGAAGCGTCAGGTAGTCAATGGTGTACCAAAATCCAGACTTAGAAATAAATTATTTTGTAGAGGAACGGGTTCTCTGTCAGCCAAACCTGTGTAACTCAGTCTCTTTTTAAAACTCCATCTAAGAACTATATTAACACCGGGTACTGCCAACACATTGGGCAGAAAAATATTACTCTGAACAGCTCGGCAATAATATCTGATTACATGATTCATTCATTAATATATGATGGTAAATACATGTGATATATAATTTGTGGAAGGCACAAGTATGTGTAATAAAATATATATAATATTTTAGCGACGCTTGTATCGTCAGATAGTTTTGGTGTTCCCTCGATTTCACATATTTGTGCTGACACTTGTATGTGCCTTCCACAAATTGTCACATATATTTGTCGTCATATATTAATAGATAAATCATGCAATCAGATATTATTGCCTATTATTGCCGAGCTGTTCATACATAGTCATATATTTATGCTCGTGACCATCTTACATCTACATATTTGGCAGAAAAACAACTGCACACCAATGCTAACATCGTGTGGACTGATCAGAAAAATGCAGACCATTTTCTGAACAAAAGGACAAATAATAGGTCAGAATGATTATCAGACGATGATCTCAATCTCACAAAGTTGATTAGAATGACTAAAACTACAAATTTCGTAAATAAGGAAAATATTTTTCAAAAATTACTCAAGGTTCCCCGAAAATATTAACCATCGGTCATCCTTATCACTAGCCGTAAGATAACGTGACATGATATATTGTTATATTGCACAGTAAGATTTCAGGTCAGGCAACAGTCCACTTAAAACCGGATGGGAGCTATTGTAAAATAAAATTAATATCTAGTCGACGAATATCAATCAGTCACTTTTTCTCTCCTAGCTTTATATTTTTAATTGTGAACTAGCTAACCCGATAGACGTTGACAAATTGCAATAGTTCATTTAAAAGTCCCATAGAAATATGGACGTTCAGTTTTCCCGAATTAGAACATTTTTCGGGAAACTGTTCCAATTTTTATTTCCATAAAACCTAATTCGGGCTATAAGGAATATTTTAAAATTTTCATAGCCGAATCGGTTCGGCCGTTCTCCAGTGGTGTGCTTACCAATGAAGAGCATTTATTCAATTATCCAGGTGTGGGTATTTGACTTAACTGAAAACCCCTTAAGGTCATTGTACTCGTCATAATGAAAAACCTTTACTATGAGAAAAACCCTGAAATCGAAAAAAAAGTCAGAAGTTCGATGTTTCTTACATTTTGTCGAGTTATACGAACACAAAAAAATATAGATAGAGCAGTTGATTTTTTTGATAATGAATGACGACCTAAGAGGTTTTCAGTAATTTCTATTATTAGGTACACCTTTGAAATAGTGATATTGCAAAATATTCTGGATATACTCCATAATCTTTTCTTATGAATAATTTTTTTAGGGAGAAAGAAGTTACCTACGCATCGATGTTTTCTGGCTAGGATAGACGGTTTCGTCAGCTTACTTGTTGGTCCTTGGATCATATTCCGAGGACCAAATTTTATCTGCAATGTTATTCGCGAGTCTGAAGACCAACAAAAAACCAATTCCGAGTTCAAACTTCTTCATGAGTATTTCGAATCCCGCTATATTTTCCCACTAAGTCATCACCCAAATCATCACCTCACCCGACACGTTTACAACCCGGCTTTCCATCACCGCAGTGCCCTCGCCCTCGTCGCGGTCACCATATCCTTAACTAAATAACAATGATATCGTTTTAATTACACAGGCCGATGTCACAGATAGCGTGGTTTGCTTTCAAAATCTTACACTGTTTTAATTTTGGGGAGTCATGGTGATGTGTTCGTGATGTGGTTTGGATCGCCACTAGTTTTTATACAGCGTTGGGTTAGTTATTTGATTTGCAGAGAGAGGTCTGCGTTCAGCGGTCGGTGTGGCAACACGCCGTGTTCGAGTTCGCGACAAGTCAATCGTCATCCTGAGGATGCCTCGTTGAGAGGTGAAACACGTGTCGATTTCTTTCAGGGTTTTTTATGGCTCTTTAGAAATAGCTAAGCGGAAAAGTTACTAAATATATCCACGTCTATTGTATTTTTTTTCAGCGTTGGATTTTTAGGCTGTGTCTTCTGTTAGACTGTGCTTGTGTTTGTAATTGGTAACTATAATTGATAGTTGATGACAGATCACGATGACAGTCTATATTTCAATTTAATGAACAACCAACCAGAAATATTGCTGAATTGTGACCAAATTCTTCTCCAAATCTGGTCGACCGAGGTCTACTCGGGCGAAAATAGATAAACATATCGTCCAGGTATACCAACTTTGTATCACATTCTCGAGGCTGTGAAAATAGTGAAAACGAATGTTCCCAGATATGAGACCTAGCTAGATTGATTTTCATCCTCGTAAACCCTTCTATTGCAACTTTAATCGAAAGACCGTTAGAGCCGTTTTCGAGAACGAAATATATAATTTACATACGAATATTGCTTATTTAATAGTATTGGATATACAGTTGCACACAGTGTAAGAGCGAGAGAGTCTCATGGTATTCTGACGCAGAAAATATCTGTCATTGTATTCACAAAAGTTATTTTGTGACTATGAGGAGATCTTAATTTTTGTTCCAGCAGTTATGGATTACCTCTTATAAGTAGACCAAACAATCTTACTAAAATAGCTCATTCCAAAATGTTATTTCTGAAAATATTTCGGACATTATTTGTGACCACAAAAACAGTTAAGGAAACACATCAAACGATGTATAGTCAGAGATAATTATGACCATTTTGGCCAGTGCAATCTTTGAAACCAAAATGAGTGTAAGAGGACTATTAGCCCAGGAGTCGGGCTGTAGTTTCACAAGTGTAGTTTTGCCACAATCCCTCCGTCTTGCTCAGTTTAGTTTTAATTTCAATTTGCTTTGCAGTGTCCAGACACGACCTGGGGTAAGGCGGAGTTATATGGATGAAGTTATGTGGCAAGAAGGAAATCTATTAATAAATTATAAACAATTCCTTTTGGTCCTTTATGTTGATAAAAAAAAATTGTTTCCATGTATTTTTAGTCAATGGACCTTCATAAGGAATTATAGTTGTGTGAATCAATAATTGTTAATAATCAATAAATAATAAAAGTCCACTCCCTGTCGAAGAGTGGAGGCCTGTGTCCCAGCAGTGGGAAAATTATAGGCTGATATGATATGTGATGAATCAATAATGATGTCGTTATAAATCGATGTTTTGTTGAATTTAAAGCTACAAGAGACGTCTTAGTTCGAATTTAAATAAAGATACGCGTGCTTTAATCTAACTGATCCTTCAAAATACCCAAGATTTTAGTAAGTTTACTCTGAACAAAACAAACAATATCAACAATATTGCAAGCCCACAAATTTTCTCAGCACCACACAGTGTGTCTCAACCCCAACAAGTTAATATCACAAGTTAGGATGGACGCAATTAGCTTGCGGTTAGACTTGCAACACTTGAATTATCCAACAGCTCTACCCCTTACTTGGTTACGTCATGCCGTATATTTTTATAATTACGTTTTTTTTCGTAATAAATGGTTTTGTTTTTCACAGGTGTCTGGGTTTGTTCACGGGGAATTTAAACAAATGAGTGCAGAAGATTTGAACATAGTTAGTTTCCATCAATCCCGGGATAGCTGATTAATGGTTGCTTTTGATCGAAGAGCTGGGAGTATTTCTAATTTGCTACTGACAAAGAAGATGATAATCTTACCGTCTGTTGTTCAAATAACCTTCGGTTTAGGTCAGTGGCATTAGAGGTTAATGTATCTGTAATTCAGTACCTATGTATTTATCTTTTGTATTAATTCCCGATAACATCATTTTCTTTAATTCTACACTTGCAAAGACAGACTCCTTGACCTTATTTCTTAATATTATTATGTTTTCTTAATTTAACAACGTAACTTAATGGAATTTAAAAAAGAATGAAATTTTTTTTTTCTTTTGTCGAACATATCAATCGCTCCAGATACATACATTTTCAGTCAATAGTAAAAGGACCTAATGTTTATGTGCCAGTAATGTATGTATTTGGTACATGGCGAGCCAGCCAGGTCGGTTCAAACATGTCCATTGTGCTTAGTACTCTAATATCCAGTTAATTCTGACTTTAATTAGCGTGTAGGTACTCGATTTTGCTTAAGAATTTGCTTGCACGTTATGTTGCTTTAAGAAATATTGTGTTTGTTATAGACGGATTTTTTAAATTTTTGAACCATTTTCGTTACGTGGTCCTTCGTCATAGAAGATAATACATACATACATACATAAACTCACGTCTTCTTTCCATGGCAGAAACTACAGCACGCCACCTGCTACGATCCTTACGTACTCCTTTTGCCCCGTTTACGTTCATGTATCTGGTCATACACGCCCACAGGTTGCGAGTACTACGCACCTGGCCTTTCTGAAGAACGTCACCATTAAGGTCAGTCATATGTCCTTCTAGGACGTCCCCGACCGGCCTTTCCCTTCACAGCAGATTATAATTCAATACAATTGAATTAATTAAACTCTGAGACCAATATTAACTGTTTTTACCACAAACACAATTTATTATATTGGTAAATCTGGATTTTAGATATAGTGGACGAGGGGACTGTTTTCTCTCCATATCAATGCAAAAATAGTAAAAAAAAATTAACTGAAGCAATATTTAAAAAAAAAAAAACAAAAACTAAATTTTCCTCATTTGTGCGAGGGACACGAATGATCAGAGAATTATCCTAGAATCATTAAATTATAACAACGCCAGTGACATCATATGTCACAAAATATTAGATTATTATTGTACCAGGAGACCAGAGGACAGGAAGGCGTCGTCATAACAGATGGAAACTAATCGTCAGACGGTCGACAATCATTAATACGCATTGGTATACGTCCGAGTGAGCAGTAACATTGGGTACACCCTTCGACGCAACTTCCTCTACGAAGCATCAAAACTGCATTCGAATATCACTCTTATTTTGATTTTCATAAGGTTTGTAATGTCGGAAATGATTTATGGGATAGTTGCACAAAAATATAGTTGGCAACTGTGCGGACTATTGTTGATGTTCGACCATCATTAGCTGTATTGATATATCGACTGTGACGTCAGATGATAAGTTAATTTTTACGACAAATCTTGTTATTCGTTTTTCTAAATAATAGCAATCTCTGGGGAGTTAAATTACTACCGAATAAACTACGTCCTGATTAATATTAAACATGGTATTAAATCCTAAAATAACATGTGAATTTTATCGAAATGTAAACGTCAATTTTATGCCCATCAAAAAGTTCAATCAGCTGAATACGAGCTGATCGTTCAAAAGGAAAATTGTACATAGCTCAATGTGCAATAGCACGTACCCACAATACTATAATCACAAGTCAAGTGCGAATTTACGACCATTTCAAGAAAAAAACTCCTTTACCCACATTACAATTGAAATAAAATCTAAATACCCGAAAACTGCTAAAATTCACGAACGCATCATTACATTCGCATACAAAAGTGTTTTGTGCAAAAGAAACAACCATGACGTAGGTGGTCTCGATTTTATAGCGTAAAATAATAAGGGCACCTATGTGTTCCATTCTATATAATAATGGGGGTACTATTTCTGTGGGCAGTATAATAATGGTTGGTCGTTCGCTGGGTGGTCGGATTATAAGGTAAAGCCGTGGATTAAGCCACATCGACACGTGTGCTTTTCTATGCCTTCGAGTGGCTTTAGGCGTCTGTGCGTGATTGTACCGCTTGATAAGGTAGTACTTTGCGTCTGTGATTAATGGTCCCGAAACAATTAACAATTATAACGAAGTAAAACAAATGTAGGTTTAATGTTTACAAAATTACTGTAAGCTCCATTGGATACGTTGCACTTGTAGAAAATAAACAAAAAAGTGCAAAGTTGGCGATATTGGTAATAATAAAATTTTGTTTGCTCAGCTGAATCAAGGAATAAGGAAGTATGAAAACTTTTGACCACATACGTTTGAGCTTATATTGCGATCTTTTGTAACCTCTATAAATATTATAATTTTTTACGAAAACCTCGATAATTTTAATCTCAAAAAATTCAAAGGCAACTTAACCGCCTACAAATAATTTCGGCTACCGTGAAGCTCTAACATGATTATTTTTTTAAACTTTACCATTTTTATACTACAGTTGACTTGATTTCACACCTTACTTATTGCTTAGCACTTAAGGTTCATAATTCAACGGTGTAGGTTTTTAGAAGTACATTTCTTAACATTGTATTTCATTGCAAAGTCCTTTTCAAAATGTGAAACGATCCGCGAAGAATTTGGTTGAAGCTAGCACCCGTGTTTGCTTTGCGGACATCGATTAAAAATTCCTCCGTATCTTGGCCAAATAATGGTATTAAATGTCTACCAGAATAATAGTGTTAAATTTCTTAAGATCCATCTCGAAATATGATGGATCTGTCGGCTAACTTTTGTAACATTTTTTTCACTGATATTCGTACGTGAACCGCCAAAGAGATTAGTTTGCGTACTTATTGTAAACTGTACTTCAATGTCGGTTTCTATGAGTGATAAATATCGAAAAAATGTGACGATGCCAACAATTTTGAGACGAGCACGGTAGCCGCTTTCTTTGACAGATAAATTGGTTTGATCGAAAGTATTTTTTCTTGTGGGTCCAAAACACGTCTGATACTGATTCAAGTTTAAAAAAAGGCATTATTTATTTAATATTTCAAGCACTAAAATGTACCGAGGCGGACTTAAAGCCATAGGTATTTTCTACCAGTCATCCTTTGGGTAATGCAGAGAGAAACAATGGTAGGTGCAATTACGAAAAATTTAGGAATAAAAAATTATTTAAATATAAGGATACATATATACCTATTACAAACTATAATACATAAGCCTAATTATATATAAATATATGCACAAATAAATTTACATAAATACACGAATATACAAAGAGAAATAAGACAAACAATGGGAAAACATTAACGTTGTGATGATACTGCCAGCTTCTTACGAATGTGCTCGCGAACTTTAACTAGATAAGCGGTTGGTTGCCATCCTGGTTTCCTGGAGGAGCACATTCCACAGAGAGATAGATGAGCGAAGAAGGATTAGCATTAGCTCTATGACCACTTCAATACTCACTTATACGACCAAGGGCCAGTTTCTCATCGACAAATTGTCAAGCGCGCGTAGACTGTTGTTGCCATTGACTGTTGATAAATCATTCAACCTATGAGCAGTTTACGCGTGCTTGACGATTTGTCACATTAATTTTGTGATAATTTTCGTTCGAGAAACTGGCCGTTAGTTTTAGTTAGTTTTTTTAGCACAGACTATAAGGCACATAATATAATTATACAGCTGAAAAAAATAATTAAATAAAATATAAATAAAAAGTGTGAAGTGCGATATAACAAATTAGCAGGGGAGTGTGCCTCATGGCTGCGCTAAAAAGGCCCAGTACAGCAAAAATGCCGGACAACTTTAAGTGCCTGATGCTGGTTTTCAACTGGACCTTTTTTTTTTTTTTTTTTTTTTTTTTTGAGGGTGGGAAATCATCAAATAACTTCTCCCGCTCTGGGCGGAGCGGGAGGGCGTGTCAGACTCTTACTGACTAAAACCCACCCGTGTTCCTTCGGTTGCCCTGTCGCCGGGGGCCACGATCTCCCTTTCGGTTTTCTTCGCAACCCCGGCAGGCATCGGTCCTAGTGGACCCCTTCAATTATGCTGACATCTCTTTGAGGCGCGCGTGGAACACAACGCGCCGTCGACCCGGGCCTGGTCCTTATCGGACGGTGAGCCACCCATTGCTCACCGCCCGCAAGCCCGCGCCTACGGTGGCCGGAAATCGCCCCGCGATTCCCGACGCCCTGGGCGTCTCCTCCTGCGGCGGTTAGGGGCGTGAGGGCGCGAAATTTGCCTCTCCCTCACGCGTTCCGCCTCCTCCTTCGCGAGCATTACCGCTTCGCAGAAGGAGGTGACGGCCTCCCATTTCCTCTCGCTCCGTACCATAGCCTGAACCAGGGCCGGACGCGAGAGATCACCGCCGCCGATCGCCTCCACGAGGACACGGCGATGCTCCGCCCAAGCTGGGCAGACCTCCACCGTATGCTCCACCGTGTCCTCCGGGCGATCCACACAATGGTGACACCCGGGCGTTTCCTCCCGCCTTATCCTGTGCAGGAACCTCCCGAAACAGCCGTGTCCGGTGAGGACCTGCGTCAGGCGGAAGGTGAGGACGCCGTGGCGCCTCTCAAGCCACTCCTCAAAGAGGGGTCTTATCGCCGCAATTGTGGCGTGCCCAGCGCTGGGTTGCGACAATCGCACTCTCCATGACGCCATGAGATCCCGCCGGAGCTCTGTCCGCTGAGCCGCGATTTCTCGCGGCAGCGGAGCTAAGCCCCGGCGCCTCGCCTCCTCGCGCCACTCCCAAATGTGCGCGAGGACCTTTGCCTCCAGATCCCATGGCGGTAATCCGGCAAGGAGGCTCGCCGCCTCGCAGGAGACCGTGCGGTATCCTCGGGCCAGCCGGATGGCCATGACCCTCTGGGACGCGTTCAACCGGCGGGCTGGCCGCAGCCTTAGTGAACGCGCCCACACCGGTGCCCCGTAAAGGGCCATGGACCGCACGACCCCCGCGTAGAGCCTCCGGCAGGAGGCGTTTGGATCCCCTAGATTGGGCAGGAGCCGCTTCAACGCAGCCCCGGCCCGCTCCAGTCTGGGAGCCAAACGTCGGAAGTGTTCGACGAAGTTCCACCGGCTGTCGAGGACAAGTCCCAGATACTTCATTGTCGACTCGACGCCGATGTGAACCCCTCCCGCCATTACCTGGGAACCCGACGGTGGCGCATTCCGAGGTCCATGAAAACCCATGGCCTCGGACTTGTGCAGGGCCACCTCGAGTCCCAGCTGCCGGATCCTGTCGACGATTGTCGCAACCCCGCGTGTCGCTAGTTCGGCCGCCGCCTGGTACGACCCCCCCTGTGCCAGGACCAACGTGTCGTCAGCGTAGCAGACGACGCTGACGCCGCTAGGGAGGTCGGCGCGCAGCACCCAGTCGTATCCGATGTCCCACAGATGCGGCCCCAGGACCGATCCCTGTGGGACACCGCACGACATCTCTCGCCGGTTCCACTCTCCTTGGTGACCGGGGTAGATGACAGCCCTGTCCGTCAAATAGGCCTCGACCACACGACAGAGGTAGGTCGGCATCCGGTGATACCGGAGTGCCTCCCTGATGCAACTCCAGGGCAGGGTGTTGAAGGCATTGGCGATGTCTAGAGACACCGCCAAGACGACCCCACCCCGGGCCACAGCATCCCCCGTCGTGAGGGCCCGCACGCGCATGATGGCGTCCACCGTAGAGCGCCCCTTGCGGAAGCCAAACTGGCTCTCCGCCAGGTCCGGCCCCACCCGCACCAGCCGCTCGACGAGGCGGTCTGCAATGACTCTTTCAAAGAGCTTGCCCACCTCGTCGAGCAGCACGATGGGCCGATAAGCGGACGGAGAGTCCGCCGGGCGCCCCGGCTTCCTGATGAGGACCAGTTTCCCCGTCTTCCAACGAAGTGGGAACTGGCCCCTCTCCATGCATGCGCTTAGGAGCCCCCTTAGTCGAGGCCCGAGAGCCCCCAAGGCCAGGACCCAGGCTTTTCCTGGTATGCCGTCGGGTCCTGGGGCGGTATTTTTCGCATTCATCTTGCGTACCGCCACTCTCATTTCCACCTCGGTCACCTCCGGAGCATCGTCGTCGTCGTCGGCGGTGTGGTCCGCATCGGGCACCGCAGTAGGCGGAGCCATGGGCGGGGGAGCGTGTTCCCCTCTTGGGGGGAACAGAGCGCTCACCACGTCCCCCACAAGCTGGGGCCGGAGACTCTGCGTCAGCGGGGGAGCCCATGGGCGGAGTTTCTCCCGCACCATCTTGTATGGGCGTCCCCACGGGTCCCTGTTTAGAGTCTCCAGCAACTCCTCACGGGCCACTGCCCTGGCCCGCAGGATCTCCGCTTGGAGGGCGGTCTTCGCCGCTCTGTACCCCTCGTACAGCTCCGCCTGAATGGCTTCCGTATCCGGAGGGCGGATACGGAGCCTGCGGTGCCTGGCGTACCGGCGTCGCGCGGTAACGCACGCCCTGCGCAGGGTCTCTAACTCCTGTGACCACCAGTACACCTGGCGCGAAGCACGTCCGGGCCGGACCCGGGGCATAGCCACGTCACATATATTGGACATGGCCTCCCGGAACCACTCCACCTCGTCGTTGATGTCAGCAGGCCTGTCCGGTGATGACACCCAGGCCTGCACGATTGAGGCTTCCAGGAGGAGCTCCCGGTCCAGCTGCTTCAGCGCCCACCGCGGACCACTCGGGGCCTGTCGGACCGGCGCGCTCGAGGTCTGGGCGGAGACGTCAAACCGGATGTACCGGTGATCGGAATAGGTCTCCACCCCCTCCATGACGCGCCAGTCAATGACACGCGGTGACAGAGCGGGGCTGGCGAACGAAATGTCCACCACCGATTCACCCCGCATCCGCACACACGTAGGGACAGAACCCCGGTTTAGGACGACTAGGCCTGTCTCCAGAGCCCAGTCCTCCACCATCCTGCCCCGTGTGTCCGTGTACCGGGAACCCCAAGCCAGATTCTTGGCATTGAAGTCCCCGAGGACGAGCACGGGGAGGGAACAGAACCCGACGACGACGACTCTCAACTCCGCAAGGGAGTTGTGGAACTCGGCGAGAGTTCGGTTCGGGGAGAAGTATACCCCCACCACGGCAATCTCCCCGAACCGTGCTGCCACGCAACCCCGTCCTCTCTTGACAGACTCGAGAGACGGAGTTCCGGCGGCGGCCGACGAAATGAGGGTCACTGAGCCGTTCAGGTCCTCCACCCAGTCATCCCTGGGCGGGACAAAGTACGGCTCAGCGACCACGGCGATGTTAATCGACCACTGCGCCATGCTCTGGAGCAATAGATCCTGAGCGGCGACGCAGTGGTTGATGTTCGCCTGGAGGAGGCGTAATGGGGCCATTATTGGCACTCCATGTCTGCCCCCTCCTGAGTCCCCTGTGAGGGCACTGCCGCAGTGGGAACGACGGCGGCGACAACGGTAGAGGCGGCAGCGGCTACGGCTGTAGTGGCGGCGGCTGCGGCGGTGACGGCGGTGGCGGAGGACTTGCCCCTGCCTTTGGCCTTGGCGGGTGGAGCGCAGGCCTTGCTCCCAGCCCGGTGATCGGCCGGCTTGCCAGCCGCCGCACATACAACACAGTGCGGCGGGGCGTCACACGAGCCAGCCTTGTGACCGGGCTGACCACAGCGGAAGCAGTGGCCGCTGCGGTCCACCTCCGAGGTGCACTTGACCCCCACGTGGTGTCCCACCTGGCAGCGGTAACACCTCAGAGGTCTGGGCTCCAGCAGTTTAACCTGGGCGGAAACCCAGCCCACCAAGAGCCTTCGGCCCTCCCCGGCTATTTTTTTGGCCGCCGTCACGGGGCAGCTCACCCTGATGGCTTGCATCCCCGCGAAGTCAGGATGGATGGTGCCCGCCCTAACCTGCTCGGCAGAGCACTCTCCAGCCTTAGCGACGGCGGCCACCACCTTTTCCACCGTCACGGAGTCGTCCAGGCCCTGGATGCGCAGATCAGCGCATTTGGTGGGCCTGGACACTCGGGCCTCGTCCGCATTTAGGGACGCCCTGAGCTTTTCAGCCAGGGCGTCAGCGGCCGGGCCACTGGCCGCACCAGGTTTCAACTGGACCTGAGAGTGTGATGTGACGGATGTAAATCGGTTTTATAATGTAACGTGAACCTTATCATGAACTTTGGTCCTAATATCCGATTAGCACCATCTGCATCAACTAGCCAATATCTTTGTTCCATACATTACCCTACCAATTTTGCCCACAAAATTCAAACCACTAAAGTTTACTGGGAGGGTCAACCACAATTCCTTGGTAATCATGGTCTGTGGTCATGAACGTGGCCTGGTGTTGTGTTATGACACATTATCGCGCATGCGTTGACAGGCCCGAGCAATTTGCAATTAGCTATGGAAATAACACGCGCTCCGTGATACGGTCATCGTAGGGAGGGGATTTGTCGATAGTTTCAGATGCTATAATGCAGTTATAAATCCTGCAGCGTCTGACATGTTTTAAAATTTGTTACTTATATTGCATTCATGCATCTAAAAAATTATCCTACCAACAAAGCTCGCCCAGTTGGCAGTAAAAGGTTGTAAAAACGCAACTGATTTTGGTTAATAGGTGAACTGTTTGAGACGAGAAACCGAATTAAAAGCCAAATTATATTTTTCAGGTGTTTTGATCAAGTTGGTTATTTAATGTGTTTTTTTATACAAATAATAATAGCATTTAATAGTATGTGGGTGAGTAACCAACAGACTATTAGTTTCATAATTGCTTATGATCAAATTTTTTTTTACCGTAAGACTTCGATATCTACTGGGCGCATCCCTAAATCGTCTAGAGGTGAGTTGTCTCGTGTTCACGAAATAGGTGATCATTATGTAATTCACAGGGCTTTGGTATCACGAACCGTTCTGAGAAGCGAGGGTCATAGGAAGTGGAAGATCCATATACGTATAATAAACGGAATGCGGGATGATCGCTACCCGGTCCTAAGAGACGAATTGTGTTTGTGAATTCATTAGAAAATGGTTAGAAATGCGTTTAAAGTTTTCGTTTTAGACCTGGAAGATCTTAAAAAAACATTAAGAGAATGGAAGAAAGTATCTCCTGGAAGATTTAGAGACAGCTGTTTTTTTTCTACCCCTAAATACTTAATTAAATGCTGGCGTTAGAATGGTACACCCAAAGTCAACCTCACTAATAATATATAACAATGTTGTACTGTGCCTTATAGGGCATTGTTTAGTAAAAATTAGTATTCCCTGTCTATAGACAGGCCAGCCTGAAACTAGAAAAAAAAAGGATGCGAAAAACCGAGGACCTGTAGAACTGGGCCCAAGTTACGCGAGATTCATTAGAGATTAGGTTATTGAAAGACAAACTAGTTACTTATTTCTAGGCATAAGTTGACTTTTCCTAAAAATACTTAACTAACGAACGCTTTTTTTTTGAGTTTATGATTTATCTATTTTTTAACTTTATTACTTAGCTACAAAAAATGGTAAGTTAATGGTTTTAGTTAGGTTACGAACGTCTTCAATACTCAAACTCACCACTCGAAAACAGTCAAGAAATAACAAGGTTTTACAAAATAAAGTCGCCGGTTATCTTCGACCGGTATTTTATCGTTCGACAAATTAATTACCGGTCTAGCACCAGTGGTATCGGTATCATTAGCACCATATTGGTGTCGTTCTCTTCATTTCAGGTGGCCTTTATCTTATCTAAAGAGGACGTGCGGGCGGTATATAGGCTCCTTCATTGTTGCTAACCGTTCTTCGAAAAGTCAAACAATTTCAAACTCTAACACAGAAAGGCAGAGTTGATATTTGCTTGTGTTGACACGATTTTTTTCTTTAAAATTTTCTCATGTCGTACACAGTTGGATTTTGAAGTTTATGTTAAGAAAATAAAGTTGAATTTTGAATGTTCTAATGTGGTTTTTCCGGTAGTTTTACAACTCGAGCGGTGTCAAACGACAATGGGCAACTTGTTCCTTGATAGGTATGTAAATAAGTATGTAGATGGATGACTGGTCACCCAACAGTTTGTTTGGCGCGAAGATAAGAGAAATTGGTGGCATTTTACTGAAAGGTTACTGTCGGTCATAGCGGTGATAACGGCAAAATAACCTGTTGTTGTGTTAATTGGGTTTAATTTTGGATTCGATAATGAAAAACTTTCACCTAAAATAAATGTATTTTCTTACAAGTTCAGTGGCGTACTATACAAAAAAGTTTTTTGCAAAAAAAAAAAAACAACCGACTTCCAAAAAACACTTCAAAGTGAAAAATAACTAAGTTTTTGTTCTACAACTTATTATATTCAGTTTCTTGTCCTCCAAGCACTTTTTTGAGCTCATTAGTTAATAGATCATCACCTTTCACAAAATATTGCTTTTCCCGATGCAGGCACGTTAATCGTTGACGAGTTCTCCTGGTACTTCACCATCAGCTCCACTTCTCCATATACATTGTGACGAGCATTAATTGCATTGCAACCATATTAAAGTAATCGAATCGCAACCCGTGAAATACTTATTATTGAGTTACTCCGGTCGCCATTTGCAGTCTTCATCATCAGTTCCACTTCACCAAATGGTCCTTTTCAAGAGCAACTGCACAAGTTACTATAAAAATTACCGAAATCGCTATAGGTTTGCCGATAATATTTGAAGACTTCCCTCGATTTTTCCAGGATCCCATCATCAGATCCTAGTTTCCTTGCCATGGTACCACCATTGGGATATCTTCTTTCCAAAAAAAAAGAATCATCAAAATCGGTTTATAAACAACGAAGTTATCCGCGAACACACATTAAAAAAAAAACAGTGGCACTCCGGGAGTGCCGACAGAAGCGAACACTTGAAAAAAAATCGGCACCGCGGTAATCAACGCGTTGATGTCTCTTTAATGGTCAAAAGCTGGTGGCATCACGGTGTTGCGAAATCAATGGTTTACTCCCATCTCAAAAATGCTCAACGCACCTAAAAAAGTTTTCACTTCAATATATATATACGGTCGAATTGAGAAACCTCCTCCTTTTTTTGAAGTCGGATAAAAACTAAGGAGTAAGAAACAAATGCTATAATTATACATGTTAAATGGAATAATTTACAAAATTTATTTAGTAAAAAACCAGTTAAGTTCGTCTCCGATCACACTCAATGAAGGGTTCCGTAGTTGGGATGAATTTATCCTAAAAAAAAACTTGACATTGTAGTTGAAAAACATGTTCTTCTATACACAGATACACTACGTACGTAGGTACGTCAAGTTAAATTCTCCAACTGCAAATAAGATCGTAATGGCAAAAAAAAACTTTGTATTTACGTGATGAAACTACAAATTAACGACTTTCGGACTTTTTCTTTTACTTATGCTATGAGACCTTGCTTCTTGCCAAATTTCATGATTCTAGGTCAACGGGAATTACCCTGCAGGTTTTGATTTAATTGCGAGTGTCAAAATATGTCGCATAAATGGCCGTATTTTTTTATTGCGTTGAATTAGAAGCTTGATTATTGAACGTAAGTCTACGGTGACTTACGTTTTTGATTCTGAAGCTGACAGACAGACAGACGGATTAACGGACAACAAAGTGGTTCTATAAGGGTTTTGTTTTTTTTTTCCTGTGTGGTTCGGAACCCTAAAAAACGCTACTATCGATAGGTTTAGAGTTTAAACAACTCTAAACTAAACAGTAAACGGGATACCATTTACCTAGCTTTGACTCATCCAAATAATAAATATTCCCAGGAAAGTGTAGTTCTACAATTGCCTACGACATAACCTCAAGATTTTTATCTCAGTCAGTGCGAAACAGAGCAATCTACACTAAATAACAACATTACTTTGAGCATTCTGCATTACTAAATTAATATGGGGAAAATATCCAATATCCGAAGAGCATCACAAAAACCACAAAGATTCGTATCGTTACAACCACGTATATCTAATTACATTGCCACTGTTGTGTAGTTTTATCCCCAAAAAATATACACATAAAACTAGACTGTGATACCACTAAATAAAACTCAAATTCTCAATACTCAAAAACAACCAAAAATCGAACGCTTCGATTGGATATCGAATCATTACGTCACAAGTAACGTTACATTTGAAATGTTTTGTCACCATTACGTTCTTACTTTGAATTTTCTAACACTACGGTATACTGATGACGTAATGGTTTTGAAAGGGGGACTTGGCACGTGAGATGGGGTTCCAGTCGGTACCATTCGCGACTGACCGTCGTGTGCCCCACGCGACCTTTCACCTTAGGGGACAGAACAGGGAAAAGAATGAAGTAGATAATAAAAGTAAATCCGTATTATTTTTTGCCTTGATCGTTTTGCAATGTCATAATGAAACTATAATTCATGCTGAACTTGAATTCTCAGTTGTTTGCTTCTTGTCTTATGTAGGAATAAAAATTGTAGCCAGTAATAATGTCTTATCATTGCGGAAAAGTTGTCAAAATAATCTGAAGGAAATGCTAATGTTGACTGAGTGAATTGACATTTTGTCGTTTTTGTTAGTGCTAAAAATAACATTTTTGTTAGTAGCTCCAATGGGTTAACATCTTTGATGCGACAACATAAACAACTGCGTAGCAAACTTTCGAAATCTATAATTACTTTGCTGTTTTGTTAACAAAGTCCCTGGGTGACCGAGTTCTGCTCTGGTGAAAATTGAGAATGCTCATTTAATATTATAGCAGACCGATCTACGGTCTGGAAAATAAACGACTGGAAAATAAAAGAAGGAGGTAAGTAGTAGTAGATAGTTCATACTAATTCCATGCTGCCATGTCATTATTCTAAGATAGCCATCTTGTTCTAAACTTTGGTCGACCGAGCTCTGTGAACCCCTAAATTGCAACTTTCATCGAAATCGTTAGAGTCGTTTTCGAGAACGTTGTTGTTTGTGTGTATTGCTCATTTAATAGTATAGGTTAAGTGATTGAGTTCCTTTAACATATACTGCACATTACCAGAAATTATTTAATCAAGTAATACAACGAAAGCGACTCCACATCTCCCACCTGCCTATAAATCGAGCTCAGTATGAATAACTATCACAGATTATGCTATTGATAAATGAATGTACGGCACCAGTCAATTGCAGGGCATGGCGAAAAAACCATGAATAATAATTTATATAGTTTTATGGCACAAATCACGGATCGTTGCTAATGGCTGACCAGAGGGTTGCATTTTATTAGATTTTTTCGTCAGACGATTAACGGAACGAGCCTACAGCTTCCGTTGGACAATGTGCCACATAAATTATGTTGGACAAACAAGATCGTTCCGCAATTGATATGCATGGAAATATTATTCAATGGGCAGTTCTGATGAGTATTGATTTTTGCCGTTTCTGTTTACTTTTGTGGCCTTTTGGCTGGATCTTCAACGACCCTGTGGTAAAGTATGACTAAATCTATCCATACATTTTTGAGATTCGATTGTTGCTCTTGTAATTAGTCGAAGAACGTGTAAATACTTTTGCAGTATGTTAAATAACAGAGGGCCTTAAACTCGTTAATAGATAAAAATAACAGCATAGAAAAACAAATAAATTCGATACTTTCTGTTTAAAATCAAAATACATAGTAGCACGGAATAGTAGGTACACACGACTACACATCAAGCTATAAATTCCAGTTTATGCTGATCTCGCATTGTGTAGGATTTCCGTACAATGAGAGGTCAGTTTACACTGGTAATGTATAGCTTGATGTGTAGCCGTGTGTACCTAGCGTATTGGCTTTACACAAACCGGCCGTACTTCCAAGTTGAAAGTCGCAATACAATGTTTCTTTTACGTATCAATTTAATTATTTTTTTAAAATACTTTACTATTTAAAAAAAAATTAACATGTTGTTTAAGAACGGTATTTTTTTTTTGCATGTATAGACGCTAAACTATTGCGGGTTAATGGGAACGCTTTTCATTAATTAATATACTGAATGTTATTTCGTGTCTCCATATAAATATAACATTCAAGATGGATTTCGTCTTCTAATACTAGTATATTACTTACAAAAGATGCATCAAGAAGTATCGCTTGAAGCTAAATGAAGCGGTCACGCGTTGGACCTAAATCGCAATAGGCAATAGAAACCTCCTGCTTAAGTAGCTTATCCGTTATGTATTGTATTAATCAAAGGCCTACAGCATGTTGGAGCTTCACCTTTTATTATGAAACTAAAGGTTGCTTGATTATAAGTCTGTGGCCGATTGTTCTTTTTCCTGAAGTTACTGAGAGTGCTTATTTAAAAGTCACCTTATAAACCTGTATAATAACATATCTATATCCGCTAGACGGAAATAAGGTTACTGATAAAATTGACAAGAGACAGATATAGTGTAAAGAAAAGTTAAAATAGCCTCAGCAACAATTTTCCTTAATTACGCAATTATATTAGAAACTTGACATAAGTAGGGTATGCAATAAACGTTTGTTTACGAGCTTCATAATATTATTATAAGGATTCACACTAAAGGACATCGTGAGGTTATAAAAGGCACAAACAATTGTGTAATCACACGGACGCATACAATACAGGAGATACAGAATGTAAATACTAGTGAAGACAATCAAGAATTAAATCATCATAAAGCATAGCTTTACTGGCCTCTATAAATTACTGTGTTATCAAGAAGAGACAAACACAAGAATGACTAAATTAAATAAAACAGTACGTTATCTGAGAACGTGTAATCAAAACGGACACAGGTCCTAACGTGAGCAAATAAAAATTGTTAATAGTGTACGTAACAGAGATATGAAAGATGAAAATGAGTGTCATGATTTTTTTTCGTCAAGAAAACATGATGAAATTAGAAGTGATGGAATTTCAAAATGTAGTTGAAGTAATTTTCCGTATTGATGTTTATGAATCTGATAAAACTATAGATGACTTGATTTATGATTTAATCACAAAAACGAGTCACGGTCTTAATAAGGTAAGTAGATATACTGCGCTTTAAAGAGCATTCGATTATGATCTCTAGCATGATCTTTATAGGACATTTTAATAGTGTTCATTATCGATGGATTGTTTATAAAGTAATAATCAATACATTTAATAAACAGCTCTTATAGATCATGGAAGGCTTTTGCATATAATATTTTTAATGTTTTTTAGTAAAGCAGCTGTAACTCATTTTATTCAAAACTTTCTGGTGTATCACCTTTTAGATTTACTGTCATTTAAACTTACGTCAGTTGTCCTGAGAAAGTCGTAGGATTTATGCATGTAATATAATTTAAGAGTTCTAATTTTAACTTCGCTATCATACTCATCAAAAGTTGTTTTCCCAAAATCTAAATCTGCATCAATTAAAATACAAGATACCAAAATGTCATCAAAAATCAATCTCCCCTATACAACTACGTACAAATCACGTTTATTATTCTGACTTACATCATTCTGCGACACAATGTGAGGCGACTAATTCTTAAGCAAACCCCGCACAGAATATTTACATACCTGTTGGTTGATAACGTTGATGCGAACAATCGTCGCCTGTTCCCCACTCAGATAAAGGGAAGATAAAGGCTCTCAATGTGGTCAAAGGAAACGCCGTTGTTTGTCTTCTATGTTTGATTTTACTTTCCTGTCATTAGATTTTATAGCCCATTTATTTTCAGCTATCTACTGTGGCTGTTGGTCTAATCAAATGTGTGTCAGAGAATCTATGCATCTGTATGCATATGACTTTGCAAGCGGTATGGTGGAGGAAATGTATTGTGATTTCTAGTTCATGTAGCACGACAAGAATGTTTTTGAAATTGTAGATTCTGAAATACCACGCGTCAATTTATCATTGAACAACAGATTAGTTGTTTGTCAATCAGATATGTGTGGATTTATCTGTTATTGAGCTTCCTACTACAATTGTGCTTGAAGAGTCAACGCTTTTGACCATTCTTCAACCTTTGTTGTCAATTTTGAAGTATTCGCTGAGAAGAAAGGTAAAACTTCCTTGTTTTCTCCTGATCATCTCAAGAAAATAACAGGAAAGCTTATCTGAACGCGGAAGCGTTGGACATACAGTAAGCAGTTCTAAGCCAGGGAGCACCGGAGCAATGGTCGCTCAGATAATTTGAGGGGCAGCAAAGCGTTAAGATCGTTAACTTACCCCGCACATGACGTTTGTCATTTGGACGCAACTAATGTGCAGGCAGACGACTCAACCGAAACTGCAGAGCGATTTCTGGTTCTATCTATGTATGGCAAGATTGGCAAAATAGGAAATATTGGATTTTCCATTTTGGTTGAGAGAGTTGATGAGAATTAAATCTATAGATAAATATGTGTATCTATATCTAGAGAACAGCCCAAAGCTTACCATTGATTATGTCTAATCTAATAAAAGATAATGTATATTTTGAGTGACTTAATATTTAGTCTACAATATTTCTCCTGTCCAGACTAGGTTCGTTCAGAATTTGAAACCATATATATATCAAGAGCACTTGAACACCTCGATTGGTGAATTATCACTTCATTTTTCCAATTATTATTTACTTTGAAATGAATACAGGAAATATATTAAGTGTCTCAGTTTCATTGTCCCTAAATGCTGCTATTTTTACAATCGTTAAGCTCATTTTCGTCATAGCCACCGTAATGACTTGTAGTCATGGCCAAGCAACGGACTAAGAGACAATAGACGAACTGTACCGTGCTACGTTTAGGGCTGTGTGTGCTTGAAAACAGAACACACACACACAACATGAACATGAACATGTTGTTGTTGCATATTTGTTCATCCAGTCCCAATGGATGATCGTCTTTTATAGTGTCGACTTTCGTCCCGACAATTTTATCAACACTTATTCATCGACACACGTTGATTATATGGAATATAGGTAATCACACCACATGCTCTTCATCGACCCTCTAGTTCGTGTGCTTGTTAGTTACATAGTTAGGCAGTTGTGGGCTGCAGCCAAACATTTTTTTTTTTTGTAATTATTCTTTTAAATACGTGGAGTATTTTAGAGGATTCAGATTAAATTGACTTTAGACTCTTCGTCAATACAATTTAAATCAGTCACTTCGATCTTATATACTTATTCACTTAAGTCTGCTTCTTTCGGTGCCAGGATAATTTGGACTGATTATTGCTTTTTGCAATAAAAAATATTTTGTCCTACAGTGGCAGCCCTATCTACACATATGGGAGGACAAATGTAGGAACATGACCGGTGACCACGCGCTCGATCACCACTCGCCATGACGATGTTTAAGAAGCAGCGACTCCGCAACTATTTGGACAATGGCGTAGACGGCTAAAATGTACTGCTAGGTAAAAATTATAATGAATTATCTTGGAATACTACGGAGGAACTTAAGTACTGAATTTTGATATTTGAAGAAGTAGATATAGGATGAATTAACCATGTGTGGGGCTCTAGGATTAATGGGAAAATTAAAAAAAGAATATAGAAAGATGGGGTTTTGTCGGAACAGCAAAAGTGGTAGGTTTTGAAATGATTAATCAACACATCTTATGAAGCTGTTGCCAGGTCTATTCTATAACACCTCACCGTGAAAACGTAGGTAAAGTGAGTTTGAAGTGAGCTGTCAATAGTGTGCTAGGATCAGGTGGAAGACACCTCGCGCTTCATACTCACTTCACCTAACATCGCCTTATTATTAGTTTCTTGCACTAGCACTTTAGGTAAATTCATACACTACACAGCTTAAACCTTGCCTTTGTAAGACCTTTTCATAAAATGCACCATTTTAGCTCCTCGTTTTACGGAACGCGACACTAAATTGGAAGATCGTAAAACCATACGGTATCAAAGATTAGTTCGCCCAGCGATGTGCAGAGGGCGCAACCGTCCACTCAAGTTCAGCATTCACCTGTCGTATATTTGCGTGACAAGATCTAGTTTTGTTAGTTTAGTTTTATTTTAAGTATATGCTCCGCTGGATAGGAATCTATGACAATTTTTTGAAAATTATAGGCGAATTATAACAATGAATTTGGCAAATTGCAAAAGTGGACCTCAGGGTATTAGAACGTGTACCACACGCATATTACTTGTCAATACATTAACTTTCTCCTTTTTAAGTAATAAAAGGCATAATATTCCTTGCTTCTCTGTTAAAACAGACCAGCGGGGTAATTGCGTACCTAACTCATTTACAATTGTAAAGCCTTTCAATTTGGCAACTCAACAACATTCATTGCGTTATTTACGTTGTCGAGCAAACGATTTTTTTAGACATATGAAACAATGGATAAGGAATTTCCTTCATAATCGTTCGGATTGTGAAATAAAGTATTATACGGGGGTGCTGGTCTTCACATGTATGCCGTAGAAGGCTACTACATTTGCAATAATTAACACGTTTGCTAAGCAGGATGATCATGGCTTTCACTTCTAATATGCTTGGTTTGTATATACACACATCAAAAGTGTCTAGGGATCAAGCATTTTTATGCGGATTTCTTGAGATTGAGATGTGGCTTTGTAATAAATTTATGATTATATAAATTTATATGGATCCTTTTTGGTGCATTTCATAATTTGAAACAGGAACTGTTAATCAAATTCGAGTAAAAGATGAAAATCAGCTGTCAATATTTTCCCTATAAAAACATACAACGCATTGAAGACATTATTAGTGCTACTGTTTCCCTACTACTGATTAAAACCAACGTTATTATGGAGCGGCGACGTCATTTAAGCAGGGAAGAAATGCTCAGAGCCGTGGGAATGATAGAAGCTGGTTCCCGGCAACGTACTGTGGCTTTAGCTCTGAATACAAGTCAGAGTGTTATCAGTCGACTTTGGACACGTTACCGAAGCACTGGTACCGTGGCTGAGCGCCATGGAGGACGGTATCGCTGCACCACACGGAGACAAGACCGATACATTCAAATCTTAACTCGAAGAGCTCCAACAATAACCGCCATGATGTTAGCCGTGAGGCTTCATCACTCTTCAGGGAACTTAATTAGCGACCAAACAGTCAGAAACCGCTTGCATGAAGTGAACCTTCATTCCCGAAGACCGCTACGGGTACCACAAATAGCAATGCACAATCGTAGGATTCGATATCAATGGGCTCTTGAACACAGAAATTGGGCAGAAGAACAATGGCGTTTCGTGTGCTTTTCTGATGAGTCTCGTTTTGGTATGAGACCGGATACAAGACGTATACGACACTGGAGAACCCCTGGACGCCAACAGCGATTAAAATCCTGCCAGGAAGTCCATCCTTATAGTGGTGGAACCATCATGGTATGGGCGGGTATTTGGATCGGCGGAAGAACTGAGTTGATTTGGATCAGAGGCAACCTCAACGCTCAAATTTATGCTGAGACGATTGTATCTGACGTCATCGTTCCTCTACAAGTGCAAATCGGTCCCTTATTTCAGTTAATGCATGATAATGCACGACCGCACACCGCAAGAGTTGTAAGACAGACTCTCGCCGCAGCTAACATCATGTCCTGCTCTGGCCTGCTCAGTCGCCAGACTTGAACCCGATTGAGCATGCATGGGATATGCTACAGAGAAGAGCTCTGCCGAATATGGAGGGTATCCAGTCGCAAGAAGACCTTTTTTTGTTGTTGCAACGAACATGGGCGGCCATTCCACAGCGTGATTTGGATGAACTCATTTTGAGTATGCCAAACCGATGTTCTTGTGTTGTTAGTGTTCGCGGTAGAAACACGGATTATTAATTGTTTAAGTTACCCAATAAAATTTTAAAGAAAACTGTTATTTCAGTCTTTTTTTCGAACTTTAATGTTAGTGGTTCAAATGTCAAAAATCCCTTTATTAGGAAAATGGCAAATTTCTTTATTAATGCAAAGGTGACTTGGTTTATCGTTACTGTGACAAACGAAAACACTTTATTTGATGAATCCTTAAAGAAAATTTTAATTAATATCAATCAGGAGAAAAGTTATTGCAAAAATATATGTTGATCCCTAGACACTTTTGATGTGTGTATATGACCATATTGAAAAGTGGACGACTACAGTCTCTTGTAATAAATGCATCAACCCCTTCATAAAAAGCCTTTACTTTTTATGTTTTCTCTAGTATCGTCAGGTGGGCACTATTAATAAAAACAATATAAAAACCCATAATGTGGGTGGCACGTGGTACACTTTTTATAGGAAAAGACTTGAACAGGATGTTAGGTGAAAAAATCGGTCAATAGGTTAGCCTTATGAATGAGGTACCGTATGTTATGATCCGTACTTTTGTTCTTTTGTAGAGCTTACAAACTATATATCCAGGTATATTAGAAATCAATATTTGGGTAGTGTAAAAGTGTGTTGTAAATGGGTTTTCCTTAGCGACTTTAACAGTAAGCCGAAGAAAGGGACTGCCAGCAGAAGTATTAAAACATAATTAAGTTGCCACAGAATTAAGTAATGCATTACCCAGAGAAGAAACTCACCTACATTTCGATCTGTTTTTTAGGGTTCCGTACCTAAAAGGAAAAATACGGAACTCTTATAGGAGTACTCGTATGTCTGTTACCGATTAAGTTGAAATTTGGTACACATATATGTATTTCTGTGACACAAACACGGACGGGTAACGTAAATAACTTAATTTTGAAAATGGGGTACCTTTTGGGGACAAATAAACATAAACAAAAAATAGTTTTGCAAACTGTAACGTGTGACATATCAAATGAAAGGGCTTGTTGCGAGGATCTCAAATATTTTATTTAATCATTTAAAAATAAATACATTTAAAGTTAAGAAAATAGATGAAAATTGACTATTCTCCCCATGGTCTCCGAAACTACTGAGCCTAAAATTAAAAAAAAAAGAGAATAGGTCTTTACTCTTGTGTTACAGGAAAACCTATAAGAAGTATATGGTCTTAAAATAACATGGTAAATTTACTAACAAACTATTAAAATAGAAATATAATATCCTAACCTAACTAAAAGTATCAACAAACTAAAATATGATGTCGAAAAATTCCTCCGTATCCCAGTCGACTGGTAATGTACCCAGGAGACTGGCGACTGTCACGTATGGCAATGCTTAGTCTCTGGCCAAGGTAAACCCAGCCTTTGGGTCACGGGAAATTTAACCAGCTGTTTAGAGAAATCTTTGAACAAACCATGAGCACTCGGACCCCACAGCCCGAGGGTTTCAACCCCAAACGGCTTGAAAATATAATTACCGGTAAGGTTAGATGAGAAAGTTATTCTCATTCACCCGGTATGGGTGCTATACACTGTTCTTCCAACTACCACAAAAAGTGGTCTCCCATATAATGAATCAGGTCGAAAAAACCTGTAAATTACCATATAACGAGTACATTATATCTCGGTATCAAAGTCACTAAGAAAAAACTTAAAAGGGTGAACATTTTGCATATTTTTTGCGACACCTAATTCATCAAGAAATGTTTTTCTTAAGTATTTTTTGTGCACTTTTATTGGGATTTACTTACCGTGTAATTTACAGCTTAGTTTTAAATGAAAAAAAAAAAAAACAAGTTTCTTAAATGAAAACTTTTTTGAGGAAGTTTGTGAACACGCTTTGTTTGTAAAAAGTTCGTTAAAACTTTTATAAGAAACTTTTTTTTTAAATTCTTATTTTTATTATTATGTTTTTTTTTGGTATTGAGAGCATGAGAGTGAAAGATCTATACGAGTGTTGGTACACGTTATAATTATGCATAATGTAGGTAGGTATATTTTCTTTACCCTTGATTTTTTTTGCAGTATTTTGAAAACCAATCTGTTACTAAGTATTAATAACTGATATAACTCTGATTATATTAATAGTTCAAACAGACTAAAAAGACACTATTAATAGTTTAGCTTACTAACTCAGATCACAACAACGATGCCTAGCATCGAAAAGTTTGTAAAACTTGTAAATATTGCACAGTCAGTTATAAGCACAGTCGTTTAAAAATCAAAAAGCCTTCTAGTTGTTACGGATATAAAACAAATTGACATTAAACACGAAATCCTTTACAAGTTTATTTTTATTATTTTTCCTGGTTTCTACTACCTTGACATTTAATGCACGTGCTTCAAACTCCATGCTTACGTCAAATTAAAGTACCTACCTTTATAGGTAATTACTTCTTTGATCATTCGTTTCGTGTTAATGTCAGCCTTGTACCTTGCTAATGCCTCTGATATGAAGTAGCCCTGACTCACGCTCGTGTCGTGATGGGCGGGCGGGTAGGGCGGGTAGGGCGGGAATAGCCACAGGCCACGCTCGCCGGCGCTATCGCCGCCCCGCCTCACGTGGACACCCCCCTTTTACCCCCCTGTGAACATTGAAAGACGTGTGTTCTGATAGTTTGTATTGGGAGTTGAAATTTTTCAGGAGATGGTTTTCTTGGAGGCTTTTGACACAGTATAGACCATAAAGTACTGATGTTGAATGAGTAGATTGAATTTTTTAAACAGCATTGTAATTGTCTTGAAACTAAAATACTGGAGTACATGGCTAAACGCTACTAACGTAAGTACATATTTTATTGTTATAAACTTCAAATTAACTTAAAGCTGCTGCATACTTTACATTACCTATTTGGATTGCTCCAAGTTTGGCTTGAGCAAAAATGAGTGTAAAACCCGGGACATTTTTCCAACCTTGTTTAAGTGTTACTAAGATTCCCACTCCGGATAAAAATACCACAGTATCGATCAGTGGGCCTACTGGGCTATAGAAGTAGCCCCAGCGTGGGGTACATGCGAAGACGCAATGATAAAAAAATCCTTGTATTTGTTCAAAGCGAAAGACTCTATTGCACCAGAAACTGAAAAGTTGTTTATAAAATTTTTGTCGTTCGGTCATCGTTTAAACCTTGTTTAGGTGTTGCTAAGTAGCCCATGACCAAATTGCTCTCACCCCTACAAAAATACCACAGTATCGATCAGTGGGGCTAGTGGGCTAGGCAAGTAGCCTCTGGGTGGGGCGGCGATGTCCGTGCCACGCGGCGTGACCTCTGGCCTCTGCCCATAGTCGAGGATATTCGGCAAAGTAAGGTGCACCGGTTGTTAAATTTTTTAGTAGCGAGATTGGAGATAGGGTCAAGGAAGGTGGATGAAGATGTGAGATGCATATTTAAATATTCCTTGGGTTTGCAGTACCTATTATATTTGCATTTTTGTTGTTAGGGCTCGGTTGATAGTTTCTTTTTGATATAGCTGGTACCTAATTATGTTCAACAGAAATGGTGCCTAGGCCAAAAAAAAACATTGTCTGTCAGTCAGATAAAAAAAAAATTAGACACGCATTTTTTCCTTTTTCATATTAATAAAAAAATATTAGGATAAAACCCATTAAAGTTGGGGAGTGGGAGTCGCTACGTCATAAGTAAGTATATATCTACATACTCGTGACGTCATGGCACATTTTAACTCAATGAATGACGAAGGAAGTATTCTAGTAAGATGCTGGTAGGGATCTTGACCATACTTCCGGGATTATCCTGATAGGCGTGGAATACCTCTCCACTCCTCAAGCACCTCAGGACATGTTCCCCCTTATCGCTACGTCACTAGGTGCTAGCGACAGTTTCCAACGGCCCATTATTGGGTGTGCTAGTCACCCTCTACCATTTATCCGTGTATATTATATAACATTGGTCAGGCAGGGGCTATAGTTCTTCCATAGTTCAAGGTACCCAATTCACTAAAGCCACCTAAACCCATAGCCCAATATGTTTTGTTTCCATGTTCTGCAATAGTCCTGCACCAACCGGGGGTTGTCCTTGGGTGCACTTGCATAGTGCATACAGGGATAATCGTCGGTTGGTGCCTCCTCATCATTTAAAATGGTCTAAGGGGCCTCTGCGAGTTGGCTTTGGCCTCTCGTACGCCTTCTAAAGGTCCGGAACCCCTGAAATCCCGAGATATGTCGAAGACATTTTTTAAATAATAATAATGATGATAATGTAACTTGTGCAATATAGCGCAGGTAATGTGGCCAGTAAATACAAATGATTTCCAAGTAATATTAGCATTGAAATAACTGATCTCTATCACTGCAAGTCTTGAACCATGAAATGTTACTGCAAGTAACGGATTATAAGAGAACTAAACGTATGTAAGATTCTTATGAATCACTGGTACTCAACACTGCACTTTTTATAATGAAGATTTGCTTTTAAGATATCGTAAGAAACGACGTACTAAGGTATTTACAGTGGATAGTTTTTGGAGTTCTGTACCCGAAGTGTGCCAAATGGAACCCTATTACTAAGCCTACGCTGTCAGTTCGTCCGTCTGTCTATCAGCGGGCTGTATCTCATAAACCGTAATAGGTAGACAGTTGAAATTTTCACAGATCGTGTATTTCTATTGCCGCTATAATAATAAATAATAAAAATAAAATAAAGAGGTCCCCATTCATGCTTTTTTCGCCGTTTTTTGCTAAATAATGTACAACTGTAACAATCAAACTTGTTTATTTAATTCTTAAATATTGTGAGACCATCACTATCCTTTTCTACAGCTAAGAGCTGTAACTGAGAGTCATATCTGAGAGCCAGTTGCTTCTGCTATTGATGCGTGTCACTCGTGTGTATGAGCACTTAAAAATGTATTGGATTGACATAAGCTACCGGTTAAGCATAGGTCAATCCTGTTGAAAGATGTTGCAGAAATACGAAACGCTTTGAAACCGATTGCCACTTGTCTACTCGTCTGAACATAGAATTATAGAATTTCACAATCAGAACAACCAACCAGTTACAATGGTAGAAGTTTTTTTTTTTTTTTTCCAATCTTGGGGAAAAAAACGTTTTAGACATATCATCACCTGCCTAGCCTTTTCCCAACTATGTTAGGGTCGGCTTCCAGTTTAACTGGAGCCAGCTGAATACCAGTATTTTACATGGAGTGACTGCCTCTCTCACCTCTATAACCCAGGTAACACGGTAAGATTGGTTGTCAGACTTGACTTGTTAAAATATTTTAGACACATAGGTCCGAAATATTTCAGCCTATTTCACCGCATGTACTGTAGCACCATTTGCGGCGTGTCGCACGGCACGTTCCGATAAATACAAAAGCAAATGGCTCAGTGAGTCACGAAGGTCGAAGGGGATGTCATGCAACCACTACCAAAATTCACCATCATTATGACTGGAAAAAAGGTGGAGTTGCATAAGGCTTAGGTTACTGTCAAGGGAATACATAATATTGGAATAGTTCATAAACATGTTTAGTAAAGGATGGTATTTGAAGTAAGCAACTCGACTTTGTTTATTTGCCAATTCCAGGTGCGTAACGCGGGCGAGAGGCAGAAAGAGTACGCACCTATGAAAGTATATAAGGATTGTATCAGGTGGTAACGTTCTATAGTATCTGCCTACACAGTCACTGCCGCCTAAGCCACTTGACCATAGTAAATCCCAAAGCTAGGTTGTTCCTAACCTGTGTAGTTTAGCAGAGAATTTCATATCCTTTACTATTAAATGGGCAATGTTTCTATATACCTATGTACATATAATTATATTTGTAATCATGTTCTCGAAAAAGTCTATAAATATTTCGATGAAAGTTGTAATATAGGGGTTTACGGGGGGGGAATCATTTGAGCAGAGTTCGGTCGACCAAAGTTGAGAACAAGATGGCTACATTAGAATAATGACATGGGAGCCTGGAATTTGTTTGTACTATCGTGGCAGCATGGAATTAGTATGTATTATACATGGAGTTAGTATGAACGATCCTATACTATTAAATGAGCATTCTCTATTTTCACCCGAGCAGAGCTCGGTCGACCAGGTACTAATATTAAATAACACCATTATGGTTATTGACAAGCTACCTCAACTACACGAAAGCGTTAATGCCAAATAAATTAATATTCTACGTAATAGGAAGATTTTATCTTTCATCAAAACATAAATTCCAAGGATGACCGTGTAAGATTTGAAAGATAAAAAAGGACAAAAGATGAACGTCGATATAATTTGTTGCTACTAACCGAATGTCCATAATTTATAGACGAACGGTTTTGGTCCTTCTGGGCAAAACGCAAACATTTGCATTAATAAGCCAAATATGGTGGGATTTTGATTCTATGGGATCGAAAGATACTAAAACTTTTAGCTTTAGTTGTAAATTATTTGTATTCAAATTGTTAAGTTGAAAAATACATGATGAACTTAGCTTTCCGCCACTATGTTCCAAAAAGGTTGTAATATACAACAATTCGCGTCCCTAAAATATATTTCGCATTTTCGTCCAATAATCTTCATAATTAAAACCAATTAAATATGTATATTGTACTAGAACAATCTTTAACACGGCCAGAAAACTAGTGTAGCGGCACCTATCACATTCTTAAAAAATTAACTGACCACCTGTTATTAAACGATGAATCTACTACAACAAAATATCGTCAGCTTACTCTATTAATTATAGAGAAATTTATATTATGTAGAGACAAATCGTCATGGTGTTTCTGCGTAGACGTGTACGGTTAGCAAGGAAAGTAATCTAAATTTTGGTCACAAAAATATTATTATTTTATACATTGTAATAGTTTTTTGGGATTCCGTACCCGAAGGGTGCCAAACGGAACCCTATTAATAAGCCTCCGCTGTCCGTCCGTCCGTTTGTCAGCGGACTGTATCTCATGCACCGTAATAGGTAGACAGTTCAAATTTTTACAGGTTGTGTATTTCTATTGCCGCTATAACAACAAATAATATCCACCATAATATTAAAAATCCAAATAATAAATACTTTTTTCTAAGGTATTTATAAAAAATGAAGTGTTAAATACTGTACGGTGGTACGGAAGCCTTCGTGTGCGAGTCCGACTCGCACTTGGCCGGTTTTTATTATATGACGAGAAAATAATTGTAGCTAAGAAGATTCAATTAATCATAGTAGTTTTGTTAGCATCTGCTATCTGTGATATATTGGAGTGACGTGACTTTTCATTCAGGCTGAATTTTACAAGATTTATTATGCTTGAATAAAGGTATTCAATCATTCGAAAAAATACTCAAAAATTTATTAAACGTCATTTTTTTACTAGTCTTTATTGCGCCACTGTAGGTCTCCTACATTAGCTTCCACTATTTCATTATTTCTGTCACCTTTTCTGGGGCCAAGTTATACTGAAAATCATCTAACTAAAGTTGGTAATTTAATTTATACATTTTTTAACCAACTTCTAAGAAAGATTTTATTGCTATCCCTACTTGCACAAGGTCTGGGCATGGACCGTTTTTTTCGCTAAACGCCAGGCCATCTGGCAAGGGTTTTTTTGACAAAAAACAGTTGCCTGACCCTTTCTTACCTTGACTGGCCCACGTTTTTTATTTGTGGACCCCTCACAATATGTTGAATTAGCGTATTAGTAGATTTCTAAAGACCCGATGAAATTTTTGATTGCACCAAACGGATTGTATGAAGTAACGGTTTCGTGTGGAGTTGCCCCTTTTTTGTCTAGAATTATTAGGAATTTAATAACGTTCCTTTCACAATTACCTTTTTTCGGTATTCTTTATTGAAGAAACAAGGGTCACCTGTTACAGTATTTTTACTGTTGAAATATTGCATGTCTTAAAGAATTATACGGTCGGTCAGTCAATAGCATAATTTGGGAATGTTTACTTTTTCGTTTGTGTTTAAAAATAATGTTCCAGCATTTAAGCAGCTGAACGTTTCCCACCAAAAGGACTGTCTTCTAGATTTTACTTGATGTTAAAATTATCTGAATAGAATGGATGGAAACATTCAGTTGGTGTTTTTAAAGCCAAAGCTACAGGAGGTTTAGTAGCCTTTAAAAAATCGTACCATAAGACCGTTAAGACTTCGTAATTCGAACACAAAACGCACGCGTCAGACATCCACAACACGAATCTTAATTATTAATATATTTTGAAAGGCATCGCTTCCAATTTGAGGGTGTACGCAATCTGTTCTTAATCAAAGCGACAGCCTGCAGAAATCGTAATTCTCAAGTTCAAAAGCTCGCCGCCTGAGCCAATCGAAGTGCTTGAAAATTTAAAAAATCCCCGGCTGGCGACCGAACGATTGAGGGAATGAGTGAATGAATGTAATATCGGTATGCGGATCTCTTTATTTATTGTATTAAATAATTTGTACAATAGTACATGTGGGCTTTTGTTCTGAATGCGGGGGCTGTAAGGAATGCGCTGATTTTGCATCACCACTGTCGCGAGGGGTTGGCCGATCTGAGTTTTAATTTGTTGATAAAATTCTTGGGTTAACAAATTGACGATGACGGGTACTAAACGAAAGTTTTATGGCTTATTGTTAGAGGGCTGGACATAATTTTAATCATCACCTGGTTAAAATGTAGGTACAGTTCGTGTATAAAATATGTGGCTATTGCTGTCAGAGAGTTGGGATTTGAGATATCGCCAGCGGCCTAAACTATTTGAGCTTATCATTCATTTTCATATTTAAGACCCGTATATTTTGACATAACAACATAGGCTCGAGTACCTACGAATAGCAAAACCTACTCAAATGATATACTAGACACATCAAACTACTTAGAGACATACATCCAAAACTAGGGTCACCTCTATTTCTACAAAAGCGTTACGTAAACCATATTTCACCACTAACTACCAACAATAGCTGAACTAATATACTGGTACAGCTTGAAGCACGATATTTGAATTAAACAAATTATAAATCATAGCAAAATAGCCTTGTGAATAGCCTTCGTGGTACTTTTAATCCTTTGTATGTGTTATGAGGTCTGTTCTCTAATCAAATGAGTCATTAAAAAGAATTATGACTATATAGTTGTGACAGTATGAGTAGATCTGAAGATGTATGGAGCTTAAACGAGGTGTAACAAAGATTGTTAGATGGTTTAGAAGTGACAGTATTGACCTGGTTGTGTTTGAAGTAAAGGATCATAAGAAATCATACTCCGATTATAAAATAAAAAAAAAGAATGCAAAGAAAAAAAAAAACTACCTTTTCAGGTTCTTACGTTATGTTAAAATAAAACTGTAATAGTTCTTAATTTTTCAGACTAAAATACAACATTGATGTTTAAGAGCGTTTATAAAGAAAGTGGCTTTTGATTAATTTGGCAATATTACTGTATGGAGATAAGAAATATAGCTAACTAGTGAACTAGAATATTAATAATGAATTGCAATTATAACCCTGATTTTAATGTTGTAACCGTTTTAGGTGTAAAAAAGGCTTTTGAAAAGTTTCTAAATACTTTTTTTACATCTTAAGCTAATTATTCGGTGTTACGATATGAATTATTGCATTTCATATTCAATATTTTAGTTTACTAGTAGCCATACTTCTTATTTCCATACAGTAATATTGCCAAATTTATCAAAAGCGAAATATTTGAGAGCTATTTGCGATGTTGCCCACTTTCAGTATAAGCGCTCTTAAGTACCTACTCACTAAGGAATAAAAGTAGAAAGTAGGTAACATGAAAATGCATGTAGCACAAAAATGCTGCAAAAATAAACATCTTTCCCAAACATGGGTGTAGGCGTCGCAAGATCTGTTCGTCACGATTTTTGCTACCGAAAACAATAATTTCTTGAATGTGTTCATTTTTCGTTACTTTCATCTCGTCAGATAAGGTTACGGGTTGAACGCATGCGCGATAACCGCTTGATGGACGATCGCGTTAAACTGTTCTCACGCATCACTTAAAAATGTATAGACCTGGCAGGGGAGTATAGTACTGAAATCACTGAAAAAATCAGGATACTGGTTGGAAAGAACTAGTGGAGATTAAACAGCAATTCAGTTTCGGGTCCTTAAAAGTGTAAAGGACCAGAAATTTACAATGGTGATTTGCGTAAAACATCAGGTCCGCGCTTACCTGATCGAATAATTGATTGACTAACAGTCAGTTCGATCAGTCCTCAGATCCTTGGTCACTAAAGATCAAGGAGACATGAACGCAACATTTTGGTCCTAAGAGGCTGTCGAATTGCACGACTCGATTCGATCTTCGGTAGTTCAATAGTTTTGAAAAGTCTTAATTTTTCTACGGGGGATTTAGTTGGGAAACAAATCCTTTAATAAAAGAATACAATGCCCGCTCTACACATACCATGTCCCCAAGACGGATACTAACTGATAATGCGCCGCTTGCTGATGGAGATTGATTGCATCACCGCCGCGATGTGTAAACACACCTTCAGGTACGTGCAGGGGTCAGGCGGCCACCGGACTCGGTTACGTGACACAGAGATTTGTATATAAGCAGCTATGTGGTGAAAGAATGACAATATCATTAGGTGTACAGAAGGAACATATTGCATTTTGTAAATGAACAACATTTTCAAGAACTCGGAAGATTGACGGGAGACATTAATGAATGCAGTTGGTTGTAAACTTGTTGTTACTAGGTGGTATGTAATGTAAAACCACCAACCCGCACTGGACCCGCATTGTGGATTACGGTCCACTCCCTCTCACCGAGAGGAGGTCTATGTCCCAGCAGTGGAAACAGTATAGGCTGATTATGATTTTGCTTGTGCTCATGTGAAACCACTGGCCCTCCTTCACTGCAGTAGATTACTTAGAACTGACGCATTTGTCATTGCTCTGTGAGATCAAGTCATGATCACAGTGTGCTTAGTAAAACAAAAGGAAGCCGAGGATCTCATATCCGTCAGGGTAAAAAGCTCTTGTCATATAGAGAAGGAGCATAATTACCATGATTACCACTGAGCGAGCATGATTGGTTTCCTCGCTATTCATCAGTGGTTGCCTCAGACTTACTTGTATGTTAAAACGACGCTTTGAATGAATGAAATATATCTCATATCTCCGGATGTTTATTTAGTGATTATTTTGCAAAATGCAGAATTAATAGTAGCTTATTAAATAATAATGTTAGGGAAAAAACAGACTAACTTCGAAAGCACATAATCATCTCATTGCATTAGTGGTATTATACAGGGTGGCAGGGGGGGGTGACATGGACGCGAAAACTGTTACCATGGATTCAGTACATGATTATTAATCCCCTTTTTTTTGGGTGGGAAATTATCAAAAAACTTCTCCCGCTCTGGGTGGAGCGGGAGGGCGCGTGTCAGACTCTTACTGACTAAAACCCACCCGTGTTCCTTCAGTTGCCCTGTTGCAGGGGGCCACGATCTCCCTTTCGGTTTTCTTCGCATCCCCGGCAGGCATCGGCCCTAGCGGATCCCGTCAATACTGCTGACATCTCTTTGAGGCGCGCGTGGAACACAACGCGCCGTCGCCCCGGGCCTGGGTCCTTATCTGACGGCGAGCCACCCATTGCTCACCGTCCGCAAGCCCGCGCCTACGGTGGCCGGAAATCGGCCACCTTAAATATTATTAACCCCCCTGCGTTGAAATTTCTCGTCAGTTATTTTAAAAAAAAAACGTGTGTGGTCATTTTCGCAGCCACCATCTTGGATTTACATTTTGACGTCGCTATCGGCTTTAGCACCCTTGAAAACTATGAAAACGATACCCATGACGAAAAATTTGGAAATTTTCGCAGTAGCCATCTCGGATTTACATGTTGACATCACTATCGGCTTTAGCACCTTCGATAACTATGAAAACGACACCCATGACCAAAAATTTGAAAACTATCGCTTCTGCCATCTTGGATTTACATTCCAACCCCACTATCGACTTTAACACCCTCGAAAACTTTGAAAACGACAACCATGACGAAAAATTTGAAAATTGTCGCAGCTGCCATCTTGGATTTTCATTTTGAAAATATTGACACTTTCTCTCTCTCTCCGGCATGCTGTGTACTCGGCCGATGTGTACAATTTCATCCCATGACACTGCTGAAATCACTTTACTCTATTCTTTTGTTTTTTTTTTCTGCTGGCGTTCTCTCTTTTTCTTTTTGAATTAGAAGAAGCACTTTACTTAGTATTAATACTTTTTAGCGTGACAATTTCTGAAAGTTTACAAGCCGCGTTAAAGAACTTCGTTCTAAAAATCAGATGATACATTTTTACCGCTCAGGTACTGCAATGAAATTTCAGATTTTTTTTTTAAAATAACCGACGTATTATTTAACGCTGGGGGTTCAGAATCGTGTACTTGAATCCATGGTAAAAGTTTTCACGTAGAAGTCCCTGCCACCCCGTATAGTATCTGGTGTTTCCTGAACACTTCAACTTACTGTATAAAGAGTGGTAGGTTCAAATATGTCATACTCGTAGTAGGTATGTTCTTATGAAGGTACAAAGATACGCACTTTCTACAATAAGTCAGAAGGTGCGACATCACAGAATTCGGTTAGCGGTGGCTGTGCGATAAATATGTCGCGACGTGACCAGCGCAGGGGCACGTGATCTCCATGTATGATGGATATTGTTGTTTATTTGTTTGCACTGCACATTTTGAAATTAGCTGCTCTTTCTGGTGGTTTCGTGTTTTTTTTGGTCGAATCTGTTTTGGGTACAATTGAGATCTGTCTTAGGAAGAAAGCTTTGTAAACAATTTGTTTTGGGTAAAACTAGGATTGGTCAAATAAGGAGAGCTTTTTAAACAATTTCATTACTAGGTAGTGAAAGCAAAGTAATTTTCAAATTACTAGCTGTTGCCCGCGACTTCGTCTGCAATCTAGCATGAAAAGTAGCTTATATCCTTCTCCAGGTCATTGTC
Organism: Omphaloscelis lunosa; assembly: GCA_916610215.1. Lineage (NCBI taxonomy): Eukaryota > Metazoa > Arthropoda > Insecta > Lepidoptera > Noctuidae > Omphaloscelis > Omphaloscelis lunosa. The sequence goes on from OU744258.1 coordinate 14,715,003, forward strand.
TACCCTTGTGCCAGATTTCATCCAAATCCGTTAAGCTGTTTTACTGTGGAAGCGTAACAAACAAACTCACATTCGCATTTATAATATTAGTTAGGATTCAGCTATAAAAGTTTTTATTTTATTTGATTTAAAAGATGGATGTGGTAAATTTAATATGAGAACATGGAGCAAACAATGCAAGGTGTATTTAATCTAGAAAAAAAAATAGAGCAAAGTTCTATTTGACCAAATTATCACATCTCAATAACAAACCAAATATTGACCTAACGTATTCAACATAACACATTTATAATTAAATAATGAAACAAACTAACTTAACGACCCGCTAATACTAAACCTAAACTTAATTAATAAACCAAAAGCGGCCAAACATCCGTTTAAAACCAAACTTAGGAACCGTCCACGAAAAAAACTTACCGAAATCTTTCCCACATGTGGTTAGTCCGAACACATTACACCTACACTTCAAAAAATATCACCTCACCTTTATTTCTGACTCAATATGGTTCAAAATCGATTGTGTTTTATTTGAAAGGGTGGAAAGATAATTTTGGTTTGCGACTAGGTTTTTTCGATGGCCGGATAAATAGGTCGCAGGTTATTTGCCGTTGCAAGGTGCAAGCATTTCTAACGGTATATTCGGTGCTAAAATAAACGAAACGACAATATTTGACGTAGTAGTGCTATGAGATAAAGGAAGTTTCTGTTTTTGTGGGCCAAAGCTGTGTTTGGTGGTGGGAAACTTGATAGACCGTTAGATTGAGGAGTGGCATCTCAGGTTATGCCTGTGACATATTTGTTTGTATAGAAAGAAAAATTTCTTTTATGTGTGTAATTTTTAAATTACACGGAGGGTTTGCTATTCCTACCACCACTGTAGTCTTCAAGAAATTAAATTATTAATCTTTCATTAGGGCTCGACGATTTTCTAATTACACAACTTTCATTATTTTGCATATTTAATTAATTAGGAACTGCAATCCACATGTTTACCGTTACCGTTTCACATTTACCGTTGGCCATATTTCATAATATAATAACCAAGGAAGACACGTAATTATTTCTTCAACTTATTCAAACTCTGACCCATCACATCGCAGTCCCATCTTGACGCCGTCGACCAAACAGTGTTTAAAAATAGTATCATATGTGGACAAAAAACACGAGTCGCTCATATGGACCGACTTTACGCAATATGGTTTTTGACCCTTATAACCGGCGGATATTTGTTTTATCATCGGCTTATCCTGTGGGATTTGGTGTCAAATATGATGTATTTCTATGACAAACGACATGAAAAATACAGTTAGGTTACTGCATAAAAACTTGAAAAACAATACGAATTAGATTATATGTTACCACAGTTACCACGTAAATGTTATAGGTACTAGAAACTAATTCTAAATAATCTATTTAATTACCTTATTATCGTGTACGGAAGCATTAACAACGCCATAAAAATGTTAAACAAAGAATTAATAGAAGCGACTGCACAGTGTGCCCATCAAAAAACTTTTCCCGCAAGCAATGCCCCGGTTCCGTGTCATTTCTCCTGTCTGGCCGACATGCGAACGTAATTACAACTATTGCAATATAATTTCATCGTAAAACAAAGGCGATGCACTCCTACGCTAGTTTTTTTTTGCCCCGGCTGGGTCAGAGCGGCGCACTGTGTAACGGTGAGGCGCAAACGCAACGACTTCCAGATGCGTCGGTTAGCGGTATTTCACCGTGATTTTTTGTCCAGGGACGATGGCGTTTGTGCCAGTGTGCGGTCGGTGAGAAACGTAAATATGGGGGTTGATCGTCACGACATTCAATTAGTTTTATATTTAAGGTTTTCTTAGTTTTAGATAAACGACACTCAAATTGGACGATTGGCAAACCATTCGCACTTTTAAAGAAGGCTCATAATTTCGAAAATATCAAAGGTTGTCATTAAACAAAACAGTAATTAAACATTACATTACTTTTCATTATCTTTATGTATAAATAATAGTGTTAGTAGCCGTTTGAAGTGCCAAATGTGGCATCATACTGTATAAGATGTACATCTATATGGACCATAAATTAGTTCGCAGTTAGTGACCCATCTGGTCAGAGCTAATAAAAAATGAAGTACTGGTCTTAAGTACAGGCATAAACTAAACTGTAAGAGAAGAAAATATTTTAAACTATAAAGGAAAGAAATAAAGAAAGAAAGAAAGAAAAATATTTTATTTGGGACACGAACAGGAAATTCAAACAGTAATAACAACCAGAAAGGAGCATCTTAAACTAACAAAATAACGACGTATGAGGTATGCTCATTATATTCTGAAACGGAAAGAAACATTTTGTTCTATGATGGGAAGTCGCAAATATTTGAACTGATTTGATAATATTTTTATGTAAAAACCAATGAAGAGCGACAACGTAATTTTCTTATTGTGCAGATACTTATCATGTTCGTCAATTTTATTTAAAGAAAAGGTAATCCTTAATTTATTATGCGAATAATATCAAGAAATGCCAACACGCAGCGACCAACAGTGACATTGAAAAAAAAATATACGTTTCTTTTCACACCTTTTATCCGTCAAATTATCGAACATGATGTTATGTTTTGGTTGAACTGAAGTATATTTTCATTATATTATCAAATATTTGGAAAATCCAAATCATAACGCTCATTTAAAAACCGAAATATATTTAAACGACTTTTTATGAAGCATGTTTTCACTGCTTTTTATCCATCATTATGGGTAAAATTCTCACCTCGCAATCTTTACGTACTGTCAAAGACTATTTAGGTTTGCTTTGTTGGTTGCTAGGCAACGGAAGAGGGTCGAAGTAAGAAGAAGGAAATATGTATATAGATATAGATATTATATTAGGTAGTTTTTTATTAAGTATAATAACTCTACTTTGAATAAAATAGCCATTTTTAATAGGGTTTCTCCTATGGCTGAAAAGAATCTATAAAAAAAAAAAACAAATCTCGCAAGCTGCAATGTTTCCAAGTTTCATACATTTATTGACGGATTTTTTTAAAACTATTTTGATGTTTTTTTTTCGTTTCTGCTGCATTAAATCAATTTTTGAAAAGTACAGTATTAATCTCCATTAAATTATCTATACAACGGTATATAAATTAAGTAGGTTTTGTGTACTAGCAGGAGTGTAACAATAAAATCAGTTTCAGAAAGGAGGCAAAACAATTTTTTCGATCGCAAAGCATTCTCTAATGCTTTGCGTTATGAGTCGTGAAAAAAGGATTGTCAGAAAGCCCTAAAAATAGTCTCAAAAATTCCGCCTACCTTAAGTGGCAACGTTTTATATAAGAATAATTCTTATAACATGTATCAGCGACTGTCCCGACGGTCACATACACCACGGTATGTAAATTCTCATACATGAAATACGATGTGGACATCAGTCCCACATGTGGTCCTCACGTGTGCCCCAGCGTCCCTCCTGTCAGACGCATAGTTACAGCTTAGAAAGCAAAAGAAATGTGACTAGTGGTGACAGAGTCATCTACCGAATTTGATGCCCAGTAATGAGCTTAGACAATGCCTTTGAGCGTGTTACATTGTTGAGTATGATAATGGAGTATTTTTAAAAGTGTAGGAGTTTTGACGATACAAGTTATACTGAAGAAAAAAAAGGATAACTATTTATCTAGAATAGTTAAAAGAGTGTTCTTATTTATACTTGGTCCTTTAGTGCTGAGAATCGTGACTCGTCTCGTAATTTTCTAATCGAAAAGAGATTTTCGATCAAAGTTAAAAAACTTTCTTCAGAGAAAAAACACACAAAGTATGAAGAAAATAGCTGCGCCCCGCGGTTTCACCCTCATAAGTCTCGATTCCATGGGAATATCGGGATAAAAAGTATTCTACATCTCAATCCAAGTCATGGTCTACCCATGTGCCAAATTTCATCCAAATCCGTTCAGCCATTTTAGAGTGAAAGCGTAACAAACAAATAAACGAACAAAGTCACTTTGGCATTTATAATATTAATTAATACATTTGGCATTTATAATATTATATAAGCTACGATTAGAATTATGCCCACAGCATACCCATAACAGTCGAATATTTACACCATAAAAAGCATTCGAAAAACACTTTGATAATCGTAAAAAAATATAAAAATGCGATGTCCATCGCATGACAAAGACTCGGGGCGTGATGCCACGTTCTAAGGGCTATAGCTGTGAAAATAAACGTTTTGTGACAGGTTTCATATCATAAATCAGTGCGGGAGTTGGCCTACGTGAGAATCGAAATACAAGAGATGACCCAACTTCTCGCGAAGTCAAAACATGAGGTTTCTGAAAAGATGTAAAAAGTATCATATATTATGAATTTGGGGAACAAGGATCATAATAATGAATGGTAATTTAATTTAATTTGTGTCGTAGGTACACATTTAATACCATTTCCTGCATTGCCGATAGAGGACTAGCATAGATCAAACAATATTGTATATGTGACAAAAAGCCAAATACTTTCTTCTAGATTTTTTTGAATAGTTTCCATGAATTTTGGCAATTTGAATATTTACCGTTTTTGCTTTCAAAATTAGCCTGGCTTCATATTAAAAACTAAGACTAAAAACTAATAAACTTTTCGCCACTAAACCTTGCACTATCGGCATCCAAAATCAAAACAGCCCCTCGACACACATCAGCAGAGCGTTTCACCCGAATTAGTTTTTTGTCCCCAAAAATTCTAGTGACACCAGAAAAAGTTTACCGTTATGGACACCACGAGTTTTGCATAAATCATCTCGAGTGGAAGTTTGTGGTTTAAAATGATTGCGCCCTTTTTGCCGAGATGCGAAGTGAGATGTTGTAAACGAGTCAAAGTTTACGTTAAGTCCATTGCAGAGTCAGTTACGCTTAGTGAACATTTTTTTAAATTCTTAGTAGAGTTTGTAGTTCTTGTTGTGTCTTTTTAAACTTTTACTTTTACACTGAGGTGTAGACAAAATGTCTGCTTGACGTTTCCATCACTGATTTTTTCTGAAAGAAATTTTCCATGTAGGAATGCAACCTTTTTGCGTCTGTTGATTGGAAATAACTCTCAAGTTGTTAAAAAAATCTATAATGATAATGGTATTAGCTAGCTTTAGCCCAGCCAACCGTTCGCAAAAGCAAGCGTCCATTTCGAAAATTATGAAAAACAAACCACACAGCAACCTTTTTATAAACCACTCAAACCAAAACATAGTTAGTAGGTAAAAGTTTTTTACTGGATGTCCTTAAAATCATTAGTGTGCACAACATGTGTTACAGATCCTATCAGGAGCGAGCAGGGTTGATTAAAAATAATGTTTATAGGCACCGATCGCCTTGTCGAAAGACCAAAAAAAGTTTGGGACAAATTTTGAAATGACCGCATCTTTAGTTTCAGAGATGGCTATGTAAATGGCCGGTTCTCTTGATGTTGCGATTTGATTTGTTGTTACAGGACAAAAAGGTTTAGTAATAACTCGTCTTTTTTCAGTAATAAAAAAAAAAAAAAAAACAGTAGCTTTATTGGTTTCCTGATCTATGGAGAGAAAATGCAACTGTTTCTCCTATTTGCCATCATTATTAGGTAAACGTATGCTGTTGTAGTTGTAAGCAAGTATTTACATGCATTGGACGCTCAGCTACTGGTAAGATGAAGAGCCACCACACTCTGCAAATTAATTGCTGATTGCTGTATCCCTATTCTCTTTACCATGACATTTGCTTTCCATAATCTCTCATTACAAGAACCAATGTTAGCTCCTAACAATTAATTTATTCAAAATCTAGTAGTAACAAACACTTTCCTAAATTCAGTGACGCTCTTTCGCTTTACACCTTCCTATGTAGGAGCATAGGGTTGGATCAACGCTACAATTTCGTGGTGAAAGATTCTGGGCTATCGACATCCCCAACGTTGAATATGGAACCGTTACCATTAGTATTATTACTTACTTTAGTTACATGTAGTTAAAAAAAAGTAGCTGTTGTTATTCTTTCAAAGATTTTTGTTTTTTGAGACGCTACTCTTTTTCCTTCCATGGCTTCATGGAAACAGTCTTTAGGATCTATATCTACATCTAGCTTCATGCTTGTGTTTAGAGCATTCCTTGTAGTAAGTAGTAGCCTTTGGTCCTGTCGAGATCCATTTCAGTAGTTACTAAGCCATTTCGTATTTATTTAACGCTTCTGTTAAAAACATTCATCGTTTATGTGACAAGGTTTCACTTGAAACTACTGTAAATGTTTATAGCTTTTTAATGCTCTGGGCTCGAGGTTACATCAAACAGGATACACAAACAAAATTAAATGTTTATTTATTTCCATCAATCTTGCTATCCATCAACTCTTTCGTAACTATGACGATAAGTAAAAAACAGGGCCGGACAATGAAGTCCTGGGTCCATCACACTAAAGAGGTCTATCAAAAGGAGATTAGATCGATAACGTCCAACAATGCTTGTGGGAGTTCAAAAATAGAATCTCTATGAAAAAAAAAAAAACGAAGAAACATGAAACGAGGAATTATTCGCATCGTTTCCCTTGAGATCTTATAAAACCGTTTTTTCGTTGCAAAAAAGCATAAATGAGGGTGGATTTTGAAAAAAGTGGACAAAGGCCGAAGCACAAAGAGGTTTTATATACGGATTTTTTCGTTCCCGTATAGTTTTTCTATTCACATGCCCACATGTAAGCCTACCTGTGATGTGCTGGCATTTTTATAGCTGTTATGGAAATTTTATCAACCATCACATTCATTTGTTTATCACTTTTTAGATTTGATTCGCGAATGTAAAAGCTAAGGTGACGAAGCGACGTTATCCTAAATTCTCCATAAACCGCGTCCTTTGCGGAAAAAACCTAACAGTCAATAAAAGTACAGTCAAGCATATGATTAGTACACTATGTCCTTGCGTGTCGCAAAATAAGACGTGGCTTTCCTATTTGTAAATGTTGAAGTTATGTTAAAGAAAGTTGCTAATCAAAATAACAAAGGATACATCCAAGCAGATTACGTAACAACTACACAGTCATAAAGCACATGCAGAAAAGAAAGTTGCTCACACAACTGCAAGCCAATAAAAAGTACAGTCACAAACACAATTGTCACCTATTTTCGTAAAACTCGTGTCGCAAGCGACCGAGTGTTGAACACAATAATTTGAGTTTGGAACAGGGTGGAGCGGCGACAGATTGCGCACGTCCGTTAATGACAGGCCGCCGATGCGCGTGTGTCCAGCCCGCGCTCATTCAATGCAAATCCACTCGAAACGCGCTCTCGAATCGTTAGACACGACAAATACACGAACGAAACGTGTCGTACATTGTGTAACCAAACATAGGCAAATAGGCTCGCACTCGAACAGTGTTTGAATTGATTGAGTCAATTTAATATAATATTTATGGCTTCGATGTGACCTGTCATGTTTTGTTTCGATTCTATCTTGATATCATCCCATAGCTGAATGTTAACTGCTATTCTTTTTCTCGATAAGGTGATGAGATAATATTAAATTTCACAAGTCACAAGAGAATATTTTTTGTAAATGAAATGATGTATAATTTATAGCTTCCGTATACATAAAAGTTCATAATTTTATTGTCTGCAACAACTAAGATAGTGAATTTCGTAAGATGTTTTACACCGTTTTGCATCTCCGAAGATAAACCTCCTTAAAAGGACAATAAACACGCAGCACATTGCACATTTAAGGGTGTGTTTGTTATGCAGACATATTATTCCGACTATCTGGGCACAGAAATCAGGAAAAGTAAAGTTTTTAAGTTTAAATGTTCCTCCCACAATGAGACACGTCTGTTCTATAAAATGCTGCGGTCTTCATTCTCGTACACAATGACCTCTCGCGATGACAGGCCGCCTGCCCACGCGCACGCTTATTCTAATCACACCTATCTCGACGCTTACACAGCTCGTCCATTCATACATATTTGGACTGATTTTTTTTTTCATTTAATTTTAAACGGTCACGAGTGGGCAGACGTTTTGTTTTGTTTTACAATGTGATGATAACTGATTCATTTGTTATTAAAGCAATCTGTCGGTATATCGATAGTGTTTAATCTGTTGATAATAATGATGGATTTAAGTTTGACCAATGATGTATCATTTGAAAAGATAGTAATTAGGTGAAGATAAAATGCTGTAAGTTCATACTGGTGATTAGGAATTGGTATATCTACAATGGCAAACGATAAAATATTGAGTGTGTTTTGGTAATTAATTGTGGGTGTGGCAAAATTATCGAGACGCAACCGGGAACCCCGGATATCAGACAAACTTTTGGTCTAAAATTTTGTAATGAAGATACTAATTATAGTTTTCATTGATCTCATAAAGGTTACAAGTACCTAGAAATGGTAAAAAATATCACAAAATGAACCTCTTTAAATTGTAATTCTAATTAAGATTGAGAGCAGAACTGCGAAATAATTGGGATCTTTTAAAAAAGCCTGAATGCGCATACGCAATACGATACATATTTGTGTCAATATCCTGTGCAAGAGGGTGGCATGTCTAGTGATGTAATGATTTAAATAACTGAAACCAAACTTCACAATATTCTTAAGCAACTGGACCACAGCAATGAGAGAAAGGCTGTTCAAATTTAAATCTCTTAGTACTGACCAGTATGCTAATATCAACACAACAAAATGTCACTCCAAACTGTTGTCGATGACTGTACATTATTTGTGGGCACACCCTTTCCTTGACGCGGTGGTTACAAAACATTGGGTCATCGTTCATAGGAATCATTCATGTTTTATGTCCTTTTTTATTTTTATTTATTTTGTAAACGGTTTTGTATTTGAATGTACTTTTTTATTTCATTGAGAACTTTTTGGTTTGTGAGGAGGACCTATTGAAATTGAAAATTATGATAAACTTTTAAGTGATATCAGCAACAGGTTATTTTTTTACAAATCATTGATACCCGTATTTGATTGTTGTCGGCTACTGCCGAAGCCTGCCATTTTGTAAATTAATAGTTGTGCCTCTAAAATAAATCAGTATAGCATGTATACATGAAATATGTAGAGTAGACCAGTGACGGTAAGGTGGTCAAGCTTTGGTTCGCAAACGCTTTTTTTTTTCTGAAGTTTAATTTGATGATAGGTTTACCTACTTTTTGCCATCAGTCAATCTACCAAGCCTTGTCCCAACTATGTTGGGGTCGGCTTCCAGTCTAATCGGATGCAGCTGAATACCAGTATTTTACATGGAGCGTCTGCGTATCTGACCTCCACAACCTAGTTACTGGGTAATCCAATCCCCTTTGGTAAGGTTGTCAGACTTTCTGGCTTCTGACGACCGTCAAAATTCTACGAATTATAGCCGGGACCAATGGCTTTCCGAGGCACAGAGGAGTCTCGGTATGTAAAGATGGTCACCCATCCACGGACCAACCCCGGCAAGTGTAGCTTAACCTGGTCGATTGATCCGTGCGGCTGTTATTACTTAGCTACAAGGTCCTTCACTAGCCACTTTTTGCGATCATTTATATCATAATAATTATCAGATGAACTTTTTTTTAGACTTCTCCCAACTCTCACACTATTGAATCCACATACATAAATAAACTCACACATTTTTTTCCGTGGGTTAGAAACTATAGAACGCAACCTTCTTCTCCATACGAAAACTGCCTTTTGGAAGGGGCGACTAGAATCAATTCTATTTTTTTTTGTAAATTTTGACGTTTAAGTGTACTTTTAGTTTAGCCGACATTCGCACGGACGTAATAAAATTACGGCGGGATTTTATCGCGCACTAGATTTTCAACTCTCGGTATTAAAACGAGTGTTGAGAATCAAAGAAGTGTTGAGAAGCAAAGAAAAGAAAAAACACACTGTTAGATTTTCAACCCTCGACGCAGAGCGTTGAAAATCAAGTAAACGAAAAATAAAAATCACAACGATTTTATTACGTCCATGCGGACGTGAGGTAAGGGCCTATTTGAAATAAATGCTTTGACTTGACCTGCCACGCTCCTTTCATACTCCTTTTGATTCGTTTACGTTCATACATCTGGTCATACACGCACTATTGTATCTAATCATGATAAATGAAGAGGTCACACCAGTACTTATGACCTACCCTGATTTACTCATCCATAACCTAGTTTTCATGACTATAATCTACCTACATATCACATCACAATAAGACACGCACGCGCAAGAGAAACATTTTTTTGCTACACAACCTACACTACACTTAACGGGGTGTTAACAGTAATTATGAATTCGCGTTTAGTTATAACACATTATAAGCACCCATTCCATCAATTATAATTGATTAATTCGTATTGTAACCATATTTTTCTTCATTCAAAACTCCATTAATTACTTTAGATAAGATAAAATTTGAAGTTGTTTATGACTGTGCAGTAAGGTTCATTTTGGAATGTTTTATCTGATGTTAGATTTCGGACTCATCAATACGGTGTGCAATAGTAAAATCGTGGGTGCTGATAATGATGGTACTGTCAGCAGCAAATTAACAAAGCAGTTAATTACCTAGGAATAGTTAATTCATGTGGAAGCGGTTGATTCGCTTTGCTGTTACTCGCAAGCCATTGGTTGCATTCATTACTTAACTTAAAGGAACGTTAAAACTAAGAATTAAGGGGGATAGAGATTAAATTGAGAAATCAAACATTCCAAATCTATTAAGGAAAATCATTGACAGCTACTAGCTTTGTCTAACAGATTTCATCTGACACAAGCAATATTGTCTGATCAATATTGTCATGTTCAGATACTGCCAAAAATTTCACATTTTAAAAGCACTTCTATGCGACACAGTACAGTACTGTCTTACCAGTACACTACTAACTTACTATCCTACGCAACGCAGTGGGCAGAGCACCAACAAAGCTATCCACCGCTCATCACTGGCTGTCATTAATTACGAGCCGTTTACCTCTCATTATATTAGACAAAACCAATTATCTTTCACGAACAGCATTGTACCAACTTATGATTTATTTCGACTTTTTGTTTTGTGCCCGACTGTACTAAATGAGTGTAATTGAAAGTGAACTAACTTTTAAAAAGGTTTTACTTTTGTCTGTGATTGTACCGTAAGTATTATGAAGGCATAAGCGGAGATATGGATCAAAGGAAAAGGGCGTGTTACAATTTAGCAGGTTTTTTATCCCACGTGGAAGCAACTTTAGGAATAGCTACCGTTTCAAACTTTAAATACTTCAAGACACATAAATACAAAAGTGAGTTTGTTTGTTTGTTTGTTTGTTATGCTTTCACGCTAAAACGGCTGAACGGTTCCGAATGAAATTTGGCACATGGGTAGACCATGAGAAGGACATAGGCAAACATATAAATATGTCTAGATAGATAGTCAATGCTGTGAATTCGTCGAAAAAAATTGCGTCCAACTGTTGGCCGCTAAATGCACGCACATTAGAAAAACGCAATGACAGGGCGCGAGTGTTAGACGTAGCTGTTACGCACACCAGCAAACAAAATTTGGCTTATTTGTTTTAATTCTTATGCAGTACGACACTCTACTTAGGCATATAAATAATCAAATTCAAATTCAAATCATTTAATTCGAGTTACAGAGACTCATATTATTATTAAATAGAATTGAAATAAAATAATATAAAATTCAATAAAAATAAGATTAAAATCAAAATTAAAAATACAACCAAAATTAAAACTCAAATTAAAAAATAAATAAGATTACAATATTTTTTTTTCGGATTACATTAATCAAAGGACATAGGCTTCATTTCATCCTGGATCGCAGACGAAGTCGCGGGCAATATCTAGTCTGAAATAAAATGGTTGTAAGTAACTAATTTGTAGTAAAGTTCCAGCTTCGTATGTTTACATTTAACACATTTAGAAAATGCCTTTCAGAATATCATGCACCTGAATAGCTGAAAAGGTGCTGTTGTATTGACTACAAAACAATATAAGAGTAAAAAAGGCTATCAGAGGCCTTAAAAAAACTGACATTCTATCAGCGATAATAAATATGAAAAAGTAAAAAAAAAATGATTTTGGATTTACATAAGCTACCGAAAAGGAGGAGCTCGTGGCTGAGTAATAACAGCCGCACGGGTTGATCCATCAGGTTTAGCTACGCTTGCCGGGGTTTGCCCATGGATAGTTGATCTTCTTTACATACTGAGACTCCTTCGTGCTTCGAAAAGCAGATTATGCCGCTGGTCACGGCTGTCATTCAAGGATCTTTGACAGTCGTTACGGGTCGTCAGAAGCCCGAAAGTCTGGTAACAGGGGGTATCGTATTACCCAGTTACTGGGTTATGGAGGTCAGAGGTTAGACTCGAAGCCGACTCCAACATAGCTGGAAAAAGGCTAGGCAGATAAGCTAACGAAAGGCTTATGTCAATCTGGTTGAAAGTTGTTGAAATAGGAAACGCTTTGAAAACGATTGCCTTGTCCAGTTCCTCAGATTTCAGCCAATTATGACTAAATATTCTAACCACCAAAACCTGGCACAACAAAGGTGTTCACTGATAGAGTACTCACTTTACAACTTTCATCAATTAAGCCTAATACGTTCCATCTGCTATTCAAAACCGCACAACAGGTGAACACTAACTTGACCAGGAGCAAAACACTTAATCTACATGCACAGGAGACCGCAATGCGCGGGTTAGAATTGTAAACGAAAGCGTATTGGCATATGGTTAATGATTTTATAAGGACCGGTTGGTAAGCTAAGGATACACACGACGTACAGCAGTATAAAATATTTGGGGGTATATTTGTAAAGGTTGGTTACATTTAAGTGACGTTTAAACGTCAAAAATGTATGGTTAAACAGTCGCTAATTATTACTTAACTTTAAGCAACGTACATCTTTTATGGGGTACTGTGTTAAATGTTACATCAAAATACCATGTGATATATTACAATTAACTGAAAGAAAATTTAATACTCATATTAAAAGTACTCTTTGTAAACAAGCATATTACAAATTAGAGGATTATATCCAAGATAAGGGTGGTTCGAAACATGCTGGTCTAGCTCCATAGGACAATTTAGAGTCTAGACAATATCAAACTGGTTTATAATTTAATTGTACAATTAATTATTATAATATTGATTTTACATTCTGTGATTACTTGAACTCACATACTGATTTATTAGTTTTACTTGTAATTTTTTTAGTTATATCGTATGGGTACTTTTACAATGCTTGTAAATATGTGAACACCATATATCCATCACATTATTATTTTTTCTGTCATTGCTTATTTTTTAATTATTTTTACCTATAGTAGTCTTATTCCAGGTGCATCGTCTTCCCATATAATTATATAATTAATGTATACAAAATATTGTAAAACATTTTAAAAGGGTAACGGTAGAGTTTCTTGCTCATTCTTCTCCATACGAAAACTCCCTTTTAGAAGGGGCGACTAGAATCAATTCTATTTTTTGTAAATTTGACGTTCAAAAGTGCCATATCGTATTGTGTGTGTATGTTCTAATTGAAATAAATTATTTGACTTTGGCTTTATAAATTAACCCCTTAGTGGTCGCTATCGTAATGTGTATGGCAGGAACAAGAATTGTTGAGACATATGTTGGTTATAGTATTTTCTGGCGTTTTCAAAATAGTAGAAAGGTAGAAAGGTAGTATGAGCGACTGACAGATTTGGTGGGTAAGTGGGAAGAAAATTGATACGTTAGAAGGTATTTGTCCCACAGTCCATGAGAGTTCTGAAAACTGATGATAATGTTTTATGTATACCTAAAGCAATCATGTATAACGTTATCAATTTTAAAACAGTTTCAAATTGAACATAAGATGAAGAAAAACTTCCTCAATTGAAAGTTTACCAATAATTTCAATTAAACAACTTCTGGGCTATCATCATCATAATTTCTTGCCAAAAAAATGGAATTTATGATAAAAACCATACTTAAAATGGAATGGTCGTGTGTCGACCGGCTGTCAAGGATACGGTGTGTGGTAATCACTCTATTGACAATGCAGAACGTATACTTGCCCTGTCCGAGGATAATTTTTGCCTTGAGCCGAACAGAGGTGATATGGAGTGCTCTTGGGACTTGAAGGTAATTTTTCGTTTTAAGTTTTTGTTTATATGCAAAAAGCAGCGAATTTTTCAGCGGTTATCTGTTACAAGTAGTACAATATGTACGTACGTATACAGTCACTTACGAAGTAGTACGGTAGTTACAAAAATTTGGTAAGTACCCACTTCATTAGTAGAGACGTGGGTCTGAAAAATAACTGACATGGGTTAAATTAACCTTGCTTCAAATACAGTAGATCTGAATGTACCTGGAGTTGATAAATAATTTGCGAAATTTGGAAAGGCCTTGTCAAAGTTCTTTGCCGTAACTATGTCTAACAGAAGATGTTTACAAGCCAAGTTTAATAAATTCCCACGTTATCACATACCGACAACTTGGTTAGTTGGTAGTATCGATTTCATATTTGAGAACTACCTTACCAAAATTGTACAAAAAGCTTTAGGAGCACTAATTTTTTGGAAGTCTCCATGAATCCTTAACCCTGCGACCACACGACAGCATTTGGTTGAACCGCGAAAGTGGGATTTTTGCCATCATTGTTTGACACACACGAACTTGCGCTCACATGTCATTATTGAATCCATTTTATTTCTTTATTTTCACTCAATAACACACTGGGCAAGTAAAGTTATTGTACAATATAAAGATGTTTTGTCCATTGTTGAAATAAAAGGTGGTATTTTAAGCGGATATTAATGAAGCATTTATATTTAAAAGAGTAACAGATAATAAAAATTACATGAAAGTTACAATGAGAATAAAATATATTGAACGGAAAAAAAGATATTTAGGCCTTAGGTCATTTAAAAACGATACAAATTTGGTCTTTATTTTTATATAATATGCATTGGCAAGTAGATTTTTGTTTCTTAATTTTGAGGCATTGACAAACCAACCTATAGTCAATACAACAAATGATTACGAAACTCTATGAAAAGGGATTCCAAATTCAAAATTTAAATTTAAAACGTACATGACCTCCAACCCACATGGCGGCCCACACCATCCAGTCATTGCGATTCGGCCCGCGTAGCCATTGTTTTACTTTTATTTATATTAACTCGACGAAACTCCTTGGAATCCTTGATAATCATGGATATCCTTTCATCTTTTCGTTACACCAAAGATAAAAGGGATTCTATGATAGATTATTAGGTCACTATGCACAAAGAAACTTATCTTTTGATAAGAACAGTAGATGGTAGTTGTTTCCAAGTTTTGCTCACGAAAAAGTGAAGGACAGACGGACACGCGACATGCACTCATATTATATGACTGCATGTGGAATCCCCAATTTCGACAGCCCAAAGACTTGGTAATACCAGTGAACTAACAATTTTACCAAGACCTTTCAAGCTTTGGCAGAGAATTGATTAATATATATGATGAGAGGTCAGTTAAAAATGGTGTCCATAATTTTGTGGTCACTTGCAATTTTTATGACACTTTCTTTTGTTTGTAAAACTCATTGCAATTGATACTTTGGCAGTTGATCAAGTGTTTCAAACGAAGGTCGAAACGTACTTCGAAATCATCATTACGTCCGTCCAAAAAAAAAAAACGATTGACATTTCCCACTCACTTTTTTTTCTACATTTTTTCAGTAGCCTATTTGTTACTAGTGATGTGGCAATTGTCCTTTAAGTAACTCAATATAGCGCAACGGACTTTTGTCAAAATATTTACTTTACCCGCCTGGGACAACAAAAGGGGCTCTTAACGCTAATAATGCTGTTCAAGTCATTCAAATCCGAATCGGCATGTAATTGTCATTTTAATTTCGTCTGTTCTGTGTATGGGGCTTATTGTGTATGATAATAAGATATTCGAGAATCGATTGTTGTATCGATGCAGATCTTGAGATAACATGGTATCGAGTTGCGATGGTGTGTGTGACTCGATAGACAGCTGTGAATAGAAGTGCGAACTTTTAAATAGATACGTAGGTGGGTAGATAATTGTAATGTCGCTATCGTTTCTTTGTGTCGGAGAAATCTTGAAGCTTTTTAAATCGAAACTAGAGAACTAAGATCAAAAGTGAAAGAATCTATTGACTACAAAGTACGTCTAATTTGTATTCAACGAAAATAAAAAAAGAAGCTATTTATACAAATGCACGACACCTGTCAGTTTCATACTAACGGATATGTGTTTTGCTAATTTGATCCTTATTATTACTAGAAATTGTGCAACTGACAGGTGTCAGGAACGCATACTTTACACGGCTGGACTGTAGGGCTTCGACGTTCAGTGTCTATAAGTGTATCAGATCTACTTGGACCATTCCACCGTTAATGACTGGCAGTCGTCAAGCTTTTGTATTTAACAAAGGAAAACAATAAAAAAAGTAAAAAACAAAACATTACATAACCCACACAAACTTCTGTTTTTAAAAACCAGCCTAACGAAGTTAACCATCCCATACAAGAAACCATACAATTATCAACCTTACCACCTTCACAATAAAGTCTACCAAACAATCACTTAAAAATACACATGCTGACAAAAACAGTGACCCCATTGAACGGCCAGCTATTATTCAAGACTTTGTATGTAAATTCTAGGCTCTATACGACGTTCCCTTGACCCTCGTCATCAAGAATGAATTAGGAACCGAACTTGACCATGGGTCAGAAGTGTAGGTTATATGTGATTGGCATCTACTGACTGGTTTTAACAACTACCGATGTTTTTTGTTTGACATTTCGAAACATTGTTTACATGGTTTTATTATCTGTGGTGAATTAAATGGTCGTAATATTTATTAATATAAATATGTGATTTTTAATAGGTAGTTCTAATTATTTCTGTGACATAAGGTAAAGATTATTTTTTTCAAGCTGTAGATTACCTATCCTATGTCTTTTTTAGGAATCAAGCAATGTAACTTCGAGGACCAATTTCACCAATAAAACTGAATGTGATCAGCACATCTGAGTGTCAAAATTCAATAATAATAATGACAGTGTCAAGTCTTGAATGCCATTTAGGGCAACAAAAAAGATTCGAATGTCTCGCCATAAAAGCGTAGTAAACCAGAGAGACTTAAACCGAGAAAAATTAAAGCCATTATGGGACAAATGTGGACTTACACGGTTTAAATACTTCAGGAAAACGAGCAATAGCATTAATCTTGGCGTTAGTATTCTAATGGACTACGGTCCTTCCACTATGTTTTCTGTTTTCTGTAGACTAAATTAAAATCCAAATCAAAAGTTATTTACTTTGCTTAATATTGTTGAGAATCAAGTTCTTCTAACATGATAGCTATGTGCTACTGGGGAGTTCGTTGCGCCACTTCTTCCTTGGTAAAGCACTAGGAATTGGTGACGGGTGGACGTTTTGGGGGGCGACCAGCCCCTAAAACGCCGTAAAGATACGGTTTTAAGCTGGTATACTTAGATGATTTTGGGATTATATTTTGTAGTAGTTTTAAAGAATAATTTCTGAATTTAATCACAGTACTCAATTAAAATGTGTGGTGATCGATTATACAATTTACTTTGTATGAAAAGAGAGTTTGGACGAATTTAAGGTTGATGTTTCTTTTTTACTGCTGAAAAGTTTTCGTCTCAGATAAAGCCCTAGGATAGGAAGTGGTGACTGGCGGGCGTTTTGGGGGACTGGTCTTATGTAATTTAGACGTTTATAAATTGCTGATTCTCAGCCTAATTTCAATAAATGACTTTGGATTTTTTATGTACTCACGAACCTGTACTTACAAATGACTCACAGGACTATTCTCCTGACTTTTGTACCCAAAAACAAATTGTATTTAATTATTACCAATACACCTGCGCAAACGAAGCAAATGCCCGCTCACCCTTGACGACCGTGGACTATTCAGGTTAATATACCGTGCCACTTTGTGCCATACGCCGCAATCTTCACATTTTTAGGGTGCCACTAGCCATGGCAATAACTTAAGTAAGTACAAATTGGACAACAGTAGGTATATTTTCGTTGTCAAGGAAATTTTTCCAAGCATATTAGTTAGGTACATTAAAAGTCATTAAATTAGAATTTGGCTTTTTGCCTTTCGATATCTCATCTCTTTCGAGCAATTTGATAAGTACATCGGTGTACATAGTTTTACGTGTAGTAGATAGCATTTATCAGAATTAATTTATTATAATTGCTAAATCGATTACGTATCCAATTTGCTCATAATTTGAACTTAAACAACAAACGCTATCTCGAGAAAAAAAAAAACAAAGAAAACAAGCAACAATGGTCTTTCACCTGTGTTTCTGACGTCTACTTACAAATTTAAAAAAAAAATCTTAAAAAAATAAGTCCGATTTTTAAACAAAAAGTATTGGTAATTCAAAAGGCAGTATTACCCTAGTGAAGTGACCCGTCAGAGGGCGGTAGGCAGCGGTCAATACCTCGTGCCTGCCACTACCACCCACCAATGAGGGTACGCTGATTTCGTGATTAGATTAAAAAAATAATGATTTCAAAATTCGAATTATAAATTGTTTGGAGACCATTAAGGTTAAGTGTGTTGTTTTTTTGTTATTAGTTTTAATAGAATTATAGGCGAAAAAGAATTTATTAGTAAGTTAAAAAATATAGATAAAAATGCCTTTTTTATGGATCACCCTTAGAGCACCATAGATAAAAATACATATTTTCCTATGATCAATACGTTAATATTTTTTGACTATTCAATGGTCATGGTTTAACATTCTTTTTTTTTTCATTAAATTATTTCAGTATACTGAGTCCAATTGAATTAGCTAGCGAAACTCCGCAAATGTGAAAGGTATCGATATCTAAACTTGATCAAATAAAAAATAAATTAATTTGATGTTTTTTTTTGGATTAACCACTGCCGCCGTTAGTGTAGTCACTTAATTTTTTTTAAAATAATTCTGATATGATCAACTCAAACTTCAAGTAAAAATACTACCAGCGGTCATTGACCCCAAAATAAAATGATCAAATTTTCATAAAAATATTTTGTCGTGTTTAAATATCCCTCGTCTGCGAAGTTTTGCTGAGTAATTTATTTCGACCCTGTATTACAAGAAGCTAAGTTGTCGACAATACATTGCAGAAATGAAGTTCTGCTATAACGATATTTTCATGGTGACCTTAGAACGATTTATTCAAAGTAGTTTTTTATTAACTTATAAAAAGTGATGAGCGCCATAGATTTAACTTAATAGTCTCCAAGAATTGTTCCACAAAACAATATTCTTGAAGGTGAAGGTTTCTAATACACAGACTTGGAAAAAGCCGTAGGTACCAACCTACAACTTTTGCCCTGATTTACACTTTAGACGTGGGCACAAAATAGGCATGTGATACCCGTATTTATGAGTACCTAAATAGTAATAGTAGGTACTGAAAAAATTTACCAAAGTTTGCACTTAAAATACATCACTTAATTTTTTAAACAAACAGCATATTTTTTAACAAATAATCAAATTAACATCAAAATAAAGTGACCCATTATAACCTGACCAGAAACTCTAATCAGTCGAAACCCCTCAAAATCTCTAGTACGACTCACAAGTCCACAACCTCAGAAAATCTGAGTAGTTTGTCATACTCAAAGGCGATGATCGACAATACAACCTCAATACTCTGGACTCTGACTTCAAAACACCCTATATAAAAAAAAAATAAAGCATTAAAAAGTAAAGGGTAGCGATGTTATCGGTCCGAGGCTATCGCCCACACAATGTGGCACGGGCCCACCGATTGTTGGCGACCCCTGCTATTGTCTAACGGGGCTTTTGTTTTTACGAGTAGCCTGCCTGATAAGCAAAATATATATTGAAAAAAAAAAAATGTTGTTGATACCTGCAAAAGTAGAGTAGTACCTATTCGATTCAAATGTGATTATAACAATTATACTGTATTAACTCAAAAGATTTGGTTTCAATTTTTTTTTAAATAGAACATGAAATCAAGTCAAAATAAATATTAGGAAAATTTGCTGTCTGCCCTGACTTGTAAGGTCCGTAAACGTTTTTAGAAATTGTAGTTCAAACTATTAGGTAATTTTACAAACGTAAAAACGTATCCATATACTTTATTGACTTTAACCTACATCATATTACTTAGTGGTGAAATACGTAGCAATAGGCACTTAAGTGTACCTAATAAATTATATCATCTTAGAAGCTTCTGCATAATAATAAAATTATAATTGATCAAGAGACCTTAAGTAAGCCTGTTTGACATGAAACAGCCCATTAACTAATGCCCTATTGAAACTTGGTCAAACCTATCAAAATTAAAAGGGCATATATTTAATCGAACCTCTAATAATTCCCATTTTGCTTTTCAATCAATATTATTGAAGACTCTAATATAATGCTTGCGTCTCTTTTTATGAATCTCAAATAATTCCTATTTTGGGGTCCTAAAAATATTAAATAGCCAATTAACTGCGACCAACTTGGATGTAACGCGATAGTTCTCAACTAACCTTACCCATTTGGTCGGGTTACCTTTAGCTTAGTTACTGAAAAGGCCAGAAAGTTAAAAGAGGCTCAGTTATTTAAAAAAGTGGGCATCAATAAAAGCGCAAAAATGTTTAGAGGTTCATTTATTTAAAAAACCGTCCATCAACAGGAGGTCAATAAGTTTTTAGAAGGTCAGGTTAATATTTCCAAATTAAAAGTCAGGCCAGCCTGATTCCTATTAGGCTCCTCAAAGTTCAGACCTTTGAATATCAAATTCCTAGCTTCAATAATAAGTCATCGATGCAAGATGGTGGAGTTGCCAACAATACTGATGGTATTAGTACTCACATAAATTGTTCAGAGGTATACATTTGTTGAAACTTAAATGTACGTACTAGATTTGTGTATGGGTTTGCCTGTTGACATTAAACAGTGTTTTCATGGTGCAAGTTTGTTTCAGATGTCAAGATTTAATTATATAATGATTGATAGTACTTTTAGCTATTTATCTCAACGTAAAGTCTGACAACCAGTCTTACCAAGGTTACCAGTCTTATCGTAATACCCAGTTATTGGGTTGAGGAGGTCAGATAGGCAGTCGCTCCATGTAAAATACTGGTATTCAGCTGCATCCTGTTAGACAGGAAGACCAACCCCGACCCCGATATTATTGGGAAAAGGCTAGGCAGATTGAGTACTGGTAGATACTACATCGTCAAGCAGTCTCATCATCTTCGGGATCTACAGAAAATATTACAGTTATGTTTAGCTGAAATTCACGAAGTTTTAGCTAAAGTTTTGTAGTAGGTAATTTGAAATTCTTTAAGTGGGCACTTGCATTATGTTCAAACTATACAATTTAGAGGTAACGGCCGAAACGACGCGGTTGAAAATCGCAGTGTACACTGTATCGAGTGCGCAGTAGTTACGCACGCAGAAGGTTTATCTACCGAGCAGCTGTAATTATTTCAAGGTCACTGGCGAGATATAATACTGCTACTTATTTATTCTGTGCCTGTACTAACACTAATATTGTCAGGATATTATCATAAAAGAGGAAACCTAGTAATAAAAGCCGATTATGCTGGTTACAAAAATAAGGGCACTCACAAAAACTCCCGTACTTCTTGGGTTAACCTTGAATAAAAGTACTTACAGAATTATTCAAAAATATTAGTATAATGGTATTATTAATATTGAAAGAAGAACATGACTCTTAAAAACTGTTATGATTCTGAGTCACGAAATTCAGTACTAGAAAAAACCTTGAATATTATTATATTGTGGTTCATAAAAATAAAATAAAAGGCACGGAAGCTATCAACGGAAGTTATAGAAAAAACCTATTTATAGTAGCTAGTTCCTTTGCTTTGAATTCATATCTATATGAACTACAAGTTAATGCTGGAAAATGCTGTCCACACAGATTTTAACTTCTTTGCTTATTGGCCTCTCACGCATCCCCTCAACTGTAAGAGGTTGTCGCTTGTCCATCTGGTGGGGTTTTGAAATCCTCATTTACGGTATCTTGGTATTCATTTTTGTTGCTCTTCTTTATCCTCACGAATAATAATGTTTTTTTGAACTACTAACAGCGCCCCGCGGTTTCAACCGCATAAGTCTCGAGCCCGTGAGAATATTGGGATAAAAAGTATCATATGTGTTAATACAGGTTATAATGGTTTTTGCGTGAAATGAGTAACAAACATCCATCTATCCTCACAAAATTTCGCGTTTATAATACTATATAGTAGGTTATAGAGGTAGGATTTCAATAATCTGTTACCTGTGTCCAAAATTCCTATACATCTGCAATTCTGAGGACCTAAAACACGCCACTGATGCCACAATTGGCATGGCCACCTACTGGGTCCAACTCATTTAACATAATATAATATGATTATTTATTTTATTATTTTATTTTTATTTTTTCTTTTACCATCGACTCGAAAAGAAGAATATAAGTTACCTTATATAACATCAAACAGTATAATTTTATTTTATTAATTTATTTAATTTAAGTATAGTACATACAAACAGCCTTCCATATTATTAGTAATATTCAGATTTCATACAAAATCTGTACACATAGCTCCTTATTAACAATCTCAAATCATTGGGTGTTGCAACTAACTGATGAGTAACGCTGTGAGAATATTCCTCAGCTCGCAGCGTGGGTGTAAGTACGTTTGCTTTGCATAGCTTACATCATAGTTTGGTTAGTTGGAGATTATTAAGCTAATGACTTTTTTTAAGCCTTGCCCTACATTTTATTCCTATTACGCACATTTACAGGGAAATCATATACCTACGCAAAACATGTAGTTTTTGTAAAACAAGATCTGTAATGTAGCCCGTGATTATGAACGTACAAACCAAGAGATTTTTATTTCATTTTTGGGTATTAATGAAATATCTATAATCCGGTTAGACTGCAAGCCGACCCCAATATAGTTGGGAAAAGGCTAGGCAGATGATGACTGAAATATCTTAAATCACGAGGCATATGAGAAATTTCGCTAAAACTCTTTATGTATGTATAAATATTTGTTACTGAAATCACAATCACAAACAAAGTTTGAAGACTGCAATGACATTATTATAGTGCTTTCTAGTTTATCATGTCGTTTTCGTAAACAAACGAACTTTTTTCTAACCCTGATTATACGATAGACATAAACAGATTAGACCAAAGTTTGTTTATTTAATTGCAGTCATCAATTAAACGCTAATAACAGTATAGTTAACCTCTGCCAAAGAGGTTAGCAATTATCAACCTGTCACCAGGTGCATCGCAAGAGAACCTTGAACTAAATGGGTATCTATATGTCAAACTATATTATGTGAGCACTGCAAGATTATCCAAAGTGTCCATGGATTATGGCAACCTACATGATATAATCTTGAGTAAGTGTAATATTTAGTAACGTGGGCTTTAAAGCAATTTATAAATAGTGTTAAACCCAATAATCATTGATCATGCTGGTGTTTGGAGTGAGCCTAGGTATTTCAAAAATGTAGCAAGTGGAGCTCGAACTTAGGACTTTTTGCTCGCTAATCTGGGACTCGCCAAACTGTTGGACCTCTATTTCATCTTTTTTTTTACCGACTTCAAAAGGATGAGGATCTCAATTCGACTGTACTTTATTTTGTATGTTTTTTACGTGATATCTCTGCCAATTATGAATTGATTATGATGATTCTCTTTTTGTTTGGTAGGTTGAGAAGTGGTCCCATATAAATCTTATTAACTTTGCTTGGGTAGTTTTTGAGTTAGCTGCAATAATACTTATTTTTCCCACTTTGTCTATATGGATGATGTTAAAGTTCCTGTCACTGTTATTTACATAAAGCAGGTATGCGAATTTTAAAGCATGGTATTCGAATTTGTGTGGGGTAGGCACCACAACAAAAAAAAAAAACTCCAGAGTTCAATCTTTTTAAGTCGGTTGTTTTTTTTTTGTAAAAAGTTTCTTTCAGTACAAAATCGACTTGTTGTCTGACCTTTTCGTCTTTAAATGTCTATATTTTAATTTTAGTATATGTCAAGTAATTTACGACAAAGAAGAGATGGGATGACTTAGGTCGTCTGAAACATATAATTTCATAAATACCACGTAAAATACCACTGATCTAATCATAAAGTTGCAGCTAAAATAATTCAATCTATACCTATTGACTCTAAAGGTACGGGTGACATTTGATTCCAGATAACCTCTGTCTTTTTGAATTGTCAGGTACTTATTGAAATAAGAAATAAAATATACATCTAACTACTACAATTCTAGGGATAGGGGAGAGATGAATTCCGATACTGGAAAATTAGTTTTATAATAGCAAAAAAACTGAACCGATAACCTCGGATTTTGATGAGCAAATCTTGAGATTGTTTCTTGAAACGACCTTCGTATCTCTCTTCGATAAATCTGTCGAAATATTGTGTCTACGTATGTTTTCTACATAGACCAAGAATTGTATAATGATCTATTTGAATAACTGTAATCAACGCTCTGTCTGCTTCGTATTAGGGAAGCTCACAACAGAATCTGAGAATCTTCACAATGAATCGTTTAATCATATGATTCTAATATATAACAGAGTTCAAAATAAATCTTTTTCTCATTTAATTTAAGATAAACCTAAAAAGGACCTTGTGGCTAAGTAATAACAGCCACACTGTTCAATGGATCATGTTACGCTACGCTTGCGGCGGTTGGTCCTTGGATGGGTGACCATTTGTACATACCAAGATCCCTCCGTGCCTCGGAAAGCACGTTAAGCCGTTGGTCGCGGCTGTCATTTGTAGATCTTTGACATTTGTTACGGGTCGTCAGAAGCCCGGAAGTCTGACAACCAGTCTTACCAACGGATATCGTGTTACCCAATACTGGATGTTGGAGGTTAGATAGGCAGTCGCTCTATGAAAAATACTGGTATTCAGCTGCATCCGGTTAGACTGGAAGCCGACTCCGATATAGTTGGGAAAAGGCTAGGCAGATAATAATTTAAGCTAAACTTTGAAGATACAAAGGAATGAGGAAAATTTCGTGAGTGAAAGATTTGAGTATGAATGTGGATGGCTATAAGAGTAGGGGGATCAAAGAAACGATTAATGGACAGTGTGAAAGATGATATGGCTAGAAAGGGGGTAACTACCGAGATTACGACTAATAAATATGGAATAAAGGAAATGTACTTAGCACCGACTTCAAATAAATTAGAATAAGAGCAAGAGAATAGTGATGATGATTCAAGCTTACCTTTCAAATATATCCTTTGAAACCCTACAATTTCGTAACATCCCATGACAGTTCTCGCTAATTTGAAACATGGTAGCTAATTACAATTGTGAGCACAAAGGTCATCGCGGCAACCCTCCAAATAATGGGCCTCCTCTAAATTTATTGTTACGTTGGCGGACCTGCATTTAGTGCTAGCTACTGAGGTTAGATAGTGCAGCGAGGTTTAGTGGTGGGATAAAGGTTTATCGATAAAAAAGTAACCACGTGCTACTGAAGAAAGCGATGAGTAAAATAAATGCGTATTCTACGCACTACGAAATTTAATCAATTATTAGTAAGCACTGGACTCTACTGGCTCTAGGTGTACTATGCCCAACTCTGGGAATGCAGGCGTGATTTTATGTTATGTGATGTGTATACTCTGCGCATATCTTGTAAGTACCGATACGCCTTAATGTTACTGCAGAAAGTATGAATGATGACCATTTTAGTGATTCAAAAATTCTAAATATTTTCCAAAAGAGTAGCCTCTTTATATTGTTTTTTTTTATGAGATTTACACTAAGAGACAAACTCACTTCTTGATTATTTTGTCTGTCCAAACTCTGTACCAATTTCAGCATATCGATAATTTAATTCACAAATGATTTCCAGCACATCACTACCACAAAAACCCGTTGACTTATTTGGCTAGGCACTTGATTAGCTGTATCGTAGGCGCGTTCCCACCTCGAGGTACACATTCATCCTAATTAGCGCCTAACATCGTTCATAAACAACGATATAACACAGTGTTGTCCCTAAATCACTGCTAATGTCCTGTCTTATATTTTGTAGAGGTGAAGATATTTTGTACATTTCGTGCGCGGTTTAAGGTCATATCACACTAGCGATTTGCGAGCATGTTTCCAGAGAAGTGAGTTGTGAACGTGGTCTCCGCGGGTGCGAAGCGAGCTAGCCGTGACTACGCGACGTGTTCGCCGCGTTTTCACAAAATTGTTTTCTCTTGTCTCGCTCTCTTGTGCACTCAGGTCAAACGCTCTCGTTCTGCTATCGCGGCGAACTCGTTGTGCACACGTGGCGTGTTTACTACGCACACTCAGCGAGCTCGTTAAACAATCGTCTCGCTGGAAATATGCTCGTAAATCGACAGTGTGATATGCCCCTTAGAGTTAGCTACTTCACAAAGAATATTTTTTCCACGTAAGACATGTGAGGCAGTTGAAGACTGAGTTTTGTAGATATTTTTAAAATGAGTTTTTCCAAAATGTAAACTGAAAAAGACCTTGATAAATTGAAGTGTAAAGGTAATTTTTACTATTAGGTACTAGTTTTATATGCAATGTAGTACCTATGCTTTATTTTTAACTGTTTCCCAAAAAAAGTATCATTTCGAGAAAACAAAATCGAAATTTTGTCCAATTACACATTATTATTATTATTATTTTATGTGACAGTTGTTTTCATGATTATGATTAATAAATAACTTTACGAACTACAAAAACTTAATAATAAAAAGCTAAACCGAAATTGATCCATAAGAATTCCTGTTCTAACTCTGATTTCGAAAACGGATAGACCGCAAAAGAAAGCTTTCCTCCTCCATCCTCCGAGGTTTTTACCCTCATTACTTCAAGAGATCTCCCTACAGAGAAATAGACACTACTCGACGTTTGGACTTCACACCTTGAAGAAAGATCGTCATAAAAAGTGCTATTTAAAAATAAATGTTTGCCCATAAATGCTAAAATTAGAGGTGCGCCCAATAAGTGGGTTGTTGCTTGCCCAGGACAGAAATAGTCTGATATTAGGGTGGGTCGTGGTTCAGACTTTCAATTTGAGACGGTCATGGTTCTTCGACTACGTCATGACAAGCTAAACAAATAAATGAATTTAAATGTATCTCTGTGAAAGAGGGGTTTTCTTTTTGTTTACCACATTAACTAGCTGACTTGCTATCTTTAATTTGAAAAGAGTATTTAGGTATAATAATATTAAGTGTAGTAACAATATTTCAAAGTATGGTCTAATAATTTGTAACGAATTAAAACTGGGCTGTGATTTAATTCTTTAAAAACCTTGAAAACATAATAAGTTTGAAACTTTCTTTAATTTTTATGATTATAAGGATCGACTGATTTATTTTGAATGTTTATTTAAGTTGTTTGTCTTTTAACGAGTCCACTTTATTGTTTCCTGGCCCTTCGAAGCATTTCTAAACAGTCCACTTAAGGCTCGTATTTCGACATTTATAAGTTTCCCAAATCCAACTTAGCTTATGAATTTCACAGTTATTACTACAAGTACCTATCTTGATTATTTTGATAATATTTATTATTACTTATTCTGAACTAAAAACCCTTTATTTAACATAAGCAAGCGTAACCGAAATCTTCAAAGAAATGGAGACATTAACTGTCCACCACACGTGTTTCATAACCTTGAAAGGGACCCAACACCAATCTATTTCAGTACTGGCCCCCAAAGAGGGCACGGCTGCAATGAACTGATAATTTATGACAAACTTAGGATTATTATTAAGTGTATGTTTTCAGGATAACGTTATTCATTGAGTATTTAGTAAATAATGGGTGAAAATAGAAACTTATGTAGTTCATAAGTACACATTTAAATTACGCATTATTTAAAAGTTTCATGACGTCACTTTAATTGATTGTCCAATTGCACTCATATTTTTTAGCTCTATATAACTATTGCGAATATCACACACTCACCATTTAAGGTAGCACCAAGGTGCTTAGATATCAATACATACCATTTAAAATATTTATTTTATTTTTCAGTACACCTTTTTGCTATTTCGAGACTCTCAACTTTTATTTTAAAGTTGTTAGGATTTAGAGGTGTTCTAATTTTGAACAAAAGTTAGTTTGGATCAATGCTTGCAATTTTATTTTAGCTCAGGTTCGACTTAGAAGTTTCAGTCATCTTATTGAAACAAAAATACTACAGTATTGTAATGACTAAGGTCAAGTAATAGAACTAAGTATTTTGTTATTCACGTATTATTGCCTTATACTCCTAACTAGCTAATATGGTAAGTAAATACCTCGCATTGGTCGCGCAAGAACACTACTCTCAAAGACAACAATTTCACTGGATTAGGTGGCTCAATGTGTTTGCGGAAGAATATTACTTAGGCTTGTCAGCTCTATGGAAGTATAGTATTCTTTTTGCAAACTCGTTTATCAGAATACCAACCGGTGCAATGCCAAAGTCACATGCACTATTCTATCTTAGAAAAAATGTCGTGTCAACAAATACGAGAACTCGATACATCAGTATAACGTTACGTGACTCAAATTGAGCAATTTTCTATATCCTGTCCCACATCTGTCTCAGAGGATGATAGAAAAAAGTATCCGTTGAAACGTTCAATTATAGATTGTACCAGTTATGGTGCAAAAAAGTGGAAGCTGAGAACTTAGGTGGAGGTGCAGGGATTTAACTTTTAGAATATTATGATTGCTAAGAGCATGTATGACAGTTATGGCACAGTGGTAACGGCTCTGACTTACGAGTTTGTAGGTCGTGGGTTGAAATCCAGGCAGGCGCTTTATTTTGTGTAAATAATTTCATCACCACTGCTCTCAAAATGGTGAAGGAAAACATCGTGAGGAAACCGACATGTCCTAGAACCAAAAATTCGAAGACACGTGACATGCACCAACCCGCACTGGGCCCGCGTGGTGGATTGATTACAGGCCACTCCCTGTCACAGAAACGAGACCTGTGACCCAGCAGTGGGAACATTATAGGGTACTTATGTTAAGAGCAAAATAGAAAACTATCAAAGTCCAAGTGAAATAATTTATTTGAAGGCATTTATGAGGCACTTTTGAAATTTGAATTTACAAGAAAATATAATTGATTTCAGTCGCCCCGTCCAAAAGATAGTTTCGTATGGTGAAGAATGGATATGAAACTCCATGGTTACTTTTATCAAATCTTTTTAATTAATTCAGCCGTACTTCATCTCATGAAAAAACAAACCGAATTGACAACATCCTCCTTTTTTTAAGTCGGTTATAAATCCCATGTTACTGAGGAGAAAACTATAACATGATGATGTTATAGTTTTCTCCTCAGTAAGCAGAAGATCTTATAGAGGAGAAAATTTGTTGTCAAATAATTGACAACAATTTAATTTTAATTAAAATACGTTTTTATTTTTATTTATTAATTTATCTTTTGTATAGATTCTTTTCTATTTTGTGAATGTGAGAACGGTGTAGGCTTAGTGGACTGTAGATCTGTTGACCATTTTCTATTTTGTTAAATACCTAGTACTTAAATTGAAAGACCTACACTGTCCTCCCATACCTAGTAACACTGTTATTTGAAAGTATTGTAAAAGCTTTTTTTAAAAGAGTAACCGTGGAGTTTCTTGCCGGCTCTTCTCCATAGGAAACGACCAATTGGAACAGTGCACCTAGCTTCTGACGTTTCATGAGTACCCAAGTAGGTTTATGTGAAATAAAATATTTTGAATTTTTTAATATTGTATTAGAAAATTTTACTAACTATAGTGAAAGTCCCTGTAGATCCCTAGAATGAAATTGATGATGATTTTATTTCAGTAAGAATCGTACCTCAACCTGTAAAAGCCCACTAGGTACTGAGCATGGGCCTCGTATTATTTTAGTCTATGCTACATAAATGTATTTTCTTTCTTTCTCTTTTTCTCTAATTACAGCCACAATTAGGAAGTTTTAGGGTCACTTTATCATGATAATAATCAAAAAGTTAGTGCTTATCCTTTTCAAATAATTTTTATTTAAAACAATGAAATCATTTCCCAATCCACCGAATCCGTGACATTCACATTGGACTTGAAACTGTGTCAGGAATCTAAAGAACATTTTATGAATGACTAAAACACATAGGTTTTTGTTGAAACATGAAAGTCAAGGCTACAAGTTATGACATTGTTATGTTTGAATTCAATACAGAAATACCCTTGATTTGTTTCTGAATAGAAAATAGTTTTGACAATCGATGTGGTTGCAAAACAAAAGTTGGTTGTAAAACTGTTATTTTAATATTAGAAGCTAAAAGCGTCATTTTAAAATGAAATAAAAAATCTTTGAATTTAAAACAAAAGAAAAAAAACATCATCACCAATGGTATTATTTTCCCAAAAGAAAAAACTTTTTAAACAACAATAAACCCCTATAACATAAAAACTTTTGAGAACATTTTCGACCAACAAACGACACGAAAAATTTTCACGGAACGCGACAAGGATTTCCACGCCGCCTAGCGTCGAGTAGCGACGTGAAAACTCACCCCACACAATCAAACTACAAGCGTATACACCACCATCCCTTTCCACACACCCACACATCCCTACATATGAACGAGATAGACATACATCGGTCATTATATCCAGATTTCCACTCGAGAAAACGTACAACCCTTTAGTTGTCTCTATTATCGCCGTTCATATGTGACAATTAGACAAGGACGGGTATAGTGCGAAGGTTTTAAGCCGCTGGACATTAGTGACCACGGTTTTTAAAAGGTTTTTGTGCAACCTATCACAGTGTGTTTGGTCAAGCGATTGGGGATCTTAGGCCGGGTTCAGAATGTGAAGTTACTGGGAATGCATGAAAATAGTTTTAACATTTTTTTTTAAATATATTTTAGCCCTTATTTTTAACTACACGTCCGTTATCTATCTAAGCTTGCTATCTTACAGCTTCATACATTTGCATTCTAACAACTAAGCAAGTATTCATTAAACGCTAATTTAACCATCAGCCCTAATAAACATTTAAAAAAAAAACAAAAACAGCCTCGCAAAAAAATATTTACCACAAAACAACAGAAATAACGAAATCAATAAACAATCAATCACTTAGAACAATTTGAAATTTCAATAATCGAACAGTCCCGCGAACTTCGCGACTGAGTCGAGAAACAATTATGAAAAAGTTCTTTTTCGACGCCCGTTCTCGCGCCAGTTAAGTCCCGACTGACACTCATAAAACTTATTAAAGTCAAGGACCGACCAAGATAAGTTCGTCGGCGTCTTAAGTAAAATAACGGCGGCGAGGGAAAAAATGTGCCGTGAAAACTTGCCAGCGAGAGTGAAGATCTAGCTTTACGTGTTGCGCTTTCTTGAATTTTTCGGTAATGTAGTTTTATGTTCTTCGTCTTTTATTTGAGCAAATAAAGTTTTTCAGGAATTGAATGTGGAGTGGTTTGAATGATTTAAAATTACACTTGTTTTGGTTACGAAAGTTTGATGTCGTTATTTAAAAAGTTTTGTTTCTGACACAATTTTACTCTAAACTAATTTGCTACGCATTTTACAGCTTGATTTTTACAATGACGCTACGATGTTGGCGCGCTACGAGCCGCGTAGCGTACGTAGCGGTCTGCTACGCCGACGTATCATTTTCGACGTCTTACTTTTACGGGACTTTCACTAAATATTAAAGAAAATGCAAATTTTTTATAATTTATTATATTTTCTTGAAATAAGTAGGCTCTAGATATCCTAAATGCATTATTTAATATTTAATGAAGTAAGACCTACAAAGCTTCACTGTGGGGATCATGAAAATACGTAAGATACTAAGTAAAACAAAAGAAAAACTTTATAAATCCGTTTTATACGGGTTCTTAATTTTTAAAACCGCCTTGAAAACGTAGACTGACCGCGCTCAGGTCCATTCAATTAAAAATTCCATCTCCTAATCGAGTCATGAAATATGCAAGCAAATATTATCCCTTTTCTTTTGTACGCGCTGCATCTTCGCCCCACCCGCGCACGCACACCGACGCACGGCACTTATGATTTATGCCCGTCTCGCTCCCACCCACGCGTCTGGTGGTAGAGCACGCGTGATACGGTCTCTGTCGATCAGCCGAGGTAGTGGCGACCGCGAGTAACCCCTGGCCACTTCGTGCGGA
This sequence comes from Omphaloscelis lunosa, assembly GCA_916610215.1. Taxonomy (NCBI): domain Eukaryota; kingdom Metazoa; phylum Arthropoda; class Insecta; order Lepidoptera; family Noctuidae; genus Omphaloscelis; species Omphaloscelis lunosa. Next base: position 14,747,192 of record OU744258.1, read on the forward strand.
CTCGCACGCGCCGTCGTCGGCCGGCCGAGCGAGACAGCGCGAGTTGTGGACATGCGGAGGCCGCGGAGCCCTCGCGCGAAGGGACACAGGACAGACGCTCTCGGACATCGGGCGAGAGCGGGCGGCCGGCCGCGCACCTGCCACGCACCGCTTCGCACGCGCGACGTGCTCGATCGCGAGACGCTACTTCGATATATCGTAAACACGAGACAACAGTTAAAATTTCAAAATTATTTTATTTCTGTTTTAATTTTACCGTCAAATTATTCGAGGGATAATGCAAAATTTTCACCGGAACAATATAAATAAAATTTAATAAATCGGACAGTGACTGAAAATTTTGTTTGTTCGGACTGAAAAGTGAAGAAGTTTAAACAGATGCTATTTAATGAAGTGTGACCAAATGAATCGTTTACCGAATCGCAGGATCGCCACTAGGTGTGGATAGATTAGATAGGGCACTGAGACGTTCATTCAAGTGTTGATAAGGCCCTCTTTATGACCAGTCGATTTTGGCGAGCAAACATTCGACTGACGTGTGAACTGAATCACCACAACATGAAAAGGAAAAAGTAAGACAAGAAATAGTTGGGTTTTGATTCGTGAACGATGAAGAAATTAAGAAGATGACTAAAAGTTCTATTGATGTTTACCGTCGGACATTCAAGGGGGGATTTGTGATAACACGACCTCCGTTATCAATAACGTTTTAGAAATAGGACGATAAGCCGCTGGACCGACGGCGGCACATGTGAAGTGAGCTAAAGAACTGTCGTGAGATAGCTAAGATATTAAGATAAAAATTCCGAGGATAAAGAAGTTGTTGAAGATCTAAAAATAGGTGACCAAATCAAGATGAGAATCAAGATGCCAGCTGTACGCATCGCGCAAGGTAAGTCAGCAGAACTTGAACTACTAAATATTCCTACTGGAATTTATTAGAGCTGCCAATTCAGGTAACTTTTGGAAAACTCTTAGGATGAAATATTAAAGACCTTTATTTGGGTGATTCTCAAGAAATGTAAATTATTATTACCCAACAAAAATATGACAAAATTCTAAAGAAAAACAAAACAAATGGTACAAATGGTATTTTCATTCCAAGAAAATCTGAAAATTTTTCTCAGTCAAAATTGTAAAACTCAAAATATTTTCATGCTGTGTCCATTCAAAACATCATCCAACGCTCCACAAAAACATCATCTAAATAAACACACAGTCCACATGCACAATGTGGCCGTGCCGGCGAGACTCTATTCATTCAGGCAACGAGCTACTTAATACCGGAGCTTGTGGCAATATTGACACGCCGTCCGTGGTCATCACATGTCCGAAAGGGAAACATGAAAAGAGTACTAAGTAGCCCCTTTAAAATATTCATACCAGTCTTCCCCGTGTTGGGGGTACTGGACAGTTTAATACAGAAAATTTAAGTAAAAGCAACAATTTGTATTGTATTTTAAAAGCTACAATTTGTAAGTTAGAGGGGAGATGAGAATGATAATATAAGTCATGTAGAGGAAACCAGTAAAATTGATATAGGTAATGTCAAAAAAATTGGCAAGGAATATTTATGACGAAGTTTGTTGCAAAAATGAAATCCATCATCGATTACAATTTGTCAAGAAAGAATATGTTTTATGGAAAATTAATTTGTAATGCAAATTCTAGCCATTTGCACTGTCACAGTTATTATATATCACCTGTTGTAACCTTAGTCCAAGAAGTAAGATCAGCAGTACTGTAACATTGTAAGAAGTTGCGAGCTATAATTAATTTATTTGCTGCAAAACAGTCTTTGCTTTTACTATCTTCGACATCATAAATGCAACAAACTATTTTGTGGACAATATCACTATTTGCTTCAATTTCATCGGCTACTTTAAGGATGAGAATATTGAGATTAATAAAATCGTGTTGGAATAGTTAAAATAATTTTATATGCCAATTAAGAATAGTAACATTAAACATTAGAAACTGTTTTTTGAATACACATGCCTTTTCCATTGTTTCTAGATTTGATTCCCACTATCCAACAGTTAGTTGTATTAATTAAAAATTATAAGCAAAAGTGTAAGCATCTTATGTTCTTTCCCATGCTTTACTTAACTCACAATGGGATGACCAGTAAGTTTGTAATTTTAGACCGTCAATTACTCTCATGGTGCGGTTTTTACTTCCAACTAAAATTCAGGTGACTGTCTTTTTTTTTAGAATGCTCTATTTCTGTTATTTTATTGGCCTTATTTTGAGTATATTGAGTTACTATATGCCCTGTAATTATTATTTCTTTAAAATTGTCACACTTAAAATTAGACTTATCTAATTTCTTTGTTAGCTGAATTTGGGCCATAAATATGTCCACCCATAAGTCACCCATCCAGATGTCTTAGCAGAATTTGTTTAAATTCCATCAATTTACAATTTATTTAGCAAAATCAGCCCGTACAAGTTCGTTTTTTTGTAATATATGAGCCTGCGTCGGCCGTCGACTCTCGCGCACGGATTCCTCTCAAAACTAGCGTTATCGCACACATGGGCAATTAGTCCAAGTTGACCGGAGGCGACGGGCGACTCGGATTGGTCGGTGGCAGAGTGACGTCACCATCGTCTGCGGCCGTCGCGCCCGATTGGTCGACACGCGTCATTTCGTCGATGACACGTTTGTTCTTATTTTGAAAGCAAGAAGTTCGAGGTACTCGGGTTTTGTTGTAAGTAACAATGGGACCCCCTTTACACGTATATGAAATTGGATGCCATTATGTGGTCGTTCTTGTATGCTTGTTCAAGACCAGTAATTACTGGAGGTGAAATTTTAGCCATACTAACTTCCATAACCGGGCCACACTTTAAATCTGTCACAACAGCCATCACAAAACAAAATTGTGTTCCCATTGGTGAACGGCATGGCACTCCAAATTAAAAATTTAAAATGTCGTCAAGTTTTAACGCGATCCCAATTATGTCCAGAGGCAGAAAACCTTCTGGCTTTTTAAAACCCTCCTCAAAAGTATGAATTAGGGAATCGTAAAATTACTTTATCAGGTGCGAGGCCAGACGGACGGGGGATACCGCGAGCGTAACTTTTGAACAAACTTTTAAAAATCCAAGTTAACTTTCGTGCCGTGCCCGACCGGGTTCTAAATAAAACATTAACAGAGGTACCGTTTTGTTTTTACTTTGCATTTGTCACTAATTGATATGGGTTTTCTGTCCTCTGTAGACTTTTTAATTGATATTGTTTTTGTTTTGTTTGAATGAAATCCCTACATCGTCATTTATATCATTTTGCTATTTAAATATATGCAAAAAAACTTGATATGCTCCAGAATTAATAAAAAGTTTAATACTCTTATTTGCTGTATCATTTTTTATTGACCGCTTGAGGTTTTGTTTAATTGTTTCATTTATTTGCCATTGTGTTTGATACAAAACTGAACGGATGCGGCATAAAAGGGCCGCACGTCAATTTAAACATTGCCTATATCTTGTCCTTTGCCGCTTAGCGATTCAATATGTCTTCATTAAGCGAATATCGAAGGATCGCATTTACAAACGGAACTCTCAATCTTGATCCTTGGTCAGGAATTATTGGACCTGTGTTAATCCTTGTGTCTTCATACAAATATACGGTGGGAATAGCAAATATAGGGCTGGGCTATTTCTCAATTGAGATGTTAATTGAGATGAGAGTTTAATTAAAGAAATAATGGCACTATCTTGATTTAACGGTCAAGTTAACCCTTTCTCACGTTATACGGCAAACGAGTTGTTTACAAAGGAAACATTAACGAGCAACAAATATCACAAAATACGCTGATAGACATGATCACCTATTTCAATTGCACGCGCTAATGCAATAATGTATCCACGCGAACCAAGTCGTGGGAAAGAATTCCCATCTCCTTGAACTTAATCCAATAAATTGAATTCGTCAAGAGAACATATTTTAGCAATTGACAACCGACGTCCATTAGAGCAGTTTAAGCTACGAATAATAAAAGTCAGTATAAGAGAAAGCTGCATCAGATAATTTATTTCGCAACATATTTAAATTATGGGAATGAAGTTAATTTTCTTATTTAGAATAATGATTGTGCGGACGGCCACCCGTTTTGAATTTCCAACTGGACCGGCTTGATTTTATACTTTTTTTGTGAGCGCATTGAACGGCGTTTTGTGTTTGTGATTCTGAAGATAAAGACGTATGGATTTACATATGTTATGTCAGCGGAGGTCCTGGTAACATTTAAATTGGATTTATTAGTCCGGTCCCATTAAACAGTGCAGAACAACGTTGGAGGCATTCTCGATATGATACTGAACATTTTAGAATTCAATGAAAAAAGTTTCATAAATGCAGATGTGGGGACAGAAAAAGAGGTCAATCTTAACATGCATATGTAAAGTAAAATCCAGAGAAATTCGCCGATTTTGCAGTGGAACTCATTAGTAGATCTACATAGTCACTAATTGGTCAAAACTTATATAGTTCCCATTTTTGTCCCATTAGATGATTTTTGGCAACCATTTGTTGGAATATACTGCTTTAATTAATTAATGGTTTTAGATTTTCTACTTTCCTGACAGACAACGCAAAACGTGACCATACTTGAGATCTTTTTTTTCCAAACAAACTGACAAAGACAACATGAAAAAAAAACCTACCGTTTTTACAAAAAATCCTTTCGTTGTATAATCCTTCCCACTGGGGAAAGGATTTATACAACTAACAATACAAATCTAGTTACAAACAATAACAACAGTAGCCCCAAAACAACAACAGTACTAATGAGTTCCACTGCAAAATCGGCGAATTTCTCTGGATTTTACTTTACATATGCATGTTAAGATTGACCTCTTGTCAATCTTAACATGCATATGTAAAGTAAAGATTGACCTCTTGTCAATCTTAACATGCATATGTAAAGTAAAATCCAGAGAAATTCGCCGATTTTGCAGTGGAACTCATTAGTAGATCTACATAGTCACTAATTGGTCAAAACTTATATAGTTCCCATTTTTGTCCCATTAGATGATTTTTGGCAACCATTTGTTGGAATATACTGCTTTAATTAATTAATGGTTTTTGATTTTCTACTTTCCTGACAGACAACGCAAAACGTGACCATACTTGAGATCTTTTTTTTCCAAACAAACTGACAAAGACAACATGAAAAAAAAACCTACCGTTTTTACAAAAAATCCTTTCGTTGTATAATCCTTCCCACTGGGGAAAGGATTTATACAACTAACAATACAAATCTAGTTACAAACAATAACAACAGTAGCCCAAACATAGCCTTTTTTGTTCAGGACTTAATCTATGACATTTCGATGACTCAGAAAGATAATGCCTTTACAGTACTTCAAGTAAACTTATCTTGTACAAGTAATCTCTATTGTGAGTTTTTTTTTCTCATAAATAATGTTTGGGGAATCGATTAAGATCATTACATTGTAATTGTCAAAAGGATTGAATATGGCACAATCAGTTTCAAGAAACGCAGAATCTTATAAAACATTTTTAAAGAAAAGACGTACCTACCAAAGTGTTTTATCTTGACTTAATTCAATCCATTCCTTCACAATAGTTAACTAACAAGCTCACATAATAATGCGTTGGAAGAATCTATTCATCTTCAATCCGATCTTTTAAACTAAATCTCTTTTGACCAATGTCCGCCCATTAGGCTCTATTACGAGCTTAAAATAAATACAGACCTTAAACACAATGGAACAAAAAATGTTCATAACAAGAATTAATTTATTGTGAGCAGACCACAATCAATAGCCATGGAGTGGGTGGACAGTTTCTCAAGAGTCCATCTTTGTCAGGCTTTGATACCAATTTGTTATTGTCAGCATTTCAACGTTAGACGATTTAAAGTTTGGTAGGTGTTAGCTTTATATAGATTAAAGACTTAAAAAATAACCTTTACACGAGCCCCATAAGCATATTGATCAAAAACATAATCATTAACACACGAAAAATATTAAACTAAACAAAAGATGTTCAGATTTTATCAAACGGACCCCAACAACAGGTTGACAATGGATCAAAATTCGATAGAGGCACCTGAATCTCCAATATTTTCCCATGGTCAAACTCCGATAAACACCTTGACAAAAAATCTATTCCTACCTTTGACAAACAATTGGTCAAAAGGATTTTTTTTGGCCAAAACAGGCTCAGTCCGCACCCACATGAGTCGGATCGCCGATAATATTAACAATACGGAATAGGGTTGGTATCCGAAGGCAAAATAACTATTGTACATCATTATGTGACACCCTTTCATCAATTTTAATAGAAAAGGGCTTACAAGTGTCACTTTCTTTCATTTTTTCTGGTCCATGCTCTATTTTCTGTTCACAGTAGCATTATTACTAGAAATATAAATATGAACGTTTTCAAAGCCACTCATTATTCCTTCGTAATTCGTTTATTTTGATCAAACTGTAATTACTTTTCAATAATGATGTTCCTTAGTTGTTTAGAAATTTTTAGTTTGGAGATTTTAGTAGTTATCATCCCAGATAGCAATCATTCATCATCTTTATTATCAATATTAATATCTGCTTCTGCATCCACATCGACTATAACCAAATTCTGTTTACCTATGACTATGCAGGTACAAAATCTACCAAAACTTGATTGAAGGGAAGATTGCTACGTGTCAGATTCTACCTGATCCACATCAATTCATCGCTGAACTGTCGGCGAATGAATGATTTCTTCGTGACCATTGTCCAATATCTTTTGATTCGGCAGTTTAAACTCTCCGATTATTTTTTCTGCCATATGCCCATACATGTCAGGTTGGACAAACGTGGCCTTAATAGAGCATAGTTTTGTATTGTTGGAGCTCTTCCAGATTTGATCCTTTTTTGTAGTTTAATTTGGTTTTTTCGTGAACGATTTGGCGAAAAATGTTCTGTTTTTCTGCATGAGTAGGTAAATCAAGGTTCAATTCAATATATTTTTACTCAATTTCACGCAAAGTACAATTATACACTCCAAGTTTGTGGGAAAATCAAAACTTTTTTTTGTTGTTTGAATTACTATTATTCTGATATATGCATTAACTGCATCTTAGTATTCAGAACAATAATCAAGCAACTAGTGATACTACTACGCAAAACGTTCATTCATTACTCATTAGACATTTGTCTTTATAGCAATACAGAGATTGGCTTCGTCTAAATACAATCATCAAATACGAAATTACACTACTCAATCTAACACCACAGACCAATAGAATTATAGACAGGCCCAAACTTAGGTCACGTATCGAAATATGTTGCAATGTCTCAAAAGCTTATTGTTATAGATTAAGTGGGTGTTAAAAATCATAAGACACACAGCTAAAGGAGTGAAAGATGATAGCTCGATGTACGTTTATGATTTATATTGTGTTGTAAGGCTTGTCGGGTATTGTTCTAGTCATCACATGCGCAGTGTGGGCGTTCTCTTAGATTTATTACAGAAAGCCCTTTAACTAAATATTGTTAATGTTTGGCACGATCCGATAAGTAGATATTGTTAACGGAATATTCAATTTCCAACAACTGTTTTATAGCTTTCTTAAAAAGGTAACCGAAAGTTGCTTTAAAGTGGTCAGTAATTATGGCTGTCTAATATAAATCCGCTGATAAATAATCTTTTAGTAATCACTATCGCCATCTGGTGTGGTACGTAGGTGTCGGCGCAATACTGCATTTCCGGTTACCCAAGCTGTGCCGTCATAAGGTCGTATCTGCATTTGTATGCTGGGAGCTTTCCCATACCGGGCAGTTCGTGACCGCTCTCCTTGTTAACGCGATGACCCGACTTGAGATTATGCACTTACATCCGTTTGAATGATGACTGCTTAATTGAGGCCATGTGAAATGAGCAAGAAGGTTCGTGTATGTGTAAACAAAGAATATTTTTTGCACAAGAATAATAGTATGGAGCATTTCTAGATGAGCGAGTTGAACTTTTCTAAGAAGTAATAGAGAAAAGATTTTGATTTACTGACAGTAAGATAGTTAGGAACCCATAAAAGGAGATTTTAATCAAGCAAATACAGACGAGGTGTAATATTGCAAAAAAATTGTTTATATCTAGGTAATGCACAAAATTAAATTCTTACTTCAACACATTTAAAAATATTCAAACACAACGATTAGCAAAAGACTCCACATTGGAACCCACACCTAGCAAAAACCACAAGGAAAAATCCCTAAGCCTACACCTACCACAGACATAGCAAGTAACTGTAAACGCAGAGGCGAACAGGCGAACAGAACGATAAATTTGACGGCGCGGCCGCAGATCGGCTTTCTTCCGATCGGTAGATAACCAACGACCGACGACCCGCGTGCGAGCGGGCAACATAACCCATTGTCTGCAGCGGAGACTGTTAAAACGTTAGAATTACCCTATACGTCTGTTTTGTATGAATACGAAGTAAGTTAATTGTTTTAATTAATTCTAAAATTGAGTTTATTGAGACATTATTTTTTGAGGGTACTGTTTTATGATTTGGAGTTGGTCGTTCTACTTATACACATAAAAGGTATACCTATTGTTTTGTTTTAAAAAATTAAAGAAGTTTCAACTTTAGAAATGCATTTGCATATTTTGCAAGACAAATGATTTCAACACTGATAGTAAAAAATAAACTAATCCTCACAAGCACCAAATAATTTTAAACCTATCCACTGAAAACATCAAAAAACAAATGAAGACATGTCTACAACTAAACAACTCTGTGACAAGAACGAAGCGAACCATTAAATTCACGCCACGAATAATTGGTTTCATCAATGTACCTTACTCGTAGAATACACCAATTTAACTTGACACCGCCCCCTGCCTTCCCGACGTGCCAACTCACATGACAGAGGAGAGAACACACCGTGTGGTGTAGGCCATATTATGTTGGAAGTATACGCGGTAAATTATGAGAATAAGTTCAATGAGTCTAGGCGACCTGAACACTTTTTATGGTGGAAGAAATCTGTGCAAACACATGCAAACGCATGCAGTAGTAATTTATATTAAGACATTTATAGTCCCTAACGATATAAGTTATGCTAATGATATTCTTATACAACAAAGACTTGCGTGACCGCAAAGTATTGCAAAAATATGATCAATATAGAAAAAACTAACACAGTTAAAATATGGATCAAAATTCTGTTTCTGCAGAAAATCAAAACAATGTAACACCGTTCATCATATTTGCCGAGAATCCCTTTCGCGTATCCCACGCTGTCATATTTTTTCAAGACCAAGGTGTCATCCAATCCTTTGGCAGATCCGTCATCAAAACACTTGACAATACTGCCCACAATGTGCGCTTTGACCAGAATCGGAACATATTGTGGGAATGATTTTTTTCTGAAAACAGATGGTCATGGTCCTTCCGTACTATGTTTGCAGGTTTGTTTAATTGGTGTTGTGTTGAAGTCAGATAGTCATCTGCAACCTACGGAGGAGGTTTACTGTATCTCGAAGTATAAAGAAAGGAAACAACATCATGTTTTCTAGAACCAATGCCGTATTGAATTCTTATTTGAATTTTAAAGCCTTAGTAAAAGCTTTAGTATCAAAGCATTACATGGGTTCAGTACTTTTAAAAACTTCAACAATCCTATTGATCTTACAACAATACGCATATATTCTTAAAGATTTAATAACAGAAAATCAAAAGAACTCATAAAATTCGCAGGTCTGTAATCAGAACAGTATTTCACAAAAGCGGATCACAATCGCGATATTCGAAACGAAACCGCGGACGCGTCGACATACACTCCCGCGCATCACGCGCCGCCATTGTCCATTCTATAATTACCAGGTCGGACGGAAGACGGACCGCAGACACCTGTTCCGTTTTCACACGGCCGGTAACAGGTAAGTTCAGCCGAAATTTTCGGATTTCATCTTGGACAACGGCGGTGTAACTGTATACGTTTTTGTTCATCCGACACGATTTTTTATTTGATTTGGGTGATAAAATTGATTCGGTGTGGATGTATTTGGATAAGGATATTTAGTATACTGAACGATACCAAAGTTCACGGTTTTCATTTTGCAGAATTGCTGATTTACCAGTTTTACTTACTTTTACACTAATATTATAAAGAGATCTACAATAATATGGACGTTTACAACTAGTTTTTTTTTCTTTCTGTTGCCCTAATGTCATTCTCTTTTATTAATAAACAAGCACTAATAGGTAATGTTTAATCTGCAAATATTGTATAGTTTGCAAAAAATATTCCTGTCCGAAACATCACGCGCAATTTGTCGCAGGAAAATCAAATTATATTATTTATCCCCCATTATTTGCGTCAGCCTACCAGATGTACACTCCATGTCAATCTTCCATGTTTATTTACCTAGAAATAGCAAACATTATGTTGTGCTGGGGTCAGTACCAAACGTTTTGGTCGTCTATTCGATTGTCATAATTTTATTATGAGTCTCGCGGCAAACCACGAAGATAATTTCTTTATTCAATTACTGTAAGAAATAGAAGACAGAATGATATTGGAAGGACAAAAAGTGAAGATCGAACTTCAGTATAATGTTTGTAGAGATTTAAAGAATGCATGTCGGATAAAATAGGTCGGTTGACGGTGGTTACCAAAAGTGATATGGACACGATCCTAAAGCCCTAGTGAGCATCATAAAAACCACGTCAAACCAATAATTCATGCTAAATATAACGCGACACAATTATAAGTCATCCATCCATTCTGATCTGTGCAAAATCATATTCATCCACTAATACCATTTTCGCAATGACATGCACTTTTTGCCATTCAAATGGGGGACAGTTGTGTTTTTTCTATATGAACGTTAGAATCCGGTCCCCATACTTCGGTACTGCAGACGATTACGCATATTTTTGCTCACACGTTATTAGGGGTGCCGTGTGTGAAAAAAATGTACTATTATAAATAAAAGGAGCACAACAAAGGGATGGGAGAGCGATCGGGGTCACTAGGAAACGGCGGTTTTGATACGGGAATTTTTTTACCTGGCACTTTGGGGGATCTTTTTTCATTAAAATTTCGGGCCTCGAACTTTATAGAGGTAGCCAGTCAGTCTGTGTTCATCTGCCAAGATGATCACATGGTTTATGACTTCGAAGATCTTGGTAACTCAGTGGTCAGTGAACATCGGACTTCAACTCTGTTCAGTTTTAAGTTAGTGCTTGTGCTGTTAGGTTGGAACGCTTGGACTACATTAAGTTTTGAACACTCACAGTGATTTTGTGGTGAAGAACAATGGATTTATCAACGCGGAGTAAGTCAAGATTTTTCGACTCTGGAATCGACTTAAGACGAAAAGGTATTTTCGCTTGATCTGAAAATTTTCCAACTTCGATCGTATTGTTTATGTGATTGTCGAACTCGAGTTAATAGAGAGGTTGGGGGCAGCAATAAACGGGGCAATAACCAATACTGAAGACAAATTGGAAAGTAATAAGGCAGTGAAAATGATATCTGTCCCCGAAAGATATCTGTGTATGAATCTGAACGAATCGGATGCCGTCCACATTAACATATAAATGAGTGCGTAAGTGACTGAACGTTATAGTGTAATATCTCCGTGCGTATAGATCGGCCCTGAGTTATATGGGCTATATAAATTGATATGATTTAATTTGGTTATTATGCTGAGATTAGATTGATTGCTGACTAAATAGAGATAAGGCTGTCAATTATAATATGTAAAGTTAGATTTGTTTGACTGTTTCATAAGATTTTTTTGCACGACTATATATGTTGCATGTCTGTTACTAAATTGTCTATGTTTGTTTTAAGACTTCGTTGAGATTTCTATGCAAAGTTTACACTGATCAGAAACTTCAAATTGTCTTGAGTAACATAATCCTATACTATTAAACGAGCAATATGTGTGTATATAAATATATATTTATTTGTAATTACGTTCTTGAAAACGACTCTGACGATTTCGATGAAAGTAGCAATAGACGGGTTTACGGGGGCGAAAAATCGATCTAGCTAGGTCTCATATCTGGGAAAGTTCGTTTTCCTGTATTTTCATCCGAGCAGAGCTCGGCCGCCCAAAGTTTAGAACAAGATTATTGACATGGCAGCGTGGAATTTGTGTGTACTTCCCTATACTATTAAATGAGCGTTATCTATTTTCAACAGAGCAGAGCTCGGTCGCCCAGGTAGGTACTTCTTTAAAGTTCACGGAAAAATCTTAGAGAAAGTTAAAACAAACATTCATTCTGCAAACTCCATACTGTATCAACATAAATAGATATTAAAAAGTATATTTCAAATAAAACTGCATTCGCCTGCCGCATTGACCGCAAATACTCGGCCGCAGAGGCTGTATGTCAAAATAATGACCGCGAGGGTAATAGGCGAGGCTAGGATGTGTTCGCGATCTTTGTTTTATTTCAAATATATGTTCGTTTAATGGTGATGTATTATGAATGGCATGGAATTTTGTTAAAGACAGTATAGCTGACAGCAATAAAGCCAAGATGTTTATAAAAAAATTGACATATTTTTTTGGCATACAAACTTTTTTTTTATATGCTACTACGAGCTTCAGGCCGCGACTTCGTTCGAGCCTATAACCTTCCTCAAGAAAAGAGCTATCCAATGCAAAAAGACTGAAAGAAAGAAAGAAAGAAAAATAGGTTTATTAGTCGCAGAGACACGTGCACACATAAAAGACAAGAGTAAACGAAAACAACAAAAAGTATATAATAAATCACCAGCATAAAACAGAAATTAGTCAGTTCATTAGTTCCGGAGATATTACTTACAAACTTACAAACAAAAACCAAATAAATAAATTTTACCTCTTTATAATATTAGTATAGATAGAAGAAGTGGATTCTTATTGGAAACTGTCTGTTAAAATTGGATTTTTCTTTTGGCTCTATTATCATCATTATCAACTTCAGCTTAATGACCAAACAATTTCAAGATTCCTTCATCGTTCATTTCCATTTCTTAACTCATTACGTAAATTCCTTTCCATACTTCTATTTTATCATCGCCTTCAAATTTTAGGTCTCATATAAGTTTATTATGGTTTAAAAAGTCCATTTGCACTGTAACGTTGCTAGGGTTGTAGCCAATACTGGCACCACTCCCGACCGGACGACGCTTTATGACCCCACTTTTATGGCTTTAGGAAAAACTATATTTCTTATTGTGCATAGATAGATATGCATGCATTTCGTTTATATTTCGCTGTTTGCGAAATTTTGGGGGACTTAATGCCTTTTGTTTTTTTTTTCTTTTATTCTGATTTTTTTTCTAGTCTTGGATTATTCGGTCGCTTCTAAAGTGGTTGCCCATACGCAAGCGCAGAAAGCAAAGGACACTGACTAACTTGCTTTCATTTCTTGACTCTCCCACTTCCCCTAATTATCTAGCCCCCTACTTTCAGTACATTTGTGACAACCATAGTAAGAATCTACGGCCATCAAATAATCGCGTTCTTCAATGCCCCACTCACCGCACAGACTTCGTTCACTCTTCCTTCTTCGTTCAGTCTATCTCTCTATGGAATGCGTTCCCCCTGGAAATCAGGATGGCAACCAACCGATTATCCTTTAAAGTTAAAGTTCGCGAGCACATTCGTAAGAAGCTGGCAGTATCATCACAACGTTAATGTTTTCGCATTGTTTGTCTTATTTGATTTAGTATATTCATGTACTAGCTTCTGCCCGCGACTTCGTACGCGGATCCTGTTGCTTATGCCAGCGACAACGGGGTCGTCAAAATCGAAGATCTGAAACATCTGATTTTTGAGAATTCTAAGGCCCGGGGACGGGAAAACAACGGGATGAGCGAGACGATTGGAGTCGTTCCAGATCTTTCATTTTTGTATGTCAAAAGGAAATGCCCATCAGACTAAACAACTTTCGCTAAGACGTCATTCCTTAATATGTTATAGTGTCGCTGGGCTTCGTAGTTCCACAACAGGTGTTCCAGATCTTCAAATTTTTTCTCACAGTAGAAAATACTCTTCACGTGGAATATTGTTTGCTATGGCACCATTTTTATATCTCTTATATCTGTTCATTTTCCAAAATAAATTATGTATAGCCTAAGGCAATCAGAATTCAAACGTTCGTTGCGCTCTTCTTCTGTCTCTTCATGCCGTACTCCAGCAATTCTTTCTCTGTCACTTTCTAACTGATTATGAATATTTTGTAGTGTGCGTGTTCGGGAAAATGTATGATAAGATAATCTCGATCAGCAGTTAGTCGCGCATCACGTTCATCACTCGTTTCCAAAGACCTGTTAGTAGATGTGCGAATTCGCTGAGAACTCAAGCGTGATTCTGTATCGGTAAACGTCTCCGACTCGCGAGACAATGCGTGAGGTTCACGATCAGCGGACAGTCGCGCTCATGTTCCGCACTTGTCTCTAGAGACCTAGCAGCAGATGCGTAGATACGCTGAGAACTCAAGCGCAATTCTCTATCAGTGAACGTCTCCGACTCGCGAGACAATGCGTGACGTTCACGATCAGCGGACAGTCGCGCATCATGTTCCACACTTGTTTCTAGAGACCTAGCAGCAGATGCGTAGATACGCTGAGAACTCAAGCGCAATTCTCTATCCGTAAACGTCTCCGACTCGCGAGACAATGCATGACGTTCACGATCAGCGGACAGTCGCGCATCATATTCTTCACTGGTCTCTAGAGACCTGGATGTAGATGCATAAATACGCTGAGAACGCAAGCGAGCTTCGCGATCCGAAGAGGTTTCTACGGAGTGAGTTGCAGCCTGATTTTCTCGAACAGCATCAAGTCTATCCTGACGCTCTTCGGTAGATTCTTGGGATCTTATGATCCTCAATCTTTTAGCTCCTTTGGAACGTTGGGAAGGATTTGACCTCTTTCTAGTCATGGTTATAGTTTTATTCTGAAGATACCTGATCAATTAAAACCTAAGTGACTGCTCCCTTGCGTTACCGGGTAGGCTGACGTGTCACGAAGATAAATGGAAAAGGAAATTAAACACTCAAATAACATAAGCCCGAAGGCATATTTACTCGATAAAATAAAATAATAAATGGGAGTTTTAGCCAGTAGAGTCAAATTTTCAATGATTCATAGAATTTCCATCGAAAATCAGTCCTAAACTGTTACCGCCTTCACCGCGTGGAGGTACTCCCAGCTTATGTTATTTTATAATTATACAGTGAAATTAGTGATAGCTTTGATTTCCACATCAGGGGTTCCAGATCTACAATCTTTATACGTCAACAGAGAGTGCTCATCAAGCTGAACAACTTTTGCTAAGACATCATCCCTATATATGTTATAGTGTAGCTGGGCTGTTGGAGTTCCACATCAGCTGTTCCAGATCTTCAAATTTTATACGACAACAGAGTGTGCTCATCAGGTTGAACAACTCTTGCTAAGACGTCATTCCTATATATGTTATAGTATAGCTGGGCTCTTGGAGTTCCACATCAGCTGTTCCTGATCTTCAAATTTTATACGACAACAGAGAGTGCTCATCAGGTTGAACAACTCTTGCTAAGACGTCATTCCTATATTTGTTATAGTGTAGCTGGGCTCTTGGAGTTCCACATCAGCTGTTTCAGATCTTCAAATTTATTCTCTTAGCAGAAAATGCTCATCACGTGAAACAATTTTTGCCATGGTACCATTTTTGTATCTCTTATAGTTTAGCTGGTCTGTTGCGGTCCTGCATCAGGTGTTCAAGTTTCCAAGATAAATTATAGCCTATATGTTGCCCAGACTTAATACCTATACAACAAAAAGAAAATCATTCAAATCCGTCCAGTAGTTCCGAAGATTAGCGTGTACAAACAAACAGACAAACAGACACACAGACAAACAGACAGATTTTTTTTTTTGGTTTCGTGCTCTATTACTGTTTCTAAACCCCCCTCAATTATTATTTTTTTAATATATTCAATGTACAGACACAGTTTTTTTACTGTTTTATTATATGTATAGATTTATGTATATTTGATTGTGCTTATTTTTATATATATAATTAGGCATATATATTATATTTATACTTTGTAATAGGAATTAGAATATTTTTTGAATCCTCAAATTTCGTAATTGCACCTACCACTGTTTGTGTCTGCATCACCCTAATGGTTGACTGGTAGAAAATGCCTATGGCATTAAGTCCGGCTATGTACATTTCTGTGCTTGAAGTATTAAATAAATAAATAAATATTACTTTCACCGTTAAGCACACTTTCGCTTCATACATACTTAGGTTTTTATATAATTTCAGTACCTACCTTAAAAAGACAGACTTGAACGTTGTGCCCAAAAAGGCCAAATTTGATTAAAGATTCCTAGAATCATTCCAAGTAATTTTCTTCCGAGGAATCTCTTAACGAAATAGCGAAACATACTCGTATTGATTCTCTATCACATAACCAATCAGTAAATAAACTTAGGTACAATAAACAAGAGGCACTTGTAGTAATAAATACAGTCAGCGGCAATAATTAGTGGCGGGCAGTTAACGACAGTGCGGTTCTGGAATTAAGATTTTTGCCATAAATGCCCGGCGTCGAGATAAAACTGCCGGAGTAAGGATTAGGGGTTAAGTGTCCGCTTTAACGGGTATTGTTCTAGTGCTGCGAGTTATTGATATCGATAATAGGAACGTCTCAAGAGTGTTGGGGAAAGATAGTATAGCTGGGTTCGTAATTAGGATAGGTTTGGCTGTAATAATATTTGATGGTGTTTACTTACCTAAAATTCAGTAGGCTTGAAGACTGGGTGAAGATTAAATAATGGTTTTGCATCCAAACTTTTATAAATGATTGATAGTTTAATTTCGGTGTGTTTTATATTTTTAGTTTCATAGAAAAGGTTATTTCCTACATTTCAGAATTTTCAAGCGTTAGATCTTAAAAATAATGATGGTCAAGTCAGTTAAAATGTTCTCGTCTACTTCTTTTTTTTTTCAAATTCTAATGTTGTTTAATACACAAATCCTGATTTGAAAAGGAAGATAAATGTTTGATATTTTCTATTGTTTCTATCGATATTAGCTGTTCCCATCCCTATGCCATCTCAGTGTAGTGGCAGACAGTCCGGTGTGGCGTTTTTATTGACACTCGTGCCGTGACAAATATCTTCAGGAAGACACACCACACTCCTTCCCCTGTTCCACAAGGGTAGCTTAGGTGCTTGGCACTGAGTATACTACCCGTATATTTTGATACGAATTATTAAAGATTTTATGATGAAACATAATGCATTTGATGAGAATAAGCGAATAGCTGGCTTTTTATTAATGAATGCTGGCGATAGTTGAATTTTAATGTTTAATTTTACTGAGATGGAATTATCATCAGATGGTCATTTAATTGACACGTTTACTGTACTTGCAAGTTAACAGTTTATTTGTAAATTATGTTTATTTGGCACGATATTTTGTTTAGGCTTCATTGAATTTCAACGCTTATGCTAAAGAACTAACGAATATTTTTGACTGTTGAAAGCGATGGAAAGGAAAATTTTTAATTTCAAAGTTAAACCGACATCGACACCGTTCAGAAAAATTGACAATATAAATTTTCACTCTCGATTTTTATAACCAACATTTTTTCTATTAAGGGTTGTCCATCCCACTCCCCAGGCGCGGAATCGTGTTACACACCTAAAGCGAAAAAAGAGAAAAAAATTCAAATCCCTCTAACGAAGAGGCCAATACACAGGAGGCCTGTGTTTTTCTCCAGTTATTCCGAATATTCCGCCCAGTATTGGGTATCTGTAACACGATTACTGACCCGACCTTAATTTGATCAGCCACCGACGTGGCCGCTATTTTTTCGTGTTGTCACCCCCGCGGGACACCTTATTTACCTGTTCTATGTAAAAAGGCAATATTGATAAACAACCTCCTTTCTTCTTGATGACCCAGGAAAGTTTTTAAATCAAGGTGTAAAATGTTGAGTTACCTTGTATCTGCTGATACAACCTTGCATCGCTTCGGAAAATCGTATATTTTCATCTGAGTATTTTCATTTACGTTTTATTATTATTTTTCAGCTCGTTTTGGTTGCACAACGTTTTGAATATATAAAAATAAAAACGTAGACAAAAATGTAATTAATTTCGACGAAACTAGACAAAATAAGAATCAAATAAAACAAGAAACTTTACTAAAAAAAATAACAAATTCAGCATTGGACAGTGATCCCTTTAGCTCCCTTGGGTCGAGAGGAAAAAAAAAACAACAAGATAAAGATAATCAGCCGTTTTTGTCGCTTGGAATTACGTCGGATAATTTGATTAGCTATCGGTGGGCGAGAACCGTCCCCTTAAGAGGTAATCCTATTTTATAGGTAGGCCCTTTAATCTGATAGATGCTAGGTGTTATATTGGAAGCTTCTGTTTGTATTTTATGTTTATTGGTTATTATAATGACTCAGTAAACGACCGTTGTAATCAATTAATCATCAGAATTCTGTTGTTTAGTACCTTTTCGAAACAGACTATACGATAACATTAAGTTTATCTACTATTATTTACTATGAGCAGGTATTTTCGATAAGGGGAAGTAATTATCATTGTAGATAATATTATTTATCTTCCTTGGAGCGTAATTTTAGATTGACTGACGCGACACTTACGATGCATACTTAACACAATCTATATACTGATTAAAAGTACATAACGCAAAATTCTCCCCTCCATCAGGTAAGTGTAATTATAGGTAAAAAAGCAAGGGTTGCAGAGTGGCCATGTTGAGAAAAGTGACGTCATTAGTACGCTGTTGACACAACCCGCCTTCTGACGTGAATGGCGAGGCTAAACTGGCTTTATGGGCGTGTTTCCAATATGGAACTATGTGTTTTTGCTGGGTCTGGTCTGTTTTAAATTTAAGAAAAAAAACTTGACTATTAAAAAAAATATACACCTTATAGCAGGAACTTTATAGCAGGCAAAATTTGGATGCTTTCAAAATGATCATTTCAAGAACCTCAATGAATATGACAAACAACACACTATAAAGAGGTTTTAAATTACCAACCCCTAAAAAAGGACGTGGCCGAAAGAAATAAAATAAAAATCAAGTATTTCAAATCACACAAGTGTCCAGCCAGTTCTACAAACACAAAAAGCTTCTGATAAATTAAAACAAGCCTTAAATCTCAATTTGCCGACACAGGGCTGTTTCTATAGGTTTTTGTGGCGTATGTCCATTTCCGACAACTCAGCCTTTGAATAAAGTAGCTGTCAAAGAAGCCGATGTCAAAATTCTTTGGCATTCATAAGTTGGTAAAGAAAACAGAAATGGTAAAAAGAGAAAATGAAAAGTTCTTGATCGCACAAGCTTTTGCCTGTCAAGCAGGGTAAGCAGATGTCCCAAATGTCCTTTTACATTTTAGTATAATTTTAATTTTGTTTACATGATGCGTTGACGTTTTCCATCGTTTTTCTAACAAAAAAATACAATTATTTTAATACATTTTCTCTCTATCTCTCTAGAAATAATCTCGTGTTTTTAAACTAAACGCAGTATTAGCTTACATATTAATTTTATAAGCCTAATCATTACAGCAGTAAGCATTAATACTCGAAAATATTATTGAATTTCGGCTTCTACCACATCCAAATGGAATCTACAAACCAAAATCATAATAACAGAACACAATAAACACCCCCGCAACATTTGATATCCATTCTTATTATTTTTATTTTCGATTTATTGTCGTGAAAAACGAACAATTTCTATACACAATCGTTAGGGTCCGTGATCCCCTGCCAATTAACATTGGACACGGTGGTCAGAGTTATGTCGAAGCTAGACATATTTTTTGCCCACAGTGACACACAGCAATCAATTCACATCAATCTTGAACAGTCTAAAAGTAAACTCAAAATTTCAGCACTCCGTCAAAACCGTTAGGAACGTTTCGCAAATTAACACAGTGATACAATTCGCAGGCGGTCGGGGTAAAATGTAATTAATAATTAATGCAACGAACGGCCAAGTAGAAACTTTGCTAACACAGAAGTTACTTCTGGCGCTGGTGTGACCTTTTCGGTGAAAAAACAAATTCAGAGATATAACTGGCACGTTACGCCGTGTGTAGTAACGAGCTAATTTAAACTTTTCGGTCTCGTAGTCCTTTCGGAGGGTGTCTCCCTTCTCGTCACCTGAGGCGACTGTCCCTGGTTAGACGGCACTTTTCAATAAAACAAAAATAAAATACACCCGCTTCTTATATTGGTTTTCAGTTGAGAATAATTGATTTCACTTTTGGTTTTTGAGTTTTTTTTAATTAAATTATCGGTTTGACGTTTTCTGTTCAAATGTTGAGACTACAATTCCTGAAAGTTTTATTTTGCATTTCAGTAACAAAATTTTACACACTTTAAATAATGATGAAGTAACGGACGGAATTTTTGTATGATCATTTAATTTAAGTTCCCAATTTACAGCTCACACTTCAGAAAACATATCAATCACAAAAATTTATCCCTTATAACCCCATATAGCCACAAAATTGATCCATTTAAAGCATTCAAAACCGGGGCACGCTACCCTCGACATAGATAATCATAAATCACACCAAACGTGAAAATCAAATATTTATGTGGGTGTAAAGTTTTTGTCCACACGGCGCATGTGTGGTGACCACTGTCCACTGGCGTGGCGGTGGGTGTGGCCTAGCGTTTGTCCAAGTTGACCCAAAGTCCACCTTTTCACGTAAAATTGATAGGGTTCGATTGTGTAAACGTTTATGTGCTTACTTGTAAGGCTTTTACATTCACATGTTGGATTTAGAAAGGGTTTAGCGGTACGATGTGCGTTAGTACTTGAGTCGTGAAGCAATACCGTACCTATTATGTTAGAAGATTGTTCGTTGCATAAGTGTAGTCAGATCGAACATCAGTGCATTAGTACCCATATCTAGGATGCTAGATGGAGGTAAATTTGAAAGCTATTAAATCGCGTGAAATAATTTCCAAAGAAATCTCGTACTTTTATTCATTTTCTTCCTCCCATTTATGAATTAACTGCGTTTCCGTTTTTACTACGACAGTATCACTAAACGTTGTTTGATCAGGCACAGGATACATCCACCTCTACTTCCCCAGGAAGTGTTCCCATTTGCCACGAGCCATCACCTTTACAAATCTGTAAAAAATTAACATCAATAACGCGTGCATTTACATAATATACCCTCTAAACAAACTAGGTACGGCAGTACAAACAATGGTCGTCGAATCACGTAGTTTTTTCACTATATTAATTTAGTTCTCGAGTTACAATGCAATACAGCCCCTATAGACATTACAGCGCTGCCTACTTTACAAAGAAATTGAAGGAAAAAATAATAATAACAAGAGAGTTTTAACGGAGAGTGTAAGGGCGTCTACACAGTACTTATGTGAAATTAGCTCGCGAACGCGCTTTGATGTGCCGACCAATTGTTCGTGCGAAAGCGCCTTTATAATCCGAGGCGTCGCGACCGTGTCTTGTGTTGAGCTATTTATATTATGGTGATGTCAATTAATATATAAGGAGTTAATTATGTACGTGAGATTTGTTTGGGGTTAGCCTTTAGGCAGGGGAAACTATCCTACACCAATGAAGTAGAGGATCCACAAAGGAACGATCTTCTCCGACCTGTTTAATGGATCCAAAGTATTTTTAATAAAATTTAGTATGTTAGAAAATATAAGGCGAATAGGTTGGCAAAAAAAAAATCTGGCCAGACTGTGATTAATTAATGAATTCATTTCTTTTTTTTAAGCATTGCAATAAATACACCAATATAAAGAGCATTTCAAGGAGGACCTTTGATACTAACTCGATTTTTGCCAATTGTTAGGTAATTCGGACTTAATGACCTAAATATAGTTGACTACTTGGCCACCTATGTTTAGGAATGTTCTTGGCGCCCAATAGCCATAAGTGATATATCAATGGATAGCACTAAAAAGAATTAATCATTAAACAAACGAAGGCAAGGACATTTTTGAATTGTTTATTAGTTATGGGTAGTGTGGACCGATCATGAGTGATTCAGCAAATTTCAACGTAACACCACAATGAAAAATAATCATTTACTTTTCTTGGAAGAAAAGAAAGCGTGCAAAAGTGCTACTGAAAATAAAATAATTTATCAATTGACTAATTTTAGTTCTGGACTACATTTAGCGATGATCATATTATTATAATTGCAACACCTAGATCCCTTTGTCATTGAAACTACTTGATCACTTCAACATTTTTACATTGACCTTAGATTTATGCTTACACGAGTGACACGACTGATATTTTCTTAGTAATGTTACAAATCGTAAGGCTCTTTGGAAAGCTTCAATTCTCAGAAACGACTGCTCTAATAGAGCGATTGATCTCGTCTGCTCGCACCTAATCTTCAATAATAAATGAAGCTAGACTGTCTCTATTAACAGATGTCTTAGGATTCAATACTATTATCGTATAGATTAAATTACGTCTAGAAATAGAATCCTACTTTTCAAACCCTCATTTTTTTAGGGTTCCGTACCTCAAAGTGCTAAAATTTGGTAAACATATCAATTTCCATGAGCCAAACACGGACATGTAAAAACAATTAATTTTGGATTTTTATTCACTTATCGGAGGTAAATTGAAAAAAAAAAAGTTTTGCGAACTGTACTGTGTGATATAAGCAAGCTGCTTGTTGTAAGAATCTCAAATATTTTTTATTTTAAAATAAACATTTTAAAAGATATTTAAGAAAATAGATGAAAATTGTCTATTCTCCCCCCTTATCTCCGAAACTACAGAGCCAAAAATTTTGAAAAAAATACAGAGAATAGTTCTTTACTCTTAAATTACAGAAAAATCTTGAAGTCAAGTCAGGGAAGCCAGGAAGTCTATGGTCTTAAAATAACATGGTAAAGCTTCCAATATTGAGCGTAAAAACTTACATTTGCAGTTGAAACGTGTGCATGTTTTTCAACTACAATGTTAAGTTTGTCCTAGGGATAAATTAATCCCAAATACGGAACCCTTCTTTGTGTTTGATCCTACACGCTCTTTGCCGGTATTCTATCGTTAATCCGGTCACTACTTTCAGCCACTTTAACCTTACACTGATATAATTACAGTATCTATTCACAAATACCTGAATCAAAAACAAAATGATAACTGTCTCACACATAGCCATCTGTTCCAAAAAAAAAAAAAAACAATTAACTTTCTTGTCCAACAAAGAAAATAACCCTTTAAACGCGGACCGCAGAGTAAGACGGTTATTACAGATCTTTTGTACCCAGATAAGCGGTCAACCCTACAACTGACACCTCACAGCACCGTGAAGGCAACAACCTGTAATTAAGTGTCATTTAACACTTAAAAGATTGAAAGACAGTGTCATTCATTGCCCATATGTTGTGGACGAATGTTGTGTAACACTTTTTTTTTTGGTATAATTGGCGCTAAGTGTCCTGTCTTTTGAAAAGTGTGTCACGTTTAGCAGCGGCTGCTTGTGGTATTTTAAGTATTTTGTGGATATGTGATCCTTGAATATTATTGCATAAAGTTAAAAAAAGAACATGGAAGGTTAATTAATTGAAAACCCCATTTCTACCCCTATTCGATCTGCAATAATTTGACATACGATAAATAAAATTGAAAAGTTTATTAGCAAAAAAACTGACATCTACGAGTAAGTTTCTTTTATTTATCTTCCCACAGCACTAACTAATGACATATTTTTAATATTTTTTTCTTTGTTCCTCTTAAACAGAGCACCTGCCATCCAATCTCTTCACCACCCTTGGTTGACTGGTAGAGAATGCCTAAGGCATTAAGTCCGCCTTTGTACCGTTTTGAGTGTGAAAAGTTTAAATAAATAAATAACTTATTTAGATACTCAGTATTTTTAAAGATTGATAAATTCATTGAACTGTAAAGATTATGAACAAAAGGCTTGCCGTCAATTTTCCTTGAATCTCCATGGAACCAAACCTACAACTGCCATTAGTATTCTATAGGGCTAAACTTTGCTTAAAAAAATGTAGAGAAATTTTTGAAGAACGTTTAATTTCACACACCGGATCATCTGATGTTACGAATCTCATACACTCTAAATTCAGTACAATATCTCAAATAATTTCTTCACCATCACCAAATATCACAGATATCAAATTATGTCCTTACCTTCCAGCGGATGCGGACAGCGCGGCAGAGGGTGGCGGGTCCCCCATACCCGGGGTGCCTGCAGACACCCTGACCTGTGGCGCCTGTCGCAGGGCCTTCGCGCTCGCTGACATTGTGCGCTTCATCCAGCATAAGGTGTCCTCCTGTGATAAGGATCTGACGTCCTATCATTGTTATAGTGCTGGTGAGATTAATTTTGTTTTAAGTAGATTTTTTCTTTTGTATTATTTCCATATGATTTGAAAATAATTGATTAGTGAGAATGAAAATAAGACATGTCTTAAATACAAATTTACCCGCAATGGGCTCGATTGGTAGATTGCAGCCCACTCCGTCTCGAAGAGAGGAGGCCTGTGTCCCAGCAGTGGAAATATGGCTGCTTATGTTATCATCAATTTGACCGACGGGATTGTTTTAACTTTATTCATATTAGAAAAACTTGGAAAGATTTTAAATATTAAAAGTATAGTGTTGAATTCTTAGGTCAGCTTGCACCATAAATTACTATATGCGTTTAGCATCTACATTCGATTAACAGAAACTAAACTACGTTTTATATACGTTTAGCATTAAATTGTATTAAGTGATTTGTGGTGCAAGTAGCCTTAATCTATGAAGAACTGCTTGGGTGCTTAGTAAAATTCTAAACTCCAACTTACCTATCTTTAGACAGTGATTTTACATTCTACTTTTCCAATCACAGGGCCAAATTCCGACCAAGAAGATGGCTCAAGGCCAGGCCAGGTTTCAAGTGGGAGCACCAGTGCTCGGAGGCCGTCACTCCTCACTGCGAGGAGGCCTCCAAGCAGCAGAGTGCATACCCCTCCTCTCGCCAGCCCTTCTATAGCTCATCCTGATCTTTTGGAAGATGGAGGAGCTTCGAGCACTCCTAAGAGGCTATTAGACGGTAAGTGCAGACCAAACCAAACAAATAAATTCTCGAAAAGAACAATTTCGAATCATTACTAAGTGGCAATTTCACAAATGAAACTGAACGCAATCAGCACATCTAAACTAAGTTCAAAAGCTGTCAGTGTCAATATTCCAGAACAATGATGACACTAGCAGCTCTTGAACGCGGTTTAGATATGCTGATCGCGTTCATTTCATTGATGGAATCCGCACTTAAATCTGAACGATAAAGCAAGATTTTATTTTACTTATTTATTGTACAATGTACACACAGCTAGGTACAAGCTATGACTAGATTCTACTTATGGTTCAAGAGGAATAGATTCTGTCAAAGCAAATTTTTATCACCATCAAATTATTTGGATTCGATTTTTAAGATACGGCTACTGTAGTCAAAAAACCTATCAAGCCCACCACCACGCATAGACAAATGAGTTTGTAACGGTATCTTTTCACCCATAGGTGACGCAGGGGTATCAACAACGCCTAAAAGGCGAGCCTCTACCTCACCGATGCCATCAAGTTCCCCTGACGAAGATATTAAGCCGAAGATCAAGCAGGAACGTATGGATACCTCAGCTTCACCTGAGGACCTCAAGAAATCGAGGACCGAAGTAGCTGATGCGGAGTCCAATACTATGCATAGTGGTAAGTGTATTTTACATTTATACGGTGTTGGATGTGAAAAGTAGGATAGTTTTTAATAAGTCATAGTTATTTCTGCAGTAAAGTGTCCTTAATAGCTTTTTCATAATCGTATCAACAAAGGATGCAAAAAAATCCATGTTCAAATATTTGAGTATACTAAAACAAACCATAATAAAAAGTCTTAATGACGATCCCTCAAAATCTTTATGAAAGAATCTGTCTTGATGCAATTATACATCATTAGGGACAACCAGTTGATGATCTTGAAGGCAAGAACATTGACAACAAGCCAAAAACATTAATTAATCTTTTGTTTAAAATATTAAATGTTCAAAATGCAAACATTGGTAATAGGTACTTACATGATTAATTAGTAATGCATCAGACTTGCGTTTTCCTTCAGCTCATCATTCAGTTTCAATATCTTGCCTAAAAACATCGATAACGACACCATTGTCTTTATCTTTACAATCTACGCCTCTAAAATCCAGTGAGACGTCACTTAGAGCAGAACAGTTTTGTATGTGATTCAGCCGCCCAAAAAATTCCATAACCAGCCAAAAGGCGGAAAAGACACGTGCGAGAGAATGCCATTTTTACACTGAACGTCACGTCATCGGCATGACGGTCCGGTGTTTATTATATTAATGATTCTTTCTTGGCTTCAAAGGATTCTTTGGAGACAGTTTTATCTTCACGATACGACTTTGTCACGCAAGATGTTACACAATGACAATGTTGGACAATCATGTAGGTTTTGCTTCGTCATCGCCTGTCCATACATTTTGGATTGGGAGTTAATCCTGTCTTTGGTAACAGCATGTTTCGAATTGTATCGTTGTTATTTTTCTTGGTATTTTTGGTTTTATCTAAGTCGAATAATTTATTTCAATTAGGCATATAAAAGGCACTTTTGAACGTCAAATCGTACAAAAAATAGGATTGATTCTAGTCACCCCTTCCAAACTCCACCGTTACTATTTTAATTTTTTTACAATATCTTGTATACATTAATTATAAAATGATGTATATGTGAAGACGACTGAACTGACTGAACCCTTGACACTGAGGTATTTTACAATATACAATAGTGATTATTATAAGTAATGGACCCTACATAAATGAAATCCTAATGTATGCAAATTAAAATGCGAATTATAGGCTACCCTTAAATTTTCTCTAGAAATCATTTTTTCATTCTAGATCTAGTCTAACAAATCATCTTAAAATAGATTTCCTTATAAATTTGCTTAAAAATAAAACCACTAATCCTTCAAACCGTTTCAATAAAACGTAAAATAAATAAAAACGGTAGCCGAACATCTGTATAAGCGAGCAATCTTGCGGGGGTGGTTCGAGAAATAATCCATCCGAGACTAACCCTTTGTGCCACCAGATGTGCTGTCATTTGACACTTTTGTATTAAACCCGTTGCACAACAAAGCCTTCCTTAAACCCGAAAATTGTGCACCGTTCAAAATTTTCGACCCGCATTCTGTCAACTGCTTTATGAAATAGTAACTTACAAAGGAAATGGAAAAAATATTAATAATTTGCCCGTAATTGTAGTTGCTTTGTTATTATAGTTCAACATTAAACTTTATTTTTAAACCCAAACAGCGAAAGTTTTATTTGGAGAGTACCGGTGAAATTTCTTGCCCATTCTTCTCCATACGAAACTACTTTTTGGAAGGTGCAACTAGAATCGATCATATTGTTTTTCTGTAATTTTTTTTTTTTTTGTTGTAAATTTTGACTTTCAAAAGTGCCTTTTATGTGCCTAATTGAAATAAATTATTTGGGTTTGACTTAGACTTTAAATTTTGCGATCAAAAGTGCCCTTTATGTGCCTATTTTTAATAAATGATTTGAGTTTGAATTTGGAAATGTCAGTTTTATGTTTGATGACAGTTTTTGAGAACGAACTATTTTTGCGGTGGAAAAGTTTAAGGAAAAAGATTACTGTATTCGCACGCAAATTTATTTATATTGGTCACGTATATATCACATCTTTACAAAGCAATCGCCAACCACTCATCTTACTGATAACTAAAGGCCATACCATTTTGTACTGTTTTTTAACACGCCGACAAAAATATCATCCGATTACTAGATATAAAGTTCAGTTTGATAATCCAATAGATATGAAACGTCATTGATATATCTGGACACTTTATGTGACGTTATTACGTTGCTGTATACCGGGGTTGCGCTATCCAAGTGTCAATTGCAGGTTGGCTTCAGCACCCGTTGTTTCGGATTATTGAGTTTATCCTAAACGTTCATATTAACCCTTTCTACAGAGCTGTCAGACCAACCAGTTTCAATATACCACGGGGGCCCCATCACAATAAAATATAGCAATATATTAAATAGATAACAAAAAACAATAGAGTCAAGTCCATAAATCCACTCGACTTTTAAAACCGCATTCATAACGGAAGCTTATTGTCAAAACAAGAACATAATTCTAATGGTGACAGTAAGTCGCGACCTCGTGCCAACTTAAAAAAGGGATCTTAATTTTAATTGTATTATTCCGTACATATTAATTAACCCCATCGCTGTACGAACAGATAAAGGGGATGATTTAGGAGAAAAAAATTATTTGCATGAGCACACGATTGACGCACGCGTATTGTTGTCATCTGCCTTTTGTGATGACCCTTACATTAACCGTGGCCACGTCAATTACTAAAGAGCTCATGTTTTAGGAATAATCCGTTCAATATTCAACCTTTATGAGTCGTTATTACAGTTCAATGTCGAGTTATATCCAAAGGGCGCTAATGGCTCTCCGTGTACCGATGGCTACGATATTATAATTGTCAAAGATGCTACCGAGGTCCCATTGTTAGAAACGGTCTTTTATAATTTTTTCAAAGATAAAAAATGTTTGGCGTGTTCCTGACACGTGGTACACGCTCATGCGTTCGCCGTGACCTATGGAACTCCTTTAAGCGTGACACAATGCTTGTGTATATTTTTAGTTTTTGTATAAACGGGAAGGTGGCTAAGTGGCGGCTTTGGAATAAGTGCGTTTTAATTTTAGACATGACGTCTGCGACTTTGTTAAATGTGAGGGGAAGTTTGTCTCGTGACTATCGCGTGTCCTTTCAGTTGTGAACGTATTTAGGAGTTTCCGTATTTGAGAAGTTGGAGTTTCTGCAATTATATTCTGTTTTACTTCGCTCAGGTGACATTTAGAGGTAACAATAGCTTCTGGTCGACGCGACGTAAGAATCTGTGTCTACAAAGTGTCGCCAGAGTCATTACCATCACAAACGAAGTGAACCAATGGCCGTCAGTTGTTTGTATCAGAACAAATATTGTATCAAGTGTGGATGAGTCCAGTGTTTGGTCTTCTTTGTTTGATTTACGAATTAATGAAGGATTGTCGGAGCGGATATGTGTTCCGTATTCATGTAACATTGTTAAAATTAAATATTTTTGGAATTTATCCATTCACCCTTCTGTACGGGTTAACTGATCTGATTTTTTATTTGATAAGAGATTATTTTTAGTTCTTTTAATAATTGTATTCAATGACCCTCTGAATGAAGCATGGACAATGATAGCCGTATTGATTTCTGCAGGACCCCAGATAAAATTATCGTTTTAACTCAACATGCACGGTCTGGCGCACCTCAAAACGGTCAGCTGCTACGGCCCAAACAAGTGAACGCTTTTTACTTGCGCACTCGCGTGAAATAAACGTCAACAATGAATTTGAAACGGACAGCGGGGCTGTTCTATCTGTGAACTAATTACGCATTCATAGACCGTACTTCTGATAAATGATCGCCCCCGCAAATGATTCCTCGATTAACTCCCGTCCAAGATATTTCCATATCAAGACATGTTTTCTTAAGGGTCGGCCACAAAAGGGCCATCTCGGCGCCCAATCTTTAATCCTATCTCGGGGACCTTTGCGGGCGAATTTAAATTTCTTTAGAAATATCGTCCTTATTATGTACGTGCGGGTTTCTATTCCTTGCGACGTTCGTGGGCGAGATAACGTAAGTTAAGTCCGAGGAGAGATTGTTGTGAAAAAACTACCGCTAACTTTGACGAGATCCCATCTGCTGGCTCCTGTCTATTCAAATTTGATCCCTAACACTGATGCATACATCTGCATTTTGTGCGAGAGCTTTTGGATTAGTAGAACCTTATTTTGTATATGAGGTGATAAGTCTTTATGAGGGGTCAACCTTTTCTATAGTGAACCTCACCCTTTTAGTGAAAAGAGTCCGTTGATAGCTGATTTAGGAATGGTGATAATGCATTCAGTGTGTGCAAATATATCATAGATTTATTTTATGATAGATTGCCTCTCGACTTTCAGCCGTTGGATTTGGTAGATTTTTGGTAGATGTGTGGTTACAGATATCTATGTGATGTGTTAGGAATTTTAAAGGATTGTGGTGCATTGTGTGGTGCAGTGTGCAGTTGAATAGCTGTCATATTTGCTTTGTGTCCGTCCACGTGGGGGCGATGTGACCGTTTGCGGAATCCGTTAATTAAAATTTGCGTTTCGATTGATAGCTGTGCAGATGTGGGGTTAGATGTGACTAATTAGTTGAGGTATGTCCTGTTTGAGTGTAGGTGTTCAGAATATGTAGATAATAATATATAATATAATATGATATACTTAACAAGCTAGAGTAATGGATATAAAAAACAAAAGGATTTTTGATATGAAAAGGAAGATGGAACACCTATTTGTAATTTCAAGGAACTAATACATGTGATAGAACCAGCATTTAAGAATACTAAACATATGATATACAGAGTATAGTGGAATGTGGTTGATGATATTACAGAAGGTACAGAAGAAAACGGTTAACTTACAAAAATAAAAATAAATATTGAACTAAATGACGTCGGCAACTATTTTAGCTAAGACCCGACTTTCTTTATTGGCCACTTGACTATGATCCACTAGAAATCACTTGGCAAACTGTACCCACGGCTATATATCAAGCTATACATTTCCAGTATAAGCTGACCTCTTGTTGTTCGGAAATCCTATACAATGCGAGATCAGCATATAATGGAAATTTATAGCTAGATATGTAGCCGTGTGTAGAACATGAATCCAAAAACATAATATATTCTCCAGATAAACAAGCAACACTTAAACGCATCGGTGCGCTGAATCAATTTTAAAGCGTCCACCTACCCTCGCCCAAATTTTATTGTTTTTCTAACATTTTTTGTAATATGTGGTAATGGTCGTCACACATGTGTCGGCAAGTTATTACGAGTTTAAAATAGCCCCACACATCGTGTCGGGGACGAATTTTTGTGAACATTTGTGTCTTGATTTTGGTTCCCGAGACGTGATGTGTTAACATGTCTGGAGATGTTAGGGGTTGTTGGGTTACTTTTATGTGTAAGTGTTTGCTTAGTTTTAGTTTAGGGAATCTGTTTGCATCCATAAACTGCTTTAGTTTTGATAGCGATTAGGTACTTATCATTTGTTTTACCTATAACACTCTCTAGGATAATAACTGCTTCGTTGGTCTAATGGTTGCAAGCGCCACTGCTGATCATGAGGTCTTGGGTTTGATTCCCAGGTCGGGCAAAATATTATTGGGGTTTTCTATCTGGCATTTCTCAATAGCAAAGTCCAACTGGAAAAATGTGGGTGTACTATAGATACACCTCTGCCCAACCCTTCTGAGAAACAAGTGGTGATGTTATATGTACTAGGATAATGTTTCTGAAAAGAATTTTGATTTATGATAATGAATTGTTTTCTTTAATAGGTATACATTGAGTCGAGATTCATTCGTCCTTATTCATGCTCAAGGTTTTTGATTTAAGTATACTTTTCTTATCCTTATTTTTATCGGTCAGACTAGCATTGTTTCGATTCTCATCATCATGATTATCATTTAAACCAATGCAATCAATCAATCTGCCTAGCCTTTTCCCAAGTATTTATTTAATTTATTTAACAGTTTTTGTACACACATATAAACAGACAATAAGACAGGAACAGAAAACTACGTATAAAGGTGATGCTTATTTCTAAAGAAATCTCTTCCAGCATACTTGCGATAGGAAAGTAGATAAAGAGATGTAGACAACGTATGTGAGAGTAGAAGAGAAAACAGAATACATAAAATAAATCAACTTAACTATTGACTAATTTAAATTTATATGTGTATATGAGAATATACTTAATACATACTTCTAAAAAACATATCAGTAAAATAGATATAAATACTTAATTATAATGTAGAATAAAATAATAAATACATAATAAGCAACTATGATGAAATAGAAAGATAGTGTTCTTTCACTGCAACAATTTGGCAGTCCCTAATGTCAGGCGGAAGTGAATTCCATAACCGAACCGAACTATGTTAGGGTCGGCTTCCAGTCTAACCGCATGTAACTGAATACCAGTATTTTACATGAAGTAACTGCCTATCAACCCAGTAACTGTGTTATCCAATCCCCTTTGGTAAGAATGGTTGTCAGACTTTCGGGCTTCTGACGACCCGTAACGACTGTCAAAAATCCACCAGTTACAGCCGGGACCAATGGCTTTCCGAGGCACGGAGGAGTATCGTTATGTAAAGATGGTCACCCATCCACGGACCAAATCCGGCAAGCGTAGCCTTACCGGTTGGATCGACCCGTACGGATGTTATTACTTAGACACGAACCCCTCACTTCAGCCAATGCATTATATTTAATTTTTTAATTATTTTTGGTGTTTGAAATATTCGCATCATTCTGATAAACAAATTAGCTAATTTCCCTATAATGTAACTGAACCTTAATGTTTCAATAATTCTGACCAATAAAGTTCCTCCTTCTAAAACACTGACGCTCTACTTACATAAGGGTGTAACTGCGAGGGTGTCAACGTTGTAACAATTTGTGGAGTAATGCGATAGTTTACAAAATTCAATGTTTTACCGCTTTTGGGAGCGGCCAATAGACGTACCGCTGACGGCTTTATTGAATGTTTAGCTAATTAGTGTTTTATTATTATGAAACGGTATCTAAATACCTACGCTATTTTTATGTTTTATTTTTCATATTTCTGCTTTATTAGATTTCATTGATAAATTGTAATTTCAACGATGAAGCTAGTTATTTTTCATATATCAACTTAAAAAAATATACAAGGTACTAAATAAAAATAAGAAGACCATTAAAAACCAGACCTTTTGTTGCCACCCAACAAAACAAAAGTCAACAGACCAAGAAAAAATAGCCATTTACAAAGCCATATAAAACATTTATATCTTCAGTTTTTCTTACTTCAACACTTATTACGGAATATTAATAGTCATTAGTCAGTAACAACTCAGGTCGGGGTCACTTCTTACATAGCTCACCATTACCTTTTGTTATTTCGCAAAACACTTGTGTACTCCGCATTGTCGGTCAAATCGGTCAATTCGTGTACTCACATTTGAACAATAAGTCACAAATTATTTTTTCAGTTGCGTCCTTATGACCCAGACGGCATTGAATGACGTCACGTCTTCTTAATGACCTGCAGCTAATATTGTATGGAAATTTTTATTTACTTGAATATTATGAGGGTTTTATATGCCAGAATAATTAATAGATAAATATCACCCGTCTCTCCACTAGTTATGGCTCGAAAATCCTTCCATATCCTAAGGGCATGTCTTCCTTAATATTACCGCGCCACCCAGTCTACTCCTTGATATGCAACGGCCTCTGCAGCCCCATGCAACATGAAGCTCCAGGGGTGAGTGCAAATCTTGAGGTTCATTCGATTTATCGAGCTTGGTTAAACCTCGTTGGGATCGGTGCATCTCATTCATTTTATGAATAGATTTCAATATGCACTTACAATTGTGCCTTCACTCTGTGTTAGACTGTTGCTATGGTGATAAATATACTTTTCTTTACAAACACTTCCATTGGTCTTTTTAGTATTTAATGTTACAAATATATGCCTTTATTTTCTCCCATGAAAGTAGACAATTATTATGGACAAACGCTATATGCTAGTCATCTTCAATATTCATGCACTAACTTCTACGCATTTTAACTTTACACTATACAGTAACATTATATCTAAAATTGAAAATATGATGAAAATGCAACACCAAAACAAAATGCTGATACATAGGTAGCTTTAAATCCAAACAGTATATCTTTACAAACATTCACCGTATTTGGCGACCAACCAGTTCTGGCCAGGAAAGTTGTTTTTGGAAAATTTTATTTTTCGCCACGAACAACAACATGTCTCCTAGTTATGGGTTACAATTTGCACCATTCGGGGTTATAACTTCGCACTAGTGTAAAGCTAGGTGTTCACTGTAAGCGGGTTGGGGTGACCCCAAAACGACGTTAATCTTACGATATGTAGACATTGGAAAATGTGTCTTGTAGGTGCAGTTGAGCGTCTAATGAGTGAGCATCATAATTGAAAACAGTAATGTTGTAAAATACATGACAGCATCACGCCTGTATTCCCAGAAGGTTTAAGCAGAGGTGTACCTATGGGAAGTATACCCACATTTCGCCAGTTATGTTTAAGTCCCATGTAATTGCCGTAAACCGTACATAAATTCAAACTGTATTCGAAAATATTTTAATTAATTTGTCTATGTAGGATAAAGCAGAAGGGGCCGAAAATACTTACTGTTTATGACTCAGTTTTTTTTTTAAAGTTTTTATATAAGATCCATTATCATCTTGGCAAATCTTTAACACTGAAAAACCAAGACTACTTTTCACCGCTCTCTTTTACTGGCTAAAAAATATACTCCCCTCTATTTTAACCTTTTCATAACCCGCTGATCGCTGCTAGTCTATACAAATCTCAAGGGGGGGTGGTGGAGCGCGGGCGGAAGGGGAAGGCGGTCATTCAGCGCAGCGGCGCGACGGACATCCGCCGCATAACAAGTCGATGGCGACTCTCTACGGAACGCCGTTCTTATTTCAGATTTCTCATAGATTCAAATAAAAAACGCATTTTTGAGTCGGCTTCGCTTCGGAAATGATCGTTAATTGTTCGGCGTTTGAATGATTGGTGGTTTGATTGTAACGGTTTGTTGTTCGAATTGGGATTGTCGAATTTTCTTTTCGTTTTCCATCTGTCTCAAATGGGTTAGTGAATGATTGATTAGATGTTAATAATAATAGCAAAATTTCAATTAGTGATACATTTAAACTAGAAATCTTTTACTTTACACACATAACGTTTGAACTACAAAATGTAAACATACACCTAAACCTGTATATCTCAGTAAATAAACATCGCTGTAGTACACACTCCGGTTGTCTGTAGTTTCTAGTGGTGTCCGCGAGAGGCGCTGGGGTGCGAACAACTGTTGTCGTCGCCGGAAGCAGCGCTGGCGGCTTCCGGTCGAGGAATGTTCTATATGGGCCGTTAGAATTTCGCGTTTTCAGTTTTAAGTTTTATTTTTCCTGCGAAATGTGTTTGCGTTTTTAGATTTTATAAATTATAGAGCGATGAGATATTAATTTGTAGTGCTGTATTACTTACTTGTGCAAAGGTTTTTTTCTTATTAAAGTATATATTAGTCTTCGTTTCATGACAAAGTATGTAGCGATTAAAATAATTCCGTAACAGATTGCTTAACACAATTTTGGCTGTAAACATTTTTCCTGGGTTTTACAAATTCAAACAACGTGTCCGCTTCATTGCATAAAAAATATGGTAGTTACGATAAAAACTGACGTATTCCAAACCTCCATTGTAGTCAACCATCTTAACATTACACCACATAACCACACCAAAAACTTATAATTCCCACCCAATAAAAATTACCGAAAAACTGCATACATACATAAATTACGGTACTCCACGGCTGCGACAACCGGATACGCTTTCCCGAGCTAAACGTTCACCCGGTGGGTGGTGGGGGTCACTTCGGAACCCCCTCAGCCCCACAGGGCTCCCCGTGTTTAAAAATTTCACTCCCGGTGGTTCCCAGCCCACACAATGCCCGGTAATCAGCGATTGCCTTTTGAAATCGAAACGCTCATTACACATTTTTTCTCGTGCCCGGATAACCGGTGCGTTTTCCGGACGATTCTGTAACGTATTGATATTTCTTGTAACTATAGTTTCTGGTGTAATTTGGTAATTGAGTTTTTAAAACTATCCATTTTAAAATGGACAACATCGTGAGGAAACCGGCCATGCCTGAGAGATATTTCTCGACGGCATGTAAAGCCAAGTTAGAGGCCCATGGGCGGCTTTAAAACTCTGACACCAGATTATGAATTAGGATTTTTTTTTTAAATATTAAGGTATGATCAGAGCCTTATGCTGTGTAAAACTCGTCTTCCATTAAGTGAAAATAAATATTTTTAAAACCAGAATCGGTGCTAAAACTATTTGAGATAGATTCTTCTTGCTTTTTTACTAGCTGAAAGCGGTTTAGACTTTTATCTAATACAAAATTCGAATATATTTTTATTGAATGACTACATGTCATTCTTAGTCATACCTACGCGTCTTAAAATCGCGAACTAGCACATACACCGTGTAATCCTGCTAGCCGACCACCCATACGCCAGCCCACGCGTCTTTTACCACACTTAATTATCAACCACACATGACCACAGATGGTATCGACCACCGATTGAAAATTACAACCGCTCAGTAATCGCTGTAATCCGGTATCAATCGAATTGGTTCTACTTACCACCGGTGGTTATGTTGACCCTACTTATGACGTAGTAGTGACGCTTATCTTACGGTTAGCAGAAATATCGATGATTAGATAGTGAGGAAAAGATTGTTCTGTTATATTTTATAGATGGAAGAATGTACTAGTCTAGTGTTTAATTTTAAGTCGACGACTGGATTTCAACCTTCTTTGAAAATCACTTTTAGCCTTGCAAATGCGAATAATTTTTCCGGGTCTGTGGTAAGCAACCTTATAGGGTACCGATTACCTTAATAGTTTTTTAATAAACCTGTAATCAAAATCACCGTGTCCAAAAAAGAAAAAAAATAATAAAAAGGTCTTGAGATATGAACCTATTTAAATATGTCGTTCGATCAGTCCAGTACCGTATGATGACCAAAACTCAACACAATGAACAATGGTCGGTAACTCGGGACAAAAAGGTCACAATATTGATATCGCGATAAATCTGTATACAGGCTGATGTTAAGTTGTTCCGTCTTGACTCTTGTACCTATTGACGAATTAGCAGAACGATGGATCAAGATAATAATTGTAGAACATAAATTATGTGTGTATAAAATAATGACTAGTTTTGTGGTGATCTTAATTTCCAAAAACACGTTTTATCAGATTCATTCCCTAAACATTGTAAATAAAACGACTTTGTTGACGGGATAGGAAGATTCTTCTATTTATTTCTAACTATAATTACAAAGTGTAGGGATGATGCCTGGTTAAAAAAAAATCTATTTAGTCCGTCAGTCAGATAATGCAAAAATATTAGACACGTACTTTTTGCTTTATCAATTAACATATTGATAAAACATTACTTGGATAAAACACATTAAAGTTGAGGAGTGGGGGTCTCTACGGCACAAGTAAGTATAAAATGTACTGTTGACTTCATGGCACATTTCGACTCAATGTATTACCGTAATCTTTTGATAACGAAAAAGGAGAAAAAATGCGAGTCCAATATTTTTTAATAATCTAACAGATGGACAAAAAAAAATTGTCTTCATCCCTATCATTAATCTTGCACTGTGTTTGTCATAGAAATTGCTCTTACGTCAAACGTGGTGTTGGCGGCATTCCGCCTGTGGTGCCAAAAACCCAAAAACTATATTTTCAAAAAATTGATTTCAGAGTATTAGTCCTTTTGGGTTACTATATGGATTCACTACTGTGACTAATACATTGGGTTGATAAACTAGTAGGTACGTGTGCGTTACTGTCATATGTACTTATGTGTGTGCAAATTATGATTGTTATATGTGGTAGATTTGTAAGATTAGAAAGTGTGTAAATTATAATGAAAGATTAAACGCTATTTTAATGTTTACCTAAACATGTTTGAAATAAA
This sequence comes from Omphaloscelis lunosa, assembly GCA_916610215.1. NCBI lineage: Eukaryota > Metazoa > Arthropoda > Insecta > Lepidoptera > Noctuidae > Omphaloscelis > Omphaloscelis lunosa. Next base: position 14,784,972 of record OU744258.1, read on the forward strand.
CAGTAAAAAACGTTTTATGATAAGTACCACTCAAAATCTGTCGCTAATCGCTATCAGAATAACCCATGAAATTGTTCGTGCACAAAATAATTAAACTTAGAGTGAACATCCCGTAAGTGTCATCTTTCCGGTCGGTCACAATCTGACCGTTACATTTCAATAATCGTCTTAACAGTGAAGATCGCTTATCTGCCGCGCCCACCAACTAGTGATGCGCGAAGTCGATAAATTAGATTAATTGTTACTACCTAATGCCATTTGTGTTGTACTAGTCACAGTCTTTGGGATTAGATAATTTAATTTTGCTTTGTAATTTTTTAGTGTGCAATATGCGTTTGATAAGTTTCAGGGTTACTGATAAATATGATTAAATATCTAATACTTTGTGTATGCCGCACTAATTTGTGAAATAACGATCGAATCAAAATATATTACATAACAGTTAATTTAATTTATAATTTGTTCCTGTAAATCTAGAACTATACAAAAAGATAAACTTACACACACTTACTACTAATGCCTATGTTTTATGCTGGATTATATTTAAATGCTATGTTACTGAATAAATAAATAGAAATTAAATTATCGCCAAAATCTTTTACCACATTAGTGTAAAACTGCAAACAGTTAGTGTAGACTAATGATTATTTCTATCAATCATTAAAACTAGTCGTAGTTTTAAAACGGTCGATAGCAATTTAAAGTGATCTTCCGACATCACTACAAGATCGCTGAGACGTGATTGTCTTCACAATAAAATGTGTCTCGGGTTAACAATGAGCAATCAAATTACTGTCAGAGTAAGGCGGGCTGGACGCGCCTTGACCGCATCTTCTGAACTGTAGAGCGGAACCAATGAATTAGGTTAGGCAATGTTTGAAATGATATTGGATTCGACATTTTTTTTAATGCTCCGTAATACATATATTTTCCATATAACAAAACTAAAAATATAATATCCTAACCTGTATAAAACTATTAACAAACTAAAATATGGCGTCGAAAAATTCCTTCCCATCTCTGTCGACTGGTACTGTACCCAAGAGGCTGGCGGCATTGCCACGTTGTATGGTAATACTTTGCCTCTGGCCAAGGTAAATGCCAGCCCTTGGGTCTCGGGATGTGTCAACCAGTTGATTGAAGATTTCATTGAAGAGACCATGAGCATTTGGACCCCACAGCCTTGGGGTTTCAAACCTAAACGGCTCGAAAATACAGTGACCTATATATAGTATTGTGAGTGTGTAAAACCGTCAAAAAATGATATAGGTAGGTACGTAAGAGTTTTCGCAACTGTTCACTTCGTTCATAAGGCCATATTCAAATAAAGGCAACTAAGCTAACGTTTAATAAAAAAGCCTCTATTCATTTTTCCCTTAGCAGGCCAGTGTTACATACATAGATTTCAATATCAACCGTCTTAACCCGCGCGTGCGTACGTGATCTCAACCCGCGTATATTTCATAAGATTTTAGAGGTGCATGAATCACGCGAGACACGGAGCGGCGATCACTCACCGCTCGCACCAACCCTTGGACCTCCAACTGCTTAACATGCGTTCCACGCACCCACTAGGCCCAACACTACGATATGTGAGAGCTATTACTAGACACTTTGCCCCTGTTAATATTGCTGTAAATCTTACATCGGAAAGCGTTTCCATCTTCGTCGATCAGTTTGATGTTACGTGTTTTTAACCGGTGTTTCTCCTTGTCCACAGAACCAAGCAACTATGTGTGCTCGACGTGCAAAGCGCGTGTTCACTCCGCGTGGAGGCTACTACAGCACGTGCAACACGTGCATGGCGTCAAGATTTACGTAGAGGCGATGCCGCAGCAACAACCGAACAAGCAGAACCACTCGACGTCAAGTACTTCTTCGTCGAGCTCGGGCTGCTCATCCACTGGCGCGCCACTACCACCACCTAGCTTGCGCCATCACCCTTTACTACCTCCTCCAGACATGCACTCGCCGTTTGGAGTTGGTGGACTACTCAGGATGCCATTACCAGGCAGCTTACCGCCATTGGCACATCCGTCAGTTCCTCCTACGCCGCTGTTCGCGCGGCCGAACCACCATGACCACCGATTTAGAATGGAACAGCTCGTTTCAGAGCAGTTTCGCCACCATGGTCTCAACTTAGCAGCCGCGGCTGCTGCAGTGGCGGCGAACTCAATGCCTCCACACCAAGCATTCCCATCACCGGCGGACCGGCCTCCGGTCGTACCAACGTCGGTATCGGGTCGAGACAGGGCCCCACCCGTATCTCAGCCCCTTTCACTTGAACCCCAGCTGGATTTTTACTCGCAGCGCTTGCGGCAACTGGCCGGTACGACCAGTCCAGGGGCGGCCACAGGCAATTCCAGCTCTCCTAGCCCCAGGAAGCATTCACCTCCGTTCGCTTCCCCGTCGCCCTCCAGAGTCGGACAGACTCCTCCGGTGGGCGCCGGACCCGGAACGGTGGACGCGCCTCGCGACGCCAAGAGGCCGCACAGTTCGACTTCACCCGAACGTCGAATTGAACCGCTCGCGCTGGCAGCCGACGCACCGCCTACGGAGCGTCCGACATCAACGCCGCCAGCCAAGCGTAACACTGATGAAGGAGTTCATTCCTGTGAATTTTGTGGAAAGAAATTCCGATTCGAAAACAATTTGATCGTTCATCGGCGCTCACACACAGGTGAGAAACCATTTAAATGTACAGAATGTGATGAAGCTTTTGAGAAGGCATCCAAATTAAAACGACACATGAAAGTGCATAGACCACCTGACGCTAATACGGAAGATGGCGAATCAGGTGGTGATACCGGTGAGGACGACTCTGATGATGAATTGGAGGATGAGGAGTTAGATGGCGAAGAAGAGGAAGATAACGAAGATGGAGAGGATGTTGAGGAGGCGGAAGACCTAACTGTCTCAAATAGTAGTGCTCCGTCTGCACCTACAAGGAAACAGACACCCATTATGCCCTTAAATCCACCAAGTGCTTCAGTTGTTGGTGAATTGATGGACAAGTTTGGGTTATCAAATATTGCTCAATACAGTGAAGCATTCAAACAGGCTTTGCAAGAATCAGGGAATTCTTTAAAGTGGCAACTAGCTAAGGATAGAGACAATAACAATGGCCCACCCAGTGACAAACCGAACGGCATGCCACCGACTGCTGCGCTACGTTTAAAAGAGGAGTTTGCGAAAATGCCACCTCAACCGCATCCTCTTTTCAACCCTTTTGAGAACCCTTTTGAAGCATCCAAACGTATCAAATTGGACATGGAAAGAGGAGAAGGCTGGTGGTTGCCAACTTTACACGCACAAAGACCTCCCGAGAATATATTTGACGGCCTCAAAAATAGCGGTAATGGTTTACTGCAAAACCCTTTATTGAAGTCGAAAGAGGGACGACGGAACGACACTTGCGAGTTCTGCGGGAAAGTCTTTAAGAACTGCTCAAATTTAACGGTACATCGGCGGTCGCACACCGGCGAGAAGCCGTACAAATGTGAACTGTGCTCATACGCGTGCGCACAGAGCTCCAAGCTCACGCGGCACATGAAGACGCACGGACGACTGGGCAAGGACGTTTACCGCTGCCGGTTTTGCGAGATGCCCTTCTCCGTGCCGTCGACGCTTGAAAAGCATATGCGGAAGTGTGTTGTGAATCAAAGTAATGGTGCTCCCTTAGCTCTATCCGATGACTCTAACGCGTGCCGTGACGAGGCGTCGTGACTCTACCCGTGGGGCGGGCTCCGCCTGCCGCCGCCCGCGCCGCCCAGCCAGATCTTCTAAGATCTACTCCGGTCACGTGTTCGGTCGCGTTACTCCACGAAGTACGCAAAATACGAACGATCGCGTCGACCGGACTTAGGCCGAATTATGTTCAATTTCTAGTCTTAAGGATTGAATATTGGCGAATTATTGTTTAAACGCACGCAATATGAGCCCAAAAGTTTGCACCGAAGGGCATTAATTTAGTTACTGTAATCGTAAGTGACATATCTTCTTCGTACTGAACAGTGTTGATTGCCGTTGCATTGTTGATGTTAGTTTCTTCTATAATTTTTGTTCGTTCGGAAGCTGTAAGTACGTCTTTTATGTTACATAATTTCGATCTTGTTTTGACATGTTTTTTATTTATAGAAAAATGTGGAAACCAATGCCAAAGTTAGCTATGTTGATTTTAATATACTTACTATTTAGTTGTTAAGCTGTATAGTGTCAATTAAATTAGAATTCTTTCCAGTATTTTCTAGGATCTTCATAGTTTGATGTAGTATGTGTTTCACGCGTAAGTTGTTTCATAATTTTAATATATCGTGTACAATAATAAGCGAAATGTTTCCTATCCTAGATAAACAAACTTGTGTACATATTTGTTGTAAGTTTATTTGTGTAAATCGAGTACCTACCTATTGATGTTCATATTTATAGACGATAATATTTCATGCATGATAACAAAATTTGGTGAGAAAACGGTGAGTTTCCTGTAATCGATAATTTATTTAAGCATTGTAGAAAGCAAAATTGGAATCGATTAATGGTAGGTGTTATTTGTAATGAGGTACTTGTATGTTTAATTAGCGATTAAATTATTAAATTAAAATTATCACTGTGAGATCGATATTCGTTCATGTGCTATTATTTCTTGTGGAAGCTAGTTATTTTATTAAGACTGAAACCAATATTCCAGTTTTATTTTTAAATATTTTTTTCCGTGAATTTCATTCGTACCTAAATTAGTCCAAGCGTGAAATCTTTCAGTATACGTACTTAATGTAAATTATAGAATTTATATTAGATAATTATAAGTAAATTATAATAGAAACATTTTGTCGTCCATATCTGTCTCCTCACTAAGTAGGTCTTCTTCAGACGATGTTAGTACAAGAGACAGTATTCTATAGATGTTGACTAACGTTGTGTGAACAAGACCTAGATAATTGGGCATTACCTGCTTGTTTTAAAAATATTTTTTCAAACAATCATTTTTTATTAAATAAAATGGTTGTTTAGTAAAAATATTTTATGAATCATATTTGGGATGTTTGAAATCATTTAAATGTTTCACCAACTTTCTCACCCAGTTGTATTACAATTGTACAGTCGAACCAGTAAATTAATGTAATCATGTTTTAATTTCGTTGTGTGGTTGGTAAAATAGATATGTTAGATTGTAAAATGAGAAAAAAAAACCTTTAAAAAATTGTGATTAATTTTCCCATTTTTTATATTAACATATTTTGTGAATAAATGAAAGACGGGACGACGAATGGAGACAAAATAGAGAAAAAAAACTAAGACAAATTTTATTGTGTAACTACGTGAAAGATGAACTGTTTTTATTATTTTTCATTTTTATTATTTTTATTTCAATAAATATCCACGATTTGTTAATCATTTGTGTCGTTTAATTTAACCAGGATCTTGCAGAAACGCTAAAACCTTTATCCTTTTACAGTTAATGATGCCGAAAATATAAGTAGGTACCTAAATTCATTCTCCACATAAACGTATACAACAAAAAACTATCTGCCTAGCCTTTTTCCCAACTATATTGGGGTCGGCTTCCAGTTTAACCGAATGCATCTGAATACCAATATTTTACATGGGGTAATACAATACCCCTTAGTAAGACTGGTTGTCAGACTTTCGGGCTTCTGACGACCCGTAACGACTGTCAAAATCCACGAATGACAGCCGGAACCAACGGCTTAATGTGCTTTCCTAGGACACTGAGTGCAGTGCAGTCTCGGTATATAAAGCTGGTCACCCATCCACGGACCAACCCCAGCAAGCATAGCTTAACCTGATGGATCGACCCGAGCGGCTGTTATAACTTAGCCACGAGCTCATAAACGCAATCGTAGGTATACAAAAACAGAATATAAAACTAATTAGGTTAGGTAACGTTATTAGGTACATACTCATCAGTAGGTAGGTATGAGAATAACTCTCAACATTACATAAAAAATCACGTCTGTAATCTCCGAAGGGTTGAGCAGAGGCAATTTAATTATTATTATTCTCATACCTCCTGTATGAGAATAATAATAATTAATAAAAGATTGAACAGATGAGATGAAAATTAAGCTCACACAACGCACTAACTAGTAGACTACTAGAGCAAACGAGGCTTTGAAAGATACCCTTTTTATTTTCTTTTTCCGTGGGGATATCTTCACGGATACCCCCCGTCTTAGGACAACGGAAGGTTATGTCGGACTCCTACCGACAAATAACCTCACTGTTCCTACTACTATCATCAGTCGCGGGCCCGGGAGATACTTGTACATTTGCCGCACCCCCAACTGGTATCAGCTCAAGTAGTTCTCTTACGTACCTAATATTTATTTGCTTAAGGTCGAGTAAAAAATAACTAACAATTATTTACGTTCGAGATATATTTCGAGGGGTCCTGGCTAAATGATATGGGTCGGTCGAAGGTTAAACTACAGTTGCCGCGGTCGGATCGTGGATGGGTTCATTACATATCGAGCCACTCCGTGCCAAGCACGTCAAGCTGGCTATCATTCCTCGGCTGTCATTTGTAGATCTTTGACAATGGTTACGGGTAGTCAGAAGTCAAATATCTGACAACCAGTCTCACCAAGTGGTACCAAATGGTAAGACTGGTAAGACGTGAGGGATGTTACCCAGTAACTGGGTTGTGGACGTCAGATAGGCAGTCTCTCCATGTATAATACTGGTATTCAGCTGCATCCGATTAGATTGGAAGGCGACCCCAACTTTATTGGAAAAGGCTAGGTAATTTCTTTTTTTTTTTGTACTACGTAAGTCTATATAGAATTTTGTCTTTAACAGCAAAAAATCGTTATTAGTCTTTTACCAGAATTGCTATTACCAGATACTATCATTCAAGACTGCCTCGTTGGTCTAGTAGTCGCAAGCGCTACTACTGACCATGAGGTGCTAGGTTCAATTCTCGGGTCAGGCAAAGTGTTATTGGGTTTTTCCATCTGGAATTTCTCAGTGTCAGCCCGGAGTCTGTATTTGTGCCCGGTTGATGGCAAAGTCAAAGTCAAAGTCAAATCATTTATTTCAAATAGGCCCATGTATGGCACTTTTGAACGTCAAAATTTACAGACTAATATAATTGTCAATAGGCTCGCCCCCTATTACATTGGACTTAAACATAACTGGCGAAATGTGGATATACTACAGGTACACCTCTGCCAACCCTTGTAATACATGCGTAATGTTATGTATAATTTGATGTCTACATTAAGTGCCGATCCACTGACCATTACAGAAGTTCTTCGCATGTCTGGAAGTCCGCAAATGGCAAGGTTTTAACGAGCCGATTTATTCTGTAAAAATCATTAGTAATTACACAAATAGTGTCAATCGTTCACCTAAGGAGAGCAGTGGTGGCCCAGTGATAGCGGCCACGACTTACAAGTTGTAGTTCGTAGGTTCGAACCCTGGCGGGCGCTTTACTTTGTAAATTATTTCATCACTGCACACCACTGCTGTCATTAAAACGGTGAAGGAAAACATCGTGAGGAAACCGGCATGTCCTAGAACCAAAAATTCGAAGATATGTGACAACTCGCACTGGGCCCGCGTGGTTGATTACGGCCCATCAGAGAGAGGCCTGTGTCCCAGCAGTGGGAACATTATAGGCTGACTATGATGATGTATATTAGACAACCATCGCTTCCAGGAAAGATGATATTAGATCTTTACTATTTAATAAAAAGTCGTAACTTAAAAATGCTGCCCAAATACCAAAATATCTTACTTACAATGATTGGAGAGCATCATTACTTTGTCAATCAGTGTAAAACGTAACAGATAATATAATAGCACCTAGCCAAAGATCGAGCAAAATGGCGTGCCATTGGAGAGGCCTGTATCCAACAGTAGTTACAATAGGCTGAAGATTATGCTATAAACTGTACTATCTGCAATCCTATACAATGCACATCTTATATACTTTGACGACTGGAACAATTCAACTGTTGTTGATAGTGAGATCGTCACGATAAGTAATTATTACCTATAGTGACGTAAGATGAGAGGACCTTAGCGTACGTGACGCGACAGATGGCGCTGGAGAACGTCTTTTCCATCCTAATAATATCAACATGGAAGTAACTAAGTGAGGAGTTTGTGAGTGGGCTGAGTATCGATAAAGTAAGTATGGCGTCATTTCAAACTCAAACCATTTATTTCAGATGAACCAATTACAGGCAGTTTTAAACTGTCAAGGAGTCGGTCAACCATAAAGAAGAACGGGCAAGAAACTCCTAGTACAGAACCTAAAACTAAGAGTCCTAGAACTCATGGAATCCGTTTTCAGTTAAGTTTATAGAATTATTCTAATATCAAACATAAATTCACGCCTTTAGTTTCTGTCTACCCCCATGGAACGAAATATTACAATATTAATTAATTAACTGTTAAAATATATTTAGTTTCTCTGCTTATATCTTTACCGTTTTTATATTTGCTGTGGTAAACTGTAAGCAAAAGTGGCACATCTGAGGAAAATGAATAAAGAAAAATTTACATGTCATTTTTTTTTTAATAGCATAACATCACGCTTTGTCTCCCCGAAGGGTTGGGCAGAGGTCTACCTGAAGCAGGTACACCCACATTACACCAGTTATGTTTACGTGTTGTGTTTGTTGTGTTAGTTTGTGTGTTTAGTTTGTTTTTTTTTTCCTTCCATAGGTTTTTGTTTTACTTACAGCGGTAGTGTAGGTATTGTAAAAAAGCAAGATAACTGGTGTAGATCGAAAGAGATGATCAAAAAGCCATTAACTGAAAAAAAGTGGTGGCACTCCGGCAGTGCCGACAGAAGTGAAAACTTGAACAAGATCGCCTTGGTGGAAGAAAAATACTTGTATAGAACATTGGTCCGTACCCTAATATTAATAAAGAGCACAATCGCGTTAACAAAAAAAAAAAAAACTTCCGAAACCTTTAAAGTAAAAATACTTGCATAGAACATTGATCCGTAACGTAATATAAATAAAGAGCACAATCGCGTTTACAAAAATGAGGTGTCGTCATGGTGTCGCAAAATCAATGGTTAAGTCCCATCTCAAAAATGCCCAACGGGCCTAAAGAAGTTTTCACTTCAAAAAATATGTAGAAAAAATCACCTTATTCTATTTTGGAGTCGGAAAATGTCGCTGTCCAAAGATTTGTCAGTCAGAGGCATAGTAGCGGAGTCAGGGCAAGTACAATCAATTCTATTTGTCTTGTAAATATTGATGTTCAAAAGTGCCTTTTAGTGGCGTACTTGAAATAAATTATTTGACTTTTTGACTTTGTCAACTGTCTAGATGTAGTCTCGGAGTACCGGACGTTAGTTTAATATTATTACAACGCTGTTCTGAGGTAACGAGGAAAGAGCTAAGTTGGTCCTATAACTTAATTTCACTTTTAGTTTCAAGCTTCCGTTCAGTTCTAAAGAAAAGGGTTTTTATTACCTACTTACGTACTTGTAAAATGATTTTGTTATTGCTTAGACGCATGTCTGTATTATAACTAAGAAATAAATATACAATTATAATTAAGTAAATATAATAATTTTAAAGTACCTACCTATCTAAGTTAGGCTGATAGGTAGAAGTGGTCTAATATTGTAGAGGAAGTCTTTTTCGTCTTGCATAGGTAAGTTCTTTCTTGTCAATTGTGAGTTTTGGAGGCTCTTTTACTTCCTGTTAGTAGATAGATTTAGGTGTCTAAGCAATAACGGAGCAGTTTAAAAGTCTTAAAATGAACAAGGCTCATTTTTCATAAATATTAGAAATTCATGTTACTTTATACTTGCATTTGAAAAAAAAAAAAAAATAGCTGTACACCTGATAGAAGTGAAACTTCTAAAAAAAATAAAGAATAAGAGAGATTTAGTGTGAGAGAAAAAGAGAGTAATATCTTTGTTCTCTTTCATGTAGTGAAATGTGCCTAAACTTGACGCATCCTTGAAATTTCACTCCCAAATCTCGCCAATTATCGAATCGCCGCCTAAGAAGTTTCACTTCAATAAATACCTTTCTCTGATAAATGATATTCATTTTTAGGTAGTGCCTCCGCTGCCGGCGCCGGCTCCGAAAAAATAACGCCATTAGAAACCGGCATGACATTACTGCCGGCAGCAGAGATTAAAAATATCGGCTGCCGGCGCAAACATACTCTGTGGCCGGTACCGCCAGCTCCCTTAATGGACACCGGCGGCGCGGCGTTTATGAAACCCTTCCAATATTCAGAACTCCAACTAACTAACCCTAACTAAAGTATTGTTTTCTATATATTCTAGTCGTTTTTGGCACGCGCCGGCCGCTGCCGCGGCACCGCTCGTGCGTTGGGGGGTCACAGTTCTAACCTAACCTAACCTTTTTTGCGAGTAAAAATATTTAACATATTCTAACTAAGTTCGGTTCAGGGTACTTAGTACTTGATTACTGGAATATGGGAATCATTGATTATGGAATTATAATACTAGAAAAAATGATGCTTTATTACATTTATTACATTACATTTTTTTTTAATTATGCCATAATTAAAAAAAACATTCCAATATGCCAAATTGCCGGCCCCGTTTTTCACATCTTTTTCTAAACTCAGCGCCGGCAGCCAATTCAGCAACCTGCGCCGGCAGCCAATTCGGGAGCCAGCGCCGGCAGTGGAGGCACTCCCTGATTTTTAAAGTATATAAAAAACCCTTACACAATAATAAAAATACACGTTATAACTAGAAGAGTTCGATGTTTCCTATCCAACTACTGAGAAGCAAAACAGACACGAACTCGGAAGTCTATTTTAAAGTCCAGACATTATCTTGGTCAAATTGTATGAGACAGTCAGTTAATTGGCTATATGTTATAATTTTATTAGTGGCATTGGCATTTTTAGATGGATTGTCTGCTTTGAATTTTCTCGGTTCTAATTAGATATAACCAATTATCTCAATGACATTTTAATAAGAAACTGATTCGCAATGGCCCATGTTGGTCCAGTGCAACGACCATTGAAGTCAAGTTAAACTTATCTAAAGTTATGTTTGGTATAATGGAAACCATCATTATGTAGAAACATATTCGCACAAGGAAGCTGTAAATGGAAGAAAAAAAACCTGAATCTAACAATCTTAATATTATTTACTATTGAGAAAGCAGGTACTAACTTTCTACAAAATGTGGCGTATTCTTGCTTCATTATTTGTATCCAGCATGACGAAAACTTCAAATTCAACTCAATGCTACGAAGCGCTACGAGATTTTACCGCTAAGCTACTAGCGCCATCTAGCGTCGAGTAGCAAAAACAAAGTTACGAAACTTGCGACAAGATCACAAAATTGTTATGAATATCAATGAAAACGTTTAATTTAAGTGAAACTTGACACTTTAAAAACACTTTTTGAAATAAAGTAAATTGTACTACTGTACTTCACATAATAACTGTAATGTATTTGGCAAAAACTTCTGCTGCTGTAATTAGGTGTTTTGGCTTATAACTATTAGATATAAAAATGAAAAAAAAAAAAAAAAACTATTCTATAAATAAGTTTAATTAAGTAATTTTATTATTTTTCTCTACCAATTTAATGTTTGAATAGTTCATTAATTTTCAAATAATGACATTTACAGTTGATTAACATTATAAGATGCAACTTAAAAGTTTATTAGAATTTATTTTATTCTGATCAACATCATTATTCTGATTGGTGAAACTATTCCCATTTTGCTTAATTGGATTTAGATGGTGTCGCATATCGATGTTTTGTATCGAATTCGACAGAAATCGAACAGATGGCAGTTGCATCGCATATTTGTGCTTAAGAGTCTGCTATAGATGGCAGCACTTATGGATTGTTTAAATTCAGGGTCTAAGCAGCGCCTGCGCAGATACGTAGGTACGGTCTGCAGTTTTGTTTAAGACTGCCACTTTCACATGTGATCTAAATAGCCCCAAAATTATTTGAAGCACTACTTTTTAACAATTTTATGAAAGTAAAAGCTAAAGTACCTGCTTATTTTTTTTTTTTATTTTGCTCTAAAAATTCGTTTGAAAAACCTAAAGTGTGTACGTATTTCTATGAAGTCAAGAGAATCTTTTAACAAGTTAATAAGTTAACAAAATATTGTAAATAAATAATATAATAAAGGTACTTAGTTTTAGGAAAAAGCATTGTAATTTTAAAACAGGTGTACCTATTTTGTAAACTTATGTTTATCGTTCGAACACTAGTGGGAAAGTTGTATAACTGTAAATGTGTCCCGTGGGGTTGACCACAGATTTCTTTAATAAAACAAAGCAACTAACTTCTTGCCATAATTTAGTTCTGTTGCATTGCAGTACTGTAACTTTTTGTGGTTATAGTGGTTTTTTTTTTCTAAAGAATTGTGTCAACACTGCTCAAATATTTCGATGTGTGAAATAACTGAATTTCAGTACTAATAATTTATAAGATTAGGTAAGTACTTAAGATACCTACATGCTATAAACTAGCAACTTCAAAAAAAAAAATTGAGAGTCGTTTAAATTCTTGTTAGAATATTTTAATTTATTTTATCGTGTTTTAGCTATCAATACAGAAGTTTTAGTGAGGTATATGAAGATCAAACTGCGTTCGTAAAAGCACAATGTTGTTATTTTTCCTAGAAGCTCTTCTATAACGCTTCTACTTACGCTAAAAAATTTCGCATACCGCTTCACACCTCTTCTTCTCACTGAGAAGTTTACTCGTTACCAAATACAAAACTCTGATTTTTTGTGATCAGCTCTTACTGCAGACAAATATGCACTAGATCATCAATTAATTTGTTTTGTACTGCATTATACTCCATTTGAAATAAGATTAGATATTTAAATAAACCTTTTTTTCAGTCCGTTCAACCGATTTTGAATTCTACTGCGTTGGTTGCATGACAAATGGCAGCTGCCGTAAACAGTAATTGGTATTATAACCACTTATTTGCTTTTAATGCCATCCTTATGCCCACGGTATAGAAGTCAAAATCGGTTGACTGGACTGTAAAAAGCTTTTTTTAAATGTCGAATCTAATTTCAAATGGAATAGAGATATCTCCAAATCAGAATAATATAATGATATATTTTTATCCAAAAAGGTATTATAAAAATACACAAGCCGGTTCTTATACTACCTATAACTTAACATTATACTGTTATCACACCATCCTATCAGAATTTAAAACACCCTTCCCAGCTTCCAACAAACCCCAATAAGAACTCACCCTCACTTTCATTCAAAAAATATTACAAATACGAATTCACCCGTCACACTGACCGATGCTCAGTCGTCACTACTCGCGTGACCGGGGGCTATTAGACCAATCAACGGTCAGTCTGTTTCCACGCCCCTTTAGTGGACATCGGTCAGATTTGGGGAGATTGATCGTGCTGTTGAAATATGCCTACGAATGTTTAGGTATTATTTTTGATATTTTGTCATTTTTCTGGCAATTTAGACTGTGTAGAAAGTAGCAATTATTTAGTAGTAGGTAAAGAGGGGCAATACCGTAATTTTTAAGAACGTTCGCCTTCGCATCTCATTCGCAATCTGTCAAAAATACAATCTATTTAAAAAATGTTGACAAGTTTGACAGATTGCGACTTGAATGTGAATGTTTTTTAAGTACGAGAATTGGCCTTCAGGAATTGGATAAACGAATGATAAAATTAAATGGACAGCTGCATGTTGGTATGACTTCAAAAGACTTTTTACTGGATTTTCTTGCTCTCCATTTTGTTTTCATTTTAATAACTCTGCCGCTGTGTTCTACTGATGTCATAAGTAGTTTTCCTCAAAATCGTACTTCTGAAGTGCCTAAGGGTTGTCCTAATAGTGAATGTAGAATGTATGTGAATGTCAATGTATAATGTGTAGGTACATACCATAAATTAAAACTTAAAAACTTTATATATATTTTTTTAGTATTTCTCCTGACTTTGGAAACAAAACAAAAAGTGACCGTTGCATACATTATTGTTATTTTAAAATTACTATTATTATAATAACTCAAACCATCTGCCATTTTTAACAATGCACATTTTTTGCACACAATTTGCAAGTGTAGTCGAGGGCCCTATTTCTAGTTAAACAGGTTTCTAGTTTGCATTCATAAATTCAGTTGATATAGTTATTCGTCATTATATCATAAGGTTGGCATATGGCCAGAAATAACAATGGTGCGGTACGAAACTGGACCTTAGTCCACGGGTCCTGGCAACAGAGACTAGTATATTACCCTTCCCTTGGCTATTAAAGATACCTTTGAGTTTATATATATTTTACTTTAACAAAAAATCTACCAATTACATTAGTAAAAGATAAAATATTATTAGACTAAAATGTTCATACACTAATCTCACAGAACTACTGACATAATGACATGACGCGTCTTCTATTCATCCGAAACCGAAAACGTCTCAGTCATGTTTAGCGTCCAAGAGAGTGTTGAGCGCGGAGAGAGTGCGAGGGATGCTCACGCGGCGGGTGTGACGCACGGAAAATCATCTATGTCTCCTAATGCGGCATTTTTTTCCCTTTACTGTTATCAGTGATGGAAAGTCAAAAATTATAGTAATGAATTGAAATAAGCTACCAAAAAGCTGATGTCAATCCTGTTGAAAGTCTTTGTCGAAATACGAAACGCTTTGAAAGTTCAAAGCGATTGCCACTTGTCTGCCATCTGTTACCGACACTACATCTGTTTGTAATTATCATTAATTAAGAAAATTACAAAAACTTAGATACAGTTATAACAACATATTATTTTTGTAAAGGAGCCTCAAGTTCTTTTTATAACCTACTTGTGCGATAGATAAATGATGTTAGAATTTGCTATCAACTAAACTTAGATCTATAATAGTTCCTAACTCAAGGACTGTAGCTATAAATCCAAAGAGCTGGTGGCTAATGGCACTACCACTAATATAATATTCGGACTATGAACAAATTCGCTAGAGCAAACCATTTCCTAAGATTAATTACTTCAGAACCAAACCGAAACTGAAAGTTTATGAAGCACTGCTAACTGAAAATAGGTTCCCTTTCACTTAGCTTTTGCGTAGCTCAGTCTTCTTCTTTTCATGTGGTTAGTGACTAACCTGGTGACAGAGTTTTAAAGCCGCCCATAGGCCTCTGACTTGACTTCACATGCCGTCGAGAAATATCTCTCAGGCATGGCGGTTTCCTCGCAAGAGATAATTATACAATCCTACCAAATTATAAAGGTGAAAGTATGTGAGGATGATTGGATGGATGGATTTTTGTTACTCTGTGTAAACAGATAGTTTTTAATCTGGATTAACAAATAGGATACCTTTTATCCCGATATTCCTACGGGATCGAGAATTATGCGGGAGAAACCGCGGGGCGCTGTTGTTACGCACATTAAATTCAGAAAGTCAGAGGTGCGTGCGACACAACTAGGCTATCACTGTTGCTATATCTTAGTTAAACCTTCCGTTCATATAAATCTGATTTATCAATAACATCATCATAATCGTCACAGCCGAAAGATTGCCATGAATTATTTGCATGCCAGCTTTTTTTGGGGCTAGTTTACTGAACACAGCACTTACCTTATTAATTCATTTAATGCACTTACTTAATACTTAATTCTTACTTACCCTTATTTTGTCGTGAAAACTAATATTTATATAATAACTAGGTTTTGCCCGCGTTTTTGTCGGAAATTATTCCACGGCAACGTCTAGATCATGGTCTACCAATGTGTCAAATTTCATCCAAACCCGTTCAGCTGTTTTAGCGTGAAAGCGGAACAAACAAACAAACTCACTTTCGCATTTATAATATTATTAAGGATGTTATCATGTTACGTATTCTGCTGCTGATTGACTTGATTTTTCAGCGTTATTTTTACAACAGCAGCTATGTACGAGTCATGTGTCGTAGATACATGGCACGCGCGCATTGCATAGATCGGCACTTTTCCGTTGCGTACACAATTCGTATTCATAGTCAGCTGTATTCATTCACACAATATCATAAAGCATTAGTTACGTGGTAGTTAAATATCATGGTCTATGACCATTCAGCAGAGGTCCACGCTCAGGGTTTGCCAGAGAGCCATGGAACGGAGTATTCCTGGTATTAAACTGGTGGACCAGGGTAAGAATACAACAATACGTTCTATCACTAAAATAACTGATGTCACTCGGAAAGCTGCCACGCTTAAATGGAATTAGGCTGGACACATCTGCCGCATGTCAGACGATCAATGGACGAAACTTACGACCCAGTGCGTCCCGCTTAATGGGAAACGACATCGCGGCAGGCCCAGACGAGACGATGAGGTGGACTTCTTTAATAAAGATTGTTCAATGGAGCTCTAGACAGGAAAAGAATGAAAGAGAGTAGGGAAGCTTTTGCCCAGCACTGGGACAATAATGATAGTAAAAAAATATAGTTAAATATATTCAATAAACCATCATCTTTGGCTATCTGTGACTTATCATTCAAGCTAACATGCAAGGTGTGTGTGACCCATTTAGCAGCGCATACAAGCTATAAACGAACAAAATAGGAGTCTCTTCTAAGCTCAATAGTTATGCATAATGATAGAATTCTTTGCGTCGAACCAAACAAAAATCATTTATCAGTAAAACTTGTATTTTCAAGCACCCTCCGAACATCAATACAACAATTCAAAACTAATAACTTATCGTCACATCAACACGACCAATAAAAATAATAAGTGAGGACATACGTTTCAAAATAACGAATAAAACTATTTTATTATCAGAAAACAACATTTTTACCCCACAAAGAGCACGCGACGAAGGGTTGATTTAAGAGAAAAACAGGGAAATGGGTCGGAGAGGTCATTTTGTACCGGGGGCCGCAGTGAAAGGGTTAAAACGCCCTAATAACTGGCCACATAGGCCCGGCGTGGGTTTGATGGAACCGGTTCAGAGAAATATTGACCGTTTTATGTTTTACCTTTTCTGTAAGGGTTGATGAAGAATTTTGAATTATTTTCACTTCTAAACAGATATTTGATGTAGGTACCCAAGTGATGAAGATGTCGTAATATCCACAAATACTTTGCAACCTTTTAGAGTCATGAAGGGACTCTTAAAAGCGTAAAAAGCTCTGAGACCCTTCTCACACACGTTTTTCTTGATGTGAAGGAATGTGTTTGTATTCATAGTAAAATTCATTTATAAAGTTATGTCTAAGGCGGATAAAGAACTGAGAATCACGCAAAATATATCAAGCATATTTTTCTAAAATCATCTCCATTTTAAAGATAATTTAATTATTGATCTTTTAGTATACGTTTTTCAATTAAATACCTTTTGTTTTATGTGTAATAAATTAATAATGCGTCTAATTTGAAACGACGAGTCCTATTACTGGCTGGACGTACGACGCGTTGCTCAGTACAGAACACGCAAGCTAACCACTCAAGAAAATGGCCATGTAGCATGTCTATTGCATAATGCATAATGTCGCAGCATGCACATTACCAGGTTTGCTTCTGATATACAACTTGAAACGTAAATTATCTTCCAAGTTACGACATCCAGGGTTAACCAGACACTAACCCTTTTCAAACAATAATCATACTTGTAGGGATACCTTACCTAAAATCTTAATAGTAGGTAGTAAGGTGATATCAAATGGACCATTAGATAGTACCTACACTTTGGACTAACGACTATCCATTAGGAAATGAGATGACGGTCGTTAGGACAAACTGGTACAGGTAGATGCTGCCCATTCTATTCAAATATTTAAAAGTTTTAGAAATACTGTGTTTGAGATTATTTACTCTCTAGAATTTATTTCAATTTACCGATGAAAATCATCATAGCTTATCCCAATGAAATTAATATGCTTTAAATAATGTAATTCTATAATGTGTATGTTATAAATTGTTTTATGAATGTAACTTAAATATTTGCGCCACTGAGAAGTCGAATACAGTGAAACCATTTGTTATTAATACCATGTCATATGTACCTATGTTCTAGAAAATAAATAAATCAATGTTGAAATCGGCTTCCAGTATAATCGTATGCAGCGAAATATTAATATTTTACATGGAGTTACTGGTCATAGGCATCTCTAAAATTATGTTACGAAATTCAGTTCTCGCGAAAGTACAAGACCAATGAGAAAACGGCTTTAGGAAGGCTACTTGAAGTTACCTTCCTAAAACCGTTTTCTCATTGATTGGTGTGGTATCGTTTCGGTATAGTTTGCTCGGCATACCGAAACGATACCGCACTGCTTTCATTTTTCCTCATTGGTCGGTAAGCAGCAGTACGGTATAGTATGCTCTGTATACCGAAACGATACCGCACTGCTTTCATTTACGGACCTGAAGTTATGTTTTTGGTATAATCGGAAACGCTCATTAAAATATAGGCACTCGGTTTCGGTACCGAGTATGCTGTAAAACCTGTTTATTTCTACCGAGACGCGGTAAACCGAAACGATCCAGCCCCACTCCCACGTATACCGAGCCAATCAGGAAACGCTTTTTGAAATATAGGCGCTTGGTAAGCTTTCGGTACCGAGTATACCAAGTATGCTGATCCCGCACCGCTGACATACCGACCAGTAAGGAAAAGACCTGAGCTCACCTGTCCATCTGGTTGAGAACGTCAATTTTATGTTTGGCAATTTTTTATAGTCAATAGGGATGATGACTATAATATTTTTTGTCGTTCAGGTAGATTACTAAAAAATATTGGATGCGTATTTTGTTCTTTTTTTTACATAATCAAAAGATTACGGCAATATATTGAGTTAAAATATGCCATGACGTCACTTGTATGTAGATATTATACTTACTTGTGACGTAGCGACCCCCACTCCCCAACTTTAATGCGTTTTATCTAAGTCATTTTTTACTAATATGATAAAGCAAAAAATATGTGTCTATTTTTTTATTGCCTGACTGACGGACTAAATAGAATATAGAAGATTTTTACCCAGGCATCAAGCTTATTGTTCGCTCCTTTGACAAAAGTAATAATTAATCTTATCCAGCATACTTTTATTCAATTAAACACCTTTTCCACTCAAATTGACCCATTTTAGCATCACAATCACGAACTAGCTACCTTACTTAACATTAGTAGTAAACAGTTCGCCACCGAGCTAAAACTGAGATTACAAAAGATCATACTCAGTGGAAACTGTGCAAATACACAATAACAGTGCTGCTCAAGTCTCTAAACAACTAAAACCACGCCTCCAACATTCAAAATCTTCATTAAAGACCATTCCGTAGAATGTAATCAAAGCAATAGGCAAAATAGGTGTGCATAGTTAGGAATATACCAATATAATTTGGTCTTCTCCTCCCCTCTAGTTTGTTCTCCGATCAGATTAGAAAAGGGCCGACAAATAATCGCAGAGAGCTCTAATTTGGATGGCCGGGTTGAGCGCTACAATCCGAATCAAAATTCAAAACCGCGCTCTCTCTTAATCCCTGTTGAGGATCACAATAAAAGGTAATACATTTTAACTCCTGGTAAAGAAGTGGGCTATTTTCAACCTTATTGCGAATGTAAGAGGGATTATAGCACCTTGACTGCGGCAAAAATAAGATTATCCAAGCGAAAGTAGAAGGTGAAAGGGAGACATTTTGTTGTAAGGTATAGCGCGTAGTGAGCGCGGGAAGGATAATGACTTGATTTTGTTACAATAGTCCTAAGAATTTCCGATAGTTGTATTTTCAAATACAGTGCTACCTACCCCTTGTTATGTGTCATCGAAGGCCATTACGATTGTGATATGAATCAATTACAATTAGGTTAAAATAAAACAAACATGAAATGCAGTTTCACATAATATTTAATTAATTTTCGCACCACAGATCAAATAAAAAAACAAGAAATAACGCTGTCAACAGTGACGTGAGGCCGGTTTCGTAAACATGTGTGAACTTAGTGAGGTGTAGTTTGATTGTAAATGGCTGTAAATGTGTTGCGTATGGGCGTGTATGCACAGAGCGGAGGTGTAGTTTTGACATGCTTCCCTCTATTGTTCGCTGCGCTATGTTTTGTTTTTATTTTTTGTTTCGCAGTAATATTATAGAATTAACAATGACACTAATACCTTTCCATCCACTTAAGTCGTATATTATTACGTGGATTATTTTAAAATGCTGCAACTAAAGTCCACCCACGAAAAAAGTAAGCTTTATTGCATTATACATCTGTATCGGTGGCGGAGCTTGGCTTATCAACGTGAGCTTGTTCTTCAAAGGGACTAGACATTAAATCTGTTGAAACGAATCACGAATAGAGAATTCGGCATGATTCAAAACAAGAAGTTTCGTGCCATAATGTGATGAAGGAATAAGAAAACAGCTAATATTATTTTGTTACAAGAAACGTGTTTAGACCCACATGATTATGTGTGTATATATTTGAAATAATTTGTAATACTAACACGCTATGGGCCTTTGAAGCCTGATGGTTTATATTATTACTAATAAATGTTGTAAAATCTGAACCATTTCTTTATTTTTCTTCAGTAAAGTCATCCCAGTATCCGCTTGTCCTACCAGCGCAGGTGTCGACCAGCTACAGCGCGGTAACTCGCTCGCCGCCACTCATTTGTGCTCAGCAATTAACTCGCGCGTTCCGTGACGCGAACACCGATGTCCCCTGTTTCTACGAGTTTGTATGTTCAGTTTTATATACAAGGTTTTTGAGGAACACATAGGACAAATGAAATGAGACGTTTGTGACAGGAATTGAAATGAAGCTGAAAAGTG
The DNA here is from genome assembly GCA_916610215.1 of Omphaloscelis lunosa. NCBI lineage: Eukaryota > Metazoa > Arthropoda > Insecta > Lepidoptera > Noctuidae > Omphaloscelis > Omphaloscelis lunosa. The sequence continues at coordinate 14,805,732 of OU744258.1, forward strand.
AGAAAGATAATTTAATATTGAAGAATGTAGGTAATTAGGACGTTTAAGGTTTTTATTTGAGTAATATCGAAGATTTCATTCCTCAGGTAAAGAGTCCATAACGATTGAAAAAATGGTAAATTCATGTACTTATTAGAATGAAGACACACTGTTAATACGTCGTCCATATACCAACGCACACCTAAAATGATAATACAATTACTTAAGTAGTTCATAAAATAAAATCATAAAAAACCGAAGACTTTTAAAATCTGGAATCAGCGAAGCATCTTATTAATTTCATTCTAAATTAAAAAGACCCTAAAACCCAAGACTTTCATATGATAAAGGACATTTACATGCCTACCTACGTATATTAAACCATATTTAAGTATGTCCATTGTAACTGTAGCCCCCTACATCAGGTAGCGTACATTCGCCGGGCGAAGTAAATAACAAAGAAATATATAACACAAAAGGCTTCCAGGGGGAATGTGGACAATTTTACACGAGTATTTACAACCTCGCTGTCCAACGGTCTCAGGAACTCGCGCAGTGATAGGACAATTGCTTTTATATCGATAACATTTTCGCGATGTTTTTTTTTTAGCGACACAATGACCATAATACTTATAAAAACCGGCCAAGTGCGAGTCGGACTAGAACACGTATAGTTTCATACCTATACGTGTTCTAGTCCGACTCGCAAATATAATATTTAGCAAAAAAAAAACGAACAAAACATGGTACTTTTGTGGGTTTTTTTTTTCTATAGCAGCAATAGAAATACACAATCTGTAAAAATTTCAACTGTCTATCTATTACGGTTCGTGAGATACAGCCCGCTGACAGACAGACAGACGGACGGCGAAGGCTTAGTAATATAGTTCTGTTTAGCACCCTCCGGGTTCGGAACCCTTAAAAGTAAAGTTAATGTTATTATTTGAAACAAAAACAAATTGACATTATTACAATCGATACGATTATAGCTACAAAAATTTATCCAATACTAAAATCTTTTTTTCTTCTGAGCATTTAAGTATGTCTACTATTTTTTAATGATAGATATTAGATTCCAAGCTATATCTGTACATCCAAAATGTGTAATTAATGCACCCTTCATTTTTGCTTATTGAACTATCTAGTTCATTATTGTTAATAGTCCATTATCCGCACGTTCCTATAAGTTTGTTTTAGAGTATTACTTTAAGAAAAAGGATTTAATTCGGTCTATTGAAATATCTCCAAAACATTACTAACTTTTAATGGTCTTTTGCTTGTCATCCGAAATACCTACATCTTCATTGAAATAAAAAATATTTTCTACTTTATTATTTTCTATTCTTAATAATTTGCATTTTACAAACAAAAACAAACGCCCAAACATTCTAATTTATTTGAACAAAAAATAATTTCTAAAAACAAAATACTATCGATAATCTTATCCCCGCACTAGGAGAGCCGTCATCAACACCGCATTCGGAAAATCTACACTTAACCAGAAGAGCCAGCCCTCCCATTTATCCTTACACTCGCTGTCCCGTAGAGTGGGGTACAGGGGTACCCCCCCTTGGGAGGGGATCTAATTCGGGGGGCAAAAGGGCATCGGGCGAAGCTAAGCGCTACAAGCGCTGATTACCATTTTAGCTAAACTTTATTCTTTGCCTTTGGTGATTTAAGTTTTGTTTGTAGGTGAGACTAAAGGTAGGTTACAGATTTTTTATCTCTTTCGTTTTATTTGTGTTGTTTTTTTTTTCTAAGAAATGTAATTGGTTACATTCAATTGATATTTTTGAGAGTAAATATAATATTTATCTGTTTGAAAACTCCATGAGAACACTTGTTAAAAATTTTTTTTTCTTTACTCTTACCTTTTCTCTTAGATAGATTATAAAATTTGTATAAGCGTTTTCTTCAATCTTTCACTGTTCTATTGAATTACTTCACAAGCAACTTCAACCTGATTAGTTTAACTAATTTATACAAAAACAAATTAACACAACTTGTAATCCAGTATCACTAAACACCAAAAACAACACATAATTAAAACACCATACGTAACAGAGGGGAAAAGTTATCTGTACGTAAGCGCCCCCACGGCGAGAGGGGGGTTAGGGGGGCCCGGGCGTTCTGGCCCATCAGTCTGGCCACGGCAATTCAGATGATGAATTAATCCAACAAATGTGACGGTATCACTTAGCCCTAATGCACGGGTATAATGTTACCCCGAAAATTTCTCGCGCAGAATTCGGGCGCTTCACTTTGAAAATCTCTGTCGACTTTAATGTGCGACAGTCCTTTGTTTCTTTATAGGGATTATGTTTTGCGACGCGTCTGGAGGTTAATGTGTGTTTTTCTTATTCGTGGGTAGTGGGAGGGCTGGTTTAAAAATTTTGTTTTACAATTTTTCTGTGGCGTAGTATTTTTTGAGGTCGCATGGTGGAATGGGTTGATTATACTAAAGAGATTTGTAAATAAAAGTAACATTAGGCCAATTTTAATAGAACTAATCGATACATCTTTATATGTATAGAATGGTTTAGCAATGCATTACTGATTTTTTGTCATCATGGCTGAAGAAAACCTTGAAATTCTTACCCTAATTCCTGTCGTTAGGATAATTCTAATCGGACATGTAATAAAGCATTGTTTCCTCAAACAAAACATTACAACCAGTGAAGTCCTGTCCTAATCCACAAACTAAACCACATACAGATAAAGTTTGCAAGAAATCCCCGAAAGATGTCACCACACATCAAACTAAAACTCGTTACAAAATGTGACTACTCCGAATAAAGGTGTTGTTTTAATTACATTATCAGGCTGGCACACGCGTGGGGGTAGGGAGTACCCTTCTCACGGGTTGAAAGACATTCAAATAATAGTCTTCGAGAAAAGTGGGACGTGGGGTACATTGTACCCCGAGTTGGGAAGTTTTGATTGCGTTGCTGGCTGTCACGGTTGACGGGTTCGATGAATTGTTCTAGAGTTGTCGATGTGTCGTATGTCGGTTGTTTTTATGTTGGTGTGTGGCATTTATTATTTGTAGGTCAGTAGAGTTTTCTGAGAATTTTGATGTTTTGGCACGTGCAACGTTGTTTTTACTTAATCTTTCGTTGTGTCAAATAAGGTTTCAACATAACATTAATCTGGAATATCTCATAGCTTCCTTACTCGTTAGCGGTCTGTCACCTACCATTGTATAAAGATTTCCGAGTAATCCCATCATTACCTAACCTCTTTCAAGTAACGTCCTAAAGTTTTCATGTTTTAACTGTGTTTGTAGTCCAAGTAGTCTATGATAGCCTGACGGCAGTGGTTCATAAATTCATAATTAATGTCAGTACTTTTACTTGATTTTGATAATCCTATTAAGTTTCCAAATAAATCAAATTTTCATAACAACGAACGAATAGTGGCAACCCAAAAAATACGTTCAAACAACATGGTTGAGGATGCCAAAACGCACCACAAAACTGCACACACACAAATCGCACAACAGTAACGTGAAAACTTCGCGACACACACATAAACGCATTCACAAAAGTACTCCGTCGGGGTACAGCTGACCAATAGCATGCATTTAACCCTTCACAGGGATTAGGGACAAGCATTGTTTCAAAACCCCGAGATTCGGAGCGCCCGCGCCATTTTGTTCATTTAAAATGGACGGTGTGACAATGGGTCACTATTGTTCGTTGAAAACGCTAGACGGACGCCGAGTCTGCGCTGCCGACGAATGTAGGCATTGTTTTATCTTTTTTCTAATTTTTGCATTTTTTATGCATTGCCTGCGTTCTAGTTTTAAGCTGGCCATCGTGTTTGATGAAAAGATTCGTGGGAATGCAAGATGGTCTTTTGTTATTTGAAATGGGTTTCAGTTTGATAGGTCATTGTGTCGATCGATTTATTACTTGAAGCGTTACCGTTTAAAAATAGTTCTTTTTCGCGTTTTGAAGCTCAGTAATGAGTATTTGGACATCCATCTATATGTTTTTTTTTTTTTTTTTTTGTTATAATGTTTTTACCAATTGAGGTTTAAAAAGTATGAAATTATAATAGGCAACTACCGCTTTTTACTTTATTCAACAGATGAAATGCAAATTTTAGAATTAGGATTCTGTACCAGGAAAAAAATATCACTAACTAGAATTTTTTGTAAAACATTGTTTAAAAAAAACAGATTTTATTCAACTTTATCATCAAGTATACATTAAATCAAATTACATTAAACTCCAAACAATAAAAGCTCGTGCCGTATTCAAAAATTCATTTATTTCCAAATCCGGATTCCTTAAAACTGGAATTTCAAGTTTCCATTGTCACGTTGTAAACTTAGGGTCATAACAACTAGATCAATGCATTGTGTGCCCCGGCCAACGGCGCGGTGGGTTTATGAACATAATATGACCCGTTTTGGGCAATATTGTCCAATTTTCGGTAATACAGTTTTGTCAACAGCGGGCGTGTTGGACCGGGTCTTTTGTTGTAGGGTTAACTTTGACAAATTATCAAAATGTTGAAAATAATGTATGTTGATGGGTACGCGTTGATAGATTATTTTTTTGACATAGGTGTGAGGTTTAGTTAAAACGTGAGTTTGCAACTAAATTGTCATGACCAATATTTTACTTATTTTTGTTTGTTATAAATATTTGACATATGAATATCTGAAGCAGTCGTAATACATAGTACTGAATACCCAGAAGTCTGACCGTCAGTTTAAATGTTTTGTGAAATTCAGATAGCCATTTAGCCATTCGGTTAGATTCATAACTATGAACATTTGGTTACTAATATAATTCTTAAGTATACTCACAAAAATATGGAACATTGTGTCTGAATTAAATAAATAAATTTAAAAAAATTATAAGAGTATATATATAAAATATAACCGATATCAATCTGCCTAGCCTTTTCCCAACTATGTTGGGGTCGGCTTCCAGTCTAACCGGATGCAATGTATTTCATAGAGCGACTGCCTATATGGCTTCCCAGTAACTGGGTAATACCATACCCCTTCGTAATACTCATTGTCAGACTTTCGGGCACCTGACGACCCGTAACGACTGTCAAAGATCTACAAATGACAGCCGGGGCCAACGGCTTAACGTGCTTTCCGAGGCACGGAGGAGTCTCGGTATATAAAGATGGTCACCCATGCATGGACCAACCCCGGCAAGCGTCACTTTACCTGATGCAACGACCCGGTGTGGCTGTTATTATTTAGCCACGAGCTCCAACAGATACACTTCGTTAAAACCCATTTAGTGTCTCATAATCAAAGTTTTACATAACAAACGTTTACATCAAATTAAATCAACGCTTGTATCCAAGACTCAGGTGTTCTGCTCAGCCTGTGCTCGCCGGAGCATGGCTAAACGAGCAAAGCATTCAAATGGGCAGACGATCTCATTACGATGCAATTTTGATGATTGGATAGTTAGAGTGATTACTTCTTAATCGAAGATTGGAACGGAGATTTGTGGGTTCCGAGGTTTTTAGATTGACGTGCCAAGTTTTAATGGTTATATATGGAAGTGGCTTTTTGAAGTTCTAACTGCTTTTTCATGTGTTTAAGTAAATTTAACGCAGTTACTAGTTTCCTAAAAAAAAGACGTAATTATATTTTTAAGAGCCTTCCAAAATAGTTATGTCAACTTAAAATTATTACGAAACCGAGTAAAGATCAAATAAAATAAATAAATAAAATTAAAATTAATTTATTTCAAATCCCGATCCATATTAAGGCTCTTTCAAACAGGCGTGACACGCGACGCGACACAAAGACACCGCTCGTTGCGCGACGAGCAGTGTCTTTGTGTCGCGTCGCGTGTCGCACCTGTTTGAAAGAGCCTTTAAATACAAAAACAATAAACAAATTTTACAATTTTATAAGTGTCACTAAATAGGTAAATGTCAAAAGAGCAGTATTTTTGCACCACTTAATAGGTATTTATTTTCAGTTGATAACTATTAAGAATTAAAAGATTGTGTCTGTGATTGATGAACCTTAGTAGGTATAATTGATTAATTATGTACCAATTATTATCGAATTAATATAATCTGACGCAATACATCTGTGCATGCTTAATCAGTCTGCAATATTTCTTCCAAGGCGATGCCTAAGTTCAAATTTTATTTTAACTTAACTTCTCACATTTCTGTGTTTTACAAAGCTATAAATATTTATTTTTAAAATTTTAATTTTTAGCATACCTACATTATATTTTTGTTTAAAAAAAAAAAGCTAGCTCAAAGCCAAAGCTATTAGATGCTTCTTAATGTAGGTAAGCTTGTATGTAGTAAACCGGGATTTATATTAGCATACAAATGACTGTCGCTACGCCATTGGACGACAGGACCGACCAGTTAAAATATAACTACAATACTATTTTCTTCTTCGTCTTACATGTTATTTATTTACCATTATTATTTAAAGCATCTATTAGTACAAATAATTACACTGGGGAACAGTCATTTTGCGGCATAGTAGATTAAAGCCAATTATGTATTAGACTTGCGTGTTGAATACTAGAAAAATATTAGATTTGTCAAATTGGCTCTTGTTTTTGAGATAAAGACTATTAACTATTTCAAAGGAAAATCTAAAGAAAAATACCAACATTAATGGAATAAATATTTTAATAAAGAACCTCAATAAAAAATATATAAAAAAACGAAGATATATATTGTTCTGTTCATTAAATATTAAAAAATATTCCAAAAACCTTTTTCTGTACAGTTTTCTATTATGATTTTGCTCAGGACAATCCCTTATTAAAGTCCAACAGTAGTCTGCCATCATGTGGCGGTCCCACCGACCTTGGTATCTTTCTTCCATTGTCCTGATGTCCTGGTGGCACCGTTCTCCGTGTTCCTCGCTATAATCGTCCAGATTATCCGGGAATCTGTCCAAATGACTATGTAAAAAATGCACTTTAATGCTCATATTAGCTCTTGGGAGCTAATATGAGCATTAAAGTGCATTTTTTTTTTTATTCGAAAATTTTGAAGCATTTTTGCAACCAATTCTGAATAGTCTGGTGCTCTATGATTCCCCAAAAAATTTTTTACTACTTAAACTGTTGGGGTTATTTACACAAGGTTTTCGTAAAGAACTCATATTCTTCCAGACAAAAAGCACTTATAAACTTGATATAAGACAGGAACTGGTAATTTCAGGGTCTAATAATTGATTAGTAGAATCGTTGTAATTAAATACGTAAGAAGAATCATAGAACTTAGTAGTGTGTAAACAAATATATTTAATTTTAGGAGGGTAGTTGTCATTTTTTCGTTTATTCTTGTCTTCCGTTTATCTCAAGAACCAGAATCAATCTAAAAAAAGTAAATACATACTGAGTATGTCTAATACAAGTGTTTACAAAAACCATTAACAAATTAAGTGCCGCAGATTTTTTTATTTTTTTTGTTCCGCAGTGTTATCATAAAAATTAAACGTCTTTAAAACTAATAATAGTGTAAATGTAAATGTTTTATTGAACAATTCGATTGCGTAGCATCTGGTAGCCGCCTACGGTCTACGAGCTACGTCGCACGTGCTACGACAATTTATTTCATAGAAAATCAACTATATTTCAGACAATATTAAAAAGTCAATATTTTAAAAAATAAATAAAATATAACTAGCAATTAAGGTAACAGCATTTGGTACAGCATTACTTAACAATTTATAATTAAAATGTAACGTGGGCTCGCGAATAGAAAAAAGTAGCTAATATAATCATTTATTTTTGAGATAAAAACTTACGTAAATAGCCTACTTATTTAACCAAGTAAAAACGGGTGTATGTTCAATCTAAGATTATTTAAGCGCTACAATATACTCAAACTGAAATGAACGCAAAAATTGTCTCTAGTTTTGAATACCGGGAAAAAATAAAAAGGTAGGTACGGTAAAAAAGAAATGGAGCCAAACCCGTGCAATAAGCAGGGCCAATAAGGACACTCGACAAACAGTGTAAATTACCAATTAGTAAGCCTTTCATAGTGATACCAGTAAACAGAATAGCGGCGGAATGTAACACAGGTTCCGTAGAAATAAATAATCTGTAGAAATTATGAAATTTTTAATGGGATATCGAATCTGTGTTAAATGTTACAACAAAATACCTTGTGATATATTCCAATTAAATGAAAGAAAATTTAAAACTAATATTAAAAGTACACTTTGTAAACAAGCATATTACAAATTAGAGGATTATATCCAAGATAAGAGTGCTTGGAAACATGCTGGTCCTGCTCCATAGGACAATTTAGAATCAAGACAAAGTGAAACAGGTTGCTAATTTAATTGTAAAATTTATAATTTCATGTTATATGACATTAATTTTACATTCTGTGATTACTTTCTCACACACTGACTTATTAATTTTAAAAAATTAGGAAAATCAACAATGTTTGTAAATATGTGAGCACCATGTATCTATCACATAATTAAATTATCTGTCGTTGCTTCATTTTTAATTCTTTTAACCTATTGTGGTAAAGTACTTTTATTCTAGGTGCATCGTCTTCACATATAATTGTTTAACAAATGTACGTACTTATACAAACTATTGTAAAACATTTTAAAAGAGTAACGGTGCAGTTTCTTGCCCATTCTTCTCCATACGAAAACTACCTTTTGGAAGGGGCGACTAGAATCAATTATATTATTTTGTAAATTTTGACTTTCAATACATGAGCCTATTTGAAATAAATTATTTGACTTTGACTTTGAATAAATTCGATGTTAAAAGACATACATGATAAACTGCCATCATTGCTTTACAATTTATTACATTTTTCCACGCCTGAGCTTTACATAATATTATGGCATACAGTATATTCCTAAGTATTTCAATTGCTACTTAGGAAAAATTATTACAATCATAGCATTAAGATTCTGAGTACATTAAATAAAAGAGATGTAGGTTCTTATTATTGCATTTTGTCAGTTAAAAGCAAATGAAAGATTATATCTCTAAACTTTATAATTTATAATTTACCATATTTCTTACCAGGATAAAAGTATCCTATGAACTCAAGTATGGTCTACTCATGTGCAAAATTTCATCCACATCCATTCAGCCGTTTGAGCGTGAAAGTGTAAAAAACAAACAAACAAAGTCACTTTTGCATTTATAATATTATACTAGCTGATCTCCGCGGTTTCACTCTCATAAGTCTCGATCCCATGGGAATATCAGGATGAAAAGTATTCTATGGCCTAACCCAGTTCATGGTCTACTCATGTAAACAATTTCATCCAAATCTGTTCAGTCGTTTTAGCGTGAAAGCACAACAAACAAACAAATAAATAAAGAAACTCATTTTGGCATTTATAATATTAGTTACGAAGTTAGGTTGTTGCGTCTCTGTCGGTTTTTGTGGTTTAAACATTTTAAAAGCCTAATTCTGTAATTTTAATAAAAATAAAAAATGGAACCCTAAAAAGACCTAACCACAATCGCATCTCGATCCCTAAAAAAACTATCGTCACTCCCCGTGCTATATTGCGACACCTTAATTAGTAGCTGGCAACACCGAGTGGTCGGGAATTGCCACTTTTTTCCACCATTGTGCCTCTTTATCGCCACTCTTTCCCCGACTCGTGGGAGTCACGTTGCTTCGATGTGCCAATTAAAGTACGATACCAATTGTTTCTGCAGCCTTTTGATGTGCAGTAATTACGTTTACGAGTTTGTGAATAGTTTTTTGCATTTTTTATTTATTTTATTTTCATCTCAACTTGTGGAACATTTCGTTGTGTTGGGCTTCAATCGTGGCGCGATCAAATATAATCGCATAGAACTTGTTATTTACTGCATACATATTGTTTCTACTTAGTACTTAGTAATCGATTCATAATGATAATCAATTTTGTTCTGCATGTTAGGTATTCATTGCTTCTTAGTAACGAGCAATCCAAGCCTAAGGATCTACATAGATCTCTTCCATCTACGACGTAATATAGACATAAAAAAAAACACTTTTACCGAAACGTTTACCCGAAGAGATTATCGCGGAATAATTTTTTACTTAGCAATTTCGAAAATGATTAGTCAAGTTTTTTTTTAAGTATTTCGTTTTCTCTTCTACTATTACGCACGCTGTCTAAATCAGTCTCTTTAACTACTTTCCTATCGCAGGTATGCTGGAAGAGATTTCTTTAGAAATAAGCATCACCTTTGTACGTATTTTTCTGTTCCTTTCTTCTTGTCTGTTTATATTTGTGTACATAAACTGTTAAATAAATAATTAGTTGTATTATTTTATTCACCGACCCATCAATACAGTCAAGTCCATACAATCCTAAGTATTACAGAACAAACATAAGTGAAGGCGAGCACACTTAAATATTTGAACAGCATCAAGCGTACAGTGGAACAATCGCTCGGAACTCGGAACCCGATGTGAACGTTCACCACTTCGATGTAAACGTTCACCGCTTCGATAAAACCACCTATGGTTTTAAGAAGCGAACGGCACTTAAGCGGGATGGAGTTACGCAATATGGTAGGAAGGAAGGTTTTATTTATCGTGTTCAGTCAAGGAACGAAAAAAGTCAACAAGTTTGGGTAAAATAGTGAAATCAATTAACACAACATAGCACAAATATTTATTTATTTATTTCCTGACTTTATGTCCTCTAAAGGGTGCAATATTGCATTTATTGTGACGTCACAGCCTATAAACAGCGGACAATCAATAAAGAAACAAATTAAAATAATAACATTCCAAATCACTCGTAAATCTCTATTTTTACCCTACTACGGGAAAGCAAAAAGGAGGGTTATGATTTTGACCGGTAAGTATGTATGTTCATCTGTTACCTTGTACCTTCTAAACTACTGTTCATAATTTGACAAATGAGGTTCCGCTGAAAGCGTCTTGATTGTCCTCTGGTGACGTCACAAAAAATGAATATCAATATGGCGCCCTCTAGAGGTCATAAAGTCATGAACTTAATTAATATGGCATGTTGGTTATCAAATGAAAGGGCTTGACTTTAAATCTATAGTCTATTTTAACCCCAAAATAAGTAAAATAAAAAAAGAGATAAAACTAAAACCCAACTACGACAAAAAGTCAACTAAAGAGGTATAAACAAGACACCATAGACAGACTTATTAAAAATTAAGATTACGTGTGACTCCGGATTTTTATTATGTGTATTTAGCTAAAAAAAAAATTTTTTTATGGGATTTATTTGAAACAAGAAAATATTTTTATTCCTTATACATAACATCACGCCCGTATTTCTCAAAGAGTGAAGGTGAGGTGAGGTGTGCTCTTCAGAGGTGAGTAGTACACCCATATTTAGCCAGTTGTGTTTATCTTCATATTTTGCGTAAATCTTGCACATCGTAACTTGGCTCTCTATGGTATGACGCGGTCGATCGAAGCAGGCTGTCATTAAAAGGCTTTTAATTCTTGATGGCTCCACTCTCCATGTAGCCAATACACTGATCTGGAACAAATATAAAATTGTTTTAGTATTTCCGGTTTCAGGCTAATTAATCTTCGTAGTTTTATTTTAGAGTGAATGATAGATATCTAGGGACGTTTTTGGAAACAAGACGTTTTCAGTTTGATTCTCGAGCTGTTGATTTAAATCTTAATGTTCGTATTAGGTCCACAAGATCTGACCACCTACGGTGGTATCTACGTTAAATATAGGTAATTACGTATATGTCGCAGATGGATTGTCGAATACACAACAAATAACTGCTAGCAGTTTTACAAAACAGCTTTATGTAAAACAGCTGAACGATGTTTAGCGATTTTTCATAATTACTGAACTACACGCAGAATTGCATAAACGTTTTTTATTTATCAATGCAGCGGGTCGACGATTAGAGGCTATGCAGAATAGTGTGAAATGAATCGTCAGATTGTAGATTTTAGTCCTAACTTTTATCGCTTGCTTTTATTGCTCATGGTTCTGTTTGTCATAACAACAACGCGTCCGAAACAGAAATAAATAAAACGAATAAAATGAGTGAAAATGACCCTAACTCAAGAGAAAACAGTGATTTTAAGGACAATTTTAACATAAAGTTATCAGTATTATGATAGTCAGTCCTAAAAATACTAAATAGCTAAGTGAATATGACCCACTTAGAAGTAGCACTCTCTAGTCTCGCGCGCGATTGGTGACAGTTCTAGCCTAATCTAAACCAATTGGTCAGGGTGCTCTAGCTTAGTTATTGCGACCGTTTCGGCATTAGAATCCACACAAAATGCTTATTGTGACTGCAGATAAGCCATTCTGCATTACGTCTAGAAGTGGGTAGCACTTTTGTTAAATGTAACGCAATGGCAATCCACCTGAACAGTTCCTGAGTTAACGGTGCTGTTTTGTGAAACAGCTAGCGGTTATGTAAAACAGCGGATTAGACAATCATCTTGTCATGAAAATTAACTTAATTCACGTATGATTAGATAAGTAATTATGCCTGACTCGTCACTATTCATACCAAGATTACCTAATTTTAATCATGCATAAGTAGGTATACCTAAAATCCATTAACTCAAATTTGAATGTGCTTGGGAGACATAAGCTTCCTTAGAAAAACAGATTCCTTACAAAGAAATTATCACATCATTTACATATATACTGTCTTCAAATTCCAAGCTCCCAAGACACACAACAACAATATTCCTACCACCTACTCCTACATTGACGTCACTATTATCCATGACATACCTACATAAGTATCATCTCTACCAACATATAGGTACGTCACATCATTTTTCCTTTGAAAACCATAATGCCAAGGGGCTTTTGTTGAACCACCGTTGACATGCAACGTTCTTTCAATGCACTCAAATCAGCTCATTAAAGTCTTTCCTCCGCGCCATTTCCTTAGTATTTTCAATCCTTGTAAATGTTACGTTGTTACTCGATGTTCGGCTTATTACGTCACTGCATTGTTGCTTAGTATTTTGTACTGGATTATGGGCTGAGAGAAAAATGGGTCTCTTGTTGTGGTAAGATTACTGTGTAGGTTTGAAGATTGTACAATATTTTACCGCCTCTGGGGTCTAGTGGTTAGACCACCTGTCTCAGACCTCTGGGTCTGAGACAGGTGGTCCCGGTCCCGGTCCAGGTCCCGGGTTCTATTCCCAGTAAAGGCAATATTTTCTGCTCGGTTTGGTTGGTAGTAAAGCTTGTTCTAAGTCCGCCTGGCTAGCTGCCACCATCTTATCTAAGTCTGTCGCCATAACAACAATGTTAACAGCATTGTTGTGTTTCGGCAATTAGAGGTAAGATAACCAATTCCTCTGTAGTTGTGGATTCCGGGTGAAGCTCCCTTCTACCTCCGGCCTGATGATCACTTACTATTAAGTGAGATGCAGGCCCAAAAAAAAAAACAGAGACTAAATTGATAGAAAAAATCAATTTGAAGCCAGAAGAAAGCTTTTCAATTTACCAGGTTCGTTCTACAACAATAATGAGGAAAAAACAACACTACAAAATCTATAATCTCAATCCAACCAAAATTACCACTGGCTAAACTCCCTTCCAAAAAAAAGCGCACAACACACGCCAAAAAAGTTAACCACACGCCAAAGGGCACAAAGACATCAATACTTCCTCGCCAAAAGAACAAACTAGCTAACACAACGAGCCCCAGTCTGTCCCAGACTTTTCCGTTTGCTATGACACTTTGAGTCGACTCACTTTTTAATTAGCGTATTTTTCTTTGTGGCGGCTCCGTGTAAATTAGCCTCTGATGTGAAGTGCGGCAAAGCTAGCGCCACAGAGGAACGACGCACTATCATTGCCCTGGTTTTATGGAACGCTTTTGTGCAGACATTAGCGTATTAGTTGTGTGTGTGGGATTTTTAAGGGAGGATTCAAATTAGTTTTTATAAAATTGAGGATTTACCAATATTGTTTAATAACTGACCCTTCCTTTTCTTTCGTATCTACACGAACAATAAGAGACTAAAGCCGTGATGGAAATATCAACTAGTCAGCAAGATGTTAGTTGGAGGCTGACTGTCCAGGATGCGCTGACCGTGTACAAGGATCTTTTGGCGCGTGACCAAAATCGGAACTAACGCCGCCATCTTGTTTTTCAATACATTTCGCAAAACAATTGCACGAAATGTTTACCGACAGCGCCCCCTTAACAACGTCATTCGAGCGCCAAAAGATGCTCATAACAGTATACATTCGAATATCACCCTCGCGGGTCTTATTTTAGTGCACCCAGATCTGGCCTTCAAATACATGTAAAGTAAGGATACCTATGAATCTACCTGTATATCTATGTACATTAGGTTCATAAAAAAATCAGCATTAATCAGCCTCTGATGTGAAGTGCAGTAAAGCTAGTGTCACAGAGGAACGATTCACTATTATTGCCCTGGTTTTATGGAAGACTTTTGTGGAGCATGTTCTATAGAAGATTATTTAATTAAACATAACTACTAAATACACAATGAGTAAATTATAAGATGCTACCTTCTGAATCTATAAAATAATTGTCTCAAATAGTGATACACGTAAAACTTATCTCTTTATTAATAATTTGTAACCTTAAGTAATTATGATCTAAGTGTTTTTAATAATATTACCTAAGTAAATATAACTTTATCTAAACATAATAATAGTATTTTAAGAAAATTGCTACTTACTTACCTATTAGAATTATTTATGTTATTGTTATTGACTTTTTATGCGAATGTAATAATTCAGTTTTCACGTATAATTTTATTTTCATTTTTAGCTTTCTACGACTTAGATTTTTAAGTAATAATCTAACAATTAATTGTTGCTGTACCCTGACAGGATCTACAACGGCTCTTAGCTTTAAGCCTTTTATTAACGTCTTGTTTTACCTTGTGGAACGCAAATAAATTAATATGAATATGAAAAATAGACCTATATTGAAGAAGTCAATTTAAATTGTCACATATTTTGGTCTGTTTTTTATTAATTTGGTCCAAAGCCGGGTATTGACGCCGCGAGGCAAGCACCGCGAATGGGTTGCCATGTGTGCCTCAGGCTGTATGAATGGGGTGCTCACTGTGAGCATTCACCAATGCGATGAGTTTGATTGGCTATGCGTGGCAAACAATTCGCAGCGCATCCCTCACCATGTCTGTACGAAGAACAGTGGTGAAACGTGTACCTACTAATAAAATGTCTAGTCACTGAATTAGCCTCTGATGTGAAATGCGGGAAGGCTAGTGCCACAAAACAAATGACGCACTATCATTGCCCTGGTTTTATGGAAAGCTTCAGTGGAGGCATTTAGCGTATTAGTTCTGGGGTGGAGATATGTTGTAGCCTGTAGGAAAATGAAATTAGCCTGTATTTAATTGATAGGTATGTATTATTCACAACTCCTGTTTAACGTATGGGTGTGAGACATGGGTACTTAACAAATTGCTCAGAGAAAAGCTTGCCAAGTGTCAAAGAGCAATGGAGAGAATCATGGTAGGCTCAAAGAGACAGGCTAGAATAAGAAACACAGATCTCCGATCCAGAACAAAACTGACTGACATTCTAACAAGAATAGACCAACAGAAGTGGAGGTGGACAGGCCATATGATGCGAGACACTAAAGGAAAGTGGAGCAAGGTAGTCACAGAGTGGTATCCAAGGGATGGCAAAAAAAAAGTCAGGGAAGATGAAATAAAGCTGACAACAGGTTCAAACTGGAGGAGAATACCTCGCGACCGACAACAATGGAAACTATTAGAGGAGGCCTATGCCATGAGGCACACCGAAATTCGAGAAATTTTGTGATTTTTTGTTGTAACCATTATTGTAAATTTTGTTGTCTAGTTTCGGAATAAAAGACTTTATTATTAATTTAGATATATTATTTGCAGACTTTATAAGTCAATTGACTGGAGAAAAGTATTGTGTTCTTCGTTACCAAGTTAGATCACTGCGTGTGGACGTTTTAGACTAAGGGTAAGAAAGAAGGAAAGAAAATAAATTTATTTGACCCAGGTTAAGGCACACAATATTCACACACTAGGTTTGGTGGGTAAAGTATATGATCAAACGGTAACTGTCAAGTTTAAATGGCAAATCAAAGTAAATTAGAACGTGTCATAAAAGTCAAAGTATTTATTAGTGTGATTTTTGGTGATAGGTTAATTAACAATATAAGAATTAAAAATCTATATTACTTACAAATTAACAAAAAAATAAATATTTAGAATACAATATTTTTTTTTATAAACAACATTTAGAATACAATTAATTATATTATAATAAATATTCAGAACATAATTATTAAGTCAAGTTTATGAATTTTAAAAAAAGAAGGCAAATATTTTTATTTGGGACACGCACAGCGGATTTTCAAGCATAAGTACATAATTATCATTTAATTGAATACATTTTTTCAAGAAGGAATTCGCAATGGTATAGTAGTATTTTCAATTGATAAATTATTTAGTCTCCGTTTTTAAATTGTGTAAGTTTAAATCTTTAATGTCATTTGGTATTTTATTGAATATTTTTGGAGCCATGCAGAGGATGATTTTGTATATAAGGGCGGGCGGCGGTCTTTGAGGCTCATATACATAATTCGTGACGATATTCTTGTCTTGTCAATCTATAGCGTTGCTCTGAAGCTTTTTTAGACAGTTCATAATTTTTTCTTTACGAACAATGTGATCTCATTTAAGTAAAGACAAAATAATGTTATTATTTGAAGAGTTTAAAAATGCGGTTTGCAACTTTCCGTTGATGTAAGACTATATGAATATCGTTCTAATGCACCTCTTTTGTGCTTTAATTTTTTTATTTTTCTCGCAAAATTACTCCGTAACTTAATATGAGATCTAAATAAAAACGTCTTCGTTTAAAAATTCAAGCTCCAATACCCTAATTTCAAAGTCAATTAAATGCGTAGATACTTATCATTATAACGTCGTCATAATTCTCAACTATAACAGAACTTTGTTCTCGTAAATTTTCAACAAACAACACAAACACTACCCAAAGGCATTGTAGCACATTAGAATTTTAACTTCAGCCGTTTCAGCGGCAAGAAGATTAACAAATCCCAATCACGGGAGAGATTCGCGTATTCATACCAAAGTTTTCCGCCCAGGAGCGAGATAGAACATACAAAACCAACCTAGAGTGAACGAGACACGGATATTCTAAGTGTGAGGGCCACAGTACATGGGTCTGACATAATGATATATTAATTTCTGTCGCGAGCTCCCATTGTTTTGGTAGGTATTTTACGACGTGACGTATGGTCATTATGTTTTCATAGTTTCATAAAGACCGATTCAAAGGAGTGCGTCGGAGTGTGCTTAATGATATAGAAGTATGATGCGTGTGATAAATGGCTTTATTGCAGATTTATATTGTTCTGTTTGTTAGTAATTACGTTTATGTAAATATATAGATGTTTCGAGAACCACCCCGTCAATTCTCCTCTCAGCCACTGTAAGTAGGCAATCAAATTATAGGATTCTCTCAAAGAAGGACACCTGCATAATTCTCTATATCAAACAAAAATACTTTTTTTTTTCTTGTGGGGATACCAGTCGTACCAAACTAACAACTCTTTCGGTTCTTACCAACTCGGTTCTACAGCGGCCGAGTGCTGCAAGCAAGAATAGTCCTTACGGTAGTTAGTTATGGCTTTCCCCGATGGTACTTCGTTGTAGCTTCAAATAACTTATTGTCCCTTTCTGTTTATTTTATAATGAAAAACATAGTACCTACTATAATTGAATTGATTTTAAAATAGTGTGAGCTAAGTAAAAAAAAAACAGTGGCACTCCGGGAGTGCCGACAGAAGTGAAAACTTGAAAAAAAATCGGCACCGCGGTAGTCAACGCGTTGATGACTTTTTAACCGTCTTACGAATTTTCGATCAGGTCACGTGTCCTGACGCGAGTTTAACATTTTTTACCCATTACAAAAAAAGTGCACAACGCCGCTAAAGAAGTTTTCACTTCAAAAATCGAATTGGATGTTTTGTGGATGTGAGTAAGTAAGGTATACAAAAATATAATGTATTGAGTTGCTTAGGGTTGCCAACCCTTCTATATCATATAGTATCCTGCTTTATTAGAGGCCTAAATACTATATTTAAAAAAAGTATATAGTTGGCGAAACTACAATATTTTTATTTCAATACAAAATGGCGAGATGATCGCAATATGGCCAGTATTAACCTCATTAAAGCTGATTTAATGGTTTTTTGTTACCTTAATTTCGAGTGTAAAAATAGTTACGAGACATTAAAAAAAAACCAGTTGATAAAAGTTCATAGTAGCAAAACATATACATTTAAAGAATAAAAATGTTTTTGAAATCCAAAATGTTTTTTTGTTTTTTGGTTTTTCGTCATGTATTATATTTTTAACAATGGCTTCGAAAATACCATATAAGGTCCCATTAAAATAGATACAGAAATTTTAACACAGCGTTCAGTACGTCTAACCAAAGATATCCAAGCAAAAAAGCACTATTAAAGTGATTTAATTTTGACCTAAAATAATTAATCAACATTAGTAACCAGCATTTTTAGTGTATTTTCGTTAACTGATTTTTTTTCTGGTAAGTATCTAATGCGTTTTTCTTATGTATATTTTTTACTATTTTCTTTATTTTGGTGGTCTGCATGATTTCCAAAAGTTTGTCCATCTATTTTAATGGGACCTTATATATGATATAAAAAAGTTGGCAACCCTAATTATGTTCAATATTAAAAATTACTTATTCACTATAAAATAAAACCTATACATATAAGTATTGGTTCATCATAATTATTATAATTACGTCCTTATGCTGCCTACCTACGTCCCGTCACTAATGAGGTACCTATAACATCTTTGATATCGATATTCTTGTATGTACCCCTGCTTTGAGCATGCAATATTTTAAGGACTGCCTTTGATTATAATTTCTGGTATAATATTTTGACTAAAACTTTAATAGCATGATTAATTTAAGTACATCTTTATACTTCAAATATAATTCTTTGTTGAATAAAATACCTAATTACGTGATTCATATTCATAATTCGAATTATTTCATATTCATTTATCGGCACCAAAATTTCATAAATCGAATGATAGCTATTCGAGTATTCCGCTTCCAGAGTGGAAACTTGAACCAATAGCACAGCGTAATCACAACGTTCGTACATATTGTCCAATCACGAGCCTTCATACTTTTGTTCCTGATTTTGATTAATTAATTGATTAACAAGAACTGGAATTATAGGTTTAAAGATATTTTATTCTCAAAAAAGAAACAAAGTCACTTACATGAGAACAATGCTTAATAAATTATAAATGTAAAGTTCGTCGCAGACGTCACGGTAGCAATTATGTATGATAAAGGTATCCATCCAATGCATTCAGCTTTTAGGAAAGGTGTTATTTGTGATTAAATATTCAGCTAATTGTGTTTTGAATGCATTGAATGAGTGTATTTTTTTTTTGAACATGAGAGTATTTTGTTGTATAATTGTGCTCCTCAAAAGTTTTTTTTTTTTTGGCAATCTTAGTTATCCCCTTCTCAATTATCTATACTTAATACTTAATAAATGGTACTCCTGGACACGGCTCGCATTGTTAGGTGGTTCCTCTCTCTGGAGCCCTGACCGCCGCCGCGCGCCGCCCGTAGCTTGGACCCTGTTCCCGATACCGATGGGCTACTATTTCTAATATTTTTAATGTTTTATATTATTTTATTTTAATATTTAAAAATATAATGTATATGTAAATAGTGAAATAAAGGTTATAGATACTCAAATACTTATTAATGATTATATTTTAAAGAGTTAAAATTTGTTTGTTTGTTTGTATGTAGCCCCCTACATACAACAGTAGAGTCGAATTTGAAAAAATATTTTTGCATTGGATAGCCCTTTTATTCTTGAGGAAGGTAATAGGCTCGCGGACTAAGTCGCAAGTGCAGTAAGCTAAACGCTAAGCCACTAATCTTGTTAATAAACCTCAGCTAAAATAGTCACTTTTTTCACTAATAGTAATTTGTTCAACCCTTTTATTTGTTTCATGATACCTTTTATTACTGTCTCACAGAAGCTTAAGTACGTTCACAACTGTCCCACACTACAAAATCCTTCAATAAACACTAATTAATCCAGTTTCATATTACTTAGCGTTAGAACTAGCAGGTCATTAGTTGATATGACGTCACATCGCTAGGGGATGATAATTAGCGTCTCCAATCCACCCTTACAGCATATGGTGAGTCCTGCAAGTCATGGTATGGGGGATCTATGTGAGATTGTTATGGTGTAAATGTATTAATGGGATGGAGATATTTTTCAGTTATACGGGCAAATGTCATTAATATGATCTTTGGAATTTCGAGCTTCATACCCATTTTAATGTCTGCTTTGCTCCAACAGAGTTTGATAGACTAAAAAGCCATGCAGAGCGTGTCAGTATCTTTTAAAGTACCTTCACTTCAATACGACGCACTAGGTCTAGTCACAGCTGATTCTAGACTTACAAATTATTTCGCATCTCATCGCTTAAATATAGTTATGATTCCCTTGCGGTCGCTGTGCTGGAAAAACTTATTAAAAAAAAAAAACAACTTGAATAACGTTTTTTAATCAATTGCCCCATTGAAGAACAGATATTATGATTTGCTGCAACATGTATGGTAGGTACATAATCAATTAGATTTAAAACTGGAGATTCTGTTGAAACTGAAGAAATCTTTTGGAATGCATCCAGAAACCCGTCTCGATGAGGCGCCAACATTGTACAAAAAGAAAGGAAATTCAAAATGTATGTGACCACAACGTTCAGAGAAGTTATGATAGGTCCAAATAATTGTATTTACGCGCTTTTTCGTATATTTTAGCAAGAATTAGCAAGTTAATTTCAGTGCTAGCCTGAAATTGCGTTAATATCTAACCTAATCAGCGATAATAGCCGTTGCACCTTTAAAATAATGAATTTGTACGTAGGTAGCTTTGTTAAAATTTTGGTGTAGGTACAATGAAGCAAGTTTTAAAAGAGTGACCGTGGAGTTTCTTACCGGCTCTACTCCATACGAAACGACCAATTGGAACCGTGCACCTAGCTTTTGACGTTTCATAAGTGCCCTTGTAGGTTTATGTGAAATACCTAATATTTTTTTTTTTTGCACATTCTATTTACCTATGTCAAGTATTTATCTTAAAGCGATGACCAACACGAAGTAACGCATCGTAAAATTACCATAGATGTTCGTTTTTTAAAAGAAACGTTTGCTCCATTACAGGCTGCTATTATCCATTTATCTCCGCATGGCAATCACCATAATAAATCTTCATAAGCTCCAAACACACCATTAACGTAAACAGCACTCCAGCCGCCCATCAAAAGACAATAACTGCAACTTCACGTATTAATTATTATCAAAATCACCAAAACATACTACCTACAATGTTCGAAATATTTTACTGAATATCCGACATTGCTTATCCTACCCACTTAAAACATTCGAAGGGCAATGGGTCCTCCGAGTGTCATTCATCAACAACTCTCTACGAACTTTGCATGTACCCAAAACCTCTTGTTATTTGCCACCCTACACTATAAAATTGAACCGAATGTGCTTGACCACACCGCTTGAAACTAAACTTTATTTCTCACGTCACAAAGTTTAGAATTGTTTGTTACACCAGCTTAAAACACAGTCGTTTTAAAGCATTAATTATCGCGTCCAACCCCCGTTTTAGGGTAAACCCTTTAGGAAATTTTCGTCCCTTGCTGGTCACCCTCCGAGGTCCAAGCCAAGTCATTAGTATGCGCTATGTAAACGAAGGTATGTTGAAAAGGCTCCGTTTAATTTCGTAGATATTTGTCGTTTGATATGCTAAGAACAGTGACATTTGGAAAGGGTACTGAAATGATCATTTGAATATATATGAGTACAATAAAAGGGTTGTCAGTGATACTGTTTAGTATGTAGAATTTCTTAATACGTACATGGTACGTTTAATTTAAAGATGGCCGTTATCATGGATGAATTGAAAGTGTTTCTAAGTGAAATAAACCTTAAAATATTCAAGAAACTCGATACATAGAGCTGATGAAAACCCCAATATAATTCTAAAACATTCATGTAGACTAAATGTGCTGGGACGTGGGCTTATAGTGAACTTCTTAGTTGAAATAATTTAAAAGGAGTTAGGTACTTTGTAGAAATGAAATTGTTTATTTTGTAAATAGGATATCGGAAGCACCTTTACACGTCATATTAAAAAAACAAGATTAAAAATAAGCTAGATGAGTTCGGCGTTTCCTATATCCGACTACTCTGAAAAAAAAGGCCGAAACTAATTCAGAGGTCACAGTCTCTTTTAAAGTCCAGACATAATCTTGGTCCTGGCCATGTGAGGACCATGTAGATTAGTGTCTGGAATGGTCTTTGAGGAAAAAACCACACAGATTTGATTGGACCTGTCCAGTCAGTGCAAGCATTTGTCAGTAATCGTGGAGCTCAACTCGACAAACAATACCAAAAAATGGACATTTGGGTAGGCCGCATAAACTACTCAAACTGAAACCATCATTAAAACAAAAATAATAATAATATCCACATAGTCCTCACATTCACAATAATTAAAATAATACAATAATTTACAAAGTAATCATGTCATTTTTTGTATATAATTTTGAACAATGTCAATGTGTTTATAAATCTGGTATAATTTGATAATTTTACATAATAATTATAATGACAAGTTTTATGGTTTTATCACAAGCCTTAGCAGAGCGAGCAGTTCAATCCTAAGCTTTTTATCATCTAAATAATCTGAAATTGTATAGTACCCTTTGTTGCAAAGTTTGGTGGCAAAGTTAAGTAGAATAGTTCCTACAAAGTAACTTCTTTAACTCTACCACTTTTCTTTTTCTTTAGAAAATACTAGATCGATTAATATTTTGCAAAACATTCACTCAAACGGATGGCTGAAATAGTACTCGTATATATTCAAAATAGGTACTTTATGGTTGTCGAATGAGAATTAAAAAAACTTTTTATAAAGAAAAAAACAACCGGCTTCTATTAAAACACTACAAAGTGAAAAATAACTTTAATTTCGGAAGTCTTTGGTATTTAATTTTCTTTTTTTGCCACCAACTTTTTAGTTCTGGTACCTACTACTGCTATTTAAATAACAGTGACAGGAAGAAATTATAACATTATCCACATAGATTAAAAGTACGTATTGTTGAAGCTAACTCAAAAAACTACCCAAGCAAAGTCAATATAATTTATGTGAGATTACCATGCAAGTTTTTTCTACCAAATGGTATAAAATTTTTCAAAAGCGGTCTATAATGGACGAAAATATCGAAGATTTTTTTTAAACCTACATACAGACGAACATAGAACCTCCGCTGTTTTGGAAGTCGGTTAAAAATGTAGGGTATTAATTTATCACTAGTTTAGATATAAACATCGCCAACTCTCAACAACGGTCCAAGAGCCACACTTCACTTATTAATAATAACCCATCAACATCTATCAACGCAACAAACACTGCATACCTGTCACATTAGTTCGCTTCAATGCGCTCCCTTGCTCTTAGTTTATGCAAAATTAGTTATCCAATACAAAACCCCTCGTGTCTAAGCCGTATTAGCTTATCTTTCCACTTGGCACGCTATAAATTGGTCAAAATCTCGTTGGCTCCTCGACTTTGCCACGTATTCCTAAGTGGTAGGGTGGCCAGGATGTAGATGTATTTTAGGATGCGTCCGAAATTGATAGCAATACATTTTAAAATTACTTGCACTTACTATTCTACTTCTGTCGTCTTTTGAAGAGAATAACAAATAAGAATGTTTGGTAGTGGTTGTTTTTGTCATTTACTTTCGTTCGGATAATATCTCAGTATTTTTAATAATATGCTCAACAAACCATGGTTGACTCACGCAATCGTATGCAGATCATTGCAGGTACTCCAAAAGAAAACCTAAATGAAATATTGATTTCTGAATCTCGATAAAGCATCAACTTCATAATAATATTTATTTACCAATACGTTCATATAAATAAAATTAGATGATATTTTTTTCAATTCTTTATTTAGGTAATGAATGTTAAAACTGAGCCACAACTTTCCAAAACTGTCTAAATGCTATCGCTTTCCTTTTTTTTTTAAATAAATCTTGCAAGTCAACCTAGCAGGTTGTCGGCTGCTTAATCGGGCTTTCCTGTGGCTACCTCAATAAATTAAGGCCTCCAACCAGGCATAAAACTTAGGAACTAAGCGACTACACGCTAATGGCTCCCCCAGTGGAGTACGAACCTCGGCTTAGGGCACCAATTGACAGGCTGGATCGGACTAAATATCGCTTTCCTTATGATTTTCAAAAATTTATTCATGTCCTAGAAATTTTCTACCTCATATCCCCGCTACTCCCAAATCTAATGGCTCCTACGAGTGGTATCACCAGTTAGTTCGTTCACCAAGTAGAAAGATAACATCTATTACAACAATATGTTCTATTATTGCCTCACATAGATTACACACAGTGCTGTTTATGTATTGTATTGTACATAAATTATTACGTGTAGTGTGTTGGATCGATGTTAGATTGGTTATTATTGAATGGTAATTAGTTTACATTATCAAGTGGTGGTTAAGGACGTTAATACATATTTTTATATACTCAAACTCAAACATTTGTTTCAAATTAACCAATAGGGATTACGACAAAAAAAAATTTTTTGAAGTGAAAGCTTCTTTAGGCGCGTTGGGCATTTTTAAGATGGGACTAAACCATTGATTTCGCGACGCGACGCTGTGATGACACCTCATTTTTGTAAACGCGATTGTGCTCTTTATCTATATTATATTACGGATCACTGTTCTATGCAAGTATTTTTCTTCCACCAAGGCGATCTAGTTCAAGTTTTCACTTTTGTCGGCACTCCCGGAGTGCCACCACTGTTTTTTTTTCCCGTCGTGTAGATTTATTAAAAAATATTGGACACATATTTTTATTTTTTTTACGTAATCAAAATATTACGGCAAAACATTGAGTTAAAATGTGCCATGACGTTACGAGTATTTAGATTTTATACTTACTAGCAACCCCCATTCCTCAACTTTAATGCGTTTTATCTAAGTCAATTATATAATAAAGCAAAAAATACGTGTCTTATTTTTTTTCTGACTACATAGAATTTCTTTTTTTTTTATCCTGGCATCACCCCTATTAAATACTTTCGAATTGTTAAAGAGTTGGTTTGTCAAAAGATAGCTAGCGTATTGTATTAATATAGAGCAAAGCATTAATTTAATGACGGTGCTGTAATTTTTGAAGTACAAAAAAAAAAAACATTTACCTATTTTCATACTAAATTGATCCAAATCTTCGCAATTCTCGCTTCAACCAGGTACCTATGGAAAGTATGAATTTGTAACCAGTGTCGGTATAAATCAAAATAATTATTTTATTAATAACAACCAAGTCCGCAAAGTAACTTAAAAAAATAAAAAGCGACGATAGACAGGAATGTGTAATACACAATGCTGCAACAATTGATCGTGATTGCCAAAACCAAAAATCTCCATTCAACCCTAAAACGCGAACATGCCTCGAACTAAGTAATTTCAAAAATAGAAAACCACTCACAAGGACCCTTCCTCCATGCTTGCGGCTAAATTTTTTAACACAACAAGTTTCATTATCAAACTAACACAAAACTAAGATAAGGTGCCTCCACAAAGTAATCTTTACACTCCCCTCCAAAAGCTTCGAAACTTGTGAACAAAGTTGGAATAACTTTGGAAGACCAAGGGCTGTTTAGAAAGGACCCCTAACTTGGCCCGAGTCTGAAATATTAATGTAGTTTCACAGAATCCTATATGAGAGGTGTATATGCTTTCTGGATATTTGCTAATGGCTCGAGTAGAGTCCGGTTAATATCGATACATCTCTATAGATTTTCGGGCCAACGATTCTCTAATATTGTGTTGAATTGCTGAGAGTGAGTTGAAGAAAGTTGTTAACAGAACAGGCATAATAATCAGCCTAAAATGTTCCCACTGCTGGGACACAGGCCTCCTCTCGGTGAGAGGGAGTGGGCCGCAATCACGCGGGCCCAGTGCGGGTTGGTAGATGTCACATGTCTTTGAATTTTTGGCTCTAGGAAGTGCTGGTTGCCTCACGATGTTTTTCTTCACCGTTTTGAGAGCAGTAGTGATGAAATAATTTACACACCGTAAACCACCGGGAGAGTCGGGGTTCGAACCTATGACCGACAACTTGGCCACCACTGCTCTTGTTGTTTAAAGGATGCATTAAAAAAAAAGGGTAATCGATAGCAGAGGGTTAGGGTTTATTATTATGTTACTTTCTTGTTTACAACAAAAATAAAATTTACTCATTTCTGTTGTAAAGAAGATCTGTTGTAAATTAAAAAAAAACATCACGCTTGTATTCCCCGAAGAATTAGGCAGAGGTGTACCTATAGTACACCCACATTTCGCCAGTTATATTTAAGTCCCATGTAATAGGTGGCGAGCCTATTGCCATCAACTGGGCACAAATACAGACTCCGAGCTGCTACTGAGAAATTCCAGATGGAAAAACCAAATAACACCTTGCCTGACCCGGGAATCGAACCCAGGGCCTCATACTCAGCAGTAGCGCTTTGCGACTACTAGAACAACGAGGCAGTCAATAAATAAATAAATTATAAAAAAAAAATGTTGTAAATAAATGTAAACAGAATACTGTAAAATACTTTTAATGAATAAGTGTGGAGTTTCTTGCCCATTCTTCTCCATACCTTTTGGAAGGGGCAATTAGAATCAATTCTATCTTCTTGTACATTTTGACATTCAAAAATGTCTATTTGAAATAAATGACTGACTTTGATGAAGGAACGTGTATCTTGTTCTGTTTTATCGCATCATTAAATTCACATTCAAACAAACTCGAACATGCAGCTTGCAGCAAAACTTTTCTTGTCAACTAAAATTGAATCTCAATCCATACAGACAGTAACGGTCGTTGGTACGCCATTGCGTGGAAGCACAAACACGCGTGCACAAATATGAATACGTGGCTGACGGAACACATGCAAACAAAATTCGCACACAGACAGATTTGTCGGGCAAATTTTCAACATGGCACACCAACTTAGGGGTGGACTACACTCGTGTCCTTCCTTTTGATTGCAATTAATTCGGAAACTAGGGGGGCGACGGGCGGTGCGAGGTGCGGGGAGGGGGACGCAAAGGGTTCGTTCGGCCAATGCGCAGGGCCGAACTTGAGAATGGATTGTTGGAGTTTCGAAAGTTGGTACAAGTGTTCGGTTTGGTTAGCGGTCTCTAGTTCTAGTTTCGTTTCTATTGATTCGCGATCAAGTTTTTGCGGTGGGTTTGAGTATAACGGAACTTGATAACGAGGTAGGTAAATTTAGTTAACCAATTAGAATTATTGGGAATAATATTGAATAATGTATTTGTGCTTCAAGACTCTTATTGAAATTGTAGATATAACAATGCTTTTTTTCGAAGAAGAAAATCTATTTCAGTGAAATTGTTATTTGGTGCTGTACTACCGTGGTAACTACTTCTAAATATTTCCATCTTGATCTTTTTCATAATTTTTTTTTGTATGCATTTTCCTCAACTCTGTTAGTGTAGATTCAAAACATCCTTAAAAAGATTTAGAGCAAAGTATTTTCAGAACTTTTCCGTCCGAAAATACTAAGGAATTTCCCATTCAAACTCCCACCCTGGTTGTCAAACGGTCTAGCCCGCCATTACCCGGTGAAAAATACCCAGACATTTTTATCCCCTACTTATAACCTGTTAGGAGGAGCCTGTTTTCTTTTTGCAATTAGTGACTTGGGATATTACTGGCCTGCCTCAATTTCTGTGAGATGAACGACCACCGTTAAGGGAAGGGATTCTCGTTTTCGCATTTTGAATATTGAAGTGGCCAGTAGGTACCTGCAAACGTATATAAATATAGTATTTCTATTTTCTTAATGTCCCTCGACAAACTTCGTTTTTCGTCAGTCGTCGGATTTCTATCAGTTGCCCTTTGCACTTGCTATAGACCGGACGCTCTCAATCGACTTGGAAGTATATAGAGTTGTTAATACTCTTTTAACTTAATGTTATTTGTTTTAAATATGGGAGGAAAGGTGCTAAAGTCGCAGGCACGACAGATAGGAAAATAGTTTTACAGCTCTATATCACACGAAAATCAAAACAAAACAACAATAAAGTACTTAGTTCAGAATTCAAATTATGATACACGATAAATACCTATAAGAATTGAAGGACATGGAAATTAGCATTCGTTTGTATTCAGAAATGCGATGATTCCCGAGGGACATTAAGAAAATAGAAATACTGCAGTTGTATAACCCGATTTTTATAACTGTCCGCCTGTCAACGTCAAAATTTGACAATGTAAGTGGTTTAAATGATAACAATAACAACAAATAACAAGATAGAACTATGGAGACGATACAAGTTGTGTAGACAGTATTAAGAGGCATCGGGGCACTGAGAAGGTAACCTGGCGGGTTATTTATGTATCTTTGGTAAAAAATACGTTTTTTTTTTACAGCGCTTTATAATTTAAGTGATCAGCATGTAAATTACAGAGCATTGGATTCGTGTGCAAAACTTCAAAATTAAATGCGCGGTATTCAAATGTTTATTTTTATTTTTATTAAATACGTAAATAAATTTTTGGCCTTGCCTATTTTTAGGCCAAAGATCAGTTTTGCCATTCAACGTGGCAATGCTGTATTTTAGGCACTTTACCCATTGATAGCGATGCGGACGAATTTCTTGATGCCCAATGAGCTCTTTTCTTTTTTAGGGTTCCGTACCCGATAGGTAAAACGGGAACCTATTACTAAGACTCCACTGTCTCCGCCTGTCTGTCTGTCCGTCTGTCTGTCTGTCCGTCTGTCACCAGGCTGTATCTCATGAACTGTGATAGTTAGACAGTTGAAATTTTCACAGATGATGTATTTCTGTTGCCGCTATTACAAAAAATACTAAAAAAACAGAATAAAATAAATATTTAAGTGGACTCCCATTCAATTAACGTGATTTTTTTGCTCGTTTTTTATAGGTAACGGTACGGAACCCTTGGTGCGACTCCGACTCGCACTCGGCCGGTTTTTTGTATACCTAGATACTTACATACTACTTGTACATAATATTATATAATATTACACTGTCGTGTAAACTTGTATGTTGTATTAAAGATTGGTCAAAAAAAAAGTAATAAAATTTAATTTAAACTATTTTAACATTTTTCTTAAAATAAGTAAATGTGTTTTAGTCTCGCAAAGTAACTGATATAAGTTGAATATTGTTACGACTGATTCTGAAAACATTAAATAAAATGAAATTGTAATGTACCTACTTCAAAAAATATTTGCTCATAAAATATATTCATATCACACATAATAACACGCATTCAAACATTATGACACACAACCCTTTCAACGCTACCTGTGAATTTTACCCCTAACTTATTTATTACTCAAAAATCACCCCAACCAAATGTAAAATCCCTTTCATCTCAATTTCACCTTCAACCTTATATTGAAACAGATTATACTATTAAAGTAGGTCCCTACTGATCATCGTACAGAAGTAACAAATTCACAACAAAAAGATATTTCATTTTATCCCATTTTCACCTTTGACCCTTAACCATTACTGTGACGCAGCATCCCCTCACGACACCTGACCTAAAATGACCATTCAGTTTAAATTGAGATCATAACCTTTATCCAGTTTGTACCGGTTCAGGTTCATCTCATGAATAATATATCTATTGAAAATTACCTTGGGTCAAATTGTCCGTGAAGATGCAAGTGAAGGGTTGTAATGTAAATAGCAAAATGAATAAAATTGTGTAGATTATTTTGTGTTTTAAAGTCACATAATAAAAATCTGCCTAGCCTTTTCCCAACTATGTTGGGGTCGGCTTCCAGTCTAACCAGATGCAGCTGAATACTAGTATTTTACATGGAGCAACTGTCTATCTGACCTCCACAACCCAGTAACTGGACAATACTTTCGGGCTTCTGACGACCCCGACTGTCAAAGATCCACGAATGACAGCCGGGACCAACAAGGAGTCTCGGTATGTAAAGATGGTCACCTATCCACGGACCAACCTTGGCAAGCATAGCTTATCCTGATGGATCGACTCGCGCGACTGTTATTACTTCGCCACGAGCTCCTCTTTAAAATCACATAGTAATAAGAATAAAATAATATGATTCTATGTGAAATCTATTTTAATGTAATAATATAATATAGATGATAGTGAGACGGTAGTCAAATAAAGTAAGATCACAAGGGCCAACTCACAATGGCGCGGAGGAACGAATTCTCTGCTATGTTGTCTGCTGCCGGTTTGGACTGTGCCTGAAAATCGCCCTAATGTAGATAAATTAACAGTCGAGAGCTGCTAGTTACTTTATAGTTCTTGGTAGTAGCTCGGCAAGCTCTCTAACGCAGATATCAATGATACCGCGAAATGTATAAATAATATTATGAAGATAAGAAGGAAATTAAG
This sequence comes from Omphaloscelis lunosa, assembly GCA_916610215.1. Lineage (NCBI taxonomy): Eukaryota > Metazoa > Arthropoda > Insecta > Lepidoptera > Noctuidae > Omphaloscelis > Omphaloscelis lunosa. Next base: position 14,836,281 of record OU744258.1, read on the forward strand.
GAAATTAATTTTGAATTAAGTCAGTCAAAGTCCAATTACACACAATTGATGTATAAAATTATTGGTGAGAGAAAGAGATGTTAGCACAGGAAGCCAGCAAAAAATAAAAGACATGACCACCAACTCGCACTGTGTCCGCATGGTTGATTCGGTCTCTTCACAGAGAAGAGGACTGACTTTTAGCAGCGGGAACATATAGAGGACAGACTGACAGGTTCACAAAGTTTTGTTCCTCCTAGTTACCCCAAAAATTACAAACAATACCAGATATATAAATCATCCTATGACTCCTTAATCATAATAGTATCCGCACAAATTAATCTGCCATATCTCAAAGACAGTTTGGAAGTACCGATGCCTGCGGCCATACTGCTCTAGCCAAAACAAACTTGCCTACATTTGTTACAATTATTACTCAAGTCCCATTTAACAGAGGGTAGTTTTGGCTTGGACGTGACTCTAATACGACTGTTAATAGTAAGGTAAAATTTCGCTTTAGGGTTTTAAGGAAGTTCATGGAATATGGAACTGAGGTAAGCGGGAGGGGGGTTGGGTTTTGTTTTTAAAAAGTGACTTAGAAGTGCTGGTCTTTGATGTCGGACATGGTGGCTTAATGTAAAAAATATTATGAATTTCAATTTGTTGAAATCTCAATAGGCTAGGCTCGCCCCCTATTACATGGGATCTGGCAAAATGTAGGTTTACTATAGATACACCTCTGCCTAACCCTTTGGGAAAAAAATGTGTAACGTTAAAGAAAGAAAGAAGAAAGAAAATACGTTTAATTGCGGTAAACATAACACAAAGAAAGAAAAAAAAAACACGTACATAACAATTAAACGTTTTAACGTTAACGTCACGTTTTATTTTAACGTTTTTAATGTTATGTTATGAAATCTCAATTTGCTGCCGAATTGTCTGATGGTGATGTGTGTCATACTTTGAGATAGCAAAATGTAATGTGTACCCATGTGGTAATTAGTAGTTTTTGTGGATAGGATATTAATTCGATTTGGATGGCAACCAATCAATCAATTGTTGTAATGGCAATCATGTCATTAAGTATAGGTTGTTATTTTAATTATTTTATTTATCTTTTATATTTTGTGAATGTGAGAACGTTGTAGCCTCAAAAGACCATAGATTTGTAGAGCATTTTTTGAAAACATTTTAAAAGCTAATTATTTTTACAAGGGTAACCGTGAAGTTTCTTGCCGGCTCTTCTCCATAGAAAACGACCAATTGAAACCGTGCACCTAGGTTCTGAAGTTTCGTACGTGCCCATGGTGGTTCCACGGTTCAGTTTCTTGCTCATTCTTCTCCATACGAAAACTACGTGTTAGAAGAGGCGACTACAATCAATTCTATTTTTTGTAAAATTTGACGTTCAAAAGTGCCTTTTATGTGCCTCATTGAAATAAATAATTTGAATTTGACATGTGAAATAAAATATTTTGCTTTTTGATTTTGAATGTATATGTTTGGGGCTTCCATTAATATGCAACTACTTAATTGAAAGACGTCTCATACTTTTTTTCTTACCTAATTTCTCAACTATTTTTACGGCCCACTTTCTTATATACGGGCGAAGTGAGGGTTAAGAGATAAGTGCTTACAACATTTTAGTTTGAAGTTTTATTTTATGCTTCAGTAGATGGACAGAATTTTACCTTCATAAAATAACAGAAGATTAAGAAGACCTTCATTAAATATATAAAACTAATCCGGAAAGTACCTGAACATAAACAATAATAATAATATAATTATCGCGGTAGGCTACATGACTCCTCGACTCAGCGCAATACGTCGCCGACCCCACGAACTACTTAGTTATTAATAGATTAATATTTTTCATAATTATGTATTAGTTTATTATTTTGTAAAAATATTTTGTGTATTTTATCTATGGGCCTTAGTTGCTTGACAATAAAGGAATTATAAATAATAATATTTATTAATATTATTATCAATAATTTATTTATTAAAATTATTAATATTATCTCCTTTATTTCATTTACATACATATAAATTATATTTTTAAATATTAAAACATAAAATATAAAAACATTTAAAAATATAAAAAATAGTAGCCCACCGGTATCGGGAACAGGGTCCAAGCTACCGGCGGTCAGGGCTCCAGAGAGAGGAACCTTCGGACAATGCGAGCCGTGTCCAGGAGTACCGCTTTCTGAATCAAGCCCTTGATCCAGCTGCCCAACGAGAGCCTCCTTAGGTGTTGGTCGAGGCTCTTGGCGATTAAGCCATTGGCTGTCACGACTATCGGCACAATGATTGCTGAATCCACATCCCACATGTCGACAACCTCGCGAGCCAAGTCAAGATACTTAATTTGTTTATCTTTCTCAGCTTTCGCGAGGTTCTCGTCATGCGGGACCGTTATGTCAATAATCATTGTGCGCCGCTCTCCTCGATCCACCACCACTATATCAGGCTTATTGGCAACAATAGTTCTGTCAGTGATGATGGATCGATCCCAGTACAATGTGATATTTCCATTTTCGAGAACTGGGTCGGGTACATACCTGTAGTACGGCACTTCCGATTCCACAAGGCTGTACTTCAGAGCAAGTTGCTGGTGGATAATCCTGGCTACAAGGTTGTGTCTATGCAAGTACTCTTCATTAGCTAGACGAGAACACCCGGAGACAATATGTCGGATTGATTCTCCCGGACGGTGGCATGCCCGACAGATTTCAACCGTGCCGTCCTTCACAATAAATCTCCGGTAATTGTTCGTCATCATAACTTCGTCCATAATTGCACAGACAAAACCTTCGGTTTCCCCAAAGAGGTCACCAAAACGCAGCCAGGTTACGGACGCTGGTAAATCTACATCGGGCCCATGCAGGGCCCGGAAGTAGCGTCCGTGAAGCTCCTTACTCTGCCATATCTCCATGCGATCCTTAGTGTCAAGCACTACAGGCTTGCGTCAGTTCTCTTTAGCCAAGGAGAGCGGGGTAAGGCCCTTGTCCACCACGACCACATCTCGATGCATCCCCACGTCGACTCCTAGGAAATATTCCCTGAGACTGCATATCTCGCGATTGTGGAGGGTCTTGGCGTTTAAAAAGCCTCGACCTCCACACTTTCGCGGGATATACAGTCTCATTACTGATGACCGTGGGTGATGCAATCGATATGCAGTCAGCAACGTACGGACCCTCCTATCCAAGGCGTCGAGTTCGGTCTGAGTCCATTTGAGTATGCCGAAAGAGTACATCAAAACCGGCATAACCCAACCGTTGAAGGCGCGCACTTTGTTTCCACCTGATAGAAGACTATTTAATACATTTTTCAGGCGGCCAAAGAAGCGCTCCTTCAACGATTGCTTCATGTCAGTAACATTGATGCCCAACGCTTCCGACATACCCAAATACTTATAGGTTTCGGATGCGGAGAGGGCTCTAAGGTTTATAGAATCCGATTAATTATTAATATTATTATTATAAACTATAATGACACAGTCAACTAGTAATTCAAAATTGCAGACTTTTGGAGACAAAAGACGTATAAACTTGTTTCAACAACTAAAGTTGTCGAAAATATTTACATTACTTATAGATTTTTATGTTAACCACAACAAAACACTCCACACACATACCATTAAAAATGTATAAACATTTTTATCGAGTCGTACCCAATTAATCATTTCACTAGACATTTACCCACCAATGAGCATGTATGCACATTGTCCAGTTCAGACAGTCACACACACACACAAACATAAGACCCGTAGACCCTAACCACAATGGTGGGACAGAGCATGAATACGCTCTAACCCTTCAGGTCCATGCGGCAATTATTCAAAGAGAATAGTTTAACAGAAAGGATTGTAAGGACTGTGTGCCTTAACCCTAAAATGCCACAATGCCTCGTTTCGAGCAAATAAAATCGAACTTTCTTTCAACGAGGCATAAGCCTGAATTTGAATGGAGATTTTGGGGTTTATATAAAATTATTGAACGAAAACGAAATTTCAGTATATTTAGAATATTTATACATTTGTCCGTGGCGGGTGTACGGACGGCAACGCGGATGAGACCTCGGCAAGTACATAATAGGTACAGTGATTTAGTACTGCGCTGCTGGTGATTTTAATGTAATTAGTCTGGCCGAATGTTACCGCCATTCTGTTTCCTCCCCGACAATGCCAAAACGTAATGCTCTTTGAGAGAATTTCAGAAATTTTGGCGAGTTAGCTAAATTATTTGCAGGAAATAAATAAAGGACTGCCAGTGACTTCTGGCAATTCCTCATTATTTTAGTAATTCGGTTAAAGTTTAATTTAGTGTAGTAGTTTTATTTATGCAGTCGCGTAATCATTTTTATTTTTAGGGTTAAATATTAATTTCTAACTACTGTCTTCTTTAGTTATATTTTCTATGCCTGAAAGTTGACATAGTATTGAATTACAATAAAAAAACTTCACCCGTTTTACCGAAACTTTTACCGAAAGTGGTGGCTCTCCGGGAGTGCCGACAGAAGTGAAAACTTGAACAAAGTCGCCTTGGTGGAAGAAAAATACTTGTATAGAACATTGGTCCGTAACCTTATCTAAATAAAGAGCACAATCGCGTTTACAAAAAAAAAACTTCCGAAACCTTTTAAGAAAAAATACTTGCATAGAACAATGATCCGTAGCATAATATAAATAAGAGCACAATTGCTCTTACAAAAATGAGGTGTCGTCATGGTGTCACGAAATCAATGGTTTAATCCCATCTCAAAAATACCCGACGTGCCTAAAATATTTTTCACTTAAAAAATATAGGAATTTTGTTACACAGTCAAGTAGATAACCAACCCTTAAAAAACTACCGAATATAAGACCAAAACTAAAACAACGTACGTTGAAATACTTCAGTTTCACACGTATCTAGGATACAGTGTGTAATTACAAAACACAATTATTCATTTGAGTGTTAATGCCTCTTAAAACGAGTCGCATAAAATATATTATCAAGTGTACATCCACATTCTGCGCATATCTACATAAAGAAGTGTGGAGTGGGACTTTGAGACGATGTATGGAGGTACTAGGATACGCAAGCATACCATTTTGTCGGATGGGTTCACAGAAATAATTGTAATGTGCAACCTTACCTTCTCGATTTTTAATTAAAATTATAATCATATCAATAGCTATAGTTGTTATACGTTTTCTAAAAAAACAAATACTTATTTAAAAAAAACTTTAACTAAGTAAACCGTGAAACACCAACGAGCCACCTTCCATTACCATATAAAAAAATCAGCTACATAAATTATGTTATCATCATATCACTAATAAGCAAGCAATTTTTAATTCCATTGGATGACGAGAAGTGGCTGCAAAATGGACCAGAATATATGCCTGAAAAATTGTTCACCAAATTCGTCTGTTAATTGGGTTTGAAACTGAATGAAATCGTCGTGAAAGGAATTAAAATTGAAAACACAAAAGTAATACTTGATAATTTTTTCAAGCCTACTCCACACTAACCAAATACGAGTAGGGGTAGAACTGAAATTGTGAAAACGGCAATGACCATGCGAAATAGTGATCATCAAAATTCCGTGAGCGCCGTACTACTAGCAGGCGGGGGTTGAAAGTACCCCGCTCGACCTCTTTGAGCCATGCCGTTATGATAACGGCCTGGCTTATTGGTCAGTTTTGGCACTAGTTTTAGAGAGTTTGTGTCTGCTTTTAGTAGCTTTTTGGAAGTGATACTTAAAAGTATATTAATCGGGATTTAACATCAAAGGATGGTGATTAAATATAAGTACCTTGGCGACCGAGCTCTGCTCTGATGAAAATAAAGAATGCTCATTTAATAGAATAGGAAAGTTCATACTAATTCCATGTATAGTAGGTATTTACTAATTCCATGCTGCAATGACATTATTCTAAGGTAACCATCTTGTTCTAAACTTTGGGCGACCCAGATGTAAGACCTAGCTAGATCGATTTTTCACCCCCAAAGATCCCTAAACTTCAACTTCCATCTAAATGTCGTAATTAAAAATCAATATATCAAATATTGCTCATTTAATAGTATAGGACAAAACTACAAAAAATGATACAAAAAAAAAAAAAACAATTAAAAAAGTTTGTGAAGAATGCAAAAGGTGAGAGTACTAAACATCACTGCCTATCCCTTAGCGGAACACGGGCGTGATGTTATGCTGTAATAAACCATCAACAACAAATAATTCTAATTAGATTCGAGGCTTTAGATACAGTCAGCAGGATATAAGAAATAAAGACTGATTACGTTCTAATAAGATACTTTCTTATTATTAAACTACTTTAACCCACTAACAGAAAATTATTTTAACTGGAAATACCAACCTTTTAGGTATGAAATTACTGTTTATACGGTGAACGATACTCAAAACACGTGACTTTACTCATCATTACGAACAACTATTACTTTAGGACAAACCCTGAAATCGCGAAAAAATATCAACTGTCCCTTTTTTTTCGACTAGCAGCGCCCTGCAGTCACGATCCCGTAGGAATATCGGGATGAAAAGTATCCTTTGTATTAATTCCGGTTATAAACTATCTGTGCCAAATTTCTTCTAAATCCGTTCAGTATTTTTTTTGTGAAAGAGTAACATACATCCATCTTCACAAATTTTCGCATTTATAGTATTACAGTAGGATTAATATTAATAATAATAATTATTAATAAATATTAATAATTATTGGATTATTTTTCTAGTGGTCGCAAGCGCTACTGCTGAGCATGAGGTCCTGGGTTCGATTCCCGGGTCGGGTAAAGTGTTATTGGGTTTTTCTATCTGAAATTTCTCAGTAGCAGCTCGGAGTCTGGATTTGTGCCCGGTTGATGGCAATAGGCTCGCCCCCTATTACATGGGACTTAAACATAACTGGCGAAATGTGGGTGTGCCTGCTACTGGGACACCTCTGCCCAACCCTTCGGGGAAACAAGGCGTGATGTTATGTTATGTAGTTAATATATTAATAATGATTAATTAATTAATAATAAAGTATATAGATAGATTTATGTGCACACAAAAATATACTTAACAGCTGATTTTATTTTCGCGTTTTCGAGTTTGGTCCCAAAGTAATAGTTGTTGTTTTTGAGGAGTGGTCACGTGTATAAGTATCGGTCACCAATGTCACCCTATATATTTTTCTGGCTTTCTTGATATTATTTCTTTAGACGATCAATCAATTCGCTAGAATATGAACGTCCAATGTCTTTGCCTTGCCACCACCATCATAAGTTGAGCTTCTTTTTTTATTTTCAGTTTGGTTTTCTATCAGATGCATCCAGCTACAGGTACATGTTTCGTCCTACTGGCTATTGTCTGAAACCAAAGAAAAATAAACATTTAAAATAGTCAATCATTTATTTAAAAAATACAAATACACAGTCACTGACTGCCTCGTTGGTCTAGTGGTCACAAGCGCTACTGCTGAGCAAGAGGTCCTGGGTCCAATTCCCGGGTCCGGTAAGTGTTACTGGGTTTTTCTATCTAGAATTTCTCAGTAGCAGCCCAGAAGCTGAATTTATGTCCGGTTAATGGTAATAGGCTTGCCCCCTATTACATGGGACTTAAACATAACTGGCGAAATGTGGGTGTGCTTACTACAGGTACACCACTGCCTAAACCTTCGGGAAAACAAGGCGTTATGTTATGGGTATAGCTACTCTTTGAATTAAAGTTTGTGGTGGTAGCCTGCTGTTACAGATGAAAAGCCACACTAAACTATTTTTGAAAATTTCTAGTTTATAAAAACTCGTAAAAACCAACGCATAAAATAAGTCAAATTACAACCTACCGCAATTATAGCAACATACCTCTAAACATAAATGAAAATAAATACGCGACTTCCTTTTTCGCAATCGGTTAAAAACAAAAAGCGCTCAACGCATACCGCAGAATGAGAAGCTTCAACAAAAACAATTGTTCCACATACCATGTCATGTGGAGCTAGAAATTATGACTCAAAGAATGACCAGGCGGAATGTGGAAGGTCGAAATTCCTGGAGGGAAGGGGGAGCGCCCCCCCGGCATCTAGAGAGGTATGTGAACGAATTAGGGGTGCAATCGTAGACTGGTATTCACATTTTCTGTACCTAGTAGTTTAATTTTATAGGAGTTTTAGTTGGAAATTGGTGGGTTTTTTTGTTTGTTTTACAGTGTTAATTTCTGAAGATTTAACAAACCAACAATAAGTCTTCTTTTCTTCTTTAACAAAAACGTGAAGAGCTCGTGGCTAAGTAATAACAGCCGCACGGTTCGATCCTACGCTTGCCGGGGTTGGTCCGTGGATGGGTGACCATCTTTACATACCGAGACTCCTCCGTGCCTCGGAAAGCACGTTAAGCCGTTGGTCCCGGCTGTCATTCGTGGATCTTTGATAGTCGTTGCTGGTTGTCAGAAGCCAACCAGTTAACCAAGGGGTATCGTATTATCCAGTAACTGGGTTGTGGAGGTTAGATAGGCAGTCGCTCCATGTAAAGTACTGATATTCAGCTGCATCCGGTTAGACTGGAAGCCGACCCCAACAAAGTTGGGAAGAGGCTAGGCAGAACGTAATGCATGTAGATACTACAAGTAATTAGCCGTAAAATAAAAATTGCCGTCCCATACATTTGGGCCGAGTAAGTATTAAGGTTTTGTATGGAACGGCTGAAATTTATTTCGCGATTACACCATTGGTCCCATGAGGAAAGTTGTTTAGCAAAATTGGTCTAAACCACACCCTTAATTTCGACCAAACTTTATGTTACATTTTGTATGTATCATCATTATCATCATTTAAAAATCGAACTTGTAACACGTATTGCACAACCAATCAATTGCTTAGTATTTTTGTCTTCACCGTTACATTCAAGCGAATATCACAAATAAATATTTCTAGTTAGAACGTTTCAGGTAGTTTAAATATCAGCACCCTAATTGCGTAACACACTTTCACGTAAAATCCGAGAGTTTTGAAGGATATTGCTAATCCATTGCTTTATAGGTTTGAAAAACTCTTCTGCTGAACAACGTAAATAATGTAATGAACGTGGGTGAACTGACAATATGAAACCCATTGCGATCAATCATTAATGTGTGTTATGCAATTAGCCCGCAGATTATACTCAGCTTGAGAAAACATTACTAAGGTCTTTTACACATCTCGGGACCCTGGGGTCCCGGACCTTTAGAAAGCATACGAGGGGCCGAAACCAACTCACAGAGGCCCCTTAGACGTTTTTTAAAATGAAATGAGGTACCAACCGACGATTATCCCTGTTGACACTATGCTAGTGCACCCAAGGACAACCCCCGGTTGGTGCAGGACTATTGCAGGATATGGAAACAAAGATATTTGATTATGGGTTTCGAGGGCTACGTGAACTGGTTATCTAGAACTATGGAAAGACTATGGCCCCTACCTGACCAATATCTTATATAAAAAATACTGGAAAATGGCAAGGGGTGACTTGCACACTCAATAATGTGCCCCCGAAATCGATCGCTAGCACAAAGTGTCGTACTGATAAGGAGGTAACATGTCCCGAGATACTTATGAGGAGTGGAGAGGTATTTCCCGGCTATCAGGACAAACCGGAAAGTACGGTCAAGACCCCTACCAGCATCTAACTGGAATACTTCCTTCCTCCGAGCACGTTTGCTCTTGCGAATCTCCACTCAAGCTAGCTAATTAAAGCAAGAATAAGGTGGGAGCTCTGTTCGTCGTCAGTGTTCATTCCAGCCGGCCAATAAAAGCAAGCCAGAGGTGAGGAACAAGACTTCTCCCGGGAGATAGGGTCCATGGGTTCGCTATTGCCAAACAGCTCGCCACATGCTACCCTGCGGGTTTATGTAACTCTCTTGGTCTGGCTTTTCACCCTAGACCAGTTTCGGCAAAGTAAACCCTACCGACACAGACCCAGTTACTAAGGTTAAAGATTATTTTTCATTTTGTAAACCGGTTTATATCTTTACAATAATTTTTCATATTTATTAAACCCACACAGTAGATACCTAACTATAAATCCTACGCAGTTCGCAACGAGCAACTATCGGAAGGCAAATTGTTTGTTAACGATAAAGTTTATATTTGCACACAAATATGACCTTTAGGGTGTACTTACGTCATTATTGTAGTACCCTTTCGTCTTAGAATTTTCAAGTCTAATACTAAAGATTATGAGAGCTTTACACAATGAATGTCATTGAGGTTATGAGTATATCCCCAATGACATTAATTTCAACAATTCAACAATATTCATTGCGTTATTTACGTTGCCCAGCAGACAAATTTTTCAAATCATTACATAATAAGAAAGCCATTGAAGGAAATTTATATCGTTCAAGGACGATATCTGCACGTCTCCGATTCAGTGGAAACGCACCCTTATTCCTCTCGATGTTGTTTTGTTTTACTTGAGAAGTCTGTAAAGCATTGTTTTCCTAAGGGCCTGCGGCGGACGGGACGGCAGAGGATTTTGAATTTATCAATTGAATTTAATACTTATCCAATCGAAATAAGGTATATATTTTAATGCTCCATGATCGACCTTGGAGCATCGCAGCTTAGGTTTCTCTGGAGCATCGAAGAGCACGCTGGAGGATACTGCGGCGAGAGGCGGCGGTATGCGATGATATGCGCCGGTATGCATCGGTATACACCGGTATAAGGTATATATTTCAATGGTCGGTGATCCACCTTGAAGCATACCAGCACATGCCTCGGCATACCGGTGGATGCTCTGGTAAGCTGGCGGACGCCAGATACTAGTAGACTTTTCTTGTCAGTGTGCGCTGGTGAATAGAGGAATCCCCCAATGCTCTCCCCTGCCGTCCGCCAGTGTGCGCAGTCCCTAAAAAAGCGGTGAGCGGTTACTCAATTGCGGTTGTCCAAATACAGAGCATTTTTTGACATCTTAATGTAAAGAACTGGTTACAATGACAGATTTTCATGACGGCCGTTATAATATGACGGCTACCGCTTTTTTAGAAAACCGTAGTTTTCAACTGCGGGTGACCTTTACATTCCATCAAAACCTTCGTAAGTTTTATATTTCTACAAGCTTTTGTTATTTATGGAGATGACGGTATCAATTCCTGTCCAGTACTCTCCACTTTTCTTCAGTGCGTTCGATATAACTTGACCTGCGACGCAATTGGTGGTACTGTTCTGTCAGTCACCATTTTGAACTCTATTAGTATTGAAACTAAGCTTGACAAGTAATGGTGCCAACATGACGGTAAGGGACAAGTTATAGTGAATGGTCTGTAAGTCAAGGCTTGCAAAATCCATGTACACTGCTACAAGAATCTTTTGGCGCTCGAATGACGTGAACAAAGGGGCGCTGTTGGGGCGCTGTTTGTGCAATTGTTCTGTGAATTGTATTGAAAAAACAAAATCGCGGCGTTAGTTCCGATTTTCGCCACACGCCAAAAGAACCTTGTAGCGCTATAAGTTAAAGAAGGCTACTAACTGAATACGTCATTCTTCTCCGAGTCATAGTTGCTCGTGTAGACTAGACTTCATGGTCACCTCACACTACAAACAAATTAACGACCACAAATCCGCGCACATAACACCACATTTTTCACCCAACACATAAAGGTACGCCCACACCACACATACGCGAACAAACGCACAATGCGTAGTTACGTATTAATCATGCGATACGCGGCCGGAACGGTCGGTCGTTAATCATTGAGCGGCCGGAACACCGCCCCCTCCCGCAATCTGAAGGGGGCTTTTTGTTAATTAATCCGCACTTATGTGACGCTTTTATGTATTGTCGGTGATTGTGCTGTTACTATAGTACTTGCGTTATGTGGTAATCGTTTTTTGGTTAACGATGTTGTGATCGATTGGTACGCAAAAACTTGTCTCTGTGGTACATAAAACTATTGTATAAACGCATTCGTTGAGACGGGCACATTAAATCTCTTACAACAACCCAACCAAATAACATTTCGAACTTGGCCGGTATAGCTTGAATAGATTTACTTGCGTTTTTAACCGACGAGCGTTTTAAAGTGCGCTCAAGGCGGTTCTCGCATTTCAGCCCTCGACCGACAAACGCGCTTTGTGCAGTAGAAAACTGCACAATGAACTCAGCTCGCCTGAACTTACGGGGTTTTTTAATTTATTTGTGATGTGAATCATTAACATGATTCTGATAAACGTTTAATACTAATTAATTTTGAGTTAAAATAAATAACTCTTCGAAATCAAATAAAAAGTGTCTTCGTCTTATGGACGAAATTAAAAAAGAGTTTGAAAGTTAGTGAATGGACAAAAAAACATAAAAATCTTCCTAACCAAAGTAATTAAAACAACACATTCATAAGAAGCAGACCAGCGGCAGCGTAGGGTTGCCTCCATCACTCAAGTTTTCTTCAACGGGTATAAAATTATGTTCGCATAACACCTCCATCACGCGCACACCCTACATTAATCATGTCGAGACAAGACTATTTATAGTATTAGTATACGTAGTGTGGGCGCACCTTTATGCAGCTTCTTGCAAATGATTTTATTAGTTAAGGAAAATTCGTATGAGTTGGGGATAAGGAATTTTGAATTCGTTACGCAGTTTGGTTTGGGTGGGTTTTTAAGGGTTGTTATTTTATGCAGGTTTAGAAGGCAGTGTTATTTATGTATAAGTATAATTATTAGTTCTAGAAATAATTTGTAGTAGTATGAAAGTTAGGGCTGTACCAAAACATGGCACCGAGTTTGTTGTAATTATGCCTATTATTTTCAAAGAGGATTCAAAGGTAATGAAAATACGATACGAAAAGAAATTGAATTTTTTTTTTATTCTGTAAATAAGATATCGGAATTACTTTCACAAGTCATATTAAAAAAAAAACAGCTTTTAAATCGTTTAATGGGTAAGTTTCTAATGTCATGCGTAGTTTGTTGTAAAAGCGTATACATTGACCCATGAACGAGTTGCCTAATCTGTGGAGGCGATTGCGTTATACAGCAAGATTATGTTTATTCCTGATATTTAAAATATGAATACCGGAAATTTTCTTAAAATTTGTTTTTTTTTTTTTGTCTATAAAATAGGTTTTAAAATACAATTATTATGCGAGGCTGCAGTCAGAATACTTATTTCTTTGAGTTTTACTCGAAGGGAATCCCTTGGACCTAATATTATTGAAGGAATTTTCAAACCCAGTTGCCACCTCCACGTCTGCCCTAATATCTATATCATTGATTTTTAGATGCAAATCACGATTCCATACTGTCGTCCTGGTAGTACCTAGTCTAATATACATCAGTCTATGTTACTAATGCATCCGTTCTTACTATATTTACCAATATTATAAATTCGAAAGTAACTCTGTTTGTCTGTTAGATGTTTCACTAATAAACCACTAAGCTGATCGTTGTGAAATTTGACAAATTGATACATTGGGACCTGGAGAAGAACATAAGCTGCTTTTCACTCTAGATATGTACATAAAAATGTTTTACAAAAAGCAAACAAACTAAGTCGCGGACAGCAGCTAATCTAAACTAATATATTTTTTTTTATAAATAAAGAGAAAAGATTTGATTTACGCTTTCACGCTATAAAACGGCTGATCGGATTTGGATAAAATTCAGCACATGGGTAGACCATGACCTGAGTTACGACATAAGGTACTTTTTTAACCCAATATTCCCATGGGACCGAAACGTATGCGGGTGAAACCGCGGGGCGCTGCTAGTTGTCTATAAATTATAATTGCAGGCAGAATAAAAACCACTTAGAGCCGGCCATGACAGATTCAAATATGTTGCAGTAGATATTAAAACTATTCAATTAACGAGAGATCTCCCCTTTGCATACACCTCCCTACTGATCACAAGATTGCAAGTCCGAACAACAGCTTGTAGACCCCTTATGTACTGCAAAGAATCCCAAAACTATTACATTACTTTTAACAAAGTCTATGACGCCATTAATGTCCATTATCTTTCATCTCCGTCGCACATCGTCCCGTCCTTGTTTCCACCCCCGTCTAAGGAACGGAAGGGACCATTGTCTGTGATACAATACAAATGTCGAACTTTTGGGTGTAAAACATGCATTTGTATGTATGTGACGGTATGTTACTTGGCTATAATAATAAAATATATTCGATTTTGAATTGCTAGAGGAGGAATTCGATTTCCTTGTATGTTTTTTTTTTAGATGAATCTTTGCTCCAATTGGGAGATTTTCGTAAATAAGCTTATCGATGAAGAACTATCACGTTTCCGAGTAATTATTATCTTTTGTTATGCACATATTAGGATGCAGGAATCCGCTGGATGCGGGGAGCACAGAACCGATCGCAGTGGTGGTGCTTGGGGGAGGCCTATGTCCAACAGTGGACGTATTTTGATGATGATGCCCATGTTTCTTCCTATCTTTCTAACCTAAAACTCTGCTGCGTATTGCTGAGTTCCGATTTCACTACATACATAAACTCACGCCTTTTCCTCATAATGGTAGGCAGAGACCATAGAACGCCACGTGCTACATACTCCTTTTGCTTCGTTTACGTTCATACATCTTTAATTACGTCACTTTGTCCTAGGACCTAATTGGTTATGTTCTACAGACAGACCAGATGGATAGTACTCGCAACTGGCGCCAGCTTCCGTGTATGACCAGATATATAAACGTAAAAGATTTGACTAATGTCACCTTAACTTTGTCTCCAAGCTCGGTCAGTTGGCAACGCATCTGTAAGCTCCTGGATATTACTTACCTGTGGCATGAACACTAAAAAGATAATTAAAAATCTCGGTTTTTTTTTACTAGACACCTCCATAGGTATCAGTAGGAGCCCACTGTTTTTAAAACTGAAATAAGATCGATTAAGGGTCATCTGATAAGCTTTACGCCAATCCAAAAATCGAACAAAGAAATATTTCATTCCTTCCGTTCCCAAATCTTAAAAGACCTTACATCTATCAACAAAACATTCAAAACAACGAAAATGTACCAAAAACATTGTTGAAAGATATTTCTCAGCAGAATAGTCAAGTTGAAAGTGTACCGCTAGCCTTACACACGACAGAGCAGGAATAATGAGATACCAACTACTTACTTGTTACAAAGAAAATTCGTCTGTAAGACGCTATGGACAGACGCACACAGTTTTGTGCATATTTTAGTCTTATTTTGTTGTCTGCGTGGTGTGTTTTAACGATTGGAGAATGTCCTACAAGAAATATGTAACAGAAAGTTTATTCAGCTGATGTTTTCATTGTTCTCTGAAGTATTCTTGTTACAAAAGTGAAATAAATATCTTTCAGGTCTCTTGAGCAACGCTGACTTTAGTACCTACATAATTATAAAAAAACACCATTATTAGTAATAATTTAATTTAGAATAAAACATTCTTTACATTGTTAGTAAATAGTACTTTTAACTATGTTAGTAAATTATTAATGATTTATTTATTATTATTATTAGGGCCTTTGGAAGGCGTACGAGGGGCCGAAGCCAACTCGCAGAGGCCCCTTAGAAGTTTTTAAGTAAATGAGGCACCAACCGACGATTATCCCAATTATTATTTACAATACCCCTACTTAATATGATATAGGGTACCTTCAGATCCGTGAACGGTGTTCCAGTGTCTCACAACCAGACAATCAACCCTTTCCAAAAAAGTATTCAAAACTATCGTATGCAGTATTTAAAAAAAATGTGATCAATCATGGGGCTCTGAGCCTAAAGGTTAGGGAAATGCAATAAATAATGAGGTTCCAACAGCTTACTTAATTGTTACAAATAAAATTCGTTTGTAGAACGCTATCGATAGACGCACACAGTTTTTTTTGCATATCTTAGCCTTGTCTTTTCTCGCGGTTTGTTTTTTACGATTTAAGAATAACCTAAGAATAGAAGTACGAATATCTTTGAGCTTGAAACTGACGAACGTTATAAAAAATCCCTAAGGTTCTGTTTGACTAAATTCGAATAAGTTTCAATTGACGTTTTTGGCAGGTATTTTCATGAAAATTCTGTTGCGTTTTTTAGTTGTATAAAGATAGGCAGTGACTATTTGTATACAATGAAGTTGACCTTAAGGTGCCGTCTACTCGCGCGAGAGAATCGCAGTCATAGTCTCGCCGTACCATCAAATTCTCACCGCGATGATAATATTGCTTCGTACAGTTTCTATTGAATTTGAGCCACGGCATGACTATCCTCGCGATACGGGGCGAGTAGATAGCTTCTTAGTGAGAAGTGGACTTAAACAATTGACTAGTATCATGGAAAAAAGTTGTTACAGATTACGCCAACTTCAAATTAATCTCTGAGCGGGTCAAATATAGTCGAATGTGAAACGTGTATAAACCATTTGTATATTATCTAAGTCATAAGTCATTTATTTCGTAACAAAATACATTGTGTTGAAAATATTACACTGATGATAAACAAAATAATAACAAGTGCCTAAATAAACATTTAAAATTATAATATAAAAATTATAAATATATAATTTTATGTCAATAATTCAGTACAAATAAATTAAATAATCACCAACATTGCATTTAAATTGAGAAATTCACTATCCAGTATAAAAAATTATAAAATAATAAAACACAACATAAACACAAAAATAATAATTCACAAATAATTAATTTAATAGTGGCTGTCGTTTGTTATTTATTTCAAACAAAATCGTCGTCGAAAATACGTCCCTTCATAGAAGGGCTGCAGACGAGACTGATGACATTTGTAAATGTTTTCAAAACGAAGGTTATAAGTACAACCTCCCAATAACCGGACTACGAATTCAGTTAAAATAGGCGTTTCCAATTTCCTAACGAACGTTTTGTTTGACTTGGCGACTGTAACAAAGTTCGTAGGCTCGTAGCAAAATGGCTACGGGCTACGGCGTAGGCGGCTCAGCTACGAGATCGAGTTACGATGCTGCGGTCAAATCTTGTGTAGGTGAACGTTGTTTGTTTTATTCGATCGTAGTCGTTAATAGGAATTACTGAACGTTACGTGGCAAAATAATTCTTGAACCACGTTGATTTTACCTTACTTCGGGAATATTGAAAAAAAGAGAATGGAAACGGTGCATCGTTATATTAAAGCACTAGTGACTTACCCCTGCTTAGCATGGATTTACAACTTGGCAAAACATTGTGATAGGCAAACAGACAGAATTACTTTCGCTTTTTAACCAACTTCCAACGAGGTTCTTTGTTTGTTTTTTTATTTTATTTATTTTTATTTATGTCCAACGATTTCTCCGTCAATCATGGACTGATTTTGAAAAATATTTTTTGTTTATATGCTCTTGAGGTGGTCTTACATAAATTTTATTAACTGTGCTTGGATTGTTTTTGAGTTACCTTTAATAATACGTTTTTTTCCCCCACTGGACCTACCTCACACAAATTCGAATACATAGTTGTATTCGAATTTGTGTGAGGTAGGTCCAGTTGAAAACCAGCGCCAGACATTAGTTGTGGCATTTCTGCTGAACTTGATCTATTTGGCGCAGCCGCGAGGCACCCATTCCTGCTAATATAATATCAACGCACTTTTACACTTTTTTTTTTTTTTTTTTAATTCCTTTTACTTGTAGTAAAAAATAAAAACTTTTTATCAACTGTTTTTTTTGGAAGCCCGTTGTTTTTTTTTTTTTCCTTTTAAAATATTAGTATGGTTGGTTGGTATGGTTGGTTGGTTGGTTGGTGGTTGGTTGGTTGGTTGGTTGGTTGGTTGGTTGGTATGGTTGGTTGGTTGGTGGTATGGTTAGTATTTATAAAAGAATGAACTAATCTACAGAAGATGATTTTAGTATCCTACGGAATTATTATCTGAGTCAGTGAATACTCGCTGCTTCGATTTGAGAAGCGCGGGTTCGATGCCCGCATGGACGGATTTGTGGTTGGTTGTAGAACATATTAAAGAAAATTTGTATAGTTATTTTAATGTCGTACCGTCAGGAAAAGTAAATATAGTAAATTGACTGCTTCTGTCCCCTTACCGCGAAAATATAATTAAGTAATACTCTTAGAAGAATATTTTTCGTAGAATCTTCCATTATTATTATTTATTATTATAAGTCTCCCTTCCCTCTTTCCACTTTTCCCGGTCAATTGCGAATGCGGGCTACTTATATTCTACAAGAAAATAAAATAATGGGAGTGTTTTAAGAAGGATTTCTGAAAATAACATCCTTTCGAAACATGCAAATAATCTTTAAAAATAAAAAAACAAGTCATGAAAATGAGTCAATTGTATTGGATTTTCTGGTGTAATGGAAATAGAAAAAAAAAGAAAGAAAGAAAACTTGTTTATTCTGCACACACAAAACGCACATTTAAAAATACTAGACAATAAAACTAATACAAAAAAAAACTGATGAATAAAAAAAAATATAATAATAATCTCTTCTTTTTTAAATAATACTTAAAACTTTTTTAAATATAGCAAAACTGGACAGTTATTTACATCGCATTTTTCAATTCACTTTTAGCTACTTCCACTTCTATTTTATATATTCCAATTAACTTATCTAGCACAAAATTTCACATACATTCTATACAAGGTCTGAGGGGCAATTCCCGTATTTTTAAGCACGTTTGCATTCGCATGTCATTCGCAATCTGTCAAAAATACAATCAATTTACCAACTTTTTTTCACCATTTTCACAGATTGGAACTTGAATGTGAACGTTTTTTAAGTACGAGAATTGGCCTTCTGGTATCTAGTAATATCTGATCCAGAAGTCAGATACTCCCGGATCAGATATTACCAAATATGAATATGAAAACGTAAACTAATGGATCAGAAAACGTATCTGCAAATATAAATTAGTAGAGCCACTTACAAATTGAGTACTTTGATTTAATTATTTGAATACATAAACCCGAAATTCCTATTTTTAATCACCTTTACGATGTTTTTCATTTGAGAATCGAGGTTAATTTTATAACCTCAATTTTGGTCGATGATTTTTAAATTACAATTTAATAATGTTATTCAAACAAAAACTGTTGGAAAAATGACGATAAATAAAGTTGAACCTTCTAAATACAGATGAAAGTGTTACTAATTAATTGCCTTTAGTTAGTGATTGCGTATGAATTTAACCTGAACTTTTGTTTAAACTTTCATCATATATTTTTGGACCAGACATAGTTGGTTTCCGAACAAATTAAAAATGGAATAGGGACTAATCCCTATTGGGACATCGTGCCGCAGAGACCGATGACATCAACATTGCACACTACCGTTATGCTAATACGATAACACGCTCATCGCGCCACCATTCCTCAATCACGGGAGCGGTTGATCAATCATATCTGTAACTCAATCGGCCGCCGCCGGATATGGGCCCCACAGCCGTGCCAGCCACCGCCCATTTTAACTGCACATAAACGAGTTTTTAGCGGGAAATTGCCAAGTCTAGCCAATAGCTTGGCTATTTTGAAAATATTATTATGTTTTAATTTGTCTGTATTCTTTTATCTGATTGTTTTGGCTTTGTTTTGTTTGCTTTATTAACAATAGTGTCTGGCAATTTTCTTTATTTCCTAAATCACTCTCAATGTTAAAGAGTTAACAGTCTTATAATGCTATATTAAAAGAAAGTGCACGAAATGCTAAGCATGCTAACATCACACTTGTATTCCAAATTGATTTTGAATTGGATTTTATTTTACTTACCGAATCATACATTTAATGTATGATTTGGTAAGTATTTTCTTGTTTATAATCGAAATCGGTGCATTTTACGTACTTAATAAAGTTTAAAGAGGATTCATCTAATTGGAGCTTTATTTATTAGACTTCGGACGTTATTCTAATGAGTTGGAGAGTCACTTCGAAATTTTAAATACGAACTGAACTATAGTTAGTTCAGTTAGTATTTGGATGACTTGTCTTGTTGGAATGATATAGTTATCATTCCAACAAGACAAGTCATCGAAAGAGATACAAAAATATAAAAATATTCAAACCTATCAGTTACATAAACATTTTAACTAAAATCCACTCACACAACCCTACACAAACCGCTAACTAACAAACAGCGCTTAATTGCCAAAAACGCCTCTTTAATACAATTCCGCTTGGCAAAAAAGCGGCTGCATCAACTTTAAATCGCTTGAAACAAGGTTTAAAAGCTGTAAAGTCTTCACGGAGTCTTCCACTTTCCTTTTCGTTACAACTTCGCTGCATTTTTCACCCGGCAGCGTCGAGTACTTTCACTACTAACTTTTAAATAAGGTTTCTGATACTTCACGTTTAGTCTGGGAAAAATGGTTGGTGGAAATGGGTGATGGGTCTTATCTCAACCAATAATTTAATATATTATAAAGAGGTAAAATTTGTTTGTAAGTTTGTATGTAGGGGGTAATCTCTGAAACTGCCAGTCGGATTTAAATAAATCTTTTTGATTTGGATAGCCCAATTCTTGAGAAAGGTATATAATCATCAACTTATGAAGTCGCGGGCAGAAGCTAGTCTAAACTAATATTATAAAAAAGGGAAAAAAAAAATCATTTTTTGTATGTTTGTTTGTAATGAATAAACTCAAAAACTGGTGGACCGATTTAAAAAATCCTTTCACCAGTAGAATGATATATTATCACTTACGGATTACATAGGCTTAGACTTACATAGGCTATAATTTATAAAGATATCAAGCGGCCGAAGCCGCTGGTGGATTCTAGTAAGAATTAATTGGAGTGCAAGGCTACTTAGAAGGGTGTATAAGTGTACATATTAGAAAAACTTTAGGAGTTTAACGTAAACGTTATAATGTATTGACAATGATCGACGTGCTCGTGGAAACCAGCCCTGGATTGGTTTTGTTTGCTGAAGAAAGGAAGAGGAAAATGTTAGAATGTATCCAGTTCTGTGAGAGGACCGAGTGATAGGATTAACTTAATTTGGATTAATAACTGATATGCTGTACTAAATACCTATATAATTTTAATTTACAAATAAAGGTGGTTTTATAATTAACATACTACTTCTGTACATGTTTTCGTTCAATTTAAAAAAATCTTATCACAGAATTAAAAATATGTGAGAAAGATTTTTTGTCACTAAAAATGTTTTATGTTTAATTATTTCGCAAAAGGGTTGAAACAGTACCTACGGGGAACTATAATTTATTAATCCCGTGAATCAAAATAATTTCTGATATAAAAATACCAAAATCTTTCATTTTCATCAAGAGTTTTCAAGTTCCACGCGAATAGCCACGAACAACATTTCAAAAAGATTTCTAGTAAGCTAGCGCCCTCTGTAACGACGATACCTCGTTAATACGTAGTTTTGTTGCGTGCTACTCGACAATAGATGGCGCTGTTTCGGGTTCTTATTAGAATATTATAAGGGATTGTGTGATTTGTTTGAGATGGAATTGGAAAACTTTTATAGTACTTAGATTTTTGTCTCCGATTTTTGGAGCACCTTTGTGCAGCAGTGAGATATGACAAGTTAACATTGACGAGAAAAAACTTAATGAAATTAAACTAGTCATTAAGAAACTTTAGGAGCTAGGTATAACAGCTACCTACGATTGGAGATGCCTATGTCCAGCTGTGAGTTTAAATAGCCTGAAGATGAAATAGGCAGGTACCTAATACAGTTTACCCTTTGCCATCAGAGATGTGATCCTACAGGTAATTTACTTCCTAATTATTCTTCATAGTCAGGCAAAGTCAGTAATTGATGTTACGAAAAGCTTAATATTATCCATTAAATTGTCAAATAAATAATCTGTACCTAAAACTTCGTAGCTTCACCACATCACAAAAAAATAACAAACGACCGCCCAAAACGCTAAAACACATTCGCATACCACAAAAAAAAAAACATCCAAAACGGAACGTCATGTACATAATTCTAAGGGTAACGCCACAAATAAGACGACAGTCGGCGAAATATCTATTTCGGACCGCGCCGGACCCGCGTCACGCTGTCACGGACGCGCCGGAGGCCCGACAGGACTCGCCGCGAGGCATAAGCGGCAGCGGAAAATTATGACTTCGTAATTTTCCGCAAGGAAAAGTACGAAGTCATAATTTTATTGACAAGAAAGGACCTGAGTGATTTTTTGTAACTTTTTGAATTTAGAATTTTATGAAACACTATAGTTTCTACCCGCGACTTCGTTTGCCTTTTTAAATATGAGACATATCCTATAACACTCGACAATAGCGTAGCTTTCTATCAGTGAAAGATATTTTGTCAAGTTGGATACCTTCCACAAATAATTACAAACAATTAAACAGGAACGACAGGTTCATATACCTAGAATACCTATCTTAGACGACTCTGTAACAGTAATTGCAATATCTATAAAATCTAAGGACGATCCCCAGTGGTAGCCCGAAATTCAAATTTTCTTACGTTTTTTTTTTTTTTTTTTTTCAATTGGATCAAATTATGATTCGTGGCCATAACAAATACCTATTTACAGAATTAGAATCATTGATACCGTGTGACCATTTTTCAAAATAAGTTGGCAGAAATAACACAAGTGCAATCTTATTTTTTTTATTAGTTATCATATTAAAAAACTTCAAAAAAATATTATTTAATTACTGCACTAGTGTATAATATTTCCGTATTTCAATTTAGTTTTAGTAAGTAATGCATACAGGCTGTAAAAAAATAGAGGAAAATAATTTATAAAACATTTTCTCATAACCTGCGCCAAGTCCAAAAATGTAGCCAAGTTAACGTGAACACGTGAGGGGGCATTTCTTCAAGCTACTGGCTACGTGTAAACACTGTCGCTGTCACGTTTAGAAAAAAGGGTGAAATACAAAGCAATTTCTAGTTTCATGCAATTGTAATTTAGTGAAATGTGTCGGGACGCTCGGTTTGGTATGACGTCAAAGTATTTTAAGTTTCATATTATTACTATTCATATTTTTATTTGCATTCCATAATGAAGGTATAAAGGTGTTAGTGGGTGGGTGAGTTGTGGTGTCAGTTTATTTCATGAACGGAATCCTAAAGACAATAATAGTTTTCAGAAAAACCTACAAGGATTTTGTTTTAATGTAGTAACGTGGACAATTTAGCAAAAAATAAAAAACTTTTTTTTCCGCAATTAAAAAAAATATATTAAAGGGTTGTAACACTACAAGTTTAGTTTAGATTCAAATAATAGTATTTTTTTTAAATATAATAACAACAATATAATAATATAATAACATAAAACCAACAAACTCTGCGTTCATAGACTACATAAACTATACGTAAATGTTTACTTTACCAACATTAACTTCACTAACTCGATACCTTTAAAAACAAACCTAGCTATACTTAATTCAAGTTTCAAGTTACTCTCATACTTAATTCATAAAGGAGCTACCCAATAACCGAAATTCGGCAAATATTTCCAAGTCAAACATACGAAATAGAAATCAAAACTACACAATCGTTGTATAGTAGCCATGGGTCGATCTGACGGCCCCCTGTATCTACTGCCCACAAAACACGACGCAACAAAAATTCTACTTTATTACTTAAAGCTTAGGGTTGGTTTTGGTTTGTAGTAGAGGGGTAGATATAATGTTTTTTGTTATTCAAGGTTGTTTTGAGGGTGTACTGCCCACAGCTAGGGAGTACTGCCCGCAAGGGCCGGTCCGTGCTGCGTTTGAACGGCGGGAGAGTAGCATAGGCGAGTAGCATGTTTTTTCGGCGCGTGATTTGGTGTGATGACTTCTACAAGTATGTTGCGCTGGCGCGCTTTTATAAAACTTTTATCGTCATAAAATTCAATATTACTTAGCTAAGTGATATAATTTAAAAATTTACATCTGTTTTAGTTTTGAATCAATTTAATATTCTGTTGTTGTTTTTTTTTTATAATTAAGGAAGAGGAATTGATATTTTACAGCAGTTGGCTGATACCGGGTAAAATGCTGTTAAAATGGAAATTGAGTTTTATTATAATGTTTTATATTCTAAATTGACACTGATAGCAACAACAATACCATTTAAATGACTGTCTCACTGCTTGTTACCATTCATATCTACTTATATCATTGCAATTGACCGACCCACATGACTTTCCCAAGAGGAAAATGGTCAAGTAACTATTCAAGTGCGCTGGACAGTCAGTACGCGGCTCGAAGGGGTATATCCGCTGTGCATACATTAGGCACAGATATCGCAAAGCTTTTCGGTGGGATTAAATTAGTTAACTTATTCGCCTAGTTGTTTTGTATCTCTACTATAACTGTGACGTAATCATTTGTGAAGATGACGTAATGTGGAATTAAAGTTATGGTTTAATTAAGTAATACTTAGTACCTAGGGGCCTACCACCAGCTCATAAAGCAGTTTTATTTTAATATTACTTCAGTGTGCGAAAGAGATGAAGCTTTACAGGACGTTAGCTCCATCTCTTTCTCTCACTGAAGTAATATTAAAATAACACTGCTTTGTGAGCTGGCGGTAGGCCCCCTGGACGAGATTGTCAACTGCATAGTACATACACTGTGATTTAACTTTTCTTTTTTTTTATTCGACGTCGAACCACTTCATTAATAAACATGTTTATACGTTTCATATTATGCCAGAATTTGAACTTTGACAGCATTCCCTTCAGCTTAAAAAAATCTTTTATATAGTGCCATGTCAACTACAAGAACTTAGCCTAGCTCTTACTGAACTACGAAATAAGGCGCTGCTGTCATGGTAAAACGTGCGGTTGACTGTGCCAAAAAAAAAAACTACTCCACTCAAACTATCGATGTCCACTGCTGGACATAGGCTTCTCCCAGGCTGTGCCACACCACTCTGTCCTCCGCCTTCTGCATCCAGTCTGTCCCATCCACCTTTTAAGGTTGTCGGTCCATCTAGCTTGGTGGCGTCCGACACTACGCTTGCCGATACACGAAATGAAATTATCCGGAAAAGAACCGTACTTACCGACATAGCTGACATGTTTGTCGAAGGACCGATGGCCGGTAGAGCAGACGAGTCCTGGAGTCGAAAAACCTAAACCACAGCATAATTTTACAGTCAAGGAAATTTATTTTAAGCAAATTGAAAGAGTGAAAGAAAAATAGATTTATTTGTCACAGAAATACGTGCATACAAAGACAAAGAGTAGGTAAAAAAACAAAATAGGTATAACTTAGTACATATGCAAACATGAGCATAAAATAGAAAAAGTCAGCAGTTACACGTCATGACTGTGACAAGAAGGCTTCCACTCAGCATAATGCTGTGCTATGGGGAACCACACCACAACGCTGATTGGCACCCTATATAAATTTGCCACGCTATAGCCATTATAAATAACTGTCAAAGAATGACAGCAGCGATTTGAATATAATTATGAACAATTTAAGTTAGTAGTCAATTTGCTTCATTATTAATTTATTTGACTTAATACTTGTGATATCTACCAACTCTGGGCCCGCGTGGTGGATTTCGGCCTACTCCCTCTCACCCAGAGGAGGCCTGTGTCCCAGCAGTGGGAACATTATAGGCAAATTATGTTTTGTTATGTAATTATTTTTACCTTTTCAGTTACATCTTTAAAGTATTGAATTTAATAAACCAATAACCTATGTCCATTACCCACAACAAACCTCCACGTTCTTACGGAAATGAAAAAGGCTGGGTCCCACGGCCCGGTCGAGTATGGGTCGAGTAAATAACGCGGGAGGTACGGGTTTTTATTGCCATCGGAAAACATACTGTAAGTTACGGTATTTCAATATGTTATGAGAACATTAGAATATGTGGAGCTAAATTTCTTCGTATGCAATAATTGCAAGAACTTAATATTAATAATAATATGAGTCTCATTGACTTTCTTCATTGATTAATAATATCAACATTCCAACAGCAATAATGCTCCTGCAAGTCTTCAAAGTGTGATTGGAAGTTTTTGTTACAGATGTTAAATAAAAGACATTTAAATCTTATTAATTTTCATAATGATATGTTAGACTATTTAGAGGAGCTTGTGGCTAAGTAATAATAGCCACTCGGGTTGATCCATCAGGTTAAGCTACGCTTGCCGGGGTTGTTCCGTCGATGGGTGACCATCTTTACATACCGAGACTTCTCCGAACCTCGGAAAGCACGTTAAACCGTTGGTCCTGGCTGTCATTCGTGCATCTTTGACAGTCGTTACGGGTCGTCAGAAGCACGAAAGTCTGACAACCAGTCTTTCCAAGGATCATATTACCCAGTTACGGGGTTGTCGAGGTCAGATAGGCAGTCGCTCCATGTAAAATTCTGGTATTCAGCTGCATCTGGTTCGACTGGAAGCCGACCCCAACATAGTTGGGAATATTTCCCAACTTAGTTGGGAAAATTTCCCAACGTAGTTGGGAATATTAGTTAGGAATATATTAATTTATTTATATCCATACGGCATGGTTCCAACGTTCAAAAGCAACCAACCGATTATTATCCTTTAAAGTTAAAGTTCGCGAGCACATTCGTAAAAAACTGGCAGTTTCATCGCAACGTTAGTGTTTTCCCATTATTTGTCTTATTTGTTTTAGTATATTTATGTGTATATTTATATGCTTAGGTATATTCATAGTTTTTAATAGGTATTCAAGACTATGAATATAATATTATTATAATAGAATATAATATAATATTATACATTTAAATAAATATTTATTTCACAATTTTCGTTATTGCAGCTACCACTGTTTGTCTCTGCATCACATGTGGCACATGCTTAAGCATTCATTATCATACACGTGTCTCCACAGTAAACAATATTATAACGGTCAATTTACTACAGGAAACTCTTCTATGAGCTCAACCCACTATTAGATAATATTTTATATACCTCACAATATGAAAATAACTCGAACAACACTGAAGGAATACGAATTTGTCAAGCAAATAAGTAAGGTCAGCGTCAAGTAAAATTTCCCTGAAAAATGCAGGTAATATCTTTAGTTAAACTTCATGCAAGCATTGCTTGGATTCCGATGGATATGCTCCGGAATTCAGAATATAACTTGTGTGGAATTTTCAGTTTTATGCAGGTATATTATATGCTTGATCGAGCCGAGGTCGTGTCTGTGAGGAAAATGTATACAAGAGTAAGAATTATAATCATGTTATAAGATTTATTTGGTTCAAAGACCTTTTCAGTCACCTGTAAATGTTGAAGAATTTGGCACAAAGTTGGAAATAAAAACATTACAATATCATTTTAACTAGGATCATGATATAATTATTATATACGGAAGAAAAGAAAGGAACAAAATAAAAGAACAACTTATGTCCTAATAAAACGATTAGTCGGTCAAGAAGTTAGTTTGATACCGAGGCTGCCTGACCAGGGTACAAGATAAGTAAAGAAGGTAATATTCTACTAGCTTTCACCCGCGGCTTCGCCCGCGTGGATGTCGCAAAATATCCCACGGGAACGTACTACCGGGATTACATACCTAATAGCCGAGGAAAAGGTCATTAACTCCTACCACTGCGACCGCGTTACCGTCAACCATAGTTATTTTGTTACGCGTAATTTTGAATCTGTGATAGATTTTAAATATTTATTTAAATAATACGATGTCAGGCATATTTTAATCTAAATTAAAATCCCAATTTAAATAAAATATTTTATTGGATATGGATTAATATAATACCGGTCAAAGTAGCTTAGGAAATAACATTTTTTTTTTTTAATTCTGACTATTATGGATGATAATAATGGTTACTGTGAGTTATCCTTAGAAGATAGACATATGCCATGGCAGACTTCTTTGTTGAACTGTTTAAGATGAATAATACTGTAGAACATAAATTTCATGTAACTTTTACGATTTCCGCGACGCACGCCAATAAAGCTCCTAGTCGGCATGATTTTTTCAGACTACTTCTACAATAATCGCAAAATTTCAGCCAATTTATCCAAAACCATAATGAATTATACACTAAAACATTCTGCATGAATCACTCCATCCATTGGTGAAAACCGTTTGAAAATCCGTTTGGTAGTTTTTGAGTTTATCACGTTCAGACAGACAGACCGACAGGCAGACGCAGCGGGGGACTTTATTTTATAATATGTAAGGATAACAGTGACACAAGAATATCTTGTCCAAACACCAACAAATCAATTCAACATAATCCCATAACCTGAATTACCTCCTCAGTCCATACCTCTCCCAAATCGATAGAAAGCAAACAAGCAGTGCAATATTGGCAACAAACAGTTGGGCACAGTCGGACACCGCAATTTATAAGCGAGCCTGCCAGAAGAAAGGGTCCGCGGCCTGTTATTGTATTGGAAGGTGGCCCGGCCTAACGGGCTTAGGTCACAGGGCTAGAAGAATTATAGACAGGTGAATTAATATTGTTTTACTTTATTTTAATATCAGTCATAGACTATCTGCGAGTATCGGAAATGGCTACTTAAGGAAGAGGAAAGACAAGACAAGACCAGCAGCGTCCTAGAGATGTTTGAAAAAAAAATCCGTCAACCCTTCGTCGACTAAAGCCAAGAATTGCTGTAATGAGCGAGCGGTCATTGGGAATTCCAAAGAATTTTATGTGCTGAGGTAAGTAAAATAGGTACCTGTAAGGAACTGTAAGGAACTGTTATCCGCACATTTGGTTTCAAAGAAGCTTGTAGATAGTTAGATGACACAGTCAACAGAAGAGCCGAATATACCGGCAACTAACTTGCAACTACTTTTTATGATGGCGCGTGCCCCAATATTTCTCTTCTACCAACCCTCCCTCCCCCCCTCCCTCTTCTTTTCTTCTTCTTTCTTTCTTTCTTTACGTTCTATTTTTCTTCTAACTGCGCTGAGTCATTAAACGTTTTTCTTTTAATGGTCTCCCACTGACTACAAGCCTCTCAATATAACGTTATAACAAGGAATCATAAAATCTAGAAAATCCACAATGTAATAAAATTATAAATTTAAAATTCGTCCACCTCTACTCATCCACAAGTCTACAGGGTCACATTTGCAAATACAAGGATTGTCTCTGTGTGAGTACGTACTTACACTTCGTCCCTTACGCACACACACACAAAAGGGACAAAGGTCACCGTCCACAGTCTTCTTATATTTGTTTAAGACGTGTATTGTACCCAAGACCCTTATTTTAGCGATACATTTGTATATTGTATTGTACGTAATACCTGCCTTTTATATGTAGTTATAACTAGATAATGTTTCAATTTTTTGGAAGGAAAATTGGGTTACGAATTTAAGATGTTATTTCCTTGCAATATTCGGAAATAAAAATAAGCTGAAGAAAATAAGCTGAGCATAAGAGAATTGGGAGCTGAAAAGGAAAGAACGTTAAAAAAAAACAATTTAGAAACTACGTGCATTAGACACCCCATATTTTTCTCCATTGCCCACTAGGTAGTATTCACTATTTTTTTTTTTACATTATCATGTAAATTCAATGTCATGATGGCCCAGCCTCGCCTCTCATGCACAAGTTTGTGGGCTCAAATCCGGGCAAATACCAATGTGACTTTTTCAATTCATATGTACTTTCTGAGTTTATCTTCGACATTACTGACATCGGTAAAGGAAAATATCGTGAGGAAACCTGGACTTATAGTTGACATAAGTGTGAAATCGCCAACCCGTCTTGAGTGATGATCAACGCTCGTGCCTTCTCTTTATGAGAAGAGGCCTTTGCCCTACAGTGGGACAATACTAGGCTGGTATAACATTATTATTATCATGTAAATTTTGACCTACAAAAAACTGTTACATTTCATGGAGAAGCCAATAATCAAAGTAATGTACTACTTTTACAACTGGTATTTTATGCACACCCAATCAGGCATAATGTTCCCACTGCTGGGACGCAGGCCTCGTCTTCCTGTGAGAGGGAGTGGGCCATAATCTACAACGCGGGCCCAGTGCGGGTCGGTGGATATCACATGTCTTCCAATTTTTGTTTCTAGGACATGTCGGTTTCCTCACGATGTTTTCCTTCAACGTTTTGAGAGCAGTGGTGATGAAAAAATTTAGACAAAGTAAAGTGCTTGCTTGGTTGGGTTCGAATCCACGACCTACAAACTCGTAAGTCGCTGTCGTTACCACTGCTCTCAGGGAAAGAATGAAAAGTCGAAAAACCCATGTTACGTTTTGAATAAAAGTGTCAGCTAATCAAAGGCATAATGCCATTAGATCATAGACAGAAACTCTTTACCCCCATTCAATTAAACAAAAATAATTAAATAACAACCTTCAAATCAACGCTAACTACGTAAAAGTGTCTCTCAATCTATAACACGTCTGCTAAATAGAGGTTGGATCTAATAGGACCTCCAGAGGCTCTCAAACGTTCAATCAAAATGATAGGTAATTCAGTTACACAACCACTGGACGAATACCGTCCTATCTGGTACAGGCGATCGCTTAAGTGTTGGGACTTACTATCGGAGGCATTAGAGATTTACTATGTCCCTCAAGTATTTTCGTATACGATTTCAAGAATAGAATTGACTAAATAAAAGTTTTTAATAAAAAAAAAAAAAAAAACAAATAATAATAATATACGCTATACAGAATCAAATTCGGTCTCTGTTTGACTTGAAATCCATGACATTCCTCAACTTTAAACCCCTTTTTCCAATATTTTTATTTTTATTTGGTTAGTGACTATTCTAGTGTCAAAGTTTTTATAGGCTACTGACTTGGCTTCACATACCGTCGAGAAATATCTCTCAGGCATGGTTTCCTCACGATATTTCACCGTTTTTGAAGCAAGTGATAATTATTCCAATATGTTAATATAGTGGCCATTTGGCAAACCAACTTGAGCGAATCAAATAAATAATAACGTACAGTAAGGTACTCGATGAGGCAGATTGAATATTAGAATGAAACTTTTGTGCCTCGGTGAACACAGGTCTGGAGACATTCTTCAAAGCAGAATTTTTTCTTAAGGTAGGATTCCAAACAACATCGCACGCGGCAATGCTGCCACCGCCGCATTGCCGCCAAATAGTTGGAAAAATGCAAGGCAAATTGCAGATTGATTTTCATGGTCACCTCTCAAAAAAATATTTCGCCAGATAGTTTTCATTCTAAAAACATTTTCTTCGTCATTTTGTCCTCGTTTGTACCCTTTGCATCGCCGACCACTACTCGTATCCCCTATTCCCTAATTAATCGTGTATTGCGCCAGTCTCGGATCTTCCCCAGTGGATGACCCACCTTGATTCGATTGACTCTATTTGATCTGACTTCAGTGTTTTATCTTTCATATGTATGGGCGTAATCCTTTATGATTTTTTTTAGGTATTTACAATTTATTTCACCCTATCCAGGTTTACCTCGATCAATCCTATTTAACTGGTATTTGATTGAATTAAGTATTTTTTTATTTAATTTAAAATGGTGGTGAAGGATTTAGCAAAATGTAGCGGTAGTAAAATAATGATCAAGTTTGATCAGGAACGAACGAAGCTTCAGAATATTGAATTTGGAAAAAAGATTACACGCAACGACTTAACTTTTTTTCTCTTTTCTACGAGTTTATATAATGTATTACTTAAGTTTATTTACTGGTAAAATGTTTATCATTCTCCAAATACTATTTTTGAGCGCTGAAAAATCCTTCTTTAGGTAGATCTCTCTTTTCAATCGCTCTCTTTCTGCTTCTCAGCTTCTCATCTTTTCATCGTGACTCCGTATTAAATTATCAATGGTCTTTTTTCATCTGCTACGATCAGTGGCTTTGTGGAGTGTAGCGCTGATATGTATCGTCAATTGCTCGGATATTTCCCGACCACCATTTTGGGCTTCGGCGTCTAGGTCTTTTGCTCTCTATTTTTCCAGTCATTATTAGACACTTTATCATCATTTTTACGTTCCATGTTATTGGTACCTCTGCAAACAATATGGCTAAAGAATCTCACTACACGTTGCGTTCAGATAGATACCTCCCTTCATTATATAACCCTAAAACATACCAATCAGATTTACAAACTTCTAGCAACTACTCATCTATAAATATTATATTAACATGAATAGTTTAAGATTACAAAACACAAATCCTTACATAGAAGCATCATCAGATAATACATAGTTCGTTAAGCAAGGGTCATCCCGAGGGTCAAAGCTTCCAGGATTATCTACCTTCAGTAATTGCTTACAGTTAAGTACCTTAGCTATCAGTATATACTGAAACTTCGTGAATAATGGATGGCAGGTATATTACTGATTGTTTAATGGGGTATCTGGATTGTGAAGTGCTGTTAAGATGTTTGTAGTGAAGTGTTTAAAATTAAAGGTTTAAATATAACTGGAGAAAGTAAAACATGCATAATTAGCCTATAATGTTACCACTGCTGAGACACAGGCCTCATCCCTTTGAGTGGGAGTGGGCCGTAATCCACCACACGGGCCCAGTGCGGGTTGGTAGATGTTACATGTCTTCAAATTGTTCGTTTCAAGGACATTCCCATTGCCTTAAGATGTTTTCCTTCACCGTTTTGAGAGCAGTGATTTTGAAATAATTTACACAAAGTAAAGCGCCTGTTAGAGTTCGAACCTACGACCTACAACTCGTAAGTAGCGGCCGTTACCACTGGGCCACCACTACTCATGTTTTTTCAGGCCTCATTATAATGGGGCTTAGTTCAACGAGGATTAGGAATAGTCAATTGACGATAACACTAGACTAAATTACAAGGTAACTAAGGCATTACCACTTACAAAGAAAACTCACTCTGGCACAACACTTTGTAACGCATCAACATTACCTTGCCTTGCCAACTCATTACATTTTTGTAATTTAATATTTTATTCGATAAATCTAGAAAACTAAAAACATAATATCCTAACCTAACTGAAACTATTAACAAACTAAAATATGTCGTCGAAAAATTCCTCTGAATCGCTCTCGACTGGTAATGTACCCAAAAGACTGGCGGCATTGCCCCTTTGCATGGTAATACTTAGCCTCTGGCCAACGTAAAAGCCAGCCCTTGGGTCACGAGAAGTGTCAACCAGTTGTTTAGAGATTCCATTGAACAAACCATGAGCACTCGGACCCCACGGCCCCTACGGCTTCAACCCCAAACGGCTCAAAAATATAGTTACTTATGAGGGGCTGCGGCAGCCCCAGAGGCAGCGCCAGAAAGATGCAATGGCGCAAGAGTTTCGAAAAACGTTGCGTCCCACACTAAAGGCCTACCCACCTTCCATGGAAATAAAGACATGCCGTCCGGACCCGCACTTCGGCTGCAAGACAGGCCGTGGTGTCCGAGACTGTTGACAATTTTGCCATAGTGACAGTGATATCTTGCCAGTTGACAAGGTTAAATGTTAGTCAAAATATGATAAGCGATCGTAACAAATATGTATTTACATAATTATAACCTACTATAGCCATAAAAAACCCTGAAAGAAATCTCATTTCTCATTTCTTTCAGGATTTTTTATGGCTCTTTAGGAATAGCTAAGCGGAACAGGTTACTAAATATATCCATGTCTATTGTATTTTATAATGGATTTCCGCAAGGTCACGCCTGAATCAATTAACTGTTACAAATCATCAATACATACCTCTAAGTTGGTATTGGTCTCAAATGTCATGACTTTATGAAAAAGGTTATTTTCACATTCAATAGGTTAATTTGAATTTAGTGAGTTATATTGATGATTTTAATAAATATTATTGTGTTGCGGTCGTGAATCATATTTATATACAACCTGATACCGACTTGCAAAGTGTAAAAAAATTAAGAAAATTTTAATTTCGCAGGTTTCCTTTGCGCATCCACCTTAAGGTTCCACTAGTCGACGGCTCGAACTCGTTGGTGGCGTGGCTTAATATGCATGCTATTTTGTAAAGTTAATTATTTATTTAGTTTTGTTTATTTAGCATTTATTTATCTAGTTTTTATTTATATATTTATTTAGTGAAATAGACTATGATTTGTAACGAAAAGGAGCGGGTAAAATTTCATGAACAGACCTTTGGGCGTATAGATATTACGGAAAAACTACTCGATGTTTCTACTCAAAATAAAATTATTTGATTTTTTCAATAAATTATTTCTACCTGTACGGTTTCTATTCTGTCATTTCCATACTACATAAGTGATTTATTTACGCCCAAAGATGAGTTAAAATTAGTATTGAAATATGCAAGTTTCGACGCTCATAACTTCTAAACTAATACTTTTTTCCCGATTCTGCTTCTATACAAGGCTAGATAATGAAAAGTCAAATTGATATAATTTTTAGTTTTGAACGTACACCGTCAAACAGATGAGTAATCTCCATACTACGTTTGTATGGAAGATTGAGCGACTAGTGTACCCTTAAGGCATCTTTTCGTTGGAAATGTTAGCAGAAACCTAACGTGGCACATATTCTTACAAGTACCTACATAGATACATATATACAGGTGTACAGATTACTGAAGCAATATAGCAAGCGATAACCCTTTAATAAAGTTTCGTATTACGATCCTTGAAACCGTTGAAGTGTAAATAATTTTAGCTCAGCGTGTGCCTAGAGATATTCGAGATCGATCGGTAAGAGGCTGCGGAATATATTAATTCGGTAATGTATCGTAAACATGGGAAAATTATCTAAATTGTCTGTAGAATCATGTTTTTGGATGGCACGTGTTTTGGCTACAAGTGGGCAATATACGGAAGAGGAGGAATAATCTGTGCTGTATACCAATGATGTTTTTGGAAAGTGGATCTCGACATCAAAAATATGACGATTTGCCAATACTGAATGTTACATACACATAAACATGATCACTCCTTTGTAGTTTGCTTATAGTACACCCACATTTATCTTTCAATCCTATGTAATAGGAGGCGAGCCTATTGCCATCAACCGGGCGCAAATCCAGACTCCGGGTCGCTGCTGATAGATTCCTTTTGGTAAAACCCAATAACACCCACAGGACCTCATGCTCAGCAGTAGTGCATGTGACCTCTAGACCAAACAGGCAAACTGCGAGGTATACTGAATGTAAGTGGTGGTCATTAAGAATAGACTGAAGTGGTGATCATTAAGAATAAACTGAAGTGGTGCTCATTAAGAATATAATGAAGAGGTGGTCATTAAGAATAGAATGAAGTGGTGTTCATTAAGAGTAGAATGAAGTGGTGGTCATTAAGAATAGAATGAAGCGGTGGTCATTAAGAATAGAATGAAGTGGTAGTCATTAAGAATAGAATGAAGTGGTGGTCATTAACAATAGAATGAAGTGGTGATCATTAAGAATAGTATGAAGTGGTGTTCATTAAGAATAAAATTTGGGAAATCGATAGCAGTAGAGTATTGCGGGATTTATTGGTGCTCATGCTTGAAAAGTGGTAAATTAGAATAGGAGTAACTAGATATAACTTTTTTTCAGTTATTTAATAGCTTTAGTACCTATAACATTGGAAATTGAAATTTTGCTAATCCCGAATCAACAGTAAGTTTATTTTTTGAAAAATCATCTACGCATTTTTATGCAACATTGAAACTTGGACAAACACAAATGATGCAACATCATGAAAATGAAAACGACATCTTAAGAAGTACCACTTAAAAAAAAATCAACGACGCATCCATTAAATCATTCCCACGCGTCTAAAAATTTAATTCTCGAACTATCAAGTAATACGCGAACTTAACCCTCCAGAGACAACGGGCAAATTTTGCAAAAAGCAACGTGCCTCGGTACATCGGGCCCGGCAAAGTTAGTGGGTGTAATCGATACGGCCTTAGGGTTTTGGGTATAAATTAGAAGTTCCATCGATCACCGACGCCCTTTGCCCATCGGCTCGTACTTTATTGATAGTGAATGTTAACCGATAGTTCACTGAGTTACGCTGAACGGCACATGTATTTTTGGCCGGGTTTATTTGTGCCTCTGAACCTATTTTACGCGCGATTTAGGATTGATGTCGGTCATATGGACTGGTGTGTCCTTCATTACAGCGACCTTTCTTTACAGGGTCATCAAAAAAAGCTGCTCTTTGGCCTCTAACGTCGTTCGACTACCGTTGCATTCATAATTATTATGAGTGAAAACTTAGAAATACTTTCTAATCCTACATTCATCTGAAAATATTATCTCTCACAAGAAAAGCTAAAGAAAACTCAAAGTACCTTAGCAAGATAAAAATCATATTAATGACATCCCATAATCCACTTACGACCGTGCCACATGACCATACCAACGAAAAATTACGGTACACTATTAAGAATTTTATAATACAATAAAGAAGAACATTACTTATAAAAGAGAAGCTCGGGTCTGCCTATAAACATACATAGGTAAAGGTAAGGAGCACTTAACGTTTCCTAAAGGATACATTATTGAGGAGAGCCTTAAAAACAACATTTTTACATCCTACGGTCCTGCGGCGCATATTTTATTGCGGGTTGTTGGGATGACCCTCGCATTGGACTGCGTAGACTTGGGAAACATAGACGGGGACGATTTTTTTTTTCATCCCCTACGCAGTTGAGTATTATTCAAATTGTTTTATTTTCATGATATATTGGTAATTTTCTGTTAATCTTTTGGACATGCATTAGAACAAGTAGGTACGCCAAAAAACAGTTTACGCTTAGAGATGTTACTCTTGAAATGTACCCACCAATTTCAATTCCATTCCGTCTTTTGATTTTCATAAATGATCCTGAATGTCATCCTGGCTCATCTTCCGACATCTGCTACCACGATTGTATCTGAAACAAGAATTTTAGTTTTCATATTGTATTTTTTATACAGACTTTTATTAGTAGACTGTCGAAGGTTCTGTCCAAAAGTGGACTCAGTACTTAGACTAAAGTTCGAGTGGCATTACGTCACATTTTTTTACTGAGAATCAATTTTGTTGCATACATTACCTACCGCTACTTAAATCAATTACCAACTCCAATTTTCTCAAAACAAATCGAAGAAACCTATCTAATCTTCTTACCACTATGTCGGTTACCTGGCCGTTCCCGTGAGGCCACGGAGGCCTGATGGACGGAGCTCGCCGCGCAAGGGTTAACCTAAGTCAACGTAAATATTTGAGCGATGTATGCACGCTTGTTTTACGTAGGTATCAGTGTTGTTTTAAAGCTTGACATTTGTAACGTTTTTCGTAGGGTTAAGTTTAGTTGGGATTATTGCGAAAAGGTTTAAATAAACTTAAAGACTATGAACTCTTACGATAGGTCGCGGTAACAAAACAGTATAAGCTGGCCTCTTCATGACCAGCCTATAATTTTCCCACTGCTGGTACACAAGCCTTCTCTCTTCGAGAGGGAGTGGACCCAGTGCAAGTTGTAAGATATCTTCGAATTGAAGTCCTAAGACATGCCGGTTTCCTCACGATGTTTTCCTTCACCGTTTTGAGAGCAGTTGAAAAGGCTGTAATATGTTTTTCATTTTAATTGTAGGGCATCGAAATTTTGAATTTTCATAGAGAGCTTTATGTTTCGATTGCCATACAAGTAAAATTAAAAGATATTAGATCATTTTCATTATATGCAAACTTAGGAATCCAGGTGAAGTTAGGGCGCGCGTTCCGTGCGGCCAACCCGTGCGCCGCGCCGGTTGAATGCTTCCTAAAGGATCATGGCTATCCGGCTGGCATGAAGATACCGCACGGTCTCCTGCGAGGCGGCAAGCCTCCTTGCCGAATTACCGCCATGGAATTTGGAGGCAAAAGTCCTCGCGCAAGTTTGGGAGTTCCGCAAGGCAAAACGCTAGGGCTTAACTCCGCTGCCGCGAGAAATTACGGCACAACGGACAGAGCTCCGGCGGAATCTCATGGCGTTATGGTGCGATTGTCGCAACCCAGCGTTGGGCACGCCACAATCGCGGTGATAAGTCCCCTCTTTGAGGAGTGGCTAGAGAGGCGCTATGGCGTCCTCACCTTCCTCCTGAAGCAGATTTTCACCGGACAAGCTTATGCTGATTGACGTCAATATGTAAGTTGATCCACGTGGAATTGTTACATGTATCCACTTATGTCTATTCAGATCTGCAATATCTGTCCATTTATTAACAAGCATAGATACTTAGTTCGACGCCTACGTCCCTTCCATAAGCTTACACGTGCATTCTAACTTGTGTAGGATGATAACATAGTTAATTGATTCAGGCGTGACCTTGCGGAAATCCATTATAAAATACAATAGACGTTGATATATTTAGTAACCTGTACCGCGAACCTGAACACGGTATGTTGCCACACCGAACACTGGATGCAGAGTCAAAGAGGACCGAGTCTCCGAGGGGTCCGAGTTGAGGGGAGTTTCTCTGCGTCCAGTGATCGGTGTGGCAACACGCCGTGTTCGGGTTCGCGACAAGTCAATCGTCATCCAGAGGATGCCTCGTTGAGAGGTGAAACTCGTATCAATTTCTTACAGGTTTTTTAATGAATGGCTCTTTAGGAATAGTTAAACGGAACAGGTTACTAAATATATCCACGTCTATTGTATTTTTTAGGATGATAATATATCATTCATACGTATAGGTAAAATAATGATATATGTTATCATCCTACACCAGCAGAAGTACCTTCACAATAATGGGGTGAGAAATACATATCATAATCAGCCATGTTCCCACTGCTGGGACACATGCCTTCTCTCTATGAGAGGGACTGGGCCGTAATAAACCACGCGGGTCCATTGCGGATTGGTGGATGTCACTTGTCTTCAAATTGTTTGCGGTTCCTCACGATGTTTTCTTTCACCGTTTTGAAAGCAGTGGTGATGAATTAATTTATACAAAGTAAAGCACGTGCCTGGGATCGAACCTATGACCTACAACTCGTAAGTCGCGGCCTTTACCACTGGGCCACCACTGCTCTCTGAGAAATACATAAAACATAAAATACATACACACACGCATAGTCACATAGAAATATACTCGTAAAACCTTAATATTTAGATGACCATCAGGGATAACCATATCTTTAAAGGATCATGTAACCAATATTTTGGTATAAAAGAGTATCCATGTAGTTTCTTGACCGTTCTACTCCATATGAACCTACTATACGCTTTGGATTGGGCTTCATCTTTCTGACAAACCGACTCCTTGACAATTCAAAAGTGATTGTTTAACTAAAACAAATGCTTTGAATTTGACTCTGATCATCGGCATGCTAAGAAATACAGAACCAATCGAAAAAGAAAAAAAATACACTCGAGAGCAATGAATCCGGGTCACTTAAAGAATCCTAAAAATCTCGGAAACTAAAAATGCTAGGTTAATGCAATAAATTGTATTTAATAGACAATGTAATACTCCTTAAATAAAAGTAAAAAAAAATATGAGTCACCATACATTTTATTAACACAAAATTACATAAAGAAAAAAACTGCTGATCTCTCCTTAAAACAAAAACAGGAAACATGAAATTTTTGAACTTTATTACGATTTTCTTGAATTTTATTACTTCGTATTGCCTCCTCGTGCTTCCATTACTGCGTTTACGCGGTTTGGCATGCTCTACACCAAGTTCCTTATACGATTTTGGGGAATATTCTCCCATTCCTCTGTGAGAGCAATTTTGAGCTCACGAAGCGTGATTGGGGGAGGGTTTCGTTGTTTTACGCATCTGCCTAGCTCGTCCCAAGCATGCTCGATCGGGTTGATATCCGGGCTGCGCGCTGGCCACTCCATACTAGTAATGTTCATCTCTTGAAGGTAGTCATTCACAATCCTACCTGTATGAGGTCGGGCATTGTCATGCATAAATATAGCATCCTCACCTAAATTGACCATAAATGGACCAACGTGATCATTGAGGATTTCTTCCACATATCTTACGCTAGTTAAAGAGCCGTTTTCTATGATCACCAGCTCTGTGCGACTTTCAGAAGACATTCCGGCCCACACAAGTACAGACCCACCACCGTAGGCTACTTTTTCTTCGATGCATGCTTGCTTGAATCTTTCCCCTGGTCTTCGATACACTCTGTGTCTTCCATCGTGCTTGTAGAGCATAAATTTTGATTCGTCGGAGAACATAACTTTTGACCAATCTTCAATACTCCAATTTACGTGGCTCTGGGCATATCTTAGTCTTGAAATACGATGCCCACGCTCCAGTTTAGGGCCGTTTGCAGGTCTAAGGGTTTTAAGTTAGATTCAGCAAGGCGACGTCTTACTGTCCATGCACTTGGGTTACTTCCTCCGAGGCGT
The DNA here is from genome assembly GCA_916610215.1 of Omphaloscelis lunosa. Lineage (NCBI taxonomy): Eukaryota > Metazoa > Arthropoda > Insecta > Lepidoptera > Noctuidae > Omphaloscelis > Omphaloscelis lunosa. The sequence goes on from OU744258.1 coordinate 14,876,424, forward strand.
CGAAACTGTTTTGTGAGTTCAGTTCCTGTGAGAAAGCGATTTCGAAGCATGGTGTTCACCAAGTATCGGTCTTCTCGTGCTGTGGTACACCTGGTTCTGCCCGTTCCTGGTCTGCGTAGGTTAGAACCAGTTTCTTCGTAACGTCGGAGAACTCTTTGTACTGTTGACAGCGACACACCGACAGTCCTGGCTGTATCGCGCTGACTCCGGCCGGTTTCCAGCATTGTAAGTATTCTGGTGCATTCTTCAGGCGTAAGCGACATAATTTCAGTTTGAATAATGAATATAGAGTACTATCAACATGGTTTATGTACCCACATAAATGACAGATTACAAACAAAAGCAAAACCAAATGCTGTAATTTCGTAGTTCCATCTTCGAAAGTGGCCCTTTTTCAAATTTGATTTTTTTATGATATAACTTTACAATAACTAAGAAGTTTTAATACCTTCATTTAAGGAATATTACATTGTCTATTAAATACAATTTATTGCATTAACCTAGCATTTTTAGTTTCCGAGATTTTTAGGATTCTTTTTGTGACCCGGATTCATTGCTCTCGAGTGTATTATTAATTCAGCACACACTAAAAGGTACTAAAATTCTAAGACATGTGAAATCTACCAACCCGCGCTGGGGTCGCGTTGTAGATTACAGCCCACTCCCTCTTGAAGAAAGGAGGCTTGTCTCCCAGCAATGGGAACATTATAGGATGATAATGTAATGTAAAAGGCACACAGGATATTTTGAAAATAAAAATCAAAAGTATAAAAGCGCGTTGAAAGAAAAGAAAGGTGTATCGTTGACTTCCAATTAGTTTTCTCAGTGACGTCAGTAGTAGGTACTGTAACCCACGTAAACCATTAAAAAGTTTTTGAACGATTAAGAGTGTTTATTGTAGGTAACACTTATCTTCTTACCCTAACTATATTTATATTAATAATATTATATATTCGAAATGATTTTGTTTATTTGTTATGCTTTCACGCAAAAACGACTGAACGGATTTAGATGAATATTGGCGCATGGGTAAACCATAACCTAGGTTAGAATATAAGATACTTTTAATCCCGATATTCCCATGGGATCGAGACTTATGCTGGTGAAACCGCGGGGCGCAGCTAGTACATTGTCATTATAATTGGGTATCTAGCTACCAGATAATATCACGTACAAACAGGAATAATGTGGTATCCAAAAATTAAAGGCAGGGTTATAACCGTAACAATAACACGAGGTAAAGCTGCATTTTTAATTTTCCTGGATTCTAACCAATACATCACTTTCAACAGTTTTCCCTTAAAAATAAAAGAAAAGCAATATAAACTGCATAAAACACATTACTATAATGAGATGTACAGACAAACATACTGTTCTATTCGGACTGACAAATACGAGGGTAGTACGTGAGAATTACTCGGAGTTTTATACGCGGGTTCGAACCCCGAGCCGTCCCTTGCGGCCAACGGCCGAAAACTTTACCTTTGACCCTCCAGGAGAAGTATATAGAGATGAGTGGTAGTTCGGAGTATTGAAAATCAATATTTGTGTCGCAATAATGTGTAAAGAGCAAGCGCAGCAAAGCTAGTTCCTTTTCTTTCTGAATAAAAAGGAAGTGTTTAATTTTTAGTGTTTAAAATTAATTAAAAATTGTTTCAATTTCTTAGCGTTCAAATTTCATGAGTGTCTTGTCAGTTACCCCAATATCCTTTTCTAACTCAGTTGTTTAACTCAATACTCACTTTGTTGCATTCCACAATGTATGTGCTTCAGTGGTAAACATTTGCTTAAGAAACAATCGTGGACCCTGTCGAACACCGCAAAAGAAAGATAGTAGAGATGAGGACTTATCGTTTATCTTATAATCTAAGTTATTCTAAAAAAAAAAACATTTTTTATGAGTTTTAGGGATTTATAATTTAAATATTCATTTACACTGTAATAACATTTACTTTATAATAGATTTTAAATTTATTCGTCAATAGATGGAGTTTTTTTTTTTCTTTTCTGATTGATTCAGGTAATTTGTTATACATTTTTAATGAGTTATTACTTATTTTTTAACTTACATTTCAACTATTTTTTTTAAGAATTATTAATTGATAGGTTCCATAGTTAAAACAATGCATTCTTATTGTAAAACGTCCTTAATAAAACTCCATCGTCACTACATTATTTTCGCGACTATCCTCTCCTCAACTCTCCACGACTGCTGTACCAAGTCCGGGGGCATTTCCACCATTCTTATCTACTTACTCCGCATCTATAGCAAAACGAGCCTCCTGAGGCCTAGCCCGCCTCTTACGGCCTGTCAATGACTAGTAAAATTTAGAACCGGCCTGCCATTGATATAAATGTTTTTTGTTCCCAAAACGGCCCTTGAAATTGTAATTTAGTGATGTCTTCGAATGAGATGGTGTTTCGAAGTGTTGTAATATCCATAGATGTTGATGATAGTAGTGTTGTGTCGTGTTTTATTTTTAGATTGAATGTGGATAGGTGAGTCCATTTTTGTGTAGTTGATTTTTGGTGTTGCTATCGACAAAAATTTTCAAACTTTTATTACTTTTGAATATTGAATACGAGGCTTTTGGCTAATTAATAAATGAGTATTTTAGGTATATTTTTGTAATGTGCGTTTAGTTTGAGCAGATTAACAATTTTTCTTTCTTTCTTGCTTTCGTTTATTTTTTGTGTGATTTTTGGGCTACAGTAGGTAGTAGGTAGCGTAACTATTATTTTAAATAGTGTTATCAAACTAATTTCTGTATCTGTATTCATGACATTTAACTGTGTAAATACTCTTTTTCTACTGTAGTTTCAAAACTTTCGAATTAAAGATTAGCTCTATAGGGTTTTCGTAATTACTAGTAGTGTCACACACTTGCTGAAAAGTTAACAGAAATATATGTAAGAAGGTCTTTTCCATTTCTAATATTAGTCTATCTGTGATGGGCGACATTCGATCGATTTATTTTAGACGATACGATGTCCAAGTTACACAACCTAGACTGGTAGTTGACAAAAAACCGGTCAAGTGTATGTCGGACGACGCACAGTAAAGGGCTTCATAGTTGGGATAAATTTATCCCAAAAGCAAACTTAACATTGTAGTTGAAAAGCATGTTCACCTATACATCGATATACGTCACGGTCAATTCTCCAACTGCAAATGTAAGTAGGTACGTAATCGCAAAAAAAAAAATGTGTGATAAAATACTTCTTAACGATTTTCTGACGTTTTCTTTTACATGTGCTGTAAGACGTTGCTTCCTGCCAAATTTCACGATTGTAGGTCAACGGGAAGATTTGATTTATTTATGAGTATCAAAATGTGTCGCATAAATGGCCGTATTTGTTATTATTGCGTTGACTTAGAAGCTTGTTATTTTTAAAACTTCAAGGAACTGTAGACCTTAAGACATTAATTTGACCTTGATACCTCCATGTATTCCTGAGGAAAGGGTATTGACAGACTGACGGATGGACAACGAAGTGATCCTATAAGAGTTTCGGTTTTTTCCTTTTGAGGTACGGAACCCCAAAAAGTACTGAGTATATTTAATTTATTTGACAAACAGGGTAAATATTAGCTATCTAACCAATGACATTTGAAATTGATTCTAGAAATTCCGACAGTAAAAAAGCAAATAGTATTTTTAAACCATGTTTTATCTTTTTGAAACAGTCCATTTGGCCCCATTTAAAGTACCTCCAAATACATTGCCAGTATATTCCATATGCGTCCCGCTCGAGCGCTCCCATGCTTCCGTGCACGCATGCATAAGATGCATATCTGACTACGATCTGCAACATATTAAATTTCAACCAGATTTTTGGCGCACGTTTGCTTGCTTACAGCCCTGGCAATTATGGAGCTAATGTTAAGTGAAACATTTTTGGAGTTAAATTACCATCAAATAATGTGTGATTTTAATCTAAAATTTAACTAGTTTTTTATTTTTTTATTTAGCTAATAGCTTCAAAGTTTGCCAAAAAAGAGTTGTTATGCACATTTTAAATGATAAAAAATTTACCATGTTTTATGCAAATTAATGTTAAATTATTTATTTAATTAATTTTGATGACATAGGTAGGTACTTACCTAATTAAGTAACGTACCTAGGTTTGTAATTTATTTTAAAGTAATATTGGATAAAAAAAAAGAACTGAATAAATGATAATTTGTAATAATTTAGCTTGCATTCATAGACCAAATAAAAACCAAAGCTATTTTCGCAAAATCGCACCTGGCGATTTCTCCAACCAATGACTGACCAGTATTTTCCCCCTTCACATCCCCCTCACTGACCAATGGCCGACCGGTTTCACCCCTGTCGCGTGCTGTCCAGTTTGTCCACTAGGGGACGAGTTGTCCGACCGACGACCCTTAGCCACGCGCAACGAATATTCGAATTTCGAATACTCGTTTAACAGCGTTTAAACATCGAATGGACCTCGGATGTTCAAAAGTGTCAGAGATGAAAAAGCTTTTGTCAATCCGATACAGGTATTCATCCCACAAAAGTTTTGACACGTAGCATTTATTTGACCACTTATTGGCCACAAGGGGGTCGAAGATTCGTCTCCCTAAAACGTTTTGTGGTGATAAAATTTTAGTCGCGTGTTACAGACCTGTTTTCAGATGATAGCGTACAATGGGAGTGTTTGTCAAATAATAGGATGAAACAGATATTCAGAGATTTATATTGTTGGTTTAATGGATAAAGTTAAATATCCCGTGATTTATTTGCTTTTGTGTCTGCACGTATTTTGAGGATTCCTTTTTTAAATGGGATTTTTTTAATAGATTTTTGCGGTTGTGTAGCATTTTCAACTTGATACTCTTTTGGGTTTATTTTTGTATTAATTACTTATAAAGTTAGTATAGAGGAACAAAAAGACTCAGAAGTTTGCGCTTTTTCGAGTTTGAATCCGTCAAAGCAGAATAAGTACAATAATGTTGTCTATTTCGACGAACAAAAAAGTATGCTGCAGAATGTATGCATATATCTGTAAAACGCTTAAATAAAAAGTCTAAGTAAGAACCCATTTAATATCTTAGTACGCTCCAAAATGCTGGGACAATTGATTACTAAAAACCTCTTCATTTGTATTGTACGTAAGACCTTTCGGTCGTCCAGAAACAAGAGCAAGGAGGGCCACATTCCTCATAATCCCGCCCTAATGCCCTGTCCTCTGCAAGGGACATTTCCATTTATTATTGAGCACTTAATTTATGTGTTTTGTTATGGACCGACAACTGGCGCGGCTACCCTAAGCAAATGTATAAATACTTGTGCGAAACAAAACCAAAACTGAGTTCTATTTTGCAGAGCTTATGTTCCAAAATGATTCGGCAAATTGGCGCCGTTTAAGGCAATTTAGCCCAACGCGAAAAAACTGCTTCATCGGACGTTTTAAAGTTGGCATAATCAAGCGATTTCAGACTCTTTTCTACATAACACAGAGTGCAAAATCTATTAAACCACAAAAGTTCTTTTAAATCTTTTCGACTTCAAAAATATGAAATTTTTAAAGTAGAATTGTCGCGGTGCTTTGCGAATTTCTGCCCGAAGTTTTGGAAAACAGAGTTAGAATTTGCAAATTGATTGGTGTCACTTAAGTCGTTTTCGGTAATAGTTCGATCACTTAGAATTGTTTAGACAATGTACCCAGCAATCCGTTCTCTTCAGAGCCAGGTTTTGTTTAAGAAGGGGTGAAATGACATTCGGGATAACTAAATCCGAGGGACTTTGTGGACTTTAGAGGTCATTTTTCAAAATAAGTAATCGGGCAATGGAAGTTTACAATAGTCTGAGGATTATTGGCAGAATAAAGTTGAACAGGGAGTTCTTGTATCATCCAGTTTTGTAACGACTTTCGAATGAAGATTCTATTTTTGAAATGAGTATCGAAAAAAACACTGGCCACTTTATTATTTTATCACATGCCCCATTTGCTTCTAGTACACACGAATTATTTATGGATAATTCTTTCAACTTAATGAAGCAATGGAAAGTGCAGTAGGAAAGTGAAAAGGAATTTTACATACGTAGGTTTTACTCATCTTTCTTTGGCTAACGCACATTTTGATCATAAACTCACACTGTATTTTATATCAAAATAAAATATACAAACCAGCAAATAAAATCTACAGAGAGAAAAAAAAACTAAATGACTCAGCTCAAAGTGGTATAATATGATATTCAGAGAGAGGAGAGCGCTTCAAACATGGCGTACATAATGCCTATGAAAGCATAAAAAATCAAGAAAATTCCATGTGAACCAAAACACATGGAGAATAAACATACGAGGTAGATACTTACAAAAATATGAAATTCACCACAACATTTGCTGGGGACGGCGAGTTTCGTACGGTTGGCAGAAAAAGCGAAACAACTTTACCTACAATGAAAAATGTAATTGAATATTTTTGGTAATTATTATTACAAAACAAGGTTCTTCAACCGAGCCATTTTTCAATTTGGATTTTTATAACTTTATTCCGACAAACATTAAGTTCTTAGAACAAAAGTGACAACTTAGACTCGGATTTAACGTCAGTTTTTGTAATAAGAATTTTAATTTAGTGTCGGAATAAATGATCAAAATTAAAAAATAAACCTTGTTTTTGAATAAGGTCGGTAACGTTTTTATCAATGCTATTATGAGGTTTAACTGCTTAATATGGCCACAAAGTTCTTATTCACAAATGCCGGTGTAGGTTATAAAAAATGCTGCCAAAGAAAATGTTGCCAGTATAGTATAAAACTATTGACGACTATGTTGAACGAACTGGCAACTTAATAAATACTACTAAAAAAGTTTTTGTAAACTGAGCAACATAGAACTCTCCACAAAAAACAAAATAAGAGAAGAAATATCTCTTTGACGTTTTTTGCTGACCCTATCTGTTCAGTCGTCCATAATGCGAGTTGATAGGTAGATGTATTAAAAATAGTATACATTAGACACGAATACGACATAATATAAACATACGTATATAATATTATGTGAATAACTCTATATACTATATGTAAAGTGTATTAGAGTAGGATTACAGCGCACTTTGTGGTGGAGTCCACATAAAACTTTCTGAGAGCAAGATTTAAGTAATTGAAAAATATTATAATAAAATATGTTTCATCGAAACAGGCTTTGTAAATTAGAATAGAATATAATTTATTGTTGTTAAGGTAGGAAACAAAATAAAGATGGCAAATTTGGTTAATTAAAATGTATCTCTGTAACATAGGTAGCCCCAGGGTGAATAATAATAAGAAAGACAATTAAAAGAATATTTTAAATTGGAAAAACTAAACTAAGTACAAAAAAACTGTTGCTAGCCTCTGTGAGTGACGATTAGTGGCACCTTGTGAAGTCAACCACTGACTGATTACCGTTTTTCTCTACTATCCATTTATAATCGAAGTTGGTAACATGTCGACATTATTACTTTAATTTTTTGAAAGTTTCTGTGTGTTTAAAAAAGTATCAAATTCCGATCACTAAGGTCACTTTGGGATAGCAGCCCTGGTACAAACGCTTATTGGCTATAGTTTGACCACTGGCAAGACGAAAGAAGATGAAGGTGTTGTTATGTATATCAGCAGTGATAATAATTAAGAAAGTAAGTAACAATAGCAACACTGTTGTGAGATGGTCTAATGTTCATTCAATATTAGCTGGGCTGGCCAACCGTAAATACAATTTAAGCGGGCCATCATTCCAGCACCATTAGTTAGCTTCGCCTCATTCTACATCTACAGATGATTTTCTCCTTTTCGTGTGGTTAGTGACTAACCTGGTGTCAGAGTTAAAGCTGCCCATGGGCCTCTGACTTGGGTTCACATGCTGTCTAGAAATATCTCTCACGATGTTTTCCTTCAACATTTTTGAAGCAAGTGATAATTATACAATACGCACATGAATCCGAAAAGTCAGAGGTGTGCCTTGGGTTCGAACTCGAGACCTATGACTTGGCAGTCTGACGGTTACACCACTAGGCTATCACTGCTCTAATGATGATGATCGCCTTATTTTACCAGCATCTCTTTCGGCACTATTCCATTATTTTCTATCGCTTCTTTTGAAGTGAAATCTTCTTTAGACGCGTTGGGCACTTTTGAGATGGGAGTAAATCATTGTTTCACGACACAATGACGACACCTCATTTTTGTAAACGCGATTGTACTCTTTATTTATATTTTGTTACGGATCAATGTTCTATGCAAGTAGTTTTACTTTAAAGGTTTTGTAAACGCGATTATGCTCTTTATTTATATTATGTTACGGATCAATGTTCTATGCAAGTATTTTTCTTTAAGGGTTTCAGAAGTATCTGTATATTTTTTTTTTTTGTAAACGCTTTTATACTCTTTATTTAGATAAGGCGATCTTGTTCATGTTTTCACTTCTGTCGGTACTCCCGGAGTGCGACCAAATTTTTTTTCGGATTATTAAAATTGGCATTTTCACATTAGGTATTTTTCTGCATCTTACCCCTGGATGGGTTGTACTGTAAGGTCAATTTATCCTTACGTTTGTTTTCGCCTTAACACATTAGCCTTATAGCTTAAATCCTAATGTTCCATCCATTAGACTATAGCTGGACTAGCCAACCGTAAGTACAATTTAAGCGGGCCATCAGTCCAGCACCATTAGTTACCTATTGACACATAGACAGATCGCTACGTGCCGCTTGTCCAAATCGACACTACTACGGGTTGTACTCGATCTTGTCTCGAGCGGTATATTATCTAACAATTAAACAAGAATTATATTTATTTGAAAATTCATGGATATAAGAAAAAAATTACATTAGATAGTAATAGAATTTCTCAGTGCAGTAGCAGACCGGCGTCTGAATTTGTGACGGTTGATGGAAATAAGCTCGCCCCCTGTTATATGTGACTTAAACATAACTGGTGAAATGTGGGTGTACTGTAGGTACGCACCCTTTGGGGAGTACAGGCATCATGTTATGTATGTAACATTAAGTTTTGAATCTTCTTCTATCCTACTGCTTTGCTGTACCTGACAGGGTCCATAATGATCTCATAAAATTTTAAGTTGTCAACTAAGTAAACAATGTGGATGCAATAAATTATTGAGTACTAGCAGTGTCCTACGGTTTCACCCGCATAAGTCTTGTTCCATGAGAATATCGAGATAAAAAGTATTCTTTGTGTTAATCCAGGTTATAAACTACCTGTGTGCCAAATTTCATCCAAATCCGTTCAGTAGTTTTTGCGTGAAAGAGTAACAAACATCCATCCATCCTCACAAACTTTCGCGTTTGTAATAATAGAATATAAAAAATACTTAATCCTAAGTAGGATTAAGTTTTTTTAGGAAAGACCTAGCTAGAAGAAATTAGACTGTGACAAATCAGATTACTGAATGAAGATTTGGTTACAATAAAAACACTACACACAGAAAAAAGCGGGTTGAAGCAAAACAGAACCTCTGAATAGAGGAAATCGGAAATCTGGGATTGAAAATTGTTTAAGTGTCTTAAAGTAACTTTTATTCTAAAAAGGTGGAGCTCATGGCTAAGTAATAACAGCCGCACGGGTTGATCCAACAGGTCAAGCTACGCTTGCCGGGGTTGGTCCGTGGATGGGTGACCATCTTCACATACCGAGACTCCTCCGTGCTTCGGAAAGCACGTTCAGCCGTTGGTCTCGGTTGTCGTTTGTGAATCTTTAACAGTAGTTACGGGTCGTCAGAAGCCCGAAAGTTTGACAATCAGTCTTACCAAGGGGTATCGTATTACCCAGTTATTGGGTTGTGGAGGTCAGATAAGCAGTCGCTCCATGTAAAATACTGGTATTCAGCTGCATCCGGTTAGACTGGAAGCCGACCCCAAAAAGGCTAGGCAGATTGATTTTGATCTTAAAGTAATTTTTCAATCAATATTAGTTATTAGATTACATTTTCTAAGATAAATCTTCTTGCTCCCACTTTTTAGTAAAAGCAAAACTAAGCGCAACCTCAGTGAAAACTCGTAGTAAAGAGATGGACAGTTGCTAAGATTAATGTGGTCTCCAGTTTTAGTGAAACTCTTACTCCAGATATCCAAGAGGTTTTTTGTTTAAAAAACTGCACGTAAATCGTATAAACCATTATCCGTGAACCCTGAAATGCAACGTGCGGTCCCAAGTACCCCCGCGAGTTTAAGAGTACGTATAATGGAAACTAATAAATAATACTGGCAGGTTTTCACCCTAAACAAACATCACTCCGCACCTACAAACCAGTCATTGCCACATCGTCATGATAAAATACCGTCATAAGCCGAAAGCCGAAAAACTGGACCCCTATAACTGACAGTAATTTGTCTCAAGTACTGAAAACGTCTTCAGTTTAACCCAATACACTCGGTCCTAAGTAAACTTTAGGTAAACTTAAACGGCCGAGTCCCTTTCTCGACCACATTCTAAATAAATAACATCTAATGGGGGACATTCATCAGTGTTTCCACGTTTTTAGGTGGGTAGACCTCACTCCCCTAGCTGTCTGCTGTTTTGGAAAAGTCCTTTGCGAACAAATCCAGGATTTTGCAAACACAAAATTCAACTTTACACCATTACGTTAGAGTGTCATTTAGTTTGGGTCGTTTTCTGACAAATTACGTTTGTTAAATACACAGATTAGCAGTGGCGAGTGCAGAGATATGAGAGGGGGAAGAATGGTGGGCGGCGGGGTGTTACGGGGGCCCACCCAACACCCTTTTTTGTTATTTTTTGTTGCATTTTTGCGTGAGCGCGTGCAGGGTTTTGGACTGCATAGGTAAGTAATATTATTTGTTGTAATTATAGTAAACATGGCTGTCGAGTGTGCTTTTAATTGTATGCAGCTTCTGTGTACCTTAGGATTCATTTAGAAATTAAATTGAAGCCCGAAGTTTGAAAACTGTTTCATTACTTTGGTATTTGTTGCACATTTTGGCAGAGGTGCCAGGAGTTAGGGTTAGGTAAACAGGCGTAATGTTTTGTGTTATTGCATTTTTTGATACAAGGATATTTTTAGGACTACCTACCAGCTAAAAAGTTATTTTACTCGAAATCGGTTGCCGAAGTCTGCCTGAGAATATAAAAATTCTGAATCGAGGTAAACTTTGTTTAAATCCCTTCATTCTTTCTTTTCTTTTTCGTATGTTTAGTGATTAACCTGCTGTTAGAGTTTTTATGCCGCCCATGGGCCTCTGACTAGGCTTCACATGCCGTCGAGAAATGTCTCTCAAGCATGGCGGTTTCCTCACGATGTTTTTGAAGCCAGTGATAATACAATACGGACATGAATCTGAAAAGTCAGAGGTGAGTGCGCTGTGCGTTGGGCTCGATTTCGACTTGGTAGTCCGAATCACTACTAATATCCTTTTATTACAAAATTCTTCACCACAAACACCTAGGTTACACCTCGTATATCTCCGATTATGTAACATTGAAAAAGGTCGGTAGATAAGTTGGAAAGCCACGACTCTTGAGTGGGGCCGCGTGTCACCGTGGACAGAAGATAGCGCTGATGAGGGTCACTGCTGCCTTTCGTACCCCATTTGTACTTGTACAAGCTTTCCTTATATTTAAATATTGGTTAAAGGTGGCTTTTTTTGTTTGTTTTCGGGTGGAGTTTCTTTTACCTACATATGGCATCGACCAATGTAGGTAAAAGAAACTTCAATGCTTTGCAATTTTATGATTTAATATCTACATGATGATCACAGAAGGAATTAAGAATTAAAATAATCCTTCGCGTGGTGCGTTTTATTTGTAATGATTATTTCTTTCTTTTCTTTAAAAAAATAATGTTGGAGAGTGAGGATATTACAGGAAGAATATTTCTCGACGAAATGTGAAAACGTCTGTCATGTCTGCCGGAGTCTGGATTTGTGACCGGTTGATGGGAATAGGCTCACGCCCTATTACATGAGACTTGAACATAACTGGCGAAATGTGGTTGTACTATAGGTACACCTCAGCCTAACCCTTCGGGGATTACAGGCGTGATGTTATGTGGCATGTGAAACCAAGTCAGAGGCCCATGAGCGGCATAAAAACTCTGACACTGTAGGTTAGTCACTAACCACACGAAAAAGGAAAGAAAGGAGAAGGAAAAGATAAGCATAATTAATTTGGACATGACCAAGTTTGAAAGTTAATTGATTCAGGCGTGACCTTGCGAAAATCCATTATAAAATACAATAGACGTGGATATATTTAGTAACTTGTTCCGCAAAACCGAACACGGCGTGTTGCCACACCGAGCACTGGACGCAGAGTCAAAGAGGACCGAGTCTGCGAGGGATTATGGCTCTTTAGAAATAGCTAAGCGGAACAGGTTACTAAATATATCCACATCTAGTGTATTAAAAAAAAAGAAATATGAACATTCATGAATAAATCAAGCGATTTGCTAAGGTCCAATCAGATAGATCAAACCTTTGGGAAAGAATCAATGAATCATGTATGTAAAAGTAAACAATTAGCCAGCAATGTTGGTAGAAGCTGAAAATTTGTAAAAGCATAGCGTGCAGAATGTGCAATATTGCGAATTTGTGCTGAAACCGACCGGTAACAAGTTGGACTGTATTTCAGCAAGTTGCCGATAGCCAGAATAACCAAACGTTAGGCTAAATGGCGGACAAATCTCCGGACTTATTTTTAACTAATTACGGTTTCTTTACTTGAGTAATTTTCATTATTTCTTTTGAAAGTTTTCTTCTGAATTTTTTTTCTTTTTCGTGTGGTGAGTGACTCACCCGGTGGCAGAGTTTTTATGCCACCCATGGGCCTCTGACTTGGCTTCACATGCAGTAACTTTGCAACAAGTGAAAACTTCGGGTGTCGTCAAAAGGAAAATTCAAAAAAGTACATAATGTTAAAATCATTAAATCGTTCTTTGAATAAATATATGTAAGTATTTCATAAACCATTTTCCACCAGTCGCGTCGCATGAATCTCCTGAGACTACACGCGTTAGTAATTTCTAGACTGATTTGATTTATTTCTGTTCAATGCATGCTTTACAACGCACTTTTAGAAATAACCGTCTGGCGTAAATAAGTAGCAGTTTTTGTATTTTGCGCTTTATTCCGAGTGTGGTAAAGTTCTTAATGCAAAATTGAGAACTTAGACTCAGTTCTAAAGTAATTCTTTTTGGACCTAATAAGAACTACTTTAGTACAGACAACCTCAAAAATATGATTACATAGATAAGAATTCATTCAATGAAATGAAAATGTAGCTACAATTTTTGTGACGACATATTAATACAATATTATGTAACAAACATTGAAGACAATTAAATTAATTCTTGTCGATGTAGGTATCATCTTTTTAAGGATGACTGAACGACTGTGTTTGTAAAACCGGTTAAGTCCGTATTAGATTATGCACATTGGAGGGTTTCGTAGTTGGAATGAATTTATCCCAAATACAAACTTAACATTGTAGTTGAAATACAGGTTTTCCCATACATTCCAACTGCAAATTTGAGTTTGTACGCACAATATTGATAGATTTACCATGTTATTTTAAGACCATAGACTTCTTATAGGTTTTCCTGTAATCTATGAGTGAAGAACCATTCTCTGTATTTTTTTCAAAATTTTAGGCTCAGTAGTTTTGGAAATAAGGGGTGGTCAATTTTCATAAATTTTCTTAAATATATTTAAATTATTTATTTTTTCAAATTATAAAATAATATATATTTTAAATTCTCGTAACAAGCCCTTTCAATCAATATGTCAAACGATACAGTGTGAAAAACTTTTTTTCTTAATTTCTTTTTTGCCCCCCAAAAGTGACCCTCATATTCAAAATGTATTTACGTTACTCGTCCCTGTTTGGGTCACAGAAATACATATGTGTACCAAATTTCAACTTAATCGGTCTATTAGATTCGGAGCAAATTGGCTGTGATAGACGGAAAGACAGACACAGACACACGAGTGATCTTATAAGGGTTCCGTTTTTCCTGTTTAGGAACGGAACCCTAAAAAAAAATACGATCAAATTCTGTCCTACCCATCACCAAAACTGACGTCACACTATCAAAAGCAGCTGGCAAAGGCTAGAGAGGAAACGGTAACTGAATGGAACTAAATTCCAGGCGCCTCCATTGGTGGTACAGTTGCGACCGTTTCACTGGCCGGACTCGTTGGAATGCTGTTAGCAGTTCTCAGCGCTACTGTACACTAGTATGTACTTCAAGATTGGTTTGAAATGAATGCTGGATTTTTTGCATTCGGAAATAATTTAAAAAAATAGTAAATTGAAAAAACTGACCCGCGCACGAAGGGTTCCATACCATGATCTATAAAAACGACCAAAAAAATCACGTTTGTCGTATGGAAGCCCCCTTAAATAATTATTTTATTCTGTTTTTTAGTATTTGTTGTTATAGTGGCAATAGAAATATGTACATCATCTGTGAAAATTTCAACTGTCTAATTATTACGGTTCAAGAGATACAGCAGTGTTTTAGTAATAGGGTCTCGTTTTACCCTTTGGGTACGGAACTCTAAAAAGGACTGTGGATGTTGACTTGGTATAGCTAAATTGATACCTATAGTCATAATAATAGGAACCTATTATTGTCCCACTGCAGGGCAAGGCTTCTCATACAGAGAAGGCACGATCATTGTTCACCACGCTTGCTCAAGATCGGTTGGCGATATCAGACTTATATTATTTACCAGCTTCCACCAGCGGCTTCGCCCGCGTGAAAGCTATAAATTATAGCCTATGTTACTCAGTGATAATATAGCAATCTACTGGTGAAAGAATTTTTAAAATCGGTCCAGTAGTTTTTGAGTTTATTCATTACAAACAAACATACAAAAAATTCAAGTCTTTTCTCTTTATAATATTAGTTTGGATAAGTGCAGGTTTCCTCACGAGTTGGTACCTATTAAATAAACAAAGTAGTGACAACATTTAAGACGAACTTAAAAAATAAAAATCTTAATCTACGTGTTTATTGGGTGTATTTTTTAACTAAAAGAAATTCATTTTTCATAGTAGATAGTTGTCTTTATTTGTTCACACAGCTTCGAAAACCTCATTGCTCGCTTTCTACCGCATATATTCCTGTGGAGCCAGCCCTCCCACCTGAACGTAACATTTACCAAAAACGGTGCCTAAATATTTTTCTTTAACATTCAGAAAACATACCCACATAATATCATAAAATATACTATCAAAATGCGAAAGTAAAAACCCGAAATAAGACACCGCCTTTTGTTTTCATTGTTTGCGTACCTATAACGAGACGCGAGCAACGTAACAAAAACAAAAGAAAATGGCTCTATTATGTGAAAACAACCCAGAGACTACCACGGTTATATTCACCCGTGGGCTGAATTTATACGATATACTCTGTATTCAGTTAGCCAACGTTATCTGACACCCCATACGTGTTCAAACTTCTCCTGAACGTTCTTAGGTCCCAAGTCGCGCGAGGGAGGTTAAGTCCCACACTACACTGGTTAAGAGAACATATTTCGAATATCCAAAAGTATAAATTTCTCCGGTAAGCTATCGACTTACTTTTTATATTCGACGGAATCGTGGTATCGGGAATGGGCCACTGTTTTGAAGACAAACAGGGTGTGCTGGTTGAGCCGTTTTCTGAAATCCTTGTAACCTATACACCATGTATATCTTACTTGTTTTTGTTTATGATTTGTTCGAGTGCCTGATACATAATCCTGAAGAGAATGGAGCTCTTTGGATAAGTTTCTTTGTTACAAAATGTTACAAAATAAGTGAATGTTTTCCTTAACATAAGTTTCATTAGCAGTAATCATAATCATAATATAATATATGATATAAATAATTACAAATGTTTGCATGCCGATTGGTAAAATGTGGCTGAGCTAAATGTAATCTTAAGAACTATTATGTATTACCCATATTTGCAAAATAAAATTCTATTCTATTCTAACAGTAATATTTTCATACCCAAACCAAACTAAGTTTCATAAAGAAATACAGACAAAACATAATGTAAGTAGTGATTTCCATTCTTCATAGCGTTGATGTGAACAGTGCTATGTTCTTCAGAGTGCTATAAAAATGCATGAGATGCCATGATGTCTGTATGAAGAACATTGTTTGGACAAAAACTACTTAGAATAAACACTAGACTGACTAAAATAGCAACTCCACCTGTGAATTATGTTAAAAAAAATGGTTATTTAAAAAATATATTTCTAATTTTGAGAACAAAATCTTCAACCATTTGCAATAGACTAGTACTTTTAGTTACTATCAAAATATAATGTATTCTATTTAAAGCGATTACTCAGGAGCTTAGAAGTAAAAAAATCATACTAACAGAAAATGCTCAGTCAGATATCAGAAGACGATCCGCTCTTAAATCGGTCCCTTAGCAACTAAACTTATCAATCAAAAGTCCTCAAGTATTCCCTTTATCCGAAAAATCAATACTATCAATCGTAGAACAATTACACCTACAAAAGTTTCAATACCAGACAACATAGGTAAGTACATAGGAAAAAAACTACCTACCCACAACAACATATTACGAAGACCTCAACAAAAGCAGTTTCTAATGCTTACGTTCTCCAACCTTAATCTTTTTGTACCTCTAATTAAATTAGCAAAACCCAGGAGCGCGGAAACTGGACACGCACACAAGCACACCCCCCTCTTCTGACACACACATACACCGCACACAATTAGAGGACGACGTAAAGTGAAAGGAACGTGGGGGTGTGTGAGTGAGATCGCCGTGCGTGTATATGTGTGTGTTTTAGTTAAGGGTCGTCATTTCTCTTGGACCCTCCCCCGTAGTGTCCGCAGAAAGGTGAGTTAAGATGGAGTTGTATGGAGCTGTTGATACCGCTTTTGAGTTTTTATTTTTTTATTTCGAGTTATTTCAGGATTAAACTCAGTGTACATGATCATATTACGAAAACGACGAAATAACTGCCAGATATTTCTGCGCTCAAACTGTGTTTTTTTTTTGCAACAAGTCGGTCAGCTTTCGAAAGCTCTACTTTTACTGGAGTATTCTTTGGGAAATCTTTCATGTAAATCTCAATTTCATTTCTTGCTCTTAAACTCCATTTAACATACTTTATTGTAAGCAACCAGCGCTTAATTCAAAAAAATTGCAGGAAATTCTGATGTTAAGTAAAAATCTCTGCTTAAATTCGAAGGTAGCTCCAATACCTATGCAAATCTCAAATCTCAAATTCTTTATTGGGTACCATAATGTACATAGTTGGTAGGGAAGTAATTATATTAGTCACAATTATGGACCCTGTCGGGCACAGCATAGGTCAAGTAGGAGAGAGGAAGAAGAGCACTGGTCGTTAAATGTGACAAATTGTATTATTAGTTAAGTAATTAGAAAGTTATATATTTATTAATACAGAATTCGATTTAAGAATTATAATTATTGTTTTATAATTAATTATTTCCCTTAATTCTTAAGAACTTTCGCCGTTGCATCTCATTCGCAATCTGTCAGAAATACAATCAATTTACCAACATTTTTGACAAGTTTGACAGATTGCGACTTGAATGTGAACGTTTTTTAAGTACGAGAATTTTATTGGCCTTCAGATTTATGATAAGTACAGTATTGAAAACTATAAATCAACAGTACTTAGAAAATTTAATTATAAATGAGCATTTATTATGATGTCTTAAGCTCATCATGGACATAGTTATAATATATATTATAGCAAGACATATTAAGATATATTTTCCATAGTAATCTTGGAGCCACCTCAGACGGAGCTATAATATGAATTTCTAGTACGAAAACTACACAAAAAAGTATATTAATATATATTTATAGCTATGTCTGTGACGGGTTTTACTCAAAATATACATTGACTTGTTTAAATTTACTGTAACAAAAAAAAAATCCTATGGTATTAACAACTCTATATATTTCCAACAGACAAACAGACATCCCCCAGCATCCTCCCTCGGACTTTAATATTGATCAGTGTCCGGTGGCGGTCAGGTAGTGTCGGCCACGAGCCGGCGCATGCGTCATACCTGCCCTTAGAGCAGGGTCTTTGTTGCAACTATGTACGACTAGGCTCGACCACTTATTAGATCGTGGCTAGAGAATAAAGTTAGATATGGATATTAATATTTTTACTGAATTACTTGGCTTTATAAAGGAATTGGGCTTTTGCTCTATATTTTCGACAGATTATGTTCAGGAGACTGTAAATAATTCAATAAAATATGAGTAAAAATGGTTAGTCTAGTCTAACATATTATGCGTCATACTTGCCTTAGAGTGACTCTTTGTTGCAACCATGTAAGTCTAGGCTCGACCACTTATTAGTTCGGGGTATTCATATTGACAGTTGTTTGCGTATGTTCTCAGTTCTGAGAAAACTTGATATTCTTGGCTAGATGAAGGATTTGGGTTTTTGATTGTTTCGAATATTCTCTATATTATTAGAGACATATTTTTAGGAGATTATGGATACATGTTTTGTTGTTACTATGTTTAAAGCTGGTCAGTTATTAGTAACACGTGTTATACCTGACCTTATTATTAGCTTTTGTTCCAACTATGTAAGTACACTACTGGCCGACCATTTATTAGTTCATGGGTAATTAAGTCATAGATGTATTAACTGCTATTTTAGAGAATAAAAGTTCTGAAGATCGATTATTTGTATAAATGGGAACATTTTGAGCGTAACAAAACTTTACGCATAAAGTGCTGCCAGTAGTCGTTCTGTACAAAATGTTTCACTCGAACTGTGGGCTAATTTGCCACCTTCACTTTTAAGAGTTTTTTTTAATGTTATTTTTGGCTTATGATAGTTTCGAATATATATTATTATAGAATTATTTTTAGGAGATTGTGGAAACATAAGCAACTATGTATAAAGTAGCACGTATTATTACTACCCCTTGGACAAGTAGCTTTGTTGCAACTATGAAGTATGACTTGTAGACTCGACCACTTGTTAGTTTGAGGGTAATACAGCTGTATGACAGGTTTTTTTTATGGATTACTTAGTTTTGAAAGGTGGATAGGCTGAGCTTGGCAACATATGCATGTCTAGATGTATAAGTTACTTTTTAAACGACTTCCAAAGAGGAGGAGGTTATATGTTCGTAGCGTATGTTTTTTTTTTTCTTTTTTGTATATCCGCCATTTCTCCGTCAATTGTGGACCGACCAACTAAAAATGAAAAATAAAACTTTTTCCAAAAAAAAAAACAGCCTACTTCCAAAAAAACACTACATAGTGAAAAATAACTTTAATTTCGAAAGTCGGTGAAAAGAAAAAGTTTTAATTCTAGAACTTATTATGTTCCGTTTCTTGTCCTCCAAGCACTTTTTTTGAGTTCATTAGTTAATAGATATGCTATAGATAGATAAAGTTAGGGTATGTAGTCAAGTCTAGCACTTGTCACGCAAGAACCTGTCCTCAGACGCTTTGTGGCAACTTTGCGCGGGTAGTCTGAACGGTTTATTAGTTCGCCATAGAGTCTAATGAAGGGAATTGATGAATAACTTTCAACGGTGGTATTCAGAAGTGAATACTGTTCTGAGAAACGATGACTTTGCTACTTTGCTGGCAGATGTTGGATATTCAGCTGTATTACTTAGAAAGGTGAATGCATTTTCCTAGAAGAGTAATGTGAATCTAAGCATTGAGAATATAGGAGCGTAGGCACTTGTGGGGTTCAGCTGAAATCAGCGTTAGGTGACTAGTGTTGCCATGTGACATTAGGCTGAGCTAAGGCCCCTTTGTTAATTTATTAACTTATTTTTTTTTTATAGTGTTAAGGTTTTATTAGTTTAAATTACTTCTTCTTCTTTGAGTGTCGATCGACTCGGCCCAGAATTTAGCTAAGTGTTCAGGGCCATCAGTAACGTCCATCAGTTCCTGTACCGTGCAGACGATAGGACATGCAGGACATGATATTAAAAGTGTCCCATCGTTTCTGAAACAGCACCACATTCACTCCAAGACGGAGTTATCTATGAATCTCCATTACTTATGCCAATATACAAAATTTCTTTCTTTGTTTCATTTATAATTTCAGTTGAAAGACGTCCACTGCTAGACATAGGCCTCCCCCAAGCACCACCACTTCGCCCGGTCCTGTGCTTCTCGCATCCAGCAAATTCCTGTGGCCTTCACCAGGTCATTACTCCAAGTCGTAGGAGGCCTTCAAACGCTACGTGTTCCGGTACACGGTCGCCACTCCAGAACCATTCGGCCCAATTGGCTATCTGTTCTGCGAGCAATGTGCCGGTGTAGCCTGGCCACGGCCACTTAAGTTTTCTTTTTGTTTACCATGTTTAATTGGACGTTTATTTAATCTGTCATGGAGGACTAGACGAAAACCAAACACGAGCTGAAGTCGACCTTTAATTTTCTATGTGGGTAGATTTAGCTTCTAAGTTTAGATGGATAAAGGTTTTATCATAATAATATTTCTTTGTTGAAAATGGTCTGACGGGTTTATCAAAGAAGATGATAATACTAACCGGAAGATAAAAATAGAAGTTATAAACAGTAATACAGCCGCACGGAGGGTCCATCAGGTTAAACTACGCTTGCCGGGGTTGGTCCGTGGATGGGTGACCATCTTTACACACCGAGACTCCTCCGTGCCTCGGAAAGCACGTTAAGCAGTTGGTCCCGGCTGTCACTCGTGAATCTTTGTCAGTTGTTACGGGTCGTAAGAAGCCCGAAAGTCTGACAATCAGTCTTACCAAGGGGTATAGCAGTCGCTCTAAATAAACTACTGGTATTCAGCTGCATTCGGTTAGACTAGAAGCCGACCTCAACATAGTTGGGAAAAAGCTAGGCATATTGATTGATAAACAGACGAATTGAGAAAATCTAATCTTCTTTTTGGAAGTCGGTTAAAAAAATAACCCAACACGTAAACGTGACAAGATGCTTTGTTTCAGTTATGATGTCCAAAGCTTTCTCGTATCCATATATTATGTCCACAAATATTATAAATTGGAGTCGCTTTTCGTGTTTGTTTGTGTGACCGCGTTTTTCTTCTAAACTGCGCAACGGATTTTGATGCGGTTTTCACCAAAATTTATAGAATTTATTCTGAAAGGTTTATGTGTGTAAAACATTAGATACAAATCTTAAATGAAAGAAAAAAATCTCAATGTTTTGTCAAGTCGTAAAAACTATGTAAAGCCCCAGGGATAGGTCGCTTGTAGTATATAAATAATTAACTTATATGAAGGCCTTCAACACAACTGACCAACATCACAAAAAAAAAACTAACAACAACAATATCAACATAAAAACAATTTTATTAAAACTACCGCACTTTGAAGGAATTCCTCCCAACATACAACATATTTACGCGAAACAGAATTTTCCACGAAATCATATCATAGTAAGGAACCATGATATAACGTTATCTGAAAACATTATACTAAAAAGATTTCCCCGGTTTAATATCAAAGAGAAGTCCCTAAATTCCGTATCATGTAAAGAACACTTTCAATATTGGGATTGGTATCCCTCTGGCCGTAACAAGGTTTTATTAGATCCCACTAAAGGGCATCCCCGCACAAAGGTAGCACAAGAAACCCTTTTTCTACCTTACTTCAAATATATTAACTGTCCTACTACCTTTCATGACCAGGATTAGTATTGTCCTGGATGCGACAACGGGTAAGAGGTTTAGTTTTATGGGTAATTATTGTATCATCATCTGCCTAGCTTTTTCCCAACTATGTTAAGGTTGGCTTCCAGTCTAACCGGATGCAGCTGAATACCAGTATTTTACATGGAGCGACTGCCTATCGGACCTCCACAACCCTGTTACTGGGTAATACGATACCCCTTGGTAAGACTGATTCTCAGACTATCGGGCTTCTGACGACCCGTAACAACTGTCAAAGATCTACAAATGACAGCCGGGATCAACGGCTTAGCGTGCTTTCCGAGGCACGGAGTGGGTACTTATTGTATGTGTTCAGTAAAATAACGATTGGTGAATATATACTATGTGTACACCAAATTCTCTTATTTAAATCTATCCTGTTAACGTGAATAAGTTTGTCATTTTTTGTGGCATCAAGGTTATCGTCATAACAGTCAGTGTCGGTTCGCTTGTTGCGCAGGTCGGATATACGCTCGATGAATGTGATGTCCCACAGTTTGTTCGGTATTCGTTAAACTGTTATCTAAGAGTAGTCGATCGAGTGTCTTCAAAGTAGATTCGGGCAAATCGTCATCATCGGCCTACAGCAGTCCACAGCTGGACATAAGCCTCTCCTATTGCACGTCATTCAATTCGATTCTCATCCAATTACTACCAGCCACCCTGTGAAATCCATTGCCATTCGGACAAAAGCTATAAAATAATCCCCGAAAAATCAATATTTTAACATAACTATACACTTTACTTCGTCACCTATAACAGAAAACGTTAGTTTAAACCGACAATTATTATTAGTACCTGAAAGTATGAAGGGCAAATTGCAAAGGAGGGATGTTGTGTTATATATCCTTATAGGGTCAGTCAGCTGTAATCCTGGATGCAGAAACTGATCGCCTACGTAACATTAATTATTTCTGTCCTTCAAAAGCGAAGTAAACTGAGACAGGCCTCACTCTCTATACACAAATAAATAAAACTATTTCAATTGTATCAGTCATCGCACTACGATACTGGGTAATTCCTAGAACGACGCAAATTCCTTTTTTCAAATAAAAACGTAGCCACTTTCAGGACCACTTGATCTATGTACGGTCTGCTATTTGTATCTGTTGTACTTTTGTCAGGGGAAATCATGCCTTATATCTACAGTTATATAGACTAATACGGCGTTGCCTGGCTATCGTTGCGATGGTGACCGACGATTACTTCGATATACATACAGGGAATATAACGGTACGTGGTATAAGTTGTATCGTTTGAAGAAGAACTGATTTTTGATATACATGACGGGGAGATTTTTGGAGATTATTTTGCCTGTGAGATGGAGGGTGGAAAGTTGGATGTGCTGTTTAATTAGTAAATGGGTTTTAGTCTCTTTGTCGGCAAATTAGCTTCTTAGAATGAGTTTTGTGAATAATACGAAAAGCATGAAAATGGGCAATGTGGTACTTGCATTGGTTAACAGCCGTTGCTTGGACAGAAGAACGTGGAAAGACACAACTGAATAAGAAGTTTTTTAAAGTGAAAACTTCTTTAGGCGCTTGGGGCATTTTTGACACTGTTACGACACCTCATTTTTGCAAACGCAATTGTACTCTTTATTTACATTACATTACGGAGCAATGTTCTATGCAAGTATTTTTCTTCCACCAAGGCGATCTTGTTCAAGTTTTCACTTCTGTCGGCACTCTCGGAGTGCCACTCTTTTTTTTTTGGCAGCGCCTTCAGAGCATTGGTAGCCAAGGAGTAACGCCCCTAACTTAAGAGTCGTGGTTCGAACCCAGGCATACGTTTTACTTCGTGTAAATAATTTGACCACCACTGCTCTCAAAATGGTGAAGGAAAACATCGTGAAGAAACCGGCATGTCTTAGAACCAAAAATTCGAAAGCATGATGTAACATCTAACTAACACACACTGGGGCCGCGTAGTAGATTACAGCCCATTCCTTTTCGAAGAGAGGAGGCCTGTGTCTCCCAGCAGTGGGAACATTATACGCTGATTATGCTTCAGAGCACTAATAACTGTATACTCGTACATCCCAATCCATTTACTTACCGTAACCCGTTTCGGCACGGTTACACCGAAACTTTTCATTTTTTGAAAAAGTTATGTTCAGCATTGGAAATAAATAGCTGATTAGCTATTATTAGCCAAATTTCACACGACATTACATACCAACAAATATTTAGCAATAAAAATCTCTTCCAATCCAAACATACATAAATTCACATGTACCCACGTAGTCCACATCTAAATTCTTACAAACTAGAGCATACGGACGTAACGGAGTTCATATTTCATTCGGAACTAACTTCGGGGAATCAATGGCTCGAACGATCGTGTAGTTCGGCCAATATTGTCTGGACAGACGGATTTATGTACCTAGTATTTTTGAAAGTATTCTGAAATAAAAGGTGGTTGCGTCATAGATTAAGGTTTTTTTTTTAGGACTAGCTATACAAATAAATACAAAAACAAAAAAAAACACTTAGGCATCAAAGTACTCGTCTGCATCGTTGTCATACGAAAACTGAAGACTGGCAGCATTGCCACGTTGAATGGCAATGCTAATTCTTTGGCCAAAGAACGAGCCAGCCCTCTGGCCACGTGAAGTGTCGACTAGTCGACGAGAAATTTCCTTAAAAAAGAGACGCGCTCTTAGGTCCCACAACCCCAGTGTTTCGACCCCAACCGCTTACTTAAGTTTAGGTTCGTAATAGATTTAAATTAAATATAGCTTTCTAATTAATGTTTCGTTTCAAATTCAAAATATTTTATTTCACATTAACCTACAAGGTGAAACGTCAGAAGGTGCACGGTTCCAAGTGGTCGTTTTCTATGGAGAAGAGCCGGAAAGAAACTCCACGGTTACTCTTCTAAAAATAAATGGTTTTTACAATTTTTTCAAATGACATTGTTAAAAGGTATGGGAGGACAGTGTAGGCCTATCAACAAGTACCAGGTACTCAGTAAGATAGAAAATGGTCCAAAAGTCAATGGTTCAGCCTACAACGTTTTCACATTCAAAAAATCTAAAAGAAAAGAATATAATATATATATTAAAAGATGAAAAGATCAATAAAATAATAAAAATAAGGACTTACTTAAACCAAATACTTATACTTTACTCAACTCAATATTCATCTATACTTTATAATATTATAAAGAGGTACAATTTGTTTGTTTGTAGGTGGCAAAGTCCGAAACTACTGATCCAATTCCGAAAACTCTTTCACTAATGGGAAGCTACAGTATTATCGAGTGTCATAGGATTTATTTTATGTTAAAACAAGAAATTTCACGCGGATGCAGTTAAGAGCAAAGTTAGTTAAGATAAATTAGTTTGTTACCTGAAACAAAAAAATATGAATTGAACGTAAGTTACTAAACCAAATGTTGGGATGAATTAATCTCAGTTACAAACTTAACATTGTTGTTGAAATACATATTCTCCCATATATTCCAACTGCAAATATAAGTTTGTACGCACAATATTGAGAGATTTACCATGTTATTTTAAGACCTTATATTATAGGTTTTCCTGTAATCTATGAGTAAAGAGCCATATTATGCATGTTTTTCTAAATTTTTGCTCCAATAGTTTCAGAAATGAGGGGGGAATACTAAATTTTCATCGAATTACAGTACATACTTGTACCAAATTTCAACTTAATCGGGCCATTAGCTTCGGAGCGAATTGGCTGTGACAGACGGACAGACAGACACACGAGTGATCCTACAAGGGTTCCGTTTTTTCCTTCTGAGGTATGGAACCCTAAAAAGATCGTGCACAAGGAATTTTCTTTCAAAGTGGATAGTTATGCGTTACTCCGATGGTATCTATACGTTTAAAAAATTAGCTAAGGAAAGTTTTACAGGTATACTTCTAAAAATACGTCACCAGTCACAAAGCATATATATTAAAGTCTCCTACGCAAAGCGCACACATATAACTAAGTCGATGTACCACAGATAAAGTATATGACGCCATTTATTTTAATTCTCTCAATAAAACAGAGAGCTTGTAATACAATCTTACATAACACGACACAGCCAATAAGAAACGGCCAAAACACGGTGTTAGCAAAAATGGATGCCCAGCAGAACAGAAAACATACTAATGGTATCATAAACTTACATATAAAAACCAGCCTAACAGGACCTGCGTTACAGAACAGTTTGATAAGAAAGAGAGGTCAAGTTATGCCAGATGCGTAGATCCGAATGTACTATCGCGCCATTTGCGTTTATTGGCCATTTGGCCAGTTCGGAATTTGAAATCTGTGTTCACTCTAATTGATTCCTCCCCTTTCCATATTCTAATAAATTGGGTTCCGGGATTTATTAGCGTTAACGGATGTTTTTACCCTTTCCGTTCTTTTTTGAGAGAATTCTTTGGAATTAATTATCATTTTTACATTTTATTTGCAAAGGTTTGAATTTTTTGCATTTTTACTAACGTGTCCATTAAAGCTAATTAGTTAATATACAAGCTAACGATCACAGTAAAACAACACAAGTTCATAAAGGTAATGTTAGTATGAACGAACCACGAACCGAAACATACCAAGTACAACCAAATCCTATAGAAATAAACGAAATATTAAAAACCTCAATTTATTACAACTGAAAAATTCATCCAGCTACTATATTTGTGACGTCATAAAATTATATTACATTCGTTCGTAGCGGTCGTAGCTCGTAGCAGTTGTAGCGGCTACACTTTCATGGCGTAGCGGGGTGCTACGGAGGGTGGATGGGGGGTTACTGACCGCGACATTCGTTGCCCGTCCACCCAGGGTGTCTCGGATAGCCGACTTAATGTACTTAACTTGTGTATGTGTTAGTGTGTGTGAATGAGTGAGTGTGTGTAAATTGGGCTTTATTAATCTGTTGTGGGGATTTTACCTGACAATTTATTGAATAGGTTGTGAGTAACATTGTTGTTTGGACGCTCTAATGAGTTATGTAAAAAGAAACTAGAAATAGTACAAGGAAAATTTAATTAAAGAAGTGAGTATACCTTTACTGTTTATACCGCCTGTTTTTAAAACGAAACCAAACTTATTGCCAAGTTTTGAATCGGTCAAAACAGACATGCTGTTAAACTTTTTTGAACTATGAATAAACTAAATCTCATGAATTTCATTTGTCATGTGAAAAGTGTTCTCAATAAGTACAGAAAGTTGAGCTTTAAGCTGTAACTGGAATACTATTCACATTAAAATGAGTCGCTTTCTCATTGAAAAAATCAACATGTTATCGACGAAAAACTATAATGTTATGACACCGTACTTTAATAAACACGAATCTAATATACAATACACAATGTTAACGGTAACCCTGCTCTAAAACACTAGGAAAAAAGTAATTAATTATTCTGTTAAACTCCGTAATTGAAGTACTACCGCCAAAACGTTCAATTACTACCAAAATATGACTAGCACGCAATTTAAATTGTGCACATTCGCACAACCCTAAACTGTGAACGGGGTACCTATGACCGACGCCTCACCCCCTCGGGGGCGGGTCCGGTGGGGTGAACTGACCGCCACCCTCACCCCCGGCTTATTTACAACGGATTTTATTTGCACACGACATGGCCGAACTTACCCTTACTTTGTATATTTAAGTTTAGATGTTTCTGAGCTTGCTGGTTTTGTATTTGATTTTTGTAAAATTAATTTTAGGTGGTGTTTTGTAAAATTTTAAATTAATATTAAATTAATTCGTATGGATTCGTATATAAAAGGACCTGTAAAAAATCTTGAATAATAATGAAAGTTTGCTTGACGACATTTTACTAAATAAACATGATTAACTTCTTCATTTCATTATGTTGATTGTTTTAATTTGCCAGGAACAAAACTTAGAAACAGAAATGAGTTAATCACTAATTGAATTGAATACACTGTCGTGCAAGCGGGCTACATCTTTACCATAATAATTGGATTTTATGTTACATATCAAAATCAATAATAATATATAATTTTATGAGCAAAACTATGTCAAGATCCATACACATAGTCCCATTATTAAGAAAATCCATTGAGGAAATAGTAAAGACGACATTAACAATGGCTTGTATTATTATTCAAACAAGCAAAGTCCTACTCTTTACGCCACAAATAACAACGTTAACAAACTAACATCGTAAACATACTCATGTCGTGGAATAATTGGACCTATCCGAGCAACTCGAGAAAAATACCAGCCATCTCCTCAAAAATATGTTACGTCTGTACCGAGCCATTGTCCTTTGAAAAAAGAATATCGCATAACGAAGTTGAGTTCCGACTTTATATCAAATATCACGCATGACGCGACTTCCCTCTGCCTCCCCCGGCGTAGGAGGGCAATAAAAAATAATATATTGGAATATGTTGGAAATAACAGCGTATCATCCTTCGTGGATACCGTATGAGGACATTCGAGCAGACGAGTCCAGCCTCCTTTTATTGTCTCGGGGAACTGCTGACGTACGTAACGACTTCTTGTTTGTTATATCGTCTTGTATGAATAAAATTATGCTAGTCCCCGTTACAATAGGCAGGGTAATAAGGAAAGTCGGCCGGAAAATTTCTATGGTTTATTAAAAATGTGTAGCGTTTCGGAAATACGAACGTAACATAAAATAGCTGTTGTGTCGCGAGTATTACTTTTTTTTTTTAAGTGATAACTTCTTTAGCCGTGTTGGGCGTTTTTGCGATGGGACTGAACCATTGATTTCGTGACATTGTGACGACACCAGCTTTTAACCATTAAAAAGACATCAACGCGTTGATTACCGCTGTTCCAATTTTTTCAGTCAGCACTCCCGGAGTGCCACTGCTTTTTTTATCCACAACAGGGAAGCTCTTGGCCTACATTTCACCTGATAGTAAGTGATGATCAGGCCGAAGGTGGAAGCGAGCTTCACCCGGAATCCTCAACTACAGAGGAACTGGCTATCTTATCTCTAACTGTCGAAACATAACAATGCTGTTAACATTGTTGTTATGGCGTAATTCAATTACGTTTCATTGTTGAACATCTTCTTGTCACATATTTCACACACATTGTTCACCAAAAATAATAAATCACCAACAACTCACCTTCATCATCAAAACCGTAAATAACAAACACCACAACACATTTTTGCACCTCAAACTCATCACTCAATCGATTTAAAATCCGAACCGATCGATTGCGCACACGCATACCGTAGAAGCGATCGTTAAGGAATGAATCAGGAAGTAAGGTAGACCCCGCGGGTCAGGTAGCGGGGTTTAAGAATTACCGGCGCGTTAAAGGGTTAAGTCACAAAAGGTGTAATTATTATTAGAGGGTTAAGGGGCACACAAAAGAAACGAGACGGTTGCAGGGTTACCTTGAGGTTGCTCGCGTGTTAGTAGGAAATGTGTTTTAGTGTGGCTAAATTAGTTTAGTTCTGGTCTTGGGTAAGTTCTTAGTGTTTTGCGCAAGTTTAAGCTGTGGTACCCTCTACGTTTCTGTATAATATTCGGTGTTGTTGATAGTTAGTGAGACTTAAAAAAAAGTAAACTCAACTAAAATTCCCGTTCCGAGAATTTCGAAGCTTCTGTCTGTGCTAGTGTTTGTAAAAACTAACTAAGTAGGTACCAAGATGATTTTTGGTCCATTTTATTCGTAAACGCATACAGACTTTGTATGGCTTGGTGTTTGTATATCGCTATGTAGATTAAACAAAACAAAAAAACCGTGGCATTCCGGGAGTACCGACAGAAGTGAAAACTTGAACAAGAAAATAGTTGCATAGGACATTGATCCGTAAGTTAATATAAATAAAGACCACAATCGCGTTTACAAAAATGAGGTGTCGGTAACGGTGTTGCGAGTTCAATTATTTTTTCCCACCTTAAAAATGCCCAACGCGCCTAGAGAAGTTTTCACTTTAATAACAATTAAGTTTATCGCTTACTTGTTTACTGTCGAAGTCGTCGAAGTCTCACACAAATAACACAATAATGGAAACACTATGTTCATGTATTGAACATGAACACCGATGACAAACTAAACCCACTAACCATCACATAACGTCTAATAATCGTTCAAATTTTTGCAAATAAAGTCTACCTGACTACACTTTCACGTGTGAACCTACCGACTGTCATCTTGCTAAAACTAACCCTTTACATGATACTCAATGTACCTGAAACGACCCGACCCAATAATTCATTACCGAACAATACAACATAAACTTATTTTTCTAGTAATAGTAATAACCCTTTTTCGCGCTGTCTATGCGACCCCTTGCGAATTTTGACACAAATAAAACACCCGTACCGAACACAAATATTTAAGAAAAAAAACGCGTTCGCTTTTTAACTTTGTCTCTGGCCATAAATCAGTTTAGAAATAACAAACCGTTGCAGTTATACATTCGATATTTGAGCTGAAGCGTAATCGATTGATGATTTAAAATTGTGTCTATTTTTTTAAAGTCTGACATTTCCTGCGATTTTTATAAAATAATTATAATACCATCCAAATATTCGACTTGGAATATCCTGAATCAGTACATAGCAAGTGCAATATATTTAAATATGTGACAACACTTCAAAGTGAAGTATTTGAAAACAAAAACTTTATAGTCTTTTAAATTAAATTAGATTTTTTCTGATAAACCGCAAATGAACCCCGTAATTCTTCAATTAGACCAGTTCCTATGTAAAAAACACTACAAAAAGAATCCTATAATTTGTCAAGAGCTGCACTCATAGATGTAAGATTAGATTCAGAAGTAATTTCGTACTTGACATGTGCCACCGACTGTGCTTACTTATTCGCCTAATTTGCTTTTATTATGCAGATTTCTGATCAGATAAGTGAAGAGGCACTTTTATTCGCGTGATATATCAGGCTGATTGAAATAGATTACTCAAGTGGTTCATTTAGTATGAACTATTGATAGGAGTGAATGATTTTGTAGAAGTGTTTAGGAAGATTTATAATTTTATGTGGCAAAAAAAAACTGTTGCTACTATAATCCTGGGTAAGTAAATTATGTAATTAATGATAAAGTTATGAACCTATATTTATGTATATGTTTTATTTATTTATATGCTTGATAATATACTAGAAAAATCCTCGATACAATTTATTCAAAAACTAGTTTTTGAGATACCTTTTAAAATTGTTTCCTAACGCCTAAAACGAATTTAATGGCCTCCACAACACTGATCAGCATTATGATTATCAGTATATCCCTATACCCATCACCAGTGCTTCCATTAAAAACCGTAGAAGAGCTCTAAGCCTGCATCTGCTCGGCATTATACTCTACAAGCGAATTAGAATAGGACCCTCTATGCAAAAATTGAATAGCGTACCACCCTATTATCATAGATCAGGTATACGCAAAAATTGCAACATTCATTCAAATTAATAATAAAATAATAAAAGTAGTCTGTGAGCAGTGAAAGGGTTAAGTCGGTATTGTTGAGTGAATAGGGTTCGACTATTGCGTGTCTTCTAACGGTATTCGGTATCATATTGTGCGAATTATACTTCGTTATGATACGTTTTAGCGTGATTGTTATGGATATATATCTCGATATGTAGCAGGGTTGACAATGCCGGTTTCCTCACGATGTTTTCCTTCACCGTTTTGAGAGCAGTGGTAATGAAATTATTTACAGAAAGTAAAATACCTACCTGGACTCGAACCCACTAACTACAACTCGTAAGTCGGAGGGAGACAAGTGCTCATCCGATTTAGGATAGTATTTAATCATATTTGGAAAATGATCTAAACAGAAGAGAAATGTTCTCATCTTAAAAAGCTCGATTTCCAGCGATTACAAATAGATTTTCGATAACTCAGTTGAAAATAGAGAATGCTCATTTAATAGTATAGGATAGTTCATACTAATTCCATGTATGGTACATACTAATTCCATGCTGCCATGTCATTGTTCTAAGAGTATTTACTTAGACTGTGATTCTTAGATGTAAGGTGATGTTTTTCTAAACTTTGGGCGACCGAGCTCTGCTCGGGTGAAAATACGGAGAAAACAATTTTTCCCAGACATGAGACCTAGCTAGATCGATTTTTCGCCCCCGTAAACCCCTTTATTGTAACTTTCATCGAAATCATTAGAACCGTTTTCCAGTTGCTCGTTTAATAGTTTAGGATGAGCGTAATTAGTTCAATCGATGAGACATTATAATTATCGAAAATGTCATTTAGGGTCATGAGAACACTATGCTACGAACAATTTCACACCAAATCGACTCTTGACATCACCAAATATTGAACAGTTGTCGAAAAAAACATAAAATCGGGGGAAACGGGGTTAAAACGACATGTTTTGGGGTAAAAAAAGATTTGTGATATATTATTTTGAACAACACTAATTATATTTGTATAGCTTTATAGATATGGGGGTCATTTGGAGCTTTTTTTTCTTTTTGTAATTGATAGGGTTCAGTATTTTGGCGTTTTTTAAACTTTTTAGGTAATTATGATAGTTAATTTATTGCCGTGTCATGAACCTATGAGAAAGTTTAACCGAAAGATTTATTTATTTTTTCTATGTTTTATTTTGCTGTTAAAATTCATAAATACATTTATCTTTTTATTTTAATTAGATAAGGAATGACGTTACGTGTTTATGTACTAATTCCCATATACTGTGTAGCTACATAATTTTATTACTGCGATAATTTAATTTTTTCATTATGCTACAGTAAAGCTTAATTACGTGAAAGGTAGATAAAGCTTTTAACATTGTAACCCTTTACTAACAAGAAGAACATGCCTTGTGAAATTTCTTTACACGGCTAAAAACTAACAATAATAACTGCAGCAAAACGTCAACTCTAAATCCGAACACTCCAAATTCCTTTTTCAAATAATTTTGACACAAAAAAAGATTGCACAATCAATTCTATTTTGTACACTGGCAGCTTACACCGCTACCAACACTTCGAACTATTTTTTTTTTTGAAAGCTATTGTAACTTTTTGCTAGAGTCAACGAGTGCATTTTTTTTTTTCATTTTTTTTTTTTACAAAATCCTATTTCTCGGATTTAAAAGGATTTAGACACTGTTGTGGCAACAGTAGCGTTTGTGGAGAACGATATTTGTTTTGATTTAGTGTTTTTATTGTTCGGGATCTTCCCACGGATTTGCTGTTTTATTAATTATGGTTATGTCATCGAAATATGTTCTGTTCAGTTATGTCAGTTTTTGTTGTTTCCGTTTTAAACGATATAATTTCAGCTAATAACTAAATAACTACTAACAACTACCACGAAGTGCAAAGTTTGACGGCTCACCAGGCTCACCTTGCTTCATTGCCGTCACCACATGACCCTGGCAGAATAGTCGTCATCGGCTCAGTTGCCAAAGAGAAAAAAAAAGCTATACTATTCTAGAAAAAATATGCTATTCCTAATAATTTTGCTGTTTATACTACTTCAAGTTATTTAACAGGACAAATACACGCTTTTTAGTTTACGAGTCGAGCGATTCAAACCCTCACAATTTTATCATTTAAATTCCGATCAATAATGCAATATTCAGGATATACGCTGACACCTACGAATAAAAGAAAATCGAAATACAATATTCATGATCATCAAAAATTCCGACCCTTAGAAGCCAACCAATTTTCGTCCCGAAAAAAATCGCGACAAATCCTAATTCACCCTACGTCCCCTATTATTGGGATCCAATCTTACGACCCGATACTTGGCTTATCAACATTCGGACACCATAACAGGCATTCGGAGCCTCATACATATTTTAGGGGAAGCTCACCCCGTTTGGTCAACTGTCAGTAATGATTTGCTGCCGTTTCCCTACCGAACGCCCCCAGGAAAATTCCCCAAATTACGTTGAACCGCCATTTCGCAGGAGGGTTAGAGGTAAAGGGGTCAAGTTATACCGGATTGTTTCTAGGATCAGGGGCGTTAGAAAAAGTTAGATTATCTACTATTTTTTCGGACGCACGGCTGCCGGGGTGGATATCGGCGGAAAATATGGCTTCCTATTCGTATATATTTGTTTTTTTTTTGTAGTTTCTCTATTTGCTCATTTTATGGTGTAGATACCAAGCTACAATATCATGAATTTATTACCCACCCTATTTTATATCCGAATGTAAGTAAATATCCAAGAATAAAAAAATAATTTAAATAAAACGTCGCCAAACATTGATTTACATACTTAAAACGTCTACCACTTTCAGTGGTACCAAAATTCTAGTATGATTTGATAAATGACATTCCTACACGTAAAAGTAGGTCCCTTCGACATCGGCCACTGTGTACACAGCCATTAGCCAACAATCGCAACTTTTCCAACACATTATTAACGTACGCAATCGAAACGTCACCACCAGACGTAGGTTTTCGTTCCACAAACAAACATTTTGGTTTATTTGGTAAACATCGATTAAGTAATGAATGGAGTACTAAGAAACACATTTCTCCTAAATCAAATGTGTCATGACACATGTGATTTAAATATGTCACGTCCTTCACTAGAGGTTTGCTATTGCCTCGTGGACCTGCACCCTAATTGCGTACAATTAGGGTTTTCAATTAAAATTTGAATGTTTATGGATATTCGTAATCCATTCCTTCATATGTTCGAAAAATTTGTCTAATCAACAACGTAAATAACGTAATGAACGTTATTGAATTGTCAAAGTGAAAACCATCGCTACTGCAAGTGTTTTACGCAATTACCGCACCGACCAACAACTTATTATTTTAATTAAATGCTATCCTGTTTTACTTTAAAACCATAAATTACAATAGAAAATCAATGTTTAAAACATCTACTATGACGTTGTAGTAAATTCAACCGTAGCAGACACCATTTCTTATCGGTTAATTAAATGTTAACTTTTATATTAATTGTTTTATTAATTTAAAGGATGTCTTATTAATTTATTTCCTGATCCGACAGATAGATGATCTACCCCGCAGTTCGATCGCATATTGAGCCTCCATTTCTTCATTATCCATGTCAACAGGCGTAGCAAAGTGACAACGCCAATGGCTGATGGATTCAGCACAGCAAATAGCAGTTGACAAACAACTTATCCAATAACAGGGTATTGGATAAGTTGTTTTTGAAAAGTCAACGAAATATGTTAATTAAATGTTAACAATTTTTGAAGTGAAAACTTTTTACTCGTTGGGCATTTTTGAAATGAGACTAAACCGTTGATTTCGCGACACCATGACAACACCTTTTTTTTTAAACGCGATTGTGCTCTTTATTATTTTTTATTTTTTTCTTTTTTTCTTTACGGATCAATGTTCTTTGCAAGTATTTTTAATTTAAAGGTTTCGGAAGTATATATTTTTTTTGTAAACGCGATTGTGCTCTTTATTTAGATAAGGTTACGGACCAATGTTCTATACAAATATTTTTCTAAAACCAAGGCGATCTTATTCAAGTTTTCACTTCTGCCGGCACTCCCGGAGTGCTACCAATTTTTTTTTTTAAGTATTAATCGGTACTTAGAGTGCCTTACTCCTAATTAGACGCCGCGCCGTACCTAGTTAACAGTTTCACCGCACATCAACACTCCATTTCTTCATCCTCCTTGTCACCAGCGTAGCAACGTGACACCGCCAATGGCCGACGGATTCGGCACAGCAAATAGCATTTGTGGGTTGACAAACAACTTGCTTCGGCTATCCTGTTTCTTATCTAGTCAACGGAATAGGATGGAAGTTTTAGCGATGTTGGCGAGTTGGCTGGATTTATTTATCGGGTTTTAGATTTCCACTGAGTACATGTATCAGGAAAATGTTTTTTTTTTTATCAAATTGACGTCCAATTTCAACTGTCCGTTAATTCAAATCACATCTGCCATTCTTTGACGGTTTTATGGAATGGCTATAACACGGCAAATTGACTTTAGACTCTACCAATAATAACTTAGAGTGTCAATTTGCTTGAATGAATGAATCATAGAATGAATATTTATTTGTTAAACACAGTTACATAACATTTGGTCTTCAGTAAAAATTCAGTCAAGTTTCTATGTTTTGCCAGTGCTTAACTATTAATTTTCCTGACTGTACATACCTAGTGATAAAGTTATAACTATTTAACCACTTCTCCATCTCTTCAACGCCTTCTCTATGAATTTTAGGTATGTATAGTTGACGAAACACTTGAAATAGTCGTCATTGCTACTACAACATAAAGGAGCTGTTAAAGCCAAATTGTTATTAAGACGTACGGTCTGTACATATCAAGTACCTAGGTAAAGTAGATACACACTCCTTACAAAATTAGCGCTACAAAATCCTTTTGGCGCGTGCCCAAAATCGGAACTAAAGTCGCCATCTTGTTTTGTCAAGGCATTTCACAAAACAATTGCACAAATGTTTACCAACAGTGCCCCCCTGTCAACGTCATTCGAGCGCCAAAAGACCCCTGTAGAGTCCGTACCACCACTGAAGTCCTTTTGACGCGGCGCTAGTGTCTATGTCATTGCATCAATTTGCATTTAAAAAAATGTAGTTCCACAATTTTCCGTCAGCCTTCTTTCGTGGTACGCAATCTTGCTGTTAATATTAATTGACTTTGAATCTAGGAACACATATTGAAGTCATCTTCAACTGTTTCAAGAAAATTAGCATTTCATGTTGACTTATCTCTAACTTAAGCGTTAAGCATAATCAGGCTAAAATGTTCCCACTGCTGGGACACAGGCCACCCCTCGGTGAGAGGGAGTAATCCACCATGCGGGCCCGGTGCGGGTTGGTAGATGTCACATGTCTTCGATTTTTTGGTACTCAGACATGCCGGTTTCCTCACGATGTTAAAGTTATCATATTTCTAACTTAGCTCAAACAAAATGTTCTAAACTTTAGGTAGGTACCTAGTAAAATATTTTCATCAAAATATTTTCCATAAGTGAAAGTATCTCTTACTAATGTAAATACATTTGAAAACATTTATAAGGCAAATGGTTATATCAAAATATTATTTGCTCAAGACTGTTGAACCATCACAAATAAGTTATCATAACTTGTTATAACGAAAGAAAAATATGTTCGTGTTTGTTCGCCCTCAAATGTACAAAACTAGCTTGGAGATTAAGAGATAGAAGCGTCAGTTAAGCTGGTAGGTATAAATGTCGTTTGTAAATAGGTAATTTTGTTTGCTTAATCAGCCTATAATGATCCCACTACTGGGATACAGGCCTCCTCTCTGTGAGAGGGAGTGGGCCGTGATGCACCACGCGGGCCCAGTGCGGGTTGGTAGATGTCACAAGTCATCGAATTTTTGGTTCTTGGGCATGCCGGTTTCGTCGCGATGTTTTCTTTCACCGTTTTGAGAGCACTGGTGATGAAATTAATAAGGTAAAAATAATTGATAATTTTGTTTGCCAATGCTAATAATAGAGAAGGTGCTGATGATAAAGATACTTTAAAAATAACTATAGAGTATAGATGGTAGGTAAGTGAGGAATCATGAAGATATACACATAACAATATTCACACCTTGGCAGAATCTGAATCCACCGGAGTCACTACCAATAATTGTTTAAGGTCTTTGAAAAGTCTCACAAAACATACATTATTTACATGAGAATTCAATATTAATAAGTATTTTGTTAAAGAAAAGGAGATGATACATTCTTTGAGTTCTTTTTTTCCACTTCACAAATTAGATATTTATTCTTCATAGATAGATATATAGATAGAATGGCACCAAAATTGTTAGACAGCTCTGTTATAATATTACTAATTCTATGGGCACAATAGCAGTCGTATCATATCATTATCATAATCAACAGTATAATTATTTATATCGTCATAATATGTCAAGCTTCACCAAAAGTCCTCTCTGAGGCACCACGTGCATAGGCACAATACTCCACCCTACAAATCTACACATCTACACTCAAAGTCCAGACAGTCAATCACACACGCTCGACGCGTCTTCAGCTCGCTTCGTCTACCGGAATAAAAGCCTCACATGACCTGAACGCTGAGTCGCTTCTATTAGTTTTTGTTATCTATGTCTTCGTATAGATGTAGGTTATTATATTATTAGTCGGTGAGAAGAAAGGTGGTGTGTGCTAGGAATGTACAGCGATTTGTGTTTTGTTTGAAAAGGAGACCGTTTATTGCACTGCACCCTAATTGCGTGAGACATGATCAATCACAATCATAATCATTTTGAAGAATATTGCTTATCTATTACTTCTTAGGTTCGAAAAATTTGTCAGCTCAACAACGTAAATACGCAATGAATGTTGTTGAACTGTCAAAATTAAACAGATTGTGATTAATCGTGTGTTACGCAATTAGGGTGCAGGTTATATGAATGCCCGTGATAAACACACTGAATTAAAGATTCTTGAATCTGTATCTCTGTGCCAGCATTATAAGTTGAAACTTTGTAAACACAGAGTGGTACATTATTTAGACTGCACTACTGAACTTCGATGTTTATCATAATTTAAGTATTTATAAAGTTTAAAAGTGTGATTTAATTAAGTTGGAATGTACGCTATTACGAATTACTTAATTCAGAATGTTCATAATCGCAATGTATGGAACTTCGAAAGTTTGCTTTGACGAATTACTTAATAGAGAATGTTCATCAGTTCGATGTACGGAACTTCGAAAACTCGCCATAACGAATTACTAAATACCGAAATCTTTTATTCGTAATAAATGTTAATTAAATGGATTTAATTAATGGTGTAAGCTATACCTAGTTAACTACAACTAACTATTTATACAAAACGATTAACAAACTAAAATTATATGACATTGAAAAATTTATTAATTAGGAACTAGGTACTTAGATAAGTTGTCTTCTTCTTTTCGTGTGGTTAGTGACTAACCTGGTGTCAGCGTTTTAAAGCTGCCCATGGACCTCTGACTTAGCTTCACATGCCATAGAGATATATCCCCCAGGCATGCCGGTTTCCTTACGATGTTTTCCTTAACCGTTTTTCAAGCAAGTGATAATTATACAATACGCATATGAATGCGAAAGTTCAGAGGTGCGTGCCTTGGGTTCGAACTCGAGACCTATGACTTGGCAGTCCGACGGTCACACCACTAGGCTATCACTGCTATAGATAAGGTGTAGATTGATTTGATAAAATATTTGTCCATTTGCCATGAATGACATCACAATAAACTCATAAAGATCAGTATCTAACCCGTCATTGACTTCCCATCTAACCCTCCAAACGCGCAAAGCAAATAGTTGCATCTTAACCCTTCGATAGTTGCCAAATCCCTATCTCGTGAGAAACACGGAAGACTCAACCCTGCACCTGGTATCCCGTAATAACAGTTAGCAGACAAAAGAACCCTTTGATATCCGCTGCGGGTCAAAAGGACCCCAAGAAAGAAAAGGGTAATCAAGGGTTAGACAAATGTCAGGTGACGACAGATGCTTCCTAATTCGCGTGAAATTATTTTTCTTTCAATTTAGC
The DNA here is from genome assembly GCA_916610215.1 of Omphaloscelis lunosa. Classification (NCBI taxonomy): domain Eukaryota; kingdom Metazoa; phylum Arthropoda; class Insecta; order Lepidoptera; family Noctuidae; genus Omphaloscelis; species Omphaloscelis lunosa. The sequence goes on from OU744258.1 coordinate 14,915,560, forward strand.
GCCATGTTTCTGATAGAATCTCACGTTTGCTGATGATGTGTGAAAATTAATAGGTAACCCTTTCAGTTTTTATTTTAAATGTAGCAATGGTTGGGTTAACGGTTTTTTGTTAGAAGGCCTGCCTCTGTTGTGATACATTTTAATCTAATATTTGTGTTAAGTAATATTCAGCACTCCGCAAACATCTATTTTAAAGAAATTTGAGAGTTCTATCAATACGAAAACTAAAAACAACATTACTGTTGAAGTAATTATACAATTGAACGTACTACCAATTCAACTTTAGACTACCTATATTTTTTTAATTATTTTCTCTAAAAACCTACCAGTACTCTACCAGTACTATATCACACACACAAACTCCTTAAAAAATGTACCATCTTATAAAAAAAAAAAAAAACATGCATACCCTCCGCTCACAATACTCCCACAATCCACGTCAATCTTCGATACGAAACCACTTCAAATAATTAATACTCATTGAGAACATCGGTCAACCCTCCGAACGTCAAAGACCGGATATAAACTAACCGCCTTTTCTTTACGCTTCACAAAAAACGACAAAGGTGCCGCAAAAGGGTTGGCAAGAAAAAAACGTAGAAATAAAAATCGGCCAATTGCAAGTCCGGAGTTGGACTCACAGTCGAAGTGTTCCGTACCGAAATTTAAAAATGTTTTTTTTAAAAAAAACGCCGAAAAATACACGTTTCTTGTATCCATAGCCTTTAATTTTATTCTATATTATTTGTTGTTATCGCAGCCTTAGTAGTACACACTCAATTTCACGTGTCTACCTATTTCGGTTCAAAAGATATAGCCCTATGACAGACAGACGGACGGACAGCGAAGGCTTAGTAATAGAATTCCGTTGGCACCCTTTGGGTACGGAACCCAAAAAAACTACCTTGGCAATGTTACGCCAATTTTGCTTTCAAGGGAAATTAGATATCCTCTTACAATGGAGACGGGCTTTAACCCCTTTGTGCGTGTGGGAAAAATTGCGGGATCGTATTAGGTGTCTTGGTAACAGCAATGTGTTGTGTCTTTAGCACCTGATGCGGCATGTGAGGGTTAGCAGCACCGTTAGGTTAACTGGATCGACAGTCTGGTGGTTGTCAGTTGCGTGAGGTACCGGTGCTTTAAATCAGTTTGTTGATTTAGATATGCATGTGGCAGGAACACGGAAGGAAATGATAACTTAAAGTTACAGTACAATAAGAAAAGGATTGCAGTTTAAACATTTTTTTGCAAGTGCATATGTATATGTTCAAGATTTTTTACACTTCTTGGTGACTCTACAGTCGCAGAGTGAATTTAGACTTAAAAAAAGTAAACTCAACTATATTAGGTTTCGTTATCAGTTGAAACGGGAATTTTCAAGTTTCTGTTTGTGCCAATGTTTGTGCCAATGTTTGTGAAAAGTAACTAAGTAGGTACCAAGATGATTTTTGGTCCATTTTGTTCGTAAACGCATATAGATTTTGTATGGTTACGTGTTTATGTATCGCTATGTAGATTCAACAAAAAAAAAACAATGGCACTCCGGGAGTGCCGACAGAAGTGAAAACTTGAACAAGTAAATTGCATAGAACAAAGATACGTAACGTGATATGAATAAAGAGCACAATCGCGTTTACAAAAATGAAGTGTCGGTAACGGTGTCGTGAATTCAATTGTTTTTCCCATCTCAAAAATGCCTAACGCGCCTAAAGAAGTTTTCACTTCAAAAATCACAATATCATTTACTAGTTTCCACCAGCGGCTTAGCCCTCGTGAAATTTTTATAAATTATAGCCTATGTTACTCAGTGATAATATAGCATTCTACTGGTGAAAGATTTTTTTAAATCGGTCCCGTAGTTTTTGAGTTCATCCACAAACAAAAATACAAATATTTGTATAAGATTAAAGCATCTCTCAATACTTTCTTCCTTAATCATCTTTTTTCATTCTTTCGTCCTTATTTTTATCTGTTCAAATTTTCAATCATACCTCCACCATTTCACATATTAACCCTCAACGTGCTATCAATACGCTCACAAAATGTTAGCATGTAAGCGCAACATCAACCCGTCAGATCCGCGGCTTGGTCGCGGCGGCCCCCGCACGTAATTTCCCACAGGATACCTCTCAGCAAGGATGACTAATGCCCGCCGGACGGTGCTCAGTTCCTAGTAGAAATGGCGCTCAACACGCGTGTGCCCTTTTTATATCGATTTTATATGTTTTAGAGACTGTATTGAATTAACGGTAAAGAGAAAATTAATTAAACAAACATTCGTATGAAAATTGTTTTCTCGGCGAAGGTTTCTATAATCTAATTTACTTCAAATATTACCTTTTACTGCTAACTAACGACCCGCCGTTACTTCGCACGGTTTATACGACTTGATAAGAAATCGAGATTTCTTAAACGTTTGATATTAACGCAATATACACATAAAATTTCAATTCCCTAAATTCTCTAAATGTGACAATCGCATCAAAATCCGTTGCGTAGTTTAGAAGAAAAATGCGGTCACCCATATATACGAAAAGCGATTTAAATTTATATTTGTAATATAAGTAAGAAAAGCAGAGTTTTTAAACGTATTGTACATCTAGTATAACCTAAAGTAATACGGACGAGCATTCAAAGCTTAGTTATTGGATTTTTTATATGGTTTTATTAATTCACCGACGTAGCAACGGAATATTGAAAAATGTAAGATAATAATATTTACTACATGGATGCTTAGTTAGGTAAATACTTTTGAGTAATTTTTCTTTTACGACTTCTTTTTTGATTCATATATATTTCAATTTATATAATTTTTTTTTTAAAGTAGAATCATTCTTTCATAATTTTTGGCGAGCAAAAGGATATAACATAAGTTTTCTTTTACACAGCACCAGACACTACAAATTTTTGCCAAAATAACGAAAGAAAGAAAATTGCGAAAAAAAAGCGACGCTTGAAAATATCTGTGTGTTACATGTTTGCGTCTCACATCCACAAGAAAACCGATACATGCCTACACCAAAACATAATGACACTAGCATTTTTCAGATGATGAACAGCCTCTTAACAATGCTGGCATAATCGAATTACCGATACATAATCGATACATAGGATATCGAATCGAATACTTGGACGTATCCTCTGTAATGCTATATTGATGATTCTAGCACAGACTGATTAATGGTCCCGCAATGTTGAATACAATAAGAACTCCAGGCCTTGAGCATTTCAGGGTTAAAACGAAATGGGTGAATCGAATAAAGTTATATACATCGCTGGATTGGTTTGAAACATCCATGTAATAGGACTCAGTAAAGCGTCAATGTATGCTACAGTGATGTGGTCTTGATAATTTTCGTCGGTTTTTAGTACAGGGGTTGAATATAGGGTTGTCGCCAGAACGGTGACTTGTAATTTTGCGTAGTGTGTATTATGTTGCGTACGAAAAATATACCACCGTGGTGGACTTAATATTTATCGTATTTTTTTTAGTTATGGGAAGATTTTTCCACGGAACCCCTTTACTTGTTTATTGTTTATTTAACAGAACTGTTGTAACCAGAAAAAGTGGTAATTTTCTTACGAAAAACAACGCAAATGAAGATACTGAATTTCGTTTTTTCTAAGTGCTAAGCTTCTAAGTTGCATATTCATCTTCTAAGTATATCGTGAGTGGATTGGCCAAAAAATCCTGACCAGACTATAATTAGTAAAAAATTCTAAAATTCAATTTTATTTTTCATGTTAAATGTTTCCCTCAAAAAGCACTATCCATTTATATATCACTTATGGCTATAGGGCGACAAGAACATTCCTAAACTTAGGTGGCGAAGTAGTCACTTATTTAGGTAATTAACTCTGAATTGACTAACAATTGGCAAAAGTCGAGTTACTAGCAAAGGTTCTCCTTGAAAAGCTCTTTCAATTGGTGTATATCTTGCAATGTTTAAAAAAAGTGATATTTGTTTTTTTTTTTTTAATCACTGTCTTACCAGGAATTTTTCGATTTAAAATAGTTTTCATCCATTAAACAGATGAGTGCCGGTCGTTCCTCTGCGGATCTTAAACAATTGCGTTATTTTCGTTTTTGAGCAGACGAATTTTTCAAACCTATGAAGCAATAAACGTGGCTGACCTGTCAAAATGAAAGGAATTGTGATCGATTGTCATTTTATGTGTGTTACGCAATTACCTCGCTGGACGTTATAGGTAGTCTAATCACCCTCCTCTGATTAACTTTCTTACTGTTTTAATTTTTTACTTAGTTAGTTCTAATCATGGTCTGACAGTTTGAGTAATTTATGTGGTCTACCCAAATGTCCTTTTTTTGGTATTGTTCGTCGAATCGTTGAGCTCCTTAAATTCTGAGTTGAGCTGTACGATAACTGACAAATGCGTGCACTGACTGGACAGGTCCTCTCAATATGTGTGGTGCTTTCCTCAAAAGACCACTTCAGACACCTCATCTAGGTTTTTAAATATGATTGACGTGTGTGAAGTGTTTGTACAAACCTCCTTACAGAAATAAAATCATTTGATTCATAATATAACAACTGTGATATATGTTCCAATTTTATTAGCCTCATATATTTTATTCATGTAATTTTGTGTGCGTGTCTTAACGAATTGTTTTAGAAACTGTTAAAAAATTCGACCATCTGTAATGTAATGAACCACAAATTCTTGCAAATTTTAATTTCAATTCATTTATGTATGGACGCAGCCTTTCTTCATCCTGCAGTTAAACAATTTTTGGATTATTACTTTCTCCACAACACAAAATAAAATTGTTTATGTGTTGCATACATTTAATTGTTTACCCCCTTACCTGTGTTATATTCTCGCCATGGGAGTCATCACCTCCCCGCGGTGTGCCAAAATTATTGCGCAGTAGGTGGTTAGCCATGCAGTGACGGACAATGAGAGTAATTTAAAATTATTTAATAATGTGCCTGTATGTAATTTATGTATGTAAATAGTTGATAGTTAAATTTAGTTATTAACAATTTTGCGTGAAGGAAACTGAATAGGTGAAAATTGTGTGTAAGTTGTAGGTAACTGTGGTTATATATAAAGAGTTTATAATCGTCTACTGCTGTGTTTGGTCTTTTGATCCTTGTGTTAGTGCAAATTTTTTCGTGTAGTACATTTTATTTGATGTCTTGGAGTCTCCATTCGAAGAGACTGCCAAAAAAGCAGTTAAAAACAAAACTCCTGTTGCACAACAAGCATTAATTAATCTAGCATTCATTGTCCTACAAGACGACATATTTTGTAACAGATACTATTAATGTTATATACTAACCTAATGCCCTTGAACTACTTACATAATAATGACATAGCATTCCGTCCCATTTATTTTAAAATTAACTGACGAGCTCGCAAGCTGTTGGGTCCTAAAATCAATGGTTTTTTATCTTTAATGGTTAACCCTTTGTCGCTGGGACCAATCGATTTTCGAACCCCGACACAATACAATGCACATTTTAAAATTTAAAATCCGATATCTGTACAGAGGATTTTTTATGTGACTACGATGCATTTTTAACCCCTCCAACGTATGTCTATATGGTGCAGTGTTTGTCAAACAATTGATGAGCAGTTCATTTAAAAATTGCAGTTTGAACTCTACTCTTCATAATATTCCTGTAATTATTTCGCCTATAGTATTTTTTTATCATTTTTATTTACGACTCAGAACTTATAAAGATGTTTTAAATTAATATAAAATGTTCCTACAACTTCATCAAAATGTTAAATAATTAACTATTTCACTTAATTAAGTTGATATACTAGATAGATAATATTCTAAATCAAAACCATTCAACCCACCAAAAACACAAGTCAAACAAATAAAAAACCAAAAAACACAAAAATTAAAAAAAAAACGGTTCATTAATAAAAGTTTGAGCTTCAACGTTCGCGGATTGTGTAACCGCGCCGTGTCTGTACGTGACAATTTAAACAAATTCTGGGCCATTTGGCTTCTGGGGTGGCATGCTTTTTTTAAGGACTTATTTAGAATAAAAAAAAACGCCATTGATCCACATTCACCCGGCGGATGCGGGATAAGTGTGTGGTCTGTAATGAACGAGGTTTTAGTAAAAGGTGGGTCTAGGTTTTTTTTTTCGTTTGCATATTGACATGAATAGCGGGAGCTGGTTAACCGGTGAATGTGAATGAACGTACAAGCTTTAGGAATATACGGTTTTTCTTTTTTTTTTTCTTAATAAGACTTCACAATGGAGGCTAGGTTTTTTGATAAACTTCACCATTATTTTTAAAGAATCTTCTAGTATTTACTCACAAATCTTATCTCGCCATCCGAAACTTAAACAGAAAGATACATATTTATAGATACACCCTAAAAATCAAAACTATAACCCTGTAAACATTCAGCGTTCTCAGCGAGTGGTGAATATTTAATATGTTCGCGCCATATGCTATCTCATTGACAATGGCGACTGGATCCCATACGTAGCGGCGCTTTCTTCCAATAATCCCTTACCCCCGATATAGAGTTAGCCCACCCCAGAGAGAGGATTTAGAAATGCTGAAGGTGTATAAAAACCGTGCGCAGTGATAGGGTTAATATTTTCTGTCAGATGTGACGTTGCTGACGTCACATATTTGAGAAGTTCGATATTTCAAAGTTTTGGTGCGAGGTGTAATATAAGGAACGTTACATGTGCCTTCTGTTAACTAAAACTGAATGTTACTTTACTTTTCTACCTTCCTTTAGACACCATTTCCAAACGTGCTCGTTGTCATTATACCTAGCCTTTTCCCAACTATCGGCTTCCGGTCTAACTGGATGCAGCTGAATACCAGTATTTTACATGGCGCGACTGCCTCGCTGACCACAACCCTGTAACTAGGTAATACGATAGATACCCCTTGGTGACTGGTTGTCAGACTTTCGGGCTTCTGACGACCCGTAACGACTGTCAAAGATCCACGAATGACAGCCGGGACCAAAAGCTTAACATGCTTTCGGTCCCGGAGGAGTCTCGTTATGTAGAAATGGTCACCTATCCGTGCTCGTCGTCATAATAACAATCTAATACTCTGCCAGCTGCATCAAACTCTTCATGTAGTAGAGATAAAATTAGAATATCAGACGACAATGTCACTGACCATCTCAAATACAGTGAAAAACAAAACACTGTCACCTTAATTAAACCCAAATCCCTTTGAAACGATTCTTAAATCTTTTCCAATATGAATGCAATAGCCAATCACATTTGTGTCCAAACCATCCATCACGAGTACCTCCCACACCGTGTCGCTCTCCAGATATCATTTATTAGAGGGTAGACAGACCAATTTATATAGAGAGAAAGGAGGGTCATTCTAATTGAATGTAAAAAATCGCCTGTTGGCGCCCAACGTGGGGCTGCTATGTAATTTTAATATTAAATTATGGACGCCATACGTTGTTTGAATTTTGTACGGTTGTTAAGGTTAGGTGCTTTTTAAATGATAGATGACATTTAATTTGGTGTTGACAGATATATTTTTTATAGTCATTGATGTACACCTAAGATTTTTTTTAAACTATATTTAAGTACCTTTTTTTTTTTTTGAGGGTGGGAAATCATCAAATAACTTCTCCCGCTCTGGGCGGAGCGGGAGGGCGTGTCAGACTCTTACTGACTAAAACCCACCCGTGTTCCTTCGGTTGCCCTGTTGCCGGGGGCCACGATCTCCCTTTCGGTTTTCTTCGCAACCCCGGCAGGCATCGTCCCTAGTGGACCCCTTCAAATCTGCTGACATCTCTTTGAGGCGCGCGTGGAACACAACGCGCCGTCGACCCGGGCCTGGTCCTTATCGGACGGTGAGCCACCCATTGCTCACCGTCCGCAAGCCCGCGCCTACGGTGGCCGGAAATCGCCCCGCGATTCCCGACGCCCTGGGCGTCTCCTCCTGCGGCGGTTAGGGGCGTGAGGACGCGAAATTTGCCTTTCCCTCACGCGTTCCGCCTCCTCCTTCGCGAGCATTACAGCTTCGCAGAAGGAGGTGACGGCCTCCCATTTCCTCTCGCTCCGTACCATGGCCTGAACCAGGGCCGGACGCGAGAGATCACCGCCGCCGATCGCCTCCACGAGGACACGGCGATGCTCCGCCCAAGCTGGGCAGACCTCCACCGTGTCCTCCGGCGATCCACACAATGGTGACACCCGGGCGTTTCCTCCCGCCTTATCCTGTGGTGGTTGAGAAAAAAAAATGTATTTTAGAGCTAGGCTTTGTGTTTAGCAGTCGCATCTGGTTTTTGTGAAATAAAATTAAACATAAAGTACAACACATAACATTCCACGCAGTATTTTAAGACACGACTCGCTTCTATAGCCATTTTGTCCAAAATATTTCCTTGATTTATGTTTTCTTAGATAAATAACAAAGATATGTCACAGTATATTTCTTCAAAACTGCAGAAAGTATCTTCGTAGAGACACCCTCGGACAAGCAAAGTCAGGCCGGTACATATCTCTGAAAAATCCCATATCTCCCTACAAGAATCATACGCTCGCCCGCACACGCCTACATTCATATATTTGTTACTACATAGAGATACTGGAAGTGGCTAGGAAAATTGTATATTCATAATTATACATTTGTGTGGTCGTGATGGAGTAAAATGAAAGGTGAGTGGACTATATAACATGTATAATCATCATCATCATCATCATTTCAGCTGAAAGACGTCTACTGCTGGACATAGGCCTCCCCCAAGCACCACCACTTCGACCGATTCTGTGCTTTCCGCATCCAGCGGATTCCTGCGGTCTTCACAAGGTCATCGGTCCATCTTGTGGGAGGCCTTCCAACGCTACGTCTTCCGGTACGCGGTCGCCACTTCAGAACCTTTCGGCCCCATCAGCCATCCGTTCTGCGAGCAATGTACCCTGCCCATTGCCACTTAAGTTTGGCAATTCTTCGGGCTATCACGGTTACCTATGGTTAATGTAGAAAAGAAACAATATTTCAAATGGTATCCGTTAAAAGGCAAACAAAAAATATACGAGCGCAGCCATACGTGGACGCGTGCAATAGCTGACTGGTATACAATTTTACCTAGCTACTAATAGTTAGTAGAGTAGGGTAAGGGTAAGTTCTTAATTTTTAGCAAGTTGAGAGCGTTCTCCATAATATTTTTGGTGGTGGTCGTAATATTTACCGATTGTAACCCTGCGCCTACTGCTCAGCTCGCTCTAATTAACAGCTAATCTGGCATGTGATAAGGGTGTGTCGCCTGTGGCCTGGAATTTGTCTATGCATTGGCACAGAAAATGTGCATATCTGAACACGTTTCGTTAGTAAAAATATTCATAAAAGAAAATCTTGTGCTTTAGTTACGCTAGTAAAGTACCGGGTCTTCACCAAATAGGCCCAAGACCCTGAAAATCTTGCTGTGACACTTACCCGCCCGATGGCTGCGGGAAACTTTAAGTGAAATCTTTGCGTGCAGAAGCATAATGTTGAACTCCACTCGAATGCTGAGTAACCGTATGCTTAGACAACAATGGGCAAAAATAATCGCAAGCCAATTTAATTATTCTATGCAATAATATCTCTTTGGTCGTTGTAGTTTTGTACAATACAAGTACGAGTAGGTACTTAACCACCGACATCCATGAGTGTCACGTCTAGTAACCAATACATTTGCGAAACCTACTGTCACAATACAGCTTTTTTATACATTTTCTGATACATTTCTTTTCCAATGCATCTTCGGGGGCGATATTATTTGTGATAGTGTAGCTGATGCGTTATGAATACAGAGTGTGTTTTAATAAAGTAGGCGTTGTTCCGCATCAGCCTGTATATGGATATGATTTTCGTATTTTTTTCTATGACAGGATTGAGAGATATGAAAACTGCCCATTCCGAGAAATGTAAGTGCATATTAATATAGGGATACGATTCTAGAGTGCAACTTTTGAATAAGACAATTTTGCTACGTGATTTTTACTACCTACGTACTTTTTAAATATTTTCTTAATGTCCCTCGACAAACTTCGTGTTTCGTCAGTCGTCGGATTTCTATCAGTTGCCCTTAGCACTTGGTGCAGACCGGACGCTATCAATCGACGTGGAAGTATAAAAAGTTGTTAATACTCTTTTAACTTAATGTAATTTATTTTTAAAATGGGAGGAAAGCTGCTAAAATCGCAGGCACCATAATAGTATCACTGCTCGGAAATCAAAGTAAAACAAAAATAAAGTACTTAGTTCTGAATTCAAATTATTATACACGATAAATCTAATAATTAATGGACATGGAAATTTGTATTCGTTTGTATTCGGAAATGCGATGATTCCCAAGGGACATTAAGAAAATAGTCAGACTGTACTAATACTGCTTAACGCTTTGCATAGTACGGAACCCTAAAAATTTTAATATGATTCCTCAAATCAATAAGTTGTAACTATATATAAAGTCCTAGGTACAGTCCTATTTCGTGAATTTCAAACCCCGGGATTAAAAAGTCATTATTATCATTCCGGGATTTTAGCGGTGGTGGTGTTTATCCGTGACATCACTGCGGGCCCTATCAGATTCCCAGCGCTGCGACATTAATTTTTTAATTGTTGCAGCATCATGCTGAGATAGGAGCCTTTTGACCTCGTACAGGACTTTCTGCTTTTATTTAAATTTTACTTTGTTATTTTTTTTATTAATGTTTTAATGAATGTGTTTCAGTTTAATTTGTGATTACCTGTGCGAGTCTCAATAAATACTTTTCCTTTCTTTCTTCCTCCCTGTTTCAAGATTCCTAGGAACAACAGCATCAGACGTACAATATAAGACTACGTTTTCAACACAACAACACGCAAACAACCACTCAGCCCCTTAACCCTCTCAAATAACACTGAAACGTACAAAACAAATAAGCAAAAGTATCGAAACCAAATCATCGAACGTTTAGCACCAGCTCACGTACAATCTATATAAGTAAAAGGTCATATTCTTTACGACAAGGCACTTGCTACTCATGTGTGCAATACGTGACTATACAGCAGGCAGAGGGTTAGGAGTATAATCTTGGTAAACGTAAGGTGAGATGGAGTAAACGTGGAGTAAACAAGACAGGGGATATGTGCTGTGAAAATTGTACATAACGTAACGCCTGTATTACCCGACGGGTTAGGCAGAGATGTACCAATGTACACCCACATTTCGCCAGTTACGTTTAAGTCCCATGTAATAGGGGGCGAGTCTATTGCCGTCAGCCGGGCACAAATCCAGACTCTGGGCTGCTACTGAGCAATTCCAGATGTAAAAACTCAATAATACTTTGCCAGACCTGGGAAACGAATCCAGGACCTCATGCTCAGCAGTACCGCTTGCGACCACTTGACCAAAGAGGCAGAAAAAAAAAGAAAAAAAATTGTACATAGGTTGTATTTTAGATTAAGTATATGGAAAATTGAACAATGGTAACGAACCTATACGATGCGATGGCTCGAAAAACGAATGGAAAAGGTACCAAATGATTATATTTTATAGTACCTAGTATGTTTTTGGGTGGGAAATTATTAAATAACTTCTCCCGCTCAGGGCGAAGCGGGAGAGCGTGTCAGACTCTTACTGACTAAAACCCACCCGTGTTCCTTCTATATGCTGGCCACGGTAACCCTTTCGGCCAAACCCACAACCCATCGAGCCTAGCTGACCCCTTCAGATTTTATAGTAGCTAACAAGACGATCTTAGCTGGCAGCTTTTTTATTTTTTGTTTTTACTTCAATAGTATAATAATCTTCATACCAGCAAGATAATTGCGTAACACACTAACAATACCTTTCATTATGACAATTCAACAACATTCATTGCGTTATTTATGTCGTCAAGCAGACGAATTTTTCAAACTTATGAGGCAATGAATTAGGTATTTCTTTCAAAATCCTGTGTGACTGTGAAAAAAAGTGAAAATTAAAACGAGTTTATTTGCGGTAAACATTGCTCAAAGAAAGAACACAAATAAAAAAAAGAACAAGTTGGGGGGAAATATGCATCACGTCCACACAAAACGGCTATCGTTCAGTATAATGCTGAGTCCCAGCGTTGGTTTTCAGCGACAGCCGGCGCGGGCGGTGACGTTATGACGTCGACCGGTGCAGCATACAATGCGATATAAATAAGATATAAAAAATTAAATAAATATTCAATAATTTATTCTAAATATTTATATATAAATATAGTATTAGTTAACACAAACTTTGTTACATAATTGGAGTGCTGAATTTAATCTATTTATAAGCTTACAGAAAATATGTTAATGGTTTTGAAATGGGACCATTTCGTATCATCTTTAAATTAATTTACATCCCTAATAATAAAAACACTGTCCCATAAAACAATAACAGCACCATTCCAATAAATTACCATAAAACATTTAACTACAGTTTACAGAACAGCAATACGTCCAAAACTTAACAAATAAAACTAACTAGAATTAAATTCTCACAAAAGTTTAAGAGTAAAATTGTACCGAAACAAATAAACTAGTGTGCCGGCGAGTATCGGGAGAGATGACGTCATAAAACAAATGTAAGCCACCAAGAGTATGGAAGAACAGCGGATCGTAAACTCGGTACCAATAATCCAACGTCGACGGAAAAAATAGCCATAGTAAAAACTCCTATCCGTACCTAATAACCCGAGAATATTATCAGAGAGTCGTCGGGTCATAACCCGAAATTGGTTTCGGGGTCCGTAAGTCCCCAGTTTTATATGTCGCATTATGAAGGCCGTCAAACGAATTCACGTAGAAAATCGAATCTATATACGGTGATATTGCCGTCTCTGCGTCCTGCCTGGCTTCAGATAATAAAATAATATACCTCTTTTTACGCTGGTGGGTTCGTTCGGTCTCGGTGACCATGCGTAGGTGAGAAATGGGTTGGATTTAATTGGCTTATAACCCAGCGAAAATATCATTCAGTTCAGTACATGACCTTTTAATCCGGAGAGAAGATGGTGTATAATGGAACTGATAAAAAATTGAAACAAAATAAGTGTTCCATAGGTATTAAGTTGGAACACAAAAAGTTTTTTCATTTCGCAAGGCCCACACGAGCGTACGTGAAATAACAAAAATTTAAGAACAAAAACACATAAAGTGCCATAAAGGAGCTTTTGACTGTGCTGCCGCAAAAATCTCCAAGATGGTAGTAATCGGGCATTTTACATAAGAAAATAATATATTATTCAAAATCCAGTGTGGAGCACACCGCCCCATGTACTTATCGGTAATAATGTGAGCTCTCCAGCGAGGTGGGAAACACACGGGCATAAGTCCGGAATACGGGATTTATGATTGTGTGTTTTCATGGCAGGTTATGTCAAAGAGAAGCTAGATGGACTGTTTTTGTTGTTGACGGTTGTTTGCCTTTTGTAAATATTGCAACTGGTGTCCAAGTTGTTATTTTACACTAATATCTTATTTTAGAGATGTTTATTACCTATGTCAATAGTTTCTAATCTGTAGTTGTTCTACAAGTACGACAAGTATGTACACCTTTACCTAACCCTTCAACGATGGCGCGATGTTATGTACCGTTTTGGTACGCGTCATACGATAGAATCATTTCATGACGTAACTCCTTCTAAATAAATTTAATTTTAGAAGTTTATGTGACACAAGAACAAAGGATTTTTACTGGTTCTTTACAATTCGTAAGTGAAATCTTCTCTTTTACAAGGCAGCCAGTTTATGCCCAAAATAAAAATTATTGTGTATTTGTCTTTCTATTATATTGCACCTGCCATGTTTTGTATAATCTGCATCACGCGGGCCCTATCAGAATACCAGCGCTGCGGTATTTGTTTTTTCAAATATCGGAGCATTATGCTGAGATAGGAGCCTTTTTAGCCTCGCACAGGGCCTCGGTCTTCTTTTTTATTTTAAATTTACTTTTTAAAATGTTAAGGTCTTCTCTGAAATTGTTATTTTTTTATGTTTTTTTTTTTCTTCTTAGTTTTAATGTTGTATTTCCTGTGCGTGTCCCAAATAAAAAAAATCTTTCTTTCTTTCATCCACCCTAAGGTAGGTTGGTAGAAAATGCCCAAGGCATTAAGAGCGTTTATTCTGAAAGTGGGCAACGTCTCAAATAGATGTCAAATATTTCACTGTTTTGATTAATTTGGCAATATTACTGTATGCAAATAAGAAATGTGGCTAACTAGCGAACTAGAATATTAATAATTAATTGCAATTAAGTATAACACTGAATTTGATGTTGTAACTGTTTTAAGTTAAAAACGCTGTTATGATATTAATTATTGCATTTCATAATCAATATTTTAGTTCCCTAGTTAGCCACATTTCTTAATTCCAAATTTATCAAAACAGGTAAATATTTGACAGCTATTTACGACGTTGCCAACTTTTAGGATAAACCCTCTTATTTATTGTATTTATTTATTTAACCATTTATGCGCACACATATAAACAGACAAGAAGAAAGGAACAGAAAAATACGTACAAAGGCAATGCTTATTTCTAAAGAAATCTCTTCCAGCATACCTGCGTCCTACCTCTTAAATCCACCTCTGTACAGTTATTTTTTACTTGTGCAGAAAGTTTTAATACATAAATAATAATCACCTAACCATAATTCCTGTTTTTTTCCAAAGACTTAAACTTACCCCATTTTGCTTTCCGATTTTTCCACCTCACGGTACATCTCTGGCAAATAAAAATAGAAGCAAGCCGACTCGGTGAGATCTATGCGAGAGCCCGTCTATAATATCTCTTGATTCAAAGCCCCCTTTCACTAGGACAGGCGACGTACTTCGAAGACCTTAGCAACCAGCTTGGTTACCTTTAGTAGGTATGTTAGTAGGTTGGTACTTTTCCATTTAATGTATTAAATGAGATTTCATTACTTAAGGCTGGCTTGGTAGAAAGCGTTTTTTTGTAGCGTGTGATCGCGACACAGTTGCTCTACTTTTGCAATTATTGTTGGAAAAATAACTACTAAAAAATCTGAAACTCAAAAAGCATGTAAATATCTATTTGAATTAAAATATAATAAACTAGTTCAAAGTATCATATCTAACAAAAAAGGCGGTCAAGTGTGTAAATTGGGTGTCAATACGCCTGTATTTTCCCCAAAGGGTTAGGCAGAGCGATACATATAGTACACCCACAGTTTGCGACATATGTTAAGTCCCAATTAAGTTATTAAAAATAAAGAAAGAAGAAAGAAAATACGTTTATTCAGAACAGACCATAAAGCACATAATATAATTAAACAGCAGATAAAAACAAATAAAAAGTGTAAAGGGCGATGTAAGACTAAGCATGGGAGTGTGCCTCACAGCTGCACCAAAAAGGCCCAGTTCAGCAAAATTGCCAGACAACTAAGTGCCCAACGCTGGTTTTCAACTGGACCTGAGAGTGTAATGTGACGGATATAAATCAGTTTTATGATGTAACGTGTGTATATATACTTATATAAAATAGATTTGTGTCACATAAAAAATATACCTAATGAATATGTAGGTACTTACATAAATAGTGTGATTGTGCATAAACATTGCAAAACAATACAAACAAAGACTGACAAATATATGAGTAAATGAGACGGACTCATGATAGAAGAGTGTTAAACATGTAAATAAAGATATCCTTTGAAACGAGTCAGAACAAAAAATCAGTTTTGAACGATGCCAGACTTCCATGTTCCAACACATTGTCATAATTTTTTAATGGTTAACTTACAAGTCGGCAGGCACTTACATAGGTATCTAAGTTGACCAATAAATTTTCCAAGTGCATGTGTTATTATTTTCGCATACAATTTCCGCGACACAGGTTACAATATAAGTTAAGGATTTATAGCTCCAGAATATGTCCCATGTCGTAACGAACCGTTCGTCACGTCAACAATTGAAAACCATCCGTGTCTCCTCCTGTTTCGTTATACATACCGAACCTTACATCACCAATACCACCCAACGACCCATTTAAGTCTATGGGAAAGATTTGGATTTAATATGTTCGTGTACAGATAATATTTTTTATTATATTCCTTGCGCGTACAATACTTATTGTACATACTTAGCTGTTATGTAGCGTCGTGGTGGAAATATCAAAATTTCATTTGTTTACACGTTTTTTTTTTTGGGGTTTTCAACTGGGCTGGTGTTCATAGAAATACAAAAAAACATGTAAACAGTAAGTCTATTTTGCTTAAGACTTACTTTTCAGGTTTTTTTTTTTCAGTCAACTGCTACCAAACCCAATGTCAAGACACGCAATTAATTTATCAATTTTTTTTAATGTTATCCTTCGTTGACCCACTACTGAGCAAAGGCTTTCCCCAAATCCTTCCATGCATCCTTTTCCAGGGCCACCTCCATCCAATCCTAAATTATATTTTAATAATTATAAATTAATGAATACAGGGTCAAATTAAATTTGCTAGCGAAACTCCACAGACCTGATGGGTATCAATATCTAATGGCGATATGTAACGGCCGCTAGTAATGTGGTTACTTGAAATAATTAAAAACTTTTTTTATTCTTTTAAAAAGAACTTTTGTGATGAGTCACATCTTTCCTCTCGCTTTGCAGCAATCTGTGAGAGTGATTTTGTAAAAAGGGACGGAAGTATGTAACAGGAAACCGGGGAAACGCGCGCTTTTTGATTTGGCCAATGAACGCGCATGGTGCTAGAGTTGGCCGTCAGAAACAAACTGGACAAGGCCCCACCCCTTTAATGTTACTTATTACCTTAATGTTTCTTTTTTCCGTTTTATCGCTATCAGATTTTAGTCATCACATGTCGTCATGATTTGTCATCACATTTGTGATTTGACATTAGATTTAATTATACGGGCTTACAAGAACCATTCTCTTACTTTGGTACTTACTTGAATACTAAATCCCAAAAAAAGTATGACCTTTTATTTATGACAAAGTTTTCGGTACAACCATTTACATACACCATTTATTTCTTTATCATAAAAAGAGGCTGTCACATCCACTGCCTCCGAAGGTCTACCAATATCTCATGAGATCATGAATCTTAAACTAGGACGGCAAATAAAAAGTGTCGCGTGTGTCCCTCGAATGAATTATGAAAATGTCGATAAATAACTGACGCTTGCCCGATATCGGTTATTTTAGTACAATGTTTTGAACTTTTAAGATATTGGCCTGTATTAATATTTTGTTTCCTGTGCGGTTACAAAATGTAATCTCACACGCGTGAGCAGTGGTGGCCCAGTGGTAACAGCCGCGACTTACGAGTTGTATATAGGTCGTAGGTTCGAACCTAGACAGGCGCTTTACTTTGTGTAAATTTTTTCATCACTGTTTTGAGAGCAGTATCTCAAAACGGTGAAGGAAAACATCGTAAGGAAAGTCCTAGAACTAAAAACTCGAAGACACGTGTCATCTACCAGCCCACACTGGGCCCGTGGTGGATTACGGCCCACTCCCTTACCAAGAGGAGGACTTTTTTTTTGGGTGGTAAATTATCAAATAACTTCTCCCGCTCTGGGTGGAGCGGCAGGGCGTATCAGACTCTTACTGACAACGGGCAATGGTAACCCTTTCGGACAATAACCTCAACCCCGGCAGGCATCGGCCCTATCGGACCCCGTCAGTTCTGCTGACATCTCTTTGAGGCGCGCGTGGAACACAACGCGCCGTCGACCCGAGCCTGGTCCTTATCGGACGGCGAGCTACCCATTGCTCACCTTCTGCAAGCCCGCGCACTAAGAGGAGGCCTGGGTCGCAACAGTGGAAGCATTTTAGGCTGATTATATAATCTCATACGCAGATGTGAATGAAACTATGTAGGAACTGTTAGGCCTTCTCAAATATTTGCTCTGTGCTGGAATCGATCCCGTGAGCCGAAGAGTAGAAGCCATTTCATAGCAACAGTGTTCACAGTAAGTATTTATCGGGAATATACAGGATGGAAAAAGACTGTCAGTGTGGATCCGCAACGCTAGCCTGCAAAATTCTAATTTTCTTACGTATTATGCAATTTGCAGGTCAGTTTGTTGATGGTTTGTACCTACATGAAGAGTAACACTTGGCTATCTATAACTTTATGTTTAAGACGCAAATATAAGCCAGTGACCTTGAGTGGTTACCTTGTGTTCGATACTGAGCTCACGCGTCGTACGTCCAACCAGTAATAGGACTCGCCCATCAAGGAGCGCTGTCCCAAATTAGACGCATTATTAATTTATTATACACAAAAGAAAAGGTATTCTAATAAAACACGTATACTAATAGATCAATAATTAAATTATCTTTGAAATGGTAAAGGTCTCAGAAAAATACGCTAGATAGATTTTGCGTGATTCTCATTTTAATAAAAACATAATCTAAAATATTTCTATATTTAGTTACTAAGAAAATGCTCTAATTTAACTTTTTTTTTTCAAATCATTAACACTACTCGTTTAGACGTGATCTTCAGTATAAAATTATTTAAAGTCGGTTATCGTCGCACTAAATTTACACAATGAAAATAATACATTACATTGGCGCAATTTAAATATTTAGGGCAGGGTTGTCGGGTTAGTGAGGGACTGAAATATAGCTCGATCGGCTCACGGCGATTTAACCATTAATTTACGGGCGAGGATCATTTACAGTTCGAGATTTTAATTTGATTTAGGCGTAATTTCTGAAAATAGAGTTGATGGTAAATCTTTGACGTTGAGGTGGCCTAGCGCAGCAAACAAAAATCAATTCTTAAAATTTTTGTTTGGCGAGCTGTCTATTTGTTTCGACTAATCTCCGAAACGGCTGGCACGATTTTGAAGGGATTTTCACTCGCAGACAGCTGATGTTATAAGTAACTTAGGCAAATTTAATTTTAGAAAAAAAAAGGGTCAACGCGGGCGAAACCGCGGACAGCAGCTAGTCATCTTAAAATCTGACTAGAGGACCTAATGACTTTGTCAAGAAGTTGGTAAGCAGTATCTGTCTCCTTATTTGGCAATATATGTTGTGATTACAACTGCTTTCGAATTCCTCAATCGTGGTAAAAAAAACATATTATTCGAACTGTTATTTCTTGGATTCGGATCGGCAGCTGACTGCAAACGCCTTAAGAGCGTTTATACTAAAAGTTGGCAACATCGGACATAGCTGTCAAATATTTACCTGTTTTGATTAATTTGGCAATATCACCGTGTGGAAATATGGAATAGAACTGAAATATTGATTATGAAATGCAATAATTAATAACGTAACACCGAATATTTAGTTTTAGACGTAAAAAAATTTTGGAAACTTTTCAAGTGCCTTTTTTATACCTAAAACGGTTACAACATCAAATTCAGTGTTATAATTACAATTCTAGTTCGCTAGTTAGCCAAATTTTATATTTACATACAGTAATATTGCCAAATTAATCAAAACAGCGAAATATTTGACAACACTTTCAGAATAAACGCTCTTAAGTCGTAAGCTCAGTTTAAATTAGAAATTAGTAAGCCAAATGTAAAAGGAATACGGGAAAAACGTTGATAGATGTGAATAGGTAAGTATGTCTAATGATAGTTACAGTAGGTACTTAATAGGAGAAAAAGTTTACATTACATTCTCTCATTCTGGCGCGAATCAAGACCGCTTGATTGTCACTACACGTTTACTAGGATCAAAGCGTAGCTAGGAGAACTATTCGGCTCATTAGCAAGCACACTAGAGCCACTAGTTCCTGCATCTGATGTCCCATGATTTGGAGAGTTTCCAGTTTCATAATTGCCGTTTGACCTAAGTCGCACTTTATGATAGATAAGTAGCTTAGTTTGAAAGTATCATTGTTTATACGAATTTATTATGAAATCATAATTACTTTGCTCAATAGCAG
This sequence comes from Omphaloscelis lunosa, assembly GCA_916610215.1. NCBI lineage: Eukaryota > Metazoa > Arthropoda > Insecta > Lepidoptera > Noctuidae > Omphaloscelis > Omphaloscelis lunosa. Next base: position 14,935,412 of record OU744258.1, read on the forward strand.
TCCAGTTGAACAAAATGTACCTAAGTCGAACAAACTATTTGGTATATCTACAGAGAGCTAACTTCCAACTACTTTTAAACGATGTTGTGGGAGTCTTAATCATTTTTACCCGACTACGGCGAAGCAAAAAGGAGGGATATGATCTTGACCGGTATGTATGTATGAATGTATGTTCATCTGTTACCTCATAACTTCTAAACTCCCGATCATAATTTGACAAATGAGGTATCATTGGAAGCGTCTTGATCGTCCACTAGTTCATTTAATATGGCGCCCTCTAGAAAACATAAAGTCATGAACGAAAAATAATTGTTTTTTAATTGTGCCATGTTAGGTATCAATTGAAAAGGCTTGACAAGCATATTACAAATATGTAAACAATATTATATTGTCTTAGTAAATAAATATGTTTAAATGACACGTGTTTGATGGCGCGGTTGGCGCAGTGGTTAAGCGATTGACTGCTGCGCTGCGTGTCACGTGTTCGATTCCCGCACGGAACAAACATTTGTATGACCTACAAGTAGTTGTTCCGGGTCTGGCTGTTTGTGTTTGTGTATGTGAGTTTAATTAAATGTTTGTATACGCACCCACAATACAGGAGAAATTCCTAGTGTGGGGCAAAACAAGCAAAAATGAGACTGCTGCGTACCTACGGCACGGCTGTAAAATTAATACAATAAAACCCAAACAAAAAATACTTTATCACGAAATTATAGCCCCAAAATAATATAAATAAAAAGTAAGTTCAAATACTACAACCCGACCACTGAAAAATCACGCTCTAAAAAGTAGGTCGCATGCTTGTACACCTACAAAATTATAATGGCTTGCGACCACGGCTTTACCTTGACCATTTTTGTACTTATCTTGATTTCTGTCTGAAATATTTTCTTGTTTCATACTTTTTAAAACGTGATTTTTCAGTACCTAGTCGGGTTTTAGTTTTTGAACTTACTTTTGTCTGTATACAAAGGCATTTACCTAAATATACCTGTACACCAAATAGTTTGTTCGCCTGTACATAATATGTACGTTGACACGTAATTTATTCGTACCTAACTAATGTCCTTCTATCACTGAAACTTAAAAAAAAAGGTTAGCCCATTCTTATTCCAAATTAGTATCTATTAGCGCAGTTGAATACTTAAAACAATAACTTCGTTAACCACTTCCACTGCCCATCTCATCAAAAACAAAAGCATACCCCGATTAACATACAAATATATATAAATACACCATCAGAAACAAATTGCAACAATTTCTGGGCGTCTCAACCCCATATGCTAAGGGAAATTGGTATACAGGGTGTTGAATGTAGCCGGCCGTATCTGTGTTTACATCTGGCCGTTACAAATGTGTTACATCAAGACAGTGGCGAGGACCGCGTTACTTATCTAGCCGTACTTTGTGCTAGGGCTTGCACCTAAGAGTTTTCTGGCAAAAATATTTATTAATTCATTAAAACTTCAAGTACCAGTAAAAGAAATACAAATACAAATACAAATAATAGAAATACAAAGGCGGACTTAATGCCTCGTTGGTCTAGTGGTCATAAGCATGAAGTCCTGGGTTCGATTCCCGGGTCGGGAAAAGTGTTATTGGGTTTTCCATCTGGAATTTCTCAACAGCAGCCCGCAGTCTGGATTTGTGTCCAGTTGATGGCAATAGGCTCGCCCCTTATTTCTTGGGACTTAAACATAACTGGTGAAATGTGGGTGTTCCATAGATACACCTCTGCACAACCCTTCGGAGAAATACAGGCGTGATATAATGTACTGTTTACAACATTAAATATTAATACATACATTAAAATAAAATAATCTTTCTCCGCAGAAATATCGATTGGTTGAAGAGTAAACGAATCCAGCAGAACAGCGCTAGGATGTTCCTACCAACTTCTAAATGTTATAGGTAATTCGAATTAATGTTGCATTAACCCAGGTACGGGCAGGTACCTTCAAACCTACACCTATTCTAACTTGACGCAAAAGGTTTTATTTTCTTGTACGTAATCAATATAAATAAATAAAAAATAAAAACTTTTTATTTCGACACACTTGGCCCATAATGTTGTTAGTAGAACGACTTGCAAACTACTATATTAGTTATACAAAAAACTATATTAGTTATACAAAAAACTATATTAGTTATAATTGAGTGGAGTGGAGTTTCTTGCCCATTCTTCTCCATACGAAAACTACCTTTTGGAAGGGGCGACTAGAATAAATTATATTATTCTGTAAATTTTGACGTTCAAAAGTGCCATACATGGGCCTATTTGAAATAAATGATTTGACTTTGAATTAATTTAATTTAAGTATTTGCCGCCCACTGGGGCGCCGGGCACACGCACTTGTGCTTGAACCCAGTGCCCCAAAGGGGGGCTGTCCAGCTTGTGGCTGAGCACGCTCAGGATGGTGTTGGCGCTCCCACGCGTGCGAAACATCAGCGAAGCGATACGGCGCCGCAGCACAGTGTGCATAACATTGAATATGTTACAGTATATGGACATGGAATCGGTGTCAAAATGGACTATTGTCATTTAGACTTCTTTTAGTTAACTTAAAAGTAAATAAAGTCCATAAAATAATATTTGAGAAATTATTGGAATATAACTACATACGAATTGATTTTACAATCAATTAAGCACCTACTTAATAAATATTCCTGTAACCTTCCCCTAAAAGAAATACTATTACAATTACCTACAAATAAGCCACTTAAACCAAATCATCAGATTAATATTCATTGATTCATTACCCATCTCAAAACACCCTATTCAAAAAAATTACCCCAATATGTAAATTGTCCATTTTGACCTTTGACCTTACAGCATCCCCAGTTCTCATTTTGATCTCACCTTTATTGCACGTGGACATTCAAAACCGGTTTTCTTCAACAGCATCCCCTTGATACACTTTTGATCTTGCGTCCGGCACCTTTTGTGATGCACACTTGCTCAGTAATGGTCAACAGATGGGTCAAATTAGGTCATCTTTTGATATTGATCTTTTGGAATCTGATGTTGGTGATTATGATACCATTAGCATTTATTCTGTAAATATCTCTCCGTGAAAACTAAGGTGAAGTAAGCTTGAACTGAGCTGTTATTCCGCCTGATGCTAGGGATCGACAGCTTTGAAATAAGTGAAGATTATAAGTATTAATTTAAATATATAACTATATTAAGTGCACTAATAATAATACAAAATATTCAAGCTAATAATTAAATAATAATATATAATTTAATACCAAAATAAATAAATAGATTGAGCTACACATATTTTATTGATACACACACACACACATATGAATTATAACATAAATAAATTGTCACTATTGTCTACATTTCTTTCTCATTTCTCCTTTCGCAGGTCTGCTGGAAGAAATTTCTTAAGAAATAAGTAGTACTTTTGAACTCTAAATTATAATTTTTATCATTTCTCTATGTATTTTACTGTTTTTACATAAATAATAAAATATATAAATAATAAATAAAATAAATAAATATAATAACTATTCTGCAAAAAAAAAAAATAATAATAACCTTCCTTTCTCCTACTCATTTAAAATTTTGCTGTGCCCAACAGGGTCCATAATTGTTTCAGTTTATTCTTCCCTATCACCTGTATGTGTACATTATGGATTGCAATAAAGACAAAGTTCACGGTAAAATTTTTACAGAATAATTCGGCAGAGGTTACAAAATTACAAAAATAAGTGTGACTTTTGGCTGCATGATCAGGATGACTTAGGTTTACATATTCGTATGAAATAATTATAAAGTTTAAGGAAAAAAATTAATGTTTTCATTAATAGTAACAGAGAGCCATGCTTATAAAACCTCTTGACCTTACAGTATATCCTGTACTCATTTTAATCTCACCTTTATAATGGACATTGGACATTGGACATTATTACAAATTGTCCATTTTGACCTTTGACTTTACAGCATCCCCTGTTCTCATTTTGATCTCACCTTTATTACACATGGACATTCAAAACCGGTTTTTCGTTATCAGCATCCCCTTGATACACTTTTGATCTTGTGTCCAGTGTAATAACAGCTTTTGTAATGAACACTTGATGTTATTTACCTCTGTCAATAGGTAGGTCAGCTTAGGTCATTTTTTGATACTGATCTTTTCATGAAGCTTGGTTGATTTAAATGGAGCAATGGAGATGTGTAGGTAATTTGTGTAACAAACAGGGGGGCATGATCAGGGGTCAGAATCTGTACCATTATTGGATAAATTTGTATGAATGTTCGTTTTTTTTTTTCAGTTTCTTAACTTACTCACGTTTATCTTTGTATCAAATACAATAGAAGTGGATATATTTAGTAACCTGTTCCGCTTAGATATTTCTAAGTCTGCGCTCAGCGCTTGGTGTAGCAACACGCCGTGTTCGAGTTCGCGACAAGTCAATCGTCATCATGAGGATGCCTCGTTGAGAGGTGAAACACGTTTCAATTTCTTTCAGGGTTTATTTAAGACTCTTTAGAAATAGCTAAGCGGAACAGGTTACTAAATTATCCACATATATTGTATTTTATAATGGATTTCCGCAAGGTCATGCCTGAATTAATTAACTATCTTATCCTTGTATCGTCAAGGTTGGGCGATAGACATTACATTTTATTCTAAAAGAAAGACACTAATCGCTGCTGTCTATAAGTAACTTGTACCTATTTCCCGTAGTTGAAAATCTATTATCTGCTTATCGAGACTGTATAAAAATATTTAAGGAGGCTGATGGATCTACTTACTAATTGAATACCTACGAATTCCACATACAAATCTTCGATTTTTTAAATTTAGTATTCCTTTACATCCACGTGTCAGCCCTGATGGTACCTTCAGTTAAACACGCCATATGTATATCTAAGGCAGTGACCAAACACGCGCCGCGGACTCACGGAAATGGATAGCACAGAGAGGGGCATGGAGACGCCTATTTGTATTATACTAAGATATTAGCAGCACACTCACGTTGAGTAGTAAGTATGACAGGGCATTCTATGTAGCTTTATGCAAACCGATATTTTTGAAGAATGATAATGTTATAGCTGGAAATACCTCCTATCACTACCTGGTTTCGGAGAGATGCCAAAGCATAATGTTAACCGTAGAATGAGAAAAAAATCTGCAGTCAAGGAATTTCATTGTTAAGCGAATTGGCAACCTACGCCAATTTGATCTCTTATAACCAAAATGGAACTCTCAAAGAATGACAATTGTTATTTGAATATACGGACAATTTAAGTTTGTAGTTAATTTGCTTGAAAATTAATTTCCCTGGCTTTACATCATTAGTTTTCATTCAAAATAATATTAACTTCAGCAGTACCCATCTACAACCCCATCCATTATAAAAGCAATAAAAATAACATAGTGCTTCTTCGTTTATAATATTTTTAACACTATTCTTCTCCACAGCTCTCTCTGTCGCAATAGACACGTTCGTCCGCACATTTAACAAGCTGATCGTAAGCACGGAGGTTCAACGTCTCCGACTTAATAAATCCCCACTTTATGTAAACAATTATCCTTCATGAAGAACATTAATTTTCTTGAAAAATCTCTCTAGTAGCAAGAGCTGTAAAATATAGGTAAGAGTCTAAAAAGGCACAAGATAAGTTCACTTCTTACTTAAAATATTATGTGTTATTATCATGGTGGGCTTAATTCAATAATAATTTTAATAAAATATATGTGTGACTGTTTCAGTAGTAAATCATGATGACATGTTAGACACTTAGAACATGAAATAATCTGAAAGCATGTAGGTACCTATAGTTAACGAAAAGTATATACAAATAAATAATCTATTTGTATAGTTAAAATTGAAAGTACATACGGTAGGTACTACATAACAAAAAAAAAACACATTTTTATTTTTCTGTTTGTCTGTTTGTTCCCGCTAATATCCGAAACGGCTGTTCCGATTTTGACGGGCAGACAGCTGATGTTATTTTGAGGTGTAACTTAGAACTTAAGACCTAATAAAAAAAAAATTATGAAACAATACAAATAAATTTGTAGCAGTCGTAGCACACTGATATTGTAGGTCCCTAATAGAAATGTTTTATTGCCTCCAGTACCAGCTATATCCCAACAAGTAGGTACTTACCTACCTACCAACGAATCCAGATACTAATGCCACATTAGTGACCCAACCCATACAATGGCGGAATACCCAGCATTACCCAGTTATATTCCTAGTGTAGTGGCTCGAAATCTGTTAGATCACTTTAAAGTACCCTTCCACCCTAAAGTTTTAGGTTAGGGACAGTTCGGGACCTCCGGGATAGGACCCACTGCTGATAACGTGGAATAAACATTATACAGCGGTACTCGAGATACGATGTGTCATTAGGGTTTTTATTGAGGTATGGATGGTTTTATCGAGATTTTAACTTAAGTTAGTCTTTTTTTCTGTAGATTGTAATAAAGTACTCTGGTGAAGGTAGAAGGCACTTTTGATGGGATCCATTCTCATTACGAAGATCTTGTTTTGTTGGAGGGGTTATAGCACTATAAGCACCACTGCAAGTCAAATGTGTTCAACCTACATTGTTGGTGCGATTTCGTAAAGCACGTGCATTTTCCAATACGGGTTAATAAGAACACTTCAGGCACGGTTTTTATGACAGCAATGATAGTTGTGGTGTAACTGTCGGACTAAGTCATAGGTCTCGAGTTCAAACCCAAGCCACGACTCTTGATTATTTGGATTCATGTGCGTGTTGTATATTTATCACTTGCATCAAAAACGGTGAAGGAAAACATCGTGAGGAAACTACCTGAGAGATATTTTTCGACGGCATGTGAAGCCAAGTCAGAGGTCCATGGGCGGCATAACATTCTGACACCAGGTTAGTTATTATTCACACGAAAAATAAAGAAAGACACGGTTTTTAGAACATGTTATTCTGTTCATATCGAAGAACTCTTTTATTGACAATTCTCTGGATTGTGATGATACCCCCAAAAATCTTTTGCTTGATCCCACCAAAATCCCATTTGCAATCCCTACCTACAATATTTTTTCCTCCGCCCACGACACACAAACATACGAGTGTGTAAACAAATACGTGAGCAAGTGTGTGTGAACCCATTTCATCAGCCAATGGTCAAGCGGTCAACTCAAGAGGGAGATAAAAGCCATTTACCAGTATACGAGGGAGATAGATGCTTTAGGAGGGGAAGTTAACCCTTTCATTTTTATTTGGGGACTGTTTTTGCACACACTAGTTAGCCAAAAAGTAATAGTGATACACGTTTTTAAAACTCTTGGGTTTTTTTACCAATCTTTAACGAGTCTTTATTTGGCCATAATTTTTACACTTGCGTTGCCGACAAATTGTGTCAGTATAAAAAGTGCTTAGAACACCTTTAGAACTCCAAAGTCTGTCTGACGACCTAAATACCAAGTTTTGTTGAGTAAATACATGATCTTAAAGAATTCCATGAAAAGTCTACGGCAACTTTCAACGAGCCCAAACTTTCCTATTCACTCCATTTGCCACCACATAGCCAGCGACATGAGAACAAAAGTTATATCCAAGAGTAATTTAACTCAATAAACTTTACATAGGCTTGCTATAGGTATGTATATTTTTCAGTGGGCCGAGGGATTACCCACAGAATTACTATTGATTTGGGAGCGCACCCGCTCGGCCGCCTTCCAAATGAGCAGGCCGAAAGTATTGCTCTAGAGTTGATAATACCGATTTAATATTTTTGAGTGGAAGATTTAGAGTAGAACATAATTATTATTAGAAAGGTTGTCAAGTCCTTAATGGCATTGAAAGAAGTTCTATAACTTCTTCACTACACTTTTACAAAGATAGCGCAGAAAAATAAAGCAGACTCCCTACCAAATAGAACTCACATTTGGATAATTGGAGAGCATTGCAATTATCACGAGAAAGAGTATAACAGTTTAAAGTTAATAGACTTATTAAAATGTTTTTTTCTGTTCCATTAATACATGATACGCTATAAATCTCTCACATAAACCCAAAAAAAAACAACAGACACAGAAAGAGGACAGTAGAAAAATATGAAGAAAATTCACAACAATTACAGCAGCTCTATATACTTCCTACGCAAAAGTTCGCAAGGCCCAACCTGAATTTATTAAGCTGGACCCTAGAAAGGTTTGCCGTATGCAGATAAGGGATTTATTTAGCGGAAAGGTCCGTCCCTGGGTTAACGCTAAAACGCCTTTTGGGTCGACGATGACCAGGATTGGGACCAAATTTATTGTCGGCTTTCGGCTTTCGCGTTGATTTATTCGGCCCCGGGTGAATGGAATCAACGGACCGGTTGATAATAACGCTTGGTACGTTTTTGCGTAGGCATAGAACATGTTTATGTGAAAATGTTTAATGCTGATAAATTGGGAGGGTGAGGGATTTTTGTAGTTGTCACGTTTTGTGACTGCTCCTATGCGTCTAGGGTAAAAATAATGAAATTATAGCGACTAGGAATGCTGTATGATGCCATTTCTGATAAGAATTCGGGAGTTTTATTCCGAGCCCCCCCAACCTTTATCTTTGATTTTGAGAATGAAGCCTTTCAAACACTGCTAATAGTTTTGCAATAAACAATAATTATAGCCCTACTAGCGACATTCTGCAGGTGGTCTTTGTGATTTGGTTTACCCACTAATTAGTACCGTTAGCAGACAGAAGGACGCTGTCAGTGCCAGGCTTGTGACACAATCTCTTAGAACTTAACCGTCTAGCCAAAACTCAGAAGCTTATATTTGCCGGACACCTACACATAAGATCTATGTAAATCCTTCTTTCCAATTGATGTTATTTCCACTTAAACTAACATCAACTTTCGTAAATAAAATTGATTTTAGACTGACTAGTACTGCTGAAAAAGTCATAAAAAAATATGAAGTTGTAGCGCAAATTGAACCTTACGTGTAGGCATTACAGTTATTTTTCCTAAATTTCGTGTTTGTTTACATGTTTGGCAAATAAATTGCGAACGCAGTATAGGTATACATACGTAAAGTCACGCCGTCTTTCCATGGGTGTAGGCAGATACTGCAGAACCTACTCCAGTACCTACCCCACGGTCATCTGTCGCATGTATTAGAAGAATTGAGTTTATTACCTTCGTAATTAAGAGTAGCTACCTAGTTGCCATACCACTGCAGGCCGGTCGTGCTCTCCAAAAACTAAAAAGATCGGTCCCATAAATTGAAAACGACGTACCCAGTTGTACAAAGTTTCTCACAACATATTGGTTCGCAAGGTTGTGAGGCCACGGACGTGCAATGTGAGGCCGCGGGACGGTACCTAAATGGCGCCAATTACACGCCGGCCGGTACGTGATGCGACTCGAGATGGCTCGGCTTTAGTGGTTGGATGAGTGTGGATGTGGTGCCGAAATAGGGGAAAAGATTTAGGATATTAGTAGGTAGCAGCATGGAAAACTATTGAAGACTATTTTGTTGCAAGTTCTCTCTAATACATTGTGAGAGAGTTTATCTCTCGACTTTATTAGAGATACTAACTACTTTTGAAGTGAACCTTGCAACAGTTTATCTTCTTTTAAGATTTTCAACAACTCTGCAACTGACTCAGAAACCTAGATAGGATTTAAGATTTCTAGTTGGATTATTGTAAAAGAGAACATCAATAGCACATCAATAGTGAGCGTCATTTTAGCGCTCCCGGAAAAAATATAATCCGATTAGAAATGAAGTAGCGACATCTATATTTCAAATTGGAAAAGTAATCGAATACTTTGTTCGACTATTCCCTGACAGATGGCATTATACAAATTAATAGATGAAAGTTGTTAGTCAAAGCAAGGTTTTTTATTATTTACTTGCTGAGTTCATTGAAATAAAGTTATTATGTGTGAAAGATGATATGGCTAGAAAGGGAATGGCTATCGAGATGACGACTAATAGATGAAGTATTGAAGAAAAAGACGTTCCGACGACCACACCATAAATTGGGATAAGAGCAGGAGAATGATAATCATGGTGATAATATTATTATACTTACGAGTAGGCTGATTATTACTGAGGTATAATAGATTCGATTATGAAGTTCAAATACAAATTATATAAAGAAACTAAAAACGTCACTGCAAAAACACATATATAACTGAAAAGAGCAGTCGGTTTTTTTTGTATCTGTCAATAATTTACTATTTCAAGTTTTTTTCTTACTCATTTACTAGCTTTTATTTGATACTACGTAAAAAAAAAAACGTAAAAAACGTTCCTCTCTCTTTTTTAGCATTTGCAGATGCAATGTAACCTATACTATTAAAATGAGGAATATTTGTGTACATATATGAGTACACATGTAATCACCTTCTCGAAAACGGCTCTAGCGATTTCGATGAAAGTTGCAATAAGAGTTTACGGGGGCGAAAAATCGATGTAGATAGGTCTCATATCTGGGAAAATTCGTTTTCTCTATTTTCATCCGCTCGGTCGCCTAGGTACACAACACACGGCTACACATCAAGCTATACATTTCCAGTTTCTGCTGATCTCGTATTGTATAGGATTTCGGTACAATGCGAGGTCAGCTTATAATGGAAATGTATAGCTTGATGTGTAGCCGTGTGTACTAAAAATTATATAGCCTGTTACTCCCACAATTAAGAAGCATCTATATATCTCTCTAGAACACCTCATAAAATATGTTAAAATCCATCAAGCCCTTTAGGCTACTGAGCGTACCAAAGAAATAAATAGACATAGGTACATAATACATACTCTCAAAAAAAAAAAGAACTCCGTAACCAAATAAGCATTTTCTTCAAGACGTATCCATTGTCACCTCACGCCAAAACAACTCGGACGGTCCTAACCCAAAAGTTCGCCCTTTAAAGTACACATGTAACAAACCAAAACACGTGCGTTTTACGACTAGGGACGCTCACTGAACTACTGAAATCGTTCGCGAATGGAACGCCATTTTTTTACCTCCGTGAAATATTAAACCGGCCGTTGTTTGCACGGGACATAGGTACGTACCTACGTTGTCGGACAATGTTGGTAAATGATTGATAGTGTCAATATTTTGCGGGTTACCCAGCCATTACGTGATTTGTGGGCGTCTGATGCAGGTTATTCAATCTCTTGTGTGTTGATGTTTGATGTGTATTATAAAGGCATTTGTGGTTGGCTGGTGATTTTTCAGTGTTTTTTTTATTTATTTTTATCATGGCCTCATTGCTCCTAACAAGACTGCTGAGGTTGCTGTCCTGGATTCGAGCTCAGGTTTGGGCAGTATTATTGCTTGCTTTTTGCCCCCTATTATGTGGGTCTTATCACCTTCACGGACTGACACTTAAATGAATCCCTAAATAAAAGTGCATTATTGGATTTTCAAAGCTAGATTCAACGCTGAGAGTTGAAAATCCAACGACGCACTTTTTTTAGTGATTCATTTAAGTGTCACTTAGTTGTCGGTGAAAAGGGGCTTTAGCAGAGTTCTCTTTTTCTAGTAAAAGATTGAACAAAAGGTAAAATTGAAAATCAATGTCCAACAAAAAAATAATTTATTTACACAATTCTGATAATAAATTAAAATTCGTCTACTTATACAAATAAATGGTTATTGTCAGTGTGTTCATTTTATTTTAATACATTGTGAATTTAAATACGTGCATATCATTGGTGATCAGTGATAACCAATGACATGCATATACATATTTAGTAACTTATCACTGTTATCAGACCTATCAAAGGTGCATTCAACTAGTCAATATTTAGCCTTAAGCGGATTCGCAGTGGCAGCCCGCGAAATGCCATGATTTCATTAAAAAGTCATTCCATGGAACAAAGCTAACTTAAATTTATTAATGATTCTAATTTTGTAAATACGTATTTGTTATGGTCTTAAATCATATTTACATCAAAATACCATCTGACACTGACCTTCAAGTTGCAAAAAACGTAAGAAAATTTGAATTTCGCGGGTCACCACTGCGGATCCACCTTAAGATGTTTGTATATGCATATTTTGCGAAATATAATTCATTTGAAAACAGAACTAACTGGCAATGACATTATTTTACAGAAATTAACATTTAATTTATTACATTTAAATACATTATTATTTAACTAGCTGGATATCTAATAATATCGAGTGCCTAAATTGAACTGGGTTTTTTAAATTAATATTTCAGGTATTATTAATAAGTATGAGAGATCTTGAATTTAATATAACATAACTTCACGCCTTGTTGCCTTGTGCCCAAAAGGTTAGGCAGAGGTGTAGATACCCATAGTAGGTAAAAATCTTGTATATATTGAATTTGTTTGAGAAAAATAAATCAAGTACATTTCTGTGGTCAAGAACGGGTGATTCGAATTCAAACAAGCATAAGGTAGAAAAACTCGCCGAATGCATAACCTCCTTCTTTTTTTAAGTCGGTTAATAATAATAAAAAGAAGAATTTCATAATCTCTTAATATTATTTTTAATATTGGATGGCAGTCATAATACTAATTTAGTGGCTAATTATTATGATTTTTTTAAAATGTTTATTCAAATTTTCATCAAGAACAGTAAAGTTGTTGTTGGGAAACGAAAATTCAATTAAACCGGATAATACCCTTGTATAAGTCGGGCCAAATAGGTTTAACTTTTCCAATACACACAAATGTCGCAGACACTAGCGCCATCTGTTTAATATTGAAAGCGTTTTGATTACTTGTTTGTTTAATACATTCATGATAGATGGCGCTTTCAAAAGACGTACCTATTATTTACCAAAATGGTATCATTTTATGGATTATTTTATTTGATTTTTATTAATTGGCTATATAAAAACTACACTAAAGATATTTAGATACTATATAAAAGATTTGTGTATACTTATTGATTAACTATAATTTACTAGTGTAATTGAATTTTCTATTGGATTTTTTTGTATAATATCAGTACCTATAATATTATATCCCACAGGCTATAGTAATATGATCGGTCATGGAGAAGTATTGCTATCTATAAATTTGATAACCACAAATTCTGAACTCAAAATACGGCAAAAATTACACTAAACAATAATTTTATTTATCACTGTCTCTACAATTTAGCACCTGGATAATAAATAAAATAAATGAATTAACAAATTGAACTGCACCTGTATTAAATTTATTAGAGTTATAACAGATCTCTATTGTGTCCTATAATTGAATTCAGTACCTTACGATACATTTACGGTCATTGCCACTTGCTCAATTATCAACTTTAGCGCCATATAGTATAAGTCGTTTTTGAATAATAAAAGGGACCAAAAAAATTTTTGATTGCAATGGAATTGGAACTTTGTTATGTATCACATTGAGTTTGTTGTTAGAAAACTTGATAGTTATCTAAGATACTGAATTGAAGGTTAAATTAATCCTTAGTAACAATTTGCACTATAGTCTTTATTATCCGGTTACCTTTCTCGTAATGTAGGAGGTTCAAACCTGGGTCGTTGATTTTCTCTTCTAATAAGTTTATAAGTTCCACTCGTATCGTTTTTAGCATTTCTGCGATCTGGAAATATGAAAAGTATAACTTAGTATCTAGTTATTGTGCACTACTCTGATCTTCCAGTGAGCTGCCAGTGTGGCTACCAACGCAGACGGAATGGTTTCTCGTTCAATATGAGACTCCCACTATATTTTTTTTAAATAGTTTATCCGATGAGGAGCTCGTGGCTAAGTAAATAACAGCCGCACGGGTTGATCCATCAAGTTAAGCTACGCTTGCTGGGGTTGGTCCGCGGATGGATGACCATTTCTACATACCGAGACTCGTGCCTCTGAGCCTCGGAAAGCACGTTAAGCCGGTGGTCCCAGCTGTCATTCGTGGATCTTTGACAGTCGTTACGGGACGTCAGAAGCCCGAATGTCTGATAACCATACCAAGGGGTATCGTATTACCTAATTACTGGGTTGTGGAGGTCAGATAGACAGTCATTCCATGTAAAATACTGGTATTCACCTGCATCCGGTTAGACTGGAAGCCGACCCTAACATAGTTGGGAAAAGGCTAGGCAGATGGATTGATTGAGTTTATCCGATGGACAGCGATAGTGATCACACACACGTATAGGACGTATAAAAGTCTACCGACAGTTTCGAAGCTGCGTTTTTCAGCGGCTAATTAGAAAAAAAATAAACTTTGTATGAACTTACTTCGTGTTTCTCAACTTGGAACATAATCCAGCCGTCTTCTAACGATACTATAAATGTCCCGCTGTGCAGTTCTACTGCCAAACTGCAACCTGAAAACAACAAGAAATGTTATTTGTTTTACTCTTTTTTTTTTCGTTTAATTTCTTATTTTATCTAATAACATAATATCACGCCTCTACTTCCCTGAAGGGTTAGGTAGAGGTGCACCTACAGTACACCCACATTTTGCCAGTTATGTTTAAGTTCCATGTAATACGGAGCGAGCCTATTGCCATCAACCGGGCACAAATCCAGACTCCGGGCTGCTAATGAGAAATTCCAGATGGAAAACCCAATAACACTTTGCATTATCGGGGAATCGAACTCAGGAGCTCACTCAGCAGTAGGACTTGCGACCGCTAGACCATCGAGGCAAATTTTATCTAAAACATATTTAAAATGGGCAGATACCTATCCTTTATGCCCATTTTCCAAATTTATCCAATCTGATACGTTTTCATTATCATTTTAAGCTTATAGCAGAGAATCCGCAGAGTAACGTACGTAACCTTCCTAAACAGATGGGTTGTTTAATGGATGAAAAGTATTTTAAATAAAATAACATACTTAGTTAGAAAATATATCGCGAATGGGATGGCTAGAAAATTCCTGGCCGGACTGTGATTAATTAAATGGAGTTTTTATTTTTTTATTTTCTTAAAGATTGCAAGATATACACCAATTAAAAGAGCTTTTCAATGAGAACCTTTGCTACTAACTCGACTTTTGCCAATTGTTAGTCAATTCAGAGTTAATAACCTGAATAGGTGACTACTTGGCCACCTAAGTTTAGGAATGTTCTTGGCGCCCTATAGCCATAAGTGATATATCAATGAATAATGCTTAAAAGAAAAACATTTGTTACTAAAATTAATTAATCGTTAAACGAATGAGTGCAAATTATTTAAAAAAAAATACATTTTAGAATTTTTAATTAATCATAGTTTGGCCAGGAATTTTTAGCCAAACCCACTCGCGATATATTTTTTAACTTACAAAATTTGTTATAAAATACTTTTCATTCATTTAACAGATGGGTGAAGGTCGTTCCTCTGCGGATCTTAGACAGCTATAAACATACTAACCGGAAAACAACACAAGCGGCAGCTGGGGCACCATGGAACACTCTCGTATAAACACCCGGCTGGTCTTAACCTTCTCTTGGTACACCATATAAGGGCTAGTGAAGTATCCTATAGAGGAGTTCACTGAAGACGGATGCAATGCTACGTAGCCGTCAGTTTTCGTCTTGAATTTTAGTTCGTCTGGAGTCGGCTGACGTGGAATGGCTCCGCCTGCTTGCATGTGGAAGGATTTTTCTGGAGTTAGGACCTGAAATGAGAACAGTAATTTATTATTGAGATTTTGAGAGAATGAGAATTGTTAAATCTATCATGGAAGATATCTTGTCAGTGTCAATGTACAGTATTTCTATTTTCTTAATTTCCCTCGGTGAACTTCGTGTTTCGTCAGTAGTCAGATTTCTATCAGTTGCCCTTTGCACTTGGTGCAGACCAGGCCCTCTCAATCGACTTGGAAGTATATAGAGTTGTTAATACTCTTTTAACTTAATGTAATTTATTTGAAAAATGGCTGAGCTGTTTAAGTCGCAGGCAGGACAGATAGGAAAATAGTTATAACTCTATATAGTGCACACGGAAATCAAAACAAAACAACAACAAAGTACTTAGTTCTGAATTCAAATTATTATACACGATAAATCTAAAAATTGATGGGCATGGAAATAAGCATGTGTTTGTATTCGGAAATGCGATGATTCCCGAGGGACATTAAGAAAATAGAAAATACTGTAAGTGTAGTTGATTAATGTTCTTTTGTCATAATAGTGATAAATTTGGTTCACAAAACATCGGAATCTTGTTAATTTTCTGTTGTCATAATAATGATGAATTTAGTTTACAAAACATCGGAATCTTGTTTTGGATACCCATGCAGCATAGACTGATACAAAGTACGGAGTTTTGTGTTAATGTGTGATATTATTGTCAGCAAATTGTTTCTAAAATTTAGATCAGGATGAAGATCTCTTGTCAGTTAAGTGGATTTTGATGATGTTACATTTTAGGTCAAAATATTGAATTACCTTGACTACATTCGGGTACAGAGCTGCACATAAAATGGCTGCCAGCAATTTGTCGTTATTTCCGTTTGTGTTCAACTGAAACAAAGCACGCAATATTTTTAAGACACCTTTACGCAAAAAAAAAAAAACTTTTTTAGATTGTTGACATACGCCTAAATAATCTTATTGCTTAAAATAAAATATGAATATCAAATGACATTAGAATGATTCCAAATTTACTTGAAATGTCCAATGACATTAGAATGATTCCAAAACTTGAAATGTCAAATGACATTAGAATGATTCCAAATTTACTTGAAATGTCAAATGCAACAACAGTTACAGTACCTCATCTCCAGTCAAACTGGCCACAGAATCCTTCCTCATCTTCTTCCGTAACGCCGGCATGTCAGGAACGAACCCAATAGACGCCAGAAGACCTAACAACTGGTGCTTAATATCGGCCAACATTAGCAACGTCTTGTGGGATAGGAAGTTCTCGCTGGCGAAGACTAAGGCAGCGTGGGTACTGCTTTTCATTGCGTTTTGCCATTTCTGTAAACAAAGTAGAAAGTTTTATTCCATGACTTATGTTAGTGGCAATAAGGTTTATTTCAGCGGTTATTATAATATTTGGGACGAGTGACGTAGTTCGTCAGCAGCGTTGTTGATTATAAAGCGGGTGCGTTTTGAAGGTTTGCTTGCAGTTGAAAAATAGTCAGTATATCACTGAAGGCAATTTATTCAAGTCAATAAATTAAGGTCTTAAAAAAAGTAAACGGATATTCGGATGAATATTTACTTCAACTTGAAGTGTTGTCTATTATGGAATGCAGTTTTGTATCGTAAAAATCCCGGGATTCTGGGATCGACAAATTTATTTATTTATTTATATATACTTTATTGTACACCACAAAAATATATAACAAAAAAATAATCAAACACTACAAAATATACAATGGGCGGCCTTATCGCTTTCCGCGATCTCTTCCAGGCAACCTTGGAATGGACAGTGATTTGCCTGGACATAAAATGGGGCTATCGTTGGTGCAAATAATAAGTATACAATATACTAGAATAGATACACAGATATATACATATCCTAAATAATAGATACATAAATACATACATAATAAATAACAATCTTCTCCTACTTTGTCCTTCTCATTCTTCTGACTTTGTTCATTCTTCCTTTCACATTCAGTCCATTCTCCTATGGAATGCGCTTCCTCTTGATATCAGGACGGCCACCAGTCAGTATGCATTTAAGCGGAAATTGCAGAGTTTTTTTCAAAACAAATAGAGTAGAGTCATCTCAACATCTCCCTCCCTTAAATTTGTATATATGTATATATATAATAAATATATGTATATTACATTAAATATGTATGTGTATTATAAGTTATAACCTATTTATGTACTTTTGTTCCTACCTATATTTTTCTAATGATATATTTTTAATAATTTTTTCTATGTTCCTCTTAAACAGCACCTGCCATCCAATCTCTGCACCACCCTTGGTTGACTGGTAGAGAATGCCTAAGGCATTAAGTCCGCCTTTGTACCGTTTGAGTGTGAAAAGTTTAAATAAATAAATAAATAAATAATAACTAAATATATAAGCAATAAAAAAATAAAAAAATAAATAAATGATTTAGTTCCTATTATAGAATCGAATGTATGTTTTCTTACGTTCGGGTGTTGGCTAATATGGAAAGCACTTTTGTGTCAATCGTAAAAATCTCGCGATTCCGGAATTAATAAATTTAGTACTTTTTGACTATAGAAATGTTAGCTAATGTTGTAAAGTACGTTGCCAAACTAGCATAGCACATAGCGTCAAACAACTCGGTGCCTTGAGTTTCGTTAAAAAATATGTACAGTATATTAATTCTTACATTCACATCGCGAAAGTGACTATCGCCTATAGTAGATATAACCATCAAAAACGGTTATAACCAACATTAAGTAAACAAAAATGTTGGGACCACAAAATTTCGTCGTAATAACCGGTACGACGTTTTAAGCGAAGTCGACATAAACGGTTTTCACTGTAGTTGTGCATTCCCGGATTTTCTAGAATTCCGGGATTTATAGTATGAAAAAAGAAAATTAAGAAACCGCTTCTATAAATTCTTAACCAAAAATTTACTTCAGGTAAATATGCATCCGATTAACCGATCTCTGGTCATAAGGTATTAATTATTTACAACACAGGAACAATATGACGAATTAATACTTAATTATATGAGTAAATAGCAGCATTGAACGCTTACCCTATACGCTCTCAATGTTGTTAGCTGATCACTTTGCGAACATGCAAATTCTCTTCGCTTCGCATCTGCCTCCGTCTGAAAATAAAAAAATAAGGTCAACATCAGTTTTTTATTAAAATGTACTCCATCACAGTTGCCTTGGTTTCTTTATTCTTAAAATAAGTTAGGTGTAGCTGAGAAATCAAACTCAAACTCAAAGCATTTATTTCAAATAAACCAATCACTTAGGCACTTTTGAATTGTCAAGGGGTCCTTCAGTCAGAAAGATGAAATCCATTCCATGGCGTAGTAGGTTCCTATGAAGATGAACGGGCAAGAAACTCCACAGACACTCTTCTAAATCAAAATATTCTTTCAAAATGAAACTACAGAACTATGTAATAAAAGTGAATCCTTACCTTCTTCCCAAACGGAGCAACAAACGGACTTTTATGACTCAAAAACGCAGCCATAGTAAGTGCAGAGTCCACACAACAGAAAATAGCCCCGAAAAGCATGAGCTTGCCTATCCTGACATCTACAGGCAATGCGGCCAGATGCTTGCCCAGTGCGGTCAGGCTATATGCCTTGTCGAGTGCCCCTATGTCTTGGAGGCGGGAGAGGGCGCCATCTATGTTCTGTTTTGTTGGTGGTTCTACTGTTTTGCCTAGAAAGATGGAAAATGGAAAACTGATAAAAAAAGTTAATGTTGGAATCCGTTTTGAGAGTGTTTTATTTTATTTTATTCTATTCGGGAAAACTTACAGCTAACTTGCACAGTGTTCTTAAATAATATAAAATTGAAGGCCATTTATAAGTTTCTACTGATAAACACATAACATAAAAAGAAGAAAAAAAGGATAGATGACTGACGAACTGATGGATGGCTGGATGGATGGGTTTTGGATGGTTGGCTGTTTGTTTTTGAGGAAATAATAGATCCTTTTCCTTGTGTTAATATGGTTAAGAGGTGCTCTATAAGAAAATGATGGCAGCTAAATGCCTGCAGAATAGGGATAATTCCTGAGTCAAAAAAAAAACTATTTAGTCCGTCTGTCAGATAATAAAAAAATATTAGACACGTATTTTCTGCTTTATCGTATTAATAAAAAAATACTTAGATAAAAACGCATTTAAGTTGGGGAGTGGGCGTCGGTACGTCACAAGTAAGTATAAAATCTACAACTCGTGACGTCATGGCATATTTTAACTCGATGTATCGCCGTAATCTTTTGATAACGTAAAAAAGAAAAAAAAAAAGTGTCCAATATTTTTTTAATAAACTACCTGACATCATCCCTATTGAATTACATAATCTTGAGTTTGCTTTATTTTTTCATCTTGGTCTATTTTTATCGATTCTTTCGCAAACAGATTTTTATCAAGTTTCATCTGTGTTACATAAAAATAATTAAAAATAGGCAATTGTGGGGACTGCCGACATAAGCGAAAACTTCTAACTGGTATTAGCGTCATCTATATTCTATAGTAGAGCACTGCGGCGCGCGGTGACGCGAATCCACAAGTTTATCCCCTACAAAATATCGCTCAACGCACCTTACGAAGTTTTCGCTTCAATAAAAATATTGCATTAAGATTTTTTTTTTTATTAATTTTCCTTTTTATTAATTTTGCTTTTTTCTTTTTTTATATTTTTTTTTATTAACCTAACGATGTCTCCCTTCCATTAAAATGCTAATACTATACTCAATGGTTAAGTTAGACCTATGTATAGAATTTTTTTTTTTCTAACTTGAACAGACATCTGTGCTGCTGGGGAGTTTGTTGCGCCACTTCTTCCCAGCTGAAGGCACTAGGAACTGGTGAAGGGTGGGCGTTTTGGGGGACTGTCTTATGTAATTTTGACGTTCGAAAAGTGCCGATTTCAGCCTACTTTGAATAAATGACTTTTGAATTGAATTATGGAGTGATAATTCCAGCCCACAGTTTTACACTCATACATTTAAATTATAAACTATTTTAAATTCTAAACAGATAAAAACCCAAAATAACATTGTTTTTTTTTTTATATAGACCAATATCTGCTGTTTGAGACACTTACCTAGCACCTCATGTATACTCATATTCTGGAACAGCGGCAGGATCTTAATCTTCAGCAATAGTTGTTCGAGCGGGACTCTGTGTATCTCGGGCACGGGTTGCTCTAATATGTGGTAGTTGTATCGATGCGACGTGAACAAGTGCACGCACACGCCCGGCATGACGCGGCCGGCGCGACCTTTGCGCTGTTTGGCGTTGGCGCGGGATACCCAGACTAGGTCTAGGGATTCCATGTTGCGGTTGGAGTCGAATCTGGTGGATTAAATGTTTTTTTTGTATGTTGAAAAAAAAATCGAACAAGGGAACAAATTTTAGCATTCGGTTATTGATTTTGAAGAGGAACTGTCTGTAAAAACACTTTCAAACAGGTAAAATTATTGTGGTTTATTTTTGCTTACAAGAATAGTTGTGTTGAGAGAGACGCACAATAATGACGTCACATCTACTAAGAGAGTGAATATGTACTTCGCAACAAAATTCGACGTTGTAATACTATATTGAAAACACCGGTTCTCGTCTGATCACCGAAGTTAAGCAACATCGGGCGCGGTCAGTACTTGGATGGGTGACCGCCTGGGGGAACACCGCGTGACGTTGACTTGCCATTTTATGATTTTTGGTAACATATTTTGCTCAATCTTTAACCACTTTTCCTTTAAATTACGAGATTTTTTAATGACCATTTTGCACAAGAACATGAGCACTAAGGAAGGGTTTTTGAAAATTTATCCCTTATAAGGGCTAAAAGTTTGTATGGAAGTTCGTAATTTAAAATACCTTTTTTCCTTCATCCGTCCACAATCCACGACAAACACACAGTCGTCTATAGTGACGGAGGTCTCCGCTATGTTAGTAGATAACACTATCTTGCGGACTCCTGGTCTAGGCTTCCTAAACACTAGCGCTTGTTCCTCGCTTGAGAGCGTCGAGTGGAGAGGTACTAGGAGGTATTTGCCGAATCTGTGGAGTTAAAGGGAATTATTTTAAAAAGATTATGTTATATCTCACCTATATGCTTCACATTTTCCCTCGGGAATCATCGCATTTCCGAATATAAACGAATGCTAATTTCCATGTCCATCAATTATTAGATTTATCTTGTACAATAATTTGAATTCAGAACTAAGTACTTTATTGTTGTTTTGTTTTGATTTCCGTGTGAACTATAAAAATATTTTTCTATCTATCGTGCCGACTCTTGCCTGCAACTTTAGCAGCTTTCCTCCAATTTTTAAAATAAATAACATTAAGTTAAAAGAGTATTAATAACTCTATATACTTCCAAGTCGATTCAGAGCGTCCGGTCTGCACCAAGTGCAAAGGGCAACTGATAGAAATCCGACGACTGACGAAAAACGAAGTTTTCCGAGGGACATTAAGAAAATAAAAATACTGCAAATAACGTTTCAAGATCAAAACATTCTCTTGAGAGGTAAAAATACATAGCATTCTCTGGAGGCAAAATTTATGTCATAAGTGAAAATATAAATTACTTAGGATTAAATGTATGACTCTCAGCAAGTTGGTCGTGTAATGACATGATTTCCGCTATGCCTGGTAGGAACACCAATATGGCGCCCTCTCGCGGCCATTCATGATCGCCTTTTACTATGTATGCCAACACGTGCTCTACCAACTCCAAATTGATCTGAGAACAATAACAAACTCACATTTAACATGAAATACTACATATGAACCATGTAACATGAAATACTTATGAAAAAGTGAAAAAATATAAAGGAAATTAAGTCCTATTTCAATACTATAAGACTACATTTTGAATGTAGAATATGTTAGCAGGTATTTTTTTAATTATTTACTACAGTTTTCCACTATTGACGTCGATCTCAACAGATAATTATTTTATTTTGAACATGCTGATCGGTCAGATGTCCTTTTTCCTACCGGGTCTTATTGTGAATCACCATCTAGGCACCCACTCAAACACAATAAAAAAAATCTAATTCGGTCCAGCCGATTAGGAGGAGTTCAGTGACATACACACGTACAGAAGAAGTATATATATGAAGATATAAACATAATATAGTGCTACATAAATCTTCACCAGTCGCGTGCAGACCTATCTAGCGCGCACTCTAATTATGCTAGTAATTCAAGATATAGCTGCAATTATTCATCGGTCTTGTGTCCAAGACTGCTTCAAGAGTGCAGAGAAGTGTATCAGCTGGCAGTGCTGGAGTATAAATCATGCAATTTTAAGTTATTGAATAATTCATCGATAATATTCACCTTCTCAGAATCCATAAGATACATATTCTTGCAGGTAGTCTTGCTGCAACTGGGGTAACGAGCGACCATCTGTCCGATATTAAGGTTGTCGTCTCGTATCGACACTTTAGGCGCTTCGTTAGCGTCGGCTCTGACATCACAGGTTTCAAGCTCTGTTTCTAGGTCATGTTTTCGGTCACCTAAAAAGATATCGAAATATTGTTTGAAATAACCGTGTTGATTAATATTTAGTAATATTAATTTCAAATGAAAAAATACATAAGAATACATTGTTGTGAAGTTTTCTTTTGATCCGTTTTTTCTACAGCATGTATTAGAAAGGTGTGGTAATATTTAAGGGCGTTGTACGGTCTCATCAACCGTACATTTACTTTGCGAACGCAGCAACCTACAGTATTTCTATTTTCTTAATGTCCCTCGGGAATCATCGCATTTCTGAATACAAACGAATGCTAATTTCCATGTCCATCAATTGTAAGATTTATCGTGTTTTGTTTTGATTTACGTGTGAACTTTATAGAGCTGTAAAATTATTTTCTTATTTGTCGTGCCGACTCGTGCCTGCAACTTAAGCAACTTTCCTCCCATTTTTAAAAATAATTTACATTAAGTTAAAAGAGTACAGGGGCACGCCCTTTATGCCTGGAGGCTTTATTCAGATATTTATTTCTGTTTACGTTTAGTTTTTATTTCTGCTTGAGTATAGTTCTCGATGTTTTTGGTTGTTATATTGACGTGTGCTAGCTGGCCAATAATTTATCATTTAAATTATTTTTTGGGCTGCATAATGTAAATTATTTTGCATACTTTTGTATAGAATCATATTTTTTCTATCTTGAACAGACAGCTGTGCTGCTGGGGAGTTTGTTGCGCCACTTCTTCGTCCCAGCTAAATGCACTAGGAAGTGGTGAAGGGTGGGCGTTTAGGGTACTGTGTTATGTAATTTTGACGTTCGAAAAGTGGTGATTCTCAGCCTAGTTTGAATAAATGACTTTTGAATTTTGAATTTTTGAGTATTAACAACACAATACTTCCAAGTCGATTGGAGCATCCGGTCTGCACCAAGTGCAAAGGACAACTGATAGAAATCCGACGACTGACGAAACACGAAGTTTGCCGAAGGACATTAAGAAAAAAGAAATACTGTACTTGGGTGTCGTGCGTCACAAATATTACGCTATAATTATAACGATTTAAGCAATGCACATCGAGTCAACCAATAACTGTGGAACTAACCACTGGTCAAGAGAAAGAATTACTACCACTTTAACTTGTTAACCTTCTACATTTTAATATAACTTTAAACTCAACTTGTGGTTCTATCTCCATAACTAAACCAACATTAACAAGCAATAACAACAAACACACAAGTAATACCACAAGTAATACACAAGTAATAACTACAGACCAACAAACTGAACAAATTTCTCCATAGGACCAAGATCGTAATCGTGAAAAAATTATCAACTGTTCCATACAAAACTTCACTAGGTACGTACTCGACCCAAAATGTAATGTGATAGAGGGTCCCGCGCATGCGCCTGCCCTCGCGATGTTTCGTCATAGGCAAATTTTATCCTGCCTCAATAGTTATAAATATGACTTATCTTTTGCGTGCTCAACCATTACTCCAGCATTAAGTCTTGTGGTTATTAGCGATTGAAATCTTACATGTTTTTTACAGTCAGAAATATTGAACTGCCAACAAGTACTCCGAGCGAAAAGACGTATTCACGTCAAAATTTAAATGTCCGAATAAATATGAAAATTAATTTATCCTACCTTTCTTCATTTTTCTAGTGTAAGGACCATTTTCTTCTAATACATAGTTGGTCATCTCCATAATATCTTCTAAAAACAGTTGCTCCACTGGGAATGTTCTGCCTAAAAATAATAAAAAAAATATAATATTAAGCTTGAAAGAAATGAAATGAAATTGTTTATTCTGTAAATAGGATATCAGAATCACTTTTACTCCGCCGAACTCAACTAGCTTATTTTTATTTTTTTTAATATGACATTAAAAAAAATAAAAATAAGCTAATTGAGTTCGGCGTTTCCTATCTGACTACTCTGAGAAGAAAGAAAATACGTGAGTTTTTTATACTGTTGACGTCACATCCACAATGATAAGAGCTATGTATTTTGACGCTACAGTCGTCAACGTCCGTACTACGTTGAAAACACGCTCGTCCGATCACCGAAGTAAAGCAACATCGGGTGCGATCAAACTTGGATGGGTGACGCCTGGGAACATGGTGTGACGTTGACTTTTTGCCAAATCATGAGTAAAAAACTCATCCTTTTAAACCGTTTACCTAAAATTGTCAACTAAAATCTTTCATACCTGGAATCTCCAAAACTGGAATCTTATCGAAGTAATCCGAGAACAGATCAGCATTCAATGTAGCACTCATAAGTATGACAGTCAAGTCTTTCCTTACTTTGACAAGATCCCTCAATATCAACAATAAAAAGTCACTCTCTTCGGACCTCTCATGGACTTCGTCTACTAATACATGGGTGACGGATTTTAATTTGGGATCGTATTCTAGCCTTCGAAGTAATATACCGGTGGTGCAGAATGTAAGGCGAGTTTTGGATGATACTTTGCTCTCTAATCTTATCTGAAAAGATAAAAAGAGAAAAGAAAGAGTAAGTACACATTAATGAAAAATTAAAAATATAGTAATATTACACATACATAAACATAACATCACGCCTGTAATCCACGAAGGATTAGGCAAAGGTGTACCTATAGTACACCTACATTTCGCCAGTTATGTTTAAGTCCCATGTAATAGGAGAAAGCCTACTGCCATCAACTGAGCAATAATTTAGACTCCGGGCTGCTACTGAGAAATTCCAGATGGAAAAACCCAATAACACTTTGCCCGACCCGGGCATCGAAGCAGGACCTCATACTCAGCAGTAGCGCTAAGAAATAATATGTGTGCTCAAAAATAGATTTCGCTAAAGTAATTCTCTCACTCTCTATCTTCCGTCCTGCTATTGTTGTTCGTAAACTTACAGACGGATTACAATAAAAGCAATGAAAGGAAAATTGCTTTACTTCCCCCAATTATGAATCACCCTAAAATTAGAGAAGAATATCTAATACTAGCTTCTGCTTGCGGCTTCGTCTGCGAGCCTTTAACCTTCCTCATGAATTGGGCTGTCCAATGCACAAATAATTTTTCAAATCCGACTGGTAGTTGCAGAGATTACCCCCTACATACAAACAAACAAATTTTACCTCTTTATAATATTAGTATAGATTTGACAGCATCTCAATTTATAATTGTTCGAAGTAATGAGATTGGTATTGCGGTAAAAACTGGCACTCCGGGAGAAGTGAAAACTTGAAAAAAAATCGGCACCGCGGTAATCAACGCATTGATATCTTTCTAACGGTCAAAAGCTGGTGTCATCACGGTGTCCCGAAATCAATGATTTAGTCCGATCTCAAAAATGCCCAACGCGCCTAAAGAAGTTTTTACTTAAAAAATCCAGTAGTCCAGTGACTGATTGTCTTCAGAGCATCGAAGTTCTTACAGAGTAACATTACATATGTATGAAGGCTTTTACTATAATAGACCAATAAATAATTAAATAACTGTTTCAAACAACATACCTGGTACCCTACAACCTGCCCAGTTTTCTCCACCCTCTCTTCAGCGACCCTATCAGCGACACCAATAGCTGATATGCGTCTAGGCTGTGTGCACACGATCTCAACATGCTCGGCGCCATCTTTGTTATAGTTCTCCAACCAATTATCTAGGATGTACTGAGGTACTTGTGTGCTCTTGCCACAGCCAGTTTCACCGCTTATAACGACAACCTAGGGGAAAGTTTATGTTTTTTAATCTTGCTAGTATATTATTCAAAATTAACCAAACTAAACCGAAAATAAAAAGTGGTGGCACTCCGGGAGTGCCGACAGAAGTGAAAACTTGAACAAGATCGCCTTGGTGGAAGAAAATTACTTGCATAGAACATTGATCCGTAACGTAATATAAATAAAGAGCACAATCGCGTTTACAAAACCTTTAAAGTAAAAATACTTGCATAGAACACTGATCCGTAACGTAATATAAATAAAGGACACAATCGCGTTTACAAAACCTTTAAAGTAAAAATACTTGCATTGAACATTTATCCGTCAAGTGATATAAATAAAGAGCACAATCGCGTTTACAAAAATGAGGTGTCGTCATGGTGTCGCGAAATCGTTTAGTCCCATCTCAAAAATGCCCAAAGCGCCTAAAGAAGTTTTCACTTCAATAATTATGGCATGGTCATTACATAGCAAACTTATTATTTGCGGTAAGAGCTAAAGCAAACACGATATATATAACCAATTGAATCATAATTACGTAAGAACCGTGGAAATTTTAGCAGACCATGCATCTACGCGTGTTACAGATTAGTATATTGAGGAAATTAATTACCACTATTTGCATTAGATTAGAACTGGGATTTCTAGATTATGTTAATTGTACTTTATAACATAACAATAATTGATTACAACTCAACATTGACGCAATAATAAGAAGCATTAGGTAGTTAATTTGTGCTATATTTATTTATTTACTTCATTCTAGGATAGCAGTCTTGTTTTGTCAATAGCACTTGTAATAAGATTACTATCACTATGCTTCTGATTATTAAACAGAGCAGAAATGAGTAAATCAGTTCACAGTGTAATAATTAGAGACAACTTACTTCTCTACTGAGAAATTGATGGGATGATAGCAGTGATAGCCTAGTGGTGTGACCGTCAGACTGCCAAGTCATAGGTCTCAAGTTCAAACCCAAAGCACGCACATCTGACTTTTCGGATTCATATGCGTTTTGTATAATTATCATCCAAAACGGGGAAGGAAAAGAACATTGTGAGGAAACCGGCATGGCTGAGAGATATTTCTCGACGGCATGTGAAGCCAAGTCAGAGGCCCATAGGCAACTCTGACACAAGTACCCTAATTGCGTAAGTTATTTTCGTAAACGATTATTACTAATTTCATTTTGACAGTTCAACAACATTCATTGCGGTATTTACGTCGTGGAGCAGATTTTTTTTTCCAACTTATGATAGCAATGGATTAAACAGATTGTGATTGATCGTGTATTACGCAATTAGGGTACAGGTTAGCTACTTAACATACGAAAAAGATGGGATGATCATGGTAGGAAAAATTATAATTTCGTGGAAAACTTACCCATCTCTAGTAATAAACAGGAAACATTAGTGTAAGGGAGTGACCACACTCAAGCATAAGCCACACTGGGAACGAAGCTAAGTTCGTTTAGCTTCGCTCATGCATGCAGCTCATAAACGAACTTAGCTTTGTTCCCAATATGGCCTGCGCTTATTGACGCGGATCGGATTGAGCAAGTCAGAAAGAGCTTTATATCCTGCATGAAGCTTTATATGCAGTAAAAGTGAAAAAGACGTCATTCGCCTCGTTTGCGTCAATCCGCGTCGATAAGTGTAGTCACTCCTCATTTGATAACTGTATCTCAACGCAATAAAAATAGCCCTACTTTACATTTGAAAATAATGGCTGCCGCAGACAGACGCGACGAGACGGCGCGAGACGACTCTGCGTCGAGCGACGTATGCGGGAGCCTTAAGTTTTCAAAAGCATAAGGTCTGACTTCTACAAAGTGAGACAGACATGTATGATGAAGTTCCTAAAAATATATGCAAAGAATTTTTACAAGCAGCTTACCTGTGACTTCTTTATGGTATTCAATATTTCATTCCTCTTCTTCCAAGCTGGCAATTTTCTTCTACCGGACATCATTCTGTTATACCTATCATTGTCTCTCTTCTCCGAAAACCGTTTAGCTATCTCCTTGTTTTCTCTGAATATCTCTTCGAAATTAATATTAGCCCTATTATCTTTATTTCCACCCTTTTTATAATGTGATGGTAAACTCTGTTTACTACCGGAATTTTCTATTAGCTGCGGGAATAAGGCATCTGTAGTACCAGGAAAAGTTCTTGTATCAAATTGTATAAAATTTAATATTTCTTCCTCGCTATTCAGAAGTTCGACTAAGGAGTATACACATGGTATACCATCCTGTGCTAGAATTTTAGCTTCATCCAAAAGTCTTAACGTTATTTTTAGAAAGGTAAGCTCTGGTATTATTTTAGTTTTGTTTTCCGTTTTGAAGAATATTAAAGGTGGTTGGTACGGGTAGACGGTATCTTCAGGAAACCTTATTTCTAATTCATAAGTTATTTTTGTATTTTCTTTAGTTTCTACTGGGTCTGGTATTTTGTCCTCCTTAGATTCGTGAAGGAACTTGCATTTGGCGCCAAATCTACAAGGACCTCTGAGATACAATTTACACACTTCTTTCTGTTTCGTTTTAACGCTGCATGTGTAGTTTGTGTTAGTTTTTTTCTTAGGAACATCTATATCTTTGCTTTCGTACATTTTCGTTAGATAATCGAGGTTCAATTTGACAATCCATATATTGTTGTCTTTCGTTTTGAAGCTGGTATCGTAAATCGAATCGAGAACAGCCCTTTCGTCATTTACCATTTCAATCAATTCATTTTTGTTCGGTGCAGTTTCTGGTTTGTCTTGAAAATCAATTTGAAAGTATTTGAGGAAGAGTATTTCTAAGGCTTTCTCTATATTTTCAGCAGCCACTTCTAGAGCTTCTGAACAGTGGACTCTGTGGAAATTGTACCTGTAATATGCGAACAAACATGATTAATGTTTCAAGCAGGTGAAACAAAACAGTTAAAATTTCAGCTTGCTTTAACTTTTAATCTTGCTTAAGAGAAAAGCAAGCAATTTGATTATTTAAATCAAATTGCTTGCATTTCATAAAATTGCATTGCATAATTGCATTGCATAAAAATAAAAACATGTAAATCAAATCAAAACCAAATCAATCCATCATCAATGTACGCAAGTGTTGATGAAGAATGGCATTGCAAAACAAAAAGAAACTGCAATTCTGACAATATTTTCTCTTTTTTTATCTAGGAAAAGTAGGATAATATAATCGAATATAATCAAATATCATAGAATATCACAAACCTCTCCAACTTAGCTAGCGCAAATGCCCGGAGTCTGGCCTCCGAAGTCTCAATCTCAGGTTTGACAGTCAGTGAGTAATCACAGCCTCCTTGCACAATCAGGTTACCTCTCTCCATCCAGTAGCGGTTACCCAAGTTTGAACCTTTATCCTGAAAGAAGACAAAATACATTTCATAATATTTTGATTTCTAAAATTGCAGTAGGAAGGCCCAATGTGGACCAATGACCTTGGGAAAACCGCGGGAATTCGCTTAAAGCGGGAAGCACAGAACTGGTTGAAGACGTGGAGCTTGGGGGAGGCCTATGTCCAGCAGTTGACATTTTTCGGCTGAAATGTTGATAATGAAAACTTCAGTTAACTTTACATCAATGTGGTTTCGACCTCTGAACATGAGACATCCTGTATGACAGAGGTTGAGGTTACTTCAGATCCGTAAGCATAGAAATAACAATATTGCATGAGAGTAGTGCTACAATGTAGTACAATTTAGGTGTACAATAAAGTATACAGGATGGCAATTTAGACACCTACATCTGTCAAGGGGGTGATTCTACCCATACTAAGTAACTTTCACCATGAAACTACTATCAGATTCATAAAAAAAAATTGTCAAATTCCTATACAACAGTAGTGAAACAATTTTGGTACATACATGTTTCTTTTTTTACCAACCTTATACATGTACATGTAATTCATCATTCGAAAGTTATTTAGTATGATGGGTAAAATCACCCCCTTGATGGATACATGTCACTAAATCAGCACCCTGTGTATGTGTATGTCACCATATGTCCTATCTGTATCTATATTACTGTGTGTACATTAAAAAATAAAATAAATAAATTATTCTATCTATTTATCTATCCACATTAGGTATGTTCCAATCAGAATTACAAATTGTTTATCATCTTTTGTCTTACCAAGTATAATAACAATAGTGAACTCCATAGTAAACATAATAGCCAGGCAATTTAGTCAAAGAACCTAAAGGGATAATATTGTTCAGGTAATGTGTCTGGCCACTACAGGCCACAGCAACATTTTCATATTATGAAATCAGAACTTTTTTATGGCAAGTATCCAATACCTACTCAAAAAGTTAATGTTTTAAGTACCTTAGCCATCAAATATTACAATGACTTAAAAGAACTTTTGCTTAAATCTAATTTGTTGGTTTCTAACATGATGTCGGTACTCTCATAAGACATGCTATGTTACACCATAAAAATAAATTTAAAATATTGCACAATTATATGAAAGGTCTATGGACTTAAAACCTAAACACTTATAGACTTATAGAAAGTCTATCCAAGATTAAAATTAATTTTTAATTTAATTTAAATTTAAAAATATTCACCAATTTATTAATATTTTGATAATCGTTATTTAAATACATAAACATTTACCTTATAAATACTGGCACTTCCAAGTTTAAAGTCAGGGCCATGAATAAACCTGAGTGTATCCAAAACAAGTTTCTGTGAATCTGAATTTAATCGGACTGTTTGCATTTCCACCTTAAGGTTAGGATGAGGATCTTCCTCTTGTGGCTCGACCTTAGCCTTCCTGAAAAAAAAAACACATTGTTTTAGAGACAGACCAAGACAAATTGCTGTGAGATGTTTGAAATATTTTACTGTACCGTATCCGAGGGTCCGCCGGTTCCCGGAGGAAGAAATCCTGGGCCAACTGTCTGCTTTCATGGTCCATTGTTGTTAATAAACGGAATAAGTATTATAAAACAGAAAACGTAGACAAAAACTATGACAAAAAGTACAATTTACAAGACGTGTGCAGGCAAGGCAAATCGCTATGTCTGCTGTCAAATGTGCGTTTAGTTTCAACTCGGAGACTATAAAACGTCAGACAGCAAACTATTATTTCAAGTATTTGAATTTGAGTTTATCTAATAAAAATGAATGAATCACTATAATGTTTAATATTCTTTATAAAAGACAAACTATTATTCTCTGTTTGTTGTGTTTTTTGTTATCTTGCATAATTGCAATAGGAAAGATAAACTTACCCAACGAAAAAACAAAACAGAGATTAGATTCATTCCGTTTTACACAGAAATAGTAAGAATCTTCTTTTCTTTTACTTGGTACAGAGTTGGTCACTAAATATTATTTATTATTTGGTAAAAGGTATTTTTATATATTCGTAGATATATAGGTATTTTGTTAAGCATATTTTATCTATCTATCGACAATAAGCTGCGTACCTACTCTAAGGCTGCGTCTTAACCAAAACGACCGTCGCGCGAACACGCGGTCGTCGCGTTCTTTTTGTTCGGCGAACCCAAACTCGGTTGCGCTGACAGAGGGCGCTTGCCACTTTTTCTAACAAATGCGTGATACACAGAGTACATTACATTATGCGTGATATTTTGTATTGTACAACGACCGCGAATACATGACGAACGCGTATGCGCGCGAACGATCATTTTGGTTAGAACCTAACGGTAGGTATGTAAATCTTGGGTTGAATAACACACACAAGTGTGCGATATCACAATGCTGTAAGCACAATCTAATGAAATATGAAAATCAATGCGTATGTTTATCAAAAGGGTTTTTCTCTAAAACATAGATAAACATGTTTAGCTTAGAATAAGATTTCGTTGATCACTTATTACTTAGGTACGTACCTACTTAAACGTAGTCAATTTGCTATTGAAATACTGGGTAGAATCGTAAATATTACTTACTTACATGTCATTGCAAACTTAGAAAAATCTATGATGTTGGCGATATGAAAAAAAAACATGGCAGGAGCTTTGGTGCCTTTTTTTTTTCTATAACATGGCAACTCGCAATTTTGACGACTAAGGTCTTGGCTGCTTAACCGGATTTTCCTGTGGGTGCCTTAAGCTGCTACACTTAGAGCCTCCAGCCAGGAGCAGAAGCTTTAGTGGCATGCGCCGCGTAAATTTATAACCAGAATTACCTTTTTTTTTAACACTCGGGTTTTGTTTCCGAGAAAATGGCAAAAAACGCGGAAACCGTTGCTTCTTAAAAACTAGGTTAAATGATTGTTGGACACATCAATTGATATTCTTCTCTGTTTATCCTAAAGAATCCTTTCTGTCCAGAAAATCTTAAAGAAGTGTTCGTTAGACGCTTTCAAGTGATGGAATCATCATAAATTGTGTTACTACCAAAAAAAAATCATAATTATCTCTGGAACTATTTATATTGTAAAAAAAAGCTTAGACAGAAAGATAGATAATTTTGAACTCTATCGTAAAAATGGCAATTTGAGGGTTAACGGCTGTCTAGTTAAAGGACGGCAGTAGGATGATAGGTACTTCAAATCCAGATACGTATTACTTGCGGCCTTGCGGACGGTAAGCAATCGGTAGCTCACCGTCCGATAAGGACCAGGCCCGGGTCGACGGCGCGTTGTGTTCCACGCGCGCCTCAAAGAGATGTCAGCAAAATCGACGTGGTCCGCAGTCCGCTAGGGCCGATGCCTGCCGGGGTTGCGAAGAAAACCGAAAGGGAGATCGTGGCCCCCGACAACAGGGCAACCGAAGGAACACGGATGGGTTTTAGTCAGTAAGAGTCTGACACGCCCTCCCGCTCCGCCCAGAGCGAGAGAAGTTATTTGATGATTTCCCACCCAAAAAAAAAAAGCTACGTATTACGTTTCCGTGGGATATTTTCCGTCATCCAAGCGGGCGTAATCGCGAGCAAAATCTAGTTGGGGATGATCAATCAATGTCTCATCAGGAAATCATCATCATTAAGTTAAGTAATCTACAGCCCGATTTTACCCACTGCTGGGCCTCATTAACCTCTCTATGCTTGAGCCAACTTCCACACTCTTGTACCAGTCTCATCCAGGTTCTCTCTCTCTCTCTCTGCCTAGCCTTATTACCTTGCCCTTATCTTTAGGAGTAGGGCTTGTGATAGTCTCTGAGTAGGTAGGTACCTACATATCTAAGTAGTTGTTACGAATCGAACTCGTTGATCATAACACCTTTTCGGAACATTGTATTCTAAATTCTAGCATTAAGTACTGTCAGGTTTGACGGGTGCTTTTTGGTTTTTTCCTTGTCTTTTTCACTTTTTGTCTTATTAGGTTGAAAAAATAAACTGTGGCTACTTTAACCAGCGCGTTTCAATTATAGAGCTACGATCAGTAATATTTTGGTCATTTTGAAGCCGGACTCCTCTGGCGGCCCGATGTTAAAGATGTACCGAACAATTTTAAATTAGCCCTTTCTAGATTCTTATCTCTCGAAAAGAAAATGCAGTCAGATGTACAATATGCCAATATGTATAGAAATAATATTAAAGCAATGTTAGATAAGAAATACGCTGAAGAATGCACGGCCGCTCCAATTGGTATCACATGGTATCTCCCACATTTTGGTGTTACTCATGCCCATAAACCTGGTAAGTTGAGACTCGTACACGACGCAGCCGCGAAGTTTAAAGGTATAAGTCTTAATTCTCTCCTCTTGCCAGGTCCTGACCTATTACAGCCATTACTTGCGATCTTGATGAGATTTAGGGAAAACGCTATAGCACTTACAGCGGACATACGCGAAATGTTCCCACAGGTTCGAATCCGTTCAGCAAATCGCGATGCGCAGCGCTTTCTGTGGCGCAATGACCCCGCGGACAAAATAAAGCTGTATCGTATGTCATCCATGATGTTTGGCGCGTGTTCGAGCCCGTGTACCGCTCTATATGTAAAGAACCTTAACGCGACGGAATACAAACTTCAGTACCCCGATGCTGCGCATGCAACCATACACGATGTGTACATGGATGACTATATTGGCTCGCTAGAGAGTGTAGATCAAGCTGCGCGACTGGCCCGAGACATCGTAATTCTCAACCGCCAGGCGGGTTTTGAGATGCGCGACTGGGTCTCGAACGACCCAAGAGCTCTCTCTTTATTAGTAACTGAATCGATATCTCAGAAATTTAACGATGTAATGTTAGGTAACGATTACAACGTTTCTAGGGTGCTCGGTCTGAACTGGCAACCTAGGAACGACGTCATAGGTTTCAGTCTCAACTTAGATTCTAAATCGCCAGCTCAGCTAAGTAAACGTGACGCGTTGTCCCACTTAATGCGAATTTATGACCCTTTGGGTATTTTAGGCCCACTCGTTTCTAGAGGACGCGTCATGTTCCAATCAATTTGGCGAAAAGGTTTATCATGGGACGATGAACTCGATCAAGGAGACCAAAAACT
Organism: Omphaloscelis lunosa; assembly: GCA_916610215.1. NCBI lineage: Eukaryota > Metazoa > Arthropoda > Insecta > Lepidoptera > Noctuidae > Omphaloscelis > Omphaloscelis lunosa. The sequence continues at coordinate 14,970,576 of OU744258.1, forward strand.
TTGGAATGAATGGCTCCGCGATGTACAACTTGCTTCTCAGTTGTACCTGCCGCGATATTACGGTCTAAGATCATACAATATCATTCACCGCGAACTTCATCTGTTTTGCGATGCCAGTGAGTTGGCATACGCTGCAGTGGCATACTGGCGATATATCTATGCAGACGGAACAGTGAAGCTCGCTCTCATCGGTAGCAAAAGTAGAGTCACACCATTGAAACCCGCCTCCATCCCACGCCTCGAGTTGCAGGCGGCTTTAGTGGCTGCTCGGTTTGCATCATTCATTCACGACTCACATCAGCATAAACCAAGTAAGCGTATATTTTGGTGTGATTCACTTAACGTCTTGAGTTGGTTGCGTAGTGATGCGCGATCATTCAAACCATTCGTAGCACATCGAATCGGCGAGATTCTCGAAACCACAGATGTAAAGGAATGGAGATGGATTCCGACCGCGGAAAATGTGGCAAACGATGCGACGCGCCATAAACGCGAAGTATTCAATCAAGAATCTCGCTGGATTACAGGTCCAAAATTTCTACTCGAATCAGAACAACAATGGCCATCATCACCATACTTAAATACAGCCAGTAGTTTGGAAATAAAACCATCCGCTCAGAATCATTGTCATCTCATCTCCTCACATCATTTTCCGACACCATTGACTGTTGACCCAGAAAGACTGAGCTCATGGGGAAGGCTATTGAGAGCTACGGCAAGAGCCCATAAATTTTTGCACCTATTGAAGAACAAAGATAGTTCAAAAGAAATAACCGCCGAAGATCTACGCGTGGCTGAATCACATATTCTGAAGAAAAGTCAACTCGACTCCTTCCCAGATGAAATCATCTACCTCTCTGAGAAAAGGTCATTACACCGGAAAAGCCGATTATTCAATCTGGCCCCCTACATAGATAATGAGAATTTACTGAGATTGGGCGGAAGAATCAACCGAATGCAAGATATTGGTGACGGGGTGAAAAGTCCAATAATTTTAGATTCCAAACACCCTGCTGTCCAGCTTTTGATTGCCCATTATCACGTGAAGTCTGCCCACGCTAATTCCGAGACAGTAGTTAACGAAATGCGACAAACCTATTGGATCATCAATTTGTGAAGCGCGGTTCGAAAAGTCGCCCATGATTGTCAACTGTGTCGGCTGAAGCGCGCTCAACCATTCACACCGTCTACTGGAGACCTCCCACCAGCCCGTCTAGCCCATCATCGTAGACCGTTCACTTTCGTTGGCTTGGACTACTTCGGCCCAGTTCAGGTCACAGTTGGGCGAAGGAAAGAGAAACGCTATGTAGCATTGTATACCTGCCTTGTTATACGAGCAGTCCATCTAGAAGTTGTACATAGTTTGTCAACCGACGCGGCCATCATGAGTTTGCGCCGTTTCATTGCGCGCCGTGGAACGCCGAGTGAAATATGGTCCGATAACGGAACAGCCTTTGTGGGTGCCAACCGGATGCTAAGAGAGCTGTACGGAGTGGAAATTAACCGTTTTGCAGCAGACGAGAAGGTCTCATGGCGATTTATTCCCCCTTCAGCCCCATTTATGGGTGGAGCGTGGGAGCGAATGGTAAGATCAGTCAAAACAGCACTCAAGACCACCTTAAGACAACGCTTCCCCTCAGATGAAGTTCTACAGACCTTTCTACTAGAGTCAGAGAATTTAGTGAATACGCGTCCACTGACACACGTTCCAGTTGATCCAGACTGTGAGGAAGCCTTGACACCAATGCATTTTATACTGGGATCGTCCTCAGGGAGACCTATCCCAGCTACGTTGACGGATCGGGATATCATCGGACGAGACGGTTGGCGCAGAGCCGTAAGGCTCACAGATCATTTCTGGTCTCGATGGGTGCGCGAATATCTTCCGACTTTGGTGCCCCGGCGCGGCGGTGGATCATCCCCAAATATAAAAGAAGGCGACTTGGTTATTGTGGCAGATGGACAATTACCCAGGGGATCTTGGCCGAGAGGTAGAGTGATTAAGATATACACAGGCCCAGACGGAGTAGCAAGAGTGGCGGACATACGAACAGGGGCTGGCCTTATCAGGAGACCCCTTAAGAAGTTAGTGCCCCAGGAGCTCTAGGCTAGACTTTAAAAAAAATGTGGAGTATGTTACGAATCGAACTCGTTGATCATAACACCTTTTCGGAACATTGTATTCTAAATTCTAGCATTAAGTACTGTCAGGTTTGACGGGTGCTTTTTGGTTTTTTCCTTGTCTTTTTCACTTTTTGTCTTATTAGGTTGAAAAAATAAACTGTGGCTACTTTAACCAGCGCGTTTCAATTATAGAGCTACGATCAGTAATAGTAGTTACTAGAATTTTTACGGAGAACCTTATACATATAAGCTCAGGGCCTATCTTCAGTCTAATTAGTTCACAACGGCAATGTCGCCAGGGTGCTAATAAACAGCCAGCTATATACAATTACACGCTCTAGAAAAATGATCAGAAATCAAAAACCTTAAAATCACGCCATTTTTCATTGTTGCGTTTTAACTGGTATTCCTAGTTAACTGGGTCGCAAACGCGCAATGGATATTAAAATTAGCAACCATCAACATGTCATGTTTTTGGAAAGGTAAATCGTTGAAACCACTTTATATTTTAATACTGCTAACTTTGATGCTAACCACTTTATGGTTTAAAGTGCATTTGACAATTTTCAAATATTGACAATATTTGAAAAGTAATAAAAAATGCCTGAAAATATTAAGGTAAGCATCTATTTATTTAATTAAGAAACATCCCCTTTTGAATTATGGATTCTAGTAAGTATCAAGGTTTTCAAAAGTGTTCTAAATGGCGCTGAAAATACTTGGCAATACCACATGTAATGACATTTCAGTTTAGAATAACAGTAGCAATGTTTAACGCGTGAGATAATAAAACGTCTTCATTGATAAATATATTAACCTAATCAGCATATACTTAGGTAATTTTCCTTCCCACTGCTGGGACTCAGCAGACAGAATCCGAGCCAGTTATATTGTGAACTTTATGTCGACAACCGTTAAGTTCTCAAATCACACACAAATCTGACTATATACCTAACGTCAGTTTTTGTAATAGCAGTTTTCTTGTCGAAATAAAGTTTGAAATTCAGAAATTGCTCGTATTTCATTTCAATTTTTTTTTTTCAAATTTTTAAGGTCGAAGTTACATGTCTTCAAAGTTTTCGTTGTGAAGTTATTGTTTTTTTTTTTTCAGAATAGATGTAAGAAGTTTTGAACTTGCGAATCTGACGCATCGGGGCCGAGACTTGTCGCAATCAGCACCCTAATTGCGCAAAACACTATCAATCACAATCTGAATGATTTTGAATGATAATGCTGATCCATTGCTTCATAAGTTCGAAAAATTTGTCTGCCCAACGACGTAAATAACGCAATTAATGTTGTTGAACTGTCAAAATGAAAGCCATTGCTATTGTAAGTGTGGTATGCAGTTACCCCGCAGGACACTGTACCACTTCTGCTACTGATAAATATCTACATTTTTCCTAATCTACATAAATGACCTATGCACGCTGCCTTTACACAAATCACAAACCGCGATTGTGGTCTATGGTAATACTCGGAGCGAGGTAAAGAATATTGCGGAGCAGTCCTTAAAAATTATTATAAACTGGCTGCTACTCATCCTACTCATCCTAAACGTGGCCAAAACAAACTTCATTCCCTTCATTATGAATTCTAGGAACAACGCTCCACCAGAATTTGTAATCACGGCACATCACATACGTGCTCTGATCTCAGTTCTTGCTCATATGTGACGCTTACCCGTGTTAATCACACGAAGTACCTGAGTATACTGATTGATAACAGACTGAAATGGTATAACCAAATTGATAACAATGCTTCAAGAGTCAGAAGAAGACTTATCTATATTTTTAAATCTCTGAGACATTGCGCAGACATTAACATTTTAAAAATGGTCTGTCTATCTAGCACTCTGCCAGTCCGTTATCACCTACTACATCCCGGTACGGAGAGGGGCTGCTAAAACCAAGTTTACTGTAGTGGAGCGAGCATAGAGAGCTGTCCTTAAGGCGATGCTTGGTAGACCATACAGATTCCCTACTACTGAATCATATGCGGACTGCAAATTACTTACTGTGAGGCAGCTCTTTGTCCTTCGAATCACTCTCAAAAAAAAAAAAAACCAAATTCCCCCATCAGATCCTACTAAGCGCAAAGCAAAGAAAAATATGCCCGACAGTACGCCACAAAACTGCATACGCTAGACGCCAGGTTTACGTTCTAAGTACATTAATTTACAAAAATATATCTAATGCCATCCTGATAACTGGGTTAAATCACCATGAAGTTAAAATATTAAAGTATAAGGCTACAGGATCAAGACTACTCCCGAACAGAAAAAACAACTACTACAATACCAGCAGTAGGCGTATAAATATATAAACCTGTTCTACTGTTGTTTGCAATTTTTCATTTTATTTGGAACATATCAGCAGCACATATACAACACAATCTCAAACACCTTAATACACCCTCACGCAAACGCTAACACACTTCTACATACACACCCTCGCATACGGTCGTTTCCAACATCCTTAATATTCCTTTCGTTGTTAATTTTAATATACATACTGCAATGTCAATGACTATTTTGGTAATGTTAAAACACAGCATAAAAGGTTTTTGATATCACAGTGACATCAGAACACTGACTCCTAAGTCTCAGGATCACCTAGTTTAGGAGTCAGGGTTTAGTTTTGACCTTTAGTTATTCAAGCTATGTGTCTCAGTCTTAAGCAATGTCCAAAGGTTTTCGTATCAATAAAGATTATTTTTACCTCTCTTGACATTTCTCGGGACCCTGAGTTCCGGACCTTTAGAAGGCGTACGAGGGGCCAAGCCAACTCGCAGAGGTCCGTTAGACGTTTTTAATGAGATGAGACACCAACCGACGATTATCCCTGTCCGCACTATGTACCTAAGTGTATCCAAGGACAACCCCCGGTTGGTGTAGGACTATTGCAGGATATGGAAACAAAGATATTGGGTTATGGGTTTGTTTTTGTATCTCTCTTGGTCTAGCTCCTTATCCCAGACCTGTTCCGGCAAAGTAAACTATAGCACAGACCTAGAGTTCGGAGCGCGCAAGCTCCACCACGACGTCAACGTAGAGATACGACGATGGGGTTATTATTATTATAAAAAAAGGTTTTATCAAAAGGTAAGTATAGGGACTCTTCAGTTTCCAGTCTGACCTTATGGGTTAGTACATCTTATTTATTAATAACTTTCCTGTCTTCGCGTTTTCCTTAGTTCCGACTATCGACGGACGTAAACTGTGGATGTAATTAACACACTTATTACTTGTTTACAATATTATGTATAATATCTACGTAGTACGTCATGCATTATCTGCTTGGAGAAATATTTTGGACTTGCCCAGATTTTATTGAGGTAGGACAGTAGGACCTACCTAAAGTAAGTAATTAATTATGGTTTTATCATTCATCAAAAAATATAACTGCGCAAAGGGAAGGAAGATTAAAGCCGGATTTATTATTTTACTGTGTTGTGTCGTATCGTGACGCCTTCTTACGCAGTGTTGTCAATGAAAACTCGTTGCGATTTGACGTAGTTCTGAGCAAATTCGTTGATTGGTGTATCCTGCGTCACGACACAACAAGAAATAGTAATGTGTCGGTGGCTGAGGCCCGGACTCAACCAAAGCGGATATGTGCTGAGATGTCCGAAGCGGAGACGAGAAGAGATGTTTTTCAGCTAGAGTGTGTGGCGAACCAATTTCTTTGTTACCAATCATCTATGGTTGCCACTATTTTATAACTTGACAACACTAGAGTCTATGTGTGTCTATGACACACATTATTCTGCTCTCGAGAGACTTGTCGCGACCGGTCAATTCGATCCCGTCCCATAACACTGTTACTGCTCTGGAAATATACATCAAATCCAACTAAGTGTGAAACTAGTTAATAATGATCATGTATCTTGTACAAACTGTGTTCGCCCCATCAACGTGAAGTTCTGACGTCTAATCTGATTACATCTCATACACCAACTGGACCCGAGTTTTACTGATCAACCCTGGGCGCGATCCTGCGCCAAATTGGTGACCCCGACGACGCCCGACGTTCGAAGATCATCAGTTCAAAACGTCGGAAACCTGGATCCAGTTAGTGCAGCGCATCGAGCTCGCACTCATTTCGTTGAAGCAACGATAAGTACCTACCAACTCGCCGCCATCACCGCGAGTTTGCCGACAAACACGGAGTTTCGGTCAGTGTTAAAGTGCAACGACAGTGTGCAGTGTTTACCAGTGCATTTATCTGTAAAGTCACATAAAATTCAAACTTTCAACAATCATCATCCATAATCATAAATTCTTCGCGATACTAACGCCACTTTTTCACGTGCGGCTTTTCGGAGAAACTAGAAGTTTAGCGCGCCAAGTCTGACATTGACAAGTTACGTCAGTGCCACAAACGTTAACCTGCCGCGTTCCAGAGACGTCATTGCTACAAACGTCAACCTGCCGCGTTCCAGAGAGATAGCGCATCTACATAAGCGTTATTGAAGCACGGTGAGACAGTAAGACATCAAAACCTGTAAGTTTGAACTTTTTGCATGGACTGGATTGTACTGTGGACTTTACTATAGTTTACGCTGCATGTTTAACAGTGCTGCAACGATTTTTCTATTGAACAATTTGACGTAAACTTGTAAAAACCTTTAACGCTTGAACTTAAAATTAATATTTAATTTAAAACCTTTTTGTTGTCTGTTCTCACATAAATTTTATGCAATTCTGCATAAGTGGTGTATGTAAAAACTACTAGTGTCATACTGCTACAAGTCTTCAATTTTTTGTACAGGGTTGCCAGAAATTTTATTTTTACCTTAACATCTTTATATACTTTATATTTTTACCTGGTGTTGCATGTGTGTACCTTTTAATTTGTGTGTATAATTACTGCCTGTTGACCGATAATTTTCACTAAATGGTTTGTGGTGCTACATTTAATTAATTAATACTGTAACAGTTTGCCGTGTTTGTTATTGCTAATATTTTCAATTATTAACAACATGGATGCCGAAGGAAAAGACATTTTCCTTGACCCTGAGGCCGGAACTGGTGGTGGATAGTCAGCTAATCCATCCCAAAACATCCTAGTAAATCGAGTATCTATCCGTGTCCCCCCTTTCTGGCCAGACAGGCCTGGCCTTTGGTTTGCCACATTAGAGGCACAGTTCTATATAAATAGCATAACGCAGGAGACAACCAAATTCTATTATGCGATCAGTCAACTCGACACCAATTCTGCAACAGAAGTCGAGGACATTATAACGAATACACCCAAAGAACAACCATACTCTACACTGAAGAAAGCCCTTATATCTCGTTTCTCAGTGTCATATGATGAGAAAATTAAACAGCTTCTCGAAAAAGAGGAGATGGGGGATAGGAAGCCCTCATCATTCCTGCGGCACCTCAGAGCTCTTGCTGGCACATCCCTTACAGAGCAGCTCCTGAAGACGATCTGGATGAATAGGCTACCGCAACACATTCAAGGAATTTTGGTGGCACAAAGCCTGTCATCCCTTGAAGATCTGGGTGAGTTGGCTGATAAGCTGCAAGAAATCAGCTCCCCACCATTGCAGGTTCATGCAGCTAGTAGGGCTGCATCCTCTAATGATGACACAAAAGAACAATTGAGGTTGCTTCAACAACAGGTCACAGACCTTACTCAACTAGTAACGCGCCTAACTATGAACCATGATCGCAGAGGGCCCAATAACCGTAGTCGCAGTCGATCACGGTCTCTCTCGCGTCCACACAACAGCCAACTATGCTGGTACCACGACCGCTTTGCATCCAGAGCAACCAAATGTGCACAACCATGCACTTGGTCTACCTCTGCCCCCCAGGGAAACTCCAACAGCAGTCAGTAATGGCGACCACTGACTGCTCCCTGGCAAGTCGCCGTCTATTCGTAACAGATCGGTATTCGGGCCGACGATTTTTAATCGACACCGGATCGGATCTTTCATGCCTTCCTAGACGGTTCTCTGACATTCGGGGTAACAAGCAGCCACTTCCTTATGAAGTTTTAGCAGCTAACGGCTCCAGAATAAATACCTTCGGTGTTGTGGAGCTCAAATTAAATTTGGGACTAAGACGTGACTTTGTGTGGAAATTCATAGTCGCAGAGGTTGGAACTCCAATAATTGGCTCTGACTTTCTGGCTCATTACCATCTATTACCGGACTGTGCTCTTGGAAAATTAAGAGATGATAAAACAGGGTTGTCTACTGAGGCTGAATTCTCGACAATTGACCAACCCAGCATTAAGGTCATCCATTCACCAGACTCTCCATATGCACATATTTTAGCCGAGTTCCCCAGTATTTCGCGGCCTCCTGGCGCTCCTACAGAACCGAAGCACACCACGGTGCATTTCATTAATACCACTGATGGTCCGCCGGTGACAGCGCGACCACGTCGCCTCGCTCTACAAAAACTCCGAGCAGCTCAAAAGGCATTTGAAGAGATGGTTCGAGTAGGTACTGCTAGACCTTCTAGCAGCGCATGGTCCTCTCCACTGCATCTCGCGCCTAAAAAGGACGACACTTACCGCCCATGTGGGGACTTCCGAGCACTCAATGCCCGCACCATTCCGGACCGTTATCCTGTCCGTCATGTAGGGGATTTCTGTCAGAACCTTTCCGGATGCTCAGTATTTAGTACTTTAGATTTAGTCAAAGCCTATCAACAAATTCCTGTAAACCCTGACGATATTTGTAAAACAGCCATAATCACACCTTTTGGACTGTTCGAATTCCCCTACATGACGTTTGGCCTGCGAAATGCTGGGCAGACTTTTCAGAGGTTTATTGACGAAGTGGTGCGGGGATTTAGTTTCTGTTTCGCTTACGTGGATGACATCCTCGTTTACTCACGCGACCCGAGAGAACATGCTGAACACCTCAGACTCCTGTTCCGCCGACTGCACGAGTATGGAGTGGTCATTAACCCAGCAAAGTGCGTTCTTGGCGCAGCGGAAGTTACCTTTTTGGGTTACCGCATTAACGCTACAGGCACATACCCTCCCAAAGACCGTATCCAGGCATTGATGGATTTTCCCCTCCCCAAGACAGTACAAGGCGTGCGCAGATTCCTTGGCATGGTAAACTATTACCGCAGATTTTTGCCTAACGCCGCCAAGTATCAGGCTCCCTTGATTGACGCAGTGGCTGCAACTAATAGCAAAGGCGCAAAACCATTTCCATGGACGCCCGAGCTCGAACAATGTTTTGAAAACTGCAAGAAGAGTCTGACTGATGTTACCACTTTGTCACACCTAAAATGTGACGTTCCGTTAGGTCTTTTTACCGATGCGTCCAGCATGCACATAGGCGCATGCTTACAACAGAAAACCGACGACGACTGGCAACCCCTCGCATACTTCAGCAAAAAGCTAACCGCAAAACAGACTCAATGGCCTGCTTATTACAGGGAACTTCTAGCTGTGTACGAGAGCGTTCAACACTTTCGGCACATACTAGAAGTGCAAAATGCAACAATATTTACGGATCACAAGCCCCTAGTTTACGCCTTCATACAGCGACGCGACAAGCTACCACCAACACAGCTCAATCAGTTAACTTTTATCAGTCAATTCACTACCGATATACAGTACATAAAGGGCGCTGACAACGTAGTAGCAGACGCTATGTCTCGGGTTGAATCCATATCCCTGGAGGAGGACTACAAAGCCCTTGCAGAGTCTCAAGAAAAAGACAAGGAACTCAAGGAGATGTTTTCATCTTCTTCCATGAAGTTAGAAAAAGTCGTTATCCCTGGAACCAACACATTCATACTATGTGACACATCAACAGGTAGACCTCGTCCATACCTCACCGAACCTTTTCGTCGAGCAGCTTTCGATAGACTTCATGGTCTCAGTCATCCAGGCGTGAGGGCATCCTTACGTTTGATAGCTGAGCGATACGTATGGCCGCAGATGAATGTAGACTGCCGAAAATGGGCAAAATCATGCATTCAGTGCCAGCGCAATAAGGTCACTAGGCATACCTCCGCGCCCCTAATACATTTCCGTAATCCTTCAAGTAGATTCTGTCATATACATATTGATATAATAGGTCCACTGCCGCATTCAAACAATTACACATATTGTCTTACCGCGGTTGACAGATTCACGCGTTGGCCCGAAGCGTGGCCCATGACATCGATCACGGCGGAAGAAGTGGCAGACACGTTGGTAACTGGGTGGATATCCCGTTTTGGGGTACCGAGCACCGTGACGACCGATCAAGGCCGTCAATTTGAATCCACCTTGTTCCGGCGCCTCATGAACGTGTGCGCAACAAATCGGATCCGCACAACCAGTTACCACCCGTGCGCAAATGGCATGGTAGAACGCATGCACCGCCAACTAAAAGCTTCTTTGATGTGCCATCCCCAAACATGGAGCAAAGCACTCCCATTAGTACTTCTCGGCATGAGGACCGCGCTCAAGGAAGACTTAAACACCTCATCTGCTGAGCTAGTTTACGGAGAACCTCTCCGACTTCCTGGAGAACTAATCGTGCCAGCAGATGAACCCAGGAGCCAACACGATGCCGCAGACTTCATCACGGAGCTGAGGAGCCGGATGGAAGTTTTACGCCCAATACCAGCCTCACGACACGCTCGCCTATCATCCTTTATATTTAAAGACTTGGCGACTGCGACTCACGTCCTGCTCCGCGACGATACTGTTCGACGGCCGCTGCAACCACCTTACACTGGTCCATATCGTATTCTAAGGAGAAGGGACAAAACCCTTACCTTGGATATCAATGGAAGAGAGGCCACGGTCAGCATAGACCATGTTAAACCAGCTTACCTGGATTTCGAAGCGTCTCCCTTACCACCCGTGTCAGTTCCTGTTCAAGCACCTCCTTCCAAACAGTCTCCTGCTCCGCACGGTCCACCTGCTCCAGCACACTCAACTTCTCCAACTCCTCCTACTCCGCCACCTCCAGCTGCTGTCACCACCAGAACTGGCAGACGGGTTAGATTTAGGGACATACTAGATTTATAATTTTTGTATTTTGTGTTTGTTTCGTATATACCCTTTTTTTCTCCGTAGGGGGGTGGTGTGGCGAACCAATTTCTTTGTTACCAATCATCTATGGTTGCCACTATTTTATAACTTGACAACACTAGAGTCTATGTGTGTCTATGACACACATTATTCTGCTCTCGAGAGACTTGTCGCGACCGGTCAATTCGATCCCGTCCCATAACACTGTTACTGCTCTGGAAATATACATCAAATCCAACTAAGTGTGAAACTAGTTAATAATGATCATGTATCTTGTACAAACTGTGTTCGCCCCATCAACGTGAAGTTCTGACGTCTAATCTGATTACATCTCATACACCAACTGGACCCGAGTTTTACTGATCAACCCTGGGCGCGATCCTGCGCCAAAAGTGTATCCATCGAAACTGTGCGGAGATGCGTAGGTACTGGTTAGACTAGAGCGGAGATGTGTGCTGGCTAGAGTGGAGATGTAGGTATGCTGGCTACTTGGCTAGAGCGAAACTGAGCTGCGTGCGGTGAACGTTGTATGTTGACCGCTAACTTCACGCCGCTCACATCTCTTCTCGGCTAACGCGCGCTGTCGCCAACTTGCGAGCGAGACACAGCTCACATCTCCGCTTTGTAAGGCGACGCACAGCATACATCTTCGCTTCGATCACGCTATAAGTGGTATCCATTGAAGCTGAGTAGAGAACAGACGTATGAATAACGAAATTTTATTGGTTATTTTAAACACATCTCCTCTCCTCTTGACTCGTCTTCGCTTTGGTGGAGTCAAGCCTTAAAAGGTGTTGATAAAATTATATCCATCTACCTATTGAAGATGTTTTTCTATTCTTGATGATTTTTTAACTGCAAAAATTGTGACACTAAACGATAGTTATAAGATAGGTAGGTATTTAAAAAAAAAATGTTTTTTTTTTTCACTGTAAACCTTAAAGCTGTTGGTTAGTTCATAACTTATTGAAGGTCTTTCATTTACCAACTGCATTAGCAAACACTGGCTTTTCAATTAATACATAAATCACACGATTGTCAATAAAATTGTTGTGCCTGTCAGTCAATCCCGACCTCTGAATCGATACTCAGGTAACGAACGTACCCATAGGTAAAGTAAAAAGGCCAAGATATCTAGTCAACAGCCTTTGGTTAAATCAATCAACTAATTCTGATTTTCTTATAACTAACTTAACTACACATTTGCAAATGTCTAAAAGCTGCCACAGTCACAGCTTCTAAAAGCGTCTAATTGGTTGAAAACACTTATAAAGCAAGCTGATACCGAGCCTTAAAAAATACGCTTCTATACTGACGAAGAATATGAAATAAAACAAGAGAAAAAGAAAATACGTTTATTGGCATACTTTAAATACAAAAAAAATATATTTATTTTTTATTTTTTAATAAGCCATTTATGTTGTTTCCCACTGCAGGGCACAGGCTTCCCTTCCCTCGTCCCACTTGTCCATATCTACTGCGGTTTGTTGCCAATTCTTATGAAAAAAGGAATCTCGAATTTGTCTCGCCATCTCCTCCGGGCTCGGAAACGTGTTTCTTAGAGGCTTGGATTGAATAATCGATATCAGTGCATGATGACGACTCAGGGCGGTGGAGGACGAACATCACGTACGTCACGTAGGTACGTCAACAGCGTCGCCCGGTTAGTGCTTTTAAGTATGACCACACGATAAAACAAAAACTTACGACTGGAGCCGAGTAGGTATAGCCGATTCAACGTCACTAACCCGAGCGTGACGGTTCAGTTTCGTTCACTGCCCAGAAAGAACGCAAAATTCTAAATTCAAAATATTTTTATTTTACATAGACCTACATGGGCACTTATGAAACGTCAGAAGCTAGGTGCACGGTTCTAATTGGTCGTTTCCTATGGAGAAGAGGCGGCAAGAAACTCCACGGTTACTCTTTTAAAAATAATTGGCTTTTACAATTCTTTCAAATAACAGTGTGACTAGGTATGGGAGGACAGTGTAGGTCTTTCAATAAGTACCAGGTACTTAAGAAAATAGAAAATGGTCAACAAATCTACAAACCACAAAGCCTACAGTGTTCTCACATTCACAAAATAGAAAAGAATCTATACAAAAGATATATTAATTAATAAAAATAAAAACCTCTTTTAATTAAACGCAATTGCATTATTGCTATTACAACTGTAATAAATCTGAATAATTATCATGTGCAAAAAAGCCACTAATAAAGAGTTGATATTAACTCAAAGGGCGAAGAAGGTTTCACATAAATTAATATAAGATTATCAATAAATTAAGATCTTTGATTATTTATAATATGTCTAGATAGTGTCACGCTGCAAAAGAACTAAAACAAACAAGCCAACTTTTTTATGTAGGTGTGCGTGACAGCTATGGCTTACACTCGCGCCACGTCATTGCGATGTCATTGTGCTTTGCTAGTGTGCGTGCATTTAGCGGCCAACAGTTGAACGCAATTTTTTTTTACGAGTTCACAGCTTTGACTGTCTATCTAGACTTATTTATATCTTTGCCTATTATCTATACTGTGGTGTAAACCTGGGCGCATCTGGTACACCTGCAGGCTATGCTGCATCAACTATTCTTTGGTGCAACACAATACCACATAGGTATTCTAAGGGCACATTTTTGGTAAGTCCAGCCCAACTAGCAAAATATGTGCTTATAACTTTCAACAAGACCAATTCTATAACGCTTATAAGATACTTATAGCTTACTACAACCCTGGATTTGGGCACACTTATAGGAGCATTTTCTTTTTATTAAAATCATATAATCAACTTACAGAATGTTATTAACTCCTGTGATGTACTTCTAATAACATTAAAGAAGTATAATGAGTCCTACAATTATAGACACAGAACCTTTGTAAGTACGATCAGTTTTATAAGCGTCTGATACAAGCTCATTACCAAACAAATCTTGTTTATAATGTGCTAGTAATATACTTCGTTGTTAAGTGTTTGCTTCGTGAGTGATCGTTGAAATTAAATATTTTTTATAATTAGTGTTGCATATTACTATTTATGGTAGGATAGTATGTGAGAATGTGAATATCGGGTGTGAAATCATTGGGAAATAATATTCAATGTTAAAATATGCTATGTTTATGTATTTTTTTTAAAGCGCCTTTAAAAATTGAACGTTACATATTTTTTAAATAAATTAAAAACAATCTAATTTATCTAATATTCGCCATATTTAAAAATGATTTTGACTGAGAGCGTTTTAAGACTATTATTAAGCATAGTAGCGCTTATTACAATTTTAATAAGAACTATTCGCCTCCATGTTAATATAAACTTATATTGACCTTATAGCGCTCTAATTTAGTGCATTTACTCCTTTAATAATTCTGATCAAGACTATATTTTTACGATCTAATAAAAGTCTCCCCTTAGTATATCATGAAATCTTATACTTACTCTCACTAAATGCTACTACAGGAGCAGAAATTTTGCAAAGACTATTTAGTCTTGCACATTCACTTATGTCCTACAACTGTCTTATAACCTAATCTTGTAGTGAACTATAAACCTTAGTCATAAGGTCAAGTGATCTTAAGTATTAAAATACTTATAAAATTAATCCTGTTTTGTAATAAAAGCCTAAGTTATAAAAACAAGTGATCTTGAGTATAACAAAACTTGTGGAATGGTATTAAAAGAATGGAAATCTTTACCAGTGCTAGTATAAGAGTTTTATTAGTTTTGGCAGTCCTATAATTTTCATTAAAGGGTTTTGTGGTTGTGGTTGTGTTTTTGTTATTTGATAGTCGGGACCTTAATAAATCCACCCACTTTTCATAGAACTCATGCCGCCATGCTGCCATACCTATTGGAAGAGAACCCTCCGGGAGGGTTACCGGCATTACATTTGCGCTAAAGTTAACCATCGCGGATGGTCTACGGTATTAGGTTTAAAAACACTGTAAAACGAAGTAAAATAGTGTTTTCATGGGGTCTTGTCGCTATACGTAGTTGCTAACCTTTTAAATTTTTAGTGAATGTTTGTAACAGTGAACCAAAAACTAAAAAAAATAAAAATGCTTTGATTTTAAAACCAACGCATGTACTAATAAATCTTGTTAAAATATATTGTACATCAGATTTTATTTACACGGTTTATAATGCTGTATTCGCTAAGAAAAACCTACATTTAAAATGAGCCCTCCTCGAGGGCCATCCCGGATGCGACTAGGAACTGAACTGAACGCAAATCTCACAATTTTTCTGCCAGCTGCCAAATGTCCCTGTTCCATCTCTTAGCATTCACTTCGACCATGCATTCGCTAAATAGTATACAAATAAATGCAATATTGCACAGAGCAGTGATTAAGGAGGCGACTGGAATACTAATCTCGTATCGGAAGACGATCGGAAACGTTAGCATTGATGGCGAATGGTGAGGTCATGGAGAGTCTCAGTTGTACAGCTCGTAGGTAAGTTCCCTACGATGTTCTAGATGGGTGTTTTGAATAAGACGGTTTCTATATTTGAATATGACTAGCCGTTAGTGGTAAAAATTACGTGAATCTTTTACCAAAAATACAGCGTAGGTACTTGTATGGTAGCCATCCTCCAATTATTCTTTGTTTTTCGTGCAAATTAAAAAGCTCTTTTATATTTTCTTATGCCTTCACGATTTCCACGTTTGCAGCGTTTGCTCAAGGGACAGTTCGTGGAGTACCTACCTACACACAGAGAGCAATAACTTTTCCATTATGAAAAGCTTTTTAGACCCTAAGCCTATGTAGTACCCAGTTTTCATAGATTAGGAAGGAACACAAGAATGGCGCATACAATATGTAAAAAAAAAAAAACTGTTCAATCTCAAAAAGGGGCACATAGGTACTGCAATAACATTACCAAAAAGTATTTTTTTATTATTAATTTTAAAAAAAATTGCTCTTCAAAATTCACATTTTTAGTACCAAAATTACCTTTGGGGTAATTTTCCTTTAAAATATAGATTTTTTTCAACAGGGGTCTCAAGTCATGAATTGTAGACACTCGCTAAATGAAAGCCGCCCACGCCCCATGTAATAACCCGGTAAAATTCTCCATTGAAAAAAAGTGCCGATTTTTTTTTTTTTTTTTTGAACGTTACCACATAAATAAACTTTCAATACGATACTTAACAACATCCTCACGGATCGGACAGGAGTTTTTTATACATGTTGTATATCTAAGCTTTTCGACAACTAAGGTTTGGTTGGTGTCATTCATTGCTCGACTTATCATTTGGTTTGCCGCCTTTTCGTTTACGCACGAACTGGGAAAATAAATGGTGTCTAAGCCCACGTCCGCACGGACGTACAAATTTCGCGGCGGGATTTTATCGCCCACTGGATTTCTAACTCTCGGTGTTAAGCTAAGCGTTGAGAATTCAACAGAGTGCATCCCAGCGCGTCGAAAAACACAGTGTTGGATTTTCAACTTTCGGCGCTAAGCAGAGCGTTGAAAATCTAGTAAGCGAAAAAATCCCGCCCCGATTTTTTACGTCCGTGCCAACGTGGGCTAAAGTCGACTTTGTGACCCGTCGCGTATTAGGTACCTACCTACAGAATTCATGGAATCTTTGTTCTATTA
This sequence comes from Omphaloscelis lunosa, assembly GCA_916610215.1. Taxonomy (NCBI): domain Eukaryota; kingdom Metazoa; phylum Arthropoda; class Insecta; order Lepidoptera; family Noctuidae; genus Omphaloscelis; species Omphaloscelis lunosa. The sequence continues at coordinate 14,987,313 of OU744258.1, forward strand.
CCAAAACAAAACGCCATAGTTTAGTCATAGATGCTTCATGGGTCAGTGGCGGGGGTCTTAGAAGAAAATTTTGAATCGCTATAGGAATGCTTATGGTAAAATACACTGCCTCGCAAGAGGTCCTAGATTCGATTCCCAGGTCGGGCAAAGTGTTGTTGGGTTTTTCCATCTGACATTTCTTAGTAGCAGCCCGATTTAAACATAATTGGCGAAATGTGGGTGTACCTACTGGGTGTAACTATTACAGGTGCCTTGGGAAACAAGGCGTAATGTCATCATGTTTCATTGCGGAAATTGAAACTTTTTTTTTACTTTACCAATTCCTACATATTACATATTTGTGGAAGATGATGCCGCCATCAATGGACGTCTACATGACCAAGAGGAAATCTATTTGAAAAACCTTACTGGGCTTTGCAGCTTATCACCTTTTTATTTATTTTTTTGTTGGAAAATTATCAAATAAATTCTCCCGCTCTAGGCGGAGCGGGAGGGGGTGTCAGACTCTTACTGAATAAGACTTATCCGTGTTCCTTCATTAACTGTATGTTGCCGGGGGCCACGGTATCCCTTTCGGACTTTCCCGCAACCCCAGCAGACATCGACCCTACCGGCCCCCGTCAGTTCTGCTGTCATCTCTTTGAGGCACGCGTGGAACACAACGCGCCGTCGACCCGGGCCTGGTCCTTATCGGACGGTGAGCTACCCATTGCTCACCGTCCAAAGCTCGCGCCTATGGTGGCCGGAAATCGGCCTGCGATTCCCGACGCCCAGGGCGTCTCCTGTGGCGGTTGGGGGCGTGAGGACGCGAAATTTGCCTGACCCTCACGCGTTTCTGCTTCGCAGAAGGAGGTGACGACCTGCCATGCCCTCTCGCTCCGTACCATGGCCTGAACCAGGGCCGGACGCGAGAGATCACCGCCGCCGATCGCTTCCACAAGGACATGGCGGTGCCCCAGCAGCTAATCACCCTGAACGTGGAAATAGAGGCTTACGGACGATTTTGTTCCTAATAGGTTTCTTCTATCTATATACATACATGTTATAAATTAAAGTAAGTAGCTTTTCATGTCTGTCTGTATGACTGCGTTTTTCTTCAAAACTAGGCAACGGATTTTGATGCGGTTTTCACCATTATTTATACAATTTATTCCAGAATTTATTAGGTATAGAAATCTCGTTATTTTGTCAAGTCGTAAAAAAACATATGAAGCAGGGGCGGGTCACCAGTAAGTAATAAAAAAAAACAAACATTTATTTCAATCCATTTAAGATCATATTATGTTGTATGTACATTTGAAATAAAATATTTTTTTTTAATAACAATAAAGATATATAAAAATAATTAATTAAATAATATAAAAAAAATTTAAATTATAAAAAAATATTCAAATCATAAAATTAAATTACATTAATTGTTTGTCATTACATTAATCATATAACAATGTTTAAATCAAACATGTTCGCAAATACGCTCAGGATGGTGTTGGAGGTGGTCCGGAGCCTGCGCCCCAGAGATGTGCACCGCTTTCGCATCGTCGTCGTCGTAATAAACAGCTGATCCTACTTTACCTGTCATAATGTTGAGGAAAAACATAGTCAGCTACGTATGACCTAAACGTTATTTCCTCACCCATCTGCGCAAGTAGGTATTAAAGGACGTAAGTAAATAAACGTGTAGAACAACGTCACTCACCTACTATACATTAATGGGATTTTAAGATCAATTTACGTACCTACAAAATTATAATAAATTGAAAGAATTACTCACTGGATAGGTACGAACGAACGCGTGATTGAAAATTCTGACCATAATTAGGTATGATAGTAAATACGCTAATTAGCTTAGATTTATTTACGCATTTGTCCATTGCATTCGAATTTCCCTGCAATCCTTACTTATGACGAGGCATCCGTAGGTATATGCTTTTACAAATCATATTTTTTACTTACGTAATTTTTTCGTAACAAAATTAAATTGCGCGTCAATCAATTCAACATTTACGAAGTTCACGTTTGAGATTAAGGGTCCGTGCACGAAAATAACCCTCTTTTGTCACTTACTTATCTAATTGTGAGAAAACTTGAAATAATTAAATGATGACTGAAATGATTTTTTTTTTTTGATTTTTTTAATGATTGAATGATGTCTGTCTGACTACAAAAGTACAGATTTCGTGGTTCTAACCCATTCGTTTCCACAGCACCTGTTAAAAGTTGCATCACTTTTGCGGTCTCGAAAATATGGTATATTTCGCCTTTGATTTACTTAATGACGATATTGTGTAAACATAAAATAAAATTTACATTTTATCTCAAGGATAGCTGAAGGCTGATTATTGATTTGATTTATAAATTTCTTGATATGGTTTGGTAAATAATAGAAAAAAATACATTACTGACGAGGTTAAAAAAAAATGTTTTTTCAACATTTATTTTCCTGCTATATTTTGTATGGAAGTTGATAAAAGTGGTTCAGCCACATGCAAGTAGACCATATAATAATACTCATGATATTTTTTAATTTTCAAAAACAGAACTTGTTTCTTGTAATAAAATAATCAAACTTCAGTCTCGCGTTATTTTTCGGGAAACTTGTTGCGAATATTAGTGATTTTCCATGAATACTTAATTTATTTGAAAAATCCCTTTCGTGCAAAACAAAACAATGAATTCCCCTTTTCAAATCACAAATATTTTTGTTTAAATTCTTTTTCACTTTCTCACAACCAATGAACAAAATTGATCAAAATCAGTCGTTTTCGTGCGTGGCCCCTTAAGCCTCTCTTAGGAAAGTGGCACCACAAAAGCAGCTACTCTTCTGCTTTTCGCACCTAGTCAATACCGGACACCAACTCGACAATCCTCGTGTTCCAGTAATTGTTTATTTGTATACATAGCTTTACATAACTTTAATACTAATTGCAACACGCTAATCTATCTCTCCAAGTAATATTAGTTAAATACACAGGGAAGTGTACCAATCAGTGAAATAATTGGTTCAGATGACGACAATCTCCATCAGCGCTAATCACTTGCTCACTACCAATTAAAATAATGCATGATTTATGCAGCGGCATTAGTTTCTAAATGATGGTATTGTATCTTTTACTGATGGTGGTGAAGATTGTCCTGAAGTAAGTTAATATGGTAATAAAGGAAATGACAGAAATGCTGTAACCAAAGCCGAGAAGCCATTTAGTGCAAGTGATTCTTTCATTGCATGAATTTAGAGTAAGTAGGTAGATTGTTAGTGACGAGGTAGAGTCTCCTTTGAAAATTGAAAAGTAGGAATATAACCAAACAGAATCATAATAAAATGTTCATCAAGACATTAAATAGGTAGATCAAAAATATGTAGCACATGGGTGAAGTAAACTTTCGTATACAGAGATCATTATGACCCCATTTCCTTCAACTGAATTTTAAAAGGAAACGTATATAGGTTGTTTTTATTTCCTAAACAGTAAAACAATCGTAAAAAGATCATAAGTATGAGAGTAAAACATGAACCATGAGGCGTTTTCCTCGTTTCAAAACTATAGACTTATGGTTTCGGCAAAAACGTTGATAGCTTTGAGTTTAATGGCCATCATGTTGCTTGATTAAGAGCTTATTATGCTAAAGACGCTGCAATAAAATGATAAAACTTCAAAATACGAGACATTGACCACATTCCAGTAAAATTTGCAAACAATGAACTAACGTTCACCTCGTCCTGATGATGACAAGGAAATATGACGGAACAAGGATGAATCAAATATATCGGAACCTTGAATTTATTGCCAAAAATATAAGTCTATATATGACAATGCGTGTCGAGGAAATAGGAGTAAATCTGACACCTAAAGACATGTTGGATCAATGGAATCGTAAATACTAATGATATTAATTGAGATCTCGACCCAGAATGATATTTTTTTGCCAAAATACTTGCGAATGGTAGACAATTTAATACATCGAAAGCTATTTATAGGTCTAATTCACAGTAGGAAGCTATCACAGGAGTTAATGAGCGAAGTTATAATATAAAGGGAAAATATTATAGAGTGGAAGGTAATTAAAGAAAGATCAAAGATTTCTAAACTGAGAATTAATTGGTAACAAATATCAAAACAATCAAGTAAGACATATTTAACAGAGTAATTCTGAAAACTGAAACAGGTGTTTCCGCTTTTCACCAGTTTAAATCCGAAGACCCTTGTCCCATTTTTGAGTATTTGCCTGTCATTCAAATGACTGTCTATAAACCTTAATTAACCATTGTTCAACCTTCAGATAGCCACAAGAATGACGCATAAACTAGATCAGGCTTTCTCGTTAATACCTTTAAACCTGAAGGAGGATTAAAGCGAAGATTAGCATGGCGAGGCAAATATTTGTGACTGATGATAGTGATGAGTTTACTCCTGTGACTGCTGTGACCGGCATTTCAAGGGCATTGATCTTTTGGAAAGATTGGAAGGTTTCCGTATTGAAGATTCATCGAATTTTGAAATGCTGGCCACAAACAATTGCTTGATATGTTTTGTTGCTTATAAGCATAATCAGCCTATAACGTTCTCACTGCTGAAGCACAGGTCTCTACTCGGTAAGAGCTTGTGAGTTTTGTAACTTATTATAGCTGTAGGAAAAAAAGCTTTTGTTTGACCAGCATTGTTCAAGTTAAACTAAGGCCCGTTCACACGGTGATGATCAGTACGATATTTTTCGATAAAAGATTGGGACCACAGACCACACGTCCACTGTTCCTCATTGTCCATACGGCTAAAACAAATGCAGTATGAATCATCGCCGTAATATCAGAATCTAACCATTGCTATTAATTGTGATTGCGCCGCATTTAATTAAATTTCATCTTTCTGAAAGTTGATTCATGTTGAAGGCAATTAATAGTAAAATTGGAAAATTACAGGTAGCTGTAGCTCAAACTTCAGCGTTAAAGTGTACGTGATTATACTCTTGTACTGCACAAACTTGATGAAGAAGTGACTGTTGTTGTGAAATCAGTAAGTCCCTAATACCTATCCCTGATCCGAAGGTATTCAGAGAATACATTTTTCGGTTTACCTCCTGCGTCATTGGCTGCACCTTTGTTTTTTTTTTTTTAAATCTTCGTTATTCTTTTTCATATGGTAACCCCGTGTTTACATCCATATACAAGTTGTGATACTTATTTTACACATGTCTTGTAAAAAACGTAAGGAAAGCTGGGGTATAGTGGGTCCCCGAGGTAAGACGGACGCCTACTCTCCTTCGCAGAATAATAAAGCGAGAAAGAAGAAAAGGCAAAGAATTTTAGAAGAAAAAGAATCGGAGTAGAAGACGTGGAGTGTTTGTACTATGGATATTTTATTGGTACTCGAATCTAGAGAGGGCTTGCCGTGCATGTTACAGATGAGCTCATTGTACTTGTGCCGGCGAAGAGGATTTTAATGACGAGTCCCTTGACATTTGCTGCTTTATTGTTAGGTGTTTTTTTAATTACATCGGACTTTAAGACTGGGTATGCCTATTATCCCCCGCGTATGACCATTTTGCCCCGTACGCGGGACATATTTTTTAAACTTTTTGTTGTTTCCAAACACTAGTAGACTAAATAGTTATTTTGTGTTAATTTTAAAGAACATGAACGATACTAATAAATGGTTTTAGAATTTTTCATTATCTTATTTTTCTAAAGTTTTCTCCTTAAGGGGCCCACATTGCCCCGGTTTCGCCTATTGACGTTATTTCAAACATTGTCTTGTTATTTATTTCCTGCTCCTTTCGTACGTAAAAAAGGCGTTTTAATTAAACCGTTAGAGTTGATTCTAGGACCATGACGTGTAAAGTCCATCTGACGCAATGCTTTATCAGGTCCTGTTACCTTTACTTCCTTCCTTCTTTCTTTTGCCTTTACTATACGGTTTTTCCTAATATTAACCGTTTGTGTATCCTTCATAAAACAATTTACTACATATGAAAATATTGTTTTTATTTGTATGGTTATTATCAATGACGTAGATGCTCTAACGTCATTGGTAATAACTTCTTAAACTATTGACTACCTATGAGAGTATTGATTTTTCCTTGGCTGACTAATCTAAATGACCACCTTTAGTACATCAGAACCCCCAGTGCGTACTACTGATTGCATTTAACATGATGGTAAAGTGGGGTTTCATAAGCTGTAGTCATAATAGAATTCAGGGGATATTAGAATTATTTCCGATGTGTTTTATTTTTCCTCTCGCTTTCCTGCAAATCTTTCCTCTTGCTTTCCTGTAATATGTGGGAGTGATTTCGTGAATAGGGACGGAAGTGTGTAACAGGAAGCCGGGGAAGCGCGCGTTATTTGATTTGACCAATGAGTGAGTGCGGAGCTAGAGTTAGCCATCAGATGATGATGAAGATGATGAAGAATATTGTTTATATCATATATACCAGTTTTGAGTTTTCGCTTCTGTCGGCCAAAAAGCGCGCGCGGTGCTAGAGTTGGCCGTCAGATACCAACCCATTTTCCGAGAGGTTGGTACTGTCAGCCAAGATGTTCTTAGAATACACATCATATGCGATTACTGTAAAGCTTTCTCGTTTTTTAGGGTTCCGTACCCAAAGGGTAAAACGGGACCATATTACTAAGACTCCGCTGTCCGTCCGTCTGTCTGTCTGTCCGTCTGTCACCAGGCTGTATCTCATGAACCGTGATAGTTAGACAGTTGAAATTTTCACAGATGATGTATTTTTGTTGTCACTATAACAACAAATACTATAAAACATAATTAAATAAATATTTAAGGGGGCTCCCATACAATAAACGTGATTTTTTGCTCGTTTTTACAGATAATGGTATGGAACCCTTCGTGCGCGAGTCCGGGTCGCACTGTGCCGGTTTTTTTCCGTTTTATCTGTTTCTCTTTTTGCTTTTTAATATTGTAAACCTAAATTATTTGGAGAGTCGCACTTCTTGATATTTGATAGCTATGTGGTGATCAGAATGACTGTTAAAAAAGAGATTAAGGATTACTTATCGCCGGGAAGTCGAACAATTTCACCGTAACACGTCACTAAAGTACTTTTTCAGAATCCCGGGAAAAACATCTTGTTAATAATGAAGAAATACGTAATTTATTAAAGATAACTCGTTTATTAGCAACGGTAAAACTAATTAATGTTATCATAAGTATAATATAATCTCATCAAAAAATGTTACCCGTTCTTATTGACATATTGTTAATCTGTGTTTGATCACGCAGTCCATATCTACTGAATGTTAAATTATTACAGATATAGAGGGAAAATACACGTGATAAAGTAAGGTAATTTTGAAGAGTTGGCTGATGAAATGTTGGCAAAATCCATTGATCTTGCCAACATTTATGTGTTCTGTTTGTGTGTGAAGGCGATACTCCAGCCCGTTCCGTCTTTGATTTCCTCCCTCCCGTGACGCCCTAAGCCGAGGCTCGTACCCCACAGGGGGTACCCTTAGCGAGCGTTCACCTAGCTTTTTAGCTTAGTTTTTATGCCCCTGGCTGGAGGCTTTGAGTTTAGCAGCTTAAGGCAACCACAGGATTGACCGATCAAATAGTCATGACCTCAGATCAGAGGTCAGCTATGAGATGCCTACAGAAAAATAAAAAAAATAAGGCAATACAAAATGCATGGCGAGAATAACCTGGAAGAGCCTGATGTAAACGTGGTTAGGAGTTACAAAACGATTGCTGTAATAACTTGGCAAGTTTTCACAAGAAATTCAACTTACCCTAGTCCATCACAAGACTCTTCCAAGTTGCACCACATGTATTTCTTTGCCGTCAAACCAATGGCCGTTGGGCTGTGCATCAGCAAATGTACCACAAATCCACCCTCATCATGGAAGGATGGATCAAAATGGCCGCAGATCGAGCCCAATTGGGAGGCTGGATGCAGCCGGGGTAGCTATAGTTTGATAATACTGAACATGATGCGTAATATAACATCAACAGCTTAAAAGTTTCAAGTTCTTCAAATTTTCATGATAATAGATTAATTTTTAGGGTTCCGTACCACAAAAGGAAAAAACGTAAGCCTTATAGGATCACTCGTGTGTCTGTCTGTCTGTCTGTCTGTCACAGCCAGTTTGCTCCGAATCAAATGGACTGATTAGGTTTAAATTTGTTACACATCTGTATTTCTGTGAGCCAAACACGGACGTGTAACGTTACTAAATTAAATTTAAATATGGGGTCACTTTTGGGGGGCAAGTAAGAAAATTAAAAAAAAAGTTTTTCAAACCTTATCGTGTGACATATCAAATAAAAGGGCTTATTACGAGGATCTCATTATTATTTTTTAAGTACATTCAAAGATATTTAAGAAAATAGTTAAAAATTGACCATTCCTCCCCTTATCTCCGAAACAACTGAGGCAAAAATTAAAAAAAAATACAAAGAATGGTTCTTCACTCATAGATTAGGTACAAGAAAACCTATAAGAAGTCTATGGTCTTAAAATAACATGGTAAATCTAATATCGTGCGTACAAACTTATGTTTGCAGTTGGAATGTATCGGAGAACATGTATTTCAACTACAATGTTAAGTTTGTATTTGAGATAAATTCATCACAACTACGGAACCCTTCTTTGTGCGTAGTCCGACACGCACTTGGCCAGTTTTTCTTAAACATTTTCTAAAGCCCTAACTTGTGATAAAACGTGTTTTCATGATTTGTCTACATAGTTTTTCACTTATCAAATAGTTTTAAGAATAAAACAGATATACTTACTTACCTACACAAGAAGTACAAAAGTACGGAAAACGTCCGGGTTCTCTTCAATGGTCACAAACAATTAGAACTTCCGAAACAAACATATGCTTTTAACTTTGACATAGTTTTTATTGCATTAATTGATATAAACGTTTGATGATTTTTGTGGAATGCAAAAATGTATCTTGTAAAGCTATTCAAGTTAGTCGCAGCTTTCAGTGTGATTTCCTTTTGCTTGCGAACTTTTTCGTTTTTAGTGAATTTTTCACCTGAAAAGGTGCAGTGATGATAGGTGGATTAGGCAGTGACCGAGTGGCGTACAAGGACTGGAAGACGAAGTGTCGGTCATCCGGCGGCGAGATGGGCGGACGACATTGTTACCATCGCGGGTCGAACCTGGATGAGGCTGGCACAGGAGCGTGGGGATTGGCACAAAAAAAGAGAGGCCAATGCCCAGCAGTGGGTGAAGTCGGGCTGTGTGAATGATGATTAAGATGAGATCCGAAATAATGTAGAAAATCCGAAATCGGAATTTTTCCCCGGAATTTGAGAAAGCTCATGCAAAGAGAAAGAAGCGACGAGAAAAGTAATAATTCCGAAAGTTTCATCATCTTGAATTTACAATTAGAAAGAATACGAGATTTCTAGTGACTCATCTTACTAGTACTCAGACAAACGTCGATACAAAAGTAGGTAGGTACATCAAATAATAGTAAAATCAAACGTCCACTGATTCACGTAAACACCTTCACTTCTTAATAGGGATGTAAATAAGAGGAAAGCCCCTTACTTACTACTTCCCAATTCCCATACGTCATCGGCAAGAGTCTTGATACTGAATTTAATACAATATTTTTGACCAAATTGGTCACCTGTGACGATGTACCTACAATTCGATGGGATATCCCATAGAAATACGGGGTCAAATTAAGTTAATTCGTGAAACTAAGCAGACGTGGTGGTATATCTAAACATGCTTTTTTTTGGGGTATTCAAACGCTGAAATATCAGTAAAAAAATCCGTATTTTGTGTACACTTCACAGACGTGATAGATATCGATATCTAAATAAGACAAAAAAAAAAAAATTTTTTTTTGGGTCAACGACCGCTGGTCGTTTTGTTACTTGAATTACGAGTTGAGAAATCTGTTTTGTTTTATCGGATTTAGATGTCGATACCTATAACGTCTGCGGAGTTTTGCTAGCTAATTTAATTTGACCCTTTATAAAAATAAAATTCAATTTATTAAAGATTTTATTAAATAATATAATATAATAATAATATCATTTTCATTCAATTTTCTTGGTATCTCAGGCAGGCAGGGATGAACAGCATTGCTAAGCAGCTCAAAAGTGTTGGTTGAGTTCTTCACCTGATCTTCTTTGTGACGATGTGAAAACAGTTTTCAATGTTTTTAAGGCCCAGAATTTTGGTACATCGACGGCGTCGTCGGTGACAACGCAAAGGTCACTTTGGTTGAACGTTTCAGGTAACAGAGAAATAGGAGTTGTTTGCGACATAACTCCACTTTTGCAATCTGTCGTTTCGCCGAGGTAGCCTTAAGGCTCCTGTAGACGGCACCGCAGCCGCGCCGACACTGTTTCGCGTAACCATGTAGACTGAACGCTGAAGCGCCGCCGCTGCGCCGCGCCGACGCCGCACCTTCGCCGTGCCGTCTCCGCTTGATTTTGCCATATCACTCTTCAGTCCGCGGCGGCGGCGCGGTAGCGGGCTGGCAACGTTGCGTATACACAGTACACAGCTTAAAAGCGCGGCGGCGGAGTGGCGAGGGCGCCGTCGCACTATGGTTCGTCTAGAACATGATAGCTGGACAAATCTATTTTCTGCGATTTTTGGTTCCCAAGAGCTTTCGTAGAACATGTTATGAATTTCGTTTTGGTGTAACAGGAATCATTTTGGGGAGAGAGGGAGTGGTGATTATAGACTATGTAAAAAAAATCGTTTTCATACTTAAAAAAAAAATATGAAAATCAAACATGAAAACAAACAACCATGAGTAATTTGCACGCTTATAGCTTTTAGTCAAGCACATAGCAGGTAGTCACAAAAAAGGTCTAGCAGGTAGAATTTAGCGATAACTCTCTAATTTCTTTAATTAATCTAATTTGTACTTAGTGTTGTAAGTTAATAATTATATAATTATACTCTCTAATTATCGTTATCACTTATTTCTTCCACTTCTGATGAATTATCAGCAGTATAGTCCTGCAGCTGCATGTTAACATTGGGTCTAGGGATTTGAACAGGATTTAAACTAGGGGCTAATATTAAATTTAACACTGCAGAGGGCAGGCTACCTGTTTTTTTTTTTTGTAAACCTCTCTTAGGCTGTTTATTAAAGGGTCAGTTGTGATTAACAATCTTACTTAGCAGATCGTCAACCCTTCTCCTTTTCGTTTTATCACTGGACTGTCAAACTCTTTACTTCGACGTCCAGCAGTTGAAGGTGCAGTGGAAGGAGATAACTGTACATGGTGAAAGGACACCTTAAACTCAAAATCTTTTGGCATCCATTCTTATTTTTTTGCCAAAAAAACATCGCGGCTCTTTTTGTGAGAGTACCATTTTTTTTTCTAAATTTGCGCTAAATGTGCTTATTGACTTCTTCAGAGCCCTGAAAAGAATCTTTAGTGATACCGAACAGGTCGTATTTTGAAGATAGTAGGCCAAACAGGTCGCTATTCCGGGTTTCTTTGCCCTGTTTAAGTCACTCCTCAAAAAATTCTAATTTTGAGATTGAGAAGAGTTGTTATAGAAGAAAAAAATGTTTCACAGAAGTCCACAAGCTAGATTTATTACTATTTGAAAGAAGAGGGGTCAAACTATCATATATGTAGGTTCTAGGTCTGTGATACGCGTTGGCATGACTTTCCGTATCTAAAATATATAAGAAAATGGGGAAAAAATTGTAAAATTGTAATTTGATTTATAAAAATTAAAAAAACCATTTGTAACTTTTAAACTTTTTTTGTATAATAAGATAGTATATATCTTTAACTTCAATAATCATCACTAAATTAAAACAAAGCCACTTTTAAAATCGCTTTTATAAGTATTCGCGTCGAATGCAAAATGCCTAAAAATAATCAGTTTACTTACCCTTTTCTTTTATACTTACCTACGATACTTAATGAGCGTAACCCCAGGTGCATTATAATTGGACTCGAGGTGGCCCTGCACAAGTCCGAGGCCATGGGTTTTCATGGACCTCGGAATGCGCCACCGTCGGGTTCCCAGGTAATGGCGGGAGGGGTTCACATCGGCGTCGAGTCGACGATGAAGTATCTAGGACTCGTCCTCGACAGCCGGTGGAATTTCGTCGAACACTTCCGACGTTTGGCTCCCAGACTGGAGCGGGCCGGGGCTGCGTTGAAGCGGCTCCTGCCTAATCTAGGGGAACCAAATGCCTCCTGCCGGAGGCTTTACGCGGGGGTCGTGCGGTCCATGGCCCTTTACGGGGCGCCGGTGTGGGCGCGTTCACTAAGGCTGCGGCCAGCCCGCCGGTTGAACGCGTCCCAGAGGGTCTTGGCCCGAGGATACCACACGGTCTCCTGCGAGGCGGCGAGCCTCCTTGCCGGATTACCGCCATGGGATCTGGAGGCAAAGGTCCTCGCGCACATTTGGGAGTTGCGTGAGGAGACGAAACGCCCCGGGGCTTAACTCCGCGGCCGCGAGTGGGCAGAGCTCCGGCGGGATCTCATGGCGTCATGGAGAATGCGATTGTCGCAACCCAGCGCAGGGCACGCCACAATCGCGGCGATAAGACCCCCTTTTGAGGAGTAGCTAGAGAGGCGCCACGGCGTCCTCACCTTCCGCCTGACGCAGGTCCTCACCGGACACGGCTGTTTCGGGAGGTTCCTGCACAGGATAAGGCGGGAGGAAACGCCCGGGCGTCATCATTGTGTGGATCGCCCGGAGGACACGGTGGAGCATACGGTGGAGGTCTGCCTAGCTTGGGCGGAGCATCGCCGTGTCCTCGTGGAGGCGATCGGCGGCGGTGATCTCTCGCATCCGGCCCTGGTTCAGGCCATGGTACGGAGCGAGAGGAAATGGGAGGCCGTCAGCTCCTTCTGCGAAGCGGTAATGCTCGCGAAGGAGGAGGCGGAACGCGTGAGGGAGAGGAAAATTTCGCGCCCTCACGCCCCTAACCGCCGCAGGAGGAGACGCCCAGGGCGTCGGGAGTCGCGAGGCGATTTCCGGCCACCGTAGTCGCGGGCTTGCGGATGGTAAGCAATGGGTAGCTCACCGTCCGATAAGGACCAGGCCCGGGTCGACGGCGCGTTGTGTTCCACGCGCGCCTCATAGAGATGTCAGCATAATTGACGGGGTCCGTTAGGGCCGATGCCTGCCGGGGGTGCAAAGAAAACTGAAAGGGAGATCGTGGCCCCCGGCAACAGGGTAATCGAAGGAACACGGGTGGGTTTTAGTCAGTAAGAGTCTGATACGCCCTCCGGCTCCGCCCAGAGCGGGAGAAGTTATTTGATGATATCCCACCCAAAAAAAAAAAAAGGTGCATTATAATTCTTGGAATTTGAGGTTCGTTGGTATTGTCTATGATACTAGAAACGAATTTTCGGCATATACGATATCAATTTTTATCCAGCTAGCATGTTCTAGACGAATCATAGTGCGTCGCCCTGAGCACTTAGTAGAACTGGACATAATTTTCCTTAAATCTGTAACCCTATTATTCTTTTACCTACAATTAATGTTGACCTTTGCTTAACTAAAGAGAAATGTAACAATAAATAAATATTTCTCATAACAGTCAGGACGTGATACTAACGTAATTCTCAAAGACTCTGAACCTCACGTTGGCTCGACTCAACAGGATATAAGAGATATGAAATCCCATGCTTGTGACGTCAGACATTAGCAAGAGTAATATTTGGCAATATCCAAAGGTAACAACAATGTGTAGTTCGCTACTATGGTTTCATACAAAGCATTACCCAACCCTAACTTAATTCGTGAGCACTCTTTATGTGCGGAACTCCCTGATTATCTTTGAATCAACAACGTAAAATGCAGACAAAATCATTAAACTATAACATCTGGTACATGAATGACTAATCGTATATGCCATTAAAACACAATTATTTATCAACTTATCACTTTTGTATATTTACCGTTTCCAATTTATCTATCACTCAACAGTTTCTTCCATCGTCAACACTGGCAAGCCTAATTAATCGTCCCTCGGCTACGTCAAATTTAGGTGCCTGAAGAATTCGCTATCAGCCAGTGATGTAACTATCTCATTATCAAACGCAGAATCCCCTATAATCCCCGGTTATAAACGAAATCTTTCGCCTCGGAGTGTTAGCATTATCACTACGTCAGAACTAGTGCTATAACTATGTCGGTAATAACCTTACTTATTATCCTTTACGACGAGTTAATTCGTGTCGTTGTCACACAAATATTTAGAGCTTGCCGTATAAAAAAAGGACGTAAGAGCAAACGGCGCACGATTCGCAGGCGCGCGCGCTGGGAAGCTCATTCTAACGCATCGACCGCTCAGGCCGAACGTCGGTCAATCGGGAAGTGTCATCGTAACTCACAAGTAACCACGATGTACATACGAACATAATAATAAATAAAAATTTGAAGTGTCTGTGTAATTATCTTCAATGAAGACCTTATTAACATGTGGTACAAAAAGAAGAGTGCGTGTCAGCTAGATCTCAGTTTACCCCTGAATCGGTTCATAGAAACATTGGAGATTTTGAGATTGTTATTGCTCCAGTTGTTAATCCCTTTACAAGGGACGATATGGATTATGAAACATTTGTGATTGTAAGTGACAATAGTATACAAATTTAAAGACAACTGTGATACCAAGAAGTGTTTATAAGTGTATAGATTTTTTTTGAAGAAGTTTGAAAAAAAAAAGGCTAGTCAAAATGATGTCCAAAAAGCAGCTGACCTGCATGCTTGCGCTGCATATAATGTATTTGTTGGTGGGTGCAAGCATATTCTACCACATAGAGAGCCCACTCGAAGTGAAGCAAAGGGCTGAAGACAAACTAGAGAGGCTTGAAATTCAAAGTAAGTCGGAATTGAATGTGTCTATTCGTTTATGCGAACGATTTTATCATAACACTTTTGCGTTGAAACTCTAAATTGTTTATATTTTTTTGTGTCAGATTAGTTTACGTTAAAATAGAGGAAAATTATTTTGGTGTTAATACCAAGAATTGATATTATAATAATTGGTTGATACTGGATAGATCTAACGAAGATGATTATGTAAACGTCTACTAATTCCAAATATTTTTGACACCTAAATTATTATTACCTATTCGACTTGCATCACAAATGAAATATCGAGCGTGATTGGATATTAATTAAATATTAGATTATTATTAAACTAGAACCATTAGATGTGACAACCTACCAATAATTTAATCGGATAAGTGAATAACATCAATTTTCAATATACTCGTTACTACTCGATACTCGTACTGACACTTCATCATGTTTACTGCCTATCGAAGCACTTGTAAACAAGTAACTGTGCTATCTTGATAAAATAAAAATAAAAATGAAAATTGACGCGTATTGTCTCTGACTTACAGAACCTAATTCTATTTTCAAATAATACTCGCTATATTAAAGAAGAAAAATAAAATAGAAATGTGTGGCAGCTAGTGTTATCTTTGACACTATATTGGGTATATTCTGAAATATTTTTAAAGAACCCTGACTTTAATTTAACTGTACACATTATGTATCTATTGCCCTAAACACATGACAATTAGCCTGAAAATTATCCTGCAGATCTACTTTTCTAGTTAGTTATTAATAGTTAAATAAACCGCGTTTAATTGTCATTGTTCTGCAACGTGAGCGATTAAGGATATCGATTATTTTTCCTGTAAACATCAGGTGCAATTGATTTCTTTGTAGTATCTAGTCTAGGAAGATAAAACAATAATACTCACGATATATTTGTTATTTGTTATTTATGATTTAATGACAATAATTTGTAACATTTTTCTTTCAATATCTTTATGATCTTCATTAAAAATAACGTGATTCATTTAGTCAATGTTTATGATACTTCAATGTATGTTTGCAACTTTTACTGACCTAGATATAACAAAATAAATTGGAACCTTATAAGTATATGCAAAAAAACATAAATTAAGGAAATTCCAACCGTACAATTTAAAGATTCCAGTCTTTTCCTGCGCTTATTTCCAACAAAACTTGATTAGAAACATTACCAGGATTACTGAAATATGTAACGCGCTAGCAGTTTTGAAGAAAAATGTAGTGCAAAGAAAAACACTTTTCAATACATCGGCAGAATCTCTTCCTTTCCACCGATACAATTAAGCCTAACTCCGTAACTCGGAGTCCTCACTATATAATAGTCAATGTGTCATGCCATTGTTATTACCACGCGACCAGATAAAAAACTTGAGACTATTGTCTATAGCTATGTGAAACTGTTGACTGCAACGTGCACTTCAACTTGCAAATCGATAAAGAAAAGGAGGTGAGACCTTCATCGTACCTAATTTTCTACTCATCTTCTTCTTTCTTCATTATTTTCACTTTTTCATTTTGTTATTTGTATTTTTTGTTTCACGAACTGTGTCCAAATAAATGTTTTTCCTTCTTTTCTTTTCCTGCAATTGTGCCATTTTACTTGGAGTCACAACACGTTTTCTTCTTCCATTCTTCCCTGTCACCAGTCATGCTTTTACTCCCTTCTCTTTCATATCATTTCTCACACAATCCATCCATCTTTTCTTTGGCCTTCCTCTCCTTCTCGATCC
This sequence comes from Omphaloscelis lunosa, assembly GCA_916610215.1. Taxonomy (NCBI): domain Eukaryota; kingdom Metazoa; phylum Arthropoda; class Insecta; order Lepidoptera; family Noctuidae; genus Omphaloscelis; species Omphaloscelis lunosa. The sequence continues at coordinate 15,003,854 of OU744258.1, forward strand.
TTCTCTTCACACGCCCACACCAAGCCAAACGATTACTTTTAAACTTTTCTGTCACTTGCATCACTTTCCTCCTTATATTATACCCATTTCTTATTTTATCCATTTTCGTCACTCCACACATCCATCTCAACATTCTCATCTCCGCTGGGTGCAACGTTTTTTCATCCATCTTCTTCATGGCCTAGCATTCCGATAGTAGGTACCTGTTTATCTACTAACTTAAGAAAATAATAGCCTATTCCAACAACGGTAGGTACTGTAAGGGTTGTATTCAAAAGGGAACCTTCATCATGCAGGCTGGTAGAAAAATAACTGGTTGCATTCGATCAGTCAAGCAAATTTAATATTCGTTTTCAAAATTGATTATGCGGCGATTGTCTTATAAACAACAGTTATTGTAAAAGTGAGCACATTTTTTTGAAATAAATAGCGCAAATTCTATATTGCTTTATAATTTCGTATATGTAGTGCCTATCCCTGTTCCGGTACAGTTCAACGATATATTCCGTTTAAATTATGTTATAAAGAAGTAATCAAAAATGTTCAGAATAAGGAAAACTACCGGGCACTTAAAAGGGGTCATCATAGGTGGTGATTACTCAATTAAACTTTAAATGATTTTGAGAAAATATAAATTACTATTGAAACATAGTAAAAAAAAAACTGTCATTTGAATAGAACAAAGAAATTACAAATGTTGCATAAACTTATCCGTGTAGGCAACATTTTTGGACGGATTAAACAGGGTTTAAATATTACTTTCGTTGCCTTGGAATAATATGTCCGTAAGAACCACAAAAGAAAATTTCGATTCGGAAAGAACAAACAGCTGATCGACACATCGGTTAGCGTGGGTTCGAACTTTTAGCTTTCATCACAATCTATCGAGATCACAAAAATGTATGAATCAATCGTCAAAAACTGTTTAAGTTGGGGTTTCCACATTACCATCTCCAAGTAAGCAGATGGAAAGGGTGCTGTGTCAATGTTATCACAATCGTCTACCTAGCCTTATCCCAACAACTAGGGGTTTCCAGTCAATCAGGATGCAGCTATGATTTTCAATGGAGCGACTGCCTATCTGAGCTTCACAGCCCAATTACTGGGTACCACGATATCCCTTGGTAAAACTGTCTCCCCTTTTGGTAAGGCTAATTGTCAGTCAGACTTTCGGGCTATTACTACTGTTGTTACCTAATACCAGTTTGTACTTGGCGCCTAGTACCACTTTTTACGTATATACTACCACTCCTACTTGTGCCTCATCATTATCAACCGATAGGCCTCTAGTGAACATAGGTCTCTCAAATTGCACGTCATTTAGTTCGACCCTCGGCTACCCTCTTGGGCCTACTTAATCGTAAACATGATTATAAACATCATGTTTAAGGCATTCATAAATTACGAGTTAAACAGCCATAAAATCAAATGCGCTTTAAACAAGTAGGTACTTGTCTAATCTGTAATCGGTACAAGTAATATATATGTAAATAATAATTATAAGTCACTAATGCATAATTATATTATAACCTATAATAAAATTATCTCTCCTTTGCATTATTTATATAATTCTCCGTTTAGTCGTTTCTGCTACGTATATTTGCAAATATAACAAGGATTTTCTAAACATAAACACTAATATATAGCCATGATTCATAATTAATAATTAAGTTTTATGAAATAATGAATGTTTATTTGGACAGAACAAAGACACACAAGTAACGAAATCCATTAAAAGGCTCATATAACAAAATTGAAAATACAATCTATTAGTTTGTACCGCATATCCTTGTGTTAAAAATCCATATTGTATTATCTGTTTATAATATGAATCTAATTGTGGACAAAGAAATTATATAAAGATTTCGATTTTTTACTCTCATGTATTAAAGAGAATATAATATTGTAGATTTTATTTATAACACATTCAAATCTCTAAAAGACATTGTCTACCATATTCCAAACTTGGACTAAGCGGAAACCCGAGAATTCTCAAACCATAATTAACTTAAGAAGTTCTTAAAAGTATTTCTGTCACTACAATACTCCTTAAAGTGACAAGGACAACATGAGCCTTTACCGGCCTTTGTTGCATTTGAAAATTCGGCAGAAAAAGAAGCAAACTATGGATATTTTTCACTAGAATGTGTTTTTCAAGTAAGCAACCGTATAATAATTCAGATGTCCATAAACATTCCTTAGTATGTCGAGTATGTTATTCTTATTAGATTAGCCATCTTGCATATAAAATTATGACCTGAAAGAATAAATTATTTTATTAAATTGTTTTCATTTGGTTTCACGCTGAGATAAATAAAAAATTAGGAACAGTTATTTTTAGCCTTGCAGGTATTGGTGTACCAATGTTACTTACAGAATAACCCAAATTCTGGATTTATGTACTGCCCTATTTTGAGAGACTACTCCTAAAACAATAATTAAAACAGAATCTGAAGTTCAAATTAACAATTAAAATTTAACCTCTTGGGAAGAGACCTACTAACATAAATAAATGAGGCTCAAACTGTCGATCAATTAACCGGTAGATATCTGTTTCGATAACTCCGGAATGTTGATTGAAAGAATTGAACCAGAACGCTATTATCCTAGATTATTTAAAAGCAAAAATATTTTAGAGTTATGAAACGAAAAAAATTGAGGGTTATTATGGCACACTCAATCTGCCTATTATTTTTCCAACTATCTTGTGGTCTGCTTTCATTCTAATTGCATGCAGCAGAATACCAGTATTTTTTATGGAGCGACAGCCTCCATAACCCTGTAACTGGGTAATACGATACCCCTTGGTAAGACTCGTTGTCAGACTTTCGGGCTTCAGACGACCAAAGATCCACGAATGACAGCCGGGACCAACGGCTTAACGTGCTTCCCGTGTCACGGAGGAGCCTCGGTATGTAAGGTGGTCACCCGTTCACGGACCAACCCCGACAACCTGATGGATCGAACCGTACGGCTGTTATTACTTTGCAACAAGCTCCTCGGTTATTATGGCACACTATCTGAATGAATTATCATCCTTGTCTCTATCAGTCGTCACCGTGCTTATCTCTATCAGTGGTCACCTCAGCATTTATCTTTCTTATAGACATCTTTCAGTACCTTTATTTTCATGCTTTTCTCTTCGTTCAAAATTTTGCTAGCGAAACGTTTTATGTTTTGACATGACTAGAAATAGTTGTCCTTAATATCTGACAGTGACTTATTGCGTATTGATTTTATTTGACAAAGTATTTATATTAATAGTACCTATGTAATGCATTGATATTATTTCTCTACTTACTTCAAGATTGTAAAGTAATAGTGTACTTATTTTTGAAGGACTTAATAATAAATAAATAAATAAGATTAGGTAGCCTACTAAGAAAGATTACTCAACTTTAGAACATTAAAAAAAATGTCTTCTTTTTGATACAAAATCGAATGAAGACAAAGGTTCCTAAAAAATAAGTTTTGAGAAGAGTTCACGACAACAGCAGCTGTATCGAATTCGTTCATTTCTTTCTTTCTTTCGATAATATTATTTTCATCAGTTTAAATTCCATTGTATGAACTATTTATTTCTCCAAGCGGAAAAAACTTGCAAGTAGGGTACTCTGACCTACTGTTTAGACTTTAACATTTTGATTGCTGTTTCATTAATTTCCTTAAAATTATAATTTATAGGAAGAAATTAAACTTGAGGTACAAATGAAGGAAATTGTATATACTAAAAGTGCTGCTATGGAAATTCCTAAGCAATGTGGTTAACTATGTTGACTAATTTTTTAATGAACTAGGCTAATAATAATTCTGAAATTAATCAAGAAAATGGTTTCATTCACTTTATTTTAATGACGCAACAAAGCGAATAAACAATTGCAGGATAACCTAGTATTGTTTCTTCATATAGTGTTCCTAGAATTCTTTATTTTGCCTGTTACCTAGTTGCCAAGGAAATAAATAATTAACATCCTCACTCATTAAATACTCCAGGAAACAGCCAACTTATCAACATAACCAAGTGACAATTGCCAATGAAAGAACAGAAGGGAATTCCCAAAGAGATAGGTAAAGTTACCTATATTGAACCTCATCATCATTTTCCTGTCCCATGTTACTTGGTCGGCACAACGTTTTCTTCTTCGTTCTCCCCTGTCAACCGTTACGATATCATTCACTCCCTTCTTTTTCATATCATTCCTCACACAATCCATCCATCTTTTCTTTGGCCTTCCTCTCCATACATCAACATTTATATTCATCGCTGTTTTAGTCACATGCGTTTCCTCCCTCCTCTTCACATGCCCACACCAAGCCAAACGATTTCCTTTCAACTTTTCTGTAACTAGCGCTACTTTTAAACTTAACCTTATATACTCATTTCTGACTTTATCTATTTTCGTGACTCCACACATCCATCACAACATTCTCATCTCCGCAGCATGCAGTCCTATATTGTATAATCTACTTATCTAATAATATAATATCTACATAAATATATGACTAAGTACCTAAAGGTATACCTATACAGTTTGACATTGGAGAGTGCTACGCCCCTATGCGGTAACGCTAGCCTATCAGACAAAGTATTTTGTAACACTATAACTGGCATAATTATCGGTTATTGCTGCAGCTATTCGTAGTGCAGATGCGTTTAGAGAAATAAAATATTCTTTATTTTACACTTCAATCATTTATAATTATTTAGCAACCCACCCTTGCTTCAAATTGATAAAACATTGAGATTTCTTTATTATACGGGATGGGTAAAAAATCGTGAAATAAACGAAACAGGGCCATAGTTGGGATTATTTGCAGAAAAAAACAAAAATATATTACAAAAAAAAGTGGTGGCGCTCTGGGAGTACCGACAGAAGTGAAAACTTGAACAAGAAATCTTGTTCAAGTTTTAATTATTTTCTCCAATAAATCTGCCTAGCCTTTTCCCAACTATGTTGGGGTCGGCTTCCAGTCTAACCGGATGCAGCTTAATATCAGTATTTTACATGGAGCGACTGCCTATCTGACCTCCACAACCCAGTAACTGGGTAATAAATTTCCCTTGATAAGACTGGTTGTCAGACTTTCGGGCTTCTGACGACCCGTAACGACTGTCAAAGATCCACAAATGACGGCCGGGACCAACGGCTTAACGTACTTTCCGAAGCACGGAGAAGTCTCGGTATTCATCACCCATTCAAGGACCAATCCCGGCAAGCGTAGCTTAACCTGATGGATCGACCCGTACGGCTGTTTTTAGTTAGCCACGAGCTCCTCCTCGTTTATTTTAATATTATATATATATGTAGATTCAATATTAATGTATTATACCTACACATAAACCTTCCGGAATAAATTCTCTAAATTATGTTGAAATGAAAATCCGTTGCGTAGTTTAGAAAAATAACGTGGTCACAGAGGCAAACATGAAAAGCGACTTCAATTTATAATATTATGCTTAAAGGTATTATTATTTATTTTTATTTTTTGGATGGGAAATTATCAAATAACTTCTCCCGCTCTGGGTGGCGCGGGAGGGTGTGTCAGGCGCGCGCAGACTCTTACTGACTAAAACCCACCCGTGTTCCTTTAGTTGCCTGTATTGCCAGGGGCCACGGATGCTTAAAGGAATTGAAGTCATAATTATTTTACTCTGTGGTAACAACGCTAAAAATAGTGGCACTCCGGGAGTGCCGACAGAAGTGAAAACTAAAAAAAAAACCAAAACCTTTAAAGTAAAAATACTTGCATAGAACATTGATCCGTAACGTATATAAATAAAGAGCACAATCGCGTTTACGAAAATAAGGTGTCGGTAACAGCATCGCGAGTTCAATTGTTTTTTCCAACGCGCCTAAAGAAGTTTTCACTTCAAAAACTTAACCCTTATTTCCCATTCGCGAAATGTAGATTTACTTCGGTTCTACCAGCATAGATGTGCTATATATATAAGAAACAAAACATAAGCCGACTCTGGTCCGTAAAGCTTGATCTCTGAACTTTCAACCACACTTTCAGCGGTTATAAAAGTCCCAAATGAAAATAGAATTTAAAAAAAAAATCCTTTGAAATTAACCATAGCGATATAGAGCTTTTACTTTGAAAACGTCACTATTTGCTAGTGTCGTTTACATAACATACATAATCAACCAATAATGTTCCCACTGTTGGGACTCAGGCCTCCTCACTTAGAGAAGTGAGCTGTAATGTACCACGTTTGCCCGGTGCGGGTTAGTAGATGCCGCATGTCTTTGAATATTTGGTTCTAGGAAATGCCAGTTTCGTCACGATGTTTTCCTTGGATTACTCCCGTCTGGCAACTTTCCTGTTTGGCAACGCTACATATACTTACTTATAGCGATGTATCGCTTACACCAGGTACAGTCAGTACGTTAAGTTATTTTTTTAAGGAATGTAAATATTTGTTTGAAATAAAAAAGTACGTACCTATTTAATATTTTTGTAGAGTAATTGTTTTATGTATCATCCAGGGTGCAGGGACATCGACGCGAAAACTTTGAAATTTTTCGTCGATTATTTAAAAAAATATCTGCTGTTACAGATAGAATATACTACACAATACAATCAAGTCGAAAATATAAAATTAGAATTGAACATAGCAAACATTAAATAAATTCGGCACACTAGAAATTTTTACTCTGACTGTACTTTAACGTGTATAGCTGTTCAGGTACGTAATATCTATAAACATAAACAATATATATGTAGCGTTGCCAAACGGGAACGTAGCCAGACGGGAGTAACCCTTTTCCTTCACCGTTTTGAGAGCAGTTATGATGATATTATTTACAATGTAAAGCGCCTGCTTGGGTTTAAACCCATGACCCTCGTAAGCCGGGACCGTTACCACCGGGCCACCACTGCTCTCTCTTTGTCATTTAGAACTGATTAAATGTTTGTGTGTTTTTAATGTTATTATGTAAATAAATGCTTATTTATTAAACGAAAATCAATTATTGAACTTTTTAAATAAAAATTCACATTTCAGATTCAGTGCCCAGAGTTACCAGGGTGACAAAAAATATAATGTTGGTAATTATTTGTAAATAATAATTGTATTATGGTCATGTTATCATAATAAATATTAGAACATTAAAATAAAATTATTTTAACAAACAATACTAATACGTGTGTAAATAATAATATACGTACTGATTGAGTCATAAAAAGCTGGCAATAAAAAGAATGCTAATAAGGCAGTCATTAATTATATTCTAGTGTCATTAATTTTATAGTGGAAGGTTTTTGGGCCAGATATACAAGACAAAGAAAATAGAATAAACTGGTAACGTCTGTAATATATTATGATGGCAATAATTGTAAGAACATTAGATACTTGTATTAGTCATGCAATTAATATTGTCGTACATCTCAATTAAAATGTCACATTAAAATTCGAAGTATAAAACTCAAATCTATCAATTCGTTTTTAAGGATTCCATTAAATTTATTTCCATTAGATTCCATTAGATTTAATTTTTAATATTTTCCTAGATTTTTCAGTCGTTTTAGTTTTCCTATTATAAATATTATAATAGCAGTATTTCTTTCGCTAATCAAGAGGCAAGTTGAATAGCCGGTTAATTATGGTATTTTCAATCAATGAAAAATATTACAATGCTGCTTTGTGATAGATAGATAGGTATGATAATGGTAGTAGTAACATTCCGAACGAACTTTTTCACAACAAACCGATAAACCGCATTGAACTAAAAAGTATTTAATAACCTATGAGACTAGAAAGTAGATCATGTTTATATCACCTATATCTGAAAGCTTAGCACTCTTTGATGTGCACTTAATTTGATAATATTTAATTAGAACAAGGAAGGCAATAAAAGCGGAATTAATGTTCCATTTATATGAAGCAGTTACAATATATTTATAACCTAATTTGATTAAAGTTCTGGAGTGGAGTTAATGTGTATGTGGTTAATGTAATTATTTATGTAGTTACATTTCTTTGTTTATAACATTATTTTTGTAACCGCATTCAATAAAGCTTTTGAAGTATTTATGTAAATGTGTTTTAAAATTATGTAGCTGAATGATTTGATTATCATGTAAAGATAATCATTTATTTTTATCGTGGAACCTTAATGTGTCGATTTACGGTTCTCGTTTATTGCAAGGAAGAGAGAGAGACACTTATAGGTATATCCATGAAGAGAGACCTGAGTTTTCTAGGACAATTTGTTTAGTTGTTGCATTTATTTTTGAATCTCTTTAGATAAGGTTCTAGCAAACAACTTCGATTTTTTTCTTTGAACAATAAAGCCTTTTGCCTCAGTCCTTTAGGGTTATAAAATCGCACGCTACTAGGACTTAAAAGAGCGTTCATTCCGAACGAGCTGGCAACGTCGCATTTATAGAGATTTTTTTGTGATTATTTTATTAAATTTAAATCGAAGTATTATATTTTTTCAGCCAAGCACTAGTATCAAAATTATTTTTAACATTTACTCTCTACTCTAGTAAATAAAAATATTTAATCGTAATACTGCAAATAGAAAATGATTGACAATATTTCAATTTTATTGAGTGAATACCAAACTGTCAAAAAATAGCATACATAACGCTGCCGTGCTAATTAGAAACGCAGTAAGGAAGGATTTTTGTAAAATTGAGTTACTTATAGAATCGGAATTCTCGTAAATATAAATAGTAAAAAACTTTAGGCGCCATTAACTCGGAACTACGAATAACCTCCTTACTGCACTTCTAATTAGCGCGGCAGAATGATCTACTGAAAACTGAATCCTAGCGTGATAACTCCTATACTAGGTTGCGTCAAAGCTATAATACAGAAACTGTTGGTATATACCATCGGGGTAGCACATAATTATCTAAGCATTTTCAAAACAAAATCCCGTGCACACGACCCTCTTTTTCGTAGGTAAGCCATACTATAGCGGCCGAGCGCTGCAAGTAAGAATAGTCCTTACAGTGTACAGCTATGCGTTTCTTCGATAGTACCTACGAGTGGTTAAACCTGAAGACGCGTATAAAACAGCGTTTTTCTAACAGATATTACTTTTCAGCCTACAAGGAAAATTGATCTGTGACATGAAAATATACAACAATGAGGTAAATGACAATGAATTTACCGTTAATTATGGCTGAGCTACAACTTTACGTAAACAACATAGGTAACCGATCAATATAATTGCGGGTAAATATTATCAGTACTGGAGCTGTTGATAAGTAACTATATGTTGGATTCGGGATGAAAATATACATGGAGGGGAAAAATAATAAATAGATAAAAACAATAGGGCGACAGCACGTATGAATAGATATGTACTTCAATTCGGGAAAAGTCAACCAAATCTTAAAAATTAAGGAGCATTTGGATTTGTTCCCTTAATCGAGGATGAAAAATCAGTATACATACTAGAGTAGAGTACGTGGGATTTGTTTAATATTATATTTTTTTTTAAATATATGTAAAATAATAAATATAATATAATATTATATTATTAAATAAATAAAATAAAATAAATAAATAATATTAACAAAACACAAAGTAACAGTAAATGCTAATAATAATTAAAAGGAAATTATTTGCATGATTTATTCATTACATACCACGCATAATCCTAACTTATCCTAACTATATTATAATTGCGAAAGTGAGTTTGTTTGTATGTTTGTTTGTTACGCTTTCACGCTAAAACGAATAAACGGGTTTGGATTAAACTTGGCACATAAGTAGAGTATAACCTGGAGAAGGACATAGGCTACTTTTCATCCAAGATCGCAGATGAAGTCGCGGGTAACAGCTAGTATAATAATATTATATATGCGAATGTTAGTTTGTTTGTTTATTTGTTTGTTACGCTTTCACGCTAGAACGGCTTAACGGGTTTGGATGAAATTTGGCACATCAGCAGACTATGACCTGGTTTAGGACATAGGATACTTTTATCCCGATATTCTCACGGGATCGAGACTTATGCGGGTGAAACCGCGGGGCGCAGCTAAATATTGTTGCCAGTATTTTTTCACAATATCACTTTTTGTATAATTATCACTTGCTTCAAAATCGGTGAAGGAAAACATCGTGAGGAAACCAACATGCCTGAGAGATATTTCTCGACGGCATGTGAAGCCAAGTCAGAGGCCCATGGGCGGCCTTAAAACTGACACCAGTTTAGTCACTAACCACACGAAAAGAAGAAGAGTATTTTTTCATATTAATATGCATACATGCATTCAAAAATGGCGACAGTTAACGACCGTGTTGCCAACAATATCGTCATGTTGCCATCTCATAAATTGCCGATAATTAGTTTTGTAAAACCTATGACGTGTGAAACATAACGTGATCGTTTAAACTAACCGACGCGTTTAAGTAAATGAAACCCGTAATTACAGGTATTTTTAGGCCATTTACCTTATAATAAATAATAGGTACATCTATGTTTAGGATATGTTTGTTGACGATGTTTTCTATTCTATCGTTATACATGGTACTTAAAATATTTACGTAAAGATTCTATTCTGTGATTGGATAATAGGAACTGTGATTTAGGAAGATGATATTTATTTTTTGTTCTTAAATGACTACTGGTGACTTGTTTAGGAATAGTTTAGTAGCACGAATTCTTTGGTACACACGGCTACACATCAAGCTACACATTTCCAGTATAAGCTGACCTCGCATTGAACGGAAATCCTATACATTGCGAGATCAGCAATATAATCTGGAAATGCATAGGTTGATGTGTAGCCGTGTGTACAGGTATTTTTTATTGTACCGGTTATTGTTTACGTCAAATCATAAGTAGAATTGTTTATTCCTTTCTGCCCTCATTATGGCTGTACGTCAATATTGGCCGTTTTGTACACTATTGTTTACCGATTCTTAAATGTTTCACTTTATTCGAATACGTTATGTAAGTTTTAACCAGCATACTACATCGAACCTTTGAGGATACATTCCTGTCGATCTATTCAGTAAAAATCTGCCATGAAAACTTAGGTGAAGTCAGTTTGGAATAAGTTATCAATAGCATCACGTGGAATGACAGACCACTTCATCTTAGTTTTCACGGTGAGATTTTTACAGCCTCATACACTGAGGTATTCCACGCAGAACACTAATTTCAACAGCAGTTATCCGAACCGCACCTGAGCCATGGGCGTACCCACGGTGGGGCAAGGTGGGGCATCTGCCCCACGCTGGTCCCTGACTCGAAACTAAAAATGTGGGTTCATTAAGTAACAAAATTAATTATTCATTTGTTAAAATTCAAAATTACCGCGCAAAGCAATGCACTATCGAGTTTTATTGAGACAAATTCCTAGTACTTATCCAGTTTACTTACTTCTGTCCCACCACAAAAAATGCTGGGTACGCCCATGATCTGAGTACTTCCACTAAACGCACTGAAACAAATTTCTTGCCCCGATTATTTCTTGCCTTGCAATGTTTTTCATACCTAGTTCATTTTGTCTTTGTGAATCTATAGAATAAGCAACTCGTTCAAAGACACAGATCTGAGTCTCTTGATAAGCTGGCATCACGTTTGAACATTGTAATTCCATTACCTTTAAAAGTGATACAAAATAAATCAAACCTGTACGGATGGAGTTGAGACAACTAATTGTTTCTAACTAATACATAATGGGTGTACGACATAAATAAGGCGTTTAATTAGAACATTTGTATTATCAAAGTGTTCAGTGATTCATTGCTTACTTCACTCCATCGATTTGATGACGCAAAAAGTACGAGATAATACGTTAGTTCATTAATTAGTCTGGTGCGTTAGTCCAACAATTGTTCTGATATTTTTATGATTTGATTTATTTTTTCCCAATATCAATGAGCTCGAGCGATTCTTTAAGTGTGCATATACGCGAGCGGGCCGTTGCAAAACAGCAGAGGCAACTGCAGCCGTCGATACTGGTTGGAGGCAGTCGTAGACGCGTCGAAAGCAACCACCGACGCATCCAACTGCAGCTTTCGACGCGTCGGTGGCTGCCGTCGACAAACGTGCCGCTCGTGTACAGTTTTTATCTGTTGTAGTTTAATGTTTATATTGTTTATTTATACTGCAATATAATCTAATGCGATAAGAATTAAATCAGTATGGTGGTGAGTTTGCGTTTTTAAAGGATATCATTCTTAAAATGACTTTCACGCCACTTCGACGCGACCCTGGCTGTTACCGAATTACCATCTTGTTATCTAGGTAATATTTTATCAGAGCATACTCTATTCTCAATCGGATTATAAAACTCGTTCTGATACGAGAGAAAATAACTCCGAGATATAAAAGCAAGGTATGGTGATTGTTTCATTATCCCCTCAGGATTGTTCGTTGTAGGTAAATATTTTGATTAAAAGTGTAGATACATTCAGGAGCTCACATTCTTTTCCCCTGTTACATTTCTTAACCGCTTTCTTCCCGCCCAATTGCAGTCTGTTGTAGTGTTGTTGCTCTTCTTTTTCCCCTGTCTACCATCTTATTATACTGTAAATCATAGAGCCATTCCATAACTTTGGAAAACCCATTCATAAAGTAGAACCCTTGTTTTGGGTCCTACTCCTATTTTAAAGAGGGGTTTTCCTCTAAGAGACAACACGATCAAAATCATATTCATAAGCGTGACCGTGCATTATTAGTCAACACACTATTATGGACTTAACTCGTAGTAAACACTTTAGGGATAAACAAATGCTGTGTTCCAAACAAGCTAGATTGCCTTAAAATTACAACTCGGTCATGAGCAATACAGCACTAAACAGGTCGTAGAATGTTGAATGACTGGATTTTAAAACATATAATTTTGTATTTTTAAAAGATTGCAGTAGTGGTCCTAATTGTGGCTTGACGCCACCGAAATGTGGTGTTAGCGTCACCTATTAAGAGTACCATGGACAGTCCACCGTACAAATGGCTCGATCCTTAAACAACTCAAACTAGAGAAAGCACATCAAATGACTTCAACCTGCTTGCAACGTGTCGTGAGATACTTCGGCCACTTTGCTCGTAGAGGTACCAACAATATGGAACGTCTAATGGTGACAGGAAAAATAGAGGGATAAAAACCTAGAGGCGAAGGTCCAAAACGGTGGGTGGTCGGATCAAATATCCAAACAACTAGAGATAGCTATCAGCGCAGCGCCGAAAGAAAGGCCGAGGAGAAAAGCCGTTGACAATTTGAAACGGAGTCGCGATTCTCAGCAGTAGGGGAAGAGAGAGTGGTCCAAATATAGGTCCTTGGAAAAGCCTAGCGTTCTTTCAAGTAACAAAACTGTAAGTATAGTTTTTTTCCCGGGTGACGGCGCGTTGTGTTCCACGCGCACCTCAAAGAGATTTCAGCATAACTGACGGGGTCCGCTAGGGCCGATGCCTGCGGGGTCGTGGGAAAGTCCGAAAGGAATACCGTGGCCCCTGGCAACATACGGGTGGGTTTTAGTCAGTAAGTCTGACACGCCCTCCTGCTTCGCCCAGAGCGGGAGAAGTTATTTGATAACTTTCCACCGAAAAAAGGTTTTTTTATTTTTTATTATATTAAATGACTAACTTCTGCCCGCAACTTCGTTAAATGATTACATTGTAAATTCGTGACGCCATACAATACAATTTTTATTTGTTTTTTTTTATGCTTTAGCTGTGATAAAAAGAAACCCACATAAAACATTATTATTATGAAAGACAAAGACGATACTGACGATATTTTATTATTTTTACTTTAACAAAATATACAAATGGAAACAATAACATTTGGTCTTGAACATCGTTATTTTAATTCGATTTCACCTAAAATATGTTACAGAAAGCGAAATAAGGATGAGATTGAATTTAAAAATCACAACTGTTATTATTTATATATCCATGAGTGGTCAACGTAAAACTCTCTTCTACGTCAACATCATGTTTCATAGGGACTATATCTACTAGATTTGCAGATCCTATTATGAAATTAGGCCAAATCTAATATACATCAAAGTCGCCCGACTCAGTACTGCGATAAATTTTGTATATTATCGTGTTTTATTGGTAAGTCCATACTCTTTAACTGCATGTACTTTCAATTCTTCATCACCATTTTAAATTTTAACTTCTTCAGAATAAAGTTCAGTATTGTCTACTTCTATAGTCATATAAAAAAAGTGTCCGGTCGAGTTTTTCTTCGTGTTCACCGATAACCTAGGTTTAAAGTTGCCTTATTTGGCGGGAACAACATTTTATCTGTCTCTTAGTGCTGATTTATTCAATCAACTTTTTCAACTGTATATTATGCAACATGCCTATTTGAATTATAGATTTGTTTATTGTATCTATAATGTGTGTTTATTTAGGGATAACTTCATAAGGACATCTTTTTAAATGTCTTGAAAAAAAAAGTAAAAGTTCTAAGTTGAAAACCAGTTGTGTGAGAATATTTATGTTTTAACAATCACTTACATAATAATATGAAAAAACAAATAATAAAACTTGACCGACAAAGATGCCGAAAAAAAGAACATAACTACAGGTAAAAATTCCTTCACCCGGACATTAGAAGGACATTAGCCTTACAAACCTCATCTGATACACATTAACTCGTATAGAATATTAACTTTTGCTCGCGGCTTCGCCCGAATGGAGATCGGAAATCATCCCACAGAAATGTACTACCGTAATGCTCAAGTCGGCATGATTTTTTTCGACATTTTCAACAATCATCGTCATATTTCAGCCAATTTACACAAAACCTTAACGAATTATACACCTAAACCTTCCCTTATGAAGCATTCTGTCCATTGGTGAAAACCGTATGAAAATCCATTCGGCAGTTTTTGAGTTTATCGCGTTCAGACAGACTGAAGCGGCAGGAGTTTGTTTTATAATATTATTATGTAGTTATTAACCATTGACCAGACTATAACCTGACAAATAGATTCCAAAACTCATGTTACCTTGAAGAAATCGCGCATCCAACCTTCTAGAAAAGAGTTCCATGCACGAATTTCCTAATTCAAGTCATAAATTAGTAACTAGACTCCCGTTTTATGTGGGTACATTAGAATTCTTTCGCCGTGTGAGGAAGGTAAAAGGATAATGGTAGTATATGAGGCCGGTCATACAGACGTCCTTATGTGTCGAGTCGGCACCTGAATCTTTGATGGTAAATGAACGAATTGTTTCCTTAAATGTCTTGATCTATTACACTATTTAACTGTGTAACGTGTTCTGGAAAGTCACAGGTCAAGTTTGTGTGTATGACCCGAGACTCTTTAGTTAAATACATGGTGGAGGAAAATGGTTTATATATTCATTACTTTTTATTGTTGCTGCAAGTATTTTGGTAGGTGAAAAGGGTCAAGGGATTACCAACTTCAAATTAGATGATTGTGGGCTTATTATTCTATGACTTGCTTGGCGCAATGATGTGTTGTTGGTTAGGAAAGTGCTTGACATTCAGTTTTCCCTGGCTGTCTTCACGTGATGTTCTCTAAAGCAGACCAATAGTCTCCATATAATGTAAGCCTGTAGGAGCAGCAATTGGCAATTCCTTCTTCATTGCATTTTTGCTGAGCGATGACCGTTTTGCGTGGATGTGACGCATATTTTCTCCCAATTTGTTATTTACGTATTTTTTAATTTTTTTTATTATCTTACTTTGCGTCATGTTTACCGCAAACAAACGTATTTTCCTTCTTTCTTTATTCTTTCTTTCTCATTTTGAAATGGAAAGAGTCCAGTAAAGATTAACCGTAACTTGACTAAATTGACAATATTCCAAGATGATGAACAGCCAGCTCCATTCGAAAAGTTATAATTCGGGAACATTTTGTGTTAAGGAAACGAACATGTAAATAATTTATTATTCTGGTCATGCAAGTTGTAACTGAGAACTGATGACCTATCTGAGAGAGATCTGGTATAGGTAGCGCCACTCAAACGGATACACATGTACATGATTCAACGATGACCGCAATGATTAAAACCCAGTATCGAAATCAATTTTCAAAAGTTTACATGACAGTGATCAGACCACTAAGTACTACCTACTGGACGTTTGGGAATCCCATATAACAGTATAAGACCCACCAAAGAGCACGTCTGAGGAAGAACTACGACCGTCCCTAACCATTTTTTGCTACCAGGCAGCTTTGCTAAAACAAACCACAATACCGGTTTGAAGGTGAATTAAAGGCCCATGGAACATTTCAACTATGTCTTTGGGATGCAAAACATACAATAGATTCCTTAAAATTGTCTTCATCATGATCCTCCCCAGCATTAATTTTAATGGTGTCGTTATTGGATTACATATAATTACTGCTATCTAATAAATAATCCCTTGCTTTGATCTTCTAGTAACTCCAAGAAATTGAAGATCTGATTTCAAAGACTCTAACCTTGGCTGACCTCCAAAATGCATTTCCTAAGAAACAAGGTAGTCGTCGCCATCACAGCATGAGTCCATTACCTCTAATATCTTTAATATGTTCATGTGACATCGTATTTTTAAGTAAACATACGAAGGCTTTTGCAAACCAAGTGTCGTGCTCTGAAAATTAGCCTTAAATTAGAATTGTCGTATGCCATCCTTGCTTCATGAAAATACAACGTCAGTTGAGCAAACAACCATTTTGTATATTTCCTTTATTGAGTTTTGGGATGTCGGAATGATTTCACGAGTTTCAGATTTACCAATAGCTAGTATTGATACAACCTTTTTTTGGTCATATAAGACATTTGTGACTGTTCGCATTTGCAAAAATAAAGACAGTGATTTTGCAGCAGAAACCATTATGTCCATACTATTGGATCAGAGATGTTGCCATGTGAAACTAAGTTCTCCTCGTCGGGAAACTAAGAAGGATTATCCCGTATTTTTGCCCTTAGTCATTGAAATGTAAACTCAGTAAAGATGACGTCGGAAAATTATCACCTATGAATAATTGATCGTGATCAATATTTTCAACCAACGAGGTCGGTGCGTTGAGAGAATATCAAATACGAATATATTAATGACAATAATATTTTTAAGGAAAACTTAAAGTTGAACCTCCACAGCCCACACTCACATAATTATAACCAGTCGAGAAAACAAGTTGAAAGAGTATCTTATAAAGACTATAATAAAAAATAAAAAAATAAAAATTTGTTCATTATTTGTGTCCTCTAGAGGGCGCTATATTCATTATTTATTTAATGCGACGGCACATAGTCTATAACTAGCGGACAATCAAAACGCTTCCAATGATACCTTATTTGTCAAATTATGATGAGTAGTTTAGAAGTTATGAGAGAACAGATGAACATACATACATACCAGTCAAAATCATAATCCTCCTTTTTGCTTCGCTGTAGTCGGGTAGAAACGAAGAATTACAATAATCAATGCACTATTATTTCTTTGTCTACAATGACATGATGAACAGAACCGTACAAAAAACATGGAGCAATCTAGTCCACTGTAATACTTCAATTTTATATTGTTTATAAGAACACTATATTAGTTATCTGTAAGTTTCCCGTATAATAAAATAAAATAAATATTTTTTTCAAAATTGACTTTATCTATTTACGCTGCAATCTATTTGACAACACTTGACATAGATATCCCTTTAGTCCGCTAAATATCATACTAATTCTTTAACAAAAACATAATTAGTAAGACCCTGACAAATTGAAGAAGGTTATAGACCTTTTAAACTAATCAAATAGACCTACAAAAGGGTCTTTTTAAGGCCTTAAACGCCATAATGAAACTCATGAAGCGTTCACGATTTCTCAAGTTCTTCTGGCACATAAAATAAATATATATTTGTGTAAATAGTAACGATATTATTGTCGTCGATAAAACGGTTAACACGTTAATTCATGGTTGATGTGATAATTAAAACGTTTTGCCTGTTTCGTGGGGCGCTTCCACATCACGCACCAATTTGGCCAGAACTCGTGTATTTATTTTATATATTCTTGACGATCAATTTTTGCTCCACATTCAATTAATTGAAACTGTTTCGTTTCCAATCATTTTAGGAGAGTGAAGATACTCAAGCTTGCTTGCAAACCCTGGATCTTAAGGCCCGCTCCCATACTTTTTTTATTCTTAAATATTCTTACTACGGCATGCGGCATCGTCTTTCCGTACTGTCTTAATTAAAGAAGTATTAATATGGTCTAATATTTAGCCGTCCTCAATAATGATTTATTTTCTTTCGATTAAGGGATCATATCCAACTGCTTGTTCAACTTGCCAATGACCACTCCAATCAGCATCATTCTTTCAGAGAACCATGTTCAACAGTGGTTCTCCATGGATTGATTTATCAGATTCATCATCACTAATATACTCATAGTTTTGTGGTAGTGAAAGTTAGTGTTTAGTCTAGTGGTTGCAAAAGCTACTGCTGAGCATGAAGTCCTGGGTTTGGTTTCCGGGTCGGGCAAAGTGTTATTAGGTTTTTCCATCTGGAATTTCTCAGTAGCAACCCGGAGTCAGGATTCGTGCCCGATTGACAGCAATAGGTTCGCCTCCATTACATGAAACTTGAAGATTACTAGCGAAATTTGGGTGTACCAATATAACTGGTGAAATGAGGGTGTTCTTCAGGAACTACAGCGCGATGTTATGTTATGATATATTTTATTGTATAAATTTAATCATTATTAATGAGACAGTCTAAATACACCCTTTCTTGCATTAAACACATGATTACCATGTACAACTAGTTGATTTCTGTGTCAGCTTCATTACCTTAGAATCGATTCTCTTATCTTGTTATCGAATAGGTATGTAAGCATTAATTGTCCTCGATTACTTAGGGCTGGCAGAGTAGTTCCAAGAGAGCAGCAATGTTCAAATTAATAGGCTAGGGGCCAAGGATCAAAGCAGTACATGAGATCAGAAAGGTTCAAGTAGATTTCACAAACTTGTTTGTAACGAATTGAAACATAGGATGAGTTGTAACAAACTGAAACATGGTATGAATTGGATAGTAATTGACTCGAAAAAAATATAGAGGTTCACGTCTGATGGATGAGCTTTCTGTGCCTAAGTTCGGACACACGTAGGTTGGTCATTGTCAAATCTTTATCTACATCTTCTACGAAATCAATTACAAGTTTGAAATCGTTGGACATCAAACCTTTGATGTGTAAATATGCTGGGGTTGCAATCCCAGCATATTTACACATTGATTTCATATTGATTTGTAATAGATTTCATAGAAGATGTTGATAATGATAAAGTTTATCTTCTTTAATTTTATTGTTATTATTTCATATCTAATTATTGGAATTCTTGACGACCCTACTTATTGACGCCTCTGTCAATTGTTTATTTTATATACATCTTCAATCGAGTTCTCTTGATTTTTAAGTGTTGCAATTGAAATTAAACATTCCATTAGCTACTGTATCACTTTTGATGATAGCTTTGTTATCAATAAAAGGGTTTTTGACGTAATAATGGAATCTTTCATTCGGGTTTCTGACGTGTGGTCTGGAAATCATAGTAGATAACATCAATTGAGGAATTGAGTACAAGAATTGAAGGCTTCACGCCATTATCAATCTAATTTCATTGAATGTCAGTAAACGATCACAATGGACTTCTTTTGGCATGGCGAGACTTGGTTAGCAAAATATGTATTTTATAGATAATGAACTACTTGGACCAAGTTCAATCTGATTATGATTCTTATGATAATTAAGAGATCAAGGAAAATAAAGTGACGGAAGTTCAGAACATGTGTGCTAATTCTAAGTCAAGCAAAATTAGGTAGACAATTTACTAAGTAGCTATACATTTTTATTATAACTTGTGAAAATTATTTGCTGAATTAAATCAATTTGTACTTAATCTAGTCTTAATTTGACACACATTCGAACTAGCTTTAAGTTATTTATTTAAATTAATTTATACAAGTAATTCTGATATAAATAGCTTTAAATGATGAGTCATGATCAAGAGTTTGATTATAGCGTTAATATTTAATTGAAATTTGAATATAAAAAACATGAAAATTGTTTTCTCTCGTATAAAATTGGCTTGTGTTTAAACGCGTACCAGAAAAGTGTCTATATTACTAGCAAAAAATTCGACATGCCAGAATATACAAATGCTCACCAAATTGTGTTTCACAAATTATTGTAGAAATGAACCTATTTTCTCTTTTATTCTATGCCATGAAGATTTATAAACGCCTTTAACGTTAATTTCTGACCAAATATTTTATATTATCGCTAAATAGATGTTACCAATACTTTATTTCACGACTTTCAATTTAGTCAGTTTTACTGAGACAAAAAAACTATCGGTCGATCGTACAATTTTTTTGAATATAAATATAATATTGCGCATCCCAAACACATGTTACTCGTTTAAGGGTAATAATAAATGCTCCGAAAAAAATTGTATCGCTATATATAAAATATAATATACTTTGGTTTCTATAATATGATGATAAGCTTTCACGCCACCATTCAAATGCGTACCGAATAATTACACAATTTGATCGCGCCGCGCCGCTACTTATTCGGTTTGCACATCATAATTCAAACTTCATTAATATAACTGTCGTCCACGTGCATATTAAAAATCTATTAATCGTCCTTTGCACCGGTCTTGGCAGTGACATCGACCTTCAATCCACAATAGTTACATTCAATCGTCTCCTGTATCGTAAATCGGTTTTATATTCATTTAATGACAATAATACAACAACAATGAAGACCGCGCCTTCATTTCAAACGCATTGTAAAGAGGTAGAATTGATGCTACTGTGCTAAACCACAAATGGCTTCCGTAGATTTCAGGGGTATTTGGATTAATCAAGTTATTTGGTACAAGAACCAACGATGTATTTTTTTACATTTGGCCAAACTGATTTGAAAATTCAAATGGAAATGGAAGAATGAATGTCAAAAAGCACATATGTTTTATTTGAAAAACAAACATAGGGCTGAACCAAAAATCAAAGTCTTTGATATATATCATACGCCCATAGTAGTCCCCGGTCCTCTAAGTAGCTGTTATCCTACTTATATTATAAATGTCGAAGTTTATGGTAAAGTGGGTGTTTATTACTCAATCATGCATCTGAACGGATTTACATTTAGCCGACGTAGCACGGACGTAATAAAATCGCGACGAGTTTTTTTTCGTGCACTTGATTTTCAACGCTCAATTTAGCGCCGAGAGTCGAAAGTCCAAGATTTTGTTTTTTCAACGTTGGATTCTCAACGCTAGCCGAGATTTGAAAATCCAGTGCGCGATAAAATCCCGACGAGGTTTTATTACGTCCGTGCGAACGTCGGCTAATAAAAAGTATTAGCCGACGTTCGCACGGACTTTTCATAGAACTCATACGCCATGCCGCCATACATATTGGAAGTGAACCCTCAGGGAGGGTTATCGGCATCACGTTTGCGCTAAAGTTAAGCATCGCGGACGGTCGACGGCATTAAGGCTCTTTCAAACACGCGCGACACGCGTCGCGACACAAAGACACCGCTTGTCGCGCGTCGAGCGGTGTCTTTGTGTCGCGTCGCGTGTCGCGCCTGTTTGAAAGAGCCTTTAGGCTTAAAACCATGTAAAACTAAGTAAAATTGTGTTTTCAGGGGGTCTTGTCGCTATACGTAGCTTCCAACCTTTAATTTTTTTTTAAATATAATTAACCGCGAAAAAAATAAATGCTTGAATTTTAAAACCAACGCATATACTAAAAAATACATTAGTTAAAATATACATTAGATTTTAATTTCACGGTTTATTATGCTGTATTCGCTAAGAAAAACCTAAATCTAAAATGAGCCTTCCGCGATGGCTCTCGGCATCCCATATGCGACTAGGTGAAGCCTCCAGGAGAGCTCCCGGCACTGAACGTGTTCAATTTGCCACTCAAATAGACCTGGCTTAAATATCCAATGACCTGGCTTAGTAGTAGTATGGCAAAAGCTAGTTTGTTCTATTGTACTCACTCGTATAGTCTAGGTACCGTAAAAGGAAAACCTTTGTTACAATTCCATGACTAAGTGACAATTTAACCATTTCTTCGCGCTCTCTCAACAATATAGTGTGACTTCTATGGTCCAATTACTATAATATGTTTTCTCTCATTCCTCCAAAAATCAATTACATCTTTTTGCTCCTAAACAGGGCACTGCTCTATTACTTTTTACGATACGAAATCCCATACAATTTGTGATAAAAACTGCTAATTTGTGTTGATTCGCGCGTAAAATTGTCATTTGTAAAAACTACGTTAACTGCTTAATTAGGGCCCTATATTTTCTTATTGTCGTGGCCATTTTGTTAGAAAAGAAACGCTAAATGGTTCTGTTACGGTCCGACATTGTTTAAAATTATTGGGTTAACAAGGATGTCACGATATGTTATAACAATATATAATGTATATTTTGTTGCTTTTTAACAAACTCGTTTGTTATTTATAGCGAAAAATTAAAGTTAACAATCACGATTGTATGAAAATCTTACATGTTTGTGGTTGATAAAAACTTCCACTACATATGAGAATTCCAGAAAAAAAAAGTCATAACCATATTAAAAAATTGAAGACATCACCGATATCTGCATCTGTTGAAATTTAACACCGAACCAATTTCTTAATCAACTCAAAAAATTTACTAATTTACATTACCTCTTAATTCCAGACCTTTTGTACGAGAACTACATTCCTGATGATCCAGAGAAGCAGGACACAATTCTTCGGAAACTGTCTGATTACTGCGGCAAGTCTATGTTCAACTACACCACGGAAGATGCCGAGCCTCCTTTCAAATGGGACTTCTACCATTCCTTCTTCTTCTCTTACACCGTCGTTAGTACTATAGGTAAGTTCTAGATGATCAGGTGTGTTGACTGTATTCTGCATTATAACATCTTCATAGTTTTCTTTTATACTTGGTTCAATGATGATCATCAGACTACATAAACGTTGAAAAATTGATATGTTGAATTCTGTTGTTTTCGATTTATGAAGATAAAATAAAAGGTCATGCCGCAATAAAAATATCAGCCAGTCAGCATGTATCCAAATTCGTGGACGCTATTTTAATGCATCCCTTCCTGATCTAGGATCTTTTATCTTTTAGGTGATTTTAAGATGTAGATTCTGCAAAAATACATATAAACCCCATAGTTGTTGTTACTGTTTTAAGCATTATATATTGCATCATTTGAATAAGTAATACAATAATGATAGGTTCTATTCACTATAACGTTCTGATTTTAATATTGATTATCATCATAATAATAGGTAGGTACATCTTATGTAGATAACCCATAGATATTTTCCACTGTTGTCTGATTTGCAATCCAGACTCTTATTTCCTGTATCATTGAGAATCTTATTACTTTGTGTTTAGTTTTAAGGTTTCTCTTTGTTTCCATTTCTTTTCAACGCCGCTCTTTGTGTAACTTATTTCTCAACAAAAGAAAAGTTTTGTTTTTGAAATCGCCATGGTGATGAAAAGTTAAATAAATAAACAGTGTGTGTGAACGCGGGACATGCTTTAAGTGAGTGCGGTACTCATTAAAATGAAAATTCTTGTTAAGGGATCAAACCTGAAATCGCAAAAAAAAAATTTGTAAATAGCATAAATGTATGAAACATTTATGCTCGCATAACTCGACAAAATATAGGGTACAACAGATTTTTTTTTTCAATTATTTCAAACTTGGTTTCAAAAAGGTCCCATTTTTGCGTAACCAAACACTTAAAATACAGTACGATCAGTTTACTTCCAAAATTAACATAAACATAACATCACGCCTTGTTTCCCCGAAGGGTTGGGCAGAGGTGTCCCTGTAGCAGGTTCACCCACATTTCGCCAGTTATATTTTTTTAAGTCCCATGTAATAGGGGGCGAGCCTATTGCCATCAACCGGGCACAAATCCAGACTCCAGGCTGCTACTGAGAAATTTCAGATAGAAAAACCCAATAACACTTTGCCCGACCTGGGAATCGAACCCAGGACCTCATGCTCAGCAGTAGCGCTTGCGACCACTAGACCAACGAGGCAGTCCAAACTTGTTAAGATAAAAAGAGGTTGGTCTTTTGAATTAACTATATCTTTATCATGATTCCAGGTTACGGTAATTTGGCGCCAACGACGCATTTGGGGAGAATCCTTATGATATTCTACGGATTGTTCGGTATCCCCATCAACGGTATCCTGCTTGCGAACCTTGGTGAATACTTCGGCATGCAGGTAATTTGATTTAACAGTATTATTCTTGCTATGTTGTTAATAATTCCATCATAATTTATTATAAAGTGGAAATGTCCAGTGCCTTCCTGAGTAGAGTAGCAATCTTGCACATATTTGTGTTTATCCTGGTTTTCAAATATGAAATCCATAATATAAAGTCGAATAGCCTCCTAAGAGATTTTCTTTTTTATTCAGAATCATAATTTAGTAGAAGAGTAAGAATGTAGTTTTATATAGTATGATGTTAATATATTTTTTTAAGTTCTATACATTCTACCACAAAATAAGGTGTACAAATATTCAATTGTCATAAATTAATAAGTACAATTAATTTTAAGATTTGTGATTTATAATAAGTCATTCATCTCTTCATTTTCATTTCTTATTCATCTCCATTTCAAATTATATTGCAAATAGTTTTATTTTCTTTCCCGCTTTCTCATAACTATTCTGTTACTTTAGTTTTATGTGTCAAAATAATTATGATATTAATGAAAAAAATTGTCTCTATTCCAGCTAATATCAGTATACCGAAAATACAAGAGAAGAAACGAAAAAAGAGCCCACAACCTTGGCTACCACTTCACCAACCTAGGCATGTTGGGCCAGATTTTCCTGTACTTGGTGCCCGGCTTCTTGTTCTTCATCTTCTTACCTGCCTGCATCTTCATGGTGTTCGAGGGATGGGATTACGTGGCTTCCATCTATTATGCTTTTGTCACACTTACTACTATTGGTTTTGGTGATTTAGTAGCAGGTACGAATTTTGTATTTTTTATTTATCTTAAGCTTTATGTTGCCTAGGCAATAGATAGATAAAGAGAATCGGAAAAATATGGGGGAGATATTTGCTCAGCTTTTAATAGAAATAATGATTTATGAGCCCCAATCTTTATATTGAAAGTAACACTCATTGCCTATCTACATATCTTTTGCTCAAAGGTTTTGAACATGGTTATGTGCTAAATAATAATCAAAAACTTTATAATTTCAGGTACTGTGAACAACGGCTTCAAGTACGGTTACTTTTGCACATACCAGATATTCCTTATCATCTGGATTACCTTTGGTCTCGGCTACATTGTCATGTTGCTCGGGTTCATCACCAGCGGCATGAGATCGGAGCGAATCCATAGAATAGAACAAAAGTTTGCGTGTCAGTTCAAGAACACTCAAAACAAAATCTTGCAAGGCTTCACAAAGGATCTATCGGCACTTAGAAAAATAATTAATGAAGCTAATTTGATAAAGATAAAGGTAATTTTTATAATATATTAAATTCGACTATCGTAAACTAGATAATACATTGTAGTCCGCATTGAAAATGAAATCATTGTTTTGTCAAAATTACTGCAATAAAATAATAATCATGGTTTCACTTCTTTAACTAGAATTAATAAAGTTCATGAACCCACAATTATCGCAAAAGCGACACTAATTCTGTTTACCTTGAAAGTAGGTGAAAATTACTAAGTACTAATATTTACCTCTCTTTATCTTTTCAGCCGGTGTACGTAGAGGCCTTACCACCGCTCTACAGAAGTTCGAGCTGTCCCATTTTCACATATGACGTTGAACCAAGATTCCCTATCTACAAGAGAAAACGAGCGAACTCAGAAAATATTCAACTTTCAGCAAAAGACATGCTTCGAATTCAATCTGATACTGATTTACTTGGCATCGATAAAGAAAAGACATTTACTGCCTCAGCTATTGTCAAACCAGCAGAATTGTTAGCACGGGTAGTAAATGTACTGGGAGGATTGGAACAAGCACAGAAAGATCGCGTTGATAAAGGTGTTCATCTATTTGACGATGAACATATTTTAGCAAATGAGAGGCCACCTAAGTTTAGTATAGGTCAAGACTATTTACCAAACAATCCAAAAAGATCTAGAGCATTAAGTGTAGCTGTACCTAATTATCAAAAAGAATACATACCGCAGGATGTTCATGAACACACATGGACAAATGGTGAATCAGCGGAGAAGTTTAGAAGGGAAGCCAACATTAGAAGTGGTAAATTATCACTGCCATCTAAAGTTCTACCAGAAGAAAACGTATCATCACAAAATATTATAACAAGATTTTTCTTGCGAAAACCAAGTTCGAGTGAAATCCCGACTTCTCAAGCGATTAACGAAAATGTTAAAGATACCTCAAGACGAGGCAATATGTTCCCCTCATTGAATGAAGAACGGAGTGAAACGGAAGCATATAAAGAAAAAACAAAAAGAGGTAGACATAGTATTTTCCCTACGTTTGATTTTAATAATGACGATGAAGATTATCTCGCCAAGTCTTACCTTGAGAAAACAAATCGTGGTCGGCGTAGCATTTTCCCAACATTTGATTTCTCTGAAGATGAAGATGCAGCATCTGCTAAAGCATATCGTCAAAAGAGTAAAAGACATAGCATTTTTCCTACATTTGATTTCAGCGAAGATGAAGAAGCAAAAGCTTACAAAGACAGAACTAAATCCGGTCGACATAGCATATTCCCTACATTTGATTTCAGTGATCCTGATGATGATGCAGAACGTTACAGAGAAAATACTAAACGAGGCAGGCGAAGTATTTTCCCAAGCTTCAATTTCAGCGGCCTATCAAGCAATGATGAAGATACTGTAGATGAAGACGAAGTAAAGAAATATCAAAATCGTACGAAAAAAGGCCGCCTCAGCTTATTCCCTACTTTTGGACGATCTAAGAAAAACGATGACGACGTTATGCCGGAAAGTTCAGACGAATTAGTCGACTATAAAAATAAGACACGTTCTGGACGCAGTAGTTTATTCCCATCATTTGGAGCATCTCGTAAAAATAGTTCACCTAATGTAACGTCAGGAGACTTGGAAGCTACCATAAAACAGTTCAATAGCCAAAAAAGACTAGGCCGCAATCTGTCTCTTGAAGAACCTCGTGAATCCTCAAGTGATTTAGAGCGTTATAGAAACAGAACGAAACACGGTCGTAAAAGTTTATTTGACCCTGATGTTAATATAAGTAATCTTCCTGAATCTGAACAAGTAGAAGTTTTAGAGAATACAAGTGTGGCTGATCTTCTTAGAGCCTTAGCAGTTTTGGAAACTGCAGCTGGTTCATCTAACGACCCACCCGGATTATTGGAGTTTATAACGGAACCCAGCGCTGTTACATCTAGAAGACGTGGTTCAATCAGACCAGATTTTTCTATACCTACACCTCCAAGTAGAGATAGTCTTGAAGAAAATAAATCTAGGCGTTCAGATGATTCTGGGCCACGACGGAGGAGGGTGTCTGCAAGAGCTGCAGCTCCGCAGTTTACTCCGACACTAGCAACAGTGGTTGCTGGGGCGGAGTTGCAGATACCAACAGCGACTGCTGCAAGAGAAAGTCGAATGTCGATGTTGCAGCAACCGCCTCCTCCTTATTCAGAGACTGCTTCTGATGAAGAAGCTGCTAAACCTCGAGTTAGGAGATATTCCCCCGCGCCAGGAGATGCTGGACGGTCCAGTACTGGTCCCGTACCAAGACTCTTCTCTCGTATGCGACGAGAAAGTGCTAGTGCAGAAGAAGGAGATTCCAGACGTTGTAGTTTAACCGACATAGTTGTAGACAACTTTAAAGACAAAGACAATACGTAACCCAAGTGCCTTTTTAGCGAAATATAGACAATAACTATTTAATTAATAATTTATTTGAAATAAGTTAGGTGTAAGTAAGTGATGAATATAAGCCGTCCAATACATCATTGTGGTTTTAATGTTTGATTCCCAAAATTATTCATGTTACCTACAGTATTTCACTTATCATTTTGATGCCTACACTAGTTTTTGCCCGCGGCTTTGCCCGCGTGAAAGTCTGAGCCCACAGCAAAGTACTTCCGGGATAAAAACTATTCTATGACCTAACATAGGTTCTGGTCTAACTGTGTGCCTATCAAATCGTAAGAGTAAGCGTTCTGGCGTTTGTCATCTTAAGCTACGATTTTCAAGAAGAGCGGTGGCCACCACATAGCATCCGAATTAACCGACGACGGATGACGTCCCTGAATCGTTATTTATAAAAGTAAGTTGATGTGTTGTACTAGAGAGCGTTTTTTGACATAGAAAAGTCAAACACCGCTGCAATCATTTTTATGACAGCTGTCACTGCGGCCGTTATGTGTCGGCCACCGCTGTTCTAGGAAGCCGTAGTTTTAGCCCTGCAGGCGTCATTTATCACCGCATTGACTGGTTGCTTCTTTAAACCTAGGTTTTAAACACCTATCCAATCGTTTTTGACAAAAGTCACGATCAAGGACAATTAAAAGTTATCCATTAATCTATAGACAAAAACTACGGGGTGTGTTTATTTATATATTCAACAGTTTATTTACACACATATAATCAGATAAGAGGAAAGGAACAGAAAAAAACGTACAAAGGAGGGGATGAAAATTGCACTATTTCCGGAGTAGGACGTCTATCTTTATGAACGACTAAGCTACGGATAAGTAGTATCCCTTATACGCATCGAGATGTCATAACTGGATCTGAAGTCAACTTTTGCGCAAATAACCATTCGTTGTTTATTGATGTTATATTATTATATCAAACAGTAAAAAGGCGATCTTATATGGATTTATTAAGTACACACACGATACAACTCATGCCATATTCTTCATCCATAAGAATGCATCAGTCATTGTATCAGTGTTGAGCCATTTGGTATTATATGCATGAACGCAGGCGTTCATTTATTCACTAAAAACGATCAACTTCGCAATGGGAAGTGCCACTGAACGCTGCGGGTGTCAACCTAGAGACGAGCTGCTTCTCACACGAACTACTGAACGTCGCCTGCTTCTCATCAGTCCTGATTCTCTGTATATTTTGGCTGCTGGGACCAAAAATACAAAGGTAATGTGGGAAAGTTTTATAAAAATGGGGCTGTTATTTTAGTAAGTATATAATGTCGCCCATGGGCATGTGACTGTCCGTATTTTTTCAAAATATACATGAAAAATTATCGAAAATTAACTTTAAAGGGGATCTATCTTTAATAATTTTCATGTTATTCAATTTTTTATGTTTTGAGCAGCGTTTGCCATATCTCCGATGTTATTGGCTCAATTTGGATTCTGTTTATTATTTCTAAAAGCTTATGAGTTATTTTATTTTAGTTATTCAACTAACATTTCTATTAAAATTTGTCAACTATGAAAAAAAAAACGGAGGTGAAGATATTTATTTTCTAAAAAAAATCTTCACCTCTAAAAAAATCATAGGGGGTAATGAAAACAAAGGACAAAAAGTTAAGATGTACCTTTTAACTTTTTTTTGCCTTTTTTTTCATTACCCCCTATGATTTTTTTGGACTTACACTTGTGTTTTTAAATAAATACAGATTATTTTTAGAAAAAAAAAATATCTTCTATCCTCATTTAAAATTAAATTTTGATAATATTTCATGAATATTTAGAAAAATACGGGCGGTCACATGCCCATGAGCGGCATTGTATTATGGTGTCTTACGACCTCCATGCAAACGAAATTACCGGTAGAAGCTAGTAGTCTATAATAAAATAAATGATGACTGTTGCAGAATATACCTTTATTTTAATATAGGCAAATATGGCCACGGCAGGTATACTAACTTCTATTATTTTCTGTTAGTCTTTGTTGTTTGAGAGCAGTGGTAGCTCAGTGGTAACAGCCCCGACCTACGAGTAGTAAGGTCGTAGGTACGAACCTGCGAACCGAGGCATGCGCTTCACTTTATGTAAATAATTTTATCACCGCTGTTCTCAAAACGGTGAAGGAAAACATCGTGTGGAAGCTGGCATGTGCTGGAACCAAAAATCCGAAGACATATGACATCTACCAACCCGCACTGGGCCTGCGTGGTGGATTATAGCCCACTCCCTCCTGACCAGTATCCTAGCGGTGTAGGCTGATTATACATATATGCTATGTTTTGTTTGTAGCATCTGCGTATATAACTCGGTGATGCGGGCCAAGAATAATGAAATGACAGAAAAGACGAGATATTACTTTTATTTAGTACCTTCAGATTGTTTTAGACTTATAATATTGACTTTCAACTAGTCATTACACTAATATAGTGTACTTAAAACAAAATAAATATCTATTTATGAATTTACTATTATTGTTTCATGGAACATCTAATTATTAAAAACTATGATATGAAATTGGAGAACAAAAAACAAATTCCTCCATGCAATTACTGTATTTCAGTTCTTTTACTAGCAATAATTAATTTGTTCTACAAATTGATCAGATTCCGTTCAGTTTTAGTCATTAGGTACTTGAAATAACCTTACAATAAAAAAAATTAAATTATTCATTAAAGAAACAAAAACATTAACACTATTGGTGGTGCCCAAACCTAACCTAATTTTGAGTATTTTAAACTTAAAAGTAATACACATATATTTATAATACTATAGATTATTTACAAGAATTATAAACAAGTATAGGTACGTAATCGTGAAGGGGTGCGATCAAAACGATCGCGTCAGTTGACATGTTTTTGCGATGCCCAACTTTCATCTGCTCCTCAATCCATGCTTCCGTTATAAAGAATAACGTCTCCTCTTCATGCTGTTACTTTATTCACGCAAAGTTTAGCGTCGCATAAACAAGCCATCAGATCTCTACAGCTCAGTACAACTACTGAAAATGCATAACAGTACAACATCATTGTGCACAGTCAATTCTCACGAGATTTCTCTCAGGTCGCGATACTTCAAGTATCGAAGCTATCTTTACGAACATTTTTTTCTAAACTAACGTTAACGTTGGCATAGCACTGGTCTATGTTGCCATTATCATCTTTAATGAGAGATTCGAAGATTGAGATGAGGTTGTTCAGTCCGATGAGGTAGCCATCTTCGTGATTGCCAACTTCCCAGACAGAATTGTGGTCTATGCTAACATTGTCTGGTACTGGGACAGTCTTTGCGAAGTCTATCATCCAGAGCGAGGCCCGCCTTTTGTCGTGGACGAAGAGTAAGGAGCTGCCGATGAGTTCATGAGATCTGAAGAACGGTGACTCTTTCAGTGTATCCCTGATACTCTTCAGTCTTTCTAAGTATTTCGGCTGTAATAGAAAAAAGGTACGACATTAAATAATGTTACAATAGCCAAAAATTTAGCGTTGGCTGTACAATTGAATATTTGGAACCAAGTATTTTATAAAAGGAAATTATATAGATTTTTTAAATAATTTTATCAACGGTAAGGTTTTTAAAATCCAAAAATCTAAAATTATTAAAGTTTGTGAAACTTACCGCAGCATTCGGAAAATTGCTTGTAAAATCTTTGAAGGATTCAACTATTTGTTCCCTAGTCTTAGTAGTCTTAAAGTCTTTGGAGCTGGTGCCGTCAGCCTTCTTGACACCGTCTATCCTGAAGCCGAGGGTCGCAGTAGAACTGATGGTTTCCCGCCAGATCATGTACCTTGGCTTCGTGACGCCTTTACTCCTGTGCTCTTCTTCCGTTGGCGCTTTAGGGTCTATCTGGATCATTTTCTCATACATGTCCTGAAAAAGAGAGATTGGTTTTCTTTAGAATATGGAATTTGAATATACACAAAACAATACAGTGGGTTGATTTATTTGGGCAGTCGTTTATACATAATATTTGTTTTATAAACCAGTGCATCGACAGAGAAGGTTAAAAGCTTTTTAGAATAAATTTTACGACTTATATCTTATGCAGTATTGTCAGAGGCATAAGTGATCCCAACTCACGCATTGACACAAATCAAATATTAATATCCAAGACGCTTTACATCGTCACGTACCCATTGACCTATTGACATTCATTTATTATAAGTTCAACTTCGCTTCCTATAATCTATTCATAGCTTATTAATTACTTGCTATTTATACTGCAATAACAACCAACAAGTAAAAATATCGTTTCAATGAGTATTGTAGCTCTGAGATTATTTTTATAACTGGTTTTCTTACAACATAATAACGGCTGTATGTTTGGTTCCATAATCGTTGACGTACAAACTTATAATTAAGACGTGTTTATCAATGCGTCCACACATTCTCCTGACATTGTCGGATAAGCAATGAACTCTATTAAACGATACTATGGAGGTCGCTAGAATAACGATGCTGATTTACACTTTCTATAAGTTATTTAAAGGTTCTTTTTCCTTATGGTCTAAAATAATATGCGTTTATGACATTTGGTACGACTACGTATTCGGAGGTTAGGCACACACATTCCTTAGCTCCAAATAGTTTTTATTTCATGAAAGATCACTCTTCGATAACCTACAGCTTCTATTCTAGTTACTTTTATTCTAATTACTTTTTTCTGGAAAGTGAAATAAGTGTTATTTCAGTTATTTTCGTTGTCCTTGAAATAAATATAAATGAAAATGATAAAATCGATGTTGACCATAAAAAGTAAATTGAAAAACTCAGCAACAACATCTGACGTAGCAATGACGTAGACATCTTGAAGAATAAAGCGGACGTTTAAACAGTAGTACGTGATGTCGTTAAAGTGAACAGTATATTGTAGGTAGGTAATATGTAAGTGAATAAAGTTATCGACATTATGCAGAAACATGTGTACTGTGTAAAGTTTATTACTTGATGTCACAGTGTAAGATCGCTGGCTGATCAATCAACTTTCGCCGCTGGATCTAGCAGAGTGGAACCCGTTACCACTTTAGCCGTAAATTATAAATTGGGATAGCCAGAAAAAAGAGGAAGAATTCTTGGAACATAGTTTCTTTCATAGTTCAAATATATATTTGGTTTCATTAATCCAATAATGTAACGGGATCCAAACACTATAGGTAGTCAAATACAATACTGAAAATGTTAATATCTGAGGTGATAAACTGTAAAAACTCATGCACATATAGAATGCCTTGATTAAGGGAAACTAACAATTTACTTCAACGAGTGTTATCATGTTATTACACTATTTAAATGGTCTTTGAATAGCTCAGCTGTGAGTGGTCTATGATTAGCAAAATGTTTAACATCATTCTAACCGCCTACTAAAGAACCATTTAAGAGCATAATTCTTCTTTGTTTTTTTTTATTATTGTGACTTGATATTTGACATGTGCCAAATACTCATATTTTCTTTCTTCTTTCTTTTTTCTGAAAAAGCATATGGTGAAGATAGAACAAATTCCAAAATTCGCCTAACTTGCATCGCCTCTTAATTTTTGCAAATCTTCATTGCCCCTAGGGCAATGAAGATTTTAGGGATATTGCTCTCTTAACATAATGGTCTCAGTAGAAACTGCTGTTACATCGTCAAACTTAACCCAAATAATGATTCAAATAACACTCACTTTTCTTAACTTGGTCTTCTCCTTAGCCTTAGCGAGCTCTTCTTCTAGGTAAGTCCTGACGCCAATCTTGCAGTCCATGACGCACGGACTATCGAAATCGCTCAGCAAGTCTTGTAGTTGTAAATACACTGTATTGAAATGCTTGGTTAAGGAAATATTCGTCTTATGTTATTGAATTAAATATTCAGTGGTGTTTTAAAGATCTACATAGAATAGCATGAACGTTAATTGTCTCCAGTATTACAGCATAGATGATATTTGGTTTTCTCAAAAGTTCTTCTAATAAAAAAATTGTGAAAAGGTTAATTATGTATGCTTCTCGTGGATATAGCGAGTCTTTGCTGATACATGAACAACAAAATGAAGTTAGATCTATGTAGATGCGAACATTAGAAAGCAATTTTTCATACATTTGTTTTTTTTATCGTCACATTGAAGATGGGTTAATAGTAAGTTTTGTTGTACATTGAAAAAAGGATACATTCTCCGTCTTCACAAGTAACTTGTCCCTTGTATTCAGGTACGAACGGCCTTAGAACATCTTTCATCAGCAACTGGAAAAAAAATAAAATATATTATTAAAACCAAAGCCAACACATAATAGAAAAGGGAAATCTTGATTCATTCAAATCTTAAATGTATATTACCTATTCATTAGTATACGTGTTAGATAATATTAATACTGTTTAGGCAAAATAAGAAATAATAGGAAGCACGAGCTAACTATAGTTAAATTTAAGCTATATCATCATTAACACTGACGCCGTTTTCAAGCACGTGGTGGAGTATAAGGCTAAAGATCAGAATTCGAAGTAAGTAACAGAAGTCGATGAAGACGAAAATAGGAAGGGAGAGACGGTCAAGACAATTTAAGTTATATTAGGTACAGAAAGAGGGCGTCCACAATAATGCAATGACAATAAGAAGAACGATAAAGTGGAGACTATACTCAAGAGAACAGAAGCTGTAGGTAGCTCCAAAGATCCGGATGAAATGTTTCACGTCAAAAATGAGTTAAAAACCAAAAGACAGACATAGTAACTTATCATCCACAAGCTTAAGTACACGAAATTCAAATGATATTGGTGACGTGCGATTTACTAACATGCGTTCTTTTTATGTAACGTTCGCACGACTCCATGTTTTATTCAATCTTTGCAAACATAACATACGTCAAACGCTTATCATCCAAACTTAGGCCAACCCATTTTCCTCTACGACGCATATAAAATAACAAGCCATCATTTATTGTTATTTTTGAGGATTTCAAATACACATCAAAATTTCCATGAAAAACAGTATTCAAATGAAGCGATTCTTTCTACTCATCTTCTAAAGCAGACATTGTAACTCAAAATAGATACATTATCAGTTCGAACATTATTTATAAAGAAATTCGCACGTCCAAAACATTAAGAACTTACATTGACGTCAAAGTATTATCTGCATTCGTGTGTGCTTAATTATTATTAAATCTTATTGTAATTACGCGGCCACGACTGAAACTAACTAATTTTGGGTCTATTCATTAAGTAGTCTGTGATTTAAAGTCCAATATTGTATTTTTTATATAAAAATAAACAATGCTTTGACGATGGTCACAGTCAACGATTTTGTTGAGATTATGTAACAATATTTTAGATTAAAAACCGTAGAAATAAAACTGCGCATAAGCCAACTGAGAAATCAAATAAATTGTTATTAATAGTCATCAACGACGTTTTGCGGTTTGGTCAAAGAAAAAAATAATAAATTAACAATTCAGCAAAAACTCTAAGTCATAAGTTTTTTGTTTGATAAATAGAGGGTCCTTAACCTTATTCTGGAAGCCTTAAGGTTAATATTGGATTAAAGAAAAACAACGTGCAGTATATACCTGCAGGTGATATCGAGACCACATCGTTGTATTGGAACAGCAGAGTACAGAAAATACTGTTGTGCGTGCAAGAAATAAATATAATTGCAACGCACAGGCAATACTTATAATTATTACCTTTGAGAAATATGGCACATTAGACGAACATAGGTTAGAAAGAAGATGAAGCTGACAGGACATTATAAGTATCTCTTTTCATGGATGTTCCTATAGCTCTAGCCTAGAATTAAGGGTAAGACCTAATGTTGAAGTAATACTATTTGCTAAAAAATATAATGAAACCGCAGATCCTAGATTATTTCTAAATTCCTTGGGAAGTGAGAGTCACGTTATTTGTAAGTTTATGATACCAAACCCCTCATTCGCTTGATGATGCTTTGTAATCAAGAAACGTCATGTAAATTTCATTACTCCTAATTGTTTCTTAATTGGTTCTTCAAATTATTATTATTAACAACTGCTATTATAAGAAATTAGTCGCTTTGCACTCAAACAATGTTCAATTAGCCTAAGTTAAAAGGTTCAATAGATTTTTTACACATTTTTTGCTTCCGATTGTTCTGAGGGCAACCATCTTTATTTCAACGGTTATTGACTTGATCTAACCGCGACAAGTCGAGAAAAATGTGCTGATTCACAAATTGGGCAACTTTTTATGGTGTATAAGATTTCGAGTAAATAAAGTGAGTGAATCATTGTTTTAAACTTAAAGTGATTTAGTGAATCATTTTGGAAAATGAGAACCGAATGTATTAAAGATCCTGTAGTAAAACAAACACACTCATCAAACTCTTTAATAATTTATGATGAGCATAAATTACAGAACAAAAATGACGGCAAAGGGTTTTTTGCGAGACGATAATTCCAACACTGGGCTATTTTATTTAACAGTTTATGTACACACAGTTTATAAACAGACAAAAAGAAAGGAACAGAAAAATACGTAAAATGTGATGCTTATTTCTAAAGAATATTTAAAATGATATGAATGTATTCCTATTTCTTAAATATGAAGATATTTTTCTACACAGAAATGGCTTCACATAACATAACCACGTGTTGCAAGTTGTATTAACTTTAGTAGTAATGACTAATGCTTCTAGGAACTTTAGCTTTTGGTACAACTAACACACATAACGTAATACGTAAGGTGAATTACCAACGAATCTATTTGTCGTACTCATCATCACTTTTATTGAAAATGATGATTGATCAAACCTTGACATGAATTAATAATAATATGCACTTATAATGCTTCTGATTGATCTTGAGCATTCGATAGAAAAAGTCACTTTATACAAAGAAGATAAACTTCTAAGGTACAAAAAGCAAACGTTGAAAATAATAGACAATACTCCACTACACCAAAATCAACAGTATTTGCAAGATGAAGCGCAGTGCAATGACCTTTACCCCAATGGAACGTGGAATTTCAGTCATGTATATATTTGACTTAATACACCATTATTTCTTACTGATCCTATACATATTGTATAACATGTATAATACAAAAATTACGAAACAAAAATGTTTTATTGATAGATACCTGAAAACACCTCTCCTCTTGCGGACAAAGTTTCTTCAAAATGGTGCCCTGGTCAGGTCCCGCCTTGAAGTTGCCCTGATGACCAGCGAGCTGGATCCAAGGGTACCTCTGCTTCTTGTAGGTCTGGAAGAATGGCGTCCACTGCACTATGTTGCGGAGCTTACGCCATCTTTCCGATTGCTGAAAAGGAGAAAGAAGAATTTGAGCAACTTGTGGAAGCATTTATTGATGTTGGTGATCTTAGAGATAATTGAAAAGACAAATAGTGTTTAACGACTTATTATATGCACATATTTTATAGATAACGAAAAATTGCAATTTAAATAAGTATTAATTAATAGATTATTTGATTTACATCTTGGTCTTGCTTGACAAACTGTTATTACAAATCAGACTTCAACCTTGGCATTTTCAATTAAGACAGTTAAGTAGATCAAACCCATATCACAGTAAAAAAAAGAGCTGAGTTCACAGAGGACACAAAAGCCGATGAACAACAAAAAACTTGGAGGGAAACAAAGATTCGTTGTAAACAATAGGATCATTGAAAAAATAAGAAAGAAAACTACTTCTGCGGGCCCCTATTCATCGTATTTTCCCACATTACGCGTGTATTGATAATCTATTTGTTGACGTTAATATAGATAATTATAATTAATGTGTCGCTTGTATGTTTCCTACGACCTACTTTTATAAAACTTATAAGTATTCATTTTGCAGAATTGAGGCTTGCGAATGACGTACAGTGTTTTATGATTTTGTTATAAATTTTAACATAAAAATGTCGTTTGTGTCGTCAAGCTGTTTTATTGTTGCCTTATTGGTTTTGGATAGCAAAACAGCTGAAAACGGCATTAGTTTTAGTTCCCATGTTTAGTTTAATTGGATTTAAGAATTGGAATTATAAAATAATATGTTCCTTGTTACATGGGAACTAGTACCTTGGGCAATTCTTAAAAATTATAATAGAAACAAAATGTCAAGACACCTATGGCAAGAATTTAAGTTATACTGAATGCATATGTCGAGATCCTTTTTTATCAATTTACTGCAACTCACACATTAGTACTCTACTTTACCCATATAATGAAGTACACCCTTGTGCTATTTTAAAATGGTCCAATTAATGGAACCGATCAAAGTTTATGTCATTAGGATAATGAATTTCTGTTAATTAACAATTATTATGAAGGATAAACAGGTAACTAATTAGCTCCAGTAAATAAAGATATAGTTCACAATAACACAGTTAAATATTAAATTAATATTTGTAATGGACAAATAAATTCCCCCGTATTTACTGATATTGATGACGTATTTTGTGTGTGTGGTATTAAGTTGTCAGTTGATGATGCTGCACGTACACATGATGATAGTTCATGCTTTCTAAAGACTGTAATAGATGGTGATTACATGTGTTATTTCAAGCTAGCAAATACATTAGAGCATAAAGGCATTTTGCAGCTAATGAATGCCATATACCTTGTTGGACACCTTTTTACAACTCTATAATATATTTAAATATAGAGTAATAATAACGTGTCTAAGGAATTTTTGTGTCTAAAGATTGACAGCGGTTTCTGCCATCATCAATCCCTTTGCTGAACTTATATGTGATAATAATACCCAATTGTTTTTAAACGTGGTTCTTCATTGGACATTGGGCGTTATTTTGACTACTTAAAAATCATATTACACAATACTATGGCTCTCTCTCGGCATTCGGTACTTCGAAAGAAACAGCTCCAATGATAATTATGATAGTTGATGATAAGATAATTATAAATGAATTAAGGCAGATTATTGCCTCATCTTGGTTGAGAAAATAGGCCGTATCGTCAGTTACGTAAATTTGCTTTTTGTATATCAGAATTTTGTTCTCATCTAGACATTCAAAAGATAGATAAAAATCTGCGGATCCAAGGAAGAACAAGATTATATCTTATTTATGCAACTTTAACTGTATACATTAGTTTTGAATTACAGATTTCATATGAATAATTAAAATATACTTATAAACATATTTGCTATAATAGCTTGCATACATCATTTTATTTATAACAAGATTTTTTTATGTAATTAATTAAATGATTAGCGTTAGACAATTCAAACAAATAATTTCCAATAAAAACTGGAAAGCGTTACCAAAAATATCTGTACAACGGTACCTTGTAGTACCTTATATTCATATAAAAACATGAATATTATAAGTTACTACAAGGTACAGCTGTGAAGATTTTTTTAATTCATAAAAAGAAACCACTACAAAAACCAACCTTTTTGTGGCTGTGCACATAAGCACAGAAGACAACATCCATAAAATCTTCCATAGTCACACAAATATTTGCCGAATACATTGTTAATAATCAATAACACCACACAACAACACAAAAACGAAAGCTTGATACAGCTAAAAATGAAACACGACGTATGCGCAAGGATAACAGTTAAGTAATGTCTTTGCAACGGCGCGAAACACACTGATCGGCCAGTCCATTACTTCGCCAATATAAACTATGTATCAATCCACTGACTCATTGGGGGACGGTGTAGACCGCAGAGACCATACTATGACGTCAATGTATGCGTCGAGCCGTCGGCCACTTTAAATCCATCGAATTACGGTAATCCAAATTTTCATCGGTGTGTTCTAAAAACTATACACGTATGTACATTTATCAAAATTTCGTCCAATTTCTTCATGCATGTAGTTATTAAGAATTAATTAGGTTCAACGTACTAATTAAAATGTACATCATTTTATGGTTACCAGTTATTGTTCGTTGTACCTTGAAAACATGCAATTTAAAAGGGATTAATATTAATTTATAGCTCTGTGGTGTTAAAAGTATAAGAAGGGTTATGGACTGATATCGAATGTTTTTCTGGTTTGGACGACCTTGACACGACCAATTTGCAGATTCCATCATCTACATCAATTTTATTTAAATTATTAAATATTATTTTAAGTTATTCATTTTACTAGATCCCAGACGAGTTTTTAGATTCTAGAATATATTCATTTATCTCTAAATGGAGTTTCAAAAAAGTTCTTGTATATACTATAACACTATTTCATAATAAAAGTGTCGTTGTAAAGATGATCGACCAAATTCTAGTTAGTAATTACCAAGCAAATAAACTAATTGTTTCTCTGAAGTGGTATATGTCATTGGAGTATATCTGATGATATTCTTAACAATCCCATCATCACTTAAGAAGTATCTTGATTGAGGATGAGTCTACTTGGTGGTTATAAAACGGATTGTTCGTAAAATTAAATCTTACTCAGATTCTTTTGTGGAATCGCTATTTATGTACTCAGTGAGTTCTTGATTCTAAAGCATTCTACGTCAATTGTTAGGGTCCATGTGACTTATATTGAAATTTTAGTGAGGTGTCACATTTGGTGGAAACTTCTTTAAGTATCTATGGAAGGTTAGTCTAGTAGACAAATTCATAGTATGTGATCAACAGCTGCTGCAGCTTAAAGGCTTGCTTATAAATACTTTTGTTCTTTAGTTGCCATTTAGTGCCATAACTGGAGCGGTGGTTGCCCAGTGGTAACGGCCGCGACTTACGAGTTGTAGGTCGTAGGTTTAAACCCTGACAGGCACTTTATTTTGTGTAAATTATTACAGATCTCAAAACGGTGAAGGAAAACATTGTGAGGAAACTGGGATATCTTAGAAAATTTGAAGACATGTGACATCCATCAACACGCACCGGCCCGCGTTATGAATTATGGCCAACCCCCTCTCACCGAGAGGAGGCCTGTGTCCCAGCAGTGGGAACATTGTAGGCTGATTATGCTTAGGCTAGGCTCTAACTAGGCCCAAACAGTAAATACGTATATATATATGTACGGTTGAAACGTAAGGAAGCAGTGTACCTCTGAAAACAGTGGCTGATAGAGGGAAAAAATGTGTTCCGTCTGTTGTTTTCTGCTTCATTAAACGGAAAATTATTGAGTTATATGTACAATTCCATGACCTACTTTTTTACAGTTGAATCACCTTTACATATACATTTACGTAGTCAAGTACTTGGTTAACGTCACAATAAACTATTATTGTTACTGATTACAAATAATAATTTGTAATCGCAAACAATAATAATTTAAAAGCAGCTAACAATGCAGCTGAATTTGATACGAAATCTAAAACTATTTGTGTGAAAACTGTTAATACAGCACTACGACCTACGTCACTACTAGTTTATGATAACAATAATAAAAAATATTAATTAATTCAGGTTGTGTATTCGATAAAAGTGACGTTATGAATTTTTGTGTAGACGTCATGTTATTGTTTTTTAATGAGCAGATTTAAAGGAAAAGGATTAATGTTTCGCAAAGAAACCCAAACGAAAACCAAGAATGTGTTACATCCGGGCAATGTTAAATTCAATACGTAGTTACTTTTCTAAAAGGAAGACTTAATTTCCATAGCCCATTTAGGAAGTCTCCCTCTGAACGTGGGCTTTTCCAAGGAGGAGGATAATATACGAGTATGTATATCTATCATAATGGTTACGCTTGGTAGTGCTATGTCGTCAACGCGTTTGCGTTTGCGTGGTTTCATCGGCCCATTCGCGTGAAAAGCTTCCTTAGTCATTTGCGACTCATAAGAGTTACTGCAATAATCAGAACGTGACTGGCAAAGGCGAGCCTAATCGTCACCACTTCTGCGTAGTGGCGAATCCAGGCCATTAGTGTTTCCTTCTGACGTTAACCATTTATCTGGGGAGTCTTATATAACTTAGATATTACTTATGATGACGTTAAAAGAATGATATTGGTTAATGGTTATTGACCCGTAACCTAATTCACAAGAATATAATCAACTGATTGTGGTAATAGTAATATGTGGTCTTTCTGTGGACACTCCGAACAACTATGGTATTTAGCGCTGTTGAGAGTAACAAAATCTACTAAAACCTGTAGAACTTTTCTTCTTCTAAGACTTAAAGGAGTAAATTAAAGGTCAGAGATTATTCTAATGTGACAGTGTACAAATACTTCTAGCTAATGAAGCAAAAATAGACTTAAAACCTTTTGCTTGACAGGCATTTTGATAATGCTTAGAGAGTTGTTAAGAAAAAAGCCATCGATGCGTTAGCTCGTTAAAAAGGAAGTAGTTTGTGGTTAACTGTTTAAATTCTGTTCAAAGGTTAACAAAAATATTAGAGTACTTTTTTGTGATAACGAGTAGCTTCTTCATTGACGTCATTAAAGCGGATTTTGTACTGTTTAAGTCGATTTAGCATGGCAAGTGAAATTTTGTTATTATAACAGTAACTTTCGACTCAGAAATACAAGCATAAAAATCATGATACAATATTAAACAATACTATAAAATTTATGAAACTTTAGGTGTTCCCCAGGGCTCAATAGCTGGTCCTTTCTTTTTTACAACTTATTGAAAGAATTGAATACAGGATATTTTGTATTTAATTACAGTTAATTTTTCAATATTAGACATTGCTTTTGTTTAGTTGCAGATTTCTCTTATTTACTTACTTAGAGAACTGTTATCAGCTAATCCTAATTTAAAAATATATTAAACAATAAACAAAGTTAATTAAAAAATTGTTAATTTTTAATAGAATCAAGCAAGGCTAATCAGATCTCTATCTCTGAGGAAATGACATTGACGTCAAGAAAATCAAATTGCAAAATATTTATTAGTTTAGAAAATCTAGGTTGAATATATTGTTTCACTTGTTATAATATTTATAGGTAGTAATGTAAAACGGTGTTATTTATCTTGAACATAATATCCGTGAGAATTTAATTTGACGACGTATCAAGCTATACGGGTGGCATACATCGACGCGAAAATTCCAGCCCGTCCTATCCTTGATCTTCTCCCTCCGATTGACGCCCTAAGTCGAGGTAGTTTTAATTAGCATAGTTGAATAGACCCTTTTTTTTTTTTTTTTTTTTTTTTGAGGGTGGGAAATCATCAAATAACTTCTCCCGCTCTGGGCGGAGCGGGAGGGCGTGTCAGACTCTTACTGACTAAAACCCACCCGTGTTCCTTCGGCTGCCCTGTTGCCGGGGGCCACGATCTCCCTTTCGGTTTTCTTCGCAACCCTGGCTGGAGGTTTTAAGTGTAGTAGCTTAAGGCACCCACAGGCAAGCCCGGTTAAGTAGTCATGATCTCAGAGGTGAGAGCTAACGAGGTGCCCTAATAAAACAAAAAAAATAAAAATGAAACCCACTGCGTTGAAATTTTGCGTCAAAAAGTCTGCTGTTCCTTACATTTTGACTGCGTAGGTATTGCATTTTTCTGTGAAACAGCATTTTTTTTAAAATAATCGATTCTAAATTTCAATGCAGGGGATTTCAGAATCATGTACTGAATTCATGGTAACAGTTTTCTCGTCGATGTCCCTGCCACCCTATATTTTTCCAGTATAAGTCGACCTCTCATTATACAGAAAGCCCATACAATACGAGATCAGCTTATACGGGACATATAAAGCTCGAAGTGTGTCGTCGTGCGTATTTACTTTTTCTACATTATTATTTTTTGTACTGTTAAAGAAATTTAGGTGCTAAGAGATGTGAATTTTCAATTCATACGTACTTTCTTTATTATCTTGGATATCATTGAAATCGGTGAAGTAAAACATCGTGTACAAATATGGACATATGCTGTACTATAAAATGAGCAATAATAATTATAATGAGCAATTTGTAATCACGTTCTCGAAAACGGTTCTAACGATTCCGGTGAAAGTTACAATATAGGGGTTAACGGGGGTGAAAAATCGATCTAGCTAAGTCTCATATCTGGGAAAATTCGTTTTCTCCATATTTTCACCCAAGCAGAGCTCGGTCACCCAAAGTGTAGAACTAAATGACTGAG
The DNA here is from genome assembly GCA_916610215.1 of Omphaloscelis lunosa. Lineage (NCBI taxonomy): Eukaryota > Metazoa > Arthropoda > Insecta > Lepidoptera > Noctuidae > Omphaloscelis > Omphaloscelis lunosa. The sequence goes on from OU744258.1 coordinate 15,047,688, forward strand.
TACCTTTGAATAATCTCAAGGCAACATGGAATTAGTAAGTACCTACTGTCATGGCAGCATGGAATTAGTAAGTACCTACTATCATCGCAGCATGGAATTAGTACGTACCTACTATCATGGCAGCATGGAATTAGTATGTACTATACATGGAATTAGTATGAACTATACTATTAAATGAACATTCTCCACTTTCACCAGAGCAGAACTCGGTCGCCCAGATGGAAATCGAAAATCCGCCGTGAGCAAGCGTGGCGATTGGGCTCACGCCTTTTCTGTATGGTCTTCTTTGCCTTGCAATAGGATAATAAGAGGCTGATATTACTTTAAGAGATACGCTCCTGGGAATATTCTGTAATATAATATTGAATCATGTACTTCTTTGTCGACCGCACCATCGCTTACTCCAGGTGAAATAATGGCCAAGGGCGAGCCTAAAACAGTATATAATATTCGCGACGTCATCATAGTATTTTAATCAAATTTCCTGTTTTGATAAAACTGACAACGAAGCACAAATAAACTCATTTTTATACTTAGTATTAAAATAATCATATCCCGTTAAATTTAATAAAACAATGGGGGTAAACCCCGACTCACAGAATAGGAAAAAAACAATGCTTATATTGAATTTACAATGATAAGCTATTCCAGCATTCGTTTCCATGAGTCCTGATTCCTCATAGAAACTTAATGAACTTAATGGGTACGTACTTACTCGTATAGTTTGTTTTTATTAATATTAAATAAAATAATCCAAACTCTATTATTATTATTTTTTTCATATGGTAAGTAAAGCCGATGTTTGTCAAAGAATGACAGTTGTGATTTGAATACACGAACAATGTTCTGTTTGTTTCAGTGTACAACTAATACCCGTTAACAAGTTTCACATTAAATTCAACTAGTAATATGATAATAGATTTTTGTTTGATGTTTTTTTATTTTTTATTTGTCACCCTCCTTTGTTTTCTCATAACACAACTGACATTGGCAGAATTGTCGACATACCATTGCCATAGGAAAAAATTGAAAAGAATAAGCTGCTGAGACCCTCAAACAGCGCAAATACTGTAACCTTATGAGTAACTAGTTTTGAGGCAAACGGCTCCGAACCGCACTTACATAATTTTTGCTTTAGCGCTCAGGTGCGGTTCAGACAAGTGCTGTTGAAATCAGTGCTCTGAGTGGAATAGTTCCTCAAAACAACTGTAGTAAATACTGTTAAGTCAGTGTCTTTATTCCGATAAAAATCAAAGCAGTTTTTTTTTTATAAATTTCCGGGAGATCAAGACTAAGCCCAAGATTATTTTAAGATCTTAGGCCTTTCATTTTTTTTTCTAACACCAGTGGTGTCCCCTTTTTTTTTGGGTGTGAAATTATCAAATAACTTCTCCCGCTCTGAGTGGAGCGGGAGGGCGTGTCAGACTCTTACTGACTAAAACCCACCCGTGTTCCTTCAGTTACCTATAATGCCAGGGGCCACGGTAACCCTTTCGGACAAAACCGCAACCCCGGAAGGTGGTGTGCCCCTGGGCAGACGATTATTTTAGCGGTTTGATTTTTAATTTAAATAATTTTATATTCATTAGGTGATAAAGTGGCCAAAAAAATCTGTCTCTGTTTTTAATAGAATCGCAAGAGATTTTCACACGAAACTAGTCTTAAAACTTGTTACTATTGTTGACAGTGGTATGACGTAAGTAAAGGTTAAAGTAGAAGTTGTCGAATAAAACTATGGAATTTAAATTTTTTAAAGAAGCAAGACACATAAATCACGATCTGCCGAGCCTTTTCGCAACTTTGTTGAACTCGGCTTCCAGTCTAACCGCAACCAGCTGACTACCAGTATTTTACATGAACCGACTGCCTATCTGACCTCCAATACCCAGTTACTTGGTAAAACTGGTTGTCAGACTTTCGGGCTTCTGACGACCCGTAACAACTGTCAACGAACAACTGTCAACAAAAAGATCTACAAATGATAACCGGGACCAACGGCTTAAGGCTCGTGCAAAATGACGAGATATCGCGGGCGCTACAGGCAGCGCGACTTTTGTAGTGCCCGGGATATCGCGCTGATATGCACAAGCCTTTAACATGCTTTCCGAGGCACGGGGGTCTTGGTATGTAAAGATGGTCACCCATCCACGGACCAACGTCAGCAAACGTAGCTTAACCTGATCGATCAACCAGTGTGGCTGTTTATTACTTAGCCACAAGCCCCTCTCCCCACAATAACTCTCATTATGTAAGAATGTTGAACTTTGGAAATGTAAAAAATAACGTAACATCGGACTGTCAATATGTAATTAACACTACAATGTAATATGAACTGTAGACGCTAACTAACTTTATTATTGTATGATTGGTAGGTATACCACAACAAAAATCATCACTAGATCCGATGTTAGTCAACCGCATTAGAAAACCACACAACATCTAAAATTCACACCGCGTAACTAATTTTCTCGTACTTTCTCTGTCTTTCCTGTATTGTTAAAAATCATTAGAGAGAGAGACGGAAGGCGGTTTCAAATGTACGGGGAAGTGGCCAGATGCCATTATGTCAAGTACATTTATGACGCACGCGCAGCTTTTGACAAAACGCATCTGCTAACAAGTTGGTCCTTAACGTATATTTGTATTTATTTTATTTTTGTTTGTTTATTATTCTGTTTGTTTCTTTGAAGTTGAAGCGAGGTGATTTAAATTTTATATAGGAAATAGGCATTCATCTTCGATATTTTCAGAAGGTTGAATTATATTACAAGGTCTCGTTTCCGCGTTACCTAAGAAATGTTGTGGATTATTGACGGGTTAATGATCTTAAGAATTTAGAGTAGTTAGCAAAGTCACAGATAATAAATACTAGCTAAGTACTCAGTAATGTTTTGTCGTAATGTTTGCTTATTTCTATTTTCTGGTTTATTCTGTATCCCTGGTTCAGACTAAATTTTTATACATTTATTTATTATAGTCTCTATTAGACCCAGGAATAAGGATATAAAGAGAAGGTTGAAAGTGTCGCCAGTTACAGAAAAGTTGAAAGGAAATTGTTTAGCTTGGTATGGGGCATCTGATGAGGAGCGCATGTAACTAAAAGAGTAATGAATATAAATGTTAATGGGTAAAGAGGGAGAGGAAGACCAAAATATGGAGGGATTGTGTGAGGAAAGATATGAAAGAAAAGAAAGTGTATGATAGCATGACGGTTGACAGGGGAGAATGGAAGCAGAAAACGTATTGTGCCGACCCCAAGTCAAGTAACATGAGGTTAGGACAGGAAGATGATAACAAAGCCGAAAGCATATTTTGCCTACAGCCCAGCTGATGGTAGATAGTCACTGTCTACAGACAACTGCGTAATACAAGTAATAAAATACAATTATTATGCTCAAGTTTTTTATTTTTTGTGCTTCAATGACTTTCTTAGTTGTTTTAAAATCCAATGGTAGGTTGATAGGCTTTTGGTGTGGGATGCAACGTGTGTCGACACACTTGCGCCATCCCATCTTCCTAGCACGGTGGGCTGTGCTGGGGCTACTGCTGCAGGTGCGAAAACCTCAACGGCGTAAATACTCCAATCTTATTGGGAGTTACACGTTTGAGCCGTTTGGGGTTGAAACACTAGGGCCATGGGTTCCGAGTGCCTACTTAGTTTTTCAAGACATCGCCAAGCGGTTAGTCGACACTTCACGTGACCAGAGGACTGACCTATTCTTTGCTCAAACGGCTGGCAGCATTGCCACATTGCATGGCAATGCTGCACTTAATAATAATAATGTGTACAAGTATATAAAAAAGGGGGAAAATAGTCATAAGGCTTCAAAAATTTCGTTCGCATTACTGTCAACAGAAAAAGAGCCCAAATGGCTGGCAAGCCATTTGGGCTCTTTTCCTGTTGGTTTCTGGTTGTTGGTGTTGGTTTCTGGTAGTTGTGTTTTTCTTATGTTTTTCTGTTAGTCTGTTAGTTTTTCAAATGAGCTCAGGTTATTAGGTAAGATATTACAAAAACAATGTATTTGTTTCCGATAGAAAAAATTATAAGATGTTGTGTAACTACTTAATTAAAACGATTAGTATCTTACATTAGTAGCAGTAGGTATTACAGGTAATTGTTATTTAATGTTCCAAACATTAAGTAATTATTGGTTTTCTTAAAGATAAATAAAACTAATAATTATTTATTCAAATGTTATGTACTTGTTTTGGCGGTAATATCTTTTATATATAAAAAAATATCAATAAAAAGACTACTAAAATTGATAAATAAATTATAAGAATTATAAACAAAACTACCATCGTTTGTTAATTATGGCAACATCGTCCACTATGCTATTTACGAATATACATAAATGATATTTATCATCGCTAATATTCAAGGAAACTATTATAATTTCCGGTCCTTAAATAGAAACAATAGCGTGCGCCGACGCATGCTGTTATACTCAAATTGATCCATTACATGAATTTGGTAAAGCCTTGGGACTAGGCCTTAATTCAGTAGACACAAATGGAAACCGAATTATTTTGTTGAAAAGTCAAGTACCTGCTAATGAATTGATTGACCATATAATTGGTGATTGAATCTTTAATCTTAATTTTTTAAATGTTTTTATTGTTTTAATCTTTTCTTTTCTATTGATGGTTTTGGGGTCGCAAGCTGTTTCTGCTGATCATGAGGTCCTATGGGTTCGATTCCCGGGTCCGCCAAAGTGTTATTGGGTTTTTACATCTGGAATTGCCCAGTAGCAGCCCGGAGTCTGGATTTGTGCCCGATTGATGGCAATAGGCTCGCCCCTTTTACATGGGACTTGAACATAACTGGCGGAATGTGGGGTGAATACCGGCGTGTATCTTTTTATAAATTCCTGAGTCAGTGATTTTTATGGGAATATACTAAGTTGACCTATTGTACCGTGTAGCCGGAAGCCTAACCCCATGGTGTTAAATTCCTTTAAAATTCACATCAATCACATTCCTAGTACTAAATATATAATTAAATGACGTCACAAAGCCATATACATAAAATTTTCCTGTATACATTTTCCTCTCGATGGAATGATCTACGTCATCACTGTGATGATAAAACCATTTAGGTCAAATAGTAGGTTCTGTTTCGTAGACAAAAGTAGTAACAGGGATTCCCTATGTACATACTTGGTACATTAAAACTAACGGTATTTTATTTAATATATTTTTTAATGAATTAATTTATATGCTAAATAATAATCAGTGGTACGCGTCGATCGAAGGTTAAGCTACGCTTCCTTTGGTCGGTACGTTGATGGGTGACCATCCAATACATATCGAGACCCCTCCGTGCCTCGAAAAGCACGTTAAACCGTTGGTCCATGCTATCATAAGTAGATCTTTGGCAGTCGTTACGGGTCGTCAGAAGCCCAAAAATCTGACAACCAGTCATACCAAGGGGTATCGTGTGGGTAACACGATACCCCACGATAATAACTGGGTTGTGGAGGTCAGATAGGCAGTCGCTTCATACAAAATACTGGTAATCAGCTGCATCCGCTCAGACTGGAAGCCGACTCCTACATAGTTGGGAAAAGGCTAGGCAGATTGTTTTTTATTTTAATTTGTTTGTGGTCAGTCAAGCTCCGAACAAATAAATACATAATTTATGTATGACCTACGAATTAAAATTATGCAAATAATATTAAGATAAAATCAAAATTGTATCGTTCACACGATCAAACTGAAGATTCAAGATTATGTATATATTTGAAAATCTAATTTGTAACAGCATGTTTAAAACCTTCAATAATAAATTTACATATAATCTTAAATAATTTCATCATGTATTTATTCAGAATAACAAAACGATTTTTTTATAAATATCTTAACATTTTAAAACACAATTACCGACTATTGTTTAAACAAAAATAACGACAGACCAATAGGTAAAATGACCTCCTGTTACCTATCTGGGAAATCTATAGGGAAAAATGCCAAATTACTTCATACAATGCGAAATCCCGTGATTGTATGAAAAACACGTCATTTCGGTACTTGACATATTTGTTAGAGGACGAGGCCTTGACATTCTAGCTAGAACCAAAATTTTGACATTGAATTCGTTTCGTGTTTTTGCAACTACAGTGCGTTCATTATAACTTGTCCTATGACGCGATTGGTAGCACTGTTCTGTCTACTGTCAGTCGCCATTTTAAACTCTATTAGTATTGAAACTAAGATGAACAAACAATGGTGCTAAAATGGCGGCAAGGGAAAAGTTAAGGCTCTTTCAAACAGGCGCGACACGCGACGCGACACAAAGACACCGCTCGTCGCGCGACGAGCGGTATCTTTGTGTCGCGTCGCGTGTCGCGCCTGTTTGAAAGAGCCTTTTTAGTGAACGGTCTGTAGGTATATTATTTGGCAGAAATAAAACACAAGTACTGGAGCGTGGAGATTGACACAGTAAAGAGAGGCCTATGCCTAGCAGCGGGTCATGACGTGCCGTAGATGATAATGACAACAAGATAAGCACCGAAATGGGCATCACTTGGAAGAGGGCGTATTTCAGCATCGGACAGCGAATGAGGGCTTTGATTTCTTGGAGCACGGAATAGCTGTTCGAGATCATATCATGCCTCGATAAGCTTTTCGGGAAAATTTAAAACGAAACAGTTCCAGAGGATGCCTTACTTTTCTGTCTGTTCATATCATCATTTAAAAAGTACTTATTACTATTAAAAAGGCTTATGTTTTATTTGAACATAATTACTAGCACCAACCAAAGATACCTCAGCACGCGTAGCATGACACTTTCTATTTCTACGAAGAATAGACACAGCTCTTTTTATACAAAGTGACATTTCGTTTCTCCAATTTTTGACATCGCTCCGTAGAAATCATTCTACAATCTTTGTCTAGGTCCTTTTACATGTAGACTATTTCAGAAGAAAGTTTTCTATCTGTCAAAATCACTAAGGTAGTGAAGACAATTTGATTTTGTAATCGCCATGCCAAAGTCGGTAGAAAACTTTTTACTCGACGGCCACAAAGTATATACGGTTATCTACAAAATCATAATTTGACAGGAGAGCGTTTTGAACGCATAACTGTGATAATTAATATCTTAATTAAAATTCACACCAACACCTCGAATTCAGGTGCAAAAACAATACTGTATCTTTTTTTTTCTTTTGCTTATATCTCGAAAATGTTGTGTCCTATCGCAAAATTATAAAAATTTCGACCCCATTTATAAAACCGTCAAACCCCTAAGACTGAACATGTAGGTATAATTTTTTCTTATTTTCCAAACAAAAAGTAAAAAATTCCATATTAAATATGTCTAGCCCGCGCGCCTCCGGCTCTAAAAAAAAATCACGGGGTAGGACAAACAAGTTTCACGTGGACTCGCGATTGTCAAATACGATTTTAATTGTGTCAAAATTATATTTAAATTTAGAGATTTTTTGTTGCAGAATATTTTTAAGATTCTCATAGCCAAAAGTAAGGAGTTTTAGTGATAGTTTAGTTCGGTGTACAAGAGAATCGACACCATTACCTAGGAAATGGTTAAATCCAATATTACTGTAATATTTTTTCATCGAAAATACAATACACTGAGGTTTTTTTTGTAGTTGACGTGACTTAATATCAATAAAAATAGAGAATCAAACAAAAAAATCCTGTGACAAAACAAAGAATTCAGAGTCGAATTATGTAAAAGAATGAATTGCGTAAAAAGTGCAGATGAGTCATTCTACTTTCCTGCCGTCCTGTCTACACGAAACGTAATTTTTGTCTATTCTTCCGACAAAACTCGTTGTCACGGTGGTCATGCTACGCGTGCCGATTTCATTTATAACTTTCTATGTGACTCTACAGTAAAAATTATTTATGAGCTGATAATGGACTTAGGTTTGAACGTCAATTTTAGGTGCCTACATAATCAATATATTCATCGACCATTGTTTAAACCTGACCCCGAAATTGCTGGGGTCACCGGTGTGTGTGTCAACACTACCAAAACAATAAATATCATTTCAGTTTGTTCTGTCAAACCTCTGACACTAACGTCGAATGGGGAATTTCACTGGCTAACTCTACTAAATGACACTAGAAACTGGAATTATTGCGTTAGGCATATTGTTATATATATATACGTTTTAGGAAATACCATAAGATAAAAAATGGGACTGTGTGCGAATGACACTATTGTTATAATTACATTTTACTGTCATACTATGAGAGGGGAAATACCAAAGGTGGGTACTATGGATGTACTGATTATAAGATGATATGGCTAGAAAGGGAGTAAATATTGACCAGTAAAAGAGAAAAATGGGAAAAAAGACATGTTGCGTTGACTCCAAATGAATTGGAATAAGTGCAGTAGAATTATGATGATGTCATACCAATAATAAAAAATATTAAGATTAGATTTGACTGAATTGTTAATCGACTTTTGTCACTGAGTGACTGACCTATACGTAATGCTTAGGAAACTGCGACACAGGCCCTGAGTTTTTAGGATTCCTGGGACAATTTTTACTTTTGCTATCGTTCACATCATAAACCACTACTAAACGTAGGTACATAATTCAACTCATTTATCAAGGCAATCAATCGGACATTTGAACTTATCTATATTTATATCTTCAGGTCTAAACGGCCTGATAGTATGCCGGTTCCTTTCCCAGGCATACAGTACACATTGATGGACAGACAGACAGACAAATTGTGTGTTTTTTGCACAAAACTCGACACAGATGTAAAGATAGCCGTGTTAAGCTAGTTTTAAGTATAAATACCAGAAAATTGCGTTTTCTCAGAGACATAAAGTGAATTATTGGAATTTAAGTAAGACATTTATTTAAGTACTTCGATAAAATAGGTTGAACAGCCACGAGTAAAGGCTCTTTCAAACAGGCGCGACACGCGACGCGACACATAGACACCGCTCGTCGCGCGACAAGCGGTGTCTTTGTGTCGCGTAGCGTGTCGCGCCTTTTTGAAAGAGTCTTAAGTTATGTATATAGAAGAATTAATTTATTTTCTTATAAATTACAGAACTATTATTCAATTCAGATGAATCTGTAGTCATGAAAAAATAAACTATTAATATTTTTATCCTCAAGGTACACACATATAAATGTATTTATACGCTTGGCCCTAATGAATTAGACAAAATGCACCATTTTCAGTACTAAAATGTGAAACGATTACATAGGCGTTTTGTAATCGAATTGAATCTCCTTTTAATGAGGTCTAAGACTTTAACAACCGAGTCTTGCCAAATTACAGATAACTACTTTTAATGACGCCAATGTTCCCAATAATATAGCTAAAACCATTAATGTAAAGTATTTTAATTAATTAGCGACAAAAATCGACACCAAAGCCTCTATTTGCATAACTTTCGTAAGGTAAGGTAATTCAACATTTACTTGTCGTAGGTATTATGGTTATATTTAAATGGCACGTGTATAAACAAAATGGCCGGTATAACTTGAACTACGGCGAATAGAGCAACTTTTTGACACTGGGCAAAGTTGTATGGAAAGTTAGTCTATGCATTAATGTTTTGTTTTTGTGGTTTTCATATTTTTTAAAGCCAATCTTGCGAATAAAAAAAGAAACTTGCGTGACGAATCGTTTGGAAATGGGAGTATTTATTTCAATTTTACTATATTTTTCTAACATGTTAAGTGTACCTATTTCATGATCGTCATTATAAAAAGGATTGTCTATTAAACTCAAACTAAAAGCATTTATTTCAATTAAACCATTTACAGGCACTTTTGAATTGTCAAAGAGTCGATTAGTCAGAAATATGAAGCTAGTTGCCCATTCCAAAGCATAATAGGTATACCATTGGAGAAAAACTGGCAAGAAACTCCACAGACAATCTTTTAAATAAATAAAAAATGTTACAAAATATTGGTTACATCAAACATGTTAAAATTATACATACGTTAGAAGCATCATAAAAAGATAAAACAAAGAACAATTCAAAAATTAAAAGTAAAGTAAAAATTAGCCATGGCAACTAAGAGATGACCAGTCCCAACTGACGGCGTTTACCAACATAACGCATGGATTAGATAACTAACTACATCTTTAAAGGTTCATAGATATTTTTGCTCCTTAAAGGCTCTTTCAAACAGGCGCGACACGCGACGCGACATAAAGACACCGCTCGTCGCGTGACAAGCGGTGTCTTTGTGTCGCGTCGCGTGTCGCGCCTGTTTGAAAGAGCCTTTACTTGTGCTGAGTTTTCAAAAAACTGTCGGCGGAGCGGTAGTGAAGTGCCAAAGTAGTATTTTTAAACAGCTTGGAGTACATTGGTTAGCAAGTAGGTTATAATTCTTAGGTTTTAAAGTATATTTTAGACATCGTAACTTTCCTTATAAGATCCATGTAACATGGTAATCGTGTTTATTTAAAATATTTTATCTTTTTGCAGCCAATGTAGAAGTGGTAAAGCTAAAGACAGGTTTACATTTGAATTTTTATGCAATGACTAAATTAAACATAGTATGTACCTGACTATCAAACCCGAGGCAGCATTAATTTATTGTACAAGCTCCTAGTTAGAAAAAAAAATACTCTACTACTTACTTATTCCAAAAATGGCGTAGAAAATCACACGGATAATTTTATTACCTGGAAACAAACAACAAACTATTAATAAAACAATTCAGTAACATTAAAAAAAACAAACACTATGAAAGCCTAATTCAATTCAGTAGCAACATAACAATGCCTTAATTCCTCTTTCAAATTGATAAAAAAGAAAAAAAACTGTCGTAATTTTCAAATGACGTAAATCGCCACCGGAAATTGGCGTGTAAAACGCATATCTATTGAAAGTTGCTCATGCGCATCGAACCGAATCGGACAGTGTCAATTATCACACTGAGATAGTAGGACCTTTTTAATGCCAGCTATTGAATGGTGGATAAATTATCATTCATAGATTAATTATAACGCCTATTAGTGTCTTATTGCAAGGCAAAAGCCTCTTCTCATACAGAGAAGGCACGAGCATTGACAGGACGGTGATTTCACAATTACATTAACTATAAGTCCAGGTTTCCTCACGATGTTTTGAAGTATTCCCGTTTGAGCACCTATTTTTTGAGTGTGAGAGTGCGATAGCTTCTGGTGATGGAGTATATAATAAAACATCGATAAAAATTGGCAATACTTTTATAATCATATTAATTTTAGGGAAATAAGTAATTATTATTAATATATCAGCCTTATGTTATGTTCTAGGTACCCTACTTAAGACAAATAAAAGAAATCACATTCCTCGTAACAACCGTGAAGACATTATTCCCGTCTGAGCACCTATTTTTTGGATACCTATGTGCACAAAAAATAGGTGCTCAAACGAGAATACTTCGATGATTTTCCTTGACCGATGTCAGTAGATTCTTAGATTGATTTTATTCTGATGATATTATGTAGGTAGTTATTGTGTTTTGTGAAAAAAACGCGTTCCTCTATTTTCAACTAACAACTAATACCACGTTCGTTGTCATGGTTGTCATAGGTGTCAATTAGGTTCCATGGTTTGGATATAAAGTAGACTGCGTTTGTCTTTTTAACTTTTATTTTTTCTACTGTTATCTAGACTAGAGTCTTATTCCAATCTAGCGCTCTGGCTATTTCCTTAGCCAGCACGGTAATTTTAATTAAGAAAAGTAATAAAAATTATATAGACACACTCATATTTGCATTTATAAAAGTAATTAGAGTGGATTGTTATTGATACAGCCGTGTCTTTAAAGCAATTTCAATTCAAAACTACCCGTTCATGAGCTCACAATTTCAAATAGTAACTTTAAAGAAGGCCAAGGCAACGGCCGTCAATTACGTTAATTGATTAAATTATGATATTATAATGGTTTTGCTTAATTAAAATGTACACTTATATAAAAAGAGAGATAATCATTACACGTCTCAAGCTCTTCTAATTCACTCTGACATGTGAGATGTCGAATCGGTTATTAAAAATTGTAAAAGAGAATATTGTAACTGGTTGATATTTTGTGACTATAATTATGCAAGTAAATTTGTAATCAGCCAGTAACCGTATCGATATTAAAAATAAAAAAGAAAGTAGAGTGGTGACAGGTTAAGACAAACTAGAGCAAGCAAATAATGAAAGGCGACCTTAAAATACCGTTAATTCTTTCGCGTTCTTATCGAGGCGTCTTCAAACATAATCACGTTTTGATCAATACAAGATTAAAAATAAAATGTTGGTCTGTTTCTTTTCCTCATAGAGTTTCCAATTAGTCGTATAAAGAACAAATAAGTCAATATTGTTGACAGTACGAAATGATTTATTAAATCCTAGACAAGTAACATATCATATTAATTCAATCATATATAATATGAATCCTGTCAAACCTATCAGTTTAGTTCAAAACGATATCTTAAAGTTTTGCTATAACGTTGTTGACAGCAACCTCAGTTTTATTAAATAACCTTTAGTTTTTATATTCTACATTTTTTTATCTCATCCGTGATCTACTTTGTGTTGACTATGCCAATGTACTATTAGTTCAGTTAACTTTAGCTCATGATCTTTATAATATATCAATTAATTTAAGCAATTTACAAGGAACCGCTATGAATCAGATGGAGAGCAGTAGTGGTATGTCAATAAGAAAGAAAAGCCTTAGATATCCAACAGAGGACTGCTAGATGCTTATAATAACTATGATGATGGCGAACCCACCATCCAAGACGTGACCATCAAAACACAATACGTATGTTATCAATGTTAATATAGATGTAAGTACCCCTAAACTAACAACTACTAAAGCTTCTAATAAACACATCAAACAATATTCACTAACCTTCAGACCACATAATAATATCAAACAAAATTCACTAGCTATTGTCACTTCCATCCACGCTCCGCTAGTTTTGTTTTGACAGACGTCACGCTTGATATTGGGGCAACAATACTATGTTTACATAGTCATATATATGATGTAGAACTGGGCCAGCGATGACGTCAATGCTCATTAACCGTGCAACGCATAAAACTACTTAGAATTCGAATTTTGTGTGGCGAAAATTGTTCACTGAAATAATACAGGAATGTGCTGGTTGAGAGTAAAGTATATGAGGTTTGTGGAGAAAATTGTCAAGCCAGTTCTAATTCTAAATTAACAGTTAGCATCTTCCACGGTAGATATTTAGATATTGACATACAAATAAGAAATATTTGATTCGGAATATTTAAGCAACATAGAATTACTGTTCAACTAAGCAATGATTCATCGCCGTGTAAATCTTTTAACACTTTTTGATCAGCAACACCAAAGAGATTTGAAAAAACCAAACACTTTGGAATGAAGTGAGTGCGATTAAACAATCACGTGTGGCTCTTAAAAGAAACATTCAAAACGATCAGCCACAGCTGAAAGCTATTACATTTTACGAAACCACCAACGGTTTTCAATTCTCAAATGTATATTATATTTTTGTCACGTACTGACAGAAACATTGGCGAAACGAATCGAAAGACATCGTTTGTACTGAAGTATAATTACAAGTAAAATGTTAAAGTAACTAAGTAAAACCAGCCAATTGAAACAGAGGTCGATGTCGACATCGTTACATATTTTGGCATTTACAAACAAGGTCATTTTTTTTGTTCCAATTAAACTTAATAAGCATTGGTTGGAACTGGCTGGAGAGATTCGAATCTCATTTAAAAGTAATGAAACAAAAAGTGGTTACCTTTAAAACCAGTAAAAAATTCTCAGGATTATCGAAGAGATTGTAAAAGTAGAAAAAGCCATAGCTTTTACAGTGTCATAAACTCAAATATATATCCGTGGGCACTGTGGAAATTGTGGTAGCCGCTCAATATAAAGTTGAAAATTATTAGACAAATAAAATTAATGGTCCAGTTGTTCTAAATGACCATCAAAACGACGGACTTCATCTAAGAAAAGCAAATTCTTTGCATGCGGTCAGGAAAACAGAGTGAAATTCAACTAAGTATATGCCATAAAGATAATTATGAGCATTCAGCTCATAATTATCTTTATGGCATATATGGCTAATTACGAAACACATTATTATAAACAGGGACTCGTGGCTAAATACTGAAAGCCGCAAGGATCAATCCAATCGATAAAGCTACGCATGCCGTGGTCGGTCCGTGGATGGGTAGACATCCATTGCATATCGAGACCCCTCCGTGTCTCAGAAAGCACGTTAAAGCATTAGTCCCGGCTGTCATTTATAGGTCTATAACAGTCGTTACGGATGGTCAGAAGCCCGAAAGTCTGACAAACAGTCTTACCAAGGGATATCGTAATACCAGTAACTGAGTTTTGGAGGTCAGATAGGCAGTCGCTCCATGTAAAATACTGGTATACAGCTGCATCCAGTTAGACTGGAAGCCGACCCCAACCTAGTTGGGAAAAAGCCTAGGCAGATGATGATGATAATGACATTATAAAGATAGAAATATTAAAGAAATAGATCATTATAACGCAGTACCTATAGTAAAAGGTAGTAAAGATCATTGACCTAACAACTAGCGCAAGGTAAACAGGTAACAAGGAATTGATGACACAAGTGTTCATTGAGACATAACATTTTATGTACGTATGAAGTGAGTACGACATTCATCAAATTCTACGCCTCTTCGATAGCAACCAATGGGTAGACGGCCTGTCACTTTCGATTAAGTAATAAGAAACGACATACTTCCGAAATTAGAACGAATCAACGCTACGATTTAACTGAATATCTATTCAATTTTATAGAGAGGCTGAGTTCAGAAATAAATCCTTCAATGGACCATACTTTTGACGTTATTGCCAAAGGTCTTTCCCCAAACGTGTCTCGTTTTCAAGCCAAAACTGACGTCGACAATGTGAACTTTAGAATTATCAAACCCAATGACCACTCATTGAGGTTTTTATATCGAAGGTTCAAATTTTACGATTCACCAAATTACCATATTAATATCCTTATTTAACTAATTTGTCTTTTTTTTTTAAATAACTCTCCTAATCCGGACTGTATCCGCGATGTATTAATTTAAAAACTTGTGTTACTAAATTGAAGAAATATAAGGAAAGACAACTAACCATTTGCGAAAAAAAATTAAATTTTTTACTTTTTATAGATATGCTAGTATAAATACCGGTTTCTAATAAACTTCGACTGGTTTCTGATTTTAATATAGAATTTTACAATGATGCAGAAGAAAAAGAATTCTAGTGATCAATCAATTCTAGTGGCCTTATGAATTACACAAGCAAATATTAATATTGATGTCTGCAGATGGTCGAAACATTGCAAATGAGGATCCTTGAAATATGTCACTTTGAAACCAATAAATTAATTCACGCCATAGTGTGAATGAACTCTATACATTCTCAGTAACCCATAGGACATGTTAAATGTATTTTAAAATTGTATTAATAAAAGCAATATCTGTTTGATTGAAGTAGTTCTATCATGTGACCGTTCTTTGGAAACCCAGGCTTATAAAATATACGGTTTTCTTTATGTTCGGACAGGCTTCCCCTAACGACGAAAATTGTAATACCGCCCGGCTTGGGCGGAGTATCGCCATGTCCTCGTGGAGGCGATCGGCGGCGGCGATCTCTCGCGTCCGGCCCTGATTCGGGCCCTGAGGAAATGGGAGGGTGTCACCTCCTTCTGCGAAACAGTAATGCTCGCGAAGGAGGAGACGAAACGCGTGAGGGAGAGGCAAAATTCGCGCCCTCACTCCCCTAACCGCCGCAAGAGGAGACGCCCTGGGCGTCGGGAATCGCGAGCCGATTTTCAAAGAGACGTCAGCAGAATTGACGGGGTCCGCTAAGGCCGATGCCTGCCGGGGTTGCGTAGAAAACCGAAAGGGAGATCGTGGCTCCGGCAACAGGGCAACTGAAGGAACACGGGTGGGTTTTAATCAGTTAGAGTCTGACACGCCCCCTTCCGCTCCACCCAGAGCGGGAGAAGTTATTTGATAATTTCCCACCCAAAAAAAACCGTGGTTTTACAGTAAATAAAGGCTGTCATACTTATTATCCTACAAGTTTACATTTGAAAATCGTAGGTAAGTATTGCACACAATTTAATAATAGGTACTTAATTAGACGTTTTGTCATTAAAACAAGTATGACAATATAGTCATTAGGTATAATATTTCCTCCTGTTTTTCCAATAACTGCAATACTGTACTTAAAGGAATGTTTTAACACAATGCACAGGAAAGTGGTCGACGTAAAGGGATTGCCCGGCCGTACACGAAACCGCAAGATACTACGCAATATAATTCGTAGCTTCTACGTAGTTTTAAAATAGGCATAAATATATTATAAATTATGACTGATGTTTGTGACTTAATTTAATGGATAACTTTCCTTCCCTTGATTCTTTCCTTCCAGCTAAAAGTGGGCAAGGCATATTACTGGAAAAGGTATAATGAGACCTACATAAATAGGGCAAAACCTTAACGAAATGTTGGCTAAAGCAAGAAATATTGGCTGTCAGACGTCTTGTATCAAATAGGTGACGATATCAGCTCATCATGAAGGCGACTATGACTATCTCGAGGCTGGTCATGCAATCAAAGAGCATGGCTAAATGGCAAGCAAAGAGAAAGTTTTTGAACATCAGCTGTGGGGTTTTGGACCTGCATCTTCCGTTATGAAACTTGCTTTATTTAAGCCGGGGGCTAACGGAACTGAAATGGTTATTAAAATTGGATAAAATCCTTTTCAAGATTGGATAAGATTAAAGATGGCAGACATATCGTCGTTACATAAACCAGAAAAAGAGGTGAGTCGGCAAAAAAGATGTCACGCAACTTTCTGATACTCTGCAAATTCTTTATCCCTCAACACAATAACTTACATACAATGCAATCATATATGTTATTTCAAGTCAACAGTGGTTGGTTGGTTGCCCAAGCAGCTGTCTGCATCAGCAAATTATGTCTGTAATGTGACGCATAATGTCTTACTACTGGAATGCAGACGGCGTGTACTCTGTTTTAACTAAATGATAATTATCGGTAAAGCTATGTGCACGAATGTCGATTTGTCGTGCGATTGAGTGCCGATAATATTTTTGGAAAAAACAATCTCAAAAATACGACCCGGTTTGTTTTCAAATGTGTGAAAGGGCTTTGTTAAAAATGCTAGATATTTTCGATGGTAGTTTTTTATAGGGACCTTGAAAAAACGAGAGCTTTTATTTGAAAGTATTTTTTTATGTAGGAAAAATATAACCAATTGAAGCCTTCCCTAATATTTTTGCGATCGCACGATCTAATTTTTTTTTTTTAAATAAGCAATATTGACCTATGGTTATATGAATTAAAAGCCCTAAAGATAAAAAAAAAACAATTTTTAGACCTTTTTATTGCAATTTCTGTCAATGCAACCAAGCCCTCATATTCGCAGAACGTAATACAATTCTAGTGGGACATTAACAATGTATATTAACAATTTTTAACTACTCTAGCACAGACAGAAACCCACCAATCGAGATTGTTAGATTTGATACAAAACATAATCGCATATAAATAAACATAAAATAGTTTTTGTACAATTTATTGATGATTATTGAATAATTTAGTAAGTAAAATGATATTTAACGTAGTTTAGTCACGTTGTAACAGCAATCTCGTGGTTTTATGCGCATTGGCACTTGTCTTGTTTTGCACACTCCATAAACGTTTAAAGGTATTTTATTAGGACGGCCTTTTGCTCGAACGCTGAGTGTCTTGTACAATTGACTAAAATATTAGAAGTGACTTCGTGAAATCTAGACTTAGCTGTTCATGACAAAAATTTACAAGATATCCTACTTCCTACTATATTATATAACATAATTATAAAATTAAAATAATTATAATATTATAACATACATAACATCACGCCTTGTTTCCTCGAAGGGTTGGGCAGAGGTGTCCCTGTAGCAGGTTCACCCACACACAATATATGTATAATAATATTGTAAATGTGAAAGTTTGTGAGGATAGATGGATGTTTGTTATTCTTTCACGCAAAAACTACTGTATGGCACACATATAGTTTATGACCTGGATTAACACATAGAATACTTTTTATCCCGATATTCCCATGGAGTCGAGGCTTACGCGGGTGAAACTGCGGAGCGCTACTAGTTTGCTATAAACGGCTGAGCTCTGCACACTAATTGTGAAAAAATCAATTAAATTCATTAAAGAAATATGAAAAAGTGATTTTGCGAATTCATGTAACTTGACGGAGTATGACTTTTTTTAGGTAGGGCATCTCGTAGTTGACCTCTGAGATCATGACTATTACTTAACTGGGTTTTTCTGTAGGTGTCTTAAGCTACTACACTTAAAACCTCCAGCCAGGGGTTATTCAACTATGCTAAATAAAACTAGGTGAACGCTCGCTAAGGGCACCCCCTGTGGGGTACGAACCCAAGCTTAGGGCGTCAACCGGAGGGAGGACATCAAGGACGGGCTGGACGGAGTATGACCCTACAGATTTGTTCCTATGGTAAGAAATTAAGAGAAAAACGTATAGGTACTTTAAGGCCAAAACTGTATGGACGGTGAATGACATTTGTGAATGATTTCGAACATATGAAGCAATGGATTAGCAATATCCTATAAAATGATTCAGATTATGATTGATCATGTGCTAATTTTAGATGACTTTGATCTTTGTCGTAAAAACTTGCTTTTTTTTAATCAACTTCAGACATACTAATAAACAGACACTAAAAAAAGTAAAAGTGCGGTACGTATAAGTATTTATTAAAAGGCTTTTTTTAAATGATATTTCTTGTCTTTCAGTAGACACTGTTTTCTTTGCTACAAAATAGAGTAGATAGGTATGCCCGTATAGTTTTCTACGTCAATTTGTATATCAGTACAATAAATTGCGTTCTAAAACTTAGCTGGACAACATTAACGTCATTTATATGAGGCCAGACGACCACAATATATTTTATTAACGCTGTCGCATGTTCAACTGGTCTAGTAATGTTTTAATCAGCTCCTTACACAATTTATTTCATCGTTAATCTAGAAATAGACACATTTGTGGGATTCTTAAAGATAGATTCTATCAGGCGGTTATTTTAATAGGCAACACTAAAAAAAATTGAGCATTTATTTTTTTATGTTGGGATATTTTGTACGCAGAATGAATGTTTGAGATGAGAAATCAAGGCGAAAACCATTTCCCAATAGTCGTCCTTAATATAATAACATGGTCATCATAATGTCAATCCATCGAGAACGCTATCGAAATCGATGCTTTATTCGATTCAACATCGTGACAATAGTCGTACATTGACCTCAAATCTTGACACATCAATCAAATTGATTAGCCCGTAACGTTAACACCAATCAAAGTCCAAACTAATACGTATCACGTTCAATTATTCTTCTATGAGAACAAAAAATCAATGGAGCCGATTATCTTCCTAAATAAGGCTAGGAACGCGATACAATTAATCACTCGATTTATTAGCTTTAAACGTTACATGCCTTACTCCGTAAACGTGCACATTACACTTTTTTCGGCCGCCATTTTATAATCGTGGGTCGTAAGTGATCGTAAGTACTCGGGACTAGTTACGCTTTGCCGAAGGTGTGGTTCGACATACGAAAATAACGTTGGTCGGCAAATTAATTGAAGGAAACAGGTTGACATGGAGCATAGTGATTAGTAGATAATTATTGGTGGAATTGAAGTGTATGGTCTGTTCCAAATGTATCGGATGAAAGTGTAAACAAACCCTGTTCACGTTCAAACTTACACAAACACTCACTAAAAGGAATTAGTAACATAGTCATCTGTATTTTGAAGGTTTCAAGTTTATATCATTTTGCCTGCATATCACCTGATGATCAGGCCGAAGGTGGAAGCGAGCTTTACCTGAAATCGTATGTATTTCCGTTCCCTCGCAACTACTACACGGTTGAACCGATTTTGATGAATGATATGTTGCCAGATTCGTCTTTATTTAGTAACCAAATAAAAGTACTTCAAAATAACATTCTCAAAAACGTTTTCTGATCCATTTGGTTACGTGTTCGTCAGATATTTGTGCAACAGACAAATACATAAACAATCTCACGCCTTTTCCCATGGGGGTAGGTAGAAACTACCGAACGACAACAAACTATAATGTGTATTACTTACAGGTATTCCTGTCTGCCTTGTTAAGGCTTCTGCAGACAGGCGCGGCGCGACACCGGTTGAACAATTTCCGTGAAAAATTCATAGAAATTTTTGACGGAAGAGACGGGTCTTGCCGTCGCGTCGTGTTGTCGGTGGGTGCCATTCTACTTAATAAAAATGTTTTGTGCCAAGAAAGGCACAAAACATTTGACAAACAAACAAACACAAACAAACATTTGAAAACAAACACACTCGTCAAAAGTGCGAGGAAGAGGTACCAAAGTTGCGACCACTTGCTCGCTAGATCGAGCCTTCATAATCACTAGGTTATGGCTCTCACTATATCACTAGGCTGTTTCAAATAATTCACTTCAGCAGTAGATAAATATAGTGTATCTGTGTTTATGGTCACGTGTACCGTATAGTGACGCTAAACGTCGTATTATATAGGAAGTACGAAGTCAAGTTAATGACATAAAATTAGTTGAAGTCAAGTGGTATTTGATAAGAAAAACGAGAATACCGGCAACAAAATGTTTGTTCAGTCCAATGTTCTCCAAGACGTCACCAAACTGACGAAAATATTCTCGTTTTAATTTGTGAACTAATAATTATAGTTTTTATTTTAACTTCTCATAATTTTCCTGTTTCAAATATCTCTTTCTGTCCACATTGCAATATTTACGTCTTTCCTTTAGCTTTTCTGTGGTCTGGGTTTTTTCTTAAAGATATCGATATTCATACTCAATACATAAATAGGTAGAAAGGATCTCAGTTATCATATTTATATTTTTCCAGTTACTTCGTTTTAGCCTCCATTCGCAATATTATGCATGGCATCAGGGCATTAATTAATTACCTTTCATAGCGTACAATATCGTCATAGACTTATCTAGACTAATATTTTAAAGAGATGAGATTTGAATTTTTGTTTGTAATCAATAAACTCAAAAACTCCTGAACCGATTTAAAAATTTCTTTCACCAGTAGATTGCTATATTTTCACTGAGTAACATAGGCTACAATTTATAAAAATTTCATGCTAGGAAGCATTGCAGTTATTATATTCATATTGTTCCAGTGACGTTTTGATGTACATTCGCAATATAACATAACATCACGCCTATTATCCCCGAAGGGTTAAGCAGAGGTGTATTTATAGTACACCAACATTTCGCCAGTTTTGTTTAATTTGTTTCATTTGCCTTACAATGCTACATTATGCATGGAATCAGGGCATTGCATAACTTTCATAACTTACAATATCGTCATAGACTTATTCAATATACTTTTATTACATTAAAACTGTTGTTTTTATGGAACAGTCAACTTGAATACAAAGTATTATTGTTTAGTCATACCTAGGTATTTATTTCAATGATAAGTTATGAATTTATCCTGTTTATTAAAACGTTATTAGGTTACGATACCATTTAAAATTTTAATGGCGTTTGTGACATTTGGTTTAGACTCCAAAATATCTGGTATAATATTAATAAGTTTTGATATTAAAAATATAATAGATGCATATTATTTACAACAGAATGACGTCCTAAACAAGTTTAAAAATACGACAAAAGCTGCACATTATTTACAAAAATACAACATAATGACGTCCTAAAAAAGTTTAAAAATACGGCACACTTAATTAATGATGTCCAATTAAATTATGTAGGTGATTTATCAACATATTTTTAGATTTTACAACGTCATGGTTGCACATTTCATTTGTTAATTTAGAGATTTTGGTAACTATTTATATTCAATGCTATTTTAGTGATTTGCGTAGGAAGCAAGCAGTTGGCCCACCTGATGTTAAAGCGACCTATCGTTTACTCCAACAGCATAGTATTATGTAGATATTGCAGATTCGTTCCTATCCCAGAGACAAAGATGAAATTATTCTGCTTAAAGCATATCAGACGCTTAATTTTTCATTGCCCATATAATATATTTCCTTCGAAGTGGAACGTCTGAACACAAAATTCATCCAGCATCGGAAACGTTCTTTTTTAAAATTAGTGTATCAATCCAACGTAGTTGAATTTCCTTTCTCGGCACCTTTCACTTGCCTACCTAATGATCTTAAAATTAAATCAAATGAGCAGATGAACATTCATTCCTATGTAATTTAGTCGGTGTCGTGTGAACGTGGAATGAAATGAAAATGAACAATCACTAGTGAAGCGTCTGATACACGTACCTAAGCTCATTTACAGTCACTTGTTTGTAAAAGGAGTTCATTACTTCTTAATTTACAATTGAATTAACGTATTATCTGTGTCTATCGAGTTTTCTCAGGTCATTCCAATGTCGTGACATGTTTATAAAATAATGTTCGTAGCCTCAATAAACTGTAGGCATTGTTTTAGTTTTCTTTATTTGTCTGGACTTAAGGACTAGCACGCAAGGCGAAGCTCGTCATTAAGTAATAAGCCCCACAGGTCCATCCATCAGGTTAAGCTACGCTTGCCTGGATTGGTCCGTGGATGGGTAGCCATCTTTACATACTGAGACTCCTTCGTGCACAAAAGGAAAGGTTGATAGCACATTAAGCCATTGGTCT
This sequence comes from Omphaloscelis lunosa, assembly GCA_916610215.1. Taxonomy (NCBI): domain Eukaryota; kingdom Metazoa; phylum Arthropoda; class Insecta; order Lepidoptera; family Noctuidae; genus Omphaloscelis; species Omphaloscelis lunosa. The sequence goes on from OU744258.1 coordinate 15,070,419, forward strand.
CGCAAGTGCATATGTATTCGGGTGACCCAGCCTTTTAGATCATGAATGTTTGTAAAAGCAAAACATTCCTAAATACCTACCTACTTATCTACAATATCTACTATACTTCCTAACTAATTATATAATATTATTAATTATTAGAGGAGGATTTTTACTAGGTCTTTCTGTTTTGCCCATCGAAACATTAGGCAATGGTGACTCGAAAGAAAGTTGAAAGTGATGTTGCAAAATGCAATAAATTATGAAATAAAATTGTCTACAAATGACTACCTACTAGATATCAGTATACAGGGTTACTGGTAAAGGCTCCGCAGACAAGTGCGACGCCACGGTGCGACGCGATTCTGGTAGATCAATTTCCGCGAAGTTTTCATAGGAATTGTTCTATTGAAGTCGCGTCGCGTCTGTCTACGGAAGCCTTTACTCAGCGAAGGTATAACTTGTCGAGTTAAGGCTCTTTCAAACAGGCGCGACACGCGACGCGACACAAAGACACCGCTCATCGCGCGACGAGCGGTGTCTTTGTGTCGCGTCGCGTGTCGCGCCTGTTTGAAAGAGCCTTTAGCAGTAGGCAACCCTGTATTGTATATTACAAAAACATTCGACAGTTTTTTTTAATTAATTTATTTGTCTGAGACTAGAGAGATAATATTATCGCTAAATAATGTGAGTCGACGAAATAATGCAGACAAAGTAGTTAGTGAAACTACTGTCATAATTTCAACGGTGATTAGTGAATGGTTGAAATGAAAGGTTAATTTCACCAGTCTACTGACGTCGTCAGTATAGAAGGCTAGAGTGACATAAATATACGTTTATTTTGTCATAATGATAAACCGAAAGCCATGTAATTTTGTTTTATTTATTATTTTAAAAAACTTCTTGAATAAGACGCGAAATTGATCAAAAATGAGGAATATAGAAATATTTATTATTTCAAGCTGGTGTATTTTTGAAAAGGAAAATAGCAAATAACGATTTTATAAATAAATATACTCTTGAATATCAAAAAGGTTTTCATTAAAGTTGCCGTTATCTCTGTGAGTTCTCGAGCGGAATGCATTTATTCGCGTTTGCTCATTTAATATTCCTTTACAGAAATTCTTCCTTATTGAAAACAGTTATTTCTTACAGAAAAATCTACACACTCATTCTGTCTACAAAAACCTCCTAAGTCCAAGCCCCTATAGTCCAGCCGTCGAGAAAATGCGTTCCTGACAGTTCTGACACCTGTCAGTTTGACAATTTGTAGTTATATTAAGGATCAAATTCGCAAAACAGCTATTTGTTAGTATGAAAATGACAAATGTCAAGAAAGAACTGCCGAATTTTTGAACTCATGTCAACTTCAAATGACAGCCTTGACAAGAAGCCAGTAATCTGGTTCATTTATTTATTGTTAATTAAAACGGTACAACACCAGTTAAATTATTTAACATAGAAATATAATGATGTCAAGTATATAAAAAACTAACGTGGAATGGTGGACTCCTGCTTAGTGGAAAGGGTTAAGAGCCTTTATTCTGAAAGTGGGCAACGTCGCAAATAGATGTCAAATATTTCGCTGTTTTGATCAATTTGGCCATATTACTGTATTAAAATAAGAAATGTGGCTAGTGGCTAACCAGTTCCGTAGAATATTAATAACGAATCGCAATTATAACACTGACTTTGATGTTGTAACAATTTTAGGTGTAAAAAGGCATTTGGAAAGTTTCCAAATACTTTTTTTACATCTAAAACTAAATATTCGGTATTGCGATATTAATTATTGCATTTCATAATCAATATTTTAGTTCCCTAGTTAGCTACATTTCTTAATTCCATACAACTATATTGCTAAATTAATCAAAACAGGTAAATATTTGACAGCTATTTACGATGTTGCCAACTTTTAGGATAAACGCTCTTAAAACAAGAATATCGTGTCTGTTTCTCCTAATCACCGCCGGCGACACTGACCATCACCTATCAACGCTAACTGCATAATGGCACTATAATTATTTCCATCATTGTGTCTGACGTCATTTATTTTTGTTATCCTACTCTGACAATTATCTATTTACTGAACCGCATTCAACGCGTTTAACACGTTCCATTGTTAAAACAGGTAGTGACGGACTTTCTATTTTTTATTTTGTTATCTGTGACGTTTGCGTGATGTATGACTTCATTGGGTTTGTGTTTTAGTCGTTTTTACCTAGACAAATTACCTACTGTTCTCGAAGCCTAATTGGATTGTTGAAATTTTAGCTCATTCACTTAAAAGCTCCTGCAGATAGGCGCGAAGCGAGTAGAACAGTTTCTATGAAAATTTCATTAAATATGTTCTACCTGAATCGCGTCGCATCGTCGCGTCGCGTCTGTCTGCGGGGACCTTAAAGGCTCTTTCAAACAGGCGCGACACGCGACGCGACATAAAGACACCGCTCGTCGCGCGACAAGCGGTGTCTTTATGTCGCGTCGCGTGTCGCGCCTGTTTGAAAGAGCCTTAATACACTGGTGAGGTCATCTTTCAATGTAGGTTTAGGTATTTATTTCATGTTGATTTCATTGAGATTTAAAGGTATGATATCGTTACCTAATTCTGTTTGGTTAGATCATTTCTAGAATTGATTAACTTATTGATTTTGAAAGAAAAGTACGGTTCAGTGTATTATTTTATTTTAACACCAAAAATAAAAAGACCAAGACCTGTTTAGTTGATAGGATATGCTGATACGGTATCAAAAAAGTGATATTTTAGGTAAGTTCTGCAAATCTACATGGATTATTATTTTTTATTTTTTTTTAATACAAGAATACATTACGAACCTATAAAAAATACAAGTGACTCAACATGTTTATTTAAAAATACATTAAATAAATACACCTACCAATAAAGCATAATACGAAATTACGCAACTCGAATCACGTACAATCGCGCACTCAAATGGCGCGTCTAATATCAGGGACCACCGCGTCGTGTGCCTATACGAGGTTCAGGTACGTGATCTGCGTACTAAAACAATGTAAGTGCCACTCACGCGGTTCCTTTAATTACAACTATGTCCTAAGTTTAGATACTATTTTGATAGTTAGGCCATGTTATTGTGTTTAAGTATGTACCATTTTTGTTTGCAATTTATTTGTGATTACTGTGATTAGGCTTTGCAAATAACTACTGCTGTCTGACTCCTACTCCTCTCCCACTTCGTGGATAGAATATTAATCGTTTCTTTTCCAAGAAGAAATGTTTCCATTTCACTTCATAAAAATTATTAAGAACATATAGATCTCTAAATTACTAAATAATAACAAACACACAGGTCGATCGAAGGGTACGCTCGCCAAGACCGGTCGGTGGATGGGTGACCATTCATAACATATCGAGACCCCTCCGTGCCTCGGTGTCGTCTGTCATTCATAGATTTTTGATAGACTTTACGGGTAGTCAGAAGCCTAAAACTCTGAGAACCAGTTTTACCACGGGGTATCGTGTTACCCAGTTACTGGGTTGTGCAGGTCAGATAGGCAGTCGCTACATGTAAAATACTGGTATTCAGCTGCATTCGGTTATACTGGAAGATTGATTGAAGAACATATAGATCACAAAAATATTTTCTCAGCTTGCCAGTAATCCGCAACAGAGTACATAGTTTATAAATAAATGTATGATAATTTAATATCATAACAAATGCAGGAACGTGACGTAAATTTATTGTAATATGAATTGCCACTTACAAGTTATCTTTGGTTACAATGCTAAGTCTAATGTTTACTCTTTGATATCTATTGTGTACATAGGTAACCCACTTATCTACTTTCAGAGACTTTAAAGTTATTGAGTTGTAACAAAGCAATTTGCATTTATTTGCACAGAATCATTGGCAAATAATACGTTTTTTTATTGAATAAAAATATGACGGCGTCAGCGATGGCTGAGCGATAGTGCTGTCAACATCTCGATTCGGTGATACGAAATCCAAAGTGCAGGTTTACAATAAAACACGATAATACAGCAAATCAGTTAGTATTTCAGTGCATATTCCCCATTATCACAGTAGGTACAATATTAATAATGTTCACGCAATACTTTCTAAGTTCAGGCAAACCGATGGTTTCGCATCTATAGGATAAGTGGAGGTCTACACAAGGATCATCTTTCAATCGCTTCCTTTGCCACGACTATGTCCCCGTGCCGCCCCCCCCATAAATAGTGGCATAAAAACAACTTTGAGTTTGCAAAATGCTTGTAAGCTACGATAAAATTTATAAAAAAAATATGAAGAAATAAACAAAACCGACCAAAAAAGTGAATGTTAAAAATAACTAACCAATTAATATTCAGTGAACATACATTGTAACAATTTCAGGGTGACAGTTTACACTTGTTTTCATGTTTTTTTTTTTTTTTCGCAGAAAAACTCAGTTTATTCACATGACATTTCACATAATTAGGCTTACAGCGGAATTAACAATAAAGTAAGTGTTTATTTAAACGAGGCAGCAGTTAAAAGAACAGAAGGTAAATGTCAAGCCATAATATTTACAAATACACTGACAGTAAAATTATCTTAATACCTCATCAATAAACACTGAACGCTATCAAGATGGAGCAAAACTTAAATAGGGACTATAATAAGGGACATAAAAATCAGTTTTATTAAAATATTATTTTGTCGCCATCTTTTAGTACCTTCCAATAATTTTTATTTTGCACTTTTTTGGATAAAAGAAGCAAAAGTTTTTATTTATCGTCAAAATGTTTTAAAGGAAAACTAACAATCAAATTCATGTTGTGACCCGAATACGAAAAATAAATAACAATATCGTCGCTCGGTATCCAATACCGCGAATGTGACACTTTTGACGAAAATCAGATTTTTGTTTCATTTCATTCTACACGTTCAAATACGTGAGCCTGCATTTAAAAATGATTTTCGTCAAAAATGTCACATTTGCGATATTAGATGACGAGCGACGATATTCGTTTTCGTTTGTTATAAAACTAAGGCCTCATTCTAATTGTTTATATACGGAAGTAGTCTTAAATCGAGCAAAAGCAAAAAAATAATGACGCAAGTGACGATGACGTCCAATGACGACGGATTCTAGATGTTATTACTTGAGGACAATACCAAGATGAAACAGATTGACGTACCTACGATACTTAAAAGTATAACAAATGTATGACGAACTTCAACCCAACCCCAAACTATCGCTAGTTTTCTATGGTGTGGCTATCACTGATACATAACATATATGTGTGATAGATAAATTAGAGTATTACATATATCCAAGATAAGAATGCTTGGAAACATGCTGGTCCTGCTCCATAGGACAATCTAGAGTCTAAGAGTAACGATGGAGTGTCTTGCCCATTCTTCTCCACATGAAAACTGCATTTTGAAAAGGGCGACTAGAATCAATTCCAATATTTTTTTGTATTTTTTTACGTTCAAAAGTGCCTTTTATGTGCCTATTTGAATGAATGATTTGACTTTGAATCGACCTTAATCGATTTTTGTTTTTGAATTTTTAATTTTACGCATAAACCACCACAATTTTGTATTAATTTTGATACATAAATTATTCACGAATTTAAAAACAAAATGTCGATCTTTATACGCTTTATACTATAATGTTATTTTAGTCTTAGTAAGAGTTGCATATTACAATCGGGGTGTCCAAGTTCTTGCGAATATCTGTTACCCTTCTCGAATATCAGTCTTTATTTTATTTTTAAATATTTATAAAAGTTTTTTGAATGCGACAGTACCTAAACTCAACACTGTAGTTATTAAGAGATATGAAAGAAATAAAATTATGACCATCCACCGCATCGATTAAAATGGACAGTTGTGAAAGCGTACTCGAATGGGGCCGGTGCACACGTCATTGTGATGACTTCATTGACTGCATAATCTACTGCTCGCGTTAAATATGTGGTTCCGGAATTATTCATACGTTAGACATAGAACACTTTTTTCGTAACAGCGAGAAACTGCTTTTACAAGTCATGTTTCATCCAACTATGGCTTGGATAAGGAAGCCTGAAAGTCTGACAACCACATAAGACTGATTGTCAGACTTTTAGGCTTCCGCATCCAACCCAATTACTGAGTAATATGATACTCCTTGGTAAGCCAAGGAGGAGGTGGAGGTGGAGGTGGTTGGTAGAGGTCAGATAGACAATAGCTCCATGTAAAATACTGATAATCAGCTGCATCCGGTTAGACTAGAAGCTGACCCCAATATAGTTAGCTAGGTAGATAATGATGGCTTGGATGAGGATCTTCCTCCAAGATATATTTACATTGCTAAATGTTGTCGTTTATTTTGCAGAACAAATTTTTTATTTCATGAAGTTTTCTTGTTAACACTTTTACTAATCAATAGGATCCTATATCATAATGTCCAAGTGCTCCTTGGTGCTTTTATTTATTTATTCAATGTGTGTACATTGAATATACGAGAAGAAAGGAACAGAAAACTATGTACAAAGGTGATGCTTATTTCTAAAAAATCTCTTCAAGCATACCTGCAATAGGAAAGCAGATAAACAGAGATGTAAACACCGTATGTCAAGAGTAGTAGAGAAAACCAAATATGTACATGAAAACATAAAACAATTCATAGAGGCTAAAGGCAGATGGGCTCGACGCGACGATGCGATTCTTGTAGATGAATTCCCATTAAGTTTTCATAGAAATTGTTCTACCAGTTGCGTCGCGCCTGTCTACGGGAGTCTTTATAGTTCGTTTTAATTATTTAAGTCCGGGATAAAACAAAAAACACAGGATGCTTTGTTATTGCGTGCATCGTGTTATCCGAAATTGGTGTTCAACGCAGTAATTAGTCGAATTTGACGTGTTTTCCTGTAAATATTTTTACCGGAATACTGTTTTTCTGGTGGCGTGAGAAACAGGAGATGGTGTTCTACGTCATTTATTTATCTGAGGTCGTAAACAACCTCTGATTATACTGAGAGCTCCTTCAAGATGTAATTGATTAGTTGTTTACAAAAACAATGTCTGTCAATGATCTTTAATTTACAACCTTATTGTAAGAGGATTAATTATTGTATGTAGGTGTACTGTAAACCTTCTTTATAGATTACCTACTAGCGACCCGTACGGGTTTTTCCATTAGGAATTTCTCAGTGGCAGCCCGGAGTCTGGATTTGTGCCCGGTTGATGGCAATAGACTCGCCCCCTATTCCATGGGACTCAAACATAACTGGCAAAATGTGGATGTAACTTACTATGGGTACACCTCTGCCTAACCCTTCAGGGAAACAGGCCGTGATGTTTTGTTTAATATTAATATAGATATGAAGTATACAAATTTATATACCTTCCCTTTTTTTTTTCTAAATGATGGTAAAAACCATATCGAAATCCGATGTGTAGTTTAGAATAACAACGCGGTCACAGACAGACACGAAAAGCTACTTTAATTTATAATATGTATGTATCTATAGCCGTTCAACATTTAGACGCCTACGGCAGTACCTCATAGATGCGCAACGGAAGCTAGACATGACCAACCTTAATGTTTCATTGATATAAATTGTATTATGATAAAGTTATATATTATATTATTTATTGACGGACAGTCCTTTGTTTATTGTGCAACCATACCATTTTATTTATTTTGTAAAACACCTTTGTATAAATCTTTAATTATTTTTTAAACTTAATTGTACTATGTTGATTTTATTATTAATTGCTACTCTCATCTATTAATATTTTTTATTTTATTTAAATCTTTACACACATTATAAAACTGATTTACATCCGTAAGATGTACTCGTAACATAAGGTTCAGTTGAAAACCAGCGTCAGGCACTAGTTGTCTGGCATTTATGCTGAACTGGGCCTATTTGTCGCAGCCGTGAGGCACACAATACTGTTTCAAGCTTTCTGTGTTTTTTGTTTTTTATTTGTGTGCCTTAACCTGGGTCAAATAAATTTATTTTCTTTCTTCTTTTCTAGGTAGTAGGTATACCCAAAACAACGGCATTTGCTTAAATAATTGAAATAATATTTAAAAGTGTCTGCGGTTTTAGATAAATTCATTCATCACTTTAAACCCGACACGTTTGCTTTAAAAGAAAAAAACAAGTTAAACAATACTACAATTGGCCAAAAAAAAAAACCTAACACAGGTATTTAAATACCAATTCAAAAATCTGCATCTAATAGGAAAACCATTAAGGCTCGTGCAGACTAGCGCGACTCGCGTGATGCGACCGCGGTTATTGTTCTACTCCGTAAAGTTTTTTTAGAAATTGTTTTGCTGTCGCGTCGCGCCGGTCTGCACGACGCTTTAAGGTGAATTAAAAAAAAAAGTATAGCAAGCTGCCTGCGTATTTACCTACTATCATAATTATTACGTCATTGGTTGACTTCATATTATAATGACGAAAACGAATACGTAAAACTTTAAAGAATTTTCAATCCATAAAAAGACTCGTATTTAGCATACAAATCGTCTTTATGATAGCAAGTTTAGATAATAACCACTTAAGGGAGAATTGAACATAGTTAAGATAATACTGTTCGCATAACTGTACTCGGTATGGTCAAAATAATGGCGTTGCATGATGTACGTACTGAACTAATTTTAACCCATGACTTGGCTTGGCCATCAAGCATTTTTTTTTTATCTTCTTGACAAATTATAGGTCCCAATTATTTGGGAGAAACCGGGTTAATGTTACCGTTTCTTGAAAACGTAAGTCCCAGAGTATTGTGTTCTTAGAAATACTAAGTATGAATCTCCGTTAAAATACCAACAGGATGGCTCAATGATATACTCAAATCTAGTTTTAAATTAAGATTCATGCTTGAAACAAAATTAAATGAAATTGTTTATCCTGTTAAAAGGTTATCGGAATCACTTTTACACGTCACATTAAAAAAAAAGCTAGATGGAGTCGTCATTTCCTGTCAGTCTGTTTGAACATCGTTCTAGAATATTTTTTCTGATATTTATCTACGAAGGTTTTCGTAAGAATTATTCGACGTTTGCAAAAACAAGTATCTCCACAATTAGGATCTATGAAACCTTTTGCATATAGATTAAAGATAAATGCCTTATAAAAGCGTTAACACGTATGTGCTGCATATGGCTGTTCAACTAATGCCTAAGCTTATACACCTACTTTACATAGGCTTTAATACTATCTATGTATTAAACTAGACCAGTTAAGTAGTTAATGTAGAACATTCTGTGATCATGATAGGTATGGATATAACATATATCAATTTTAAATTTGACACTTTATTTTATTTTTTCCATTCTGACATTTTTATAATTTTTTGACAATTTTATTTAATGAATATTTTAAAAATTATTGCATTTTGGATTTTTATCTGTGAGTTGTATTATTTAAATGTAACTATGGACTAGATTATGTCTGAAATTAATAAATAAATAAAATCATACCTTACTTTCCCGAACGGTTGGGCAGAATTTACTTTTTATTTACCCACATTTCGCCAGTTTTTTTTTTTAAGTCACATGTAATAGGGAGCGAGTCTGCCGTCAACCGGACACAAATCCAGACTCCGGGCTGCTACTGAGACATTCTATATATGTAGAAAAAAACAATAATACTTTGCTGCCCGACCTGGGCATCGAACCCAGGACCTCAAAATTAGCGCTTGCGATTACAAGATGAACGAGGCAATCAGGCGAGGTGTGTACATTTTAAGGAATACTAAATTAGATTAGGTCTACTAAAGTAGGTACCTACATTTCATTAATCACAAGAAATACAATGGTCTTGGAAAGGAATGAAAAAAACAACCGACTTCCGATATTAAAATTATTTTTCACTTTGTAGTTTTTTTTTTTTTTTTTTGTAAAAATTTTTATTTTTCTCTTTTTGGTTATGGTACTTACCCCACACAAATTCGAATACCAATAACTGGTATGTAAATAACAAGTGACAGGAACTTATCATATCATCCACATACTAAGTGGGATAAAATACGTATTACTGTAGCTAACTCAAAAACCACACAAGCAAAGATAATAAAATTTATATGGGACTTCCTCTGAAGTATGACCTACTGAACAAAAATCTATTTATAATTGACGGAGTAATCGCGCGACAAACATACAAAAACAAAAAAAAAAACAGTCGAGTTGAGAACCGCCTCCTTTTGGAAGTCGGTTAAAAAGGGGGAACGCTGACCAGTAAAACGATCCATAATAAGCTACCGATAAGGTACTGACCCAGTCTTAAACAACGGGTTCTGAGAAGAACGGTGGCCGCCACATAGCGTCCGCAATTTACCGGCGAATGAAGTCACTGAAATGTTACTTATTAAAGTAAGTTGGTGTGTTTTCCTAGAGAGCATTTTTGACACCGTAAAGTCAAACCCCACTGCCATCATTTTCATGACGGCCGTCAATGCGGCCGTTGTGTGGCGGCTACCGCTCTCGATAAGATGAAATGCACTTTTTGTATCTAACCGGATAATAAATAATTTAACTAGACTTCCTGCTTTTATCCGCAGCCAGGCGCAACACGACGACGGTGCGACGCGATTCTAGTAAAACAATTTCTATGAAATTTTCATAGTAATTGTGCCTTATTTCATCGAAGCACCGGTGCACGATGGACTAACCATTAACCACAATAAAAAGAAAAATAATGGAAAATTAACAACAAAACAAGCCAAAGTATTCTCCATAAAACAGGAAATCAACTTACTTATCAAAAGCTTGACGTAAATTGGAAAAATTTAACTTTTTCCAACCATAAATTCCAATAAGTAATACCTACGTAATAAGACAATTATAATTACCTATGTTTTAGATTTAAAATACATTCCAATCTTTCACTTAATAACAAAACTCTGTCTACCAACACCCATCGCATTGACAGAACATCATATTTATCATCATCATTCACAGGTCTCAATATCCCACTATTGGACATTGAACATTCTTGAATTTTTCCATTTGCCACAATTCTGCGATAACCAGGTCGACCTGCAATTCGACGTACCTTAATCCCCAGACCAAATAAAAAACCGCAAATACAGTGAAGCATGCCAAAACTACACCTCCATTCTGTGCATACACGTTCATGCGCACATATTTACAATCAAACTACACCTCATTAAGTGCACACATGTTTACGTAAACGGCTTCATATCACTGTTCGCAATGCTGTCTTAGTTTTTTATTTGGTCTGAGACCTTAATCATAGCATAATCAGCCTAAAACTTATGTGAGAGGGAACTTTTGGGCCGTAATCCACCACGCGGGCAGTGCGGGCTAGTTATAATCCACCACGCGGGCAGTGCAGGCTAATTGTAATCCACCACGCGGGCCCAGTGCGGGTTGGTGGACCTTAATCATAGCATGAAACCTTTATGATTCTGTTCAAGTTCATACACTTCATTCTAACCCTAGACGATCACAATGCCAGTGAAGATAGGCTATTTTTAGCTAAAAATCACTTCAACGAATTCCCAACTCAATTAAAAGTAATAAAGATTCATAGTCATTCGGAGTTCAGATTGTCAGTAAATTAGTCTGACATTTCATAGCCTTTGAGCAGTTGTTTTTTGTAGAGCTAAATATATGTCAGATAAAAATATTATATTTTCTTTATGATGATTAGATGCAAAGCTTTTGCTTCGAATGTGTTCAAATACGAACAAAGTATTTGCCATTTTTAAGGTGTCAGAAACATCCAGTTTCAAAGAACTCTTTATGAGTTTATGTAGGTGTTTATGCACTATGGAAACATACTGAGTGATCTTATCGACTAGCAACTGACAAGCCAATATAACCTACCCGTGATTTCGAGATGTATTACCTACTAGCATAAACAAAATATATTTTTGTCAGCGGTAGGTACATAATTATATTTTACAGTATTAGAGTACGACATGATAATATTATGGCAACACGGGAAACAGACGTAATCAGTCAACTTGGTCAACAATCAAGTACCCTGACTACTATTTAAGTGGGGCGTAAGTTTTTGTACATAAACTTACGCCCCATTTAAATATTTTTAAAATTATTATTGCATGAGACGAAATAAAGCCAAGATATAATTTATAGGTATGACAAGCATGCATTTGGAGCATCTTTTTTCCTATTATATCATAGCTAGTGACTTATTATTACACGAACGAAGAATGAGGAGATTTCATGATTCCGTAACCGAAGGGTGCCAAACAAAACCCTATTACTAAGCCTCCGCTGGCTGTCTGTCAGCGGGCTGTATATCCTGAACCATAATAGGTAGACAGTTGAAATGATTAGATCGTGTATTTCTATTACCGTTATAACAACAAATAATAAAAATAAAGTTAAAAATTAAAGGAATTCCCGACAAGAAACGGGTTTTTTTTTAAACTAAAGTAAAAAACGTAGTGTTAAATATTGTACGGTGGTACCCTTCGTGTGAGAATCTGAGACCATTTTTTTTCTTTTTTCTATATACTTACATCTCAGAGCAAATAAAAAACCAAGACTGAGCGCTGCGAAAATTAAATTGAAGCATGCCAAAACTAGACCTCCACTCTGTGCATACAAGCTCTCACGCACACATTTACAACTACTTACAATAGAACTACAATCAAACTACACCTCACTAAGTGCACACATGTTTACGAAACCGGCTTCACGTCACTGTTGTTGTTGTTGTTGACAGCGCTGTCTTTGTTTTTTATTTGGTCTGAGACCTACACAACAAAGTTTTATTAAAGTCACACTGCAGGTAAAATAAATGTAGGTACCATTAACGTACACGTGTTCAAAACAAATAAGGAACTTGCGGCTAAATAATAACAGCCACACGGGTCGATCGAAGGTCAAGCTATGCTTGCCACGGTCGGTTCATGGATGGGTGAGCATTCATTAGATATCGAGACCCTTCCGTGCCTCAGAAAGTACTTTAAGCCGTTGGTCCCGGCTGTCATTCGTAGACCTTTGACAGTCGTTACGGGTAGTCAGAAACCCAAAAGTCTGACAACCAATCTTACAAAGGGGTTTCGTGTACCCAGATACTGGGTTGTGGAGTTCAGATAGCCAGTCACTCCATGTAAAATACTGGTATTCAGCTGCATCCAGTTAATCTGGAAGCCGACCCCAACATATTTTGTAAAGGGCTGGGAAGGCTAGGCAGATTAATTGTGTTAAAAACAAATTAGACCAATGCAGGAATTATTCATCATCGTATAACATTTGCTACACTTTCATATTGGTTCTTGTAGCATGAAAGAAAATTTGTCAATCATAATGTTTGTGGCACATTAATCCATAGATACAATTGAAGTTACACCGAGTATGTACTGTGAATATTTCTGTTTCAAATTCTGAAAGGGGTCCATCACTTTTATGAAAATCAAACCCGCTGTTTTCCAAAAAACCATGCAAAATTATCGTGGCCCTGCACTGCACAGATTAATATTGCATCAGGCAAAGTGACAGGTTGTCACCTGTCACTCCAATCACCAATTAAACTCTTATCATTCTACTGATATGGTTGGTGAAAGCCACAGATGCATTTGTCTTCACTAAATTCTTTTGAGAGAAGGAAAAAGCTCCGTGTAACTTACAATGGAATCAAAGTCTCCGAAATGTTTATATATTCATTTGTTTTTTGTCAGTGATGATGCAGGCAGCATTAAAAGCGTTCTAAACGATGATCAGGCAGATAATTGAACAAAAATCGATTATGTTCCATTCTCAGAGGTGAAATCATCAGAGGTCACCGTTCCGATGGAAATTATGCTTGCCTTTGACTAGTCTTGCTGATTTGCAGAGACAATCGATTTATTGATTACTAGCTAATAAAATGCCAATGATGATATTCTTTTGTGTGGGATCTAGGATCGTGACTTTAGTAATAAAGTAGTTATCTATTAAAGACCATTTGTGTTCTAATGATCTGTGGGATTCATCAGCCTCGTTTAGCGTTCATTATTCAGGTAAAATACGATAATTTCAGTACCAGTGCACTGAGCCATTCATTGTTTCATTACAAAACAGTTGGAATGACTCAAGTACACACAACTGTACAGTGACTGAAACGACTAAGGTTTACCTTATTTTTGAAGTTAATTATTGTGATAGGGAAAACAATGACAGCCATGTTTTAGACTCCTGTAGGATTTAAAAATTGAATGTTTTGTTGTTTTTATGGAAAATTACTATTTTATCATTTACACAAGAACATGTGTTTGACCACTAAAACTATCTATAGATTTAAGTGTAATTCTTTGGTTATTGCAAAAATTGATACAATTTTTTTTTTTTTGTATATCCGATTTGTTGTAAGGCACTTCAAGTTGAGTCGAAGTGGATATCGGATGAAAATCATGTCCATAGTTTATTTCAATCTCACTGTTTTATAGGTAAGTACTACTAAGCTAGCTGTTAATCAAATTGTGGTTAACTAAGCAAAAAAACTTAATCACTAACCGACTATATCTACATATTATTGCTGGCTAAATATAATAAGAATATGAGCGGTTATTTGTCGCCGTCTTAGGAAATTTCCCAGATTTTTTTTCTAATTATAATCAGTCCTTACATAATAGGAATAAAGTCCAGTTTCGCGTGTACTTGTTGAACAGTTGACACCAATATAAAGTCAGACAGACCACAAAGGTTATCACAGAGTTATAGGCGCAGACGACCATTGCATAATTTGAGTCTGGTGTACGATTGATATAATGTGTTTTCCAATTAAATACTCTGTGTTTACAGTGTTCGATATAGGACATGGATATATTGATGTCACTTTCTATGGAACTGATTTGGCAGTCAATAACAGCCCAGACAATGACCAAGATGATAATACAAATGCAAGAGTGAGTCCATCGGAACTCCAACTAAATTCTGATGAATTTCACAGAAATACAGTTTGTGGCTTGAGAAGACACGACTACGGACTAGTTTGTAATAGCAATATAGATTTTTTTTATACTTTTATATCTTATTGATAAGTGAAGGATAGACTTTCAGTGAAGAAAATCCAAGAAATAATAATAATACTGATGAAATTATAACTGATAATGTCTTAACAGGCTAAAGAAAGATATAATGTTTTAGTAGCTTTTGATCTCTCTCAAACCGTTAAAGTTAACTAAACAAATTATAATTTTAGTATTCTATCATGATACTTTTAAAATCTGAGATAAAGACAGTTATCTCAGACCCGGATTTTAAAAGTATCCTTTAGTACTTTGATACTAATTTTAACTCCTACTTTACTGTTAGTGTCCATATTTATACATTCTCTGTTAAGTACGTGATCCTAAAGTAAATAAGAATTGTTTTCAATTCTAAACTAGTACTTAGTTTTATTTTGTTTGAAGCTAATATTATCTTGTGGAACATTGTGGACGCGATTTTTTACAAATTCATGTAATGTCATTACAATGTTACATTGGGAACATTAATTATGTGTCAAAAAGTCATAGTTATCGCGCATAAGTATCTTGGCAGCATTCTGGCATAGTTATATTATTTTCGGGTTTTCACCATTATCTACCTAGCCTTTTCCCAATTATGTTAAAGTCGGCTTCCATTATTTTTTATGTTCCAATATTTTTCAATATTTTCAAAGAATTCAAGAAAGGTCGTAGTCCCTAACATTTGGAATTTATAATAAAGACTGCAACTATTGTTACCCATTCCCTGCGATTTACGTTCAATATCAGATGGTTCAGTCCGATATGATGATGATGCTGCATGCTGATGTGTCTGAACTTTGATCCGACCCAAAAATAGCGCTTTGCGCTCAATTATATGTTTTTCATACAGATAATTCCTACCAAAAGTGATACATAATTTGAAGCTATTTATAGTTTCAAATCATGATTGCGATGTGACCAAATTGACCAAATACACATAATGAGCTCCGTAAGACAATTCTAGAGAAACTAGGTAACTTATCAGAAATCAAATAGTGAAAGTTGATATTATATGGAAATTTCAAAAATGAAAGTAAGATCACAACTTTTACGGACCAAGACTTGTCTTTAAGTTCCTTAATAACATCTTTAAGAAATGTTACATAAATAACTTCAACCGTTACTTGCTAACCAACTTCATAATTATTATAATAAGTATTGCTTTTTTGCAATACTTGGCTGTCAAAAATGTTATCATGACTTAATTAATTTTGCGAAGCAAAAAATTAACCGCCGAAATAGGACCATTTGTGTTTGATGTTGTTCCTAAATTGTTCTTTGTGATTTCAATTTAATAGCCGTTTTATTTTTAGCTGTCTTAACAGAGCGACCTCGATTGAAACTGCCTAGTTTTTTTTCCTAGATATTCCTCGTCGGTTCTAATAAATTCGTAATAGCCATTAATTATTATCTGTAACTTACAGATTTGTACATATTTTGATGACATATTATACTTTTTTTATAAACGAATCAAAATATTTTATTTCACATAAACCTACATGGGTGCTTATGAAACGTCAGAAGCTAGGTTCACGGTTCCAATTGGTCAATTCCTTTGGAGAAGAGCCGGCAAGAAACTCCACGGTTACTCTTTTAAAAATAATTGGCTTTTACAATATTTTCAAATAACAGTGCTTATAGGTATGGGAGATCAGTGTAGGCCTTTCAACAAGTACCAGGTACTTAACAAAATAGAAGATGGTCAACAAATCTACAGTTCACTAAGCCTACAACGTTCTCAATAATTATGATTTTAAGTATCTTTACGTTCGACGATCTTATAAATTATGCAAATTCAACTAGTTGAGGCCTCATAATCTAGCCGCAAAACTTGTAGAGGTATGGTTATAAAAATTTAAAAATAAACTTTTGGCGACCACAATACTGTTATAAAATTGAAGGAAAGAATTTGGCAAAAAAATTTAGAGAGAACGCAAACCAAAATCATATCAATGAAGTCGTAACATAGCTTAGCTACGATGCTAAAAATTATAATGACAATGAGGTTGCTAGGTTTCATCTACGCTGGCGCGAGAAATCATGGCAGAGCGGACAGAGTTTCGGCGGAATCTCATAGCGTCATGGAGAGTACGATTGTCGCATTCCAGTGCTGGGCACGCCACAATAGGGATGATGACTAAAAATTTATTTTTTGTCCATTATGTAGATTATTAAAAATTATTGAGCACATATTTTTTTGGACCTGACGCGGGTCGACGGAGCATTCTGTTCCACGCGCGCCTCTAAGAGATGTCATCAGAACTGACGGGGTCCGCTAGGGCCGATGCTTGCCGGGGTCGCGAGAAATTCCGAAAGGGATACCGTGGCCCCTGGCAACATACAGACAACTGAAAGAACACGGGTGGATTTTAGTCAGTAGGAGTCTGATACGCCCTGCCGCTCCGCCCAGAGCGGGAGAAGTTATTTGATAATTTCCCACATAAAAAAAGGCTTCATATTTATGATCTGTACGGCATCAATCATCTAGCTTTTCAGAATGATAAAGGAGGCAAAACATTTCACGCATACCTAAACCATAACCTACGCAAATTAAACAGAGACCATTATAACAATTTCAGAACTGCGCAGTTCCAAGTTTTTGTAACAAAATTAATTAGATATACGACGAGTACGTATGTAAAATCTATTGTATTGACGTTACGCGTGGGTAGGTTGTTCCACACCAAAAAGAATAATGGACATTTGAATTTGAATAATTGGTTTGTTACGTTTGGTACTGTTGTTATGTTAACCTTTAAGAATGCTAAAAAATATATTACGTTTTACAGAAAATCTTTGTCTCCTCTCTCATTATTTTCTTTTATTCATACCACTTCTATGCTCTCAATAAACCTGACGTGAGTTTCTCTTGTCTTTATCTTTTTCTTACTATTTTTTTTTTATTCTGATTTTCTCTAAATCATAGACAGTATTCTGCGGTTGTCATTCAAAATTTTAAATTTGTAATATTAGTAGGATCATCACTCCATTCATCAAGTGTACAAGAAAGTCCATTTTTATTATTAGTAGAACATCAACGTATCGTCTGTATTTATATTATCTACATGTACAATATCTTCAATAAATACCGGGTTGTCTCCAATCATGATTAATGTAGTATGGTCGGAACGTAATTCAATACACGCGATTGAATAATTCTATTGTTATTTGATTTCTTTTCTCTCGTTTACCATTAACTAATGGCTGAGAAGCATCATAATTAACTTACTCTAACACAACGTTAATAAATCGATGTTTTCAAACAATAGCATAAATATTTCTCGATTTTATTTATCAAAACAGTTTATTCTTTTAACAGTAAGGTTTATTAAGACACTGGTGAAGTGACATCATCAATACTAACATAATATCATATAATTTGATAACTACAGTTACAATTAACAATCATTATTCTATTCTATTGAAAATGACACATAATGAAAAATGTAATGTATTGTAATGTAATGAAATGAAATTTATTAATTTTATTTTGATTTGCAGTGCTCTTACAGGGTGCATGTTTGGAACTTATAATCTTATTCCAACCTCTGTACAACATGTTCGCAATAAACTGATTTGATTTGATTTTAACACTAACATTATTTTATGTTCTAATTAAGAACTCCTCGAAATCGAATTCTAATGACACTAACAGATTTCTAATTATGCTAATAGGTATTTTTGAATTCTTAGCTTGTGCAAGTATATATTGATTAAACTAGCCAAAGGTAAGTGGATATATAGAAAGTGAAATATTTGTAATAGTTTAAAAACCGTAAATCGACAATTATAAATTTATAATATACCTACTGTTACTTTTAAAATTCCAACGGTTTTTAAAACAAGAATAAAAGGACAAGATAAGTAACATCTAGAAATAGAATAGTAAGCCATTCTCAGTGTCAGGATAATAGATGGTAGAAGGAAGTCTGGACCAATCTTTATGGAAGAAGTAGCGTGGGAGGTGATAAAGATGAGCGTGCTTAAAAAATCGGGGTCATATCAATCTGGTTTTCAGAAATTGTTGGAAAATGTAATGCGCTAGCTGATTGTTTATAGTTTAAGTGAAAGAAGCGTTCTAGACATTATGTTTTGGATTTCAGCCAAAACGCCATTAGGAAGCATGATATAAAGCGTTTAGAATTTGATTTATTGAAAATGCATTACATCTTCTTGATAGAATTGTATTTTGCTGAGGCGGCAATAATATTGTCAACACGCAGTGAGCACCTCTTTATAACGAAAAAAAAAATGACCGACTTCCAAAAAAAAAAAACACTACAAAGTGTTTAATAGCTTCTGTCTTTGGTTTCGTATTTCCGTTTTTTGCCACCGTCTTCAAGAATATTTTAAAAAACAATTAACGAAAACATCAATGAATCAAAATTTATATAGTAAACGGTTAAATATGGATGTTTTTTTTTTCTGTAACTTTTTACAGACACAAAGTCGTAAAAACGCATGTTTAATTTCAAACACCTTTTTTATATCCAACTATTCTTGTTTTTATTTATTACATGGTTAGTATCTCGTGTAAGCCATTAAAACCATTATAAGAAAGAAAAGCACGCTGTAGGCTAGTGATATGGTTCCCATTAATGGAAACAGATCCTTTTAACTTAACATCATTAATACATAGTTCCCATATTTATTGTTTTAGGCTTTCGGTCGCCGTTTGACTAGGCTGATTATTTCGTCCTTGTTAAAACAATGGAGGAGTTGGTAGTATAAGCAATGTTTATTAGGTACAAACAAACTAAAGATTATGGTATTGTTGGTACAGAGTATGAATCTTTCCGGTACTTAACTTTATCGGATGCCACAAAATTGTAACGAGGACATGTTTTTTGCATTGAAGATAAGTTTGTGAATATACTCGTAAGTCGAGTGTCGAGGTCTTTGAAAGCAATTAGGTTTGCTTTCAGTTTTTATTTGTTTCTTTTTATATTTTTTCCTCTTTATAATACGGATGAGATTTAGACGAATTTAAAAACACGTTACGTATAATAAAAAGAAATCTTGTTGAATTTTGTGAAATCTTCGGAATAAAAAATAAGTTGGCAATTTATTGACTATTTGAAACATTTTAAATTACAAAACCGTAAAATATAGCACGCAATGCCTATTAGTTAATGACAGCAAATACGAATGAACCAGTAATTAATTATGACAATGACGTCATAACAACAATTACGTACTTTACTGACGGTATTATTATGTGATACAAATTGTGTTCATTAATTTATGAAAAACACTATAACGGCAAGCATTTTATTCTGAAAACTAAATCAAGTTCTTGTGTATCATTCAATTTAGATGATAAATATACATGAGAACATAACATAAAGACGCAGTCATGAAAATTGACGACCAATGTAAATTGTCCGTAAAACAGTTTTTACAATCAATTCACAACTGTCATACTTCGACAGTCGCTTGAAATGGCTATAGCACGACAAACTAGCGTAGTACGACTGTACTTAAAGCAAAGATGACAATATGTAAATAATTTATACAAGTGATTGTTTTGTACTAAGTACAAAGCTCTTTGACCATAAACAAGGAATGATATCACACGATCCTGTTAGTACAGTACCTCTACCTACTGCGTCATTTAATTGAAGTTATTTTATAAGACATAATTTAATGATTCCCATAAAACCCACGCCACAGAATGAAATCAATCTGCTGCATTACCTACAGGTAATCTATTAACGTCGTCATACTGAGAGTGTCATGGTTGAGGAATCAAGAGATAATTAGATTAATGATAATGTGGATGGCCTGTTAGCTTATTAATCGTCGCTTAACCTTATGTTATAACTTTTTCTTTCATTTATCCGTCAACTTTTTCTGTTGAATAAGGTTTTTTACCAGTGTCACCCGGCCTTTAGAACCTGCTTTTAGATAGAGCTATATAGATAGAAATTTCAATTTATATGTGTGATGTCCATGAAAGGGTGATCTCAAAATATATTTCACAAGATCGACTACTTTAAAACACAATATTTTAGCTGATAGAAATCTTTTCGGAAATGCTTCAAATATGTGCAATGTCAGAAGAGATGAATATACAATTAGGGTTAAAAACAATACAATTATTTCTCTTGTTTATTGGACTTGCCTATTATGATAAACGGTTTCATTATGCTTTCGATAAACTGAATCAATTAGCCATTAGAGAAGAGTTCAAATTACAACCTGTAACCGATTGGCTAAATCACAATGTCTGTACGACAGGTAATAAAATAACTCTTCACAAAAGTGTACGATTTAATACATTTACATTAACGACATCAATGCACTCAAGGGGCACTTTGCATAAATCCAGTATTACACTACAATACACTTACACAGAACAATGAGAGAACCGAGAAAGTGGGTAACCGGGACAACAGCGGTTAACGGTAGTTCGCCAACTTCGAGGAGAGAGCATCGATAAATAATCGATCGTTGATAAATGGTATCGATTTGTTACATCACCCGCATACAACTTGATGCGGGTGATTATACTGCTGTAGCTGTTTTTGAGAAGATATCGAATACAATTTGAGTGAATAACAATATCTGCCAAGTATTGAGGATGGATTTTAATAGAGTATTGTAAGCAAAATCAAAATATCCTGAAATTGATATAATGATATAGCTGGGCTTACGTCTTTCGATTTTATAAAGACAAGCCAAAACAGATATAATGCTTAAGATGGTTTAATATAATTTTAACGCCCAAACTTTTTACTTATGCAAAAATGCATAGGTTCATATGACATTCACATATTTCAACCAATATTTATTCCATGTGCATTACTCGTGGTTTTCCGATTCTAAAATTAGTATAGGTAAACTGGCACTACTTTCAACCGCGTGGTCATAAGAACGTGAATTAATTGTTAAAATAGCTACCAATTACTAGAATAAATGGAAATAAAAAAGCGGATAAGGCGATGATAATAACGAAGTCTATGAATTATAATAAAATTGTGAGCTTCAATATTCCGAATATACCCGAAATACCAAAGTGTATAAAATTAACCAACTTCTAAGTCAGTGAGATAGGCTGTTTCATAGGAAAAAGAGGTCCGGTGATACTTAACGTTTTTTACAATTGGCAATAAACTTGTTTCAGGTTTTAAACTTGGAATTTAAATTGGCCAAACCAACCGCTAAATTTAGGAATATAATATGCTTGGTTATAATCTAAAATTAGACATGTGTGCTCTCGGTGGAGGCAAATCAGGTCAAAGTCGGCCCAAAACCGGAATACATAGATTGTTTATCAGTTTTATGATTATGATAACTACGAGAATCTGCTTTTCTTATGGTGTCAATAAACATAATATAAATCCGGCTTAGTGATGAAACGAATTCATATTAATTCCTCACCAACTTCGTCTTTTAGTTTTTATACAAGTTTAGCCTGCGTCAATACATTTTCTTGTATAACCGAAAATGTACACAGGTGGGAAAAAATATTGGCCCCTCAGTTATAAACACATTCAAAGTGTATCTTGTAGCATTTGCAATTTAATGTTCAATGTTAATTACCTATTGAATTGTTTCACAAATAGCTGTTATCACATCAATAGCAGTATGGGTTTCATTGACACTTTCAAATCTATTGTTGGGACAATCAGCTATTAGTTATATTATAATCCTGACATATAAGCAACGGAATGCAAGATTAATATCTCCATTACAATTTCTTAGTATATTTCCCATGCAAAGTAATGCTATAAAGACGAATTAAATTGTCCATGGAAATAAAATAAAACAATTCGTTAGTAACCACCACAAATCAGTTTTTCGTGTATAATTTGAATCGAATTGAACATTCAAGATTTATCATAGTCCATGAACAGTGTCACGTCTGATTCAATTGTATCTAAAAGTTTGTGAATGAACTCTTTGCCAGACGTTTTTCGGTTCAATCAAGTCTGCGCCAGCTGAAAAACTTTGATATTCGTCATGTGATGCTAAAATATCTGCAATATCTGTAAAGTTCTCGCAAAGTGTTCTATAATTAATGTTTACCTTAGGAGGCGCTGGCTCAGGAACATCCGAATCCCACTCCGAACTGAGATCATCACTGGATGCCTCCGTGTAATCCTCAGTCCAAGGCACTTCCAAGAGGGACATCTTCATTTGGTCGTAACCAGGAGACATAGTCTGCGGTCCGTAGCCCGGCGGCAATGGACTACAGGCCCTGCAGTCCTCACAATTACACGGTTTAGGTCCAAGAGTCTCCTTGGTAGGAGAATCATCTTTGACGACAGTCTTACTTCTTGAACTTCGTTTACGCGCACTCCTAGGTGATAGTCTGTTATTGCATTGTGGTGGTATATAATACTTGGTGGGTTCAGATGACCTTCTTCCACTCCTCCCGCAGTCAGGAGTCTCTATCTTCACGGGGGTCAACAATGACATCTTCTTGGTGAGCTGCTGCCGCTCAGCGTCTGTCGGTCTGTCTTCAGCTTCCATGGTGTAGCGTATAATGGGTATGGTGAACGTGAACTGTTCCGTGCACTCCGGCATTATTATGAAAAATCACTTCACGTAATACCTCCAAATGTTTGGAAGACAGAGTAACGACATTTTTATGCAAGGTCACATTGATTGTCACTGGTGGTTCGCGAGCTATGGTGCGACGGACGCGAGCGTTGTGCGCGCGAGTAGAGCGAGCACTGGTCGTGCGTACATATGACTCGGTGGGCTTCACGCGGCGCGCGCGCGCAACTGAACCGCTCTACCAAATACTATGTCGATGTACAAGATATGCGGGTGATAGCCCGACACCCAACGTTTATTTAGAAATCAGTAAAGCCTTGTGCGTGGCATAAATCTTAAATTGCTCCAACTTGTGTGTTGCAATTTGTATCGCTCTGTTTTTTGACGACAAATGTGGTATTGATCACAATTAATAACTGCGGTTTCCTTTTAGTCCATGTATGGTCCTTATACTTTATTGATGACGTATAGTCAGGCTATTAATTAAAGTTCGTGTGAACACATTCCAAGTTAGACTCGTCATGATTTGTTACAGCTTCGTTTATGGGAATGATATTGTAGGTTTATTGAGATCACACATATGTTCTAATGACTTAGTTGTTCAGTTTTTGAATTACTGCAAACCCAAAGGAGATTGTTTTGTCGTTGAGTCATTTTAAGTTGATTTGCCAAATGTTGCTGTACCCACTTAGTTCTAATTTTAACGATTGTGAAGCAAATAAACGGTTAAGTGGTGACGATAATATTATGTCAACAACGTCTGACTGGTTTTAATTGACGAATGGCTATTAATGATGATAACAATTCTTGTTTCTAAACATGAACCGCGGGGCAAGGCGGTGGACTAGTTAAAGTTCGCATTGATTCTACGAACATTATGGTCTGTTGCAATTAAATGAATTAATGCTATGAACACTGTTATCTTTATCAGAAATTCCGCGTAATACTAGTAGATCACTGCGTCATAAATAGCAGCAATATAGTAAGGAAATACTTACTAATGATAATAATTCAATTTTCATTGAACCACTGATTTCACCAAGTATGAAAAACCTTTCAAAACAGGCAAGCAGTAATTCAATTGGTAAAAAAATAATGAATTCAGCTGCATACATACCTGTAGTAAAGGTTAATAATACTGACCCACATTTAAAATTCCTTTACGCAGGTAACGGTTGCAAAGTCGGGTACAAATAGACTCCTACGCAAACCGCGAGTAAAAAAAAAATATCTGAAGAAAACGCAACGACTCAAAAAAAGGGAGAATTAAGAACATTTGACAGTCTTTATTGCTTTATTCAAGAAATCTGCTGCATCATGTTTTCTTCTTCCATTCTCCCTGTCAACTGTCACGCTATCATTCACTACATTTGCTTTCATATCATTCCTTACACACACAATCCATCCATCTTTTCTTGAACCTTCCTCTCCCTCTTAGTTAATAATATGATATAATTCACAAAACTTTCTTGAGCCATTAATTATGTAAAAAACTGCCTTCAACATGAACTTTCAGTGAAGAAAATTGGAACACACTTGGCAATTTTTTGCATCACCTCGTTACAACGTAAAGGGCACTAGCTCCCTTACAATAGGTAATAAATGGTCAAAATAATTTATTATACCTGTTAAATAAGATAATACAATCGTATAATATAACAAGCAACAGTTTACGATCTTTTCAATGTAAAATTTAAACAGGTCATAAATTGTTGGGAAAAAACTTGTTGACTTTATACTAAGCTAGTAATATCAAACTAAATATTTTAATGGGGTAGAAATAGAAAAATGTGTTTGGCACAAAAATAAAGTAGTTAAGGTATCTACTATTAAGACGCAGATATATGACAGTAACCTTTAGTGGTTAGCTTGCGTGTTCTGTACTGAGCTCACACAACACATCGCACGTCCAGCCAGTAATAGGATTCGCCCATCAAGGAGCGCACCAAATTAGAACCATTATTAATTTATTATACATAAAACAAAAGGTATTTTAATAAAACACGTATACTAAAAATCAGTAATTAAATTATTTTTTAAATGGTGAAGGTTTCAGAAATATACGCTTGACAGATTTTGCGTGATTCTCAGTTTTTTATCCGCGTTAGACATAACTTTACAAATTAATTTCACTATATAATATAAACATAATCCAAAATATGCCTATATTAAAATATTAAAAGAATGCTCTAATTTAACATATATTTTCCAAAACACTACTCGTTTAGACGTCATCTTCAATATAAAATCATTAAAAGTCGATTATCGTCGTCTTACTAGATAAGAGCTAGGTCAACAAAATCAAAGCCGCAGTCCTCTGCTGGACATAGGAAAAAATAATGAAATGATTAAAAAAGCTAAATTGTTAAGAAAATTTTTAATGATAATTTAGCTTACACTGTTTAGGAATTTTCAGGATTTTGTTAACAAATGTAGTATTTCTATCTCACAAAGCAACGCGACGCCCGCTTTACTTGTGGTAACCAAGCGTAACCAAACACGCTGTAAATGTGTGCAAAACTAAACTATATCTGTTGGCTAACTTTTCGCTTCTCAAAACCTACATCATTTTTTTAGGGTTCCTTACCAAAATGGTAAAAAAGGACCCTGGTGGTGCAATTTCATCTGTCTGTCTGTATTCAAACAAACTTAAATATGCGAACTTTGAGAATGGACAAATGTTTTGCCTCCCAAGGTACGGCAGCCATCGGTATGCAAGTTCGACTCACTTTCTGCCGGATTTTAAGTTTACTTCCAATTTATAAACACTTTCACAACGTGTTTGCGGAAATCTTAAAATTCTTGACCACTTTACGACGAGCACCGCAAAATTGAATTCATACCCATTTTATTTTATTTTATTGCACTTGGCCGAGTGTTTTATGTGTAAATTGTGCTGTCTGAACCTTAAGGTCTACATATTTATCACTTATCAAGCTATAAATCAATAAATAATTTACTTACAAGAATATCTTCCTGTCTTTCATACGTATTTAAGTTTTAAGTTGGAATGTTACGTACGTCACACGCTTTTGTTAAAATGTTTATTTTTATTTTTTTATTATGACGTTAAAAGTATTCGTTCCGGTTCGATGGCTTTTTGTTATGATAATAATTTCAATTTAAATAATCAATAAAACATTTTTTCTGGGAAAAGTAATTCACGGACAAATTTATAATGTCTAATTCTGTGTACTAGTTACGTATTTTTTTTTTTAATCTATTTTTTTGCGTTATTATTTTCTACCAAAAACTCAGATGGTTAAAGGAATCGAAGCAGGAGTTTCTTTTATGTCATACGAATTCTTGAATAAGACGGCAGCTAATGTAAAATTATTAATCATTTTATTTTAGATAAAAATTAACCCATAAAATTAAAAAATGATAAAAATACAGTGATAAAATATAGTGACATAAATAATTATTATAGGTAGGTACCTATTGTGTTAGTAAAATCTTATACACTATGTTAGTCAACACCCATCACAATATGCATCCATTTGTTCTGGATAGAGCAATCCCCACGAGGTACAACCATCTGCTACTGCCTCGCACGCGCTGCAACAAAGAGGCTACTTTCTTCCGTATAACCACATGAAAGCCGTCCGTTCGTGCGTCCGCAAACATTCCGGACGCACTACAATAGCGAGGCAGCCGCATCAGCATCCTGAAGACGTTGTTGTATTGGAAACGCAGAGCATTAGCAGCCCGGCGAGTATACGCTACCCACAGACTGCTCGAGTATAACGATTGGCAGTACGCCTTGAAAATAATAATTTTCACTGCCCTTGAGGAGCGAGCAAACCTGCGTGCAACATGGCGATTTCCCCTGATTGCCAATGCTTTGCGCTCCCACTCTATTTCTACGTCTTCCTGCAATTTGTCTGTCACAATGTAGCACAGATACTTGATGCTGCTCACTACCCGCTGAACCGCACTATTAAATATAATACGCGGAACATGCACTGGACCACGCTTTCCACTCTTGAAAACGAGCACTTCGCTCATTTTCGAGTTATACTTCAGTCCATATTCCGCCGCGTACGCCTCACAGATTGACACAAGCTTACGAACCGCCCACCGACGGTCCCAGCAGTACCATGTCGTCCGCATAGCTGATGTTATTTACGCTCATTCCGTCTACAAAACAATCCACATGAGTACCGCTGAGCTTGCCGATGAGGTCATTAACATATAGATTGAATAACAGAGGAGAGGTTATCCCCCCCTGCCGCACGCCACACTCGATGCCATAAGCATCAGATAGCGCACCAGCCCATCTCACTTGGTTCCTCTGAATGTGTACCAATGGCGCAACACGGAGATGACTTCAGCCGGCACACCTGCTCCTTCCAATTAGGCCCACAGCTTATTATATAACACCCTATCAAAGGCCTTGGACAGGTCCAGGAAGCACGCATACACTGTCTTCCTCGTAGTACCCGACAGCCTGCTTAAGACACAAGATTGTGTTCTCTGTTGACACCCCTGTTGTAAAAGAGACATTGAATGATATTTCCATATCATTTTTAGGGTTCCGTAGTAAACAAAGAACCCTTACAGTTTCGCCATGTCCGTCTGTCTGTATGTCTGTCCGCGGGTTAGCTCAAAGACTCTTAGTACTAGAAAACTGTAATTTGGTATGGGTATACATATTAACTACGCCGACAAAGTGGTAAAATAACATTTAGATTTTTTTTAATGTACCTCCCCTACACGCAAAGTGGAGATGATTTTTTTTTCCTCATCTTTCCCATAGTGTGGGGTGTCGTTGGAAAGCTCGTTCAAAAATATTGTTAGTTTGTTTAAATTATTTTTGGATTCAGGGATACGTTTTCGAAATATTAACCTTTAAAGTGCTAATTTTTGTTAGAGTCAAGTGTCCCCCCCTGCCAGCCAAATGGTTGGTTTTGGGTGTATGAAAAAATTCACACCAGTAGTATATATAACGATATTAAAAGGAAAACTATCATAGCTAAGTAGGCTTAACAAATGAAAGAGTAATAATCGACCAAGAAAAATTTTCGGGTGCAAAAACATGTTCTCCCATACATTCCGTATGGGAGAATATGTTTTTCAACTAAAAAGTTAAGTTTGTTTTTGCGATAATTTCATCCCAACTACGGAACCCTTCATTGTGCGTTGTCCGACACGCACTTTGCCGGTTTTTTAAAGTTTATTGACATTAGGATTTTAGTACAAAGAAGATCATTTTCGAATGAAAAACAAAAAAACATGAATACAACTATTTTCAAGATAGGACATTGCCCGCAGACGGTTACTTTGTGACGTCGTGTCGTAACTTCATGCTATACAAAATTTATATCTTATTTTTTATGTTTATGTGTTTTTTTATGAACATTTATTTTACCCTAGCATTGAAAAACGTAATAAATGTTTATTTAACTTACGTACATCCGCCAACAAAACCTAACTTAAATGTTGCCAGATGTCGAACAATAAAAAAAAATTGGCATCGATTCATTGAAATCGACACAATTCCAAAATTCTAGTTTACATCTAACACTGACTTAATTATATTTTTGGTAACATTTTACTATTGCTAGACCCACTTATACATAATAATGACGTTAAAACAAAGTAAATTACAAAAATATCTAAGTATATTTAAAAATTAACCTTTTTGCATAAAATAATAAGATTATTCAATGCATCAATATAAACCGTGACACGACAATCTTTTTTGGGGGCCCAAAGCTCTCAAGAAAATGGGCATACTCCTTTTATTCAAACAAGGGATTCATAAAAAAAAAACTAAGAATTTAAATGATTAATTAAATAAACAAAGTCAAAGGAAAACATCGTGAGGAAACCGGCATGCCTGAGAGATATTTCTCGACGGCATATGAAGCCAAGTCAGAGGCCTATGCGCGGCTTTACTCTGACAACAAGTTAGTCACTAACCACACGAAAAGAAGAATAAACGAAGTTTATTTGGGAACGACCTAAACGTATATAAATATGGGTATGAACATAAATATCTATCGCATCCAATCTAACTAGCCTCTATTATCTCACTGCAGGGCAAAGCCTCCGTTCAGTTCTGAAGTAGTTGTAGTTCTGTCTATTGTTAGTGTCGGCCACTCCTTTCGGTAGGAGATAAGCTCGTCCCGCCATCTTGGTCTCGGCCTGAATATAAATATTAACCATAATTTCAATAATTATATTTCAAACAAAATGTACGCAGCTATAAAATTAAATTTAACAATATTACAAAATCATCTAGAGCTTATATTAAGGCAAGTATATATACAGAGGAGGTCATTTGCTAATTATTAGACCTTACTTTCCCTAGCTAAAGTTTTATAATTAAGGAGATATAACTATAAAAAAATTTAGGTTTGAGTTTTGAGAATTTATTCCGGAAAATTTATGTGTATAATTCATTAATATTTAACTTAAATATAATGAAGAAATCTTCATGTTTTTTAAAAACCGTGTGAAGCAGGGGGCGAATCGCTAACTATGGCGCTGAAAAAATATGGTGTCTCACAACAAAATACCAGTTCAAACCGGATCGTTGAGAAATTATATTAATCACTCGCAGTATATCTACACAGGGTAAGTTTTTAACCAGTGCGCAAACTTAAACACGTGACTTTATTCATCATTATGAACAACATTTGCTATGGGACCAAACCTGAAATCGCGAAAAAATAATCAGCTGTTCCCTACATTTATGTTCGCAAAACTCGTCAAAATGTAGGGAACAGCTGATATTTTTTTTCGTGAAGACATTTGTCGGGTTTTAGTTTTTGAACTTTTAGCTGTCGGTTTTTAGTTTTAGTTTCAATTGTCGGGTTTTAGTTTTTATTTAAATTATTTTGGGTTTAAATTAGTTTAGTTCAAGTATTTGCAGAGCAGCTTTAAATTTTTTGAAGTGAAAACTTCTTTAGGCGCGTTGGACATTTTTGAGATGGGACTAAACCGTTGATTTCGCGACACTGTAACGCAATTTACCGACACCGTGGAGTAAAAGACATCAACGCGTTGATTACCGCGGTGCCGATTATTTTTTTAAGTTTTCACTTCTGTCAGCACCCCCGGAGTGCCCTGTTTTTTTTTTTTATATTCGGTTTTTATTGTATAATAGGTATTAATTTTAGCACAGTCTCACTTTTGCTTGTTTTTAACAATTTAAACATATTTATTTACTTAGAAAATATAATATATATACATATTTGTAATGTGCTCATCAAGCCCTTTCATTTTATACCCAACATGGCACAATTATGTAAATACTTTTTTTCAATTTTATGACTTTATGTCCTCTAGAGGGGCGCTATTTTGCATTTAATGTGACGGCACATAACTTGCAAACGATCAAGACGCATCCAATGATACCTCATTTGTCAAATTATGATCGGTAGTTTAGAAGTTATGAGGTAATAGGTGAACATACATACATACATACCGGTTAAAATCATAACCCTCCTTTTTGCTTCGCCGTAGTCGGATAAAAAGAAAACAAATAAACATATTATTGACGCGTGAAAACTTATCTTTGTTCATCATTGATTCTGGTATTTGTAAGTAATTTACTTAGTTTGAATTTCTGCGTATTATTTGAGCAAAGTACTATAATATACAAGCCTTGACAGCAACCAGACATTGAGGGACTCACATATGTGTGCCTCGACTTCGCCTCGGCCCACATTTTCACGTCCGTCCATCAATGCCCCTTTTACAGGCCGCGGCAGTTATGTACTAAATACCAATAAAGTCTGACAAATTCAAAATCCCCAAATTAGGACCTATTTTTTTTCCAAGAATGATGAGTTGAATCTATTATGGAAATAATTTTTGGAATTGGGCAGATGAATCAGCAAACAAGTTTTTTACAAGATTATTCTTTTTTTTTTGAGAGATTACCCTATAGTAACCAAAGTTTTGAGACGTTTGTGGTCGAAACGTTCAGGCCCGAGTGCGCGTCTCCTTTTTAAGGAAATTTCGCGCCGACCGGTCCACAGTTCACGTGACCAGAGGGCTGGCTCGTTCTTTGGCCAAAGAATTAGCATTGCCATTCAACGTAGCAATGCTGCCAGTCTTCTGGGCACGTTTCCAGATGACTATTACAGGACCATTATCCAATGCGATAAATGCGCTTATCCTAACTTAATTAAAAAATACACTTATCCTATCTTAATTAAAATAATTATACTTGCATCTATAACTAATTACAAACAATCCATTCCTTGTAAATCCACTCAGAGAACAACAGAATAAGTCCGTCTCACATACCTGTAATGGTAAATGTAAGTTGATAAATAAATAAATAAATAAAAACATTTTACAATAAAAAAACAACCGACTTCCAAAAAAACACTTCAAAGGAAACTTCAAAGCAAAAAATAACATTAATTTCGGAAGTCGTTGTCTTTGTTTTCGTTGAATTTTCGTTTTTGCCGCCGACTTCCGAAATTAAAGTTATTTTTCGCTTTGTAGTGTTTTTTTGGAAGTCAGTTGTTTTTTTTTTTTGCAAAAATGTTTATTTTTCAGTTTTTAGTAAATACCACTACCTGCTATGTAAATAACAGTGACAGGAACGTATCATATCATTCACATACTAAGTGGGAAAAAAATACGTATTATTGAACCCAACTCAAAAACTATCCAAGCAAAGTTAATAAAATTTATATGGGACCACCTAGAGAGTATACCCTTTCAAACAAAAAAAGAATTTTCATAATCGGTCCATAATTGACGGAGAAATAGATAGACATACATAAAAAAACGAACGAGTACTTCGACACCTAAGTGTCATTTTATTTTTATTATTTGTATATGCATATATTTAGTTAAGTAGTCATTTAATTTTGTACCTAATGTAAAAACTTAGTTGTATCAAATATTGTAAAAATTAGGTTTAGTGATCCATAATAAAATAACCCACTTACTAGAGATAACTTAAAGTTTAGGAAGGATTGAAAGCACCTTTTACGTTGAACAAAATCAGCAAAATTAGAAGTGGAGAGTTGATTAAGAATACCCCTTTTTAAATAGTAAACAGGTATTTAATGCAGGTAGCTTTACCTCTCCTAAAGACCGTGAAGGACGAAGGTGGCTCTTAGTAGGTATCACATGATTATTACGGTAAGTATTAATTGCCCCACACCAGGACAAGGCTGCATGAAATATTTACTGAGGTTCTATCTACTCTAAATAAAACAAATTGGTAGACAAAAAAAATAAAACAAAATGTTTATTCGGCACAAAAAATACGCAGTTAATGGTTGGTTGGTTATATCATGAATATTGATTGAAATTAAATATTATTATAACGTTTATAACAAGACAAGGCTGTTATGACAATACTTTTATGAAGTTGCAACCATGACCTCGTTCATGAAATTAAGGAGAGCACGTAGTTTCTTCAAATTACCGAATTTCATTCTTACTTCCTCAATTCTTTCAGATATCATTGCATTAGCAACTATGCATCAGGTACTAGTAACCAATATACCTCATTCATGATGGGCACCTATCGACATACAAAAAGTACCTATTACGATAATAACCCCCCTTACCACCGGGATTTTTTCTAACCACAATCAATTTTATATAAAGTGTTTTTCTCACATTTTGAGGTCATTGTGGTCAATTAATTTATTAAATTTTGAGGTTTTTGCATTCAAAGGATTGAACCCCACAAAATTATTGTAATTTCCCAAGGAAGTATTTATGATGTAAACGTGTTTTAATTTTATTTATTTTTTAAATCTGATAAGGTATAATCGGTATGTATTCTGGTTTGCCGATCCCTTGATATCATTGTGGTCATGCGATGCGGTGATCAAAACTCATTATGTACTTATTCTCAGACTATTTATATACCCATTGTGTATGATAAATAGATAATGAAGACTTATCTATAGGCCCTTGTTATTTTTATCTAAGGAAAGACACAAATGATTAGATACTAGTTTACCGCCAGCGGCTTCACCTGCGTGATATCTTTATGAATTATAGCCTATATTCATAATTTCAGCCGAAAGACGTCCACTGCTGAAACATACGCCTCACCAAACACCACCACTTCGACCGGTTATGCTTCCCGCATCCAGCGGATTTCTCCCTATGTTACTCTGTGATAATATAGGATTCAACTCGTGAAAGATTTTTTAAAATCAGTCCAGTAGTTTTTGAGTTTATTCATTACAAACAAACATGCAAAATATCAAATCTTTTCTCTTTATTATATTAGTTTAGACAAGATGCGTTTAGATTAGAAGTCGACCCCAACGTACAAAAATCTAAAGAGTCTAGTCATCCTTATCCTGCCACGATCCCAAATAATTAGGGTCGGTGCTCGTCTTTTTCTTCCATACATCTCTATTAACCGTCATTTGATTGCAACTCTATGGCATAAAATAGATAGCGTATAAGCCCGTTGTCTATTCTCACTCAAAAATGCATAAAGGCCAGAGATGAGTTATTAAAATGTCAATGTCATCAGAATATCCAATTAAAACAAACATAAAATAAAAGCAATTAAAATTAGACCAGCACCTAGGTTCTCAATAATAAATTGAATTATGTTAATCGTTGACACTAAAAA
This sequence comes from Omphaloscelis lunosa, assembly GCA_916610215.1. Lineage (NCBI taxonomy): Eukaryota > Metazoa > Arthropoda > Insecta > Lepidoptera > Noctuidae > Omphaloscelis > Omphaloscelis lunosa. The sequence goes on from OU744258.1 coordinate 15,104,445, forward strand.
GATCGTAGAAGTATTTTTTATTTAAGCTTCTATGAAAAAAATATTCATGCAAATATTTGCGAAGCCTTCGAGCAACAGTGAGGTATATACCTAGGTAAATAGGTAGGTAGTGAAATTCTATGCTCTTCGCAACCAACGTCACAGTTTTATCGCCATTTCCAAAACAATTTTGATGGCATCCCAACTACAATGTGACACGTAGTGCCATCAAATTATACCTAACAGTAATGACATCGTGCCTATTTTTGATAGTTTTAAGTGCTCAGATAACCATGGCTTACCAATCATTAATTTTAGGAACAACGATACGTTAACGGTATATCGGTAAGTTACAGGAATGATCTATTTCTATACAAATATATCGGATTATAGAAATCGAAACCTTAGAGTGCAGATCACGTACCGCGGCATGATGGTTTGATAATCACTAACCGTAACAAAGTGGATATCCTCTACTAAGTAGTACAAATTATATGTAGTAGAGTCTACATATAATTTGTAGGGCATAATCATCTGCCCAGCCTTTTCCCAACTAAGTTAAGGTCGGCTGCCAATTTAGCCGGATGTAGCCGAATGTGGTATTTTACATCCATAACCCAGTTATTGGGTAATACGATACCTCTTGATAAGACTGGTTGTCAGACTTTCAGGCTTCTGGCGACCCGTGGCGACAGTCGACAGTCGACAAAGATCCACGACGGACAGCTGAGACCAAACGGTTTAAAGTGCTATTCGAAGCACGCACGTAAATATAGTCACCCATGCACGGAACGACCGCGGCAAGCGTAGCATACCTAATCGATCAATCCGTATGGCGTTTTTACTTAGCCACGAGCCCCACCATAATAATTCATAGGTATGAGTAATAGGTAATACTACAGCGTAGTACGTATAGCTGATAATGAAAGAGTTCGTCAAGGGACCGTTCCTATGTCCACAGCTAATGAAGTATCTATGTACCTAATCTCTTGGCGCCTGGTTTCTTTAAAAGGCGAAAAAGTATCAAAAAGAAAAAGGTCCGATTCATTGGGAATTTGAATACGTAATGACATTATTTGCATATATTTAAATTTTAAATCAGATTCCCAAGACTCAGTTAAATTCTCAGAAAAGGGCAAAACATTTCTGATAAAAATGAAGAAGACCCAGTTTTCTCAGAAAATGACAAGACAAGGAAAATGAAAAGGGCAAAACATTTTTTTTAAATTATTTTTTTGTTAATTATTATGGGATGGTATTAGGTATTCTCTATGAAGCAGGTAGGCCCGGATTACCGCCTAGGCATACAAGGCACTGGCTTAGGGGCCCAGCCAGCCTAGGGGCCATCACCCACCCATCGAAAGAAAAAGAAAAGAAGAAAGAAAATAAATTTATTTGACCCAGGTTAAGGCACACAAATAAAAAACAAAAAATACAGAAAGCTTAAAACAGTATTGTGTGCCTCACGGCTGCGACAAATAGGCCCATTTCAGCATAAATGCCAGACAACTAGTACCTGACGCTGGTTTTCAACTGAACCTTATGTCACGAGTACCTCTTACGGATGTAAATCAGTTTTATAGTGTGTGTAAATATTAACAAAATAAATAAATAAAAATAGATGAGAGTAGCAATTGATAATAAAATCAACATGGTGAAATTAAGTTTAAAAAATAATTAAAGATTTACACAGAGACACACAAGTGGACAATTTTGCTATCGAAACTGAAGCCAAATTCAACAGTCGCGTCGTGAAGAGTTTTTCTCAGATAAGATGGTCTGTGTGAGCTGACGCCTGCCAAAGTCTATGTTGCTCTTGGAATGAGATTATGGCAGCTCTTCAGATAATTGCTAATGACGTAAGTAAAAAACCATCGACGCGCTCTGAGGCTTCGGGTCTTTTTAATTCATTAGATTCTATGAAAACCTGTTCTTCTTTGGAATTATATCTTAGAAAGGTTTAACAATGTGAGCAAGGCTCTGCAATCTGTAAACATCGACCTGGGTACGATCACTGAACTTTATCAGTCCTCGGTAACATACCTGGAAGGCTTAAGAAACCTGGTACCTTTGATCATTATTTGTCAAAAGCTATTGAAAAATCCGGTGAAAACAGCAATGAATACGACATACGGAGGATACCAAAGCGTAAAGTCCACTTCGATGAAGACAAGGATAATGAAACCGAACTCTCTGGTAAGGACAGATTCAGAGTTAACACTTTTAACGTCATTATAGACAAGCTGATTGCAGAACTTCGGAGACGGGGATCTGCTTATGAGGAGTTAAGTAAAAAGTTTGATTTTCTGTCGAAACTAAATCATATGGAATCGAAAGACATCCACGAAAAAGCCAGGAATCTTATAGCTTCCTATCCGGGAGATTTGGATGGGACTTTGGAAAACAAGTATCTGCACCTGCGAGATAATTTTTCGCCGGATAATGATGAGGTTAGAGAGTTATCGTCGCTGATGCATAAATAAAAAATATAAATACTTATCAGAAAGAGGTTTGTTATACATTTATCCAAACGTAGAAATCGCGCTCCGAATGCTGTTGTGTAACACCAGCATCAAACTGCTCGGCAGAACGATCGTTTTCAATGTTAAAAAGGCTAAAGAATTACTTAAAATCTACCATAGAGGAGAACAGGCTAAATGCACTCTCTATAATGTACATAGAGTCGGAAATAATGCAGCCTATAGACTATGATGACGTCATTCATTTGTTTACTCAGACAAAAGTTTGCCGTCTGATACTTTATAGCTTATAGTTTTTTTTGTTTTTTAATCATTCGGTTATTAGTTATTCACGTCAGATAAAAATTTGTTAAAAAAAATTTTTACAAAATTTCCCTGTACTAGTTTTATTTATTAAATTTCCAAAATGGCGTCGGTAGGAGGGTCCCAAATGTTTGAAGTGCCTAGGGGCCCTGAGTCTCTAACTTTGGGCCTGGAAGCAGGTATCATTATTGGAAGACTAAGTTCAAAGCACTACCAGACTTTTAACTTGACTTTTCGGGTGACAACTGAAAATCAGCGCTGTGCTCTGGGTTCCCCATAGCACTGCATCATGCTGAGTGGAAGCCTTCTTGTCACAATCATGTCGTGCAGCGGCCGACTAATTCCTGTTTTACGCTCGTAATTTATTATGTACTTTTTGTTGTTTTCGTTTACTCTTGTCTTTTATGTATGCACGTGTATCTGTGACAAATAAACCTATTTTTCTTTCTTTCATTCTTTAAACAATGCAAATAATTTATTACGCCAGCCATTGCGTAAATACCGTACACTATGATATTATTTATTTAAATAAATTAAAATATTTTGAAATTTATACCTATTACACAATGACCAACATGTCCAACATATTTTGAACCGACACTTTGGCGCCACTTGCTATAGAAATGACAACATTTTTAGGACATTTTGGTTTAGTTCTCAAATTCGCCGAGTATCAAGATTAACTGGGCATGTTACAGAACAATGTATCGGGATGCATGTCCTTTGAAGGACCATCATTTTAGTAAGGTATTAGGAGATTACAAGCAAACGGATTCAAGGATTTATCATGATTTTATGCATGTTTGTATGAAATGAATTTCCTTCTTCTTTTTTAAATATCGCAGCTATTTTTCATCATCATATTATGCTTAGACTATTCCCAACTATGTTGGAGTCGACTTTCAGTCTAACTGGATGCATCTGAATACCAGTTTACCCACTGCCTATCTGACCTCCACAACCTAGTTTCTGAGTAACACTTACCCCTTAGTAAGACTAGTTGACTGGTTAGCTAGTTGAAATTAATTGCTTACCAAATTGACACCCCATGTCAATCTGCCGTGTTATTGTGTTTGCCATGTCATACAACCGTCAAATTGTGATTTGAATAAACGGACACTTTATTTTGGTTGTTAATTTGCTTAGCAAATAATTTCTCTGACTTTACCTAGCATATCGGCAAAAGTTGGTTTGGACACCCTCAGACTAGGTTGAACGACGATATTTGCAGGGTGGTTGCTATATCAATTGGATGATAGCAGCCGAAGATTGACCCAAATGGCATGCGATTAGAGCGGCCTTTGTCCAGCAGTGGACTGCTGAAGATGATGATGAACGTTTATGGTCTTAAAAAGAGAAAACTTAGGTAAGCTTGAAGTGAGCTTCGATTCCCCCTAATGCTAAGCTTTTGCTTTTCTATTTGAAATTAATGATTTGACTTTGACTTTGATCTAGTCAAAGTCAAATTATTTCAAATAGCAATTGTATGGGACTTTTGAACGTCAAAATTTATAAAATAATAGAATTGATTCTAGTCGCCCGTTCCAAAAGATAGTTTTCCTATAGAGATACAAAAAATTACAGATACAAAATATTGTTAAATATTTTATAATATTTAACAATATTTTGTATAGGTATCTACATTAGTTAAATAATTATATATGAAGACGATGCACCTAGAATAAAATTTCTATACCACAATAGCTAAAAAGGAAACAACGACAAATAATTGAATTATGTGATAGATACATGGTATTTATAAACATTGTAAAAGTAGACGATTTTCCTAAAATTTTATAATTAATAAGTCAATGTGTGAGGAAATAATCTCAGAGTGTAAAATCAATGTCATATAACAAAAGATAATAAATTTTACAATTAAATTAGCAACCAATTTGATTTTGTCTTGATTCTAAATTGTCTTATAGAGTAGGACCAGCATGTTTCCAAGCACTCTTACCTTGGATATAATCCTCTAATCTCTACAGATTAACCTAAGTCTCTCGGTAAGATTTTTACAGAATATACGTTCAGTCACGAGTATAAATATATTACAATAGAAAGTTTGGCAAAAATATCTGATATCATGATACAACCATTAATATCTGTCGTCAAGATGGCGGCAAATATATGTGATCTTTTGTGACAGGCGTTCAAAGTCAAAGTCAAATAATTTATTTCAATTAGGCACTTTTGAACGTCAAAATTTACAAAAAATAGAATTGATTCTAGTCGCCCCTTCCAAAGGTAGTTTTCGTATGGAGAAGAATGGGCAAGAAACTCCACCGTTACTCTTTTAAAATATTTTACAATTCATATTGATTCAAGTAGCAGCACTAACATGTAACACCGAAGGAACACCAAAACTATTTGAGGCATGCCATGCCAAAATATAGGATGCTGCATGTGGCTTCAAAAAGATGTATCATCCGTTTTTTTTTTTGCATTCTAGCAACAATATCGAACATGTCTTGCGTTATAAATATCCTCCTTCCACAAATGATCACATATATTTGCCGTCATCTTTACGATGGTTATTAATGGATGAATCATGAAATCAGAAACTTATTATTTCCCAGTTATTCATAGTCTTATATTTATGCTCATAATTGCACCTACCTATGAATACCTCTGTAAATTATAATATATACAATTTTTAAGTACGTACCCAGCGTACTTAAAAATTGTGCTGTTTCATGATAAAGTGATTCAGAAAATCAGAACCGTAACGAATAAAGCTCATTCACGCGCGGTCATTGACAAACACAGAGCGTTGACTCTACCAAACTACAGGAAAATCAAATGCAGACAGAACTTATCTAAAAGTCAAAGGAAAACGTAGAATTATATCAGTTAATATCGTCATCAATCGTAAAATTACGTAAAGTAAGAAGACGGTAAGAGAAATATGCTGTATGTTCAGAACAACATATTAACATATTGCAGGTTCTTGAAACTTATACACTTAACGAGGGAGGAATGCACATATTTGTACCTCTATTATCTCAAAAATGTCGAATGAATATTCAGATTACATTAGTAAAGGGAATGGTTGAAATATTTTTTCTAGAACAATTTTCACAATTTCCACGTCACATCATTTTTTTTTTTTTGCAAAATGTTACAGAGTGTTAGACAGCCCTCTGTGTAACATTGTTTGTGAAACAACGACTGAGGCTAAATAAGTATCCAGTTTAAGGTCGCTGCATACGCAACGTGTTTTAACCCGGACGGAACAGGTCGGCAATTTTTGGAAGCATCGTTTCATAGAAAATATATACGATTGAGCATACGTCACGGGTGCAAGGATGGGACGCCGACATCGCACGGATAGGAAAATATCTTAGGTGCCGATGTTTAGCACGTCCCGCCCCCTTCCGTGGTTCCGTTGCGTACACACAGTCACTCCAATCGCTCCGGTGAGCTTTTCTTTTCTTATTTTATATACTACATTAGCACGTTACTTTAACGTCACACCATCGCAATTCTTATGCATTGACGTTGCGCCGGTAGCACTCCTCCGCTGCGAAATCGTAGTAGTTCAATTCAACTGTCTCGCGTCGTTGAATTGAACTGAACACCCGTCAATGTTTTTATAACACCACGTTCCGTCTCCACCCCGTCCGCGTCCTAACGGCATCCAGTATGCAGCGACCTTTTATCAGTAGACCAATGCCACCTTGTAATTTTTTTGCGACATTCTTTCTTCAAAGAACAGGAAACCACTTAAACCGGTGGCTTCTAAAAAAACAACGGTAAAAAATAAATAATTGTTTTCGTAGATTCGACCCAGATTGCTTAGTTAATGACCTATGTCCTTGTCCTGACCTGGCATGACCTTACTTGACCAACGGACATTTTTTTTGTGAATAGACTGAAAAGTCATTCTAGGAATCTTGTGTACCTGAGTGTGGTTTTATTAAGAGTTTTATTGTTGTAGAAAAACTATACGTAAAGGTTTCGTAGGTCAGGTAGTCCATTTCATTTGAAGGGGTCCACTAGGGCCGATGCCTGCCGGGGTTGCGAAGAAAACCGAAAGGGAGATCGTGGCCCCCGGCAACAGGGCAACCGAAGGAGCACGGGTGGGTTTTAGTCAGTAAGAGTCTGACACGCCCTCCCGCTCCGCCCAGAGCGGGAGAAGTTATTTGATGATTTCCCACCCTCAAAAAAAAAAAAAAAGGTAGTCCATTTCAGGAAAGGGAACCGGATTTTGTACAGTTGGTCGGGAAACAAATTGAGCACACATACATAGATACTGTGGATATACTTACTTGGGTTGACTATACGAAGAGCCTAGAGTTCATAAATGTCTGTTAGGTCCGATAGAACTTTTTAGGAAAGGGAGCGGGATTTTGTGAAATCTTTACCCACAAATCCGGTGTGTTAATGTGTTATTCGGTATTTATACAAAGGCTCTATATTATACTACTGCACCAAAACCCAGGCATCTTCGTGTCTCTACTCACTTTTCATTTCCCTAAGAGTTCTGATATTAAATAAATAAAATAAAATAAATTTATATCAGGTCCTTGACCCATAATTAAATACAAAAACAATACACAAGTTTGTCAATTTTAAAAATGTCACTGTTTGTGCAATTAAATAAGTGATAAATAGTTGAGCGATTACTAGAGATAAAGTTAATTAAATTAAGTAAAAAATATGTGTAACAGATAAATGTCAGATCAAATCAATTAATATCAAAAGCACAGAACAAAATAAAATAAAAAATTTAATAGGATATTGATATTATAGATTGATTGGATTGATATTATTAAATTGGATATTGCATTGGCAACCCAATGATGTTAGCAACAGTTTTTAGGCGCCAATAACCACTATAACTCTTATAATTATAATTCTGCTAATATTTATATTTTTGTATGCTCAAAATTCAAATTTAAATGTAATGTTATAAAAATTATTAATAATCAATAATGTTATTAGGAATATAAGCTACTCTCTATTCTATTATTTATTTGTTTTTAGTGTTCATTATTACTCAGTTGCCAAGCAATCAATGAGAATCTCAATTTTGCATGATGTAATTTATTATTATCAATGTGATGTAATTATTTATTACCTATCTAGTGGCACTCATTCTCATATTTTCTTTTGTTAATATGCGGATAATGTAATGGGCTGCAATATTGTTAATATTTTGTATCATGTTTTCTCTGTTCATCCATCGACATATTTGCCTACTTAAAAAGACAAACACAAAACAGATATTATGTATACCAACCACATCGCTCAGTAAACAAGTCTAACAATTTTTTCACTTAACTTCTTTAGCGGTTGAGCACTAAATAGAAAACGGAGGCAAATCATGACGCAGGTGAGTGAAGCATATAAGAAAAACGTGTCTTTAAGGACCTTGGGATAAAATTAATACGTCTTTGAGTTCGTGTGTACTGATATGAAAATTGCTATGTGATTATTTACGAATTAATGTGGTCTAGGATCCACAGAGGAACGATCTGGACCCACTGTTTAATGAATGAAAAGTATTTTATATCAAAAATATATGATTAATCAAAATAAAAAAAAATCAATAATTGCACTCATTCGTTTAACGATTAATTCAAAGTCAAAGTCAAAGTCAAAGTCAAAGTATCTTTATTGTGGGCATATGTAAATTACAGGTCTTAAAAATATATTAAAGTAACAATATGTCCTGCCTTATAGGCATACAATAATTATGTAGGTAGGAAATAGCATTAAAATTTAGATTTATTATAAATGGTAAGTCATTATAAAATTTCAGTGAAACTATCTCATGGTCATGGTCATGGGTGGTTCGTTTTAGTAACACATGTTTCTCTTAAAAAGCACTGTCCATTCATATATCACTTATGGCTATAGGGCGCCAAGAACATTCCTAAACTTAGATGGCGAAGTAGTCACCTATTTAGGCCTTTATCTCTGAATTGACTAACAACTGGCAAAAGGCGAGTTAGAAGCAAAGGTTCTCCTTGAAAAGCTCTTTCAATTTGTGTATATCTTGCAATGTTTAAAAAAGTCATTTTTGTTTTTTTAGGGTTCCGTGCCCAACGGGTAAAACGGGGCTCTATTACTATAACTCCGCTGACCGTTCGTCTGTCTGTCCGTCTGTCACCAGGCTGTATCTCATGAACCGTAATAGTTAGCCAGTTGAAATTTCACAGATAATGTATTTCTGTTGCCGCCATAACAACAAATACTAAAAAAACAGAATAAAATAAATTTTTAAGGGGGCTCCCATACAACAAATATGACTTTTTTTGCTCGTTTTTATAGATAATGATACGGAACCCTTTCTGCGCGAGCCCGACTTGCACTTGGCCGGTTTTTTTTTTTATTACAATCTGGGCAGGAATTTTTAAGCCAACCCACTTGCGATAAATTTTCTAACATACAACATTTGATTTAATAAAATACTTTCATTCATTAAACAGATGGGTGCAGGTCGTTCCTCTGCGGATCCTATGCTAATGGTTCTGAGTGATTCACGGCGAAAAAAAACAAAAAATTGTAAAGGGATGTAAGTGTATGTATGGGGAATATGCCGTTATAATATCGTAGAAAATGGCTTTTACAAACTTACAAGAAACTTATAAGGTAGAGCTGAGGCTGGGACTGGGGCCTTTCAAATCCCTTGATAAGGCGTTAAGCTCTCCTATTTTACTCAACATGGTGACATCATCAATATGGTTGGTAAACCCGGTGATTTTATAGAACCTACCTATATCGTAGTCGCGGTATATTGAAAGCCATATTATATTGATCGATAGGTTAATGTGGGTACCTATGTCTAGCATACCCTGCTAAAGAATTAAAATCCTTTTTTCCAATTGCTGTTATTTTCATTTAAACGAATATTAACTTTATGATAGTGTACATTAAGTAGATTTCAGAATGACTCGTACTACTGGAAAAGTCATAAAAATGTTTGAAGTTGTAGCGGAAACTGAACTTTATGCGTATATGTTAAAGTGGTTTTTCCAAAAACACATATTTGTTTACATTTTTGGAAACTAAATCGCGAACGCAGTTTAGATAAACTAGGCAGAGGGTACAGAACGGATGTGACAGGTGGAAAACCGGTTGTTAAAGTCAAAGTCAAATCATTGTTTTCAATTCGGCACATAAAAGGTAATTTTGAACGTCAAAAATTACAAGAAAATAGAATTGATTCTAGTCGCCCCTTCCAAAAGATAGTTGCGTATGGAGAAGAATGGGCAAGAAATAGGTACTTTTTTAAAATGTTTTACAATATCTTGTACACATTATTGTTAGTGTGCAAGTTAGGAGAGATCTATGTTCTAGACGCTGAATTAAATTCAAAATTATAAAACAAAACAAAATATTTTATTTCACATAAACCTACAAGGGTACTTATGAAATGTCAGAAGCTAGGTGCTCATCACAACAACGTACATCTTGGCAAAAAAGAGTATAACGCGGTGACAAACGAAACTAAATATTTTACTTAATGTAGACCTATGATGATGGCACTACTTTGCCGACAAGTGCTAGTAGGTTTTGAGTCACCCACAAGCAGGGTTTTTTGAAGTAAAAACTTCATTTTTGAGATAGGAATAAACCATTGTTTTCGCAACACTGTGACGACACCAGTTTTTGACCATTAAAAAGACATCAACGCGTTCATTACCGCGTTGCGTGGAGTAAAAGACATCAACGCGTTGATTATAGCGGTGCCGATTTTTTTTCAAGTTTTCACTTCCGTCAGCACTCCCAGAGTGCCACTGTTTTAATTTGCATATTCACTTTAACAATTTGTTTAAATTCTTTTACTCATTTCCCATTCAAAGTGACCTAAATGCGATAGTGGCGCCCTAATTTCTTCCAAATTATTTTTTACCAAGCTGTATATAGTTATAAAAGACGGATCTTATCAATAAGCCCGGAAAACTTAATTTTAAAGGAATCAAGTCACAAGAAAAGAAATAGTTATGTACACTCAAGTAGGTACACAGTTGACAGTTAAACTGCCTTTTGAAATCCAATCATACCGTATTTGTATACAAATCGATGCTATTAAATATAAATAAATGTAATTCTTAACACGTCATCATACGTATGTAGGTATGCGTATACATTGTAGGGTAAGTATATAATGAGTGTTCTTCAGTTAATACTTTACTATTAACCATAAATGTTGTTCGGAAATCTGTTATTTGTATTGCATTGGTTGAGTTGGGTACTGTTTGATTATGAAAACACTCTCTTCTGTCGCCCGCGTCTTTGTCCGCGTGAAATTTTCGCCTGCCCGCGGTTTTTACTTCGTTAATGTTAGCATTTGACAAAAAGTTCTTTTGCTCGGCTCCTAAAGGTGGCTTCCAACGCGTGTGCAGTATCGCGCACGCACGCGCACCGGCCCGCATGACGCATCGTGGGAAGGGTTACGTGCGTGGTAGCGAAGACGCGTGCGTCGTGATGCGTCCGAGTTTGGATACATTCCCTAACGTTCGCACGGACGTAATAATAGCGCGCACTGGATTTTCAACTCTCGGTGTTAAGCCAAGTATTGAGAATTCCACAGAGAGCATCCCAGCGCGTCAATAAATACACACTATTGGGTTTTCAACTTTCGGTGGGAAGCAGAGCGTTGAAAATCCAGTGTGCAAAAAAATCCCTCCGCGATATTTTTACGTCCGTGCGAAGGTGGGCTGAGGGTTGCAGCATGATATTAACCTATAACCTTTCACAAGAATTGGGCTATCAATTGCAAAAAAAAATCATATCCGACTGGTAGGTAGTTCCAGAGATTAGCGCGTTCAAATAAACAAACTCTTCAGCTTGTATAAATAGAAACCTTAGACTTTCCGGATTCATATGCGTATTGTATACGTATAATTATCACTTGCTTCTTAAACGGTGAAGGAAAACATCGTGAGGAAACTGGCACGCTTGAGAGATATTTCTCGAAGGCATGTGAAGCTAAGGCAGGCCCATGAGCGGCATTAAAACTCTGACACCAGGTTAGTCACTAACCATAGGAGAAAAAAAAGTAGAGATACAAAAAAACAAAAGACGTGGATATATTTAGTAACCTATTCCCGTTAGTTATTTCTAAAACGCCATAAAAAACCCTGAAAGAAATCGACACGTGTCACTACACCATGCGCTGAACGCAGACTAAAGACTGCTCTCAGTCAGTGTTCAGCGCTTGGTGCGGCAACACGCCGTGTTCGAGTTCGCGACAAGTCAATCGTCATCCTGAGGATGCCTCGTTGAGAAGTGAAACACGTGTCCATTTCTTTCAGGGTTTTTTTATGGTTCTTTAGAAATAGCTAAGCGTAACAGGTTACTAAATATATCCACGTCTATTGTATTTTATAATGGATTTCCGCAAAATCACGCCTGAATCAATTAACTATTATATTTGAATAAATGAATAATTAAACGTTCATCATTAAACTTGAGAGTTCTTATTAACCTCTACGGTAAGCAATGCCACAGATGGTTCACTCCGCAAAATCAATCAAATAAGAAGCCACTCTTGCTACCACACAATAAAGTGCAATTCGGTGCGCACAGCGCTAATTACCTACATATATTCAAGTTGCCTCTCTTTCTATCGCGTCATTCCGACCCCGCCGCCGAGGCCCTTCGCGATCGCGACCACGTCCCCGAGTGAATGCTACTCCTCCCCGACCCTCACTCGAAAACGAGGTGCCAGCAGTTGCTGCAGCTGAGCACGTAACTTTAAATACCCCATATAATAATCAAGATGAAAATCTAAGTTTGATCCAGCCTGCCCCTTCTTGCTGTCCTCCCCCCAGCGACGCCCTAAGCCGAGGTTCGTATCCCACAGGGCCCGCCTTTAGCTAGCGCTCGCCTAGTTTTAATTTAAAATAGTTTTTGCCCCTGGCTGGAGGCTTTGAGTGTAGAAGCTTAAGGTTAAACTAGTCGCGGGCTCGAACTCACTAGTGGGCATGGCCGAAAAGCACGCTGTCTCACCTGGCATCGTGTCCGACAGAGATAGTGTCAGTGATGAGCAATTAGACGCTGGTCTACATGCACAACGTCTAGTTCGCACGCACACTAACACCGTTCCGAACTATTTTAGTAAAACGAGCGCGTAAAAAATTACGAAAAGTCCTTTAGAAAATCGTGTTTTATTAAAAAACCACTGCATAAATCAATTACAAATAAAGTTTATTGAACTCTTCGATAATTAAGCTTTGTTGGTGCCGACTTTGTTTTGGAGATTTTATACTTCTTTTATTGCTTATTTACCCCCTAAGTTGCGTTAAAATTTGCAAGAAAAAGGAATCTTTGTGGGCTCCTAACTTTTTAACGGCTCATTATTTTACTTTTCTGTTTCCGCACAGACAAAATTAATAATGAAACAAAACGATATCATGTTTAACTTTGGATGTACCATGTCAAACAGTGGAGTAAAACCACCCTGAAATTTGTATGGAAAAAATATCAACTAATTTCACCTTAAGGCAGCCACCGGAAAGCCCGGTTAAGCAGCCATGACCTCAGTAGTCCACTGCGAGATAACGTAATTTAAAAAAAAAATCTTTCTATCACGTAACTCTTAGATCTTTTGACTACGGTACACTCACTGAATGGGCCCAACAAGTCGAGCCCGCCGCGTACTGGTAGCTTCATACCTAAAATGCGGAGTGAATTATCTGTATTAATCTGTGGCAATGCGCAGAAAATATAGTTATACTTACGTAATCTACTGCCTAATAAGGAGACTGCATTTGTATCCTGTTTGTAAGGTCGAAATTATAATATCGAAAAGTAATGTTAACATTCAGGCAGGCAGAAATAAATTTAAAAAAAAACTGTATTTACAGAACCTATCAAAAAACCTATATCAATGAGATTTTATTAAATTTTCATTAATATAATATAATAAATAAACACACGTACATTATTTTAGTTTGTGTATCATTTAAATATTGCTATTGTTCGTCTTGTCACGTGAACGTCAAGCAAATGCAAATGGGATGGGTCTACGACAATGCGGTGACGCCATTGTTAATGAATTTTTCTTATGTAACATTAGTATTGAACTGTTAGAGGCCAAGGCTAATAAACAATGATAAAGGAATCCATGTGTCGATTAAGTTGTTACTGTTACAATACGTGACAAGGAATAAGAAAAAAACTTTTTCAAACCACGTGTCCCATATTTTTGGTGTTATTTTTTCCACCTTGATTTATTTATCACAGCAAGCTGATTGGTTGCCGCAAAGCGAGCCCTCTAGTATTACGTAAATGCGTCTAATATCCTCACATCAACGAGAATGCTACAGCTATTACAAGAATAATTGCCCCAAACCGTTATTACTTTTAATTCGAGACATTGAGCTACCGTCCGCTCGACAATTGTATTGGTATTTCATCACCATTTTTACTTAATTTAATGATGGGCGCCAATCTTTGGTAACTTCAGCATAAGGTCAACGAACTACTTAAAGTTATTTGGTAATTCATCGTTATTATTTTAATTTGACTTTAAGAGCTTTGATTTTACTTCCACTGTATTTACTTTTGACTGCTTATAAAGTTAAAAGGGTTGGTCAGTATTGTGGCCGTTTTGTATTGAAATAAGTGATGATGCTTTTTTAAGGGACTGCCAAAAAGGAGGAGGTTCCATGTTCATCTGTATGTATGTTGTTTTATGTATATTCATCGAAATTTTCGTCAATTGTAGACCGATTTTGTAAAGGAAATGAAACTTTGCTTGAGAAGTTTTTGAGATAGATTCAATAATACGTAGTTTTCCCACTAAGTTTATGTGGATGATGTTATAATAACATCCTGTCACTGTTATTTACATAGCAAGTGGTATCCGAAATTGAATAAAAAATGAAAAAAAAAAACTTTTTCCAAAAAAGAATACTACAAATTGAAAAATAACTTTGATTTCGGAAGTTGATGGCAAAAAACGAAAAGTCAAAACCAAAGACACCGACTCCCGCAATTAAAGTAATTTTTTACTTTGTAGTGTTTTTTTTTTTTGGGAAGTCGGTTGTTTTTAAAACAAAAACACTACAAAGTGAAAAATAAATTTGATTTCAGAAGTCGTTGGCAAAAAATAAAATACGGATCCAGAGACACCGACTTCCGAAATTAAAGTTTTCACTTTGTAATGTTTTTGTTTTTTCTTCGAGTCGTCCTGAGTCATTGTACTTTATTAAAATAAAGTGGGTGTGTGTGTGTTTATGAAATTTCGTATATGGCTTGTTTCTCAGGCACTACTACACTAATTGACTGGTCTAATTGAATGACTTCGCATCATACAACTAAGGATGGGCTAAGGTCATCAAAAGTTCGCACGATGCGTTCGTGATACTTATTTCATCATTTTGTTCACAGTGAAAAAACATTAAAACAATTATTACAAATTAATTGCACCTATGAATCGAGTTCTTTACGAAAGAGTATTTAAAAGATTTGTATTAAGAAGTTGGTTGGTTGGTTGGTTGGGGTTAGTTGTTTAGTTGGTGTGTTAGTTTGTGGTAAATGTGGTAATTTCTTAAAATAGAGGTGAATACATCCATACAACTGCAAATTATAAACAGCTGTGTCTACAATAAGTAGAGGAGAGTAACCAAATATGGGCTACCATTTTGTTTTTGCCTCAAAAATAAAAAACTATTAAAAAAATAACCATTTATTGACGTCAAAATAATCACACATACATTTTTAAAGAGCTAAGTAACAATCTTATGTTCTTAATATTATAATATATTATTAAATTGAGAAAGAAAGAAAAAGAAAGAAAAATAGGTTTATTTGTCACAGAGACACGTACATACATCTAAGACAAGAGTAAATGAAAACAACAAAAAGTACATAATAAATCACGAGCATAAAACAGAAATTAGTCGGCAGCTGCACGACATGACTGTGACAAGAAGGCTTCCACTCAGCATGATGCAGTGCTATGGGGAGCCCACAGCACAGCGCTGAAGACAAAAGAGCATTAAACAAAATATCAAAATAGACGCTAAATATGGAACAGGTACTCAAATATGGGCTACAAATACACACATCAAAAGTGTCTAGGGATCAAGCATTTTTATGCGGATTTCTTGAGATTGAGATGTGGCTTTGTAATAAATTTATGATTATATAAATTTATATGGATCCTTTTTGGTGCATTTCATAATTTGAAACAGGAACTGTTAATCAAATTCGAGTAAAAGATGAAAATCAGCTGTCAATATTTTCCCTATAAAAACATACAACGCATTGAAGACATTATTAGTGCTACTGTTTCCCTACTACTGATTAAAACCAACGTTATTATGGAGCGGCGACGTCATTTAAGCAGGGAAGAAATGCTCAGAGCCGTGGGAATGATAGAAGCTGGTTCCCGGCAACGTACTGTGGCTTTAGCTCTGAATACAAGTCAGAGTGTTATCAGTCGACTTTGGACACGTTACCGAAGCACTGGTACCGTGGCTGAGCGCCATGGAGGACGGTATCGCTGCACCACACGGAGACAAGACCGATACATTCAAATCTTAACTCGAAGAGCTCCAACAATAACCGCCATGATGTTAGCCGTGAGGCTTCATCACTCTTCAGGGAACTTAATTAGCGACCAAACAGTCAGAAACCGCTTGCATGAAGTGAACCTTCATTCCCGAAGACCGCTACGGGTACCACCTATAGCAATGCACAATCGTAGGATTCGATATCAATGGGCTCTTGAACACAGAAATTGGGCAGAAGAACAATGGCGTTTCGTGTGCTTTTCTGATGAGTCTCGTTTTGGTATGAGACCGGATAAAAGACGTATACGACACTGGAGAACCCCTGGACGCCAACAGCGATTAAAATCCTGCCAGGAAGTCCATCCTTATAGTGGTGGAACCATCATGGTATGGGCGGGTATTTGGATCGGCGGAAGAACTGAGTTGATTTGGATCAGAGGCAACCTCAACGCTCAAATTTATGCTGAGACGATTGTATCTGACGTCATCGTTCTTCTACAAGTGCAAATCGGTCCCTTATTTCAGTTAATGCATGATAATGCACGACCGCACACCGCAAGAGTTGTAAGACAGACTCTCGCCGCAGCTAACATCAATGTCCTGCTCTGGCCTGCTCAGTCGCCAGACTTGAACCCGATTGAGCATGCATGGGATATGCTACAGAGAAGAGCTCTGCCGAATATGGAGGGTATCCAGTCGCAAGAAGACCTTTTTTTGTTGTTGCAACGAACATGGGCGGCCATTCCACAGCGTGATTTGGATGAACTCATTTTGAGTATGCCAAACCGATGTTCTTGTGTTGTTAGTGTTCGCGGTAGAAACACGGATTATTAATTGTTTAAGTTACCCAATAAAATTTTAAAGAAAACTGTTATTTCAGTCTTTTTTTCGAACTTTAATGTTAGTGGTTCAAATGTCAAAAATCCCTTTATTAGGAAAATGGCAAATTTCTTTATTAATGCAAAGGTGACTTGGTTTATCGTTACTGTGACAAACGAAAACACTTTATTTGATGAATCCTTAAAGAAAATTTTAATTAATATCAATCAGGAGAAAAGTTATTGCAAAAATGTATGTTGATCCCTAGACACTTTTGATGTGTGTAGAAACTTATAATATCTTGTACGAAAATAACAATTATAAATATTTATCTTATAAGAGATCAAATTACTTTGGTAGATGGAAGAAATCACATAATTTACTTACAAAAATCACATATCCAGGTGACAAACTCTGGCCCAACACAGTCATTATGTCCCCAGAGCTTACACATTAAACATCTGACCCACAGTTCTCCTGCTGCGTTTTAAGAAAAAAGTTCTTGACGAAACATACACGCTGCATCGGCAGTGTCAGGAGCCTCTCTTCCTATAGGGGCATGTGGTTCACTATCTGAATCAAATTGAATATCTTCTTCACCTTCACTTTCGTCCCTGGTCTTGGCTTTCTTATTTCCTATACTTCTTTTCTTTTGCTTAGCTTTCTTACCTTTTGTGTTATTTTCTTTTTCGATTTTCTTCTTATTTGTTTCAATAAGGTCATTTTTATATGGAGACGAAGCTATAACCGAGGCCACAGCAGCTTTTCTACTTCTATTAGATGTCTTTCTGACTTTTTTGGCACGGGACTTATGTCATAAGGAGATACTAGACCTAGACTGCTATGATCAATTCCGGAAGACGAAGGTTGACAGTCATATGTTGATTCATGTCCAGTTCCAGAAGTAGATTCTTCTGTTTGAGTCTCAGACCTAGACCGTCAAAATATGTTCTACTAAAACGTTTTCTAAATGTGTCCCCAACGTTGTTTTTCTACCTAATGTCGTACCAGCCGCTACTTCAGGACTAGTTCCGTTTTCAGGCATAAGCGTTGCAATGTCGTTCTTGGTACTTTGAAAAATTTCGTTGCTTTTAAAGTGCCCATTTTCTTCTCGCGAACCATTTTTATGGCTTTAATCATTTATTCTTTATCCCAAGTTTTCCTTGGTTCTTTTGATTGTGTTGGCGCCATTCTGAAAAAAATAAAAGTAGGTACCTTTACAACCACCTAAAATACTAATACCTAAATATGGGCTAGCCCATATTCAGGACCATAGTCGTAGCCCATATTCCAAGTTCTTTACTAAAATCAACTTGATCGTGTACTGTACAAATCATATATAGCAAGCAATAAATCGACCGAAAATTATAAAATTAAACTTATATTCTGCAATAAAACATATACTTACAGTATTTAGACCTAATTTTCATTAATTGAATAACACATTGATACGTACCGCAGAAAATTTTTTGACGGCAGCAACACAAGTATGGCCGACACTGGCGACACCTCGCGCGCGATTGACGAAAATGAGTAAGTGCGATGTTAGAGCGAATGAATGCGATAGACGATCGTCGTTTGTTGCGTCTTTCGATTGTAGGTTTTTGAGAATTGTTACTAGCCCATATTAAAGCACTAGCCCACATTTAGTTACTCTCCTCTATGTAACTAAGCAGATTTCAATGACACTCGCATTTTCTAGTTGACGTCATGATCTTAACTATTACCATACCAACACTCCTATATGCAGTAGGCACGTCAACGCCTTTCAAATTCTTGTCATAATCGATGTCTGTTCTATCTAAATAAATATTTACTAGCACTTTTGCAAAAACTAGCGTTTATATATTATATTGACTTTGAGTTTTCCAAAAATCTAACTCAATTTAGAATTAACTAAAGTTCCTTCAAGACGAATAACAATGTAACCCACGTCACGTCATACTGAACAGTTCTAGACAAACTGTGTATAGGAATCTAATAGACAGTTCCTAAAACTGGTGCATTGCTAGGATCAGAAAACCTTCTTAGGGAATTGGCGCACTATTCGCGCATTATTGTATGGTCTGCGGCCACACTGGTCGTCTAGTGCGCGAGATCCCTTAATCTAATGATTGTCAGTTTAAGGGTAAACCTAGTTTTAGTCTAAACATTATTTTTCTTAGGTATTCTAACGTAATTTTGGACTAGAGACAGGAAAAGACTGACTTACAAACTCATTCATCACTTGCTAAAACATTACCATCTTGCTTTTTCTACAAATAACGTTTTTATTCACAATTCCCACATCATTTCATGCATCCGTATCGAAGCAATGCCCTCGACCCTCTACCAATCCCATAAGTATATTTAAAACGCATACATGTACGGATCAGATTGTCTGATGCATCCAAAAAGCGGCGCGGGCGTTGGTAGAAAACCTTTCAAAGAGTGTAGTGACGTCACTATGACGCACGAGATGACGAAGTATTCAGAGCGTGTCTATTGACGTCACAGGGTAGACTTATCTATGTACATAATTATATAAATGAGTGTAAAAGTAGGTAATGTACTGAGAGGATTTAACAATGACCGAAACGCTTTTGACTGAGAGAATGCTAAATAAAATGTAAATGTTGATGAAGAGGGAGAAGGATAACAAAGAAAAATTGGATGGATTGTTTGTTTGTTTGAAGAAAGATATGAAAGAATCGAGTGAATGAAAGCGATGACTGACGAAAAATGTATGTTTGATAATGATGAATGTAAAGGGCAAGAATAACATTAATCCGCTGCATGATGGAGAGCCCACCTGCTACGATCCTTACATACTCCTTTTGCCTCGTTTACGTTCATACATCTGGTCATACACTCCCGCCGGTTGCGAGTACTACGCACTTGGCCTTTCTGAAGAACATCACCAATAAGGTCATTATTTATGTCCTTCTAGGGCGTCCCCGACCGGCCTTTCCCTTCACATCAGCCTTGTAAATACGTTTTGTTAGTCGCCTTTCATTCATCCTGAAATGTTTTATTTTAATATCGATTTATAATATCCACTGTGGCAACACTGTCAAAGTACAAATTATTAATATTATAAGAAACTTCTAAATGTATTTTCATTATGGTAACTGAATGTATTTTATTACTTTGGCCACACTTAAAAATGACGGTTATGATAATAACGTTATTTCTGGGTGGGGCAAAAGTCTTTTTAAATTGTAAAATGTAATGCATAGTTAGTCGTCGTTCGATTGTGAAATAGTACAGTGGTGTGGATTAAAAGTATTAGCAAGAAAAAGAGTGTTTTCTTTATACAAGCCTCATCATAATCATCTGCCTAGCCTTTTCCCTACTCTCTGTAGGAGATAATAAAATGTAACCCACCACACGGGCCCAGTTCGGGTTGGCGGATATAGCATGTCTTCGAATGTTCGGTTCTAGGACATGACGGTTTCTTCACGATGTTTTCTTCACCGTTTTGAGAGCAATGGTCATGAAATAATTTTACACTCAGTGCCTGTACGGATGCGAATATACGACCTAAAACTCGTAAGTCGCAGCTGTTATGAGTACCACGGGTTGACCTATAAGATACTTATTCGTTTGAGCAAAAATAAACTAGGAAAATGTAAAATTATGAAGGACATGTATTTGATGTGTAACATCTTTCCTCGCGCTTTCCTGCAATCAAAATGTAAATCAAATCTGTGTGAGTGATTTCGTGAAAAGGGACGGAAGTGTGTAACAGGAAGCCGGGGAAGCGCGCGCTATGTGATTTGACCAATGAGCGCGCGCGGTGCTAAAGTTGACCGTCAGGATGGTAGGTACCAACCCATTTTCCGAGAGGTTTTAAACACATGATGATGATGATGGAGGTGATGGTGATGAAGATGAACATAATTTATATCATATATACGTCACCAAAGATGTCAGATGTTACACATCAAATGCGACTACTGTAAGGCTCGCTCGTTTTTTAGGGTTCCGTAGTTAACAAGGAACCCTTATAGTTTCGCCATGTCCGTCTGTGTCTGTCTTTCCGCGGCTTAGCTCAGAGACTGCTAGTACTAGAAAGCTGTAATTTGATATGAGTATACATATTAATCACGCCGACAAAGTGGTAACATAGTCATAACAAAAATTTTTTTCTGGGTAACTCTTGTACACGTAAAGTGGGGATGTTTTTTTGTGTGGGATGTCGTTACAAAGGTTTTTCAAAAATATTTGAAAGACCTTTGTAAGTTTATGAAAACCATTTTTGGATCCGTTTGCGAAATATTAAGCTTTAAAGTGCTAATAGAGTCAAGTGTCCCCTGCCAGCTAAATGGTTGGTTCTGGATATGTGAAAAAAATCACAGCAGTAGTAAATATAACGAAATTAAAAGGAAAACTATCACGGCTAAGTAGGCTTTACAAGTAAACGAGTAATTATCGACCAACTTACATTTGCGGTTGCAAAAACATGTTCTCCCATACATTCCGTATGGGAGAACATGTTTTTCAACTACAAAGTTAAGTTTGTTCTTGGGACAAATTCATACCAACTACGGAACCCTTCATTGTACGTGGTCTGACACGCACTTGGTCGGTTTTTTTTTTATCTGAAATTGTCGGTTCTGCCATAAAATTGTTTCAACGGTTCACAAACTTTGCGTAGCAAAAACTGTAAGCTATGTTTATGTACACGCTGTTCATAATTGTATAAGAACACGCTTTCTTTATGTTTTCATATGCAATTCCCCTTGGAACAACCAGCCTATCAGTACATCGGTCATAGTAACCAACCTTGCCTTCAAGCACGTACGCTCTGGTTCCTTACGGCAGTGGGAGCCATAACTTGAGCACAATGACGTCAGAGTGACGCACAAGATGGCTGAGCATTCGAACCGTATCCGCTGACGTCACGGGACTGGATCGAGACATAGCATAATATAGCCATGTATGTAGAAACAGAGAATTGTGGAGGTAATGATAAAATAATGTGAAAAGAAGCTACTGAGGGTCTTGATAAAGGGATATTCTATCAGCGACAACGATAATGCAAGAGTCAAATTTATAAGGATCTGACATAAGCTTATGTCAATCCTGTTGAAAGTCTTTGCAGAAATACGAAACGCTTTGAAAGTGATTGCCTATGATGTAATGTAAGGTATATAAAATATATGTGCGCCATCGTCGACCGTATCATTGCTTAAATTACGTTATGCGATGGTGAGATTTTATCTCATAAAGCGCAAGACCACCTAACATTGATTTTCAATTGATCAGTCCAATCATCTTTTACAAAATAAACGGTTCTGTTCTTTTAGCGTTTCTTCAATCAAATATTCAGTTTTTTGATTATTATAATTTGCAGAAAAAGTCGAAATAAAATTTATGTAATCCCGGAAATTGCCTGCAGCGCCGGCTCAATCCCACAAAAGGTGTTGAATCAGGAAATATTTATATCCTACTTCAATGTTGCTCACTTCGCCTGCGTATATTTTGTATTTCATAATTTTTTACTACAAACACCCGAATAAAAAAACCTATCTTCTTCTCAAGGTTCCAGGCTACCTATCTGTCAAATTGCATAACGATTGGTTTAGTGATTTTGGTGTGAAAAGGTACCTAACAGACACCCAAATATTTTCGTATTGATAATAATAATATTAGTAGATTTGTAAATAAGGATGTTTTGAGAACTACGAACACCAAGGTAAGTGTCAAATAATTGTCTAATTATTTATTAAAATATTATATTATTTATTAATATTTCAAGGTATGCCAGTCACATCCTTCATAGTTCCAGCAATTCCTTTCATTCGTGTCGGTAAGTGCGTCAGTACAACGGATTATGATAATGACTCACGTTATAATTATTTGGAACCCATCAGTGCAAACACAGGAAATATTAAAAACATTGTTACCATTCTTTTAGAATTTATTGTTTACTAGCAAACTCCATGCGTTGCATGCGTTGCTTGCAATGCCTTTTCAATTTTTTTTTTTTTTGGGAACCTTCTTCGGTGCGCAAAGTTGCAGACTTACGAAAATTTCATCACAATTGGTCTAACCATTTTCGAGTTTTTACGAGACTAACACATGGCAAATGGTTGTTTTTTTTAAATATAGATAAAGAAAAATACAGACTGTCTATTTTGGGGCTTAGTGGCAAAATGAATTATGTAAAATAGCTGTAACTACCTTAGTTTTACTGTTGGTTAATTCTATGAATGTTATTCATTCATGTGTATGTAAATTGTATTACCTGGAAATTAATATAGTTCTATTTCTTCTCTAAAAAAAGTTTTAAGGATATCCTACTCCCCAATTGTCCCGTTTTCAAAAGGTGTGGAAATCTCGTGGTTTTATATTTAACTCCCGACGCAAAAAGAGGAGTGTTATAAGTTAGAACGCTATGTGTGTGTGGTGGCACCGTAGCTCTTAAACGGGTAGATCAATTTGAATACAGTTTTTTTTTTCATTTTAAAGAAAGTTGTCTAGCGATGGTTCTTAGATATGTTTTATCAAAATCGATTCAGCCGTTTGAAGATTATCAGGTCTTTTCTAGTTGATGAATGGACGTGAGTATCTTCCACAGGTCCGATCAATTTGAAATTTGGTATTCTGTTACTTCAATGATGTTAGAAGAACATAGTAACCTTGAACTGGTGCTGCAGCATCACCTGGAATTTTCAGGATACCCAACTCCCTTACCAACTTACAGCACAGATATCGTGTTTGGGCTCATTGGAATGGTCTCAATGAATAGTTTATAGGTAGCTGGAGTCTGGTGATGGAGTACGAAACTTTTAAAAATCGTTCCAATTTCGTAACGTTTACGTCGCGTCTTTGTGCTAAGGCCCTCTAATGGACGTCTAATATCTTAAAAGAACCAAATCTTAGCACAGAATATAAAATTTGGGTTTTCCGTTTATCATTCCTTACGGAGGTATTGAATGAATATTACAGAGTGATTGTTACAAAATAACTCTACCATTGTGATTTTCACTGTTGCACTACGTCATCATCATCATATAAAAAAAACAATCTGCCTAAACTCACTGCTTCCAGTATAACCGGATGCAGCTGAATAACAGTATTTTACATGGAGTGACTGGCTGTCTGATCTGCACAATCCAGTACCTGGGTAATACGATACCCCTTGGTAGGTCTGGTTGTCAGATTTTCGGGCTTCTGACGACTCGTAACGACTGTCAAATGTCCACGAATGACAGCCGGGACTAGCGGCTTAATGTGGTTTCCGAGGCACGGAGGAGTCTCGGTATGTAAAGATGGTCACCCAACCACAGACCAACCCCGGCAAGCTTAGCTTATCCTGATGGATCGACCCGTGCGGCTGTTATTACTTAGCCACGAGTTGTCTACCTCTCTATCTATCTATCACTACGCTAGTTAGCTACGAATACCAGTATTTTGCAGTACAAATATATACTAATGAGTAGGTAGGTAGTACCTACTGATCATAATTATTAATATTTTTGCATAGGTAGATGGTACACAGGTAATTCAAATCACATCCCTGAATCCTAATACGGTTACTAACGGTATCTAACTGCCAGAAGTTTATCGCGCATTTTATTTATTACCGGTTTTATATACAATGGTGAATTTATTTCAATAAAATTACATACTGTACGTACCTAAAGGGTGTGAGCTGCGTACCTAAAACGTGTAAATAGATATAGGGCACAGGACTATGAAATATACCTGGCCACACTAAAAAGACTTGAGAAAAATCTTGAACGGTCTCACCTATGATTGCATAGGTAAAGACCGTTCAAGATTTCTCTCCTACGATTACGTAACTGTGAGTAAATAATTCCCAAAACATTTAAAAACATTCGAGGAACCAAATGATATTTTGAGAAGAGAAAATTTAGATAAAATCACGAATGTTTGAAGAATCAATTATTATGGTATTGTTAGTGAGAGAAAGCAACCCAAAACTTTGTAAACGAGGATATGCACACATACATGCCTACTATATTTACTACTACTTTACTAACCTACTCAATTATTTGTTGATCACATTCAATGTAATGAATGAGGTAGCTACCTTATGAATGAATGAGCGTTTTACTACATGTTTTCTTGGCATGTTTCCAAAATTCTTGCTTAGCTGTTCCCTCCCTACTATCTCTACATTTTAAATAACGTCTTTAAGAATAATCTAATTAACCATACATGGCTCAGATTGTATGGTAAGCACGTCAAACCACCACACCGATTTCGCATCTGTTAATTTTATTTAATTACTAGCTGCGCCCCGCGGTTTCACCCGCATAAGTCTCGATCCCGTAAAAATATCGGGATAAAAAGTATCCTATGTCCTTCTCCGGTCTATCCATATTCCAAATTTCATCCAAATCCGTTCAGCCGTTTTAGCGTGATGTCGTGACCAAGGGAAATAGGGATTCATTTTTATATATATAGATATTATTTTCATTATTGTGAATGTGAAGACTATGTGGGTCATTCCTTTTTGTTTTGTTTTTAATTTTTTCTCAGTTAGTTCTAATTATCTGTCTCTAGTCTGACAGTTTGAGTAATTTATGCGGCCTACCCAAATGTTCTTTCTTTGGTATCGTTCGTCGAATCGTTGAGCTCCTTAAATTCTGACAGGCCCTCTCAATCTGTGTGATGCTTTCCTCAAAAGACCACTTCAGACACCAATCTACATGGTCTTCACATGATCTGACCAAGATTATGTCTGGAGTTTAAAAGAGACTATGACCTCTGAGTTTGTTTCGGCCTTTCTTCTCAGAGTAGTCAGATAGGAAACGCCGACCTCATCTAGTTTTTAAAATATGATTGAAGTGGAAAAGTGTTTGTACAAACCTATTTACAGAAATAAAATCATTTATCATTTAATTAAAATTTCGTTTGTTTTTTACATATATTATTAAGTATGTCGAAAAAACGTTACTGAGTTGACTAATTGGGACGCCAGCGCCTCCTAGCGGCGTTCGACAGAGTCTACAACATAACGCTTGAACTGGCCGGACCAGAGCTGAGCAGAGTTCATCGGTGGCAGTCAAGCGGTGAACACGTTTAGAAGCTGTCGTGCATTCCGAATAGTTGTGTCGTGTATCTACAGTGTGTGAATTGCTAGTGTGATTAATTTGATAGTAATTTATAACTTGATCTGGACTGTAAACGGTTTTCAGTCTACAGCGTAATAACCAACACTGCCCACAGTACACCCACAATAATTAAAATATGCCTGATAGTAACGAAAGAGACATCTATCCTCTCCGTCAAGTATATTATTATGAGTTAAGAGTGGGCTGCCGCGTATTATGATGATCGAGTGTGACAGATAAAAGGGTAAGGTAAATACAACTTGTAAAAAAACCCTGTCCGATCCGTTAGGTATCTTGACAAGGAATCATTTTGACCTGCAATCTTTCCACAGTTAAATCACCTCTGGGTGACCCCCAAGGAAAAGAATCCGTAGTTTCGGCCAAAGTTACGGGCGTTTCCTACTCCTTAGCACCTACGGATATAAGAAAAGATTGGGGCCCGAACTAAGAATGAATGACAACTTGACAACACAATTTGACAGTCGTCTCTACTACCGATATGTTTTTGCCAGACCGAAAATTAAATTTGACACTTGTTTTGACAGATCCAACTACTTCGGACGGGCCCCCTGATTTTACATCACTGTCAAAGTCATAGTGATCTTCATAAACGTTGCTGCAAGGTTACTGTTGGGTTGTTGCTTGGTTTGTTAGCTGTCAGAGATAAAATAACTTTGAAAGCACTATATAATCAACTGTCATATCTCGAACGAAACGTACTTATAACATTCTATATTCAGATAGTTAATTGATTCAGGCGTGACCTGGCGGAAATCCATTATAAAATGATGATGTGGATATATTTAGTAACCTGTTCCGCTTAGCTATTTCTAAAGAGTCTTAAAAAGACTCTGAAAGAAATCGACACGTGTTTCACTTCTCAACGAGGCATCCTCGGGATGACGATTGACTTGTCGCGAACTCGAACGTAGCGTACAGGTTACTAAATATATCCACATCATCATTTTATTATATATTCAACTTATCATGTAGCCTGGTCTTCGTACAGACATCCCTGAATCCTGATCTGTGGCGTGACGCAAATTCAGCTGCCAGCATGTCTATCGAATAGTTTATTGTTACTGACACCGAATTGTAATAAAGCAATAGTTAATTATGTATTAATTAACCCTATGCTTAACTATTTTGGACCCTAGTCACATCCTAACTTTTAATAGTCTCCCATGTACAGTTGGATTTGCGTCAAACACTGTTTAACGATCCATGGTGGTCTGTCGTGAGACGTGCCTCTATGCTAAATGCAAGCAGATATTAAGTGGTCAAGTTGAGAAGTAACAACTTGAAGTACTAGACAGTAGTTGAGCACTGATAACGACCATCTATATTGACTGAAAAAATATATTTATTTTCTACTGTAGAGGTATGGAACCCACACATGCACACAACTATCGAACTCAAGTACTTAAGACATAACGCGTCACTTTATATTATACCTACTCTTATCAATGTTTATGAACCTTGTTTAGTTATGGTTATAGTAATTTCATCATTAAATTCAAAGTGTTATACTTAATGAACATTTAAATTTCAACTATTATAGAACCTAGACTTATCACCAGTTATCGGAGTAGGTAGATTCATTTGGGGTCAATGAAATGGCACGTATATATTAGTATGGATATGCTTCCGGGATTCCGGGATTTTGAAATTATTAAGATTTTATTAAGGCATTTCAAATGTCATCCAATCTAAACTGCTTTTTAATTCATTGTCACCTGTTTTCATATTCATACAAAGTTATTGCATTGAATGCGAAAAACTATTAAGAAGTATAAAAAGATATTTTTTTATTTATTTATTCAAGAATAGTAACAATTACAAGCAGCAGATTACTTACAAGAAATGACTACTAAATTAGTCAGATTATGTAAGTTTCGAATGGACGCACAACAGTAAGATTCATTTTATTACTTGATAAACAAGAAAAAACGATTTTAGATGTTTATCTATAGTATTTTATAAATTTCTAATGTAGTAGTTTAAAAATCCTTACTTTTAAAATATTTGATTCAATCCCGTAAGTACCAAAATGAAATCCCGGAAAAAAGGCTTATCCATGTTATGATTTCTATGACTGTTCATGATGTAGTAGAGAGTAAGAAGAGTACGTAAAATCAATCTACCTACTCCGATCACTGGTGATAACACACCGTAACAAAAGGTGTATACTATCATAAATATCTTACAGGTTTATAACCCACGCTTAAAGACTTTATGATTCTATAATATCTAAGTTTTCCATCCCAGTCAAAGCTTTTAAGTTGTTTCAAAGCTATACTTACTACTAAGTACTCTTTTTTTCTGGGAAATTATCAAATAACTTCTCCCGCTCTGGGTGGAGCGAGAGGGTATGTCAGACTCTTACTGACTAAAACCCACCCGTGTTCCTTCAGGTGCCCTGTTGCCGGGGGCCACGATCTCCCTTTCAGTTTTCTTCGCAACCCCGGCAGGCACCGGCCCTAGCGGACCCCGTCAATTCTGCTGACATCTCTTTGAGGCGCGCGTGGAACACAACGCGCCGTCGACCCGGGCCTGGTCCTTATGAGACGGCGACTGCTAAGTACTTATACTTCACACTACTACTACTGGCTTAGACCACTAAGCCAGTCACCGAAACAGGCGAATCGAAAATTTTAAATAATATTTTTTTTCTTGAGGCGATTCGCACGAAGTTAATTTATTTGTAGGCGAATCAAAAATTCCAGAAATCGATTCGCCTACAAATAATATAACCCCACTGCGTTGAAATTTTTCGCCGGTTATAAAAACCCTGCTAAAAAAAAATACCTATATACAGGTTATAGGTATTTTTTTTAACCAGTGCGCAATCTTAAACAAGTGACTTTACTCATCATTATGAACAACTTTTACTATGGGACCAAACCTGAAATCGCGAAATTTTACGAGTTATGCGAACATAAATGTAGGGAGCAGCTGATTTTTTTTCGCCATTTCAGGTTTGGTCCCATAAAGTTGTTCATAATGATGAGTAAAGTCACGTGTTTAAGATTGCGCACTGGTTAAAAAAAATCCTGTATGTGTGTGGGATACGTCGGTAGCCCAGGTACCCTAAGCGAGATTGCCAGTGACATTAAGGCGTTGCTGGCCTTCTTTGAGGAGCTAGGTTGGATCGAATAACCGATTTTCCCACCCGTAGCTATGCAAAATACGCGCTTTGACATGGAGTTGTGAATACCAGCCCGTATTACCTATTACCTATGTGTGTGGAAGTATGCACGTATATGCACCTAAAGTAGAGGCCTATATTGAACACTGAGGGGCTGTCTCGTATTTTTAAGAACATTCGCAATACTACTTAGACTAAAGATTAGCTTTAGTCGCAATCTGTCAAAAATATCCCTAATTTACATAAATTTTTGACAAGTATTTAGCCAGATTGTCGCTGAGATGAGATTAAGACTACATTTTGAACCTTTTCAAATACGAGACTTTGTCGTCTGGTCGGTCATGAGTTGGTAATTGATGATGTGTGATCACGTAGGCTTTACATAATCTCATGTTCATCCTATCTCCTTACATGGTGATTGACGTAAACACTGACGCAAAACATTCAATTTATCTTGATGTAGACTTTTTGGATTTGAGATTCCTGAATAACAATGAAACACAATGTACGTTATACTTTGGGGCTGACAAGTTATAAGCACTGTAAAAAAAAACAGCACAGCTTTTCTAAGCCTTTTAAATATGACGTGTAAAAGTGATTCCGATATCCTATTTACAGCATAAACAATTTCATTACAAAATTATTTTTGATAATTTGATGAAAAACGTCGAATATCTAAAGCGATGAAAGGATTATTAGTAAAGTTCAACCTCTATAAATAGTTTTTGTTGAAATAAGTCAACAACCTACTGAATATTATTGGAAAAGACTACTCATTTTTACCGATAATTAATCGAATGCTTTCCTGAATAACAACTCAACAATTATTGTAGAGCAGTGGAAACGAATACCTCACAGCGCCATCTGTAATACTAAACATAAACTAAATGCAAAGGATCGAGCTTCAGCATGCAATCAACTAGAATTCTTTACTAAACTCACATCACGTTCACTAGATGGCGCTCTTAGTGCGTTTAGTAGGTTTTCCTTTACTATTTACACGTGTTTTGTACTACGTCAATGTTTACAAACAAATTAGTAAGATGTGTAGAATATTATTGAAATATCATGTAGCCAATAAGACAGTAATTTAAATGTATTAAATAAGAGTAGAGATCTACGTAACTGCCTTCCAAACAATAATTTAGGACCTAATTAACAAGAAAAAAAAAAGATCACGTTCCTATTACTAATCGAACAAAAACTTATCGAACAAGAATTTATTCTTGTATTCATATTAAACAATCCATATTTAGATTTAACAAGCGAACTTTAACTCACAGACAGGATCATTAATAAAAATCAATTCCACTCACCTTTCTTAGCGCCTTATTCACTTCGGATGGACTGGGCATATAAAAATCCACAATGCCTAACAGGCAATCATCGCACCGGCACACATCACTGGGGAGCGAGGACATCGACCCGAAACTGCTGCAACTGTCCATGGAGTCCGTCCGCACTAATTTCCCGGTACTCAACGCTTCCATTTTCGCGACCAAAAGTGACTCCATTAGGGACCTAGGTCTAGCTGGAGACCTTGATCTTCGTGCAAAGTCAGGGGATAATGGTCGATAATGTTCTAAGACGTCTGGCGATAGAGGTCGATGTCGCGTGAAGTTTAGAGCCGCCAGGTCCGGAGATAACGCGCGTCGTGACAGGTCCGGCGATATAGGACAGGCCGCGGCGAGATCCGTCGACGAAGTCCGTGTGAGGGGCGGAGTAGCGCTCCGACAATGCGAAGACGTCATCTTAGTCGCCCGCATTGGTACTGATATTGATTACCGCATCACTAGAATGTTATTGTTATTCTTTCCTTAATGGCGCTAGACGGCGTGTTAATGGGAATATCCCAGCTAGTCTTATTCTTGTTACTGATTTTCGTCTCACAGTCAAGGACTTCGAATAGCCTTGATAATATTTTTTATTAGATTATTGTTACATTCCGCAACATTTGATCGGAAAAAAAGTCTGTTTCCGTCCAATTATCCGTTATTACTGGTACTTAGGCTGCAGAACAAGACCTACAATTGTACCGTATAAAATGTCTTAGGTCACTAATACATCGTGTATTAGTAGTTATTGCCATAACTTCACTAAAATCAGCGTAAATCAATATCAGAAGGTTTTATAGACATGTTCGTAGTTGTTTATTGATTGTATCGGTTAATTGTGGCGATAAATTATTTATTTTTGTGCAGTTAAAATTTTATCGTTTTAATATCAACTCTGAAGGTATTACTTACACGGTATTTATGTTTGTTAACAGCAATTTAGTGTTTACTTTCTCTATCTTGAAGTTAATATTTGTACTTAGGTATTAGTACTGCACTTATCTACTTACTTAACGATTTATGGTATCGCTTGTGATAACTACCTCCTGCCTTTTGTGATATAGTTTTTCAAAATAAAATATTGTAACTATCAACGCCGTCTAACCATACTTAAAAAAAAAAAAAAAAAAACACTCTTTAAATCAAATCTACATACATTATGATGCTGGCAATTCATAAATCATTTCATGTTTTCAGTCAACAAATCTCAGAACTCTTAAACCAACCCTCTCAACTAAAGCACCACAATCAGTTACTACCAACTAGACCAACATTAGTAACAATGCATCCAAAAAGCCAGTTTCACTACTTAGAAGCCTACCCATAGTATCCATACATCAGCATGACAAACTGCCCAACTAGCCGACAGCCACACTACGTTTGTTTACATCGCACGGTTTAAAGCAGGAGGCTATTACTTATTCCGCACACATACAAAATTTAGCCTTCGCACACCGTCGGGCCACACCTGCGCCTGAGTTGAAACTTCGAGATAAAGATGCTGGAAGTGTCTGAAGCTTTGATGCCGTAGCTCGATTTAAATATTCAGCAACAAATTGTTGTAAAGGGGATGTCTTTTCGCCTTATAAGCCCGTGCTAATAACGCGAAAAAAACATCCTCTAGAGAGGATTTACCGTGGCGTGATAGATCACGCCACGGTAAATCAAAGCCGTAAGTGATAATAATATAGCATACTTTAAAACAATAGCCCAGCTGCTAACCGTATTGTCAGGCGACAAGAGAACACATTAAAAGTCTGTTTTTAAAACCAATACTTTTTGAATTTACTCTTGAGGAAATATCACCCACGGCAAAAAAAAACAAAGACCAGAATAGAATAATAATAACGTCTTCATAATATTCGTGGAACTCAAATAACCCATAATAAACTCATCATTCTGGAAATCACATTAAAAACCCAAATTGGATAAACTAGGATTTTTATTTTTATTTTCCTTCTATCTTTTCTATTTCCTCGTCAAACGAGATTCGCAATACACCGTTATATAATCGAATCTATGTTTCCTTGCCGAATGCACGAAGCGAGAACTCATAATATATACTCTATTGATCCAAGATACATTATTAATAATTATTATTTACAGCAAGGATATGATTTGCACACAAACGAATCGGCTATGAACGTCTGGGAAATAATTCCCTTTCATAAACCTGATAATTATGGTAGAAAAAATGTATCTATGTGAACAGATGGTTAGTGATGCGTGAGAAGTATGTTGGGTTATTAAATATTAATTATGAGTATAAATATAAATATTCAATGTAGCATCGAACGATATTAATAACGATTTTTTGCACCTAAAACGATTACAACATAAATTCAGTGTTAAATTGCAATTCATTATTAATATTCTAGTTCACCAGTTAATCATATTTCTTATTTCTTTTTCTATGACCATCAATAGATGTCGTTAAGGGTAAGAATTGTTTTTTTTTTTTTTTACAAAAGACGGATACCTTTCAGGAAATATTAAAATTAGCAGCATTACTATGTTGCCCTGTTGATGGCAATAGGCTGGCCCCCAATCAAACAAGGGTCTTAAACATAACTGGCGTAATGTGGGCTATTATAGGTTAAGTAGGTGGTACCTTACCGAAACCGTACAGAAAACAGGGATGGAATTATGTTAGAATATTGTATTAAAATGAGTATAGTGTTACCATCAATTGGTCCAGCAATTAATTGAACAATT
This sequence comes from Omphaloscelis lunosa, assembly GCA_916610215.1. Taxonomy (NCBI): domain Eukaryota; kingdom Metazoa; phylum Arthropoda; class Insecta; order Lepidoptera; family Noctuidae; genus Omphaloscelis; species Omphaloscelis lunosa. Next base: position 15,137,772 of record OU744258.1, read on the forward strand.
ATTTTGACGGAAATTGTACCCTCATTGTGCCTACCACAATGTCCACCAAAATACCTGATCATTTAATATATTTCTCTCCAGTGTAATAACAAAAATTCAATACAAGGACCAATAATGTCTATCGGTAAATAACATCTACCTCTAAATGTTGCATAATTTGTTGTGCAAAACAATAATAGACGCTAACCTCTAACCCATAAAAGGGCAAAGTATTATTCTAAAACTAAAATATAATACTAATAATTTACCGTATAATTCTGCAACCATGTAATAATTCCTCTATCATAAATCAGTACGTGTTTTAAGTCCGTTACATACTGCAGCTATATAATGTATAATCCCAGAAAATATTTTTTTAGATTATAAGGTATTACGCATTCATTACAAACTCGCAGCTGATAATGTATATATCTTTCCTTCAATTTATGCACGTTTTGAGATATATTTCAATGTATTTTACGTATAGCTCGATACTTTAATTATTTCTCAGTAGCAGCCCGGAGTCGGAATTTTTGCCCGGTTGATGGCAATAGGCTCGCCCCCTATTACATGGGACTTAAACATAACTGGCGAAATGTGGGTGTACTATAGGTACACCTCTGCCTAACCCTTCGGGGATTACAGGCGTGATGTTATGTTATGTTTAATTATAGTGACTGATGTTATAAAAGTATACATTATTGCTGCCATGTGTACACACAATATATAGGTAAATATGTATATTTTACCAAAGGAAAAGTGACCTTCTAAAGGTTTTGATGGCAAGTTGTATCAAAATCAAGCTATACATTTTACATTATAGCTGCAGCTTGTGACGGCCCTTATGCGCAAGCGCAGCGGGTGGGCCGCACCGCCATGTTGTCTGTCTCGATCTGATCAGTTCATCTAAGTTAGGTTAATTATATGGTTGTTTATGTAAGCTATTTGTCTAAGAATGTTTATATTATAAGGAGCGTAAACTTTAATATTAAATTTTCTAGTTTTTATTGACGAATTTGGTATTTATCTCACCCGGTTTTGGAAAGGCTATCCAATTTAACCACATCAGTGGTTTTACGCGCGTGTACTCCCAAAGGTTATTGCAATTTTGAGTCCTATACTAATTACATAAAGCATAAAGCTTATTTTTGCTGATCGGTGAATGCGTGGTTGCTGCTCAGTGACTGCGCGCTTACGCGGCTTTTGTAGGAGGATTTCAAAATAAGCTTTAGGTAATCAGCATAGGACTCAAAATTGCAATAACCTTTGGGAGTACACGTGCATAAAGCACATATAATTTAGCCTAACAGCGAATCAATTTTCACGCCTTCCCCTTATTAAGACCTAGGCCAAATATTTTTTTTAAATTCGAATTAAAAATCTCGACTAATTAAAAAGTTATGCAACAACGCGACTTTGAGGGTATTCTGGTCTGATATAAGGCTGACTGATCGGAAAATTGATAAAGCTTTTGGAAACCGAATCTAAGTAGGTAAATAATGTAACATACCATCATGCTCGTTAGCCTATATTCTGCGAGGAGGTAGGTAGAGGTGTACCTTGGTGACCCAGTAGGTAAGTCAATTCATAAACTGGGATGTAAGAATGTATTGTAAATCTCACTAAAAAAACTGATGGTAATCAACCACGACGATTAGCAAGATGTAACTCCTTAGTCGATTACAAACAACAGTGTCACTCTTAGTGCTTATATACAGAGAGAGATTTTAGTATTGGCGATACACACTAATTGTCTATGAGTGGGTAACTATTAAACACGACAAAACTAAAATATTATCGGAATGGTGCACACTTGTACTGTAAGCGATAAGGAAGCAGAGTGGGGCGCGTCTCCGGGGATGGCACTATGTGTACACGAGCAGCATGGCAGACGCAACTACAGACGTCGACGCTCAGAAACGTGCCACGTGTATATTTAACACTTAGCATGCATTGGCTTCCCCGAAATTATCATAAAATTCAACCATGAACTCTGAATAGAGCTATAAAAATAAAAGTGAATGCTTTTGCTAGTTTAATAAATAGGTAATTCAAGTGCTTTTCAGGAAGTTGCTGACGTTAGCTATTTAAATTATAAAACTCGAACCTTAAGACCAAACAGTAGCACTTAAGGACCAACAATCGGTGCCATATTGTTTTACCATTCTTTAGAGTCGACCAACCGCTTGCTTCAACCCCAAACACAAGGACCATGGAGTCCGAGTGCCGACTTAGTTTTTCGAGAAATCGCCAAGCGCTTGGTCGACTCGTCACGTGACCAAAGGACTGGCCAAAGAATCAGCATTACCATACAACGTGGCAATGCTGTCAGCCTTTTGGGCAGTTTTCCTATTATAATTGACAGCAATGCGGACGATTTTTTTTAAAGAAAAGAAAGAAAAAACGTTTATTTGCGGTAAACATGACGCAAAAAAAAAGATTGAAATACTTACAAAAATGTGAAAAGGTTGGGGGAAGCATGCGTCACATCCACGCAAATCGGCTATCGCTCAGCATTATGCTACAACCCTATGCAAGACAGAGCCCCAGCGCTGGTTTTCAGCGATAGCCGGTGCCGACGTAATGACGTAGGTTTAATGCCCTATCATTATTTCCCCGCCCCGTTTTCATATACTTGTACCTATTATTATTATTATTTTAAGTCTATAAGTTTTTAAATTATATAAATACTAGCTACGCCCGGCGGTTTCACCAGCATAAGTCTCGATCCCGTGAGAATATCGGAATATGAGATATTCTATATTCTTTGTCAGGTTATGGTCTACCAATGTGCCACATTTAATCCAAATCCGTTCAGCTGTTGCAGCGTGAAAGCGTAACAAATAAAGAAACTCACTTACGCATTTATATTGGTTAGGATTATCTTGAAAAAAGTAGATAAAAACCAGTAGCCATGCTTTCAAACCTATTAAAGTCGGACTGGAAAAATATTGCAAGAGCATAATCCGTGTCTAAATTATAACTGAACACGGACACCATCAAACTAAAGTCCTAGAACTGTTCATTACCTGTCAAAGTTGACAAAAACAACAAGTTTTTGCGCCATATTCATGCATGTAATGTCCATATGTGTGAGATCGATGCCCTGTTTGATTAGCGATCGCGAGACATATCATGTTTCACACGATCGATCATAGTGACAAGTTTGCAGTTTGTTGTGTTGTTCTGACGTAATGGATATGACGTAAGAGAGTATGTGGTGTTGAGTTCATAATGGACTAGACTGCTTGTGACTTCGTTCGCGAGCCTATAAGCCTCAAGAATTGGGCTATCCACTGCAAAAAGATTTTTTCAAATCCGTTCCAGAGATTATCCGGACAAACAAACAAATTTTACATAACATCACGCCTGTAATCCCCGAAAGGTTTGTACATATAGTACACCCACATTTCGCCAGTTAACAAACAAATTTTACCTCTTTATAATATTATTTATAATTATTACAATAGTATAGATTACTATTTTATGATTTATAGTTACACAATCACATGTGGTTGACCACTAAAACCATCTATAGTTTGTTAGTTTTCTTGGATGTTTGAAGAAAAATAATAGTTCAGTGGTTGAAAACTGATTAGGTCGTAAACGCTACAACTATGTATACTCTGATCCAAAATTATCTGATAAAAATGTAAACAAATGAATCAGAAAATATACCTGTGGATGCCAATTTAAAAATTGAGTTATTTGATTATTTGAATACTTAAACCCGAAATTCAAATTTTAAATCGCCGTAAAGATGACATTCAATTAATTTTATAACGTCAATTTTCGTCATTGATTTTTCTTTTTCAATTTAATAATATTATTCAAACAACACATTTTTGATTGAAAATGTGGTGAGATATAATGTTGATAACTTCTAAATACAAATTAATTTAGTGAGTGAAATTGCATAAGAATTAATCCTGAACAGTAAGGTTTTTTTTGACTTATTGGTGATTCGCACGAATTTAATCATTGACACTTTTAAATAATATAATTTTTTCTTCAGGGCGAACGTCTTCAGATTACAGACCATATCAATCCTGTAAAAATCTTGCCGTGAAAACTTTGAGCTTGAAGTGATTCATTCAACCTGAAGCTAGGGATTGACAGATCACTTCACCTAAGATTTTTTAGTTTCTTTTCACAGAGAGATTTTTACAGAGTACACCGACTGTGGTCCTGTTTGAATCCCAAGTATTTGTGTGACTTTCTGTCCAGCTTAACATCATTATCCATGCAATTTTATAAGTAGTAGTTGCTAGATGATACCAATAGGAAGGCATACAATATATAAGAAGATCAGAAATAAATATTGATGTTTTTGCTCATCATAACACGTAGATATAGTAGTGGATATAACCATTCTAATAAATTAATTTACTTATGAAATCATTCCCTTTCGCTTTGTTGGATTTATCGTTTCAGTTAGCAAATAACTAAATTAATTACTATATAATTACCAACACCAAAATCATTTAATTGATTCGTGACCAGATTTACTCATTTATTTACGCACGCACAGAAATTCAATTAACTGAATGCAAAATTAATAAATATTATAAATTCATCACACCGCATTGATTTTTAAAGAAGTTGAATTAATCAACAAACATGACAAGTTACAAATTACTATTAAAAAAAAAACTTAATAACACATGTAGGAAAGTGTAACACAAAAATTGCTTATGTTATTATGGCAATTACTCAACTGTTCGATTATATAGATTTTGGTCGAGTTGATTCAATTTTAGAAGTTCAATTAAGTTGCGTTCTACATGTAAATTATTTTGTGATATAAATATATAACTATGAAAATTTCCTTGTTTTCTCCTTACGTAAAAGTTAGGTAATATTCTTGGTAATTGTTGGATAAATCACAATTATTGCAAATACTGACGAGTATACCTAAGTATCTTTATTTGCATAAAATATGGTAAATATGAAGTATGTTACAGATATCTAAGTGCAGGACAAATTCCGCCATAATACAATAGCATGCAAATTATTGTACATACTATATTTTAAATAGTAGGTATAGGTTTGAATTTGTATTAGTTTGAACATAGAAAAGTATTTTATGAATGAAAAACCCAGTTTTTTAAACAATCCAATTATTGCCTAACAAAATTGACCACTCAAATTCCTTCTTGCTAAATATCCTCCTAACAGTAAGTTGAGATAACAAGAAGACCAACCAGTTAAGTTTAACAAAAAAACTTTGTGTAAAAGTTCACTAAATATTATTGGTTAATGAATCACAAAAAAGCAAAAACTGTAAGTAATGACGATTCAGTTCTGACCAGAAAATTACCTATTTAATATTGTTTTCTTTTTGTAACTTAAACGAATAACACAGTGAAAATATTCATCCAGCTATGTAAACAACCCAATGAATGTTTAATATTTTACACTATGGCCATTCAAAAATCCTTCTTGCCAATAAAGGCGCGACACAAAGACACCGCTCGTCGCGGGACGAGCGGTGTCTTTGTGTCGCGTCGCGTATCGCGCCTGTTTGAAAGAGCCTTAATCCTCCTAACAGTACCTAAAGTTAAAGTAACAAGAGGACCAACCAGTCAAGTTGAACAACAAAAACCTTAATAGCAGGAAGTGCCCTACATGGCCGACATACCTGCAGCCAATTAACTCCTTTACCGAGAAACATCCACATTATTTTCTTAATCATTCAACTTCCATGTATTTATTAGCGGCAAGAATTTTGAAGAAAATTCTTGACCCAATTTGTTGAATCAATTCATTAGTAAATATTATTCAAAACAAAACAGTTGCCATATGGCTTTTGTGAACATAATAATTATTCAGATTTGTTACAGGTTAATGGCAATCATGTTTAATTATTATTTTCATTTTTATTATTCTATTTATCTTTTCTTTTCTATTTTGTGAGTGCGAGAACCTTGCAGGCGTACTAAGCAGTAGATTTTTTCACCATTTTCTATTTTGTTAAGTACCAGGTACTTGTTGAAAGGCCTACACTGTCCTCCCCTATCTATTAATCCTGTTATTTGAAAATATTGTTAAAGCCAATTATTTTTAAAAGAGTAACCAATTGGAACCGGGCACCTAGCTCCTGACGTTTCATACGTTCCCATGTAGGTTTAAGTGAAATAAAATATTTTGATTTTGATATCGCACTTAGTCCGTGAAAATTATAGGTATATTTTTCAGCAATTAGAAAAACATACGTCTAGCTACTTCAGGAAAGACTAATATATCTCTATTTAAATAAAACGGCATGATAACGATATAGGTAGTGTAAGCACACTTGCCTCGAATTTAAAAAAATAGGCTTAAGACATTAAACAATACAGTTAACTGCAGCAGAGACTGCAAACAAAATTTTTGCGATACTTGTTGTTGTTCGGGACAGGAAACGTCTCGGTCTATTACCTGAAGGCGCATACACCGCGGTTGTTACATTTGACATCCGCAGGCCACATCTTTAGTTTGTATAGCTGTTCTAGTTAACATTGAACCGCAATTGCTAAGTAGGTACCAGGTAAATCTCTATAACCTTCTATGTATGAATGTAAGTTCTCTCTATTAAAATGCTTATTTTCCTTCATATTTACGACTGTGTTTTTTATTTTACTATTTCACCGAAAATTTTTGAAGTGAAAACTTCTTTAGGCGCGTTGGGCATTTTTGAGATGGGACTAAACCATTGATTTCGCGACACTGTGATGACACCAGCTTTTGACCATTAAAAAGACATCAACGCGTTGATTACCGCGGTGTTGATTTTTTTCAAGTTTTCCCTTCTGTCGGCAATCCTGGAGTGCTACTGTTTTTTTTTTTTTTCAGGAGTTTCACATCTCAACTGTAACTGAAAACTTTACAAGACTCTAACGTAACCACACTATCTAACTTACAACAGTTCGATTGCTAAACCTCCTAATTTTAACTTAGGCATTTATTAAGAAAAGTAAAGTAACCCATTATGCGTCTAATATCCTTACCGCAGCTAACACAATAGAGCTGATGACCTTGAAATGGCTGAACCAATTTTTATAAAACATGTCTAAGAATCATACAACAAATCGCATTCAAAACGGTTCACCCGTTTAAGAGCTTCGATGCCATAGACAGACACACACACAGCGATCAAATTTATAATACTCCTCTTTTTGTTGCGTCGGGGGTTAAAAACTAACACCACCACAAGTCTAATACATTATTCGCTCCCTAAACACAATATCATAAATATGAAATATGTAAACATTTATATATTCATTGGGCAGTGACCATACGGCCATATATCAACTAGCTGTAACTTGGATGCATTATGCTATGAATTGCGCTCTAAGCTAAATGTCACCGTCATAGCTAAGTTACACTTAAGTTATAGCTTAGCCAGTATGTTGATCAAACTGTTCTGGGTTATTAAATTGATAGGACTGGTAGGTGAATATGTGTTGCGAAAGTTGCCCGTTTCTTTGTGTGGGAATGTGGGTAAACAGATGTGGTCTGCGTAAAATTAAGCATGTTTGTGCGGTTAAGGCCTACGTGAAAGGAAAGGCTTAGGCAGCCTGTCCACTCGAGCGGAGCGAGGCAGCGGAGCGGGGAAATGTGCCAATATTAATCAATAGGAGCGGAGATCTGAAGCGGAGTTTAGATTCTATTGGTTAATATTGGCATATTTCTCCGCTCCGCGGCCCCGCTCGGCTCTAATAGACAGGCAGCCTTAATGGTACTATATTGTAATGATAGTTCTTCAAACATGGAACGGAAAACAATATCAAAATATAAATTTAAAAAATGTACAGTACAGTTACCAAATATTGGAGTCGATAAAGAAAAGCTTGTAGATTTATAACTTGATGGACCCTTAGCCAGGATGAATCGGAACATGATGGGGATAGAATAAATCCCATAGAAAAAAACCTACGTGCGAACCTCGTATTTAATAGAAATGATACCTGGGCAAAAAAAAAGAAATCCTATTTAGTCTGTCAGTCAAATAATAAAATAATATTAGACACGTATTTTTTGCATTATCATATTAATTTTTTAAAAAACGCTTTGGTAAAAAGCATTAAAGTTGGGAAGTGGGGGTTCCTACGTCACAAGTAAATATAAAATTTACATACTCCTTACGTCATGGCACATTTGAACTCAGGGTATCGCCGTAATCTTTAGATAACTTACTCGTAAAAAAATAAAAAATACGGGCCTAATATTTTTTAATAATCTACATGACGGTCAAATTTTTTTTTTTTTGTCATCTACCCTATTACACACTACAAATAAATACCCCATACACGTATCTTACAGCCTCCATCTCCTGAATACAAACGCGAAATTATATTATAAACTATATCAAATATTTCATATCACGTAGCTCATGACATTGGGGCATAAATTCGTGTGTAAGGTGGCAGGACCACCGGCGGTGGACAGTTATATTGAATAACTGTATCGTATATGGAGGTATAAATTCGACATGTTTATCGCTTTTTAAATTATTGAAGCTTATGTCTTTTCTAAGAGGCGGAGCTCGTGGCGAAGTAATAACATCCGCACGAGTCAATCTATCAGGTTAAACTACGCTTGTCGGGGTTGGTCCGTGGATGGGCGACCATTTCTACATACCGAGACTCCTCCGTGCCTCGGAAAGCACGTTAAGCCGTTGGTCCCGGCTGTCATTCGTGGATCTTTGACAGTCGTTACGGGTCGTCAGAAGCCCGAAAGTCTGACAACCAGTCTTACCAAGGATATTACCAAGTTGCTGGGTTGGGGAGGTCAGATAGGTAATCGTTCCATGTAAAATACTGGTATTCAGCCGTATGCGGTTAGACTGAAAGCCGACCCCAACATAGTTGGGAAAAGGCTAGGCTAGATAGATTGATATATCCTTTCAAAGAGACAGAGAAAACTGATGTTTTGTAGTAAAGGTCTAAATCCTCATAAGAGATATAAAGTACCTATATTTGTTTACTCTTTTATTAAATAAGTTTATAAAATTACGTGTTTGAAACTGTTACACATCCGTCACTCCTCCGTAAAAGGTTCATTTGAAAATTAGCGTCACATAGCATCAGTTTTACTGAGATGATCCTATTTGGCGCGGCCGTGATACACACATAATCCTATGTTCTGATGTCATATATCTCTTATGTCAATAAAACGTCACTTAATTTAAAAACATCTGTGTTGATCCTTTGTAAAAACACATCATGCATTTTGCGACATCCGACATCGGCATAAAAAAGTTGCACATGTCCACAGTCTCGTTTCAAATTCAACTCTTACAAAATAGCAAAATATTAAAAGTCATTGCACTTATTCTGGCCAATTATATGGTCATAAGCTAGCAAAATTTCACACCTTATATCGACGTACAGCGGAACGGACACACCAATAAAACACTTAATTATATATAATTAGATGTGCCTTCATTCGTACACTCGGTTTCGGTTGCGACATGCTTGCGAGCTTGCTTAGGACGAATGTTCACTGAGGGATATGTTTTCATACCGTATTAGCCTGCGTAGCGTATCTATATCAGTCTACACCTCTGAAAAAAGGACTTGAATGCTGGAATCAGATGCCGATTTTTGTCTATGAAGAGTCACCTCCGTTGATAGTAGGCCTAAGTGACTAAACATTTTTGGTCACTTAGGCCTACTGTCGACGGAGGCGTCTTAAATAATTCCCGTAATACTATCTGTCCACTGCAAGAAGCAGCGAACTAAACCAAGGTAGATACTACCTGTTACGTTTATGTGCAGAAAGGACTACCCTCATCAAAAATTAGCATACAATTTATCGCCATTCTGTTGCACAAGTCATGCACTCGATAATGAAAACAAATGTAGTTGTGTCGGCATCTACATCGGCACCTGCGAACTACGCATCAAAAACCTGAGGTCACACAAATCTTCAATCACAATTAGACTTTACCACGTGAACACCATATATATAACTTCTCCGAGATAATCGTTGGGCAGTTGCCCGCCAGAAATGACACTCATCTGGTCGGAGGATGCTCCCCTTTCTATAGAGGATGAGTGAACTTTACACCCTGTTCCTCATACCTCTAAATAGATATTCACTGGAAGCTCCTGGTATGAATCATCGATGCAGAGAAATCCTTGAGAACGAGTTCGTAATCATATTTTGAAAGAAGGAGAAAGAAAGAAAATACATTTATTTTCATCTACGATACAGCGTTAATCATCCACATAGTCGTCTTGTCACTGTACATCTATAATCATGTTGAAATAAACCATAAAATTATGAACGGTAGATCTTAAGTGTCTTATAAATGCTTGAATGAACATAATTATAGCTTATTGAAGTGTTACGTTCTAGTTTAAATTAAATTATTTCCGTCAGGATGTATTAACATTAATGGTTTTACGGATTCTAGGACCATAAGAATCTCCATGTAAATTGACTGTATGTTTATCGAAATAATACCGTTTAGTTTCGCCATTTTTACATTATCGTATCAGCCCTATGATTTTAATGATATAATCAATCAATCTGCCTAACCGTTAACTTAAAAAGCTAAAGTCAACTTAAGGGGGCGCCTTAATGTCCACTAGCGCCACTCCTTTAAAAAAATATTATCTCGTGACTGAGAAGGAATTATGAATAACGGCTAGTAAGGACCCTCGGTAAGTGTGTCTAGAATTTTCTAATACCTTTTATAAAGTTTCATATTGAGACACGATGCAACAAAATACGATCTAGAGGAATGTGGCCGCTTTTCTTTAGATCGAATTTTGTTGCTTTGTGTCTCAATATGAAACTTTATAATTATACTTGATCTCAACAGATAAGCGATTCACTTCTCGCTTTCCCGTGCCCATTCAATACAGTACCAATTAAAATTAAGAAAAATACACTGCCATTAATTCTCATTCAATTAACATTTTCTCGAATTGAATTAAAACAAGTGATAATAAATAAATTACGGTCAAATCGAAGCCGCCACCTCGGGCGTAATCGTTTCGACAATCGACTTGCATTCGATTAATTACAGGGGTGCTCAATCTACTACCAGATTAAATTTTCAACTTGTCGATTTTCGATGTGTGGGTAATTAAATTATAGAGCTGAAAAGAATAACTACGGGGTAGGTATTGAAACTACTGATAATTAGTCTTCAACACATCATCATCTGCCTAACCTTTACCCAACTATATTGGGGTCGGCTTCCAGTCTAACCGGATGCAGCTGAATACCAGTATTTTACATGGAGCGACTGCCTATCTGACCTCCACAACGCATGAAACTAGGATAATACGATACGCCTTGGTAAGACTGGTTGTCAGACTTTCGGGCTTCTGACGACCCGTAACGACTGTCAAAGATACACGAATGACAGCCGGAACCGCTTTCTGAGGCACGGAGTAGAATCGGTATGCAAGAATGGTCACCCGTCCACGGACCAATCCCGGCTAGCGTAGTTTAAACTGATGGATCGACCCGTGCGGCTGTTATTACTAGCTCCTCTGATTTTAATGATGAGTTAAACATAAAAAGATGAGTATTCCCATATTTTTAAGACCGTTCTCTTTATAATCTCAGCCTCAATCCGCCAAAAATACCTCCAGATCGTCGCTGAGAAGAGATTGCGACTATTCTGAAGGATTTTAATTACGGGAAATTGCTCTCTGCTCTCGTAATGTCAAAGTGACTTAAGAGTTAACTTAAAAAGCTAAAGTCAACTTAAGGGGGCGCCTTAATGTCCACTAGCGCCACTCCTTTAAAAAAATATTATCTCGTGACTGAGAAGGAATTATGAATAACGGCTAGTAAGGACCCTCGGTAAGTGTGTCTAGAATTTTCTAATACCTTTTATAAAGTTTCATATTGAGACACGAAGCAACAAAATACGATCTAGAGGAATGTGGCCGCTTTTCTTTAGATCGAATTTTGTTGCTTTGTGTCTCAATATGAAACTTTATAATTATACTTGATCTCAACAGATAAGCGATTCACTTCTCGCTTTCCCGTGCCCATTCAATACAGTACCAATTAAAATTAAGAAAAATACACTGCCATTAATTCTCATTCAATTAACATTTTCTCGAATTGAATTAAAACAAGTGATAATAAATAAATTACGGTCAAATCGAAGCCGCCACCTCGGGCGTAATCGTTTCGACAATCGACTTGCATTCGATTAATTACAGGGGTGCTCAATCTACTACCAGATTAAATTTTCAACTTGTCGATTTTCGATGTGTGGGTAATTAAATTATAGAGCTGAAAAGAATAACTACGGGGTAGGTATTGAAACTACTGATAATTAGTCTTCAACACATCATCATCTGCCTAACCTTTACCCAACTATTTCGGGGTCGGCTTCCAGTCTAACCGGATGCAGGTAAATACCAGTATTTTAGATGGAGTGACTGCCTATCTGACCTCCACAACCCAGTTACTAGGTAACATGATACCCCTAAGTAAGACTGGTTGTCAAACTTTTGGGCTTCTAACTACCCGTAACGACTGCAAAAGATCGGGCGGGACCAACGGCTGTACGTGCTTTCCGAGGCACGGCAAGTCTCGATATGTTGTAGATGGTCACCCATCCACGCACTAACCTCGGTAAGCTTAAATGATATTAAATTATCATTACGTAGAAAATCAAGTTCAGTATTTTGCAAGAAAACTGCGATAAAATAAAGAAACAAAATCCTCTTCAGTGTTCCACAAGATAGAGCCGCCAAAAAAAGGTTGAGTACCACTGGACTGACAAATTATGGACTATACGCACACCATTTTAGGGTACCCAAGATTATTTTTAAACAAAGGTAATTTTCACATTATTCTTCGAAGAAAGGGTAAATGGTACGTAATTATGCTATTATTTCATTTTTATCCAAATTGTGAGGTTACAAAATAGGTAGAGTAATAACGGATATTTTTTGAATTATGGTAATAAGCTGTTGCGTGTCGGGTTTGTATAAAACGTTTTTCTACTGGATTTACATTTAAAAATATGTTTTGTACATAGATGTCCTTAGCTGAATACCATCCTATTCAAACCTGCAGAACCATACCAAAACACTATCTCTTTTTACTGTTACTTATTTAAAAGTATTTGTGAATTTACGAAAACAACATGTCCCTGATTTACGCATGGCATTTTCCTCACATAATTACACGAAACCGTGACAAAATTCACAAACAATACTTTTGCATTAAAGCCGCCACTCACACCGTCGGCAAGCGGGCGCTAGCAAGCATTAATTACGTTTGAACCAGTTCTTATTTTTCGGTGTAAACGTTGTAATTGGTGACAACATTAAATATTGTGATAGTCATGTAGAATTTATTAATTTAATTCGAGGCCAATTTCTAAAACGGCCTAATTAATCGGATTAATTTAGAAGTTCTTAATCGTAAGATAATTTTATCGATATGTTTCTCGTATAATTTTTAGTACCTGTCTCATAGGAACAGTTCAACAGTACTGAACTTACCACTTAGTTTTACTAAAGTTGTTGTCGTGAGAAACCGCATTTTTTATTCAATTTTACACTTATTTGGAGAGGTTAAAAAGAATACCTTCTAGTTTTGTGGAACCCACTTTTACAGCACGTTTCTTATCCTTTTTGTAGTATGAAGCTAAAAATGGCGTTTTCAAAAGTTTTTTGTTTTAATTTAGACATGTTGTTGGGACTTATCCGGCCTTACAAACTAAAATAAAATTATACCTTACTCCTTCGTGAAATTTATACCATAGATAAACCCTACCTTAATTTAATTACTCTTAAAAAAAAACCCACAAACAGGGAAAGTGAATTACGCTGGGCAACATCGCACTAAAAGTTAATTTCAATCGTAAAATTAAATGTACAACGCATTGACATTTAAGAACTCATTCCGTTTGGAAATAACGTTAACACCGGCAGATTATGGACGCACAATTATATTTTAGTGGACATTCATTACTTTTAAGACTTCATTGTAGCTTATTACGGTTAATTTGGGAAAATGAAATGTGTTATTATAGCGAGAATTAAGATACTTTCTTGTATTTTTAACACCCAGTTATAGTTTGTAGTTGTTTTCTTGATATACACAGAATACTTTAATTTTATGATTCCACCTCTCTCTTGACTTCAACAGGTCGGCCTGTAAATGTCTACATACCTACCACAATAATAGCAAATCTGCCAAAATTATTATCGACGCGTTTTTTTTTAACTGGAAAAGGCTTCATGACGTCACGTCCGGCATCTGAAGGCGGCCCGCCACTGAGAAGCGAGCGTTTTGTAAAAAGCGATTCCCGAGTTGATCACCCAGTCTGCGGGCAGTTCTCAACTTTCTACAAGTATTCACAGTCTTTGAAAAAGGGTAACAAGTATTCAACGTGTACTATTTTGTAATTCCTAAATTAGTTTATGTTTGTTAATTTGTTAGTAAGTATCTAAATTATAGGAAAATAATTAAAGACCTGCCTGCACGAACCTTCAATGTGCTGAATATGATTTGAGATGTGTTTGTTTATGTATTTTGATAACATGTATGTCCTTATATTAAATGAATATTTTACTACAACAACAACAACATCTTTTGTAGTCCCCCAAACAATACCAAACTCGTTGCTATGACAAAAGGTTTCTTGCTCGTATTTCTCCATAGGAACCTACTCAGGTTTGGAATGGGCAACTAACTTCATATTTCTAAACGACCTCTTGAAAATTCAAAAGTGCCAGTAATTGATTTGTCCTACTAATATTATAAACTCGAAAATTTGTGATGATAGATGGATATATGTTTGTTACTCTTTCACGCAAAAACTATCGAACGGATTTGTTGTCACACAGTTAGTTGACAACCTGGATTATATATATCTGCCTAGCCTTTTCCCAACTATGTTGGGGTCGGCTTCCAGTCTAACCAGATGCAGCTGAATACCAGTATATCAAATGAAGCGACTGCCTATATGACCTCCACAACCCAGTAACTGGATAATACGATACCCCTTGGTGAGACTGGTTGTCACACTTTCGGATTTCTGACGACCCAAAAGAAAGACCCAAAGAATACTTTTTATCCCGATATTGCCACGGGATCAAAACTTATGCAGGTGAAACCGCGGAGCACTGTTTGAAATAAATGCTAGGTTTCAGTTTGCAACAACCTATTAGGAAAGGTTTAATTGGAGCTCACGGAAATCTTCTTGCCTTTACTTCCAAAAATAATACTGAAGCTGACATTATCAGCCTTCTAACATTCCCACTGCTGGGACCGTAAGTAATCTACCCTTGACCTAGTGCTAGATGAAAACTAAATTTTAAAAAAAGTTACACATTGTTCGATCTTTATATGCGGTAAACTTAGTTTCAATAAAAGTGAAATTAGGCTTGATGAAGTGAAAATAGTAGATTTCAGACTCCCATCACAAAGTTTGCCAACCCATTAAATGCCCACCTCCTTTTAAACAGTTTACACTATCATTAACATCATTCTACATAAATAACTACTGTATAAACACTCGGAACATTTCTTGCGGCTCTCCTAACGGTAACGTTTAGCCCCAGGTGGTTTGTGCACCGAACAAGAGTATTCATTACCTTATCTGTACGCGCATACATTACTACTAATTAATTTTAGGTGAGACGCATTAATCACAGAGGTTTTAAACATGTAATTACTGGAACTGGGTTCTGTAGGTGGTAATACGTGGTCAGTGAAAATTTATTGTTATTTTTTTTTTGTTCCTTTAGGTGCTTATGTGGGCAGGTGTTTGTTGTTATTATTAAAGCAATTATAATTGCTTATTGACAATAATTATTAGTCATACTTGTGATAAGGAAGTTCAACAAGCAGCAAAGTTAGTAAAAATTAAGTAAGTCAATATACTAAATGTTTCTGCCTTGCTTCTTTTTGAATCCATCGATGAGTAAGTTATTAACCTAATGGTATTTAACACCAGAAAACACACAAGGTAGAGATCGAGTATTTTGTGTGATATTGTGTCAAGTTCACTGATATAGTTGATTGTTTGATTGATTCGGAAATTTGATTCGTAAAACGATTTTAATCCAAACTTCAAAAAAAGGAGGAGGTACACACGGCTACACATCTAGCTATACATTTCCAGTATAAACTGACCCCGCATTGAACGGAAATCCTATACAATGCGAGATCAGCATAAACTGGATTTGTATAGCTTGATGTGTAGCCGTGTGTCCACCGATCAACGATTCCTGGACCGATTTACGTGAGTTTTTGTTGTCACTTTTTTTAAAGCGGTCATTCTATTATAAGGAACCCTCAAACCTTAGCTATTCACACAGCCGTGTACTGTACGGAGTGACATGCACCTGTAAATTGACACAAACAAATGTTCTGCGCACGGACATTAATATAATTGCTTAGTGCTCTATTAAGATGGCTGATAACTGCTACCTACTGATATTTGTCTTAATTATTTTTCTACCGAAGCATAATACAGCCAGGTATCTACAGAAGGTTTGGTCAATAACACAGCTTGCTTATCGGAGCGCTTAGGATATTAAAAATGGAAAACCACGTATAAAATGGCGAGACGAGCAAGGCAGTTAGGCAGTTACAATAAAAAGGTCTGGACTAAAATAATTTGAAGTTTGATGATGCTATTAACAGTAAAGGCTCGCACAGAAAGACGCGACGCGACAGTGCGACGCGAGTCTAGTAGAACAATTTCGGTGAAAACTTCATGGAAATTGTGCTACTGGAATCGCATCGCACCGTGTCACGAGGCGCATGTGTGCGACAGTCCTAAATATGGATTTCACAAAATGTGCTCAGTATTTACATTATACAAATGACGCACAAGTACATAAACAACAGAAGTTACGAGCAAAATAATGTGTAGAAAATTGCCAATACATTGAATTACGGCATAAGTACCTACTTGTTCAAAAGCTTTAAACCGACGTTCGCACGGAAGTAATGAAATCGCTGCGGGATTATATCGCGCACTGGATTTTCAACTCTCGGTGTTAAGCCGAGCGTTGAGAATCCAAGGCACAGGGACGCACTCTCGTCCCAGGGCGTTGAAAAAACACACTGTTGGATTTTCAACTTTCGGCGCTAAGCAGAGCTTGATAATGCAATGCCCGAAAAAAATCGCTACGATTTTATTACGTCCGTGCGAACGTCGGCTCACTATACAACATGTAAAAAAAATCCTGTCTGATGCTGTTAGATATCACACTGAGAGTCTATTTATGTGGTAATTTTCGGGAAAAAAGAAAAAAAAAATCGCAACTTTTGTTTCAGTGGGTAATTTTACTGGGTAATCACATGGGTCGCGGGCGGCCGCCGTTTAGCGGGTGTCTACAAGTCATAACTTATAACCCCTGATTAATGAAAATTTGCTACTCTTTAACGGATTTGAGATAATTTTGGTACCAAAAATGTGAATCCTAAATAGCAATTTTTTTTTTTATTTTCAATAATAATAAGATTATTTATTATTTTTTGGTAATTTTACTGCAGTACCTATGTGCCCCTTTCGGATCGGGCAGGGTTTTTTTACATATTGTAGATTAAACTTTATTTTTGCTTCAACATCTACATTGTATATTCGGGCCTGATTGAAATGAACCTTCTGTAATTCTTTAGCATGTGACGCTGTATCAGTCTCGTTCTAACTATCCATCATTTATACGATTAAATCGTAAATTTTAATTTGTTTGAACTTCATTGACGATAGTAGATCTTATGTCAATTTGTTTGCTCGTTAAAAATGTGGTTTAAATTAACGGAGGGCGAGTAAGGCAATTGCAATTTAAATTAGAATTTTATACAAAACTAGCTTCTGTCCGCGACTTCGTCTGCGAGTCTATAACCTGCCTCAAGAATTGGGTTATCCAATGCAAAAATATTTTTTCAAACCGACTGTCAGTTCCAGAGAATGGCACTTACATACAAACTCACAAACATACAAACACACAAATTTTACCTCTTTATAATATTATAGTATTAGCAGGTATACAGGGTGGTAGGGACATCGACGCAAAAACTGTTACCATGGATTCAGTACATGATTCTGAACCCCGCTGCGTTGAAATATTTTCGTTGGGTTATTTTTTTTTTAAATCTGCTGTTCCATACATTTTAACCGCGTAGATATTGAACTTTTCTATGAAAGAGCAGATTTTTTTATTTTAATAACCGACGAACATTTTCAATGCAGGGTTCAGAATCATGTCCTGAATCCATGGTAACAGTTTTCGCCTCCATGTTCCTGCTACCCTGTATAGTATTAGTAGATATAAAATGTTAGCGAAAATAATGTACATGAGCGATTTATCTTCCTAAATTTACCTACATATTCATGTAGTAAAAGGAGACTAGATCTAGTCATGTGTACGAAACCAACATTGCCAGAGATTGCACAAAAAGAGAGGTTTGGAAGGAAAAAGGGGAGGCCTTTGCCAAGCAGTGGCACACAGTGTAAAAAAACCGGCCAGGTGCGAGTCGGACCACGCACACGAAGGGTTGCGTACCACCTTACATTATTTTGAAAATAAATGAACATACTAAACGAAGAATTTTATTTCATCTTAATTGTTTCATCTTAATTTAATTTGATATAACGATAATATTATCATTATATCTTTAACTTTGCGATTTTAAAATTACAAAATTATTTTGCAGTTACAGAAAAGCACCCATATTTTAATAAAATACCTTATGAATCGGCATTTTTAGTATATTTGTTGATTATATACAGTATATGGTACACGATATAGGTACAGAAGTTTCATATTCCTAACTTGTTTAGTTGTTAGATAGACCTCGTACAAAAATGGTCTAAATCTGACAACTTTTACGGCCCCCTATTTCATGATTTTTGAAGATAAAAATTATATTTGTTCTCTACTCGATGAGTTATAGATATATTTTTTTTTCAAAATCAAAAGTTTATTGTATGAAGATATTAAGTTTTTAATCAATATTTTTATTTAACTGAATTTTCGTTATAGCGGCAATAAATAAATGCATAATCTGTGAAATTTTCAACCTATTACTGTTCATGAGACAGTAACAGACAGACGGACAGACAGACAGACAGACGGACAGCGGAGACTTAGTAATAGGGTTCCGTTTGGCACCCTTCGGATACGGAACCCTAAAAAAGAGGACGCTGGGTAAATTAGCAATTTCGAAGACCTCTTCGAAGTCTTGAAAAACCACACAACAATGTTTCTTTTTTGCTGGTTAATGCATGCCATAGATGATTAAGATGACAATGAGAATTGCTCCACGCAATCTCTAGAGGTGGCCCTTTTAAGCTCACCCAACACTAAAGGGAATGGCCTTTTAGTGTCGGGTGAGCAATTTGTATAAGTTTTTACTTAACCAAGAGTTAATGGAAAAATGCGTCTGAGAGTCATTTAAATTCTGATCACGTTTGCAAATGCCTTGAAAACGACCATTTTAAGGCATCGGCAAGCAATACAATCAAATAAATAAATCTGCAAATTGTCACGCTAAAAAACTTGGGACATTTCCCCACATCTAACCTTACCAAAACATGTTAGCACGTATCACCTCCAGCTTTAGGCTTAGCATTTAATTTAATGTACAGAAATACAAACATGGTTGGTACCTACATAAAATGAAATAGGGATAATGCCTGAGTAAGAAAAAAGAACTTCTATTTAGTCCGTCAGTTATATAATAAAAAAATATAAGACACGCAATTTTTGCGTTATCATATTAATGAAAAATGACTTAGATAAAACGCATTAAAGTTCGCGAGTGGGGGTCGCAAGTAAGTATAAAATCTACATACTCGTGACGTCATGGCACATTTTAACTCAATGTATCACCGTAATCTTTTGATTACGTAAAAAAATAAAAAATACGTGTCCAATATTTTATAATAATCTACCTGACGGACAATTTTTTTTTTTTTTTTGTTATCGTCCCTATTGCTTTTGAATTTTCCTAACTACAATCGTTTTCCTATAATATTAAAGACTGAATGCAGCTAAAACATATGTTAGTTCAGCCCAATATTGCCTTTCTCTAAAATATCGAGAAGACGATCAAGATGAGGCGCCTGCAAAGTTTAAAAAATGTTTTTGAATTCTTCATAATATTATTATGCAAAACTTCTTTACGAATTAAATTAATACTTAACGAGTTTAACGAGTCCATCAGGTGCCCAAAGATCATACTCAAAATATGTTGCTACCCCGAGTTAAGCCTCGTACAGACTGGCTCGATTCGACACCGATAATTGTTCTACCTTGAAGTTGTCTTAGAAATTGTTTTGTTAGAGTCGCGTCGCGCTAATCTGCGCCAGGCTTTACATTTACATTCTTTATCATATTAGGTAGAAACGTCAAATATAATAAATTCACTATCAAAATCCCAACCCACGCCAGCCCTAAGGCGCACACGATCACAAAGACACTCCAGCGTAACAAATCACTCGCAACTTGTATAGCCATAACTGCAGCATGGGAAAAAACAGCACCACACTCGGTCAACGTCTGAACCGATACTATACATTCTCGACGAAAACTGCTGGTGTACTGCATATGGTATGTAGGTGCTTGTGTTGCTAAGCGATACGACGCTTTGACGATCGGTAATGTCCTGTTCAGTTATTAATCATTCCTGGCTTTGAAGTTGCTTGATGCTCGTTTTACAGTTAAATGCTAGGGACACACGTAGTGCGCGGGCTTGCAGACGGTGAGCAATGGGTCGCTGTCCGATAAGGACCTGGCCCGGGTCGACGGCGTGTTGTGTTCCACACGCGCCTCAAAGAGATGTCAGCACAACTGACGGGGTCTGCTAGGGCAAATGCCTGCCGGGGTCACGGGAAAGTCCGAAACGGATACCGTGGTCTCTGGCAACATACAAGCAACTGACGGAACACGGGTGGGTTTTAGCCAGTAAGAGTCTGACACACCTTCCTGCTCAACCCAAAGCGGGAAAAGTTATTTGATAAATTCCCACCCAAAAAAAAGGGACTCACGTAGTGATTTTAATGGCCGGCAACTCGCTGGTGATTCTAAAATATTACGTCCTACACGTTTATGGATTTGGATGGCTGTAAGAAAGAAAGCCAACCAAGAAAAAGATGCGTTTTGGGAGAGATGATAAATGTCTAGCAAGAATGTGAATACTGAAATGTCAGTTGATGGTTTATGAAAGAAAACGGCGTAGGTACAGGAGGTCTATCTCCAAAAGCACAAAATCCATTTTTTCGGCCGAACTTACGGGTGATTCCTGCTCCGTATCGCCTATGAACATCAGATTAATTTGGGGTCCGAACAATAAATAAATGACACCACGATTCAAAAATTGTTACTATACCGAGTGTCCCCAATTTGCCCGAGTTTGCCCGTCCGAAAAAGTTAATTATTCGGGTGTAGAGTTCAATCCGAAGTTGCGAATAACTTTCGGACTGGCCCATATCTTCGTTGACGGATTTAGAGATTAGGCCCCCAGTGCCAAACACTAATACTTAAATCGTGTTATCTATGGAGACAAGAGAGAGATACCTATGTTTTAGGGATATTATACTCATTCGGGACGGCATGCCGACACGAACAAGACGTGTATAGCACGCCTTCCATATTTTCGGTATGTCATGTCTCCAATAATCGTTCTCGACGTTCTAATGATTACAAACAACTTCTTTTAATTATCCTGGCGATATAACCTGAATATTTGACAAACTACGCCCAGCCTACGCGAAGCTATTCAGATTTATTACCTGATACTTGTCTCGAATCGATCGAATCGCGATCAAGACAAAGTTATGGCAATTATTTATAATACCAGTCTAAGTGGGTTGGCCGTATCTGGTTCATTTAAATACAATTCAATTTTCAAGGGACACTT
Source organism: Omphaloscelis lunosa (assembly GCA_916610215.1). Classification (NCBI taxonomy): domain Eukaryota; kingdom Metazoa; phylum Arthropoda; class Insecta; order Lepidoptera; family Noctuidae; genus Omphaloscelis; species Omphaloscelis lunosa. The sequence goes on from OU744258.1 coordinate 15,159,606, forward strand.
GTCAATTTTATAAATTGTTTTTTGATCAGATTTGATCGTGATGAAGAATGATATCATAATTTTGATGTCTACTGCAGCATAATTAGTTTATAGGTAATGTTCCCACTGATGGGACACAAACCTCCTCTCTATAGTGAAAGTGGGTCATAATCCACAACACGGGCCCAGTGCGGGTTGGTGGATGTCATATGTCTTCGAATTTTAAGTTCTACGACATTTTGGTTTCCTTCACAGTTTTATGAGCAGCGGTGATGAAATTAAATACACAAAGGAAAGTGCCTGCCAGGGTGTGAACTCACGACCTACAACTCATAACTCGGGGCCGATAACACTAGGCCACCACTGCTGCAGTACCTATATCGTCATAACAGTTCCTACCACTGAGAGTTCTACTAAGCATATGCATTCTTCTATCGGGTCGATGGCGCGTTGTGTTCCACGCGCGCCTCAAAGAGATGTCAGCAGAACTGACGGGGTCCAATAGGGCCGATGCCTACCTGGGTTGCGATTTTGTCCGAAAGGGTTACTGTGGCCCCATACAGGCAACTGAAGGAACACGGGTGGGTTTTAATCAGTAAGAGTCTGACACGCCCTCCCGCTCCGCCCAGAGCGGGAGAAGTTATTTGATAATTTTCCACCCAAAAAAAAGGTATAATATGCGAGTTGGTGATCGCGTTTGATTGTTATTGGCAAATAGTGGTTGGAGGAGGGGTTGCATGGGTGTATTGTATAATTATCACTTACTTCATAAACGGTGAAGGAAAATATCGTGAAAAAACCGGCATGCCTGAGAGATATTTCTCGGCAACATGTGAAGCCAAGCCTGAGGCCAATGGGCGGCATAAAAACTCTGACACCAGGTTAGTCACCAACCACACGAAAAAGAAAGAAGAAGCATATAGCAAAAAACTGCTGTCCATCCTCTAGAGGATAATGCTGCAGTCGCTTTACAACACACAAACTAGAAAAAAAAACAATATTTTAAGTGTCATACACTTTTTAACAAGTAAGTATGTACGTTGTGTGGTTGCTTATTATTTATTGAAGCAATAAGTACAATGAATAAAGCCTCGGGCAGCCTGGTGCGACGCGACTCTAGCAAAACAATTTGTAAGAAAATTCACGGTTCCTATAACAATGACCGGTGTCGCGCTAGTCTCCACGAGCCTTATATTGTACAAATCCTTTTAGTTTGCATTTCGAATTTAATATGTGATAACAACAAAGCGCCGAGAACATTTATATATAAGATAATATTTTGTTGTTAGAATCACTTAGTAGTGTGCTAAAAGATGTATACGGAAGTGAGATTCTTTTACAAGACGGGATTATTGAGCACGAGGTCCTGGGTGTGGGCAAATTGTTATTTGATTCCACTCAAAAAATAGGCCAAGTTCGTGTCAGACCACGCACAATGAAGGGTTCCGTAGTTAGGGTGACTTAGTTTTGTAGTTGAAAAAATGTTCTACCATTCATCGATATAGGTACGTTACGTTACGGTCAATTCTCCAACTGCAAACATAATTTTGCAACCGCAATTTTTTTTTTAGATTTTAGAACCACTAATTAACGATTTTCTGACTTTTTCCTATATTTGTGCTGTGAGACCTTGATTCTTGCCGATTCTAGGTAAGCGAGAAGTATTTACGCTACAGGTTTTGATTTATTTCCGAGTATCAAAATATGTTGCAAAAATGGCCGTATTTTTCTATTGCGTTGACTTAGAAATTTCCTTTTTTTAGAGCTCCAAGCAACCGTAAGAACCTACGTATTTGATATTAATTTCAACTTGATACCTAACCGTTCCTGAGAATAAGGGTCTTGGCAGACAGACAAACGGACGAACGGACAACGAAATGACATATGTTACGGAACCCTAAAAATAACAAAAATAAACTAGAAACAAAAACCTATGGCATTAATTTAATTTTATAACAATTAATATTCAATTAGCATCAGTTTGCACCGTTAAAGCACAAGTAATAAGGAAGAGTGAAATGCGGAAAAAAATCAATTTCTCATTAAGAAACTCGTTCAGTAAACAATTGATCATTACTCATTGTTATTACCTGCGTCAGAAAAAGGAGTACCTACTCGTCATTGAGAATGAAAATATTATCATGATCTCTTGAATTATCCATATTTATTTTACAGTCAAGACTTTCCAATAGGTAATACTTAATTATTTAAAAGAAAAGAAAGAATAGCATAATAATATTAAAAGATCACAGAAGATCCGTCGTTACGGGTACTCAGAAAATAGAGTCTGACAACCAGTCTTACCAAGGGGCATCATGTTACCCAATCACTGGTGTGGAGGTTAGATAAGCGGTTATAAAATACAGTGTACAATTCAGCTGCAACCGGTTAGACTGGAAGCCGACCAAAATAGTTGGGATTTGGGAAAAGGCTAGGCAGATGATAAATATTAAAAGATCAAAGACTAAACATCAATTATAATCTTGTCTTAAAATCCCTTCAATATAAATAAAAGACTTTCATTTACCTTCAAAACAATATTAAATTATTGTATCAAACGATTTATACCTAAACAAATAAACAGTAGTATCCATTACAAAGATAAACCCCGCCCTAATGTGTTCACAGCTAAGAAGGGGCCGAAGTCCCGCCCTAACCAATTAATATTCGATCAACTAAGTAATTCTTACAATTTGTCGAAGCCCTTATTAGACGAATTTATTACCTCGCCTTAATAGGCCCATTTTACTTTATATTGTTACCTTATTTGGCTCACTGATAGCTTTATTTTGTAATTTAAAATTGTGGAATTTTAAGTGTTGTGCGCTTAATATTGCCTATTTTGGGAATTAAGGCTTGTAAACGATATCGATATTGCTATGATACTTATTCGGGGATGTAAAAACGTTTTCCTAACTTAAATTGATGACATGGCTTGTGCAATTTCTTGTTTCACAAAATTGGCTATATCAAAAATGTGTCGACTAAACTATGCAACTAAAGCCCTGCCAAGCAAGAAAAATGAGCGCGATTTTTTTTACACAAAAAAGAGTCCCCCAATAAAAAAAAACACATTCTAATTTTAATTCGCAAATTGTAGGTATTCCATATCAAGTGCTGTTCCATACAAGAGAGACCTACAGAGCAAAAACCTTAATTTTACAATCTTTAATTTCATACCTCAAAACCGTAAACACTTCAAAAGTGAAATACTACGTGAGAAAGAGCCCACCAATTGAGCATTATCTTTACGGCATTGCCCATAAAAAAGTTATCGATGCTTTATACTAATTAAAGCCTTGAAAATCGAAGCAGCGTCAGAACTGAGTTTTTTGGAGGCAATTTACCAAACGACCAGTATAATTCGACCGGTGGCAGAACACGGAACTAAATTGAAAATGTATGGACTTTGACAGATCATTCCAATTTTCCTTGACAAGCAGCGCCACCCCTAAGTTTCAAGTTACGCTCGTCCTTATCCGGACAGGCCTCGATTTCGTCATCCGTTTACCGTATATTCATAAGTTCGCAGTAGGACTCGCTTCAGGACTAAATTATTGGTTCGTCGTATTTATTGTCGATTCGATGAACTTTTTGTGAGCTCACCGCGGTGGGAGACCATTCTGGAATGTAGAGTACATGAATGGAATGAGGATATATAGAAGCATCGTGTGGAATAAGAAAATGGCGCTCAAATAAACCATGTTTTTCATGTGTGTGCATGTGTTTCTTAGCAAAACCCAACCACACAACCAACTATTATTGCACGCTCAAATTGAAATCGTAACTTATATGTCTTAGTTAACCACCTAATTTATAGCAATTTCATTAATTCACAGTTTCTTTACACAAAACTTTTAGAATGCTACATTTAACCCACAGACAATTCAACTTCTGTAACTCCCTACTAAATGATAAATATCTTGGAATCTAAAGCGGCTAGTGGAAAATAAATAAATTGTTAGTAATTTCTAGGTATTTGCGTTTTTGTTTGGCGGACTAGGCGACTACAGCCGGACCAGGCCAGATACGTCAAGTGCCAAGCATTACTACAATGAGCAATCTTAGGCCTTGTCCAAGGTGAACGCACGTTGGCTAGGGCGGTAGCGGTCGCGGTGGCGGTCCCGCTTAGGTGGCCACAGTTGCCATGTGTAATGTTCGTATTCCGGCTCCGTCAATTGGAACTAGTAATTTCTTAGCTGCTACGGTTTATTCAAATTTTTTCAATGTTTTTTTTGTTTGTATCATTTTTCTTTTTCTCTGGACGTTTTTAACGTGCACATCTTTTTACATTGTTCTCACATATTTCATTTGAAAAAGTGTTCATGGAGTTTCTTGCCCGTTATTCTCCATAGGAATCTACTACGCTTTGGAATGGGCAACTAGTTTCATCTTCCTGATTAGCTGACTCCTTTGATAATTCAAAAGTGTCTGCAAATGGTTTAATTGAAATGAATGCTTTGAATTTGAGTTTGATTGCTAGTTGTTGATAGTTGAGGTTAGATTACAATACAGGGTCACATAGTCACTACACTATGGACACACGGCGGTTTCATGTGTTGGATAGTTCGCCCGCCTTAGCGCCCGCGCAAGCTCCTCACCATGGGTGAGGCGTTAGAGATCTTATAGAAAATAACACACGATAATATATGACATTTTGTAAGACATAAGGTAGCAATGAAGACATAGTGCCCTTTTTATGGCATCGTGTGTGGTCTTCAAAGAAAGTTGTTTATGTGCAAGTGCACAAGTCGTTTCTTATCTAGGTATAAAAGTTTTTCTTTGGTTGAAAATGTTAATTCCATATCTTAACGAAAGAACAAAGACTTAAGTCTTTTAGGGGCATGAGGAACAGGGTGTGAAGTTCACTCCTCCTCTATAGAAAAGGGTGGACCCTCCGACCAGACAGGTGTCGTTTCTGGCGGGCAACTGCCTATCAGTTGATATTAGAAAGTTATTCATGTGCTGATCGCGCGGTAAATCCTGCTTGTGCGATGCAGGATTTTTGTGACGTCAGGTCTATATGACGCCGTTTTTTCTTAATGAAACTTTGGTATTTATTACTTAGTTCCTTAAAAAAAAATTATCATAAAATAAATGTCTAATAAGAGTCATTTACCAATATTACAATGCATGGCCTTTCAATCCCATATTATCAAATATAACGGTGACCAAATATATTTCTGTTTGTGACTTCTTTCAAAGAAATCTTTACAGCACAGTTTCAATTGGCAACTGTACCACGTTTCATCGCCAAACCCATCGGGTTATAAACGTGTCGCCTTCGAAAGGACGTAAAACTTTATGATCCAGCCATTATTGGCACAAAATTCTTGCCAACAACTAGCGTAATTCACGTCGGAATCAACGCCAAAAAGCCATAAATCCTACTTACGACATCGTTCCCGTTTAGAGTACACCGAGTACACACAAGACGAATGGTAACCACCACTCCTGACCTTTCGAAATGCCAGTTGGAATCCGGCGCAAACGTAAATATCGTCAAGTACTTTCAATACAATGTGCAGAATTTTAACGAAGACATCACGGATTCTGGCGAGATCATAATCGAAATATGTTCGCTGTATCGTTCAGGGATAGGGCTGCCGAAAATAATCGATAAACTTGGGAAATTCTATCAAAAACATAGTTTCCGTCAACCAGATTATCTTCTAAAATTTGGGAATATAGTCAGATGAAGCTTATTGCCCATTCCAAAGCTTAGTAGGTACCTATGGAGAAGAACGGGCAAGAAACTCCACGGACACTCTTTTAAATCACAACATGGTTACAAAATATTGGTTACATCATTAATGTTAAAGTCATAAATGTAAGAACGATGCAGAAAGTTAAAAGCGTCCGTAATAAAAAATAAAACAATTCAAAAGTCAAATTTAAATAAGCCGTGACAGCTAAAAGATGACCAATCCCTACTGACAGCGCCCGTTCCCGAACATGACGCATGGATTAGCACCATTCAGCTCAACCATTTTGAAGAGAGCTAAATGATCTAACACACACGCCACCGTCAGCGAGACATTAGAGTGAGCATGATATTCTCAGCCGCAAGGGCACATTCAAGTCAATGAAAAACGTAACTAGTAAATGGTAGCTTTATAGTAGGTACATAGTACTCACACGTGTTATGCATTTATACAATGCTAAGGGATTGAATTT